>OX371211.1:7500000-8750000 GCA_947310845.1 Yponomeuta plumbellus | reverse complement strand
CGTTAATACGGTTTCTAAATTGTCTGGAGGCTTAGGTTTCCATGAGTGAATCAGTTGGCTGCTGGCCGCCAAATACATATTTAATTATAAAAATTTATAGCAATTTCTGAACGTAACGGTTAACACCTTTACAATCCCCATACGAAAGTCTGAAAGTCACTGGTAAGTCCAAACTAGTTGAATAGCTTGCACACCACCGTTAGTCCAACGTGGTACCTACCACGGGATTGACACTAAAGTCAGACGTGACGCCGCATTGGGCCCACTGGACTGTAAACGTGTTAATATTGGTGATTTTGGTGATTGGGTGTAAAATAAGCGCTTAAAATTTTTGCATAGGTACCTAATAGACTTTGAGTTATGGGAGGATTTACATAGCTCTTAATGAAAAATGTCGTGAGGAAACCTGAATGCCTAAGGTGTTTTCATACCTCAGCACTGAATTTCAAACAATTTCAAGTGCTGAGAAAGCAAAATAAACTCAACAGCAAACAATGAGGGTCACTAGTGAAATTGAAAAATATGAGATAAAGAGTATTCATGAAATATTACATAGGTAACATATAATATTCATTGCTTGTTATTTATTTCGATAAAACATTTTCGCTTCCTGTTCCAATCTTAATAAAAAAATAAAAAATAAACTCACGCCCGTTATCCCCGAGGGGATATCTTAATAACTATGTCACGTAAAAACATGTTTAAAGAACATTCTTTCTCACCCATCACTGTGCATTACCAACTTTACCATAAGGGAACACGGGGCCCGTGACCAGGGCCCCATCCTGAGAGGGCCCCTGAAAGAAAAAAATAAAGACAGAAATATTACAGAAAAAAGAAGCTTTCGAATATGAAATTTACGTTACGTTCCATGTACATTCACTAAATTTAATGAGTGTTCAAGTTTTTGGATGCATTATTGAAGTAGTGGCATTGTTTCAGTTTTTACAAAAACAATTGTTTATTTTTTTCTCGGCTTCGACCAAACTTTGAATTCTCTGTCGGAAACTAGATGGTCTGCACGTGCCAATGCCAATGGAGACTGTAAATAAAAGAACAATTTTAGTTTATTAATCTACTTTCGAAAAGAGCTCCTTAAGAGCGCCAAGGGCCCCAGAATCGGTTAAGACGGCCCTGACTAGGTGTGGGTATTATGTTTATGCGATGAATGAGCTATTCTGTAAATGAATTGCCAAACTATTAGGGTTGTTAATTACCAGCACGCAGATCGACGCCGAAATACATTAGGTACGGAGCCGGAAACCAATTGAAACTTATATAATTTAATCAAATTGGTTATAGGAAATTATATTGAAAGGCCTTACACTTAGCAGCTATTCTAGATCAAACAGTAATGAAACTATTCGGGCACTTGATTAAAATGGGATTGGTACTTAAGTCAAATAATTAATACAGGAGTACCTTCGTTCTGAAGTGCGCGAAAGGGAATCAATTTTAATGTAGGTACGTAACTCGTTTGTGTCTACTACTGGGGAAATTCCTTCCCTCGATTTAGAGCCATCGCAAACAGGGCGACTTGTCGCCGCGTCTAGTCGCCGCGTCAGACGCGGCGTTGTCGTTTGCATCTGGCGCAAACAGGGCGACTGTCGCCGTGACTAGAACTCTCCCTGTTTGCGATGGCTCTTAGCTTGTCGTCGCGACTTCGCGACTCTGACGCCAAGTGTGCGGAGCTTCGAACAAAATTATGAATTAGATGCTGTCGTTACATGGGAATACACCCGAACTAATTATTTGACTGCCTCATTGCTTAGCGGCTTACACGCTCGACGGCCACAACGTCGAGGGTTCGATTCTCACTAGAGGCCGCCGTACTGGACAAATCCAAGACTGAGGTCGTTTGTACAAATACAAACGACCTCAGTCTGGGTGTATTTCGATGTTTTTGTTGTCCTTGCTGATGGCATCCTAGTTGGGCACGCCATTGTGTTGTGTGGAAGCTATTAATAATAGGTCTTTACCTATGAAATTGCCGTTCTGCAGTACTGGCCATTTCAAATCAAAATAATTTTTATTTGGCTAAGAATTTTAATTTCAAATTAATATTATTTTAAGAACATGGAATTCTTTTTCCAAAAGTAGTCATTTGTTTATTGATTAGTGTTACATTTTCATCGCATTTCAATCTTTTTCGTCATCATGGATACGTAAAAAATTTGACTAATTATGGAATATGAGTACCGTTGTAGCAGCAACGCGGTACAAGCGGCACGCAACATCAACGACGTTTACGGAGCTAACACTACAGGCCAACACACCTCCTGTTATGGGTTTGCTCGCTTCCGTTCTGGAAATTTCGACCTGAAAAATGAACCTCGACGTCGTCCGAAGACTTTGGTCGACAATGACGAATTAGAGACGCTTGTGGAAGCTGATGATACACAATCTACGGCTGAATTAGCAGCAGCTTTCGACGTTAGCTACAAAACAATATTGGTCCATTTGTGTCAAATTGGCAAGGTAAAAGAAGCTTGACAAATGGGTGCCCCACAAACTCAATGATCGCCAGCGCGAAGTACGCGTCGAGACATGCCTTGCACTGCTCAACAGATACACAAATGAAGGAATTTTGAACCGCATTGTTACCTGCGATGAAAAATTGATTCTGTTTGATAACCGCAAGTGCTCAGCAAGTTGGTTGGATCCTGGTTCAACACCTAAACAATGCCCTAAACGAAAACTCACCCCTAGAAAATTGATGGTCACTGTTTGGTGGTCTAGCGCCGGTGTGATTCACAACAGCTTCTTACCAAACGGGGTGAGCACTACTGCAGATGTGTACTGTGAAAAACTGAACACAATGATGGAGAAGCTGGCACATCTCCAACCAGCATTGGTCAATCGCTCGTCTCCGCTGCTCCTGCACGACAACGCGCCACCTCATACTGCACAGCAGACGGTCTCCAAGTTGCAAGAACTGGGGTTGGAATCTCTCCGTCATCCGCCCTACTCACCAGACCTTGCGCCTACAGACTGCTACTTTTTTCAGAATTTGGACAACTTCTTGGCGGGAAAAAAATTCAATACCCGAGAGGCAGTACAAAATGCCTTTGAAGAATTTGTTGCTTCCCGTCCAGCTGATTTCATTAATAAACTGCCACTGCGTTGGCAAAGATGCATTGATTGCATGGGTGATTACTTCGATTAATACAATAAAAAATACATGAAAAAAATTCGTTTCAATTTTTTCATACAAAACGGCAATTTCATAGGTAAAGACCTAATATTTAAATTTTATTAATGTAAAGCTACATCCACACGGTGAACACGTTATCACTTGAGTGGTCACTTACGATGGACCAACATAATATCCTCGTAAGGCCCGACCTTGAAAAGAACAATTGATTTTGTGATCACTTGAAGACATTGGGCCTCACGAGGATATTACTCATGGTGGCCTTTGTTAGACCAGTAAAGTTGGCTTCCCACGGTCCGCGATATCGCGGACGGACGCGGACCAGGTCGCACGACACACCGTGGGAAGGGTCTTGGTCCGCGGTAGCACAGACATCTGTGGTGGTGCGCCGTACCGGCGTGCGTGGTGCATGACTGTCCGTGGTCGTCGGCCTACGTCGGCCGTCGGCAGAATCGCGCACCGTGGGAAGCCAGCTTAAAACGTACGCGCTCGCCAAAGTAGTATATTTTTATATTTATTTTTTTGCAAGAGATCAAATGATGGCGTGCTATTGGGACAAAGATTACGCTTGTCGTGCTTAGCAATACCGTGTTTTCTTTAACTTTGACCCGACTGCAAAAACGAAGGAATTTTATTATTGTTTATGACATAGTGTAAAATTTGTCATAGTGTAAATACAATTTCATAAAATCCAGTGTATGTAAAGTGTCGAGGTTTCACAACAGGCCAAAATACGTACAAAGTGAAAAAAAAAAAAACTTAAAACTTAAACTGAAGATTATACGGAGAAGAAGCTAACAAAGAAACTCCCAATTTATTCTTTTCAAAACAGACTAACAGAGTTTTCAACTGAAAGTAACACAATCGTCGTCGTTAACATTATCAAAATACCAGATTATTTTGTTTGTGTTTCTCCTCGTGTATAATAAAAATATTCTTATCTTATCTTATCTTATCTTATCTTATCTTATCTTATCTTATCTTATCTTATCTTATCTTATCTTATCTTATATTATCTTATCTTATCTTATCTTATCTTATCTTATCTTATCTTATCTTTGCAAATACATCACATATTTGGCAAAAAAATGTAAAGTAAAATTACGCTTCGGCTAATTTTTATGGTTAAAAATGTATAAGAAATTGTACATGTTCTTTTTTCGTTGCAGGTATCATGAAGATGGTTTATGCTCCGTTCATAACATCATTACTTTTGGGTAAGTTTACACGGGCCATACCACACACATACGAGAAAATGTAGAGATGGTCAATTTCGAAGATATTTAATTGTATGAATTTAATTAATTAATTTTGAACACAATGCATTTGCTAACACTAGGAATCAAAGAAAGTAATTTCCACTTATTTAGTCCTCTTTCGTCGAATGCGGCGAGGCGTGGATTTACCAACACACTAGAAGGAGGTAGAAGAACATTAATTAGAGTCTCACATATCCAACTAAATTTTCACGATCCTACACGAATTAATATAAAAAATGAAAATACAAAAAATGCGGCAATTGGACAACAAATATTTGATATTTAGATATTTGTTACTAAATTACACATAAGCGAGTGAATGGGTTAGACAAAAAACGTTCTTTCGGAACAAATAAACACAATATCTTGTTTGGTTCTTTAACTCGTAGGGGAACATAGGGCCACAGCCACAGATTTTCACTTCAGATGGTCGTTTGCGGCAACTTTCAATAAAGCCAACAAAAAAATCTGAATACAATGCACAAAATAAAAAAAAATGGTCTTAATAACTACGCCTTAGAACTAGTACGGTTTTTTTTCAGTTCCCTCGGTAAACTGTTTCGTTTATAACTTTTAAATTTAAGCCAAATTTTCTAGGTAGGTATATAATAAACTAACACTGTTTTAACGACCTTTGTGGCGCAGTGGTTAGTGCATCTGCTTATCATGCGAGAGGTCCTGCGCTCGAACCCCGGCTGGGGACAAAAGAAACCCAGGTCTTGAATGTTTACATGTTTGTAATGTTTTTTTGGAACTAAAACTTTCGTAAGCACTACACATTGTATTGGTCCGGATTAACTTACGGTTATTTTTTTATCGGACGAGTCCGACCAGGTTTCGCTCCGATTCGCAGAGCTTAATCAAACGTAAGTTTAAGTTAATCCGGACCAAAAATTTTTTTCGTGATGTCGCTATTTCTGGTTCCCACGACACAGGGTATCCTAGTGGGACCAGAAGCAATGTATGTGCCTATATGTCAATGTTTATGTTTTTGTTTAGTGACAAGTAAAACCACTTGCCACGATCCTAACAAACGTCATTTGCTTCGTCAACATTCATTAGTCGCGGCGCGAACGAACGCATTCCAGTTTTAGGGACTTGTTCTTCTTTTGTTCTTCGTCAGAAGTCAGAATAGATTTACCAGTCGATTGCCTGTTCTTCTGGTGGTTATTGATCCTGCGCTGTCACAGACAGGGGACATCCTTGACAGGGCCGGCAATTATCGTCGCCTTTTTGCGGCCCAGTGGGCCAAGTTCTCGGGAGTTCTTGGGCCGTAAACAAAGCTTTGATGCTTGAGGCTTTGATTGTTGTCGTGCGTTATTATACGGTTCACTTAATTTCAAGTGCCTCTCTACTTGTATTGCTGCGGTCACAGTAGACGGAGCTTTCTCCTTTCTTTGATCTCTATAGGACTATTACTTACTAAAATGGTATGGTTTACCAAGTGACGTTTTAATATTTGGTTTGATTTTAGAATTCTTTATTGCACAAAAAGTAAATCTGTACCTACAAAAGCGAGTTTTATACTGAAAAGTATTAAGTAATAAATTTTAAAATAAAACATAATACATTGGCAAAAAGCTTCGTCAAACATAATTTTAAAAACTAATACTAAAACTACACACACACGCAGACACACACACACACACACACACACACACACATTACAATAAAAATAAAAACACTAAGAAAATAAGCCGCCCCGAGACCCATCCGAAGCAAAGGTGTGAGCATGAATGAAGTTTTAATACATTTTTTAGTTAAGGTTTTGTTAAGGTTAAACTATTTTTAATTACTAACCCTCTTGATCATTATCTTCTATTTTACGTATCTATATATATATTTTACGAAAATCGAAAGAAATTTCACCGACTCATCATACTGTATAAGGTTTCCAGTTTTACAAATATTTAAGTCGAAGAAAAGAGAGGGTCCTCAAAGGAATTTAAAATACGAAAACCTTTTTTTTACTTACGACAATCCGTTTTAAAGCTGCTTGTTTTTCAAACGAAAAGGTGAGAGAGGAAATGGGAAGGTGTAATCCCGGGCGTGCTCGTCAGTTTGCCCAGGCTGTTGATAGTCGCCTCCGAATCCCGATGCTGACACTAATTGTTTGTTTAGCCGCCCGTTGCCACGGCAACGCTCCTCAGACCGAACCCTCGGGTCCTATTACTGAGTTTGCCAAACTCATGGAAGTGATACATACGGGTCAGTTATTTAAAGCTGGCACGTTCACAGTACTCACACTTATGCAATTTCACTATACAGTATGTTTAAAAATAAATGAATTTGATTCAAAATGCGACTCTAGTTTAAGTGTAGACTAGAGTTAGGTTTTAGTAAGATGGGTGCGTTGTAGATAAATAAATACAAATATATGTGTTACTTGTTATAATATATTTTTAGCAAATTCGAGCGAAAAGTATTAAAAATAAGGTGGAATCAATGGTCAAAAATAGTTTAATTTTCAATAAATTTTCACATGAACAAAAAAAATTTCACCTAAGAAAATCTTTACCAAAACAGAAAATAATTATCCCAGAAATCCTCAAACAATTTAATTATGTAACAAAGGGTCACGGACGCTCAGTGGTCAGTTACTGGATGAATGAGCCGTTTTCAGATGAACTAAAAAAAAAATCTAATGGCTGTCAAAGGAATGCAATTTTGGACCTCAGCCCACTAGCCATGTGTGATACATCATCGAATAGGTCTCAGCAAGTTGAACAAAAGTTACTAAGACGCCAACAGCCTATTTTATGATGTATTACACATGACTATTGGGCTGAGGTCCAAAATTGCATTCCCTTGACAGCCGTTAGATTTTTTTTTAGTTCTTCTGAAAACTGCTCATTACCCTACCTTTTTTTCTGTACCAGTAGCAGTTGTCTGAAGTCCAATCACAATCAAATGCAAGAGCCAAAAGAAAAGAGGAAAGACCACAGAATAAACCGGCAATTCCCATTAGAAAAACAAAAACGCTCTCTTAAAAATGCCATTTAATGACTAATGAGTCGTTTTCAGAAGAAAAAAAAACGAATGGCTGTCAAAGGAATGCAGTTTTGGACCTCTGCCCAATAGCCGTGTGATACATCATCGATTAGGTCTCAGCGAGCTGAATAAGTTACTATGACGCCAACAGCCCAATAATTGTCCTTTCGGAGTTATATTGTATTGAAAATGTCAGTTTTTTTCAATACAATATACCTAACTGACACCTTGACAGCCATTCGTTTTATTTTAGTTCTTCTGAAAACGCATTTGGAACTACTTTTCTTAGCTGTCAGAAAAATCCCTCATTGAAACGCACATACGGTTGAATACCAAAAAGATCACGCTGTATATATACACAGTAGCAAAAGTAAAACTATAACTGTCCCCTTCACACTCATAAGCTAGAACGCGCGCAAGAGAGACGGGCAGACTTTTCATGATGCGCATGCAGTACACGTCACGCCGCGCGCTTATTCACAGACACTACTCAAGCGCAACGTGTAAATGTGTTGAACGTGCCAGCTTTACTTAACTGACCTGTACATCCGTACTAGTAATAGTGATCGAAGTAGGACGGACGCTTCGAGAATAGCGCCCCAAGCTAGTTTAGCTACTCTGTAAACATTGGCCCGTGACAAAGGTCGTCGATGGCTTTGTGAGTCTCGATCTTATACTTCAATTTCACTCAAAAGATGTAGAATTGTAGACGCGAGAGCTAGGATTAAAAAGCTTGGTGATTTTTTTCTTCTTTTCTCTCGCTTTGAAGTAGTGTTTGCGTACCCGTTTAAAACGGTTTGCGTCGGAGGATATCTCCCTTTTAGTGCTGCGCAGTGTAACTAGCATATAATCCAAGATTTGTTTTGTTTGTCCATTGCCTTTTAGTGTGCTTGCTGTTTATCTTTTCCAATCACGAACATTACCTTACTTTATTTAATTACACAATATCTGTACTCTTTTAATGGCTTGGAGTATAGGGCACATGAGTACAGTAAAATAACTCCGGAGATCGCTACTTGTTTTGAATTTTCACAAACTATAGACATAGTCACAGTCTAGGATTAAAATGTGAAAATTTCTTTGCTATATTCCGCCGAAATCTCACAAGTACCATGCGGTTAGTTAATGCACCGCCTTGCCTCCCATTTTGCGTGGAGCACATTATGCCCCTCAGGCTTGTGAGGCTGAGGATTCCTCGTGATAGAGGCGAAAGGCGTCGCATTTTCTCACACAAGTATTAGTGTTGTCGGTGGTGGTATGTTCGTGTCTTGCTTCTGCTTGAAAAAGTGGGAAGGAGGGCGGTGCATTAACGAACCGCATGGTGCTTGTGGGATTTTGGCGGAATCTAGCAATGCAATTTTCACATTTTAATGCTATTATTTCTGCAAAGTAACGCTTGATTCCATACAGTCACAGTCTATTTATTATGATTTATTTCCAACCGACTTAAAAAAAGAGGATGATTTTGGTCCTAGGCGTACGCTTATTACTTTTTCTTTCTTGCATATTTTGTGATATTTGGGCCTATAGTCAATGTTCTGCGTGTCTGGCTAACAAGTGTAACGTGAGAGTTAAGTCATGTTATCGTAACGAGACGTCGGGCGCGGCGCTCGCGTTCGCTCAAGGAAATGAGTTTATCTAAAAGCTCGACCTTTGTTAGGAGGCAATTTCCCTCAAAATGTGATCGTAACCCTTCGATTCCAGGAACAAATAAACGAGGGCAAGTTGTAAAAAGGTGAAGAAAACGTGATAGGAAAATATATGAGGCAGTGAGATTTTAAGCTCCACTTTATGGCTCAATCACCTTTAGAATTCAGTTATCAGAAATGTGTTTCAACGTAAAGAGCTGACATCCAGTTTGTTGAATGTTAAAAGACAATGTAAGTAAAGCATTGAAAGCATTCAAGGCAAGTTAGTAATGGAGAAGTGGGCGGGATTTGATTAGGGATTTAACTTCTAATACTGCACCTCTGAAACGTCCGACTTATAGCCCTTTCAAACCTGACCTTGAAAATAACAATGGTTTTCTATTGTTATTTTCAAGTTCAGGTGTGAAAGGGCTATGAAATCAACAGAAATTGAAATATGTCATCGGTATACGTGCCGTTTACGTGCCTTAAGTGCCTTTTCATTAAATGGCACTTAAGAATCATATAAGAAAGTGGTGCCAGTGAGCAAAGAAAGGTAATTTTAAAGAAAATAATACAATGGTCTGGATTTCTGGATTTCAGTTACAATATTTACACTGAAATGCAATTAGATAGAACTTGTTTCTTTTTAATCTGGCTATATATTTCTAATTCCGCTTTTGCGTGCTTCGCAAGCCACGTTAAGTAGTTGGTGCCGGCTGCCGTCGATCTGTCAATACACTTTATCTCGGGAACGCGTGTAGGTATCGATTTGAAATTAAAACCATATACATACTCAAGCTTACGGTCCCCAGAAGCTGTGAAAAAATCAAACTTCTAAGTTAACGTGAAAAAGCAAAGCACCGCTAATGCTTCAAAGTAACGTATATTTTGCACTTAAGGAAATCAAAACTCATAAGATATTGACCTAGAACTATGAAAGACAAGTACTACAGGGAAAAATCTGGAAAGTATACATTTGTAATTAAATTAAAAAAAGAAACATAACATAACATTTACATACAGGCACATACTTTGCTTCTGGCCCCACACTAGGATACCCTGTGTCGTGGGAACCAGAAACAGCGACGTCACAAACATGTAAACATCCAAGACCTGGAGCTTTTATTTCTCCCCAGCCGGGGTTCGAACCCGGGATCTCTCGCATGGTAAGCAGATGCGCTAACCGCTACGCCACAGAGGTCGTCTGTGTCAATGTCTTTAAAGTTCGGGAAATGTTCGAAAAAAACTGTGATTACGGAACCCTCGGTCGGTGACCACGACTCGCTCTTTTTCCCGCCGGCTTTCAAATGTTAATAACATAAGTTCTTGTTAGTTAGTTAATGTTAATTAAATATAAGTATGTTACTTTTCCATGTAAACTTAATTTAAGTAATTTGTTAGGTATTTTAAGTAATTTAGTTTTAAGCTGAGAGTAAGTCTGCCAACAAACTATCATTTAGTTTGGCGGAAATGAAATACTGTAAAAAATTGTGTTTTTTATTGTTTATTTTAAAGTTGTCGTGACATTGAGAGTGGCCCAATATTCCTCATTCACATTCGATCGTCCTCAACATATTTCGTCACTCTCCTTTCTTGGAAAATACGTTACACGCAAGTTTTAGCCAAATGACACATGTGTCTAGTCCGGGACTCAATGAGAAATGAGGCCCGCGGTCCCTCACGACGAAGCGTCTCAGAAAAATGCCTACCCTTATTTGTTCATTTGTTTTGTTTCCGCCGAACCGTTGCGTGTTGTCTCCTTCCTTACGAATAACGAGTTCGCTATAACTTTTACCGAATTCTCCACCTTTTAGATACATCTTTTGTTGTGTGCGTGTAGAGCAGTAATGGGATTGAGATTGCCTTCAAACAATCAACCCATATACGCCTAGAGCTGGAGGTAGGCCTCCCTTACTTTTGCCACTTCATTCTGTCCACGGCTGATAAACTTTCCGCAATTTTGTTGTTATATTGAACTACTGGTTTATCCATCCATCGTAGATCACCGTCAATTTTCCTGCTAAACCAAATGTTCCTCTTTGTACAGTACATTTTGGAAATATAACATTAACATGCTAACGTTTATGTACAGGCACATACATTACTTCTGGCCCCACACTAGTGTCGTGGGAACCAGAAACCGCTTGTAACCTATAAGGGTAAGCCTTGACTAGTGACCACCACTTGCCACAATCCTGACAAATTACTTTCGCCGAAACATGTATTGACGTCATAACATGGAAAAGTCACGATTACTCGGGAAAAATTGGGCATTTGGATAAAGTAACGATTTGAGCATCTGTCAATACGTTCTTCGCTTGCGAAGCGTCTACTCGATCGTCTTCCATTGTAATGTGGAGCGGAATGAATTCTATTTTGGGAAAGCTGGATTTAGTGGCGTTGCTGTAAATTTTCCGAAGCGATAGGTCGCGTTCAGAGATTCCATTTAAGCTAATGGCTAGCCTTACCGGGGCTTTGGAAATGGAAAAAAAAATGTAAATTGTTTCGTGAAAACATGCCTTTATCATTTGGTTGTTCCCAGCCTTTGTGAGTTGAATGTCAGTGCGAGAGTTACTGTTACAATTTCAAATCCTTATAATACTGTGACGGGTAAAATTTGCCCAAATCTCAAAAACGCATATGAGTCTTCATTGTTTCTAAAATGGCAAATTGCTTTTTGTATACGTCCCAATATAAACAAAAAGGCAGCAGCTGACCCCAAATATTAAATTCAGCATGCGAATGTAAGCAAATGTCCCAGGGTTCCAATGCTCAACGAACATACATATTCCAACAATATTCTCTCCGAGCGCGGAGACACTGAAATAGATAGGATTTAATTCGATTAGCGTCCAAAATAGCGGTCCCTTATTTCGACCCCATACGCGCCACAATGCTGACCCATTCCGATTTAATTAACCTCGCCGCCAAGAAATATAGAGCCGTTTAATATCACCCGCCCGAGATAAATAACTTTTAAATGTTTAGATATGGCTGCGGTTGTCGTTAAGGTCGAAAATTGGTTTTTATTACGACTAGAATGACCCAGAGCGGGGGTGGTTCGGGGTCTTGATTGCTTTTGCGCTGCTATGATAAAATAAAATACCGAAATTTCAGGTAGAGGTTCATAAACGAAAAGTCGTTCATTCAGTATTAACATTTTACTATCGAAATCGATACTTGTCTTTGATTGAGCAGCTAATGAAGGTCGTCAAATGTTTACAGATACGCCGCAAAGGATGAATAGCTTAATGACCGGTGGAGATGTCGGAATAGAGGTTGCTATTCTGATGAATGTAACTCAGGAAATAGTCGTTGTACATGTATTCTACAGCCAAATCACGTCCTAATTGGTTACCCGCGCTGAACGTCATAAATATCTAAAAAATCTATATAGCTGTAAACGGTTCAGGCATGTTCCTTATTATTTTCTTTGCCTCAGCGCTCCGCCGAGACTAATTGTCTAAACGTTTGACATTTGTTTTTATTAACTCCGACCTCGGAGATAAATTTGTTGTCTCTTCAACGGTTTCCACCGACTTTGTTTGGCTTTTTTTCTTTTTTTGCGATTCATTTGTTGTGAGCAGCTCCTTGGCAGACAAGAGAGCTTTTTATTAAATATGTGTGCAATAGAAAATGAAGGTGTACAGACAAGAATGAGAGATGGTTTAGAGATAACTGTTGAGGCGTGCCTCAGTTGTAAAGTCATATATTCCGAGTTTTGTACACTTAATGCAATGTTGGAACTAGCGATGTTATATTGCATATAAAAATAGATTATTTTGCTCTTAATAGATTTATATAAAACGATTTTTAAAACAATTAACTTCCTTGAAATTGTAAGTGCTATGTACATCTTTACATATGTTTGTGAGAGCGGTAATATTTAAAACAAAAGCACAACAAAACACATTCTTCCACATACCCAGATTCATTTAACGTGAATGTTTGTATCTCAAATGAAAACATAAAAGAGTAAACGACTTTGCCTTCTATTACATGTGCGGGGGAGAACCATAAAAGTGAATTTCCAATGGTTTACGAGATCACAGAAAACCTTCGCAAAAAAACGCAACGTTCCGGTTAAATAATGAATTATGTATGGCCATAAATTCACATGCTCCCATTTTGACCGGCGGCGTTTGAATTCTGCTTTGTTTTGGCATCATTAGCTTGTTGAACTGAAAACGGGCGATAGTTAGCTACATCATGGATACAAGTACCTATAAGCAAGGTTTCTGATGTTATGTACGGATCCATAGCTTGATCAAAAAACGAGTGTAAGTCCTCGCCACCTTTGGCGAAAAAATATTAATTGAATAGTCATAAAAATTTTGGACCGTTAATTATCTTTACAAAATTAATATAAGAAGAAGACTTTTATTATTTTTTATCTTGAGTACCTATTCACATTAGGCACAGCTATGCTAAGCCAGCAGATGTTTTAATCGCATTAATGTTTCTACCTCCTGATAAACGTCTAACCGAATTATGCAAACGTTATTATGCTGTGCGCAACCCAATTGCATTTCGTACTAATTTAATAACATATTATGGCATTACAAACAGACTCACCCCATCACGGCTGGAAAAAGACGGCAACCACTTCACGAGTCTGGCTTGTTTTTAGTGTTCCGAAGTGGACTGTCTGTCCGAGGCCTAGGTCAGAGAAGAATACTACTAGAAATCTGAAATTTAGCTTAGATATATTAATCTACTAGCTGTGCCCCGCGGTGCTACCCGCGGTTTATTAGGGAAATTAAATTGTGTATAAAAATAATACCTATTCACATTCATAGAAGTAAAATAATTTACATTTGAGCATCTGAAAGATCAATTTACAAACTTTCACTTGCATTGATTTTCCCATGGGAATAAGATATTTTCCCGCAGTAAAACGTAGTATATGTGTTAATCAGAGTGTCAGCTAACTCCATAACCTCCTAAGTTTTATTAAAACCGCTCCACCCGTTTAGTCGTGAAGAAGTGACAAACATACACACTCACAAACATTCGCCTTTATAATATTAGTGTGCTACCGTATAATTCTGTTTTTTTTAATGTCAATGTATAATGTTAGCCGCTGCCTTGGGGTCAAGTGTAGTGGAGAAAAAAAATACACTGCGAAATTTCAATTCATAAGTAAACGGGTGCCGTCTCTGGCCGCAGTATTGGTGTTTTATTAGTTTGTAAGAATATTAAATAATGTTTGACTTTGCGAGTATTGATTGCACTCATGGGTCTTAACCTTCTTAGGTAGATGGACGTTCATACCTGTTTTAGATTTGATTTGAGAAAATATGGTCAGAGTGGAGTTTTTTTTCGCTGCCTTTTTCTTCACTAAATTCGGGCCCAAGGCAACAGCTAACATTAACATTGTAAGTACATTGAAATTCAACAAAGAGAATGTAAATTCTTTGCGTTGAAATAAATTTCTGATTTAGAAATTTATTTCAACGTAAAAGAACTGAACGTCACTTCTCTACCTGTCAACCAGTGTCTATGATAATCTTCTTCAGGGACTTATAGATTTTTAATGGAAGAAACGATCTATTGTAAAGTTAAAATTTATAAATTTTGCCCAGAAAACTTTCAATTCAAATTAAATTAATAAAGCAAGATAAATTGCTGTTGAGTTGATTGATGCCGCCTCCTGCCTAAACCGATTGTGTAACATAATCGTCTCTCGCGACTTCAATAAAGAAAATGAGTCGTTTGGACCAAATCATAACAAAATATATTGAATCTTAATTTATTACAAGCAGTGGAATATACATGGTGCATTATTTAATTTTCCGAACGAGTTTGCGATAAGCGATAAAATACTGAAAGTGCAGCAAAGCGTTAAACATTTTTGTTGTCATAAAATCACAAGAATAGAATTTATCTCTGCCCCAACTTTGTCCACGCTGTAAAACGTGTCTTTGTCTGGTGTGTAGGTAAGTAGCCGCAGCTTAATCCCATCACCAGTAACGCTAGGCTCTCGTAGGCCCCAGTTCATAGTATTACAATAGGCATCGTCCCAAATATTGACATTAGTTACAAATAGTTGGCCTCTACGTCATGTCTGCCTGAGTGACATTAAACGATCACAAAGGTTAAGCAACATCGGGCGCGTTAAGTGCATGCATGGGTGACCGTCTATGACTAACGCTAGTGGCATTATTTCGAGCGGTTCCGTGCTTCGCAAGGCACGTTAACCCACTTGACCCTACCAAGTGTTATAACACCGCTCAAATCTATCCTCAAAATTTAATTTTAAGAAAAGGCTTTATAATAGTTTTTCTTCGTTTAACTTAGGGCTCCCATACAAAACTACGATGCGATGCGATACGATGCCGCATCGCAGGAACTTACGATGCGAATTGCTGCGATACGATTCTGTGCGGCAAAAGTTTGGTTAGGGTAACCATACCTTCAGCGGTAGTCAGCGGTATTGGACGTGTTTTAGGAAGCGTAAGATGGATCGCAAAAAGATTGTTGCAATACTGTTATTGTTAAATAGATATAAAAGAAAAAGAAGATTTTGGGTTCATCCATTTATTACGATTATGAACCCTGATGGGAATTATTTTAACAGAAGAAGGTAAATTTTTGATTATTTTTGAATGACCATATCTTCATTTGAAGAGCTTTTGAGTTTATTATCACCATGGCTACAAAAACGATCGTACAAGGGAAGAATTCCTGTTATGCCTTTGGAAATGCTGGGGTTGACCATCAGGTAAATTAAGACGTCTCGGAATGGAATAAAATGGCGACACCAAGTAAGACGTAACATCGCAGGAATGCACGATGCGAATCAGATCGGAAGTTCTTGCGATGCATTCGTGCGAGTTCGTAGATATTTGCGATGCGATGCGAATTCGTGGTTTTGTGTGGGAGCCCTTATTCTGTGCTTATCATAGTTGGATTGTGTGCAGTGGTAAGCAACAAAAATAGTTATTTTGAAACATAAATTGAGTAATACAGTGGCAGAATTTTTTCGATGAATTATGTCGTGTAAAAGGTAAGCTATTATAATACAAATTTGTATTTTTTTCTATCTATAGGCACAGAATATTTATAAATATGACTTTTACTTACCCGAATAGAAATATATTGAAGGTGGTAATTACATATTATAGTATGTTTTTGTTGTTGAAATATCACAGGTGTTATAACACCTGGTAGTAAAATCAACTTCTACAAAAAAAAATTGGATCAAATTTTAGGATAAGGCCTAGGAAAGCATGAATGCATGAAAACTTACTGAAACAATTGAGGATTTGGAGAAAGCCGATGATGATACAACCTTGCCAAGTGTTATTAGTATTTTGCCCCCTGATAATGGAAATGCGGATGTAACCGACGAGGATTCGAGTGACGAAAATGTCGTAAACTTGCACAATCAAATATTTTTGCACATCAAAGGAACAAGACTGGTAACATAACTGAAGCAGAGATAAAGTGTTTTCATGGTATATTGTTGTTTAGTGGATATATTTTAGTGCCTCGTAAGATAATGTATTGGGAGAAGTCTTCAGATACTGATTTCCCATTGATGTATAATGCTATGTCTCGAGATCGTTTCAGTTGTATAATGACGCACATACATTCATTACTACAAGTAAAACACGACAAGTTCGCAAAAGTTAGACCCTTATTCGATTTATTGAACAATTTTTTTTTACGATTTTTTTACGGCTCCTTTGAAGGAAGTCTACAGTATCGATGAGGCTTTGGTGGGGGTATAAGTTTTCAGTTGGTTCTACAAGACTGGGATATGTGTTGTGGTTTGATCCATATCAAGGGCAATCTGCCACATTACCTTCAGCTTAGTTGTTGCAAGAGCTTTATTAGAAATCTATAAGAAATATGAAAAGCGTGGACCTTGTCCCACTCCCACTACTCATAACGAAACTTCGCGATTTGATAGATTTGACCATATTATAATTGAATACAACGAAGTACTCAAGTAAATTCTGCAAAAAAAAAACTAATTTTATTCGTAAGAAGTTTGTCGTTTATTTATATCCCAAAACGCCACATGTTGTGTGGCGTATCACGCTCCGGTTTAACTTTATGTAACGAGAACTAATAAAACATTATATTATTAAATATATGTTTTTCTTATTCTAAACCTTTACATTACCCCTCTATACTTAGTATAGTAGGGCATTCTCCTACCAGGTGTTATAACACCATCCATTTTCCGGCTTTCTCGATCGACTTTGAATTTTTTAATAATTTTTCCCGAATCTTTAGTGCCGTATGTAATAACATACTAAAATATTTTAAAGTTCTGTGATGTGAAATAGTTTCAGGGTTATCTGGGTTAAGCAGTTGGTGCCGGCTGGTGTCGATTGATGGCAGTTGTTAAGCCAAGTCAGAGTCCTTAGGGGGCTTGAAAACTTCTGACAGTAAGACCAGCCACTAGTCTTACAAGCCTCCACCAATCCGGACTTGGCCCCCGTGGTGGAGTATGGCCTATACCTTCCTCAAGGAAGAGACGGGTGCCCCTCGGTGGGGACATAATGGGTTGATGATGATGACGTCATGAAATGAGATTTATATGAGATTACATGAGATTATACAGCTTTCAGTGGGACCTTCTCTCACACTAGATGGGTTTATTTAATTTAGCTTCTTTACACTTTCTTATGCCTACCAGTTATTGTGCTCCACCTCCTGCGGTCGCCTGGTAGAAAATGCTTATAGCATTAAGTCCGCCGCTTTGCCACTGTAATGTTTACTTACGCGAAGTAAACGTATTAATAATAAAGAGAGATTCTGACGGAAATTTGAAGGTAAATTATTAATATACAATGTTATTTGTAGTTTTGTGAACAAGTGTGAGTCTAATTCGACCTTCTAACGTTTGTGTCACACGTCAATAAATGTGTCGATTCCTTAAAACTCATCAGAGGTAGTTTAAATAGTCTGTAGTAAAGATAGATTTGTAACTTTAGATTATTTAAACGATTTATTTATTCTACGAATAGGATTGTAACTGTACTAATCGGCAATGCAATGTAGATACATGCAGTTGTCATAATAAACTTTAATTTGCACATTAATACATAATAATGCACAAACTGCATAATTATGCACTCAACTGCACGTGAATCTTAGAAAACATCTCATTAAACCACTACTTTGTCTTATAATTAATAGGTAAAAAAGAGACAAATAAAACCACAATTTAATCATTTACTTTACTATGTTACTCTCGACCTTAGGTACTCGTATGTGCTTGTTAATAAAGCACATACCTAAGGACGGTTGTAGCTTCAAACACAATTTCATCCCAATCAGATCAGTTCAACGTAATTGACTAGAACGGGTGTGGGGTAATGTTATGTTTACTTGATTTTTACGTCCAAGGCCCTTCCAGCTGGATACGAATAAAAGGCTCTGGGTCTGTCGCAAAGGTTTCGCGGCATAATTTTTTCATGTCCAAATGGGCGAGGCGTGGGCATAAACAAAATGAAGCCCATTCCTTCTCCTCGGAGAGCTGTAAGCGTATTACATGCGGGAATCACAACTAACGGCAGTATTTTTTTCAATTTTCCGGCTGGTCAAGGTTCTGCTTTCAATGCGATGTGTGTCTCTATACAATCAAATCAGTAAGTATATTGTGTTGATATCATCTAACAAATTGATATTACGTAAATATATAGTGTAGTCTCTCAGATTATTTTGGTGTAGATAATTTCTTTTATGACTATGAACCAACGAGCGAGCGCCTGGGAGCGTAAATATTTGTTGATACATTTGAAATCCATATTTATCGGTTTTCATAATGTCAATTGTTAACTCTAGCACTGTGTAGTAAGTAGTAAGTAATTTATTTGTTTAACTGTGTAGGCGAACATATTTACTAGGATCTGGTGCTCGTGGTCCTAGTTGGCATAATTATTTACCTTTGGAACCCAGTGGCCTATGTGTTGTATCGAACAGACGTCGTTGGGGGGCCATTTAGCAATGTTTATTCTACCATAACAGACAAAGAGGTCAGTTTCTCGCGCAGTAAGATCAGCCACTTACATTCAGCCATTGGCTCTCTACAAAAATGATGATGACTCTCGAACGAAACTGCAAAGATTGAACAGCACTCGACCGCACCTGCCCAGAGCATAAAACCTAGACGGAAGCCATGAAAATGTAGTTTTTTCGAGGACTCCCTTAGGTGAGCAGATGACCGGGTTCAAAGCTCTTGAAGGCTTCCGGGGGGCGCGGGGGTGTGAGGGAATAACAAAAGATGCTCGTTTCCTCGGCTGTTCCGTACCGCAGGCCGGGGGGGGCAGGGCCCTACAATGGCCCCATTGTTTGTGCCCGGTGACAGGAAAAACTCCGACCTCCGTGTTTCTTTGCATTTTTTATTTCTCTTTTTCCTTTTAGGGTTCCGAACTCCGCATGGCGGACTCTATTGCTAAGCCTCCTTACTGCGGCTGCCCTCACTACGTTCCTGTTTTTGTAAATACGCTCTAAGATACGGGTACGAGATGACAATTCAACGTTGGCACACAATCTTGTTTAACTTCGTAAAAATTTGATTAATTTGGTGAGGACCGAACAATAAACCGGTCCTTTTTTACAAAATTGCGTTTACTAAATCCGCATCTTACTCACCTTACTTCCTTACGTATGTCACTCCAGTACAAGTTTGATGCAAGTTCCCTAGTATTTCAAGGGAACGAGCGATTCTCTTGCGTGTGAATTCAACTCGCTCTTGGCACTTTAATCTCACGTGGCGACGTCCTTTGAGTGTTCTGGAGGAATCAAACAGATTCCTTGAGACCTTTTAGCCCGGCAACGTTCCTCCCTTGGCGGATATCATTGAGAGTTAATAAAATATGAGCAACCGCCGCTTTTTGAATAGAACATTTCCCTGAACGACGCATCGTGGGCAGGCCCCTCACCGGATGATCTGACAACCTGGCCCTAGATTCTGCTAATATATTGTAGTATAATGACAATTCCATGACGATATCGATTTCATTTCATTACCGCTTGAAATCGACGCGCACAATTCTTATTAATTCTACGCGTCAATGGAATTGAAAAATATGTCACGTGTCCCGCCCATGTAACTGTCATTGAACTATAATGCAATAATAGAATCGGGGCCCTGGTTACGGTGCCAAGGAGTCGCTGGATGCGGGTGATACAAGACCGGTAAACTTGGAAAACTATACCTATATGAGGGATGCCTAATATGCCTATGTTCTGCAGTGGGCGGCAAATGGCTGATGATGATGATGATGATCATATCCCTGAGTGAATACTTAGATCGGTAAAAGTGAGTATCTGTTGAAAATCGCCCGCAGCCCCGGCTGCCTGAGTGATCTTAAACGATCACTAAGTTTAAGCAACGTAGGGCGCGTTCAGTGCATGGATGGGTGACCGTTCTATGACTAACGCTAGTGGCATTTTTCCGAGCGGTTTCGTACTTAGGCACGTTAAGCAGTTGGTGCCGGCTGCCGTCGATAGATGGCAGTCGTTAAGCCAAGTCAGAGGCCTTACAATTAATTATCAAGCAACTTGCAAGAGTTTACTGCTTTGTTGAAATAGCGGTATTACGCTTTACTACCAAAACAAAGATGGTGGATTCGATTAGCGCCTCAGAAACAATTTTCAAAAATTACATCAGTCGGGCTTACTCCTTATTGCTGGCGTCCTTGCCTTAGCACTATAGCCCAGAGTATTCTAGTTTGGGACCAAGATAATGTACTACGTATATTCTCCACTGTATAGACTCGATCAATTTAAGCTACTCCAAATTGTAATAAGTACGTATTCTGACACTTCCTAAATTCCAAAATGGATAGTCCAATACCGTGGATAGTTACAGAATAAGACAGCCGATATCGTTGACTACCGTCCGGCCGCTGGGAGAATACGATCCTGACAGGTCATGTTAGAACGGACAACGTAACCTTGAAGTGGCGTTAAATTTTCGATTAAAATATTTTTATGTCCTATTTATCCTACTAGCAAATAATTGTCATCGAAACTATATCATTGTGTAAACTTACAATCAATGTTATATTTTGCACAGTGATTTAAATGTTAAATAAGAAGAAATCAATATTTAATGTTCGTGCGTAAAATCCTTACTACGCTGTCACAAGGTTATGTCAACCGTATTTTTTTGTAGTGACGTACCAAAAATAACGAAAATAATAACGGTCCCTTTAACGATACGAAGTTGATGAACAGGCTTTAGAAAAAGATCATCGCGTTCTCAGAATCTCTCCGTGCTACTGCCGTACAAAGCGATTGAGGTGATCTGGGCTCCAATAAAAGGTCGCACAGCTCGCCACAACATTTCACCGCCATTCGGCACTAAAAGATGATGACCCTTTTAAAATGCGTGCGAAAATGGCACAAGAGATGACTGAGTGAAGGTCGTCTAAAAAACAAAAATACTTAATCGTGAGTCAGTAGCAAAAGCTAGTTAAGAATAACGTAAGGAATGATAACGTTGATTTTCTCCCATCACTAGTCATATGTGTCAGGATCGTATACTCCCAGCGGCCGAACAATACCTTAGGCAATTGGGTATTTGACAGGATGTCAAATGAGTTACTTTTAAAACGGAATTTTGTATGAAAATACTTGCTTGTGACGTCACATTTCAGAGCACTCTTTTTATGTTTCATCTATTTAAAAATTGTAATAACTAGTAAATGATTAAAAGAAATACATTTTCCGAATCATTTTGTAATTTTTGTTTTAATCGAGCATCTCAAATAATTTATTGTTGATATTACAAATACCGTATTAACATGTATTAAGGCGCATCAGTTATGTTAATTTCAATTAGACAACATAGCCTAGCGACACGTGGTAGAACGCCGATCTCACACTCGGAAATGATGATGGAAAACATTGCGAAGAAATCTAAGTATCTGAGCGATTTACTTACATCAGCGCTTCAAATCACTATACACGGTTTACAAAAAGACATGAGTTATTTGTTCGTATTGCCATACGTGGTGAAAATAAGCACAGTTGAGGCGACATCACAAGTGGATGTGTTTCACGGGAGCTATGGAAGTTATTATTAACTTCGTGGCATTTAAAAGTACCTACCACTACGTACTTAGAAAACAAACAGAGAGCAAGCGGTAACAATCCAACATAGTGCATAGTAAAAATTCAATGTAGCACAGACGTGAGCGGGTAACTCTGATGTACGGGGCGATGAAATAGTGGCTAAGCTAGGCGCACACGCTGTATATTCCGGGCTTTCCGTTGGACCAGCGGAAGTGGAGCCCCCTGTATGTACACTGAGTAGAAAGAGCGCAGTAGGCTTGCTTCAATTGAAGTCTGAAATTCTCATTTCACTGTTACGCAGTTTGGGTCGAGTATTATTCTGCAAGAATGTCAAACGCGTGTGGCTAGTACAATGTAGAGTTCCGTAGGTTGCGTAGAAAGAGAGGGTGTAATCTGTTTTATAAATCTAACAACTTGATAAAAATAATATTTTCTCAAACATGCTTGGAAATTTGAGCATTATTTCGACAACCTTCTTCGAGATAAATCGGAATTGCTGTACTGGCCAATAACACGCGAGCAGCGGCCTAAAAAAGTTCTACGAAAATTCATAACTGTCGTGTTTTGCGGCCAAATTAATTACATACTAAACTCTTAGCTGTCGTATTATTTAAAAATGGAACGATCTTTTACTCCGAACAATGACAACCAAGGCGGTAACTTATCAGAGGTTTTATTTAAATTTCGAACTGGCTTGCGATAGAAAGCTGGATAGTACCTACCTATTGAAAAAAAAAAACACTTTAACGCGGCAAAAAATATTTTTGTTCGTTCGTGGTTCGTCTGATTTTGAAAGTTTATTGAATTTAACAGAATGAGCTCATTGTTTTAGTTTCCGCGCATTATTTGAGAAAAATCATATACAAGCCTTGGCCATAACTAGGCATTGATGGACTCACGTATGTGTGCCTTGGCTTCGCCTCGGCCCACATTTCTACGTTCGTCCATCAATGCCTCTTTTGCTGGCCGCTGCAGTAATGAACTATTAATGGATGTTGTATGACGATTTCCTTTCATGAGTTGGCCGCTTATTACTTGTTAACTTGTGATGATGATGATGATGATGATGGCCTCCTGGTCATGTCTGACGGCAGCGACCGTCAATGCTTCCTGGCTGTGCTCTCAGGTGGCTGGCCGCTTCAATCAACCTCGTAGCCAGGAGTAGGGGGAAAAAAATTAACATTTACACACAGGCACACAAATTGCTTCTGGCCCCACACTAGGATACCCTGAGAAGTAGGAACCAAAAACCTCGACATCACAAACATGTAAACATCCAAGACTTGGTTTTTTTTTCCCCATTCGGGTTTTGAACCCGGGACCTCTAGCATGGCAGGCAGAAGATGCGCTAACGACTGACAGAGCCACTAACGTTGACGTTTGCGGTGTCCCTCACGAGTGTCAACGTCAATAGGTATTATGCGATTTGGTTGAAGTTTGTAAGTCCGCCTGGGATGTCCCTTACCGGCCCTTTCACCCACATTTAGGACGACCTCTGTAGCGCAGTGGTTAGCGCATCTGCCTACCATGCGAGAGGTCCCGGGTTCGAATCCCGGTTGGGGGAAAAAAAAAGAAACCCAGGTCTTGGATGTTTAAATGTTTGTGACGTCGCTGTTTCTGGTTCCCGCGACACAGGGTATCCTAGTGTGGGGCCAGAACGAATGTATGTGCCTGATTGTGCCTGTATGTAAATGTAAATGTTATTTAATGACAACTCAACTCCTGTTTCTCAAACACTAACAATCTGTTAATCTATTCTGATATCAGACTGTTGTTGTTACACTTTATTGCACATTATAAAAAACATAATATAACTGTTGACTAAAGTGTTTACAAAAAAATAAAGCTCAGTTTGTTCGGAAACCGGTTATTGGGAGAAAGAGGCCTGTACAGAATTCAAGTACCTACGTTGTCTTTTCTTCAAGGTGTTTCTTGATCCAGCCAGTTAATAAACTTGTAAGTATTTATTTTGTGCGCAAACGTCGACAAACATTTTTTATTTGAGTGAATGTATCGGAGTTGTTCCTGAGTGTCATTCGGTCACTGTTTGGTTTTAGTTGACATAGATAGATGGCGCCACAAGTATATTTAAAAGTTCGCGCGCGAACAAGGCCTTTCTTTCTCATAGTAACCCCCAACTGTCGAATTTTCCGCGCTGAAGGACATCTATAACGCACCTGGTTAGTGTACGAAAAACAGTGGGTTATTGTTCAGCCTTTTACCCATAAACGTGTCCAAATGTCCATCATTCTCTCTGTATATTATATAAATTGTTTGTTACCTGTTTTAAACTCCAATAAACATATTAAATTAAGGACATTTGAGGAGCTGGCGACCAAAACCAGACTATCGTTAACTGTTTTTACAGGACAGGTAAATAACTGAACTACCTGAGACAAGCAAGGATTTCTCTTTTTTTTACAGGAACATTTTATCAAACCTTGAACATAGGACTGGTTTTCGTTTTTTTAAACATTGGCTGGTAATTTTTTTATTTCATTTTTTTTATTTTCTATTTAATACTATTCAACTGTTATTGTTATTTATTAGGAAGATACGTCTGGTTTTGTTCGAAAAGTCAGTTTTCGTTATTTTTTAAAGGTAGGATCGAACTAATTGTGAGTGAAAATATTTTGTGACTTCGAGATGAGTACTTGGAGAGCCCGAAAAAAAAAATAAAAAAAAAACTTTAATGAGGACATGACTAGTTTTGTTCGCCAGCTCCTCATTTATAATGAACCTATACTTCTGGCCGTATACACCCTTCCCCCCCTTCGCACCCCTCTTGACCCTTTCCGGTCCCGCGTGGCTCTCGTCCGATTCCTTATTTACCGGTTCTTCGCTATCACGCGGCGCCTTTCCCGACACGTCTCGGGCGCTCGGTAATCTAAATTGACGGCATTGTAGTCCGATATTAGCGTCCATTGCGATCTTGACGAGCTTCGGGAAATTTGGCACGTTTTCTGGGCACGGATTTTCAAAAGGCCCCACTGTTACCCTAAATTTCTTTCTGAGAGACAATAATCGTCAAGAGCGAGTCGGGCCCGCCCGTAGAGGGTTCCGTTATCGCAGTTTTATCCGAACTGTTCCCGAACATCAAAGACATTTTTTATGATTTAGTTAGAAATGTATAGTTTCCAGTTTTTCCCCTTATTTGTCGAGGAAGCGAAAGTGATTTGTCAGGATCGTGGCAAGTGGCAATCCCTGGTTTCTGTCTACTCCTCTGGGATACAGGTGTGAGTTTCTGTATGTACGAATGCTGTAGTATAAGACGATATTACTTGCTAAATTTCATAGCTCTACAAGGGAAACTATAGAAAGTACCCTACGAATTTTGAGTTCCACTCAATGTTGAAATATAGGTCGGTTTTTGCGGCATAAACGGCCGAATCGTTTTTTGCACCCAATTTAGGAGTTTCATTTTTTCGCTAAAAGTTACCGTAGACTTCAATCAATATTGTTTTAATTTCAACTTGATACCTCAACGTATTCCCGAGATAAAGAGTCCTGACAGACATACCGACGGACGGAGAAGGGTTCGGTTTTTCCTTTTTTAATAATAAATAAAATAGAGTTTATTTGCCAATTACATTTACAATACAAAACAAAACATTTTCCAGAGACATATTCACTGCACACTACACAATTTTGTATTTCGTAAGATAGTTGGGGATCTCCACACTAGGCATAGCCTGTAAACCGGTTTAACCTGTAGGGTTTTTGGTGGATTGATTGGCTCACCATAACAAGGGTTTTTAATTATTGACTATATTCGCACGGCACGTTAAGAATAAGAATAAGAATAAGAATAAAAAGGTTTATTGCCAAAAATTGCATGCAAAACATGAATATTATATCTAATAGCTAAACTAAAAACTAAAAATTATAAAATAAATTTATATTAGTTTTACAAAACATTTTATTTTGGCAATAGGAAGCGCGCTCAGCTGTGTCCCTAGATTTGTACAAAAAAACCCGGCGACGCTTATTTTCAGCGCGTCCATGCTACATTTATAACAAAAAGTACAAGAAATATAGGCGTAGAGGGCGTATTTAAATTAAAAAGATAAATGTATAATATTCTATCTCTGTGTGGGGTCATTTGTTTGTGTGTTTATGTATGTGTAGATGTGTGTGTGTGTGTGTGTGTGTCCGTAATTTGTTATTTATTTATAGAAGTAGGTATATAATAAGTGATACATTTAATATTTTTATACAATACTCATTATCTTATAAAGATGGATGGCATAATAATATAGTTTACATAAATTAAGTATTAACATAGGGATTGAATGACTTATCTCATTAAATATTGTGTACGGGCTAGCACCGTACATCTTTCTAGGTCGCCGTATTGCTGACTGTGCACCGCGCACAGCCGAGCTCACGGGCTTGTTGCCCGCGCCAGACAGTTGGCTTTTGCCTCTCAGTAACATTTTACGTCTTCAACAATGTAATAGTTGGCTTTTGCCTCTCAATAACATCATACGTCAACAAACATGTAACTGTGCACAGTGAGAAATAAAACATGAAAACCTAAAATCCATATACTACTTTCTTCAACTACCACCGCTCTCCAACCTACAACATCTTCTGTGCGACAGAGTTGAGTTGCACACGCTCTCCTCTGCTCGTACATTTTGGTCCTTCGAGCCGGATGCTCGCGACCATCTTCGGGCATCCAAACAACCAGCGCCTGTGAATCTGCGGCGCCCTCAGCGTGAGACAGACGACATCATCGGCAGTGGTGGAAACAACAAACAACGTGTGCTAACATCGACGCCACGGAGCTGCAAGGCGAAATGAGGTCACGCATCAAGTTACAACATCGGAACATCATCGCGACAACGAGCGTAGAGTGAACTTTGAACGACGAAGGGAGCCTACGGGGACATCTGGCGAAAGACGTTTCGCCACCAACAACATCTACGGGCTACTCACTGTCTTACAACCAGGAGTGGACCTACACAACAACATCGGTAGGAGAGTCCTGCCGGCCGAGGTATTTTCGCTGCTAAAACGGAAAGAGGTACCTCAGCAACTAACATTGGTGCAAACAGTGCACCACAACATTGCATCTCGGCTACCGGTCATGGGGTGAGGAACAACATAACATAACAAAACATAACATACGCCTCACTACCAGATACGGAGTGGAGACCAACATTGGTGCACACTGCACCCCAACAAACAATCTTCGCTGCCAAACATGGAGTGGAGACCAACATTGGTGTAAACAGCACCCTAAGAAACAAACATTCTTCGCTGCCGAACATGGAGTGGAGAACAACATTGGTGCATACAGCACCGCAACACAGAACAATCTTCGCTGCCGAACATGGAGTGGAGACAAACATTGGTGTACACAGCACCCTAACAAACAAACATTCTTCGCTGCCAAACATGGAGTGGAGACCAACATTGGTGTACACAGCACCCCAACAAACAAACAATCTTCGCTGCGGAACATGGAGTGGAAAACAACATAGCGCACATACAGCGCAAACAACCAACATCGTGGAGTCTGTTCGCTGCCTTACAACCAGGGAATAGAACTCAACAGTCGACGGAAGACGTTTCGCCGACCGAGTGCAAGGCTCAAACATTAGGATCGTGGTTGTCACGTCAAAAAACTTCGTCATGCACATACCCAAAGATGGTATACTGCTGTGCATTCAAGAAACATAATCAGGCGGTGATGAGAACATCGGATAGTCCTCAAACAACAAGCATGCAGCACCAAACGTGGATCAGCAGTGAAAGAAACCTAATATTTTTTTTTACAATTTACATAAGATTATATTTTTTTACATTTTATTTTTTTACATTTCTTTTACAACATTTGCTGCTGTTAAAGTCGTATATTTTTCATAACATTTAGTCTGTTTCACCTTAAGTATTTTTGTTTTGATAGGCAGGATGCACTGTACATGTACATTATTTTTGGTCTATCAATCTGCGCGATAACATTCATATACCTAGTAATTTACAACTCAGCGCAAACAAGTAGGTACGCCCTGGGGACTAACTCAGATTTCATTTAATGAAAACAATGTAACAATAATTGCAATCAAGTGTCAAGTAACCAACAACTACCTAGTAAGCATTACGCAATACTCTTAACATTTTAAGTTTCAACATAACACAACATTGTGAAGTATTTTAAGTTAATTAGATCTTCAATGTAATCTTAAATTCTTCTCTTCTTCTTATGTATTCGGCAGTATGTACGGGCTAGCACCGTACATCTTTCTAGGTCGCCGTATTGCTGACTGTGCACCGCGCACAGCCGAGCTCACGGGCTTGTTGCCCGCGCCAGACAGTTGGCTTTTGCCTCTCAGTAACATCTTACGTCTTCAACAATGTAATAGTTGGCTTTTGCCTCTCAATAACATCATACGTCAACAAACATGTAACTGTGCACAGTGAGAAATAAAACATGAAAACCTAAAATCCATATACTACTTTCTTCAACTACCACCGCTTTCCAACCTACAACATCTTCTGTGCGTTGCAGAGTTGAGTTGCACACGCTCTCCTCTGCTCGTACATATTGTTTCTACAGTCAGGGCCGGGCAGGTTGGTAGCTGGTTGAGCATGCATCGGTGTCTTGTATTTTGTATTTTATTTTGTATTTGTATTTAGCGTTCTCAAACTGTTTTGCAAGAAGTTGTTTTTTTAATGTAAATTTAAAAGAGGAACTTGATATATTCTCCTGAATAGGTCACCACCTATTCAGGAGAATAGGTGGTGACCTATTCAGGGAGGTAATTCTATATTTTTGACGCAGCAAACCTGAAACCTGCCCTAAAATTTGCTGTCATTTGGTTCTTACTACGGGTGTATCTATTATGAGTGCTTCCAAGCCACTTAAACTTTTGAAACAGATATTTTGGACGCTAAGTATGAACAATCTTATGGACCATTAACGCGAGATGTAGCTCCCTTCGACCTTCCATTTTTAATATATTTCTTTCATTCAGAAACGGGGTTATATGCGATCGTTTAGGTATTCCGAAGCAAAACCGTGCACATGCATTCTGCACCCTCTGTATGGCACGACTGGTTAAGCAGTTGGTGCCGGCTGCCGTCGATAGATGGCAGTCGTTAAGCCAAGTCAGAGGCCTTAGGGCGGCTTGAAAACTTCTGACAGTAAGACCAGCCACTAGTCTTACAAGCCTCCACCAATCCGGACTTGGCCCCCGTGGTGGAGTACGGCCTATATCTTCCTCGGGGAAGAGACCCGTGCCCCTCGGTGGGGACGTAATGGGTTGATGATGATGAACTATACTTGACCCCTGAAACCTAGTCGGACGAGTCCGACACAGAGTCAAGTACCTAAGTGTATCTGGAATAAAGTTAATAATGTCTCGTGCTTACGACAGTTGACGTTCAAAAAAGGTTAAAAACCTTTTTTATTTTCTAGGTCAAAACACAAGTGATTACGTACGGAACCCTAAAAACCCCTAAACCGAGTAACAAGTAATCAGTTCCCCATTTTTGGGGTACGAAAGTAATAATTCAATACGTATTCGATTGGATCACAAAACAGATTGATTACCTAGAAATAGAGTTGATCCATTCCATCACAACTTAGAAGAATCCAGTGTCAGGTCTGATACGAATATCATACTAACAAAGATGCCAAGTTCATCACGAAAATACGTGTAACCATTAGTGTCACTGTTCAGTATGCAAAAGTAATTCAGAATAGGAAGATACAGGGTATCCTAGTGTGGGGCCAGAATCAATGTATGTGCCTGTATGTAAATGTTTAAGTTTTATTTCTTGTTTGGATTTAACCCGGGATTAGGCGATAAAATAGACTGACCTTATCCACTGTCAATTGTTAAATATCAGTTCTGACATAGTAGGAGCAAACCGCCAAGCTCTGTTATCGGCAAAACTCTCCTAATCTAATTAACTAGTTTCCGGTGCCCCTCGGAATGTGAAAGTAATTCGAAATACTACCTACAAGTACGGCGATAAAACAGACTGACTCTACCTACACTTACATTACTTAAAAGTAGCTAGAGTCGACCCGTCTTCACTGGAGCGTTTTATTGCACTCGTAAAAAAACTTTCTAGAGGAAACTAGCGGTGAGGTAGATGGCTACAGGTTGTTACAGAAAAGTCTTTTTCTTCTCAACCAACAACTTTCATTATGAGGTCGAATCTGTAATCGCGGAAAAAAATTTTTCTTAGCTTGGCATACGAAACTTTGCTAGTCTCAGCATAAAATTTTGTCGTTTCTCATTGTCTGAGTACATATTTTCATACGTATTTGGCAGAACCAGTCTTTAGTTTCAGTTTCTGCAAACCCCATTCTATGATAATTTACATATTGAAAGGAGAAAGCATTTACAGAAGTAAATGTTGATGCTATGCCAAAAGATACTTAAGTATACTATGTGATCGTCCATGTGACCAGTATTCATCTCTTTACCTGTCAGACAATAGTAAATTTTACAATAGTTACTTTCAACCTATGTATTTTCGTCCCAAAGCAAGAGAGAACGCTTGTGTGGGTAGACGCGCCGTGAACCAAATACAAAAGAAATAAATAAGCACTACACATTGTAAAGTAAGTTGCCAAGTAAGTTGATCCGGACCAAAAATTTACAATGTATATCCACGTTTGTAAATGGTTGTTTTTACTGTTTTTGGCATTCCAAAATTAAACGCAACGGAAAACTCTCTGAAATATTCATGAGAAATATAAGGAGAGCAATTTAAATATCATACATGAGTAAAGAGTGTGGAAAGAATTCAACAACTACCGCGTAGCGTACTGTGGTTACAAAAATATTAGAACAGAAGTACGATAGCATCCCGTCAGCGCTTGTAATTAATTGCAATTTAATATTAGACATTGTTATTTTGATTTTATAATAATAATAATAATAAACTCACGCCCGTTATCCCCGAAGGGGTAGGCAGAGGCACCAGTCTCTAGAACTGGACCCACGTTTTGCCGAGTTTATTAGGTCCCAAACGTGACAAGTGGCAAGCCTGTCGCCGTTATCCGGGCACAATTTATCAGCGAATGGTGTTGTTGTACAAACAAATGTACGTAACTAAAAGTCATTGGTACATGCGTGGCTCGAACCCAGACCCTCATGATCGAGAAGCAAGGGTCAACCCCACTACGCCACCACCGCTAATAATTAATAAAAAATTAAATTTAGTTTAGTAATATTTAGTTTAGTAATAAATAAATAAAGCTATAAAAATTATGATAATAAATTAATAAAGTCATTGCATTTGTGTCCTGGTAGTAATGTGAAAATACCGTCATAATACATTTAAATACATATTTTCGTAATTTCATCAGATTTAACTTTTAAGTCGGCGTGCGTGCATGCTGCTAATGATGAGGCGAGGTTTGTCAGGATCTTGGAAATGGCAAAGTTTAGCCTCTGCCAACTCAAACCTGTATCCCTCAGAGGATGGCTCTCAGTTATGCTTCCAGAGGGTTTCACTGGTGTGCCCTCAGGTGACATGTAGCCGATGTTGGCTTTGAAGGCTTTGTTCAACATAAGCTTATCTCATATGCAATTCATGTGTAATTTCCTTTTTATGTAGCTACATATAATTAACCCTAAGAGGATACAGGTTTGAGTTTAAGAATGAGTTTATTTTTTTAGGCTTGAGCTTAAGTAAAGTTGATAAGTGGTGGAGAGATTAGTAGAAGATTGGCTGAAACGACAAAACATACTTTGAACCCAATGTCTGTGATTTAAGAAAGGAATGAAATTATGTTTATGAATCTTTGAAATAATAAAGAACGGTGGTCGGTCAATGGTTAAAACAATGGTCTCGAAAGAGACTCAGGTGCAAATAATATAAAATCGTAAAAATGTTTGCTCCTTAGAAATAAAAACAGCTTCACGTTGAAAATACTGATTTCGTAATAAATAATAAAGAACGGTGGTCGGTCAATGGTTAAAACAATGGTCTCGAAAGCGAGAGACTCAGGTTCAAATAATATAAAATCGTAAAAATGTTTGCTCCTTAGAAATAAAAACAGCTTCACGTTGAAAATACTGATTTCGAGGGAAAAAGACGTAAGCTTAAACTATTTAGAACAAACGGCATTACAAAACGTGACACTTAAAAAGCCCTATTAAAATTACCTTGTTTTTCAGTTGATAAAGAAGACGTGCGGTTTTAAATCATTACGTTAACAATCTGTTAATCTACTGTTAGCATCTGTCAGAAAATCAGAACATGGCTCAAATTGCATAATTTCTTAGGCGTGTTTTTTCATATTAACTCAATGAAAAGTCAAACATTTTATTGTAGGTTGATTGACCCTGAAGATTGTATTGTAACATATTTGTAGGTTTTGGTGGCATCTACAATATAGTTACTACTTTTTATTGAGTTAATGTGGAAAAAAATGCGCCAAAGAAGAAGAAGAAGATTCTGATAATCACCCAACTGAGAGCAGTTACAAATAGATTAATATATTAGTAATAGTAATATTTATTTATCAAAAAACTCTTGCCATATTATCTTAATACACATAATACCCAATATTTGACGAATATATTTACGTACAGACTGGTGTAGGATTGTAACGTCTGCATTAGTATAAAATACTGTATGACAGACACCAGAAAGAATATTGTTAGTGTACAGGCAACCAGGGGCTAGTCTACTGGTTTTAACTATTTCAAACCTTGGGACATTAAGTATGCTTCTATCACCGGCACACCTAGTTGCAAGCTGCTCTGCAAGCTGCATAATGTGACCGCTACTGGCCTGTCGCGATCCATTGTCTTCAAAACGCTTTGCGGCGGAAATGCATACTATACGGAATTAGCTTGACAACAACTGAAAATGTTTTTTTTATTTCTTTTTATAGTGGCCAGCCTCAAAAACATAAAGTCTTGTTAGCAAGTTTTCGTTTAAATCATTCAATTTAAGTAAATATTTTGTGTTTATAATTAATTCGGAAAAGAATCAAATTGGGTTGAACTACATTATCTCCAAGATGATCGTAATAAATTATTATGAGGATCATTATAATTATCTTCAAAAATCTATTACCTACTCACATAATAATATATTGTTAACCTTAGTTGTGTTCCATAGCCTGAAAGTACAAAAAAAAGGTTAAAAAAATTTAAGTTATTCTTCTTCCTTTGTTTTCAGATTTTCTTATTTTTTGACGAACATAGCCCGGTTGGTACTGTACATGAGTGTGAAATTATCTTTCAATTTATTTGCTTACACACAACACATGTTGGAATGATTCGCGTATGTTGGACGATAAAAGTTCCTTCAGCCTGGTGATCTAATAGTGAATACTCGCACTGGAGACTGTGTGTTACATTGTTTGTTTGAACACAGATGACTGACTGAATGTTACATTGTAATTTGTAAAATATTATCGCATAAATGAATGTGTATTGTAAAATCAAATCTTAACATTCGAAAAATAAAGGTTTTTTGGGAGAGTAGTAAAGATTGAAAATCATTGAAAAACGAAGAGGATAATGTAGGTACATTGAATTCTATGAAACAGGCTCTAGGTCGAAATTTCCATCACCCTGTATGTAATCCTCCTAGCTTACGCTAGGTCAGCTAGGTGCGCGTACCGGGAGGCACGGCGCGGGGTGTGACTTCCGACGGAAATACACTCCGCTGAGGTCTATCGGGTGAGTTCCAACACGAAATACCACTGTGGTAGGCCTGCGATTGCTGCGGTGCCAGAATTCTGCACCGTTTTTTGAGGAAAATATGGTTCACAGTGGCATGGAGTCATTCTTCGTTACGGGCAAACGCTGAAAAGGCACGTGTATTTACGGGTATGCTTAGTGGTGTGGTCGATTTGAGTTTCGGGATGTGGTTTGTTGCGTTTTGAAACGGAATTTACCTACGCCGACAAACCGGACACTAGCACTTTTATTATTGTCTATGGTAGCACTTTTGGATCTCTATCATTTTGTCTAGGTATCATACACTAGAACGCTGTGAGTCAAGAAACGTATCAAAAAGAATATATTGCGCTCCATAGCAGTAACGCTGAGACTTTAAACTTCAAACTCGATTATCTCGAAATGTTGAAAAAAGGACATTCAAATTCATCGTTCTAGCCTTGTACTCTTCATATGGTTTTAACTTCAACTCGATACCTTCACGCGTTCCCAAGATACTGACGCACGCACGACCAAGTGGTCCTAAAGCGTTCCGTTTTTCCTTTTGAGGTACGGACCCCTGAAAGTAGTTTTTATCTCTGTGGAAGTTAGTTTCGCCAATACCTAGATACTAATTATAAGTTACTTATCTAATTAGGTATCTAGGTGTTGACTAAATTGTGATTAACAATTTTTGTTTTAAAAATTATATAAAATATTTTCTAAATTGCCGCTTTGTGTGAATCGACATGGCTAAAGTAGGCACAAAAGGATACGATTTGGTTGGACAGTAATACAACTTTTGTAGGTATGTACATTTTTTATTTTGGTATTATTAATTGGGGCTCAGGGAAGAGACCCGGTGTCGCTCGGTGGGTACATAATGGGTTGATGATGATTATTTTTAATTAGCATTTTTACTTTGCTTTCATATAACAGATATTACACACCTACATATATTGTGCCAAGTTATTTATGAGAACTAGAAATTAAGTTTGTTATCTCTGTAAATTACTGATGTGCAATACAAGTTTCCCATTTATCTATCTATAACTATCCGGGAAATCAAATACAACTCTCCTTAGTTTCCCAACAAAATACTTAGTAGGTATGTACCTATGCGGAGAGGAAGAGCATACATTGAAGTAGCCAATATCCTGTCTTATACGTCCATAGCTACGCTTCCGCCGGAAACCGAATCCAGATCCCTTTTATTACAAATCGAATGTGCTGAGCTCACTAAAGTACGGCATTTACTGAAAGATGAAGGTTAATGTTCAATAGATAATAGCGGGAGCATGAATTAGATACCTATACCATATTCATTTGGGTCTTAGACAAAATGTAAACAACATTTCAGTACTCTTTATACTATTTTCATTGTCAAAAAATGTTATTTTGGTTTCTACACTAATTTTTAAAGTAAATTAGATGTTATCTAATCTATTTTACTTATTTCTTAGTGTGAAAACCGAAATAAAATTTTTTGACAATGAAAATAGTCTAAAGAGTACTGAAATGTTGTTTACATTTTGTCTAAGACCCAAATGAATATGGTATATATAAAGTTACTTATCGTCGACTAAGGTCGACTCTTAAATCCATTTTTTTACAAAATTTTTTTTTGCATCTTTAGAAAGTAAATTTCTGGACGCATCTTATAGCAAAACTCTAATTTTTTTTTAAAATATCCGTTTAAATATAAAACGCAAAATATAATACCTCGAAACTCCATACCGCAATAATTTTGCTTAACGAATTATACGTATTTTCCCCGTATAATTCGTTAAGCTCCCCGCTCTGTTTAAGATGGCGATTTGAATGCACGTAATTTTTTCCGCTGTTAGGTTGACTGTTAATGAATACACTATTTTGTTTGTTTTAATTATTTCACATGCGCTAAAGGTCTCAGTTATTTGCAAACACTTTTTTCAACTAAAGCCCACGCGGACGAATTCGCGGGCAACAGCTAGTACATACATAAATGTATGACCTAAATCTATCTATCTTCTATATATATATATATATATATATATATATATATATATATAAAATTCAAAGTCCTGACTGACTGACTCACTCATCAACGCCCAGCCCAAGCCGTTTGACCTAGGAAGCTGAAATTTTCCACAGAGAATCTATATATAATGTAGGCAAGGAATAAGAACGGATTTTTTTAAATTCAACCCCTAAGAGGGCGAAAAGGGTTGCCAAAATTTGTATGGGCGGTATAAAAAATGTTGTCTGATTTTCTTGAAACTTGAAATAAATACTCTTCAACACTATTAATTGAACACGTGTTTCGCCGTTTTTTCTAAATTTAACCCTTAAGGGAGTGAACGGGGTTGCAACATTTTTAACTTAAGTCCACGCGGACGGAGTCGCGGGCGAAAGCTATCCATAATATTTATCAAGCTCGCCAATGTCTAAATCTGTTCATTGTGCAATAAAGAATTTTCAATCACTCAATCAATATTTTTAAACGAATCCAACGATGAACCACTCTGTGTTGTTGTCGAAAAAAAAATTCAATCCCTATTTTAGACTCTAAAACATTTTATATTGTAGTTTTTATTCCACCGGATTTCGGCGTGATTAAGAGGGAAGAATAGTACGTGCTCGTCCATACAAAAAGAGAAAACGTTTTTCCACTTCTAAATATTTTTCGATCTCCATGATTTTTTAGTATGTTATTGACACAGTAAATGACTAGGTTTATAGACTTTTTTTTTTTTAATTTGCTATAGATTAAAACTTATAAGCACCTCAAGTAACATAATTTTTGTGATCAAAACTGTGTCGAATAATGATAAAAATAACGAATCCCTGTGCCAAATTTCAGCTGTCTAGTACAATCGTGTATGAGCTAGGCCGCGGACAGACAGACAGGCAAACAGATGGACATGGCGAAACTATAAGGGTTCTTTACAGACTACGGAACCGTAAAAGTTTATTCTTCAACCGATCCGATGCAACCTTATTGCATTTAGATTGATAGAGAAAACGATTTACACCACGACAATAAATAATCATAGCTGCTAGTTTACACTATTCGCCTGATTAAACTTGACGTCCCGCTATCCGTTGTAACTTGTAATCCCTCTGTATGGACGCCGCCTTAGCACGTTCATCTCATGCCTAAAGTATGCTCCAATTCTAGGTTCAGTTGTTCTGAGTCTCTTGGTCTCGTGTAATAACTTAAAGAAGAAGCTCTCGATCCATGGTAACAAGGTATAAAATGCTTATTGCAATGTGAGCGTGAATGCTTTCTAAACGAAATGCAGGTTTTCGCTTTGTTTTGAGGACGAAAAAATAAATAATACTTATTTATTATGATGTCTAAATAAAACCGTGTTTTCTATTAAACATCTTCCAAAAAAATCAATGTTCAGGAACATTGTTTCTAATTTAGTTTCACCTTGCAAAGATTTTTTTGCTTAAGAGGTCGGTACTTGAACTTCAAAGATTGAAATAGGTTTATGGTAGATTGTTGACTTTACCATAGGATACATGTAGTTAATACTCGCTTAGCTACATAGAGTCTAAAGTTATTTAAGTGAACGTTTGGTCTTTATAATGTTTGAATATATTTTATTTAATATAATATTTTTTGTTTAGAACTCACGTATTACTTACACGACATAAGTAAGTATACAATTATTGGTCCATTAAAACACAAAATCCAAATAATAAGTCACCAGCTCTTTCAACATCAGAATAATTAAATTCTAAAAGTTTCAACCGGCCAGGCTTTGTAAGCACTATAACTTAATTCCTGATTCATTTACTTGATTTTGACCGCATGCTGTGTTTCATAATAATATCCGCTTTATATTTGTTGACGTTTTCAGGCGACTAGTTCGGAATAGCCTCCGCATTCCATGCCTACGTCAATAATTGGAACGGGTTGTTCATGTGTTTTTTCTTTCTTTCCTTTTGCAGTTGTGCTCTCGTCGGGTCGGCATTGTTCGAGCTCGCCGACCGCCCCCACTAGCCCCGCTGCCCCCACCCACCCTGCTCACGTAAAACGGTTGGTATTTTTCATTGTTTGCTTTTAAAACCTTATAGGTTTTGCTTTATTTATGCCCTTTATAACTCTCAGTGGAAGATAAATGCCCGGAAGGCGATGCTCTGTGGAGGTTAGATGTTTTCATTACGATCAGAAAGCTTCCAGGCCGGGAACGGGCGGTGATAACCTCTGACGAACATCTATTTTCCGTTTAAGGTTACTAGCAGCTGCTATTACTCTTTTGTTCCAAATTGCTTGCATATAAGAAAGAAAGAAAAAAATGTTTGTTATACCAACAAGACACATCACAGGAACAAATTAAACAGACAAGTAACATAATATAAGTAGGGCAACAGACAAAAAAACACAAGTAAATTAAAACAAACCCGTAGATATAGTCTGTGGTGCGTCTAAGTTGCCACAAAAGGCAACTGACTCAGCGTTGTGCTGAGGGTATTAACCCTGAGCGCTGATTTTCAGTCAGTGCCTACGGTAACTCACAATATTATTGTACTTCGAAGTGCATAACATTACACATAAAACCAACTTTATAGGAGCAAAATATAAAAAATATTATTACGTATACATACAGCAGTATACTGCATGTTATGTCACTACCATAGTTTATTATCAAGATATTGGAATAGCAGCTCCACTTTTGTATTTTCCTCGTCGTGTCGCCCGTAGCGTAACTAGGTAGAGTGTACGCATGGCATGCAAAGATTGATGTACAGTCGACTCTACATACACACCAAAGAGAAAACGTTGTACTTCGGCCGGTTAACGACAGTTTATAGGTCGATAGTGAGTGGCAATACTGGGAATGTACGGAAAAAGACCATCTGAGTGTTGGATTCATAAGCAAACCTTAACAACACATACTCGTATGTGTCGTTAAGCTTTGCTTATGAATCCAACCAATCCAATCCAACATGCACTTCGTGCAGAATATGTTTCTTCATACATACGTAGTTGTAATTTTAACCGGTATAGAAATAGAAAATCAGTCATTTGATATACGTCGAAATTGGAGCCCACGACCCCCCGAATGTGACGTCAGTTCTACCGTTGCGCTACCACTGATCAATAATTGCTTGTTCAATTGCATTTGTTGACCACACCAGAAGCTCGCCAAGTGCACTATTGTAGTGCACCCTTCACTCTACTGCTTTATTTTTTCACTAATCTGACAAAAAGCTGAACATGGTCGTTCTATTTAATTGTTCATCAGAGCTTTGGATATATCTATAACACAGCGCCACTATTTTCGCCACGCATATACTGTGCTGAGCACATGTACCAAAATGAAACAAATTAAATAATTATTTTTAGCCACTGTGTTGCGTTAAGCGTAACAAAATCGCGCGTTGCTATGCTACGCTGCTAAAGCCTATTTTTCTACTCTTTCTTACTCGAGAACACGTAACAACGAATACCTACTTGTCAGCGTGGACCTCTAACAGATTCTGCGCTGCTTACCGCTGTAGCGACGACTTTAATCGGGCTTGCATGCGGGTTGACACACATTTTTAGGCTTTCCGGAGTGTTTTGATTTTATTTTCGTGACCGGCAGACATATTGCTTTCTTTTTTACAAATCCGTGGGCATAATGGGACAAAACAAAAATTGACGAGTTTCGCATATCAAAACGACCATTATTCAGATAAACTTGACAGTTCTGCGATTGTAAGATAAGATAAGAATATTCTTTATTGCACACTAGCTGTCCTGGCAAACTTCGTAACCACCAATCTTCTCACGATTTAAACCTTCCATAGAATTCCACAAATATAAAAAATCAGCCAAATCGGTCTAGCCAGCTTTTTAAAATCAACGACTATTTGGAAGTAAAGGATGTTTGGTGTTAAACAGTAGATTAATATTAAATGTATTTAGAGGAGATTTTTAATTTCATTTCAATTAATATTGAAAATTGTGTCTAGTGTTCATCACATCTGAAAGATTGTTAATTAAACTAGAACTGTTTTGAAAAGAATAAATGTGGAGTTTCTTTGTTAGTTTCTTCTCCATATAACCTATTAATTGTGAAACTAACAACTTTGACGTTTATAAAGTAAACATTTTGTTTGAATTCTGAATAAAAGCATTTGAATGTGAATTGAATTTGAAAAGCCGTTCTCGAGGTTTAGTGAGACTAACAAAAAGCAATCCATTTGTATATAAGACAAGAAACAAGAAATAGATATAAAAGTTAAATTATAGTTAAACCAATGCAGGTAGCAACCAAACCACCACAGATTGACCAAATAAGGTGGGCAGAGGTCAGAGGTCAGAGATCGTTGCATTCCCGTAAATTTTTGGAAATATTCCAGACGCAGTGTACTGTGCGGCGTTATTGAAATTCTGCGCACCTAAAATACCACTAGCGATGGTGAATGAGGCCAGTAATATCGTATATTAAAAGAGTCGATGCATTATTCTTAGCTTACCGTCTAATGGCTGCGCCATTGTGGATATTGCATCGAAAATAGCTACACTGAAAGGCGCCTATTTTAGTGGGAAGACCTCAGAACTTGTATTTGAAGTCACATAGAATTACCTATCTTCACTTTCGTGTTTTGTCGATATATACAACGCATTATTGAAAAAGTTTTGATTTTATTGAGCAGGTCATGTTTTTAAGATTGTAGTAAAAAAATATTGTACGACTGATACTTTTCACAGTAGGTACGACCTATTCAAAAGTAATTGGAGTCACGTGGTACAAAATTGAATCTCATCGCAGACTATTTGACTCTCGAAAATATCTCTAGAGACTCGAAACGCTGAGTCAACATTGTAACAAAGCAACATAAAAAGAACATAACAAAAAAAAAACGCCATGACAAAGTGCGGACGATTGTGTGCAGCCAGTCATCCCCCGGATCTCTCAAAGTATAGTTGTTTTAATACAAATTTATACCTAGTTGTGTGTGTTTATGTGTGTGTCTTATGTCTATACCAATTTGTCCGTCTACTATTTCTAGTACAGACTTTTCACCTTCAAAAGGCAAAATTTATTAAAGGCAAAAATATTTCTATTCTCCAAAAACAATTCTCCAAAACTCTTTCTAAAATGTCACCCATACATATCTTTACCTATTCTTGTCCCATAATAAAGTTTCCCTTGAATCCACTTTCAATAAGCAAAAGTTAAAAATTAACTATTTATTTTTCACTTAAATTAACATCAGCATTAGGTAGGTGTTAAAAACGAAAAATAATTTAAAACTCTTGTTACTGAAGAAACGGAGCGAAACGAAGAAACTATAATGGTTTGCAACATTTCATTATTTGTAAATAAAAAAGAATTAAGGCATTAAGTCGGCGGACTTAATGCCTTACGAATGTCTTATAATGCATTGTACGATTTTTTTAAATGTAAGTGCAATAAAAGTATCAGTAAATAAATAAAAAAAACCTTGTAAGTTTTTGATACGCCTATTTTTTAAAGTGCTTTTAACCCTTCACACACTCAGTTTTATAGTTTAATTCTTCATTATTTTCTAAGAATATTTCGTACAACCTAATGATAAACTGGAAAATGAGCAACTGGTAAACGTTTTGCGGTACAAGCAATTTTCGGCGACGACACCTTTTATGCGCATAATGAGACAGGATTATTAAATATTTTCTGGGCATTCGGTCGAATTGTAAATCATATCGAGAATATTTTCAACGCCAGTGTGTAGGCGTCGTAATTAATTGTTAATCCTATTAATTATTTATAAAAAAAGGTTGGTTATGCGAGTCATATGCGAGCTCACCAACGCCACCAAAACAGGAGTTGAAGTAGTCGCCGTGACCGAAACCGGTCGGGACCATCATCATCATCATGTCCCCATCGAGGGGCACGTTTCGCTTCCCTTAGGAAGGTAGAGGCCATACCCCACCACGGGGCCAAGGGCGGATTGGTGGAGGCTTGTAAGACTAGTGGCTGGTCTTACTGTCAGAAGTTTTCAAGCCGCCCTAAGGCTTCTGACTTGGCTTAGCGACTGTCATCTATCGACGGCAGCCGGCAAGAACTGCTTAACGTGCCTTGCGAAGCACGGAACCGCTCGGAAAAATGCCACTAGCGTTAGTCATAGAACGTTCACCCATCCACGCACTGAACAGGCCCATGTTGCTTAACCTTCGTGATCGTTTAAGATAACTTTGATAGGCGGTCGGGGCTGCGAGATATAATTATGATTTTTTACTTTTGTAAATATGTGATATGTGTATTTTTTATATTTTTTTCGAGTTGAAATTCGAATTAAGGTTTCTCAACTATTTTATTATTATTTTGTGTCTGTACTTAAAAGTATTAGTCTAAATAGATTGAATTTTTAATACGAATTACATATCCACGCCTTTTAAACCAGCCAGGTGTCAGCTTGTGTAATTTGTCTAACATAAACTTGCGTCACGACCTTTCAAAGTTCCAATTCAGTCGGGTGACTTAGAATAGATAATATTCGCGGATGAACGAAGACAGTTGAAGCATTAATCGTTTATCTAGCATCGGGAGTATCTGCGCCTTACTCGATATTCAGCTTACTGTAGGATTCTAGTTAGACGTAAATCACTTTGATTTATACCCATTTGAGTGTGACTTATGTACAGCGTATTGGTAACCTTATTATCTTTTACCCGACTGTGACGGAGCCCAAAAGGATGTTGTTTGGCGCGTACATATGTACGTCTGTTCATATACCCCGATCTATTTTTCTTCTGAACTCTATAACCGATGATTAAAGTTGAGGTTTTAGAGTTCAGGAGAAAGACTACATAAAAAAACAAAATCCAAATTAACAAAAATACTAAACAGAAAAAAAAAACTGATATAAAAATAACATCCAACAACACGACTGCTGATTATTAACTACTAAGCAGGCGGGACTCAAATTCAGCAATGTAAGAATTGAGAATCGAATTGCTAGGTTGCTCTCGCCTATTAGTTAAAACTTTTATTACATGAAGCATGGTGTCTCGCACGCACAATTTAACATTTTTAGTGATTATAATAAAAAAAAAATAGTATGCTTTTGATGAATGTGGTCTGAGAGTTTGATGGATAATTAAATTGCATATGTTCGAGGCGTATTTTTCTTATCCTGTAATAACTTTTTGAATAAGAAAATGTGACGAAAGTTGAAGAAAATTGTTAATTTTGGAAACAATTTTTTTCATTAAAAAGTACAAAAGATTCGATGCATAATTAGTTTACAGACAGTTTTAATATATTTTTATTTCCTTATACGTAGCTTTTAAAAATGATCAGTGTTTTTTTTATTCAAAGTTTCTTTCTTTTGTTCAACTATCGTAAAGCTGTAAAATAATGCTATGCGTGATTTAGTCACGACAATCTTTCAAACAAAGCTAAATAACTAGAAGACGATCAAATAAATACTATTGACTCTATTTGCCTTCATCTCAGCCTCACTCAGATCTGACATTATATCACAGAAAAACAATTAAATGCTGCAAAGTGTAAGAAATCCCCGGTACATCATAAACTTCCTAACCACATTTCATCTTCAAGGTAATTAAAATTAACCTGCGCCGAGCTTACTCGGGCCAAGTTGATTGCATCTCTTTTATCTTGAGGCTGGTATTATGTGTATTTCATGAAAATAAATGGCCTCCATTGCATTATGCGTAAAACAAACGCGGCGATACGCACGCAGCTGGCAAGGACACACAGCTTGAGGGTTATCGAAGGTCTACTTCAAATATATTCGCTTGCAGCCCCGGCCGCCTGAGTTATCTTAAACGATCACAAAGGTAGCAACATAGGGCGCGTTCATGGATGGGTGAGTTTTCTATGACTAACGCTAATGGCATTTTTCCGAGCGGTTCTGTGCTCCGCAAGGCACGCAGCTGGTGCCGGGTGCCATCGATAGATGGCAGTCGTTAAGCTAAATCAGAGGCCTTAGTGCGGCTTGAAATCTTCTGACAGTAAGACCAGCGACTAGTCATCGATCCGGACTTGGCCCCAATGGTGAAGTATGGCCTATACCTTGATCGGGAAAGAGACCCGTTCCCCTCGTTGGGGACATAATGGGTTGATGATGAAGGTTAGTAACACAAAAAGAGTGAGAGTTAAAACTACAAAAGTACAATTGAAGACCACTGTGGCGTAGCGGTTGGCGCATCTGCCTGACATGCGAAAGGTCCCGGGTTCGAATGCCAGCTGGGGGAAAAAAAACGCCAGGTCTTGGAAGTTCATATGCTTGTCACGTCGCTGTTTCTGGTTCCCACGACACAGGGTATCCTAGTGTGGGGCCAGAAGCAGTGTATGCCTGTATGTAAATGTTACAAAAACTGAAAATGTTAAAACAACTAGACAAGGCATTCTACGTTACGTTTGCCCATTCGTCTGTAATATACAATCATTTTATTATGATTTTATTACAAATCTCATTAAATCATACAAAGATTAATTGCTCTTTGATGCTCGCGGAAAGCTCGGAAAAAACTGCGAGACTCGATTCCTACAAATACATACATTTTTGTACGCAACCCCGGTGGGCGAGTCCAACTTGCACCTGTCCCTTTTTACACAGTGGTTTGTTTCCGTGTGATATGTATGATTTTCTTTATTTTCTGTCTCTCGAATATAATCGTGCTGATCCCGACTTCTGTGTACTTAGTAACTCTATGTATATAGCAGAGCGGTGAGGGGGGAATAAATATGTGTGTGCCTCGTGTGGCGGGTGTTGGCTCGTGATAAATTGGAATAAGTTGGCCATTATTCTCGCGCGACGATCTATCATCGGCTGCCGATAGCAGCGCGGGTCCGCGCCTAACGAAACAATGAATTATAATATTTTATTGGACGAGGAAATAGTTTGAACTCTAGAGCGTCCACGTCTACATAGTGATTCATGTCTTTTTAATTCCATTTATCATAGATATTTGAGTTCAGTGTTTGAGGTTTTACTGACCCTGCTTATCGCCGCCCTCGGAGAACAAAATGCCAATCCCAAAATCACAAGTTTTCAGGAAAAATAAAACACCGATTTTCGTTGATCTGAACAATATTATAAGTGAATTAGCTCAAATGAAAGCTATTTTTTTAAGTATTGTTTTTGTAAATGTATTTTAATTAACAATAGTATAATTTATTTAACAATAACAAATTTTATAGGTTTATTATGTGCCATTAAACTCGAATATGGTATAAAATTAATATGAAGACAATGGCGATCGTCATTTTGTTCTCCGGGGCGGCGTTATTGCAAAATGTTTGTATTTATTTTCCTCTTGCTAGGAAAGCAGGCAGTACGGCAACTTGTTTCGTATCACGTTTACTGAAACATTCATAATACTTTTAAACGAGTTATCGCGAGCATCTCGATTAAGTAACTTACAAGAAAACAATTCTTAATCCTAACAAAATGCAGGTAAATGCAGGAACAGGTACAGTCGACAGCACGTCAACCTACACATTTCAGTTGCAAAGTCGCCCGTAATGCAAATGAGTAGAGTGCATGGGTGTATAACATGATGTACTGTCGACTGTACTCCATGTATGTCGTAAACTTTAGACGGGCAAGCGCGTAACAACAATGAATTGTTATATTTTATTGGACGAGGAAAACTCCAGCATCGAACATAAAATGATACAAATATTTATGCCTCTTATTTAAAAAAAATTGAGCTCAGAGTTTGAGGTCTTAATCATCATCATTCAGCCACAAGAAGTCCACTGATGGACATAGACGTCCTCCATGGATTTCCACGGCTGGTCGTTTGGAGTTTGAGGAGGAGGCTGGACACTCAAGTCTTACTCACCTGGATTTTGTTTATTTGTATATATTTATTTTCCTCTGACCGGGAAAGCAGATAGTACTGCTCTAACAACTTAATCCGTATAACGTTCATAACACTTCGAACGAGTTATTGTTTATATTTCCCAGTAAGGCGAGGGTGTGAATTAAGTAAACATACAAGAGAATAACCCTTTATCCCGACAAAATGCATAAAACTCCATCTATGTCGTAAACTTTGCGGAGTAAGTTTAGTTTAGACGAGAACCGCACGTTCAATCACAATTTCTTAGACGCGTACAGGAACAAAGTATCTAGTTTAATGAAATTGTATGGCGCATTCTTCTGGCTTCATCCACAAACATTCGCCTGAAAAGTGGACAAAAACACTCACGTTTTCTACAGCGACGCTATATATTTTCAAAACAGTTCTAGTTTCATTATTAAACTTTCAGATGTGTTGAACAATAGAAACAATTCTCATCTGAATACATTTAATATATCTAAACTACTGTTTAGCACCAGAAATCTTTGTGTTCTAAATAATCTTTAATTTTAATTATAATAAGCTTTTTTGCACAGAGTGTGATAAACACATTTCTTAAATACTAAGTGATTTAGGGCAAGATTATCTGTCTGTGCGGTGTATCGGTAGCAAATGTAGCAAACCGACAACGGCAGCACAATCACTCGTAAAGTCAGTTCCGATGATTGATAGACGGATTGCCGAGGCAGTGGTGTTGCCATTAGCCGTGGCAACTGCACCATTAATCACGTAGCAGCGTTACATCGACAGGCGGAACTTGGGAAATACTGCCAGGTACATTGACTCAAAGATTCAGTGTAATATTGCGTTATTTTGCAGACTGTGTCGCAAGATGGTATTCGGGAGTGCGGACGGTAGAAGTAAAGAGGGGTATCCAGGCAGCAAAAGTTTATAATTTATTTAAAGGTAAAAGAAAGGAACAATGGAAATAAGGTCTAAAAGATAAATATAAAATACAATTGGAATATAAAAAAGCAGAACACTTACATTAATGTGCTTTCCGAATATTTATTAAATTATTGTTGTAGGAGAATAAATTGATCCGGGTCGTGATAAAAGAAAGAATTCAATGAAATGAATTGAGAATTAGGTCCACCAAGTTTGGAAGCTGATGATTACGAGTATCTGGCTCAGCTACGTCCGACCACGGTGGCGAATGTCAAAAATTAATTAAATTTATAATATTAAGGCCAAGACCCTTATAATGGCCAAAAACAATGGAACACCTCGTTACAACTGTCTCCCTTTAGGTAGATCAACAGTGTGAGGTGGAGCGAAGGTTGTCGTGCTACTGAACTTCTCTACTGGGCTTCTCATGCTAGAGGGATATTGGCATCCTAAGCGTTTGTTTGTCTAATGTTGGTATTTGATGAAAGCGATGAAATTGGTGGAATTTGGTTAGAATGAAAAAAGTCCGATAACTGAACTTAGGCTAAATTTTTTTACCACTTTACAAACGTAGCTCTATGTTCATGCTGTCGGATTGTGTATTATTTTTTATTTAAGTTCTTATCCACGTCTGTTCTCTCTCTGAGAAAAAGCCTGTGTAAGGCGCATGGGATAAAGAGTAACGTTTGTAACATATATTATTTAAGAGATACTTCGTACATCCCAAATGTTACTATCGTTTTCTTCCATTATACCACTTGCGGCAACTGTATTTAAATTTCCTTTTATACTGTAAAAAAGTACCAACAGCCGCTCACTGTACGCAGGTCCTTAAACCACAATGTATGTCTGACAGCCTACAGTGCACTTACGGCCCGATGCCTATTCAGGACCTATAGTGACGACAAAACAATAAGCTCTCTGGTGAATTCCCGTTTAGCTCCACTAGCAAGCAACTGGGGGTCACCAAAACTACCGCATTCGGGATGCTACTTTAACAGCAGGTTCTAAGTGCGCCCGAGTGGCCGAGGAGGTGTGACGTCGTCTATGAAGACCTTTTTTTTTCAATGGAGTGGCGCAGTATGGTAGGCATACGTTGAAGGATACGGTAGTTGACTCCAAAGTAGGTACATTAAGTTAATATCATATTGTAGGTAATCCTTTTTTTTTTTGATGAAAATACACAGCTTAAATGTTCTTAGCGCCGGCTGCCTGAGTGATCATAAACGATCACGAAGGTTATGCAACACATAGGGCGCGCTCAGTGCATGGATGGGTGACCGTTTATGACTAACGCTAGTGGCAGTTTTCCGACCCGTTCCGTGCTTCGCAAGGCACGTTAAGCAGTTGGTGCCGGATGCCGTCGATAGATTGCAGTCGTTAAGCCAAGTCAGAGGCCTAAGGGCGGCTTGAAAACTTCTGACAGTAAGACCAGTCTTACAAGCCTCCACCAATCCAGACTTGGCCCCCGTGGTTGAGTATGGTCTATACCTTCCTCAGGGAAGAGACCCGTGCCCCTCGGTGGGGACATAATGGGTTGATGATAACGATGACACAGTTTAATAATTAGCTTAGCTGCGGTACACCCGGGTCTAGAAATCATAAAAGTAAATTAATTTGTCTGCTCGAAATGCATTTTATATGCATTTTGGTGCCCAAATTTAGGACCCAAAACACGCTGTTGTTGTTCAAGCTAAGATGCATCAAAGTAAATTCACTCAAAATTTGGTTTTGAATCTATTTATCTTTAAATAAATAGACTCAAAATCCAATTTTGAATTTATATACTAATGCACTCATTTACTAAGAAGTCGGACTTCTCTTTCACTCTTGAGGATTCGTCCTATATCTATTTCGCTCTAACCCAAGCAATAAGTTTTAAAACCGAGTTTGGAACTACTTACTGAACTTCCAAACTCTTTGCTGCAAAACTTTTAAGTACCTAATTGTCAAATATGTGAAATTGGAATGCAAATACCTATGCATTTTCATTCCTCTCAGATGGTAGTAAAAAGTTCTACCCAGGCGCAAATAATTTTTGGTCTCGGTAGTGTTGAATCCCTCGCTCCTTCAGCGATTCTTAGTTAAAGCCCGAGTGAAAAAATCGCCTCAGTTCGCTTTGGATTCAATTTCACAACCTCGACGCAAAAATTTTGTTTGCGCCCTTGTTGAACATCTACTATTGCAATCCTCAGCAAGTCTCAAAAATGTTTGCACCTAGGGAACCCTTTTTTTTTTTTGTTAACGGGGTGAAATGCTTTGTGCACCATAACCGCCACCCTTGGGGAGGGCGACGGCCGTGTGTCAGACTCTCCTCTCCTAATAATAGGAGAGGCATACCTCCTAAAATACCCCGGGGGCCGTCCTGTCGCTCGTGCAATGGGGCGCCGCCGGATCTCGCAAGTGGTAGACCACAGTGCGAATGCTACAGCGGCGCCCCGGCGACGTCGACCCGACTCGCAAAGGAGCCGGGCCCACCCTCACTGGAGAAGGGGCATGGGCCCCCCACCCCCTTCTCCCGTCACGATGTCGGACGGCAGGTCCCCCAACCTGCCGTCTGTGACCCTCCCTCAACCTCCTCTATGCCCTCTGCTGAACAGAGGGACATAGAGGAGGGCCCCCACCGTGTGTTTTTTATAGAGGTTGTCTCCTCGCGGCCCGAAGGCCCCCGGCCCCACTCAGTGTGGGGTTACGGGTGCGGGGCCCATAGTGAACCCCGCGGGACATCCAGCAGCGCAAGCCACTGGACATCCCCCTCCCTCTGGTTTTGGTCCGCGCCGGCCGAAGCCGGTACCCCCAATATCAGGAGGGCGTTCCCCTATCCGCCACCCGGGGGACGCGTCCGATAGAAGACCAGAAACTCCACACGGACCCTAGAGAACCCTAACGCATTGGTTACCGTCGAGAGACACATTATGTAAAAGTTGGGCTGCGTCCCCAGTTGGCAAACAGTTTGACGCCGACTGAGTTGGCGGCGTATCGGTTTAGTATGCCCTTCCATATAATTTAAATGGAGTCTTCACAGTTTGCTAGTTTTGCGCTCAATCTACGCAATTTGCAGCGTTACGCGCGCCGACTATCTCAGTGGGTGGTTGACTCACAGAAAAGCCTGTTCCACTCGGCGCGAAATAGTTTTAGTTCCCTTTAGTATGCCGCTAAGTCTAATTTCAGTTGGCTACATATTTGCGGCTCACTCAGTCGGCGGCGAACAATTTGCCCACTCGGGACGCAGCCTTACAAGTAGGTAGCTTAGATAAATACGTACCTTCTCCACAACGAAAACATCACTTTTATTTTTGTATTTGTAACACAATCGTTTCACTCAGATGAGCGAGTCTTACTTAAAACAAAGAACGTATCTACGACAGAACTTACGTAAACCGTAAATTGTGTACTTAACTACTCTGTTTGTTTGAATTTTTGGTCTTAGTGTTTGTTCTATATTTTGAGTCTTTGAAAATGTTTTAAGGTTTATTATTGTACTTTATTGGACACGAGAAACATATTACAGGAAAGATTCAATGAGGAAAGGTAACAAAAGAAAACACATGTTCATAAGCTCTGTTATGACATTGAAAAGAACAATTACTCGTAAAAACCACTGTCACTGTGTGCTGATCCGAACACCAAAAATTCTCCAGCTTAATTATTCCAACGCGAGCTTATCTCTGTGAAGGCTGCTGTACACGGGTAGAGTAAACGGTACCCTACCCTAAATATCCTACTATACAAATGTAAACATCATTGGTAGAGTAGAGTACTGAAATTTGGTAGAGTAGAGTAACTAGCAACGTGGGCGAGCTACTCTACCACTTTCCTTCCCCCACTCCAGCGTCCACTCTACTCTACCGAATACTCTACCCATGTAAACGATTAGTATATTCTTTTAGTTCTATACTTAGTTTTCGAATCTTGAGAATAGCTCGTAGCTCAGCTGCCTGAGTGATCTTAAACGATCACGAAGGCTAAGCAACATAGGGCGCGTTCAGTGCATGGATGGGAGACCGGCTATGACTAACGCTAGTGGCATTTTTCCGAGTGGTTCCGTGCTTCGCAAGGTACGTTAAGCAGTTGGTGCAGGCTGCCGTCGATAGATGGCAGTCGTTAAGCAAAGTCAGAGGCCTTAGGGCGTATATCTTCCTCAGGGAAGAGACCCGTGCCTCTCGGTGGGGACATAATGGGTGGATGATAATAGTAGTTATATTCTTTTACATCATTTACAGCCAACACTTTCAAAACTAATGCTGAAGCTCCTCAGGCATCTATAATCAAAATCCAGTCTCTCGTCCATATACTTTTTCCTATTTTGTTCTTCATTGACAGCCTTTTGTACCTCCTCTAATAATAAATCTGTTAAGTTTATCACAGCGTTTGTTACAATTTCTCGATTACTGACGTTCATTGTTCTAGTGCTTCTTACTTACTGACAACTCTACCAACAAAATTAAAATTTACGTGTAAACAGTTGCTCTACATAAATTGGTAGAGTACTTGGAACTGGTAAAATAGTATGCTAGTTGACTCTACCGTTTACGCTACCCGTGTACAGCAGCCTTGAGAAATTTATTCTACCAAACGTTGAAAATGTGGAACGAGTCTTTACACTATTTTCATTGTTATTGTATACTCACACCAATGTCTGAGTATTATCAAAATACAGTATAAGCTATATCACGAGGGCCACAAAGGTTAGATAAGTAGTGGCAACAAAAACGCTCCTAAGAAGTGTAGTTCTCATCCCCGGGAGCGCTGCCAAGTCAGGTACTGAGCGAGTTAGGGGCCTCATACACAACTAGATAGCCGGCGGCTCTCGCACTGGATTGCTTTCTATTAACTCTACTAAGGATAAGGGTCTGCTTACACTGAAACCGTGTGTATAAAAATGCTGAGAGTTAATTTGATTGTTCGTTTGACTTTACTGAGGTTACCAGTAATAGGCTCAGATTTTATCTCTGGAAGACAATTCAAAGAAGCCCAAAACTAAAAAAAAAAATATTAGTAAGAATATTATAAAAGCTCGGGGCTACTGAATCTAATGTATTTGAAATACATTAGATTCAGTAGCCCCGAGCTTCTGACCGAGAAGGTTTGACAAGTCGACCAATCGCGGACTGAAATAAACCAAGTTAATATAATAAACATCACATGTGTAATTCCTGGTGTACATACAATAAAGAAAACACTATTTATCTAAGACAAAGCATATTTGAATTGAAAAGTATGCAAGTGAAAGTCGCAGATTCTCCGTTAACAATTGCTTAGTAAGAAAATAAAATACTAAAACGTTTATTTTGTTCAGTTCAGCTGTAAGTTTTCCTTAAGGTTAAAATTAAATTAAATTAATGAATCATGATCAGCATAAAAACTTCTAAAAATTTCTTTTGACTGAAGCAGAGAGGATGGATGGCAAACCAGGAGCATTGAAATATGCATAGATCTCTCAAAACGCGAATATAATGAATGATGCTCGAAAAAATTGGTCATAATATTATTTTATTTCACCAAAAAATGTTGTTATTTTCTTATATCTGTATTTGCGGAGGCAGTGTATTTTACTTACAATCTTGCCATAAACACATTATTATTTGGTAAATGGATCCATTTTCCAGAGGGAATCCTGGGTATTAAGATGAATGGTGAAAAACGTCACTCTCTTTGTTTGGTTATTATTCGAAATTACCCGTGATTCTGCCCAATAATATCGCTTTGTTGTTAGAATCTCGAGAATATCCACATTTAATGTTTTTAGCTTTTACTGCTTCCTACTTTTGATTGAGTAGTTGTGAAATGTCACAGAATGACTACAGAATGAGGTACTCAAACGTACGTATTAATTGGTCTCATGGGTTTTGAGCTTCTTAGGTAGATGTACATTCATACCAAATTTGTATTAGATTTAAGGTGATTTGAGAAAAGATGGTCAGAGTGGAGTTTTTTTTTACGCTGCCTTTTCTTCACTACATTCGGCCCCAAGGCAGTGACTAACATTAACATTATAACTAAGTAGGTTCATCGACATTCAACAAACAGAATGTAAATTCTTTATGTTGACATTTTTGATTTCTGATTACGTTGTAGAATGCGTTAAACGTATAGCACTAAAAAGTTAAAAAACCATTATTTGATGCGAACCAATTTTTATCTCGATGTAACAAAGCTGCCCTAATTATTTTCGACACGGACGATACAATGTTGCAAATACTGTTTATTTTCACAAGGGACCACTTTCAACATCGGGGTCATATAAAGCATTTTTCCAATACCTCTGCCGTAAATAAAAGTACTTCACAGCGGGATGTGCTCGTGTGCGCTCATCGCAACTGGTAAACAGTGTTCAATATTTGCAGGTGGAGGGCGGGCGGGCGGAGCTCGTGCTGGGCGGGCGGCGCTAATGGTGAGTACGGTGTAAGGTCTTGATCACATCGGCGAGGAAGAAAATATGAACAATATTCGTGTTGGTTTTCCTCAACGGATGACAAAGAGTCTTTTAAAAGGTTACAGATGTGAATTCGTTCTTTAGATGAATTGAAGAGACTGGAGTAATTAAATGAGTTGCGTTATGACCTTGAAAAAAAAAACAATTGAAAACCAATGTTATGGTCATCGTCATCCCGTTATCAAGATGATCATACCGTTAAAATCTACAGGTTAAAGCTGTATAAAGTGATTTTTTAATTATATTTTAAGTACACTTACCCCCAGTTTACCTTACCCTAACAAGCAGTTTGTTTTTTACGCTTAACTAAACACCAATGGCGGACTTCATGCTATAAGCATTTTCTACCAATCAACCACAGGAGGCGAATTTCAACAACTACTTTTTATATGTACTTTGTTCAACTGACAGCTATTATGTATGTAGGTTTAACGGTCTTTTCCAATGCCAGTAACGTGTCAGCTAATGTAAGCCATGTACAGGTAACGAGACTATGTAATGTCATTAGCAGCAATTTTCTTGTTGCTATACGACGCCATCGCTAAAACGCAACACAATTCGGGATATTTCGGAAGCGCAAACGCTACAAATCCCAATTGGCTTGCTTCCTGCAGCTTGGAGAAATGTAACGTGATGCAGCTCCTGGATTACGAGTGGATAATTATTCTGACAGATCGTAACTAGTCATAGCATATTGGATCTATTATAACATTCTACGCCAATACGGTATTTGACACAATCAACAATAAATTATTTGAGATGCTCGATTAAAACAAAAATTACAATATGATTCGGAAAATGTATTTCTAAAAATAATTTACTAGTTATTACAATTTTTCAATAGATGAAACATAAAAAGAGTGCTCTGAAATGTGACGTCACAAGTATTTTCAAGTATATCAAGTATTTTCATACAAAATTCCGTTTTTAAAAGTAACTCATTTGACATCCTGTCAAATACCCAATCCGTGCGATAGAAGCGCGTAGTGATTAAACCCGTACTCTTTTTTGAGATTAGATCTGAGCCCTCTGGAGTGCTGTTAGGCTGCTATGTTTTGTTAACTGACTAAAAAATTAAGTTGTACGGCCTTATTTATGGCAGCAAGATTGCTCTGAAGTAGTTCCTCTAAGCAATTTATTTAATCTGTAGTTACGCTTTTTTAATTACTTAAGATGTACAAAACAGTCTATTTTAATAGCTGTTTATCGAGTGTTTTTAAAAGTAATGCCATGTAATGCTTTTATAAGTAACACAGTAGCAATAAGAAGCGCTATTACTGTATTGGACTGTGTGTTAGCCACTTTGATAAACTTATCCGATATAATAGAGACATTTTTTTAATGATACACTCCGTATTTTATGTTACGAATGATTTACTATATTTACAGATGTAACTGCGGCTATTTACTAAGTAAATTTCACTATCCTAATTTTGGACATTATGATCATCGAAAGCAAAAGTACTAATATTTTTGCAACCTGATCTATAAACACATATTTTATAATCTAGTCTAGTTCAATAGTATCTTCAATGAAAGAAGTTATGACATATGACATAGCTTATGATACTTATGATACAGGTTACAGACGAAGCCAGGCCGTATGTTTTGTGTACACAATATCCGGACCAATGGCCGGCAGTCGCCAGCTGAAATATTGAGCGACTCAACGCTGCGACAGATGTGTGACAGGGGTGAGATTCTACGTTGGCAGCGCTGGCAAGTCAATGTCTCATAATGATGATTGGCATACCTCCATCGCGGTTTAAGAATTGTGTTAAGCACACTCTTTGCAAAAAAGCTTATTACAAAATCAACGATTATTTAGAAGACAAGGATGTCTGGCATTAAATATGGCATAATAATAAATTAGGTCGGTCGTAAATAGTAGAAAGACATTCACGTCCACTCAGTTCGGAAGCTCAAGGTTATCTGGACCAGATACGTCGTCCGAACACTGTGGCGAATGTCAAAAACTAATTAAATTTGGAATTGTTAAATACCGAAAATGATTAAAAAGCAACGAGGCGATCACCACGTTACAGTAGTTTAATGTCCGACCGCTGGGAGAATAGGATCCTGACAGGTCATGTTAGAACGGACGACGTAACCTTGAAGTGGCGTTAAATTTTCGATTAAAATATTTTTATGTCCTATTTATCCTGCTAGCAAATAATTGTCATTGAAACTATATCATTGTGTAAACTTACAATCGATGTTATATTTTGCACAGTTATTTAAATGTTAAATAAGAAGAAATCAATATTTAATGTTCGTGCGTAAAATCCTTACTACGCTGTCACAAGGTTATGTCAACCGTATTTTTTGTAAGGACGTACCAAAAATAACGAAAATAATAACGGTCCCTTCAACGATACGAAGTTGATGAACAGGCTTTAGAAAAAGATCATCGCGTTCTCAAAATCTCTCCGTACCAATGCCGTACAAAGCAATTGAGCTGATCTGGGCTCAAAAAAAAGGTCGCACAGCTCGCCACAACACTTCACCGCCATTCGGCACAAAAAAGATTATGACCCTTCTAAAATGCCTGCGAAAATGGCACAAGAGATGACTGAGTGAAGGTCGCATAAAAAACCAAACAACTTAATCGTGAGTCAGTAGCAAAAGCTAGTTAAGAATAACGTAAGGAATGATAACGTTGATTTTCTCCCATCACTAGTCATATGAAACAGACAGGTGTCAGGATCGTATACTCCCAGCGGCCGAACAATAATATTAAATTTAATCAGAGGATAAATGTGTCTAGTGTTCAACACATCCAAGAGTACATAGGCTGCTACTTATGTATGCGGAATCTGGGATTCCAATAATTTTAAACGCAATGTCTGACCTCCATGGTCAAATTCGTTCTTTTTTTCAATACTGGCCGCTAATATTTTTCTCTTATATACGTTAGTGTTTTGTTTTTGTTGGGTTTAAAATGTCAAATCGCTGAAAAAATGGAACTCACTCGTGAAAATATTCGTTCTATGATTTATTACGATTTTCGACGTGGTGTAACGCAACAACAGTACGTAGATCAATTAACTTCGACTTTTGGTGGTGAAGCTCCATCAAAAACGACTGTGTATCACTGGTTTAGTGAGTTTAATCGCGGGCGCAGTAAGCTCACGGACGAAGTTAAAGAAGGTCGCCCGAAATCGGTGGTTGTGCCACAAAATATTGAAGCTGTGCGAAAACTAATAGTGCAAGACCGCCATGTTACGTATCGCGAGATAGAGGCTATTCTGGGCATATGTATGACGAGCATTCATAGGATATTACATGAACATTTGTCTGTAAAAACAATTTGTTCGCGTTGGATCCCGCACAACTTAACCCTAGATCACTAAACATTAGTCTCACAGGCGACACGGCCCCGACGTATTCGCTGTTTAGGTAGGTTCCTGACACTCCCCGGCCCCACCGCGCTCAGTACCCTCCTAATTCAATGTTTTAATGCCCCGTGTGCATGCACAGCATCCACACATATTTTACTTCTGGAGTTTTGGCGAATTGTTAGTCTCACGGACTAATGTTTAGTGACTACGCCTGTAAAGTTACTCAAGGTAAGTTTTGAAAAATTTTGTTTATTTTTGACTTCTTGTATAAATAAAGTGACCTTTTATTGATTTTTGTAAATTTTATTATTTTTGTAATATAGTATAAAACAAGAATTCATTACTTTTGTGTGTACTTATAGAAAAAATATGTATTTCAAAGTATGTAAAGATATTTATTCTATTTTTGATGGATTTGATACGGGAACAAGATACAATTCTGCAGTTTTTTAATGACTGACAATGAGAGTGATGACCAAGAACTCGCCTGTCAAACTACCTGATGAGCTATCAGACTCTGAGCAAGAATATAACTTAGAGGAAGATCTCTGCGTAAACACCGACACACGTGACGAATAATCCTTGGTTTCTTCTGATGAGGAGCTAAACATAGTCAGAGGTAATCGAAACCGACATTTGATTTTTCACTCTGATGATGACTCTCCCGAGCGGTCGCAGCCACACCAACCAGCGACTTCAGTTCAAAATCCGATATAATATCCAAGTAAAGCCTACATTTATGGAAAAAATAAATATAAATAGGCAAAACATGCATGAACATGAACTTGAACATGTTGGCATGAACTTATGCATCATCAATACGTATGTCGTTTATGTATCAAACATGGTACAGCAACGACAAAAACCGTTAAAACGAAGAGCATTTGTGCAAAAATTGGCTGACGATCTTATAGAGCCGTGTTTGCGGGTACGGTAACTTTGAGAAAGAATATCAAGGCCAGTATCAAAGATATCCTACAAATTCAAAAAGTCGTCGCTAGTACTTCTCAAGCCGAGCCAAATAAACGAAAACTTTGCGCATTTTGCCCATATCAGAAGCACAGGATGACTAAAGTGTCATGCCACTCCTGGAGGAAGGCCATTTGTGGCGAACATACTATTCCTGTCTGTTCAGACTGCCAGGAATAAATTTTTTGAAGTTCCTAACAGTTTTTAAGAAGTCTTAATGTATGTATTCTCATGTTACCTACTTTTTAATTTAATAAATGTCAATTCAGGAAAAATATTTAGATTTCATTTTGTTAGTCAAAATGACTAATGTTTAGTTATTGTGTAACTTGAAAATATGTTTAGTGATCTAGGGTTAACTCAGGATCAAAACGATACTCGCGTCGAATGGTGCAAGAAAACCTTAAAAAAATTCAACGGAGGCGACTCAAAATCTGTTTATAATATCTACACAGGTGACGAATCCTGGATCTACGCGTACGATCCCGAAAATAAACAACAATCAACAGTTTGGGTGTTTCAGAATGAGCCGAAACCTACGAAAGTGGCTCGTGCAAAAAGCACTGTAAAGCAAATGGTGGCCTGCTTTTTTGGTATTAATGGCCATGTGGCTACAATACCACTGGAGAATCGCAGAACGATTAATTCGGAGTGGTACACGACCATTTGTTTGCCGGAAGTAGGTATTTGAAGAAATACGCCAAAACAACAACCGACGCAGAATCATATTTCACCATGAAAATGCCAGCTGTCATACATCTCAGGAAACAACTACATTTTTGGATGGTCAAAAAATAGAATTGATGGGTCATCCACCGTACAGCCCTGATTTGGCTCCCAATGATTTCTATTTATTCCCAAATGTAAAGAATAAATTACGTGGTCAACGATTTTCGACCCGTGAAGATGAGGTAGATGCGTTCAAACAGCACGTTTTGGAGATACCTCAATCAGAGTGGAAAATGTGTTTTACAAATTGGTTTCATCGAATGCAAAAGTGCATCGATCATAGTGGAGAATACTTTGAAAAACAATAAAAGCATATTTAGCCATATACATTTGTTTATTTTTTCTATTCCGCATACATAAGTAGCAGCCCTCGTAGGTATACTTTTTTTTAAGTTTGTAATTTAGGCTAAAACTGTTTTGAAAAGAATAAATGTGGAGTTTCTTCGTTAGTTTCTTCTCTATGTAATCTATTAATTGTGAAACTAACAACTTTGACGTTCATAAAGTAAATATTCTATTTGTACTATGAATAAAATATTTGACTTTGACTTTACATGCCAAAACTTCATTGAAGTGAAATGACTGGAGTAAATCAATCAGTTGCGTTATTGGCCTTGAAAAGATCACTTGTAAACCTATTGAAACACAGTTTTTTTTTAACTTATTTCTTTTTTAATAATATGTCAAAACGTAACAGATATAATACAGTACTAAGAGGTCGGCGACATACCGCCCCCTGGTGTGAAAACACAAAACTTAGGAGTACGATAAAAAACAAAGTCAAAAGTAGAAAAAAACTACTCAGGGAGTACAATTAATTTGAGTACGGGACGGCGCAGAGTACCAGCTAAAGTTTCGATATCGGCGACGCGCACTACGCCGTCTCGTCCCGAAAAAGTCGCGACGACCCGCCCACGTGGCCAGACTCCACGTGGAAGGTTGCCGTCTACGATTAAAACTTTGTTCCCGACTTGTAAGTTCCTGGTGGAGGCTGAATGGGGCCTAGAAACCAAGGTGGGCAGATATTCTCGGACCCACTAGGCCCAGAAATGATCCGCCAAACGCAATCCTTTCACCCAAGTTACGCGTCGTGTAAGGTCCGCGTCGCCCTATTGGCCGATGACTGAATGCGGAGAGGAGGACCCAAGAATAAAATGAAAAGGCGTAATTGCCTGATCCTCTCCCGGAGCGACTACAACATGGGTAAGAGGTCGAGAATTTACTATTGCCTCAACCTCCAGCAGAAACAATATAATTATGAAATCGTCTGATTATGCATCTACAATATAATTATGAAAGCGGGCAGCGGCTTATGCAGCCTGCAGTTCAAGCCGCGGGATTGAGACTGGCTTAAGGGGTGCGACGCGAGCCTTGCCACCGATTAAACTCAAATGAACTGAGCCGCCGTCGCACTCAAAACGCCAGTACGCAACACACGCATAAGCCTGCTCACTCGCGTCAGCAAAAACGTGCAACTGCGGACGCAAGTGGGTCGTCTTATGGTTGAGGTAATGTCTAGCAATAGAATCGACCAACACCACCTCACAATCCTTAAACCAAGCACACCACTGTGACGCCGTATGATTCGTCAATTCTTGGTCCCACTCGAGAGACAACTTCCAAGTTCGTTGAAAAAGAATAACGACCCCGGATAATAAGAGGCGTTAAAAAACCAAGTGGGTCATAAACACGCATAAGATAGGCCAGAACGGAGCGCTTGGTCAATTTAGATGGGGGATTACCGAAAGTCGTTCTAGTGAAACATAGTAAGTCGGATTTGACATCCCAACTGACCCCCAGCACCCTAAAGTGCCACTTCTGACACTAACAATATTGAGCACACGGTTTTTCGTGAACTTATTTCTTTCTTAATAATATGTCAAAACGTAACAGATATAATACAGTATGTACAAAGAGGTCGGCGACTGATCACAACTGGCACGGCTGGATCGACGGCTGGAGCGAACACTTGCCACCTCAGCGTCTATGGCTGCCATATCCGCTCGGAGCTCGGCATCTGCTGCAGCGATTTCAGCGGCGGCGGTGGTACGTGCAGCTTCGTGCCTCGTCGTCGCGCGTGGCGGGCTTCTGCAGCACGTTGTTTCGCCAAGATTGCAGACTCGGAACTACGATGTGACGAAGCTTTTCGAGTTTTTGATCGAGTTTCCATGTTCCCTTGCTTCTCGATCATGAGGGTCTGGATTCGAACCACGCATGTACCAATGACTTTTAGTTACGTACATTTGTTTGTACAGCAACACCATTCGCTGATAAATTGTGCCCGGATAACGGCGACAGGCTTGCCACTTGTCACGTTTGGGACCTAATAAACTCGGCAAAACGTGGGTCCAGTTCTAGAGACTGGTGCCTCTGCCTACCCCTTCGGGGATAACGGGCGTGAGTTTATTATTTTTTATTATTATTATTTTCCATGTTAAGCCGCAATGGCACGATATTTCTTGAAAATTTCTTCTGACACCAAAAATATTGAGAACACGGTTTTTTTAACTTATTTCTTTTTTAATAATATGTCAAAACGTAACAGATATAATACAGTTCAAAGAGGTCGGCGACATAAACCATTGTTATCCGATGAACCGACCAGCCTGCCAAAAATTGTACAGGTTAAAGCTATATACAGTGTTTTTTTTAAATCTATTACAATCGCCCTTTCCTGCCGTCTTTAAAAACAAGATAAAAGAGTTTTATCTCTCTCTATGATATTTGTACATTTATTCTATTACGCGTATCTCTTTTTTTCTCCTCCATTTAAGTATATTATAATATTTATTTCCTCCTCCTATAGGTTATTTTATTATTATAATATATTTATGTATGTTTGTCGTAACTATAATGGGCTAGTTGCCCTGAAAAATGTAATTAGTCCATCTTTTACATTATTCAAAAATAAGGGACACGTATTTTTTTATTTGTAAATTAGACCAAAAATGACAAAGATATAGCCCATTAAAGTTACGTGTGACGTCACGCCGTGCTGCATTTTTTAGCACGGAGTGACGTCACACGTGACTTTAATGGGCTATAACTTTGTTATTTTTGGTTTAATCAAAAAAAGAAAAAATACGTGTCTAATATTTTTTTTAAATCTAAAATACGGACTTAATAGAATTTAATTATTTTTACCCTGGAAACTACCCTATTATATGTAATGGTTTATGTAGATGTATTGTTATTTATATAAGTATGTATATTAATATTCATTTTTGCACGGACTACCCGTCTCCTTTTTCCTTCAGAATTTTTCCATCATAGGGTTGTCTGGAAGAAATCGCTATTAGCAATAAGGCCGCCAATTATACTGTTACCTTGTAAATACTTTATGTTTGTGTTTTTCGTCGAATACAATAAAGAATATTCTTATCTTATACCTACCCCCAGTTTCTCTTAAACTAACAATCATCGGTTTATTTTTTGTACGCAATTTGTAATGCAAGTTAAGAGTTGGTTAACAAATTCTATGTGCGGAACCGGGGGTATTTGTTTTATAACTACTCCACTTATTTCATCCCCCACTTGACAGGCCCTGCCTAGTGTGGGGGCCAGATTTTATAAGTAAAACTGTACCTTTTTATGGCAATAAATTCATTCTTATTAATATTATTATACATCAACGATATCGTAGTAGCGAAATCAATTCGAAATTGCAATTTCATTCTGGACTCATGCTCATTTTTAGGACTCATAAATCTTATACCATTTCATCGATAAGGTGGACTAGACAAAATATAATTCTAGTACAGCTGGGCGGCTTTTATCTGGTAGAGTAAACCTAAATCGATCTCCACGTGTCGTTCAGTCGAACATAATACTTTTACGTCAGTGCGGCAGTAAAAGGATGAAAATCTAATATGAAAAGAAATAAAAACACCATTTCGCCGAATTCACGACGTCGATGTGCTACAGGACGCTACAAAGTTTCTGTACCGCAGTAATATGCTTCCTTACCTCTCATGTTTAATAGTCGTAAAGTATAATAAAGTTTTACTCCATGTTATGTGTATACAGGGTGTCTCAAAACTCAACGTCAAGCCGGAATCGGGTGAAAAGGCAAGTCGTATTGACTATCAGGAAAAAAAAAGAATGTATATAGGCATTTAAAAACAAAATTTAAAACTCCTGTTGCCACAAATCTTTACTTTTTCCAATTATTTTTTTGTTTTGTAACTCTGAATTATGCTTATTTAAACTGTTAACTTTCAAAACCAGCTGCTCCAGCTTGGAAGTAAAGGAGACTTAAATAACATAAAAAGCCTATTTTTAATTTTAGTTTTAATTATGTTTGTAAAATTTCTTAAATAAATAATTTAAAAAAGTACTGAAAATAAAAATAAAACGTTTTTTTATATCTTTCTGATAACCAGTGTGACCTGCCTTTTCACCCGGTTCCGGCTTGACGTTGAGTTTTGGGACACCCTGTATATGCCTAAGTCAAGATCCTAACATGGAAATTAAGTACTAGCCTCTATCCGCTACGATCTGTTGACTTCATAACTATTTTTTTCTGGAACCCCGAGTACTGGTAAATATGACATTAGGTAATAGTAACTTGATTTACGAGCCACCACGCGTGCTCAACGTAAATCGCTCGTAGTCCTGGCCGCCTGAGTGATCTTAAGCGATCACGAAGGTTAAGCAACATAGGGAGCGTTCAGTGCATGGATGGGTGACCGTTCTATGACTAACGCTAGTGGCGTTTTTTCGAGCGGTTTCATGCTTCGCAAGGCACGTTAAGTAGTTGGTGCCGGCTGCCGTCGATATATGGCAGTCGTTAAGCCAAGTTAGAGGCCTTAGGGCGGCTTGGAAACTTTTGACAATAAGACCAGCCACTAGTCTTACAAGCCTCCACCAATCCGGACTTAGCCCCCGTGGTGGAGTATGGCCTATAACTTCCTCAGGGAAGAGACCCGTGCCCCTCGGTGGGGACATGATAACCCGTGCCCACCGCGGATTGGCAATTTCAAGCGCTTATGTAGGGGAGAGGGGGGCTAGTTTTAACAGATTTTAAATATTGTTGTATATCTTTATTCTTCTTTTCTTTCTATTCTTTATTTTAAAATTTTATATTATTATTTTTGTACCCGAGTAACGGAAATTTATATGACTTGCATATACTAAGCTAAAAGTTTATCTAAATTACTTGGATTCAAAGGGATACGCATTTTTTTTTAAAAAGTCAGCGGTTAAAACTTACCCCGTTTCGGGGGCAAATATTAACAGTGGCGGGGTAAGTATTAACGCTAGTAAACTCGTAAGAATTTCGTTTAACCATAAAAGTAAAAAACAAAACAATATTAAAATGGTAATTTATTTATTGTTTGACATACCTCGGTTAAAGAACATTGAAAACTTCTCTTAAATAACATAAATATTTACCTTACTTCAGGTAACTAAATAATCAGTCTTAGAAAAGGCTTTTACATTTAAAATGTTTTAATGCTAGTGTATCATTGAGATATATTTATTACAACTATCAGTAAATAAATTTGCTCTTAAACTTCTAAACAAACTTAATGTTATAAAAATCAACAAAACATAAATTGAGATCTCTGCTCAAAGCTTAATCTTTCATACCTTAAAAAAAAAACAGTTATAACTGATAAAATAACAAATGACTCGTTATTATTAAAATATATCACTTACTTAACAACATTTTTTTATATTTCTTTACTCAACGTCCTCGTACATAAAAAAAATATTAATCGTCATCATCAGAATCACAATTTCTACATAAGAAATGTACAGTGTCTCCCCTAATGCATGTAGAATGAGCCTATTCCTTACAAGACATGCATTGAATCCAATCAGTACCAGAATTGTCCATTGTATAGGATTTTTTCTTCTTTTCTTCCACTTCTTTTGAAGTGGTTCCCCGTGTGGTTTTTCTTTTATACGTCCGCATTCTGCAAGAACAATTATCAATTTTACTCTTGACACACCTTCCGCGGGAGCAAATATTAACGGGTTAATACTTACCCCGTTCATTTTGTTAAAACTAGCCCCCGAGGAACTTTTCAAACATAAGTAATATTTAAAAAATAACTATACGTATATTTCATTGAATAACATGCAAATTTAATCAACAACTAAATAACCATTCATTATATAAAAATCTGCAATCGAAAAACTAAATAATTAAAGCACGAATAAAAAAATTCGAGACTTAAAAATGTTCGCTTACCTGTATATTTGCACCGACATGTGACAACTTCACAACGCGGCGGCCGGCGGTCAACTGACTTGTCGCGACTTGTTCGCCGAAGTCACCAGAACATAAAACCATGAACTTCTGACAGCATCGTCGTTTAATTTAGTAGTTATGGACTTGTTAATACTTACCCCTGTTAAATCTAGCCTCCCTCTCCCCTACATGTGAACACTTCAGGCGCCAAGGTTTCCTCACAATGTTTGCCTCCACAACTAGTGAGTGGTATCGCTCTGTTCAAAAATCTAAGAAACTTTGAAACGAAAAACATTGGTAGATGCCGAGATTTGAACCCACGATCACTCGAATATCAAGCAAGGGTTCTACCGATCGCGCTACTACCTATAGTTTTACTTAGACCTCTGATCCGCACTTAGCCTCATATTACATAGTAAGCGTTGACGATCGTAAATACCTCAGATACTAGGGCTTCCTCACGATGTTTTATTTCATGTTCAGTGGTTTTGCTACTACAAATTCACAAATGTACCTATCAAAGTCATTCGTACAAGCTGGGATTTGAACGCACTATCTTCCAAATGACATTATTATGACGTTATTAATGACGACCTCTGTGGCGCAGTGGTTAGCGCACCTGACTACCATGCGAGAGGTCCCGGGTTCGAATCCCGGCTGGGGACAAAAAAAAAAAAAAAGAAACCCAGGTCATGGATGTTTACATGTTTGTGACGTCGCTGTTTCTGGTTCCCACGACACAGGGTATCCTAGTGTGGGGCCAGAAGCAATGTATGTGCCTGTATGTAAATATTATATTATTATTAATATTATTATTTTCGTGCAAAGACGCTACTAAAGAAACAAGCATACACTGAAATGTGTGCTCGTTACTTTATTTACGCTAGCTGCCTCAAACATGTTCTAGCAAATAATGCTACGGTACTGACAAGGAATCTACTATGTTCATTGTTAGGTAACACAACCTGGCTTCTTACGAGCTTGTGTTGCCTGATTACGTCAGTCGGTATGTTGCTTACATTGAAGTACTCTCCCCGAGTGACTTTAGAGGTGGGGATTATGAAGACAAATGTTGTTCTCAAACAAGACAGTTTTTATTTCTATTTGTTTTTAGACGAGCTACGAAAGTTTTGTATTTCCAGTGTTCGGCAAATAAAATTTATAATAATAAATAATAATAAACTCACGCCCGATATCCCCGAAGGGGTAGGCAGAGGCACCAGTCACTGGAACTGGGCCCACGTTTTGCCGAGTTTATTAGGTCCCAAACGTGACAAGTGGCAAGCCTGTCGCCGTTATCCGGGCACAATTTATCAGCGAATGGTGTTGCTGTACAAACAAATGTACGTAACTAAAAGTCATTGGTACATGCGTGGTATAAAATTTGTTGAATTAAAACTTATGTAAGCACTACACATTATGAGCGAGCGAGCAACCGAATCGCTCGTAGCTCCGGCCGCTTGAGTGATCTTAAACGATCACGAGGGTTAAGCAACATCGGACGCATTCAGTGCATGGGTGGGTGACCGTCTAGGACTAACGCTAGTGGCATTTTTCCGAGCGGTCCCGTGCTTTGCAAGGCACGTTAAGCAGATAAATGGCAGTCGTCAAGCCAAGTCAGAGGCCTTAGGGTGGCTTGAATACTTCTAACAATAAGACCAGCCACTAGTCTTACAAGCCACCAATCCGGACTTGGCCCCTATGGTAGAGTATGGCCTATACCTTCCTCAGGGAAGAAACCCGTGCCCCTCGGTGGAGACATAATGGGTTGATGATGATGAATGAGCAACCGACGTCGAGCTTCGTCTCAACTCACCATGGTTAAGCTCTGCGGATCGGAGAGAAACCTGGTCGGACTCTTTCAACGAAAAATCAAGTAAGTGTATCAGGAATAAAGTTAAGTTAGTTAACTTTACCTCGTTTCTTTAAAGCTCTGTTGACGCAACAGACTGCCGGGTTTAGTTTCCTCTGGGCAGGCCAAGTTTCCGCTTCACTTTCACACACGCTGTATTAAGTCCACCGAACTGTTCACCCTGCGCCAATAAGTTTATCATCGAGCCCTCCTAACTTTGTACACCCGGTAAGTACTTATCTCTCCGCGATAGTTTCGTGTAGATAAACTGGCGGCTCTGTGAAGGATGGAGGTCATCAGTCGGACCATGTGTAGCGGCCTTAATCGGCCCCATTTATTTTGACGAGTTCCCGGAGTGCTCACAGCTTTATTTGCGACTTAGATGTTATTCGACGTGTGCTGATCCGTGGCCTATTAGCCCAAATTGCTTGTTACATTATGGTAATAAAAATAAATAAATATACTCACGCCCGTTATCCCCGAGGAGGTAGGCAGAGGCACCAATCACTAGAACTGGGCCCACGTTTTGCCGAGTTTATTAGGTCCCAAATTATGGTAATAATTGTAAATAAATACAAACTCGACATTTTACTCGTCAAGCCTGTATTCCGGAGGGGTTGGCAAAGAAGCTGCATGCTTAGGAATTAATCAAGTAAATGGAGGTCTTCACGTAAACTTGCTGGCTAAGCGGCTCAATTATTTCTTAATTACGAAGCGTGTATCGAATAACGTAAATTAAGGGGAGGTTACCTAATACCGCGAATAAAAGAAACTTCTTTTGCAGATCGTTTTTTGTAAAAATATGTAACTATTTTCTCCATCATGTTATTAATAGTGATTTTAGAATCCATGGCCGAAAACCTCAGGCAAAAATCATAGTGAATTATGGTGACATCAACGTAAAAGATGTCAGTGTATTTTACTCTCACAGTAGTGTTTGTGTGACACATATTCGTAGTGTTTAGTTAGCAATAAGTTTTACTTAAAATACCTTGTTTAATTGCAAAGCGGTGCCCTTCATATTCGGAGGTTAACTAATAAAAATGTTAACTTAAATCCTGCATTTTACCTCAAGCAACCTTCAGATCAACGACCCAAGTATCATCATATTTCATTACATGTCGACCCTGCCAGGATTCCAACCTGGAATCTTCTGATAAATAGAATAGGCTAGTATCCTAAAAAAATGTAATTAATCCGTATTTTAGATTATAAAAAAATATTGGATACGTATTTTTTCTTTTTTCGATTTAACAAAAAATAACAAAGATATAGCCCATTGAAGTTACGTGTGACGTCACTCAGTGCTACAAAATGCAATATTTTTTTATAATCTAAAAGACGGACTAAATAGAATTAAATTATTTTGACCCTGGAAACTACCCTATTAACGCCTAAAACGGCCTTTTTTGGCATATGTTATCTAGTTCAAGGTCCGTGAAGCACCTAGGTGCTCGGTCGTAGGTCACAGGCCTTTTCGCAGAGAGGGAGTATGGCTTAATCACCACGCGTGCCCACTACGGGTTGGCGTTTACAAGCGCTGAAGTATGTGACACTCGGGTTTCCTCACAATGTTACCGAGTGTTATTGCTACTGTAACTTCACAAATGTACAAGCTTAACTTATAAAACCAAGTCATAGGTACATGTCAGCGTTGTGAATCGACCCTGAGTGTCTCGCTTCCATTGTTCTACCGACTAAGCCGGGGTCCTGCTGTTTGACCAAAAGTCATTTGACAAAATTACACTTGACAAACAATGTTTGACAAAAAATGCTTTCGCCAATTGATCATTTTACTACTAATCATTTTACAAATGACTCACTTATCCAAATGATCAACACTTAAATTTACATTTTACAAATAATTATTTTACTTAATGAACATTTAACAACTGAGTTATCAGACAAAACTACTATTGGTCTAAAAACGTTTGATAAAATGTATTATTTGACAAATGTTTCGTTTATTAATCAATCTTACGAACGGGGGGTCGGCGATGTAAAGAATACGTGACAACAGAAACATAGTAGCGAAGCGGAGCGCGTCGGAGCGTTAGGTTCTCTATGTAAGATCGAAAACAGACTCGACTTTGATGCGTTCAACATTTTGTTAAATGACATTTGGACAAATGCTTCATTTGCGAAACATATTATTTGGTGAAATTAAAAAAGGTCAATTGACATTTTAATATTCAAAACATTTAACAAATGTAGTGTTTGCTAATGGATCATTTGCTAAGTGAGTTTTTGTAAGATGATACTTTTGTCAAATGTCTCGTTTGCCAAATGAACATTTGGTTAAACGTTGTTTGTCGAATGACCATTTGTCAATAATTTTTTGGTCAACCATTAGTAATCCACTAAGCCACCACCACGTCATGTTTTTATTTTTTTAGTTATTTGGATAAAAATATTTCAGGAAATCTGTAGGAACAGATCGTGAACTGAGCGCGATGAAAGTCTATATACGACATCATTATCAGACATTTGACGCCCACTGCACGATACAGGCCTCCCTCATAGATTTTCAGCTTTCCCGGTGTTGTGCGGCCTGCATTCGTCCCCTGCCACCGTAATCGTAAATCTTAAATGATTTGGTGCCTCTTCTCACCTACACAGCAACTGATAATGGAATCTGATCACTTCAGCACGGGCTTGCCTAGTGAAGTGTTCAGGCACTTACTGTATTCTAATTGTAGATTGTTCACCAAGGGCGCAAACAAAATATTTGCGTCGAGGTTGTGAAATTGAATCCAGAGCGAACTGAGGCGATTTTTGCTAACGAGACCAAAAATGATTTGCGCCCGTGTAGTGTAGAACACTCTGATTTTCACATAGATATCTGAATAGTATAGATGTCTGTGGATTTTCACTACCATCTGAGAGGAATGATTGAGTACTTGCGTTCCAATTTCAAATATTTGACAATTGGGTACTTAAAATTTTTGCCGCAGAGTTTGGAAGTTCAGTAAGTAGTTCCAAACTCGGTTTTAAAACTTATTGCTTGGGTTGGAGCGAAATAGATATAGGAAAAATCCTCAAGAGTGAAAGAGAAGTCCGACTTATTAGTAAATGAGTGCATTAGTATATACATTCAAAATTGGATTTTTAGTCTATTTACTTAAAGGTACCCAATAGAAAGGTAAATAGATTTAAAACCCAATTTTGAGTCTATTTTTTTATGCATCTTAGCTTGAACAACAATAGCGTGTTTTGAGTCCTAAATTTGGGTATCAAAATGCATCATTTCGAGGAGATGGAGTGAAAAACATATTTTACTTTGAGAAGAAAATTAATAAATAACCAGGTCGTCAGACCATCTGGTGAGAGGCCTGCCCACGATGCGTCATCTGGTTCGCGGTCGCCAGGTCAGCCCTTTTCCGCGCCAACGGCCATCAGCCAGCGTGATCAAATCAGGAATCAGGAGATCTGCAGAAGAACACGAGTTACTAATGTAGCGTAGAATTGCTCATTTGAAATGACAGAAGGTGGGGCGGGGCGTAAGGCTTGGAGAACTGATGTGATATGATGCTCACGAATTTCTACACGAATATTAAAATTCAAATGTTTTTATTCACAACTAGCTGTTGCCCGCGACTTTGTCCGCGTGGGCTTTAGTTGAGTAAAGTGTTTGCGTTTGCAATTAAGATTGGGATACTTTTAGCGCATGTGAAATAAATAAAACCATACTACTCTCTCTGAGAGAAGACCTGCAGTGGGACATATACTCGTATAGGCTGTTTACTATGGGTTGTATTTTAAAGAACTGAGAAATATTTATGAACACATGAACGGAGAAATAATAAGAAGAATTGAGAAAATTTATTCAAGAGTTAGAACGACCAATATGAAAAAAAAAAAGAAAGTAAGCAAGTATTTAAGGTGGTATTTAAACACATGGAAGAACAAAGAAATTCAATTCAAAAATCGCAGCGAAATGTTTAATAATCGAAGCGACGATACGAAGAACTTTTATACCTTCTAAATTTGCAACCCCCATATAGGTCTGTTATCTAAAGCTGGCACGTTCACAGTACTCACACTTATGCAATTTCACTATACAGGATGTTTAAAAATATATGATTTTGATTCAAAATGCGACTCTAGTATAAGTGTAGACTAGAGTTAGGTTTTAGTAAGATAGGTGCGTTGTAGATAAATAAATACAAATATATGGGTTATTTGTTATAATATATTTTTAGCAAATTCGAGCGAAAAGTATTAAAAACAAGGTGGAATCAATGGTTACAAAATAGTTTTAAATTTCAATACATGAACAAAAATAATTTCACCTAAGAAAATCTTTACCAAAACAGAAAATAATTATCCCAGAAATCGTCAACAATTTAATTATAATTTAATTATGTAACAAAGGGTAACGGACGCTCAGTGGTCAGTTACTGGATGAATTACCCTACCTTTTTTTCTAATTGATGCCACAGATAAAAACTTTATTACTGTTCTGTAATTTCATCAACTGGAAGGAATCTGTGATCAACTGAGCAAGATCATCCGGTTTCTATTGTGGTTACGCGAATGTTCTGGTCTCCTATTCTTCTTCTTTTTCTTCAACGTTTTTTCCATGATTTTAGCACCAGTAGCAGTTGTTCGAAGTCCAATCACAATCAAATGCAAGAGCCAAAAAAAAGAGGAAAGACCACAGAATAAACTGGCAATTCCCATTAGAAAAACAAAAACCCTCTCTTAAAAATGACATCTACTGACTAATGAGCCGTTTTCAGAAGAAAAAAAAAAACGAATGGCTGTCAAAGGAATGCAGTTTTGGACCTCAGCCCAATAGCCATGTGTGATACATGTTATTTTTTTGAAATTGAAAATGTTAGTTTTTTTTTCAATACAATATAACTCCGAAAGGACAAACATTTGGCTGTTGACGTCATAGTAACTTTTATTCAGCTCGCTGAGACCTATTCGATGATGTATCACACATGGCTATTGAACTGAGGTCTAAAATTGCATTCTTTTGACAGCCATTCGTTTTTTTTTTTAGTTCTTCTGAAAGCGGCTCATTTGGAACTACTTTTCTTAGCTGTCAGAAAAATCCCTCATTGAAACGCACATACGGTTGAATACCAAAAAGATCACGCTGTATATATAAACAGTAGTAAAAGTAAAACTATAACTGTCCCCTTCACACTCATAAGCTAGACCGCGCGCAAGAGAGACGGGCAGACTTTTCATGATGCGCATGCAGTACACGTCACGCCGCGCGCTATTCACAGACACTACACAAGCGCAACGTGTAATGTGTTGAACGTGCCAGCTTTACTTAACTGACCTATACCTAAGTATTGAAATCACAAAAAGGACTGTCGGCAATAATCAATAACTTTATCAGGAACTTACAACCCAAATACAACATTTTATTGAAATAACTTTGAATATCAGAGAGCTTTCATTCTAACTTTGCACCCCCCTTTTATCCCCTAAAGGGATGATTTTCGAAAAACTATTTTACATGTGTTTCAAGACTTTCAATGAAGGACCTTTATTCTGAATTTCATTCGAATGACTTCAAAAACGGCAGGGTTTCATTCATACTAACATTGCACCCCGTTTTACCCACTTAAGGGATGATTTTTGAAAGCCTATTTTACATGTATTTCGTGACTTTTAGCGACGGGTATTCGTATTGAATTTCATTTGAATTACTTCAAAAACGGCAAAGTTTTATACTAACTTTGCACCCCCTTTTTCCCCCTTAAGGAATGATTTTTGAAAAACTATTTTACTCATGTTTCATGATTTTAAATGAAGGACCTTCATATTGAATCCCATTTGAATAACTTCAAAAACGGCGAAGTTTCATACTAAATTTGCACCCTTTTTCCCCCTTAAGGGATGATTTTCGAAAAACTATTTTACACATGTTTCATGACTTTTAATGAAGGACCTTCATATAGAATCTCATTCGAATAACTTGGATAACGGAAAAGTTTCATACTAACGTTGCACCCTCCTTTTTCCCCTTTAAGGGATGATTTTTGAAAAACTAATTTACACATGTTTCATGATTTTAAATGAAGGATCTTCGTACTAAATATCATTTGCATAACTTCAAAAACGGCAAAGTTTCATACTAACTTTGCACCCCCCCCCCTTTTTCCCCCTTAAGGGATGAGTTTTGAAAAACTATTTTACACCTGTTTCATGATTTTAAACGAAGAAACTTCATATTGAGTTTCATTTGAGTAACTTCAAAAACGGCAGAGTTTCATACTAACTTTGCACCCCCATTTTACCCCTTTAGGGGGTGAATTTTGAAAAATCCTTTCTTAGTGCTACCCTACGTTATAAAAGGAACTTCTGTGCAAAATTTCAAGTTTCTAACCCTTATAGTTTGGGCCCTGCGTTGATATGTCAGTCAGTCAGTCATTCAGTCAGTCAGTCAGTCAGTCAGTCAGCTTCTCGTTTTATATATATAGATTCAAACAAAATGTTTACTTTATGAACGTCAAAGTTGTTAGTTTCACAATTTAATAGATTACGTGGAGAAGAAACTAACAAAGAAACTCCACATTTATTATTTTCAAAACAGTCTTATTTAAAATTACAAAATTTCAAATTACTCATCTATGTGTTGCACACTAGACCCAAGTATCAATATTAATTGAAAAGGAATTAAAAATCTCCTCAATACACAATTGATATTAATCTTTATTATATAGGTAATGGTATACTTAGGTTATATAGGCAATATACCTAACAATATAGGTATATTGTGTGATATTTCCGAAGTGTACGTTCCCTCTCGGTATCAATTGATCACTGTTACTGAGCTTGCATAAACAACGTAAGTTAATAGGTAATAAACAGGGTTTTGATCGGAGAACTACAAAGAACGTTTAGGCACTTGAGTATTTTCTCTTCAGTGTCGATACATTTGTAATTAAAACATTTCCGACGCTTTTCGATATTTCAAGTACACGTTGTATTAAATTAACTTTGAGTTTTCCTAGAGTGCCTTCCAGCGTAATGTAGAATAATTAATAAGCCAACATTTGATGGCTCGCAATGAAAACAAACAGCTCGCTGGCAGCGGATAAAACAAAATTCTGCAACTGCTGGCTCGTAATGCAAATACACACACCAACGAGAAAAATGCTATAAAAGGAGGCGATAAATAATACCGCTGTGGTAACGTTATTATGTACGCTGCGGTAAATACCTACATCGCAAGCTCGAAGTACACTCGTACACCAGATGTTTGACAACAGGGGCAGGACTTGAACTTACACTAAGCTGTCTGTAACAATTTACCCACAACTTTTTGCTTACTTTAATATTGTTGGTGCACAATCGATCACGAGGTCATGACTTGGTGTAATAACCAACAGCTTTGCTGTTGGCCCAGTTTATAACATAACATTAACATGACATTTACATACAGGCACATACATTGCTTCTGGCCCCACACTAGGATACCCTGTGCCGTGGGAACCAGAAAAAGCGACGTCACAAACATGTAAACATCAAGACCTGGAGTTTTTTTTTTCTCCACCCGGGGATCGAACCCGGGACCTCTCGCATGATAAGCAGTTGCGCTAACCACTACGCCATAGAGGTCGTCATTATGTTAGATAATTAAGCCAGTTATTTTAGTATTGTTTGACTGGCTTCTCTTAAAAAGCCTTAAGCAATTTTTTGATGACGTTATGATAGATGAAAATAAAAAGGATTTTTTTATTGCTAAACCGTGACCCAGTTAAATTGCTTGTAGTTACACTATAAGAAAGAAACATAAAGTTAGAGGTAAAAAGAGGACCTGTGTTAGGAGTTTCAAAAAGCTTTATTATTTAACTAAGAGATATGAAAAATATCCAACATAATTTTCACACCCCCGGTTTCTCGAACGCTGACAGTTTGTTCTACAAACACATTCACAAACAGAATGACAAAGACAAACACAAAGACATTCAACAAACAGAATGTAAATTCTTTACGTTGAAATAAACTTCTGATTTCTGATTTCTTTCTGATTTCCTGTGTTTTTCCACATGGACGAAGCTCCTGTAGTCTGTTGTAGTAGTCCTTCTGCTCATACCACATCTTAGCAAGTATCATTATCGCCCGCGCCCACTCTCGCACGCAGCGAAAGCATTTACAAACGTTTTATTTGAACCCCACTCGATGGAAACGTATCTCATTATATGCGAGTAGAGGAGATAATAAATTGGGGCAGCCTGTTTGCGGAGCACTCCGCTCCGCTCCGATTCAATTTGGAGGAAATTAAATTGAAATCGGAATTGGTAAGTGAGACAGAAGCCGGGAGGATAATCCGGCCCGGTCAAGCGGTGGCCGGCGCGTGCGGTTCACACGCCCTCAGGGTGGCGACCGCGAGTGCAAAGCACTAACCACCACAAACCCTCAAAACATTGCACTAAAATCACCGAAATAACGCGTTATATTAGAACGTAACTCAATTATGCAATAATTTTGCCGAATTTGAGTCATCGTGCAGTTTAGCTTTTAGAATATACCTCAGCTACGCAATCAAAAACCGATTATATTGCAATAGCGTAAGGTTTATTTTGTATTGTTATTTATAACTTTACATAGCTTTTCAAAATAGTGAAGAAAAGTTTTATACAGAGCAGGAAGTAGTGTTACACTCGTGTGTTTTCGGCGAAAACGAGCCTACTCTAAAGCCCGAGGTATATTCTAAAAGCTAACAGACTATAAAACGATTGACAGTTAATTTTTATCTAGAAATATGTAAGAGTAAGCAGCCTATGGGCCGGTTTTTGAATTGAGAATTTCACTAAGTAAATTTTTATACTTAAGTAACGCTTTGTTTCGCTCTTTTCTGAGAAATTTGACGAGACAGCACTACAGTTAAGTAGTTATTCAGCAAAATTCTCAATTCAGAAACGGGCCCTATACCTACAGGGCGTCCCACGGCTATGCCACATGGAGGGTAAGTATAACTTTAATATTGTAGATGGAACATTTTACTGAAAAAAGACATTATTTTAATTTCAAAAACAATCTAAACTGCATTCATAGATTTTTAAATAATTACACGGTTGAACCGGGAATCGAACCCGCTACACGAGAAAAAAAAACCCTTTAGTTTTATCACACCGATCGGAAGGCTTCATCATAAGGATTATTTTTTGGTAAATAACATACTATCAGAAATAAAAGGAAGACCATGAATTTTAACATTTGAAGTGAAATTTCGTTCAGAAAAATTAAAAGCTAACATTGCCGTAAGGACATACCTACAACTGACATTATCATAAGTACCTATTAATAATCAATGTACCCACTTGAGAAGTAGTATGCATCACTTCCCTTGACGTATTATTCTGAATATCCACCACAACAAGATCAAAAGATCGACAGGGAGTGAAATAATCAAAAGAGTGCGACTTTGTATTTAACAGGAGGGGACTCATTTTGAGCACTTGATAAATTGATTAATTTTGTATTAAAAATGTTAAAATTTATGGTCTTCCTTTTATTTCTGATAGTATGTTATTTACCAAAAAATAATCCTTATGATGAAGCCTTCCGATCGGTGTGCTAAAACTACAGGGTAATATTTTTTTCTCGTGTAGCGGGTTCGATTCCCGGTTCAACCGTGTAATTATTTAAAAATCTATGAATGCAGTTTAGATTGTTTTTGAAATTAAAATAATGTCTTCTTTCAGTAAAATGTTCCATCTACAATATTAAAACCCTCCATGTGGCATAGCCGTGGGACGCCCTGTATATGTATGTCCCACTGTGTACAGGCCTTCTCTCAGTGAGAGAGTACGGGCTCGACCCCGAGGTCTTGGATGTTAACATGTTTGTGATGTCGCTGTTTCTGGTTCCCACGACACAGGGTATCCTAGTGTGGGGCCAGAAGCAATGCATTAATGTAAAATATTTATGTAAGTAAATAGGCTGCTACTTATGTATGCGGAATCTGGGATTCCAATAATTTTAAACGCAATGTCTGACCTAAATGGTCAAATTCGTTTTTTTTTTTAAATACTGGCCGCTAATATTTTTCTCTTATAAACGTTAGTGTTTGGTTTTTGTTGGGTTTAAAATGTCATATCGCTGAAAAAATGGAACTCACTCGTGAAAATATTCGTGCTATGATTTATTACGATTTTCAACGTGGTTTAACGCAACAACAGTGCGTAGATCAATTAACTTCGACTTTTGGTGGTGAAGCTCCATCAAAAACGACTGTGTATCACTGGTTTAGTGAGTTTAATCGCAGGCGCAGTAAGCTCACGGACGAAGTTAAAGAAGGTCGCCCGAAATCGGTGGTTGTGCCACAAAATATTGAAGCTGTGCGAAAACTAATAATGCAAGACCGCCATTTTCCGTATCGCGAGATAGAGGCTATTCTAGGCATATGTATGACGAGCATTCATAGGATATTACATGAACATTTGTCTGTAAAAAAAATTTGTTCGCGTTGGATCCCGCACAACTTAACTAAGGATCAAAAAGAATGGTGCAAGAAAACCTTAAAAAAATTCAACGGAGGCGACTCAAAATCTGTTTATAATATCTACACAGGTATTACGTCCTCAGGACTTACGTCCAATGTGGAAGAGCGGAGCTTCCTGTTACAAGTATTCTAAATACTTAAAAGGAAGATCTTGCCCGATTGTGCTAATGTAAATATCTGTTATGTAAATAAACTATTTTCATTTTTTTTTTATTTTCACAGGTGACGAATCCTTGATCTACGCGTACCGATCCCGAAACTAAACAACAATCAACAGTTTGGGTGTTTCAAAATGAGCCGAACACTATGAAAGTGGCTCGTGCAAAAAGCACTGTAAAGCAATGGTGGCCTGCTTTTTTGGTATTCATGGCCATGTGGCTACAATACCACTGGAGAATCGCAGAACGGTTAATTCGGAGTGGTACACGACCATTTGTTTGCAGGAAGTATTTGAAGAAATACGCCAAAACAACCAGCGACGCAGAATCATACTTCACCATAACAATGCCAGCTGTCATACATCTCAGGAAACAACTACATTTTTGGATGGTCAAAAAATAGAATTGATGAGTCATCCACCGTACAGCCCTGATTTGGCTCCCAATGATTTCTATTTATTCCCAAATGTAAAGAATAAATTACGTGGTCAACGATTTTCGACCCGTGAAGATGAGGTAGATGCGTTCAAACAGCACGTTTTGGAGATACCTCAATCAGAGTGGAAAATGTGTTTTACAAATTGGTTTCATCGAATGCAAAAGTGCATCGATCATAGTGGAGAATACTTTGAAAAACAATAAAAGCATATTTAGCCATATACATTTGTTTATTTTTTCTATTCCGCATACATAAGTAGCAGCCCTCGTAGGTATACTTTTTTTAAGTTTGTAATTTAGGCTAAAACTGTTTTGAAAAGAATAAATGTGGAGTTTCTTTGTTAGTTTCTTCTCTATGTAATCTATTAATTGTGAAACTAACAACTTTGACGTTCATAAAGTAAATATTCTATTTGTACTATGAATAAAATATTTGACTTTGACTTTACATGCCAAAACTTCATGAAGTGAAATGACTGGAGTAAATCAATCAGTTGCGTTATTGGCCTTGAAAAGATCACTTGGTTTCATCGAATGCAAAAGTGCATCGATCATAGTGGAGAATACTTTGAAAAACAATAAAAGCATATTTAGCCATATACATTTATTTATTTTTTCCATTCCGCATACATAAGTAGCAGCCCTCGTACATATATGTTTAATCCCCACGCGTACCCACCGCGGATCAGCGATTTCTATGTAAGGAACAATAAATTATGTTACTTTTTTTTTGCTATGTTTTACGTGATATTCTGACCCGCTTAGTCCAAAAATCTACCTGCTTTGGCTAACAGGTTCAGCTTTGATCTTTGTGAGGGCAGTCTTCTCAACTTCGCAAATCGAGTTTTTATTAATTTTTCTTCTCTTACAAACAACCTCTTTTTTTCTTTTTACACCACACCCAATTTCAAATAATTTCATTTCATTCCCTAAATTCAACAGAAGGTTGGCTTAAGCAGTAAAGGAAGCCTACCACATTTCGGAATCCACCTTCCATTTTGTTTGCAAATGATTTGTTACGGGTGAACAAATCGAGACTAGCATCTGAAAACTACTAAGCATTTCAGTAGCTGAAATAACTCATTCCTCTTACGGTTCTTGCTGCTTCCGGTCATTCTTTATTTATCCCTTCATACTCTGTTTATTTACGAAAATTCAACTGTATTTTTTTTTTAATTAGCCGTAACTGTATGACACTACCGGGCTAAGGCCTTCTTTCTTTAGATATCCAATCTTATTAAACTACCAAAATAGCACTGTAGTTCAACAGTGACCCACTGTGCTACTTTGGACCAATATAAACTTATAACTTCGGGGATAACGGGCGTGAGTTTATTATTTATTTTATTTTATTTTATTATAAACTTATAAAACTCAGGAAAGCAATAGGATACTGGATGTTGTCCAGTGGAGACTAGAACCGTCAGTTAATTGAAGCTTTGTATTGTCGTTTGTTTTTCTAGAACATTACCTCCTGGTTCTTGCTTTAAAATGTAGAGTTATACGAAAATATTAGATAAAACTGGCACATTAAATAAAAAAAATATAAAAAAAATCCAAGACAGATCATCCAAAGGGCAAACAAAATAATTTGGACTAAAACAATACATATAACTAGCTGTTGCCCGCGACTACGTCCGCGTGGGCTTTAGTTGAGTAAAGAGATTGCAAATAAGATAGGGATAGTCTTAGCGCATGCGAAAGAGGTTTCATACTAACTTCGCAACCCCCTCTTACCCCCTTAAGGGATGATTTTCGAAAAACTTTTTTACATGTCTTTCATGACTTTCAATGAAGGACCTTCATGCTGAATTTCCTTCGAATAACTTCAAAAATGGCTAAGTTTCATACTAACTTTGCACCCCCCTTTTATCCCCTTAAGGGATGATTTTCAAAAAATATTTCACACGTCTTTCATGACTTTCAATGAAGGACCTTCATGCTGAATTTTATTCGAATATCTTCATAAACAGCAAAGTTTCATGCTAATTTTGCACCCCCCTCTTACCCCCTTAAGGGAAGATTTTCGAAAAACTCTTTTACATGTGTTTTATGACCTTCAATGAAAAATCTTTATTCTGAATTTCGTTCGAATAATTTCATAAACGGCAAAGTTTCATACTAACTTGGCACCCCCCTTTTACCCCCTTAAGGGATTTTCGAAGAATAATCTTATATGTTTTTCATAACTTTTAATGAAGGACCTTCATATTGAATCTCATCCGAATAACTTCAAAAACGGCAAAGTTTCATACTAAGTTTGCACCCCCCTTTTTACCCCATAAGGGATGATTTTCGGAAAAATATTTTACACGTTTTTCATGACTTTCAATGAAGAACCTTCATATGAGTTTCACACAATAACTTCACAAACGAAAAAGTTCCATACTAACTTTTCACCCCCTTTTTACCCCCTTAGTGGGTGAATTCATAAAAAAAGAAATCGGAAATTATCTTATTAGGAACTATTAACCCAAATACTACTTTTTAATGAGATAACTTTGAAAATCACAGAACTTTCATACTTACTTTGCACCCCCTTTTTAACCCCTCAAAAGGACGATTTTCGGAAAAATATTTCAAACATATTTCATGACATCCAATTAGGAACATTCATACTGAGTTTCATTCGGATAACTTCAAAAACGGCAAAGTTTCATACTAACTTTGCATCCCTCCTTTTTACCCCCTTAAGGGATGATTTTCAAAAAATATTTTACATGTTTTTCAGAACTTTTAATGAAGGACCTTTATATTGAATCTCATTCGAATAACTTAAAAAACGGCAAAGTTTCATACTAAGTTTGCACCCCCCTTTTTCCCCCTTAAGGGATGATTTTAGGAAAACCATTTTACACATGTTTCATTATTTTAAATGAAAAACCTTCGTACCAAATTTCATTCGAATAGCTTCAAAAACGGCAGAGTTTCATACTAACTTGGCACCCCCCTTTTTACCCTCTTAAGGGATGATTTACAAAAAACTATTTTACATAGTTTTCCGAAAATCGTCCTTTGAGGGGTTAAAAGGTGGGCAGCGCAGGGTCTAAGCTATAAGGGTTAGAAACTTGAAATTTTGCACAGGGGTTCCTTTTATAACGTAAGGGGGCACTAAGAAAGGATTTTCGCAAATTCACCCCTATGGGGGTAGAACGGGGGTGCATGTTAGTATGAATGTTTGTCGTTATTGAAATTATTCGAACGAAATCCAATATGAAGGTCCCTTATTGACAGTCACGAAACTCAAGTATTTTTTTATAATCATCCCCTAAGGGTGTAAAAGGGTGTGCAACGTTAATATGTAAGTTCTCTGATTTTCTAAATTATTTCAATAAAAGGTAAATTACTGTAAATTACTAAAATTAAATGTATGTAGGTAATAAATATGAATGTTAACGATTACACAATTTTTGTTGTTTTAATTATTTCACATGCGCTAAAAGTATACGTGACTTATTTGCAAATACTTTTTCCAACTATAGCCCACGCGGACAAAGTCGCGGGCAACAGCTAGTCTGTTAATAGACAGTTTTATATTTTTTATGTGCGGTATTGTACAGTCGACAGCACATCATGGTATACACCCATGCACTCTACTCCGTTGCACTACGGGCGACTTTTCAACTAAAATGTGAATATTGACGTGCTGTCCACTGTACCCATACCTTATGGGGTCATATTATTATGATGTCTTAATCTAAAAAAGAAATAACCCAATTTTTCTGGAGAGATACCGTTTTTTTTATAACATAACATTTACATACGGGCACATACATTGCTTCTGGCCCCACACTAGACGAGGCCCCACACAGGATACCCTGTGTCGTGGGAACCAGAAACAGCGACGTCACAAACATGTAAACATCCAAGACCTGGGTTTCTAGACCAAGACCTGATTACTTATTTCGTTTTATTTACGCTTGACTTTAGCTTTCTGAATAAGCACTCTACTATCCTACTACATCACACTGACCTTGTCGCATGAAGAAGGGTAGAGTCATATCGTGATTGTCCATATTATCACAAAAACATAATATTGTTGTGTCACAGCCCTGCTAATTTGTTTATTAGTATATGTCACAATATTTTATTCCTTCGAATAAAATTGATACTATAAATAACCATCGTCATCAATTCTCCTGTGGCCAAGCAAGCCAGTCTTTTACAATGTATACGGCGCCGGCGATGGAAAGTTTTAAATAAATCGTACAAATTAAACCGTTACCCATTAATATTACAGCGGAATTCTAAACCCTTTTTCAATACCGGGCCGAACGACGTTCCGTAGATTATTATTATAAATCTACGTAGGTATATTGAAAAATACCTCTGCAAACTAAGAGGCTTCTCCTAATTTATTCCCGCAGATTTTTCAATGTTATTTTGTACTCTATGCTATAAGAGTTATAGCATATTTCACCACCCACCACAAGCAAAGTTCTTGTTAAAAGGATCCAAGTACGGCGTAAAGTAGGATTGGAGTGTTGACAGCGAATATCGAAAGTTGACGCGATGACGAAGTCGGAGATACGCGTGGAAATGTGTTGTTGGAAATTCAGGCCAGGTTTTTCCACTTTAATTCACTTACATAACTACGTCTTATTTATCAAAATTATTCCGGATACACTAACTTGATCTTTTCTCGTGAGGAGCGTAGTGATTAAGTGCCCTGCCTCACTAGGACGCCATGGCGACGTCGCCAGCTACGTATCCAAGCAGTTTGCATTGAATGGCGACGTTGCCAGACCGTCGCCAAGTGAGTTAGGCACCATAGATTTCAATATTAACTGCTTGGATACGGTCGCTGGCGACGTGGCCATGGCGTCCCGGTGATGCAGGGACATAAGAAAGTTTTGTGAATTTTTTTTGTACACCCTATTTATGTATGTCCGGTGTTATTTAAGGGTTATTGTACAAATACAAACACAAAACACATTTGTGTACGATTGTGTACCAGACGGTGCAGCGACCAAGATTTACTAACCCAATTGTTATATTTTTCATCGATAAAGAAGACCTTCATGTCCGACATATGAAACGAATAAGTCTCATACGTTCCCTATTTTTTCACAATACACTATTTTTATTGTTTTGGTTTTGATCTCATAATATAAGTGGTTTGATAAGTAAATAACCCACTAAAGTGGGTTATTTACTTATCAATTTTAAATTAATTAAATAAAGATACATTTTTCATGACGCACAATGCTCGTTGCTCATACATTTAACGGGTCTAATAAATTATTTATAAGTTCACGTTTCTGAAATGCCGGATATAAATCATAAATACTTACGAAATACAGAAATAAATTTAAAAAAAACCATAAGCGTCGGATTGAAAGTCGTCATAATAAAAATACAAAAAGACCCTGAGATAAATGGGACCTTTGCACATGTTGTTTTTTACGTAGGTAATGTCTTATTCAATGTCTCGTGTGCAATAAAGTATATTGTTATTATAAATGAGATATCTAAGCAGTATTCCCAGTTGTAGCGTAATTTATTTTTATTTCTAGTCAATAAAAAAAAAATTCTACTCCACAAATCGAAAATAATCTCAGTGCTGGCGAAATTTTTTGAGACCAGGAAATACCAGAAAAATGTATTTCATGGTGCAAAAAATACAAATAGGTAATATTGGTGAAGAACAATCTTATTTTGTAGTATTTTTAATGGTAATAATACCTCTTTGGCAGTAGTATCTATAGTAGAAATACAACGTCTCTCGAATTTAATGCCGTAGTCCTCCATTAATTAACACTCCCACTATTTGACCCGTGGCTGCCGCCTGTAATTATAAATATTTTACTTGTGCAGGCACGGAAGATGGAAAGCAAACATGGCGTGTGGTGCGGGCGTATGGAAACATCGCACTCTGTTACCCCGTTACGCGAGACAGAAATAATGGAGACGGAAAGCTGCGTGGTAGGCCTTACGTCTATCAAGGAGCAGCTGAGACGAGGTAAGTGGTACTTCTGTTTGCTGATTTAATTATGCTCATCTCTGTACCTTGCTACGCTTGGCAAAGGCAAGGCGTTCCCAGAGATATGCGAAGTAAAAGTGCTTTAACGTAACGGTGCCTTTTATTTTAAAGTTTAGGCATTCATGTAAGTTTTTATGAATATTAGTAAGTAGTTTATTATTAAAATAAAATAAAATAAATAAACTCACGCCCGTTATCCCCGAGGGGGTAGGCAGAGGCCCCAATCACTAGAACTGGGCCCACTATTGCCGAGTTTATTAGGTCCCGAACGTGACAAGTGGCAAGCCTGTCGCCGTTATCCGGGCACAATTTATCAGCGAATGGTGTTGCTGTACAAACAAACAAATGTACGTAACTAAAAGTCATTGGTACATGCCTGGTTCGAACCCTGACCCTCATGATCGAGAAGCAAGGGTCAACCCCACTACGCTACCACTGCTTCTATTATTATTATTTTTATACCTGCTTTTATTTAGATAGAATGAGTTGTTTCCACTTTATCTGCCCTACCCCACTCTCTTTTTTTAACATTCCAAAATTTCTAGGCTGGCTGGAAGAAATTTCTTCAGAAATAAGTCCGCCTTTGCACTTATACTTTATCACAAACCTGTTATTTAAGTCGTATTATGTACTTTTTCTTTGTGCAATAAAGCGTGACAACAACAATATATCTAAGTACCTTCTCTTAAAGAACGTATTTAAGTAAGGAAGGAGTGGATAAAGATAGTAGCTGGTGGAATCTGGATGGAATTGGCTGATGTAATATTGTAAAGGAACAGCTAAGAATTTTGTACACGTGTGTATGTCTTGTCTTGGTGCTTGGTGTATACCTATGTCTTGGAAAATCACTTTTTATAGCACTAAGATTTAAATATTTGAATAATATTGAATGTATTATTATTATTATGACTGTACTTGACGCTGCCACTACGAAAAGAAACAAAAATAAAAATAATATAAATTTCGTCGCACAGTTTTGTTATACTCGTATATTTTAGTTTTCAGTGCAAGATACAAACTTTATTTTTTAACGGAATCCACTTGAGATCTAGCTAGCTACTGTGTCTTGCTGCTAAGCTAAACTAGATCAAAATATCCCCCGTCTAGTTAAGGAGCAGCACGTCAGCATCTGCGGCTGACGGCTCCTTCCTCTAAAGCAGGGTTTCTTAACTTTTTTTTATTCGCGAACCACTAACAAAATTAGAATTATTGGGACAAAGCAGGAATTACAAATACTTTTTATTTAGGAGGATTGGGCTATTGATATAAATAACTAGAGAAGGTGGTTGCTGCTTTTTACTTTAGGCGTTGTTTTAGATAGTGAAAGTGAACTACATTTATTGCCAAAACACAGCGTAAACAAAAATTAGTGTACACAACGCGTCAAATCGTCCATTTTCAAATACGATGACGATTTTTTATTTCAATTGAGAGTAAGGCTGACTCAGCCACTTAGCTAGTTAGCTTGACAAGAGATATCAACTGCTGCAGACCATTTTGCTGGTGACCTCCAGTGATGGAAAGGCAGTTTAAGAAGAAGAAAGCTGACTTGCATCGTTTTCATAAATGTGCCGTAAAGAGTATTGAATTAAATTCTTTATGCAAAAGTCGATTTAAATGGATAAGATAAGATAAGAATATTCTTTACAGAATGTCGTTTAAAAAGTGGTGTAACTCGCTTTTAGACTGTTTTTCTTGAACGTGACTTAAACCGCATTAAACTAAAAATGATCATAAAAAAATACTCAAAAGAGCACATAAGTTGCAAGCTGGTCTAAAACATCTTTTAATTGACCTCTAACTCTGATACGTAGTGCCAAGTTATTTATATTTTCTTATAAAAATTAGGAATTAGGGCACCCAAAAATGTACCAGGCGACCATTCAGAGCATGTACTATATAACACCAAAAATCGCTACCCTTATAAAGCCGCCCATTTTTTTTTTTAAATGTATCTTTTATTTCCCTCTCGTTTCTTGTGTACAATAAAACATATTCTTATCTTATCTTATCTTACATGCAATTTAGCTCGTAATTTTTTTTTGATCTCACGTTGAACTATGAATCTCAAACTAAGCCACGGATTCCCACAAGCCCCAGGTTAAGAAACCCTGCACCAAAGTGTAAAATGTTTTGCTGAACCGTTCGTGTTATTTACAGCGCGAGTTTGCTCGTTAACGTCGCGGCGGACGTATCGGTGCCGGCACAGCATGTACCTGCAGGTGAGTGCAGTTGGAGTATCATAAGATTGGGCTTCACTCGTGAGCTATTAGACCAAAATATCTGGCAATAACTGAAGGTATCAAACTAATGTGTAACAAACAGTTAAATCTTTGTTTGTAGCTGTGCAATAAAGTGTTGTCTTGTCTATCTATAGAGACTAACAAAAATTTACTCACTGTACCAGTAAACCATTTACGGAACTATATTGTTTACTTTGCCGCTTTACTTCAGAGAAAACAAAAAAAATAAAAATGTTTGTGACGTCGCTGTTTCTGGTACCCGCGACACAGGGTATCTAGTCTGGGGCAAGAAGCAATTTATGTCCCTGTATGTAAATGTTTATGTGTATTTAAAAACCTGCCTATATGCTGGTCACGATAAAGCTATACCTTATTTTAGTAAGCTGTGTTTATATCTCTTTGGGCAAAGGCATTCTCCATGATCTTCCACTTCTACCTGTCTTGTGCAGTCATCTCCCATCCGGGCAAAAAGGTTGAGAGACGGCTCGATGGAAAAACCTTAACATGTAGAGTTATCTTTAGCCTATTCAATACGTGTGATATAAAATCTCCACTGCAGGGAAGCTTGACCTTACAAATCTAACAACTTTTACTATAGGAAAAACAGTGAAATCGCGAGAAATATATTTTATTAGCTATCCATACATGTTAAAGCCGCTGATGGTAACTTTTTACACCATTATAGTTATGGAAGAGCGGGTTCTATTGTTAAAGGTATTTTCTCAAACATGCTTGGAAATTCGAGCATTATTTCGACAACCTTTTTCGAGATAAAGCCAAATTGCTGTACTGGCCAATTACATGCGAGCAGCGGCCGTAAAAAGTTCTATGAAAATTCATAACTGTCGTGTTTTGCGGCCAAATAAGTTACATACTAAACTCATATCTGTTGTGTTATTTAAAAATAGAGCGATATTTTACTCCGAACAATGACAATCAAAGAGGTAAATTATCAGATGTTTTATTTAAATTTCGAACTGGCTTGCGATAGAAAGCAAAGAAAGAAAGGATATACCTATTGAAAAATTATTGTTGTTCGTTCGTGGTTCGTCTGATTTTGAAAGTTTATTGAATTTAACAGAATGAGTTCATAGTTTTTTAATTTCGACGCATTATTTGAGAAAAATCATATACAAGCCTTGGCCACAACTAGGCATTTATGGACTCACGTACATACGTGAGTCTCGGCTTCGCCTCGGCCCACATTTCCACGTTCGTCCATCAATGCCTCTTTTGCTGGCCGCTGCAGTAATGTACTATTTTGTACTTACAAGTTAATACCATCCATATTATACCTAGTGAAAAACAAAATGAAGAAATTTAAAAGTAACTTTAGAACGACACAACTTAAAAATATTTCGAAGTTGTTTCCGTAGGGAAGATTGTTACTCGGGGAGTTCATCACATCCTGTTGTACAAAGTACACCCTATATATAGTAATATAGGTACAAAGTTGTTGATACGGTATCGTTATATCATAATTACGCACGGGAAAGTGTGATGCGTAACTTTCTTCCTTCCAAAACATCCAAGATATATCAAACTTGGTGTAGCGAAGTTCATCCAAAGAGGAAGACATTGATTCATCACTGTTTTGTTGCGTTTGGTGAGTTATTTACTTGAATAGGTTTCAGCTTTTCTAAAAATATTTTCCTTTTTAGTTAGCCGGCCCATAAAAGCACTCGCCGATTAGCGTCTATATTACGTGGATCAAATACCTAAACGATTCTGTCCGAATTGTCTTTCTCACAGATTCCATACTAATTGTATCGTGAACGTCAGGATTTAAAGATGATTTCGTGAGTATAATTATATAGGGCCGAGCACCGTGTATTAAGGCAGCATTTTTGTTCAATTTCCGACTAGTACGATCATTTTTACCAAAACACAAATCTATTGCTTAGTAAATTTTAGTTATTGTATTATGGAGCAAAAAAACACTCCTACAAGACATTTTTAGTTTATGCATTTAAAACTATTTTTTTAAATTGACTGAGAAATAGCATAACAAACACACGCATATTCTAAAACTTCGTCGACTGACACATTAACAATTTTGCTAAATTATCAATAGGACTGTGAGTAGCGAATTCTTCTGAATTTCAAGGCGTGGACAGTAAATTTGTCCCTTTAATTACAATTTCATTGTCTTAGTATTGTTCTGAAAAGACTACCGCCAACGGTCGGAATTCTAAATTATATTTGTATTACATCGTTCATTTAAAATAAATTTATGTGATTTAGGACATTCCAGCGTTGCTCCTCTAGTAAACGAATGCCTCAAAGATACGCAAGCCACCGTTTTCTTTCGCCTTGCTGACTTCCAATAATACTGTGGAAGTATTTCTATCAAAGTTTCACACTGACTCATATTCTGTCCTATTTTTTAAAATCTCTTATGAGTTATTATAGAATAAGAGATTATATTCTGTTCCCCAGACAAAAATTTAAAACGTTGTTCAGGTTGCACGAAGAGGCATCTTCAATATATTGAAACTATAAATATTCTAAATATCTATTCTATTCTATTCATTTACATACAGGCACATACAGTGCTTCTGGCTCCACACTAGGATACCCTGTGTCGTGGGAACCAGAAGCGACGTCACAAACATGTAAACATCCAAGACCTGGCGTATAAGTCTCGTCAAAGTATCCTTTGCTCAAAACAAAACCCGTCTTCCCGATTTGGTAGATCGAATGAATGCTTTAGTCCTAATATTCTGGCTGATTAGAAATATCTCTTTAGTCTCATAGTTAAAGTTTCGCCAGTGGTCCAAAAGTAAGGCTCTATATTCAAAGATACCACCGGGTTACCGGGTTACAAAGATACCATATTAAGCATATGGAAATTTGTGTCATTTTTATCTAGACGTTTCGTCTGTTTTATACGAGAGTTTAAACAGTTGCAAGACGGAATTTTGTACATATTCAAATTATATCCTTGACCCAGGATAGCACGCAAAGTACATAGCAGTCTTTTCGTCTCAGTTGTATTGCTCTTACCTTCCCACATTAATATCTGTGAGAGCACCTGTAAATGTGTTAAAATATGTCAGTACTTTGTTTGTTGGTCGCTGGACAATTACGCAGAATGGCCCCAATCCCAGTTGGTATTCGGGGACGGCGCAATCCACCGCTTTGTCGGTCTCTGTATTGCTCAAAACAAAGTACGACCGATAGACAACATCGCTTATACATACTCTCAGAAACCTATAAATATGTTATATTGTACGACAGTAAAGACAAACTTCCTATAAAACACCCAAATTAGCCAAATAGATACATAGATAGAGTATTCTTAAATATTCGTAAATAAAAGATAGTCAAACTCTTAAACGAGATTTTTATATGATCGCTATGGTATTGAGCCCAAATGTGTATCAATTCGTAAAACCCAATTGTGAAATCTGGCAAAAATATTCGAATAATCGTAGGCTACGTACGTTACCTCGTAGCACTACGCACTCGTAGCATTCGTAGCTGGTAAGTGCTACGAGAGTGCTACAAAGTACTGCTACACGAATATTTATCTTAACTTAGTAATACCTTTGTAATCTCCTTTTTTATGTACAATAAAGTGTTCTCTATCTATCTATCTATCTATCTATCTTAGTGGGATTACTGAGAGTTCCACGTGACTTTGTCCCATTTTATATTTTTAGGGCTCCGAACGTCAAAAGTAAATTCGATATTAGTTTTATTTGATCACTTCGTTGTCCATAGTTGTGGCAGTAAAGACATTAAGTATTAGGATATTATAAAATGTGACAATTTAGTACCATTGTTATTTGAAACGTATTTTAAACCTATCAAAATCCTTACTTTTCCGATAACAATGAGTGTAAAATTTTACAGTAAAACGATTGGAATCGCCCAGGATTTGATGCACATCGAAAAGGAGCAATGGTTCTTCTGTTGACCGTTTATGCTCTACAGCAGTCTGGCACGAGACAACAAACGCGGGACGAGCGCCGAAACGACGTTGCATTTTTCACCGCTTTATGTGACCGACTAGTCTGCATTGTTGGCGTTCGTTCCACTGAAAATATTAAATTCGTAATAGGCCGGCTGTTGTCTAGTCACGTAATCGTGATATTGTTTTGTGTTGTATTTGCAGACCTAGACAGTATTCTTTGACAGGGATACATTTGTTAGGACACGGTCTTTGTAGCTGGTCTTGTTGAGAAATGTGAAAGCAGAAATAAAAAACCCAAGGATAGGAATTTACATTCTCTTTGTTGAATGTCAAGGTACAATATGAGCCGCTGTATTAGGATCGAATTGTAGTGGAGAAAAAGTAATTATCATAATAATTTGATATCAAGAACAGTTTTAATATAACCTAGAATGCTAATGCTGAGAAGATCCATACTTTATTTGCATTAACTGAATATGGAAAAGATTTTCTTTTATTTTAGCCTTGCAACTAACGTTAGAATTTTTGTGCAACGGCAAATCGTTGAATACAACGGATTCATTTGATTGAACATTTTAAATAATATAATCCGTCACACAGTGCTAAAATAATTAGCTTACTCTGTGCATTTTATGTAGTAATCATATTAACGAAGAATTCGTGAAACTCCAAACGTAGACACCAAGTTTTTTCTGTCAGCAACATAGAGACATTTAACTATATTGATGTATTAAACGATTCTAATCGCAATTATTTATTAGGTAAAATTAAATTAAAATGAACTCCCGACGTTAATAATAACAACAATAATAACATAGAACTTTGAGTGAGCATTAAAAAAAAGAGCAGGTATAAAAATACTAAGTTTAAACTATCAGCGATTTATTCGCGTTGTAATATAATACTGTTTGCACTGGCTGAGGTTGAATATGATTTTCTATTATTCGATATGGCATCAACTGCTTAACGTGTCTCGCGAAGCACGGAATCGCTCGGAAAAATTTCACTAGCATTAGTCATAGACATCCATGGACTGAACGCGCCGTATGCTTAATCTTACTAATCGTTTAAGATCACTCAGGCAGCCCTGGCTACGAGCGATTCTAAGGAAATTTAGCACAAGGCAATCTGCCGAACAGTGCTAAGGTAACTCCAACTTTCTCCAAGCGATTCATGGACCAACTTACTTTTCACGTTAAGATCACTCATCTACTTTCACATTTTTCACACTACGAAGTGGAAGCGAAAAGGGAGAACTACTCTGTTTTGTCTGCTTATGAGCTTTCTAGTTCTCAAAGGAGCTATTGCGCTCCAGCCTCTGTTTGAGTTGAGGAACAAGAGTGTAATTCTCGGGTGTTTCGTTTAGTGGCGTCACGCGTGTACGAATGGAGGAAGTCGACATTCAAAGGGGCTGTTGCATTTTTAAAACCACCCGCGGCCAGTCCGTTTCTAGCGCAAACAGCCGGGCGTAAGCCAACTAATGGACTTTTAAACGCGTTCTTTTTGCATTAAATTCTGGGTTAAAGTCCCGGATCGCCGTGCCAAGTATCGCGAGCGCGTGAAAATGTTAACGTCCAGTATGCCCAGCATACATACCCTTTACATGTGAACTCGATAAGTAAAGCAACCTATCTAATTAAATCAGATTCGATTAAAAATGTTTATTGTTCAAATGATCGGACGATGTCGTTGAGTCGGCGGAAGGTCCGTGGATGCGAATAGCGAGAGACCATGTGAAATGGTGTGTTTGGGGAAAAGGCCTATACTCAGCAGTTACTAGGCACCGGTGGACTGATGATGATGATGATGATTGTTCATACATACTATACTTACTTCTCCAATAAAAGTCTTTAGTTATTAGAGATGCGTCAATTAGATACACCTTTCACGATCATTGCCAGTGGTATTAGTACAGCATAATGTGGTATTGTGACTATAACGGTAGTGATAACATAATTGCTACTTTAAGTATGCATACCGCTATGTCAAATCTTCTGATATACCGCTGGAAATATTCCCAAGTTACAGAAATTCACTGTGGTATTTTTAGATAAGCAAATAAAACTGGTATTTATCCAAGTAATTGTTCTCGCTCTTTGAATGTCCGCTCAAATAGCTTTCAATATAATTAAAGACACCTCTGGAACATTGGGAATATTCAAAAGATTCCCGAAACGGCTCATCAGAAATCGGACCCCAGTTTCGGATGCGTGCTGGGAATGCGGGTGAGTTCTTTGTGAACCCACTGGCGATTAGGTTTAATTTCGCCCCCCTGGAGTGTTGGCGCGCTGTAACTATTTTGTACCGAAGGCAGAGACTCCGGAGATTTATTGCTAAACTTCCGCTGTCGCCTGCTGAGTTTAGAAGAACTTTTAATCTACTAAACCTCTAGTGCTCCGGATGAAATTATTTACCTTGGGGCTGAGAAAACTTTTAACTCTTTCTGTAGATAGAAAAAACGTGTGATCAGGTGGCGTGCTTCTAAAAGTGACTTCTTGACATGTAAGTTTTATCCGTTAACTGTTTAAGTTAGTTGGTGAGATTGGAATAGGCCACGAAAGCGCACTGCATTCCACGGCGAATTCGCAAAGCTTTGAGGGGATGAGACATTGCAATTCATGCCCGCGTTTAAAAGCAAGACTGTAATTTTGCAGGCCTTTGTCTCTGCCCTAGGGAACTGGTTTGCTGGAAATATACGTATTTAAATAGAGGGTTTTTTTTATCGTTCACTCTCTAGTTATCCGTTGGTTTGTGTGCTTTTACCATGTATAGCTTAGCGCATAGAAAATTATCCCGAAAAGTAGTATAATATTTCCTACACGCGTAAGTAATATATTAAAAATAGTCAATGGCAGTTGCTATTTTACGAATATCAGAATCACAAAAGGTCTAAATATTTTAATAAATAATTGTTCGCTAAACATAAGCCAAAAAACCTATGTATTGTGGACTATCAGGGAAGTGGACTAACAGGGAAGTGGAATATTAGGGAAGTGGACTATAAAGGAATGGACGTTCTGGGAAATAGACTTAACGGACCGACTGGACATTCCAGTAATAAGACGTTCAGTGCTGAGAAGATTTTTATTTCTTTATAAGCAAATATTCCTTATTTGAATGTTATGAAATATTCCCTGTAGAGTTTAATGGAAAAATACTTTAAAAATGGGTGACATGACAGCTATCTGCCTTCTCAAACTGATTTCAACTTTAGTCCAGTCATTTCATCCGAAAAAAAGGCAAATAAAAGAAAATGAATTTGCGGATCTAATTGTTTGATATGTTGTAGGCGATACCTAGAAAAGCTTAACTTGAGTTTTTCGACCAAGCTTTCTATGAGCTTTCACCGCCATCTTGAAAAAAGGGGTAAAATATGTTTTTCGGCAATAACTCGGCTATCCGATGAGATTCGAAAATTTTTGTAAGACACTTTTTGTAGCTTTTTTTGGGCTCTACAATAAAGTCCTGACCATTTTTAGCGTATCATGAATCGTTATCGAGATATCGATCGATAAAGTAAAAAATGTAGGACACAATTTTTGTTTTTTGCAATTTTTTTTGTTTTGGACATAATAAATATAAAAAATTGTAGAATTCAAACTTGTAGAGCATATTCAGACCTACAATTTCCTTCTTGGAGTTTTTTATGTTGGACAAAAATTACGATCTCCAGCGCGCCGCAAAGTCGGTGAATCTACGCTCAGCGTCGAGCGAGCTGCTTGCTCGGTTGTATCTGTATGTTGAATGTAGTGGGAAATTGTTCAGGAAATTGATGGGATAAAAAATAAGTACATAGACCAACTAATTAAAGATCACACTAAAGTAATTTATTAAACAAATAATTTGTGCAGTAAAAAAAGGTTGTACAGTACATTTGAGCGAAAAAAAGTACAAAACACACGTTAAAATGAATAAAAGATTGTCTCAAGTTACTGTTGTAATTTAAAAAAATGCAAACACACTCGTCAAAACGGATGTCAGGTTTTAAAATAATTTTTTTCTATACAAAATAAACGTGTCTTTATCGATCGATATCTCGATAACGATTCATGATACGCTAAAAATGGTCAGGACTTTATTGTAGAGCACAAAAAAAGCTACAAAAAGTGTCTTACAAAAATTTTCGAATCTCATCGGATAGCCGAAAAACAAATTTTACCCCTTTTTTCATGATGGCGGCGAAAGCTCATAGGAAAGCTTGGTCGAAAAACTCAAGTTAAGCTTTTCTAGGTATCGCCTACAACATATCAAAAAATTAGATCCGCAAATTCATTTTCTTTTTTGAATGTACGTAATGACTGGACTACTTGTAAAATGGGTCAATCGAAATTTCCGGAGCAATCACTTTGATTGGCTACATTTCGGGGGTACAGTTGTCGAGATGTCAGCTTTCAAGAACTGCAAAAGGAGATAATTGCTTATTTATATCCCTCTTATATTTATGTTTAATTTTAACTTTTTTGAACATTAATTATGTATATTCTTTTCCTCACGTCCCGCGATCAACTGGACGAAAATGACTATGGCTTTAAGTCCACCACATTAAGCTAAGTCAGAGGCCTTAGAGCGGCTTGAAAACTTCTGACAGTAAGACCAGCCACTAGCCACAACCCTCCACCAATCCGGACTTCGCCCCCGTGGTGAAGTATGGCCTATACCTTCCTCAGGGAAGAGACGCGTGCCCCTCCGTGGTGACATAATGGGTTGATGATGAAGTCTACCAAAATCACACAAACGTATTTTATAATTTACTCACATTTCTATCGATATCGATATATTTCCCTCACGATCCTTTAAAACTCCTAATTCGGGTGTTTTTATTTGGCGTTTCTCCAACAGGGCTCCTACATGTATTATAATCTAGTGGACATACAAAGGTCACAGCTAGGAAAAAAACCTACAAAGATACGGCGTAAATTGTAGCGCCCACTGGGTCACTGCACTCGCGGAAAGTTCACAGTATTGATTTTATTGGGCACGCCCGAAATATAAATGGATACAGCCTCCGTGCAGCCGCCCGATGTCCGTCTATTTGAGGACGGTCATTCGTGAGGGCTGCTACGTGTTACGAGGAAGTCGTGTTCAGACCGTGGTGTCGTTAATGAAGCTACTGAAAAAAATAAGAAAACATTTTGCAGCTTTAGACTGGAGTTTTCACCGACAACGTCTTTTTTTAAAAAAAAGATGATAGAAATATGCAGAACTGGAAGCCAAACTCCAGTGGTGGAGAGGCGGTAGAAGAAGAGGAATAATTAAAGCAGTAGAAAAAGAGCTCATAAATTTGAAAATTATTTTCTTATTTTTTTAACTCAAGTAGAAAAAGCATTGCGCAAGAATATTTGTTTTTCAAAACTAAGTTTGTAGAACACCGTTAAAATAAGTCTATTTTTGTGATATCGTTAAACCAAATCAGAAGTGAATGTTGTTAAATGAGTTTTTTCATACTAAAGCATAATAAGCACTCATTCAAAGGGACTTTAAAAACACATACTTAATAAAGGAAAACTTGAAAAATAATGATTCTAAAATTAATAATCCTAGTATGCTTTATAATAAAATTATTGTGGCTGCAATAAAAGAAAACCTCCTGTAGCAAGAATAAATCCAGCTGCAAATTAATTTCCAATTCCTGGACACATAAAAACGGAGATATTTTGAGTAAACTGATGTTATAAATCATATATATTTGAAGTGACTCTTCTTCAATTTCACGAAACTGCAAAATGGTTGTGTTTTTTACTGACGGCGAAATAAATTCCCCATTTTTTTCAGTTTCATCTGAAACTGTACTCTATTAATGTAATGTAGCTAATTCAGCACGAAGAAGAACCATAATGATCGAGAAGACCTAGCGGAAAGAATACTGGCACCGTTACTTTCAAATCTCCCGACTTTTATATATGGGAAATATCCCTGAAATCCTCTTACGGAGCGCTATGGAATGAAAATCATTCTTTGAAGTACCTACCCACCCGTATTTTAAACGCTTCAGGCCGCAGCCTGTGAAATTGAGTCAGCAATCCTATTACGAAGAAAGCAAATATCAAATAGCCTATCCAATTAGGGAATTGAATCGTGTGTGTACATTGTAGAGTGATGGATGGCACAAATATGATATTAGATATGTAATAACCTGGGTGGGTACGAATACATGAAAAACACATACGCAGATATATGTCAGTGAAATCAATAAACAAATGAAATAAAATTATAGTACCTATGGACAAGGGAAAAGGAGCAATCTAACAGATCTATGGCTGTAAGTGAACTGTAATCAAGAACAACATATAAAAAGAAAAAAACTCGAAAAAAATGTCTCGCCCCGAAGGGTGGCGTACCAATAATTATGTCTACAGGAGTAAAGACTAGGTCAAGATTATATTGATATCGAGCAAAAAACGCTTCCATTAAATATCAATTTTAAAGTCCATATACAAATCTATTCGTTAAGCCAAGTCAGAGGCTATAGGGCGGCTTGAAAAGTACTGCCAGTATGTCCAGCCACTAGTCTTACAAGCTTCCACCAATCCGGACTTGGCCCCCGTGGTGGAGTATGGCCTATATGTTCCTCAGGGAAGAGACCCGTGCCCCTCGGTGGGGACATAATGGGTCGATGATGAATACAACTAAATACTCTGTAAATATTTCAGGGATCTACCTGTTGACGTTATTAATATTGAGCATAAAACGGCAAAAAAATCACGTTTGTTGTCTGGGAGCCTAGTGGGAGATAGTAAATATTTATTTTATTCTGAATTAGTATTGCCATTATTATTGATTGATATAGTGGCTACAGAAATACCTGATCTGTGAAAATTGCAGATATCTAGCTATCACGGTTCATGACATAAAGCCTGGTGACAGACAGATGGACAGTGGAGTCTTAGTAATAGGGTTCCATTTTTACCCTTTGGGTACGGAACCCAAAAAAAACCTACTTTTAGAGAAAACAAGCACTTAAATAGCAGACTTGTTTCGGCTTTTAACATTCGCTGCTTGATAGCTATCGCTTGGTGGGTAAATGGAAAGAGACGTAAATGGTGCCGGTATATTCTCATCTAACTTTTATAAGGAGATTTATTTGTACGTTCATATATTTATTTCTACACAAATTTGACTGGTTAAAAATAAATAGCTGGAGTCTATAGGACTGCTAGTAGTATAACATTAATTAGATTTAAAAAATTATAATAATTTTTCTTTTTTTTGGCTGTGCAATAATGTCTTTTCTATCTCTGTCTGTCTAGGTAACCGATTGTTATCGAAGACCATGTGAACCATTTGATTATACATAGATAAACAAAAGCAGACGCATGGATTGTATTCCTAACCCAGTTAGCATGAAAGTTACAGCAGACTTTTAATTTCGCACGAGCGTGGTTCGCGCGCAATAGATACAAAATAAAACTTACGTGCCATCTTTCGCTAATGTTGTTTAGACACTAAAGTATCATATTTATTATATTACTACTATATACATCTTCAAAGTTTTATATTTCAGTTAAAGTTTGAAAAGATAAAAAGTGATTTAATTTTATCTTTCCACAGATCTCAAAAAACTCATAAAAATGTTGGATAGCGACGGCGGGAGAGAAGGAAATGTGATGTGGTGCGATCCAATGACATATACTAAAAGGTATGTATTTTTAATTTCTAGTACCTACTACAGATTTTTGAGGGCAAAGTTTGAAAAGAAAACGGGTGTGTGCTCTTCAAGCGTTTTAAGAATATGTGGGTGCTAAAAACGAGTAATTAAAATCATTGGGTGAAACCCGTTCGTGAACCGACTTCGGATCGATGACACAACTAAAGCCATCGAAAGGCAAATAACGATATTGGAAGGGAACTGAGAGAAATTTCAGTGAAGAGGCCAAGCAGTGGGCTTTATTAATGGGCAAGATATATAGAAAGAATGCGTTTCTACCCTTACAATGTCGAAGTAATTTATTTACATACAGGTATTTTGTACCTGTAATTTTGTAATGTTTCACGTTGTGCATGTTTTCACCGAAGGCGCCTCAGGAAAGGTACGCCATAATCATAACATTGCAGGAACATTTTCCTACGGGAATAATTAATAGCACAACACATAATAAAGCCAAGGCACCAAGGTCGCATACCTTCACTTGCCACTTAAACCTACACCTACTGTCTGCAACACAAAGTGGAAATTCGCGTGGCCTCCCTGGGCATCGCGTCAGACAGTCGTTATGTAATTAGGAGTCGCGACGACGCCCCGGTCGTTGACCCCTCTCTGACTTTGACCCAGTTCCCACCCTAATTCTCTCGTCTCACCCGCGAGCAGACAACTTCATCTGACCACCTTCGTGGTACGATATTGGGTAGTTCCAATACGGGAACTTCTCATGAACTGTGTCTCGGTTGGATTGCATGAGAAATGAGACAATTTGCTAAAGAGCCAAGATGATTGACATAGCCTATAATACTGCCGCTACACGACTGCGGCCCAAAAGCCCAAAGGGGTATAGTGTGTTTGAATATTCTATGATCCCTCATAACTCTTTAACTTAAGGGGCTACAGAGAGTGACACTAGCGCCACCGACAAAATCGAGAGAAAGATAATCATATCTTTTTTTTACAGATTGAATTTGCAAACGTTGTCTTTACAATATCTCAATTATAGTCGTCGTCGTCGTCAACCCATTATGTCCCCACCGAGGGGCACGGGTCTCTTCCCTGAGGAAGGTATAGGCCATACTCCACCACGGGGGCCAAGTCCGGATTGGTGGAGGTTTGTAAGACGACGAATCGATTGAGATCTTATTACCTTAAGGGGATCCAGGGAGTAACACCGATGGCATGCTATTATAGCCCCAGGTTCGTGATCTTAGGTTCTTTGTCGTAAATCCCAAAAATCACTATAATTGAGTATAGAGAATCGCTCGTAGCCTGGGTTGCCTGAGTGATCTTAACTGCTTCGTTGGTCAAGCCGTTACGGCGCTTAGCTATCAACAAAGATATCGTGGGTTCTATTCCCACTGGGGGGCGCCGTGCATCTGTACAAATGGTCTCAGTCTGCGTGTTTCTCGATGTTTGTACAGCACAGGGTATCCTAGTTTGGGACCAGTGGGTTTATTTTGTAATTAGCAACGGGGTGGATTTTCGCATATCTACGTATTCAGAAGTGTCAAAAAAACGATTTCGCATTAACTAAAAGGTTAGTGGAAAAAACCACGTACCGACCGAAACTATCCACGGACCTAACCACAGGTCAAGTGTTTGTGTTGTGTGCAAGTTATTATTATTCCCAATACGAGTGACGCTCTGAACACTTTCTTTCAATAAACATAAGGAATTATAGAGCACGCTAGCACGTTTCCAACGTATCGTTACCTGATTCCCTTTTCGACCGTTTGGAGCGAAACCGTAAAGCATTAATTGGAAACGAAGTAGCGCGCTTCCAGCGTGCAATACAGAGCTTCAGTTCCAACAGTATTTTTTTAATTGAAAATTCCAGTAGAGCCGAGGCGACGAGTGAAATAAACGGTCTCAAAGTTTTCACAGATAAGTTCCCGGAGAGGAGTTGGCGGTACCTCAAGCTCTCCACTTTGTAGGTACTAAAGAACCTATTCACAGTCACTTACAGAAATCGTATTTTATTCTTAGAAAAATGCACCGAGTTCTCATATTTTATTCTGTGAAGGCGGTATAAAAGTTTATCTTTAGAATTTCTCATATTTACCATGCGAGTGTTTATTTATTCAACATCAACATATGGACCAGAACTTAAATAACATACTCTATTAACTAATCTATAAACTAATTAAAATAAATAATTACTTAAAAAAAAAGAGAATAGATAATTTTTTTAGAATTGATCTTTTTATTTTTCTAGGTCCTCGTTAAAACACAAGCAAGTATTCAGCCACATATAGGTACTATCCAATGCTCTGAGTATGAAACCTTAGATTTTTGCACTTTTTTGACACGACCATTATAGTAATTAAGTATTGCTGGCAGTGGCTGGAAGAGTGTGGCCGAGGACATTGGGGTGGCCTATTTCCAACAGTGGACGAGTACGGACTCATTGATTGATAGATACTATATCAACATAAGCATCAGCGCAACATCTCATTGACTTAACAATGCGTTCGCTCCACTCAACTACTAGTTTTATTTACGGCATTACATTTCGAGTACATTGTCACAATAGTGGTAGGTACAAAATATTTGGAAAAATAATTTTTTTCTAACGTCATATTCTATCTCTTGTTAAAGGCCTGTGCCTCGCAGTGGAACGTATCATCATCATCAACCCATTATGTCCCCACCGAGGGGCACGGTTCTCTTCCCTGAAGAAGGTATAGGCCATACTCCACCACGGGGGCCTAATCCGGATTAGTGCAGGCTTGTAAGACTAGTGGCTGGTCTTACTGTCAGACAGAAGTTCTCAAGCCTCCCTAAGGCCTCTGACTTGGCTTAACGACTGCCATCTATCGACGGCAGCCGGCACCATCTGCTTAGCGTGCCTTGCTAAGCATGGAACCACTCGGAAAAATGCCACTAGCGTTAGTCATAGACGGTCACCCATCCATGCGCTGGACGCGCCTTATATTGCTTAACCTTCGTGATCGTTTAAGATCACTCAGGCAGCCGGGGCCACGAGCGATTCGTGCGAGTGAGCGGAACGTATATTGGATGCTTATGTTAAGTTGTATAATGTCGACTCTAGTGAGGAAAAGATACAAGAAAAATAAATTCTGAAACTATGTCTGCAAGCCATGCAGGGTTGTTTCCAGCGGCGCCAAAGTTTGTCTCATGCAAATTCTCAGCAAGTGAAGTCAGGGATTAGCATTTAGTTTACCGAACAACTCCATCAAGCTATTACGAGATACATAAGCGACTTGTCAGGGAAGTTTGAACTCTGTTCGACAATGGATTTTGATGAGCTTAACCTGTGTGTATATTACGTAGAGTTTGGGCAACAATAACAGTTAGTAAGAGTCGGAATTCGGAATAGAGTAGGACTCCTGTTGTCCCATACCGGAGTGGGTGCGTGCAGCGACTAAAGCATTTTGATAAAACGAAAAAGGATGGTCGGGATCGTGGGAAGTAACAAACCTTGGTCTCTATAAACCACCCTGGGAAACAGGCGTGAGTTTATAAAAAGAACCCTCTCTGCGAAACTCCGACTCACTCCCAACCACTTCTTTATTTCTAAATCGATGATAGCACGTCTGTTGTTATTTACCTGTGGTGTTTACAATCTCGATCACTGGTTATTACGAACAAGGATACTATACAAACGAAGATGTACCTAGCCATTAAAAGCTTTTAGCCCCAGCAAATAATGTCGGTGCGGCCATTACCTACCTACACACACTGGCACAGTCCTACAAGCTATAACAATATATTATTGGGCCCCAGCAGAAAAGGCACCAAATCTCCGATAATGGAAAGAAAACATTTTTCCAGGGCCACTCCTAAGAGCAAAGGTCGATGCTTATATGAAAGTCTAATACGACTTCGCGATCGTAAATAAAAGGCTCAGAAAAAGACCTGAAGAAACTTATACTTGCGAAAGGTTTTTTTATCTCTTTCGTTTAAGTAGTGATTTTGCTGTTTTGCGAAAATGGTATATTAAAATGAAGAACACAATGTAGAGTCAACAGTAGAAAGTGATCCAATAATTTTACTGCTGAACTTTTTAACGTAAATTCGCAAGTGTGAGTTAATTCTGGAACCGTCAACTAGGTGTATCTCTTTAAATTTTAACCACTCCCTATGCAGTCAGTCAGTTTTACCCCTGTAATTTACATACTCACACACTTACACACTTTTCACGCTTAAGCCCGCTTGCACCACCGACCAAATCCATTTAACCCCGAGTTAAACAGAATTTTGACAGTTCCGCCATACTTTATATGTCAAAATTCTGTTTAACTCGGGGTTAAATGGATTTTAGTTGGTGGTGCAAGCAGGCGGAGTTAATAAGTTAGTTAATGTTTTTTTAATTGTGCAATAAAGTGTAACAACAATAACCACATAACATAAAATCAATTAGGCTCAACTAGGCAATAGATAAAGCGTCCAGCTCCGTTAATGAGAAGGAAGTCCGGTCATATTCATCCACGTTCACTCATTCATCCATTTTTGTATTCTTTCATATTCATATTGGTTTTTCTGGTGTGTACAGTACACATCATCCTATACACCCATGCACTCTACTCTGTTGCATTACGGGCGACTTTGCAACTAAAATGTGAAGGTTGACGTGCTGTCGACTGTACAATAAAGAGTTCTAATCTAATTCACTACTGAGCATAGACCTCCTCCAACCTCCAACAAAAAAAACGTTTATTTTAACTCATGCAGTTTACATTTATGTATCTTAGATTATAAGTACTTACTATGTAGGGTCAGCTAATCCGAGACACAATTTGGTAACACGAAAAGTAACACAAAGATACGTTATGACCGCTAGCGCTTAAACAAGGCCGAGCCTGTATCTTAAACGCTAGTTCCTTCCATTTGACCTAATTCATTTGTACTAGTAGGTATACTTGTAATTCCTATTAACTACTGTGCGTAGCAAAATAATTTTTTCCTTACATCATTATTTCTGAAAGTATCTTCGTTATAGAAACGAATACGCCACTTATTTCTGAACTCTAGCATCCTGATCCAGCTGTTACCAGCAATCTGCCTCAGACCGGCGGTCTAGCGATATACGCGCCCTACACAACGGTTGTTAGTTAACGGTCTCCACTCAACAACTTTCTTACCCCAATGAGGGCTTTTCAATGACAGCTATTAGTTGAGTTCATTAAAAAAAAACTAGATGGCGCTGCAAGAAAACCAAAATGTCATCATGTTTTTAGGTCTGTGGTTTTCATCATCATCAACCCATCATGTCCCCACCGAGGGGCACGGGTCTCTTTCCTGAGGAAAGTATAGGCCATACTCCACCACGGGGGCCAAGTCCGGATTGGTGGAGGCTTGTAAGACTAGTGGCTGGTCTTACTGTCAGAAGTTTTCAAGCCGCCCTCTGACTTGGCTTAACGACTGCCATCTATCGACGGCAGCCGGCACCAACTGCTTAATATGCCTTGCGACGCACGGAATCGCTCGGGAAAATGCCACTAGCATTAGTCATAGACGGTGACCCTTCCATGGACTGAACGCGCCGTATGTTGTTTAACCTTAGTGATCGTTCAAGGCATTGGAAGCAGTGGCGTAGCTACGTTGGGGCTAGGCGGGGCAGTGCCCTGGGGCCCTCAAGCTCAAGGGGCCCTCGCCAGAAAATCTCGATCGAACTAAACCTTTGAAAATTTACCTTACCTTAGTTAACTTACTTAAACCAAGTATAAATTGTAATGAATAAAAAAATAAAATAAAAACTTTACAAAAATAAATTATAAACTAAAAAAAATACATAATTACTGTTTAATATTTTCATTACCAACCCTGCAGCTCAAACGACAGAGCTGATCATAAAGTACCTATACTCTGATTTTTAATTTCGTGTACTAAACTGACAGCTGCAAGCGCTCTTTCTTTTTTAAAATGTTGCTAGCTCAAGGAGTCTCCACCGAGTTCTCGGTCTCGGTCTCGATTTCAACATTGTCAGCTAAATTCTACTTTTTATTTGCTTATTGATAACTAGGTAGGTACTGCGTTGCAAACTTATCGTAATAAAAAAAATATAATCATATCAGCTGAGTGATCAAGTCGTTTCTTTTTTAAATTTACTAAAATAAGTAATTTTAGAATCTTAATCTGGAAGAAATTGCTTACAGTAATAAGGCCGCCAATTGTACTTAGATTTATAAAAATTTGTAAATGTTATTTATGAGTACAATAAAGAATATTCTATCTATCTATCTACGTTGATCAGTAATAAAAGTAGCGTTGATTTCTATCTACAGTGACATTTTCAAACTGGTTAAATTAATCTAAGGAAGAAAATCATAAATGTAACATGCAACTTTTTTTTTAAATCACCAAACCGAATACTAGTTTGGCTTTCGAATCATATCTCGTTTCAATATCTCGATAGTCTTCGAGTACTTTATTGTACAACAAAATCCAAAACTGGCAACCCACCAAATGTCAGATTGGTACACGAAATTAAAAATCGGAGTATAGCTTAGGATTTTCAAAGTTTTTCATTATTTAATGTTTTTACTTCATAAAACCTAACCAGTTTAGATAGCAGTGGGGCCCCATTTTTTTATTTGCCCCAGGGCCCTTGGTTACTGGCCTACTTACTGGGTTACTTGGCCCTTCAATACGCATATTGAAGCATACAAAGGTTTTTTTTACTCTGTTCTACTGGCTCGGCTCAACAAGCTTGACTGCCAAACCAGAGGTTCTAGAGATTGTTCGAGTGCCACTGAAGGTCGCTGTACCCGTTTGCATCCTTGCCTGATCACTATATCACAGGGTATCCTATTTCAAAGCCAGGACAAGTGATAGTGTTAATTAAAAGTTGTTTTAAGTGTCAGAAAACTTAAACCCATATTATTTTTCATTGGCTCAGTCGAAACGTGATTGTCAATTGTTAGACGACCAATGTTCGTGTTGATCGTAAGTCAAGAAATCAATATTTTAATTTACCTGTCCTCTTTTTAATTCTCATGGAAAATAATGTTAATTAAATATTAACTTTGTGTGACACAATTATGTAAAAAAACAACTTTAATCCGGATACACTGGCAGAGACGAGCATACGTATGTGCTCACTATGATTAAGCTCTGCGAATCAGAGCGAAATCTGGTCGAAGTCTTTCGACAAAAAGTCGAGTAGGTTTATCCGGAATAATTTTAAATAAGTCATATTTATATATCCAAATTGGACATCATATTTTACTACAACTTTTAAAAATCGAACAAAAACTGCATGCTTCCTACAAAACTGCAAAATGCCTATTTGCTATATTCAAAATGTGTTTTATTGGTTTACGAATCAGCAAAAACGTACTCTGTGCAATGCAGTTTACCCATAAACAAAAGTGATTTAACAGATTACCCGGTTTTTCATTGATTGGATTTTAACTGGATTGCCGCTTTCGATACAGTTAGCTGCGAACGACTCAAACGTTTCATTGGATTGTAAGCCTTGTGAAGAATCTATCAAAGATGAACTTTGCAGAGCTGATTTTATTCAACTTTACGACTAAGATCTAAAAAAACTATCAGCAGACTCGTATAGATTTGACTCGTAATGTTAAAAAAGGCATATTTATGTACATAAAATATAACTCACTACTCGAGAGATTTATAACGTTTCGCTCAATACATTACCCCACTTAACTTGAGCCATGAGCAACAATGAATGTTTCACGAAATTTAATTGTACATATCAATCATTACTCATCATCTTGCCGATTTCAGCTAAAACGTTAAAATAAAGGTACGCTGGTACGTCCGGCTGTTTTTGAAGTGTAACATTACGACCGCATATCTTAAAGCCTGCTATAGGAATATTTCGTATGCAGCACGTAGCTCAGCTGCTTGTTTCCCTTCCGTCATCTGTAACAGGCCCTACACTACATACCTGTATTATATCAAAATTATCGCGTTAAAAAATCGATTCGATTACTTGATATTTGTAGAAATATCAAATAATCGAACAAAAATGTGAATGTTATCACGCTATGCGATTATGCTCATCTTTCCACTCACTCACTTACGCTAATTTGAACACTGTTTGTGCGGTACTACCCAGACGATGGACCATCTCTCATCGTGCCCTGCGTGCCCTATCACCAGAGCCTCTGACCCTGAGCTTCGACCTGAAATATACTTGCCGTCTTAACAATAGACATGCGTCTACGTGGGGCGCACTAAAAGTTTCCGGAATTAATAAGAAAAAAATACTATTATTACGTGTCTCAAAATATTCTCTCTTTGGGTCAATGCACTTTTTCATTAGATTAAACCAATTTTGAAAACTTTTGTGCCACTCCTCCGTGGTGACCTCAGAAACGTGTTTTTCATACTCTTCGACAGCCTCTTTTGGGGATGAAAATCGTTGACCGCGTAATTGGTTCTTAATTTTTGGGAACAGAAAATAGTCACAAGGTGCCAGGTCGGGACTGTATGCAAGATGGCTCATAAGTTCTACGTTTTTCACCTTCAAAAATTCGTTTGTCTGTCTGGCCGTGTGGGAACTAGCGTTGTCGTGGTCAAAGATGATACGGCGTTTACGGTTATTTTTACGGAGTTCGTCAACGATTCCCGCCAAACAAATGGTGGTGTCCTAGTCACTATTCACCGTAGACGATTCTCTAAAGTAACAGTAGCCACGTGTCCAGTTTTATTTAAATAAATAAGCAATCATTCGCTTAGATTCACTTTTAACGCGCGCCGCTTTGGTTGGTTTCGGCTCATCTTGAAAGACCCATGCGCTCGATTTGCTGCTTTGGTTTGGGATCGTACCCACAAATCCATGTTTCCTTACTTGTCCTACACCAAATTTGACGCATCTTCGTTGAATCTGGTAAGCGTGGCACTGCACCATGTGATGCGGTCCGTTTTTTGAGCCTCGGTCAAATTGTGTGGGATCCAACGCGAGTACAGCTTTCTCACACCCAAATGTTTGTGTAGGATTGATTATATTTGACTCATGTCTATGTCTAAGGATGCGCGAATCTCATAGTAGGTTCCATGCCTGTCTGTTTCAATTATACGGCGCACAGCATCGATGTTTTTGATGTACACAGCGGTGGACGGACGACCATCGCAAGGTTCGTCACTGAGATTGACACGACCGCGGTTGAATTCTGCAAACCAGCTATAAATAGTCGTCTTGCATGGTGCTTCATCGTCAAAAGCAGATTGAAACCGAGCGATGCTCTATTGAGCTGTCAAATTACACTTAAAATCGTAGAAAATCATGCTACGAAAATTTTCCCGAGTTGAACCCATATTAATGTAGACACGCATTTTTTAAAATGGCGCAACAATGTAAAAACAATTGACAGTCAGATGAAACAAACTGTATTCTACAGCCAAGGAGTTCCATTTTCAAATTCTATAATTATTTTTTTAATATTGTTTATGTAAGTGCCCGATTCCGGAAACTTTTAGTGCTACCTATGTATTTATCAACGTGATATTTTAATCAAATTAAAGTTGATAAAACTCACACTTTTAGAGATGTACTCAGATGTTGTAGTTAAATGTTAAAAACGGTTGGGTACCTAAATAAGTAAACCATTTTAAAGATCTGACAATTATTCTCTATACGAGGCAACTGCACCGGAGTTCAACTTTCCCATCGATCCGGAGGGGAACAGGCGGCCCGTTAAATTAAAGCCATGGGCGAAACTTTAATAAAAGGCTTTGACTGAAAGAAAAACAAACATTTCTTCCGTTGTGTTGATAATGTTTTTTTTGGTTTGTTTTGTGTGTTGGTATTTGACCAGTTTGTATTGTGTGTGCCGGCAATTAGTTACCACTACTGGAAATTAAAATTGCTTTCATGTTTTTGCCTTTATAATTTTGTATAAGTTGACTAAATATTTGGTTCCGAAATACAAAGTATCGCAATACGTATAATTCTGGCATCATCATCATCATCATCAACCCATTATGTCTCCACCGAGGGGCATGGGTCTCTTTCCTGAGGAAGGCAAGGTTGGTGAGATTGGTGGCGTCGATTGAAGGCAGTCGTTAAGCCAAGTCAGAGGCCTTAGGGCGGCTTGAAACCTACTGACAGTAAGACCAGCCACTAGTCTTACAAGCCTCCACCAATATGGACTTGCCCCCGTGGTGGAGTATGGCCTAATTCTGACATATCCCTTATTTATTTATTTTTATTTCGCAACAGACAGTCAGTTTTACAAATCGGTACAATGAAACTTTGGTTCATGAAAAGACTTATTGACAGTTAATCTTGTTGTCTGCTTGCCGCTCCGTGACATAGCGTAATTTTATGTCGGTCATCAAACCCTCAAAACGAATGTTTGTAAAGTAAATAGTGCAATTCCAAGAGTAAACGTTTGATGTGTATACGGGCAAACACAAACTATGAAGAAACAAAATAATAGCTTCAGCTTCATTTGAACATTGCTAATGCAGTAGGTACCTTTAGTACCTAATTACTTCAGCTCCTTTAGCTCTAGTACATGATTTTTATTTTTATTTATTTTTTATTTTATTTATTCAAAGAGAAAAAACAGAGTTGACAAACTTATTACATAAAGAATATTAAGTTAACACAGTACATTTTGCCAACTCCTAAGCTTTTCCTACAGATAGGTAATCCCATTAATAATAAGGCGCAATACACGTTATAGTTAGGAACTAAGAACAAGATATACAAATAAATGCATGAAGCAACTGTTTTGGAAAGAGACATAGGTAAGTGATTATTATTATTTTTTTGCATTAAAATTAAAACACATAAGTAAACACAAAAAATTACATTAACCAAGAAATCAATACAGCTCATGAATTTAATAGAATTTTTGAGAACATTTGCTTGCAGCACTGCTTTGACTTATAAAACAAATCAACATCTGTAAATGCTATGTTGTAACTATCGCACATTCTGTTGAGAGGAGCTCTTTTACCAGCATTGGTTCTAGAGACTCTCTGCGAGAAAACACGTTTGTTCCTTATAGATCGTACAGGAACGCGGAAACATACTTGAGCCAATAGATCAGGACAATTGAGTTCAGATGTACAGATTAATCGAAGAACGTTCATGTCGGTCAAAGTCCGGCGGTTTTGCAATGACATCATGATGGCCAGCAATTTAGGGTAGCGTGTCTTAAGGCTTAAGACGTATCTACCATGATATGGATACAGATCGAGGTGGTTCCTTGGTACAGACAGATAAGAACAAACGAATGGTTCAATGTTTAAACTGGATCGGTAGAGTTTGTTAGTGTGCCTTTCATTTTCATTTATGTATTTCGTCAGTTCAAATGTGAAACTCAGTAAGTGTTTTTTTTTTCTTAAAATGAGATTTGGCCACCATTTGTAAGCATTTGTAATTTGTAAACAAACGGCAGCAAATTCTCATTTATAGAAAAAATAACTCTTCTTTCTTTCTGTGCATTATCTACTGTATTAGTTTAATGTGTTTCTCTTTATTTGGTGTATGTACACTGTGCTTATCTTTTGTTATTCCTGGTCATGTGTGTGTGCAAATGAAGAATACATTTTTATCTGTCTAGATAGACAATCGGTCGAGTGTAGATACAATAAATTAGTGAGTTTTTTTTCTTTGAACCGACGATTTGAGGATTATACATACATTTCTAAATATATTGTATTTTTTGCAACTAACGAGTTAACTCACTTTGTATCCCCCGCCTGGTAGCTCATCGCAGCTTCTTGGCCACTTCGTCCTTCCAACGATGTCTGGGGCGGCCTAGACTTTGGCCGCTTGGAAATCCCGAGTATGCTCTCTTAACTGCTCGATCCTCTTCCATTCTTTCCACGTGACCAAGCCAACGGATTCGGTTTCGTTAATTTGATTTTTAATTATAATTATTTTTTATTTCTATATTTCAATTAATAATGTATTTTTTTCTTGAGTTGTAATGAATATTATGACTCATAATTTATGAGTAAATGATGTCTTTTGACATAGACAAAGACATCATTTTTCAACTTTGTCTATGTTCATGCTTGCCAAAACCATGGGCGTAATATTACGTCCACGGGCACAACTCTCTGCCCTCTCTCTTGATAGGCTGCTGATCCCATCCACAGTCATGGCAAGACTAAAATCGTTCTATTTTGTAAAATCGGTGCTTTTGTCCTTTCCTGTTTTGTCGTACACATGTGCACAATTAGTGGAAAGTCTCCAGTTAAAGGAAATTTGGAGGAAAATAATTCCGCCGTTCATTATTTCGGTCCCTCGAGGGGCGGTGTAATTGGCAGGGCTGACATCTTGAGCTGTGGTTACAGAGGGTAGTAAGGCCGCTGGAACATCAAACAAGCCACCTTAATTATGCCTTTTAATTTCGACCCGCCCCGCTCATTTGAAGATTTCCTTTCGTGACTTTTAAACGACGCACCCAACGTTAGTATAATTAAATGTTCACATTTTATTGAATCCTTAACATAGGCAACGGCAAAGTTTGCAGGCCTATCCACTAATAATATTCCTTATTAAAAAAACATTCCTGTCTATGATTCGCCTCTCACTTAGTATTTCTCTATTCTTCTTCAACTTACCGTGCATAAAGCAATATGTCGTGGGTAAAAATAGACTCGATCAGCTGATTGGATTTGTATGGAAAAACGTAATATTTTTTTGAGATTTTGACGTTGATTCCATAAAGAAACTTGTTATGAATGAGACACCGAGTGACTTCCTAAAATTTTGCAACGGGGTAATTATCACTGTATAATTATATGCAACTAATTAATACTATGTCCATACTAACTTTATGTTAATATTTCTTAGTTTTTAGAGAGACTATGAATCAACAGCTTGCCGAGCTTCTTGCAGAACCATCTGAGGAGTTCGATAATTTCGTTGGAATGTCATGCACTGATTTTGAATATTTGCTACAAAAAATTTCTCCGATGGTTTCTAAGCAAGATACTACTTGGAGGGAAGCTATACCAACAAAAATACGACTTGCATTGACATTGAGATTTTTAGCTACTGGAGATGACTACAGAAGCTTACATTACCTATTTAAAATATCAAGTTCACTTATCTCACGCATAATAATTGAAGTCTGTTTGGCACTCAATGATGTTTTGCAAGCTATGATTAAAGTAAGTAAAACTTCATGTTATTAATGTATTATTTATTAATGTTTAAAAGAAATTGTTACAAAATAGTTCCAGAGTTTCAAAATACAACAGTCTTAATTTTACCATGGATAGATCAATTACTTGAATCATCATGAAACAATGTTTAGCATCATATGATGTCTGATATATTATATTTTGAGTCTCTAAAGACTGAGATTGGTTGTACGTTCTATCAGATAATTCTGGTAAATGAAGTTCAACAGGTAGTTGTGGAGATGATGTTTGTAGCCCTTGAGCAGATGAAGACTGCATTAATTGTGATTGTGAATCTATTTTATCATTAGACAATATCCGAATACGTTGAGTTTGGGGTTCATTAAAAACATACTGCGGTGAATGGGGTAGGTTATGCGGAGAATCGCTCGTAGCCTGGGCTGCCTGAGTGATCTTAAACGATCACTAAGGTTAAGCAACATACGGCGCGTTCAGTCCATGGATGGGTCACCGTCTATGACTAACGCTAGTGGCATTTTTCCGAGCGATTCCGTGCTTCGCAAGGCACGTTAAGCAGTTGGTGCCGGCTGCCGTCGATAGATGGCAGTCGTTAAGCCAAGTCAGAGGCCTTAGGGCGGCTTGAAAACTTCTGACAGTAAGACCAGCCACTAGTCTTACAAGCCTTCACCAATCCGGACTTGGCCCCCGTGGTGGAGTATGGCCTATACCTTCCTCAGGGAAGAGACCCGTGCCCCTCGGTGGGGGCATGATGGGTTGATGATGATGATGCGGAGATTGATTGTGAATAGTAACGTAAGTTGGAGGGATGGATTGTGCTGAGTTGGGTCGGTAGTGTGGTTAAGGAGATGAGCGAGACCAGTTTGAGCGATAAGAACTTTGTGAGGAGGATGAACGATTCATATTAATGGAATCAGTAATAGTATTTTGGCTACCTCGACGTCTTTTTATCAACATGCTATCAATCTCTAACATAATTTCTTCTCTTTCATATTCTGGAAATTTTCTTAATTTTGTGGCAAGAAGTTTAGCATATAGTTCACAATCATCATCATGTCTTGCAGTTTTATTATCAAGCACTCTGTTTAATGTGCCAAAAGCATTTGCCACCTCCTTGCTGGCCTCTCTCTCTCTGGTGGATTTTTCGAACGGCGCTTTTGAGTTGGAGGAGCAGTAACTTTTGACTTAGTACTCGTATTCCCGTCTTGAGATGTGTCACTTTCAATAACGGGACGATTTAAGTCGGTTTCTGCCTCTGTTTCGTAGTCACGTGTCGATGACGAATCATATTGTAAAAAAGTGATATCAGTTTATTTTTTATTTATTTCAGATACTTGAATCTGCGAGCGAATGGATGTCCGTTTCAGAAGGATTCAGCTTCCCGCATTGTTTGGGCGCTATAGATGGGAAACATTAAATACAATCACCTTTACACTCGGGAACTGAATACTTTAACTATAAAGGCAACTTTAGCATTGTTTTACTAGCACTAGTAGATAGTAATTATTGTTTTTTGTTTGCCGATGTAGGTTCTCAAGGACGGATTAGTGATGGAGGAGTTTTCAATCAAAGTATCTTATATCAAAAACTATCGTCTAACAGTATGAATTTACCCCGTAGTGCAATAGGCACTTCCTAATAGTGACATAGTCATGCCTTACGTATTTTTAGGCGATGGTGCATTTGCTCTCAGTACCCATTTAATGAAACCGTTTCCCGGTCATCACGCACTAGGGTCCCCAGAAAGAGTATTCAATCAAGAATTATCCCGTTCTCGAGTAAAAGTAGAAAATACTTTCGGAATACTAACAGCCAAGTTCAGGATCTTTAAAAAACATATACCCTTGGAACCTACCAAAGCTTCAATTGTTACAATGACATGTCTATATCTACATAATTTTTTGAGAAAAAGTACTTCTTCACAGAATATTTATTCACCTCCAGGTTCATTCGATATTTATCAAAATGAAGATCTAGTGCGGCCAGGTTCATGGAGAAATAATGGAGATAGTTCGTTTTTTGCCATTATTAAGTATACCGCGTAGAACGCCGCGTACTGCGACACAAATAAGATTGGATTTTATGAATTACTTTTTTAGAAATAGAGACCACTAAGATTTTGTGAAATGAAAATATTGTTTACCTGTATAATCTTTTCCTCAGTGTTAATCACACTAGAACATACATAGATATCCTTTAAAAAAGCTTCGAGAGACTCGTAATACGGCCAAATAGGCCATTCCTGATTTTATTGATAGAGTTTTCTTTTTGTGATGCATTCTGAATGTTGTCATTAATGACTCTTTTTTCTTTTTCAATTCATTAATAGAAATATTAATTTTATCCGCTATGCGAATCCACGCATCATTAACCTGAAATATAAAATAGTTCATTATTAATAGGAATTGTTTAAATAACCTGCCCCTGGGGCCCTTCCAGAAGAGAGTCGATATACAAATACAAGAAATTGCCTACAAAAAAAAGGCTTTAAAATTGTATCCTCTGGAAGAGCCTTCAGTTCGCAATAAGTAAAATAATTTATAAATAATTCAGCCGCTATTGACAAGTTGCAAGTTAACCACACAACTTTTACGTATATATATCAACATGTCCCGGAATAAACTCACACCACCAGACACCCCAATTACAATTTATGTTATAATCATAATACATACACTGAATTTTTATTATTATGTTTAAAACACTGTTTTTTTATAAATTAGTTGTACAGATTGTGGGAGAAAATTAAAGTCACATTACAAAATATCTACGCATGCACACAGTCGCACTTGCATAAGGGTCTAGCGTAGTAGATATTTCATCCATTTTAGTTTGTTTTGACTGTACAGCGGAAGTGTGACAGCAGTTTACGTAGTTTTAATTATTTTGGGGATACCTACATTATAGAATAAGTATAAAACATTTTTGGAAACACCACAACAAGCAGATTACATTGTACACAATACAATGTCAAACAAATAGTAGGTATCTGTTAATGGAAATGTTTTAATTAAAAATGTGTTTAATAACTTACTTTGTTTTTATTTTTATGAAGTTCATGCCGTGGATTCCAAATTATTCCTTCATGTCGATACAATTCTATGAATTGTAAAACCGCATTGCTTGTCCACACCGGCGCCGCCATCGCTATCGGAACATGGGAACGTAAATTTCACTCACGCGCAACGATACTGTCTCTTCTGACGAGTAACAACGAACTGAACAAGACACCAACGTGTGAACGCTGTTTGCGGAGCGCGCCAAGATACTTTGATGTGTGCACAAAAAACCGACACTATTCGGATGGCCTGCCAATGTTGGCGCCAACTAGTCCAATTAAGCCAACTTACCGCCAGGTAGCTCTCTACACGTTGGCCAAACACCTTGGCCCCATGTGTACAGCCGGCTTTAGATATCCACTCCTCCCTGTTCCCGGCCAACTCTTCCCACCCAGGTAAATATTTTGTCAGGTCGTCCCACCATCTTCGCCTCGGTCTTCCGCGTCGCCGGTAGCCATCGCATAGCACCCGGTCGGTGACAATTTTTACCCACTTTTCAGGGTCCATACGTCTGACATGGCCAGCCCAGCTCCACTTGAGTTTTGCCGTCGCAACTCCAACGTCGGTGATTTTGGTTTTGGCGCGCAACGCGGCATTCCGGATTTAGTCAATCCTTCTTACTCATCTTCTTACATTGCTCTTTGGCAAACCTTGAGTCTGGACTTCTGATATTCAGTCAAAGACCAGGGCCTAGATTCTGCTAATGCATTGTAGCACAGTGACAGTTGCACGACTGCGTCGATTTCGTTTCATTACCGGTTCAAATCAACGCGCGCACGCGTATTCTTAATTTTAGGCGTCAATGGAATTAAAAAAACATGTCACATGACCTGCCTATGTAACTTTAATTGAACTGTAATGCACTAACAGAATCGAGACCCAGGTCTGAGCACCATAGGTTAGGATGGGCAGGATGCACATGTCAACGAACTTACGCTTCAGGGCTAACGGAAGCTCGCCTTTCATCAACTCTTTCATAGACCAGTAGCTCTTCCAGGCGTTGTCGATACGACGATCGATCTCCTTGTCTTGCCTGTTGCCAGTCTAGTGACTATTAAAAATATTTAAAATTATTTTACGCCCACGGTGAGTCAGTCTTCCGCTGTTGCTAACGCCGCCCGCAACGGCGCTATCGGCGCCATCTTTGATCCGGCTACAGAGAAGAGAAAATGTTCATAAGTCTCGTGATCTCGGCAAGTTTTTTTTATCTTTGTGATGAGGGTGGTCACCCTTTTCCTCATCATTAGGTAGTTTCATCGTAAATTTAACTACCTAGTGCACTTCTGTGGTCTTCCGATCTCTTTCTTCCACTATTTCCCACCAGGCAGAAATTATACCTGGGGACGGCAGATCCGTCGACGAGTAAATTGTGTTTAAATAATACAACTTTTTATATGTGGTGTAGAAATAGGAACTGAAGTTTGTTGTGGTCGACAATATGTTCTCACAACTTTATTATTATTACCCGCCCCGGCTTCGCACGGGTGGCAGAAACGTTTCCATGGAAATAGCTATAGTTATTAGTTCCGTGGAAAATTAATTGGGTTCCATTATTCGAGATTTCGTATGGAACCTTAAACTTTTATAAAATCCAATATAGCCTATGTTATATCTTCTATCTTTCGTATAAAAATCAAGTTGTTCTAAAAATAAAGAAAAAACCTAGGTACTTAACCTACTGAGATTTAGTTTCACCATTGAATTATGAACGTTTTCTAATGGGGATTACAAGTTGACTCAAACATTCGTACGGCCCATTTTTGTACCACGTGATTAGAATTACTTTTCAACTGTTACATTATGAAAAATATTAGGCGTAAAAAATCGTTATCAACATAACTAATATTTCTTTTGACATCGTCTTACAGTGGGAATAAAACTTTTTTGCAAGGACTCCAAATTATTCTCAAAATTACACTTTACAACAAAACAAAGCGATAGATGGCGATAGTTATTTTAAAGCGATTGGTTTCATAATTACATCCTGATGTCTGTAGAGATAAATGGCTACGCCGTTATAAAATACATCTATTTGCTACTAGATGGCAGCGTGCACTTTATCTTCTCAGTTCAAATGTAAACGGATACAGACACTAGATACAGTCCGATAAAATTGAAACACATTGGAGTTAGATGCAATCGCCGTTTCTTCGCAGAACAATTATTGGCAAAGCAATATAGAGTTCGCGAACGTACCTAGGCAAACTAAAGCCGATGCGGAGTGCGCCGTCCGCTGGAGCATTTGTTCGAGCGAAAGTCTAAATAGACTGCTCCTATATTACGTGTCCCAACTCCTGGACGATTCTAATACTCTCACTGTCAAATTAATATGGAATTTGACAGCCACACCATCGCATTTGGTGCGATTAATGAGGCCCGTAAGCTGCGTTCTTCTGAAAATTATATCTATTTCCTTATGATCGCCAATCAGAAATCAGAAATTTATTTCAACGTAAAGAATTTACGTTCTGTTCGTTGAATGTCAATGTATGTTAGGCGCTGCCTTGGGGCCGAATGTAGTGGAGAAAAAGGCAGCAAAAAAAACTCTGATGTGAGATTAAAGTGGATTTAAGGTGATTTGAGAAAAGATGATCTCATCTTTTCTCAAATCACCTTAAATCTATTACATAAGTTGGTACGTAACACTATATATCTAAGAAGCTCGTGAAATTGTTTGCCTGTACAGTCCACTGCACGGACGACTTTGCAACAAAAATGTAAAGGTTGACAACCGTTACATTTTTGTTGCAAAGTCGTCCGTAATTGTATATTTCGTTACTTAATACAGAGTTAATTGTTACAGAAATGCAACGCAAATCAACTACTCAAACGTCACAATCAAGAAATTTCGGTGTCGAAGCTTTAAAGGACATCGGTTGAAGACAGATAAAGGTAGAGGAGAGTGAGAAATGATATTGTAATGAACTAGCCTCAATTTCTATTAAATAATACATTCGGGGGTTACACAGTATTGAATGATTCCCCAATCCGGACTTGCTCCCCGTGGTAGAGTATGGCCTATATCTTCTTCAGGGAAGAGACCCGTGCCCCTCGGTGGGGACATAATCGGTTGATGATGAGAATAATTTTAGTAACGGAAAATTACTAAGACAAATTATCACACAATTCGCAATGAGGTAAGCACGTCTTCCCTAGGCCTGTGGAGAAAGCCCAAAAGAGCGAGCCGCGCGTTCTGCGTCGCCGTTGTAGAATTCGTCCCCGCAACCCGCACCCCGCTTGGTGGTAGTGGGATGACGACGTTGGCGCGGTTGGTCATGCCTTCTGAGCCAGACAGAGCTTGGCACTAACAATATTATGATTAAATTTACAAAATAACTAAATTCAGCTAAAATTCGGACCTATTTGCTAAATTACTCGACCATCCCACGTATACGCCAGTGTCATGGTATGTGATGGTATCCTTAAATTGTTGTGTAGCGATAATAAATAAATTGTTTACGGGATAAAACGTTCTGTGTTAGTTTTTAGAGTTTCACAAGTAAAAAAAAAACAAGAAATGGAACGGAACGGAAAGCTATTGAAGAATCACTTAATTGTCTGTCCATCTGTTTGTCGAGCTCTCTTTTGTTAGGGTAGAGCAAAGTTGAATGTTAAATTTAAAAAAAAAACTTACTGCCCCGATTGAGTAAGCCTATATCTTAGTTGATGTCTAGCACAACTACCAAAACCTGACGTTCACTAAGAATCATGAAATTTGTTTCTAACATAAATTTTGTAAATCTGAAAATTATTTATCTGTAATTAGGTCTAGGACAATAGTATCTCGTGGGGAGCATTGCATCCATCATTCTATTTTAATTGGTCGGGTAGTAAAGATGAAAATGGAACCTCAGTTGTAACCTAGGTTGGGAAGATCAACTGCAGACAAAACTATAGTTCTGTATCCAGTTGATCTTCCCAACAAAGTTTAATAGCCAATCGACCTAAGCCCGCTTGTATTCCAGAACCATTCATGAATGTGCTTGATTTATAAGAAATTCTCGTACTATGGCTGGAGTAAGTTCTATGAATAATGACATGGTTAGAGTAAATAAAACTGAGTAATACACATACAAGATGAGATAGCGAGGCATCACCGGAAAATTATGTCATAATTCATCTCCCGCAGCTTACCTGAAATTGTTGTACGAGTATCATAATATTCATAACTGGTAGAGGCGCGCCATGCCCTACTTATAGAGGCATTTACGAGCAAAGAAATTAGCTCCGCGAGTTTGGCTTCGTAAATAAAGCTCTTTTATTTACTCTTACACATTTTTATGGCACGGGTCTCCTGAGGAAGGTATAGGCCATACTCCACCACAGATTGGAGGAGGCTTGTGAGAGTAGTGTCTGGTCTTACTGTCAGAAGTTTGAAGCCACCCTAAGGCCTCTGCCTTTTTTGATTACTCGTCAATCAACTACTCTCAACTTATATTGCAAATAGTGTCAATGAAGCGAACTAATATCACTGTATTGAAGAACTGCCTTTTGTTTAACATATCGATGGCAAACCTCGTTCGTAGTGAATGAATTTTCCAATCATCGCGAAGAGCTGATTGTTGACCAGAATGCACCGGACTTATAAGATTCAATAACTACGTTCGGCTCGCAGCAGACTTTATTAATGAGCCTCATGATTTCATTGAACAACTGTGCGTTTAGTAGGTTAATCCACCCTAATACCTTTATTCATCTCCAAAAGTCTTCACAAAATATGATTCAAAATGGCCACGACAGCGCTGCATCAATAGACATTTCCTGCCGCTCAGCATGGCCAGGGTGAAGATCTATCGCGATCCGCTCCTTCATTTACCCCGCAAGGTGTTTTATTGCTTTCGGGTCGCCATAAATTTTGTACTCGCACGCTGAGAAAAATAAGGTCTACTCCGATCCGGGCAAATTGGCGAGAAATATTACTTATTACATAGTTTATTCTTATCACACACGCGCAGCGGCGAACTCATTTAAGTAACTGCTTGTGAGCCGCTCGATGCGTGGGCCGCCTTATATTGTACTTCATAAAACTCGCGCTTCGATGTGAGTAAGCTCCTTCTCAGTAAATTGTTGTCTTTGATGTTGAGCTCGACGATAGTCGATAGTATAAGAATATTCTTTATTGTACACGAGAAAAAACACAAATATAAAATGTCGGTAAATGAAGCCGTAGCTATGTATGATTTTCGTAATCAGTTGTGTGATGATCTTGAAAAAATAATTAAAAACCATTGTTATGGTAAGCCGATTGGGGCCCCAATAATCCTACACAGGTCAAGGAAACTATAGATTGTTCAAACCTGTCAAATTGGGCATATCGGTTTCTAACCACACTATACAGTCGGTCCATGTTTACGTAACAATTTATAGTAAACTTTGTAACTACAGAGACGAAACAAAGTACCAACAAGATCTCCGAAGTTTTCCGATCGACGATCGGGCTGCCTAGTCTTTCAATCTGCTGAACTTTCGGAATCTTACTAGCTACATGTAGCTACAGTGAACTGGTTAGTTTTTTTTCTTAGTAATAAAATTATATATACGGTTACTACGAGGTGGTTGGATTTCGTTCATATAAATATGTAGGCGTATATAGTGGTAGAAAAATCAAAGTTGTAGAAAGTACCGTAGTGACAAAAAATGTGGTCTATTATGGCAAATATTGAAGGCCCTATCGTCCGATATGCGTAGACAAGTGAAAGATCTGAGTTGGCCGGAACCGCCCATAAGGCGCTCGAAACGTAGTTTTTTTTTCTTATTGCTGTTCGTCCTCATATTGTTGCTTTAAAAAATTAATTTCTTTACCCCCATTTTTTTTTAGTTAGCGCCTTACGTTTCTTAATTGGCTAGGATGTTATATTTGCACAAGTACAAGGACAAAATCCGGTCGAACTTCCAAGTCATCTTAAGGAAATGTGCAAACCGGGCGTCCGTTAGACGAATCACAATGAAGTCGAAGTCAGTAGGTAAACTTGGCCACGTGAAACTGCAACTCTGCATGTCTACGTCACTTGCTAGCTGCTACAAATTAGCTGCTACAAATTTGGACTGTACGCCGCGCGATTCTATTACGAGCCGTAGGGGATGCAAGTAATAACATTACTCTCGGCTTACATACTCTATTAATATGTATTTACTTTGTTATTCTACCTAGGAAAATAATGAATGCCTTTCCGCTATAAGATCAGCTACTCATTCATTCATCTTAATACTCTCAGTATTAAATCGATATCTCCAAGTAGAATAGCCTACTAACAGAAAAATAACAGTCTACATTGAATTTAGATATTCAATGCAGTCAGTCTACTATCGACTCTATCACTTGATGCTTACGTAATTTTGGCTCGGGATCAGAATGAAATCCCTGGTTCTCACCGTCAAAGGCATCGCTCCTTGTTATTACTCCGGGGTGTCAGATCGATACCAAATACTTGTGCGGGAGGCAGTCATTCTCCTGTCTGCGATTCTGAGCTGAGCCACACACGCCCGCCCCAATTGGAGACCTATAACCATACGTGGATTTTTATACATGCTCACGTATCGCGTAGGAATAGTAATGCTTGTTTACCCAAAGTATATCGTGCAAAGTAATGGATATATCCTGAGAATTGAATATTGGATTTATATTGGCAATTCTTGTTGTCGCCGGAGGCTGGCGAGACCTCAGAGAAATTTACGGTTGTGGCGCGCGCTCCCTTCGACTCGTAACTACGGTGTACCTCTATAAACTTTTATGCAAATAATAGCTTCTTTGAAACGGCTTAAGTGGAACCCGTGATCTTGGGCGACGCCGATAAAAGGCAGTAAATCGATTCCAGTTTTCGTATCCAAATGGGATAACCAGTGCGGTCGCCTCAGTGAAAGGAAACTTCCAAATTGGAAATAGTTCCCCGGATATTTGGTGCGCTGGCATCCATCTCCGTGTGGGGGTGGGAGTTACCGGGTGCTGTCCTGACATGGGGGAAGCTGCTTTTATTTTTATTTTTCCATTTGTCAACGTTCGCCAACGTAACGCGACATGTGTCGCGCCGAGGTACCTCCCAAAGTGCATGCCGTGCAATCATCGTCCAATTTAAACGCAAAACGTTGTTCAGTAAATTATCTCAGATCGGATTACTTGAACGTCGCAGTGGCATAGAGTCAGCGTTATTTATTGTACTGGACATTTTTATACGCTATTTCGTGCGCAATAAATTGTTGGCTATCGGATTTTATGCTTATCTGGTCAATTTGTTCTTCTGCAATGTACGTTGGTGTTTTTTTTCGTTGGCGTAAAATTTACTGCCGTACTAAATTTCTGACTGAAATTTTCGATGTTAAAATGGAATCCTGAGTGAATGTTCCAATAGGACGTCTTTTTTTTAACGCCGCCGCCGGTCCGCACATTGCCACTGCAATAAAATAGCACACAATATGAAAAGGATGTAAGGCATTATCTTTATTGTTACAGTCATCAGCTGCGCGTTTTTCAAGAGGAAATCTACCGATAATATATTGAAAAGGAACCGTTTAAAACGGTCCTCTGGTAAGTGTTCAGATATACCAATATACTTAAACCACTGCGCATATTTAGGCTCAACAGATTTTGGACAAGAGAGTTAATATTTTTACATAATAATAAGATATGTTACCGGCCAAACCCGATTTCAGGACAAACTAGTTTGGCCTAGACCAAACTAGTTCTTCCTATACGCGATAGGATTAACTAATTAACTGACAAACTAATTAGGCCTAAGCCCAATAGGATAAACCAGTTTAGGCTAGGCCAAACTAGTATACTGGTTAATCCTTTCGCGTATAGGAAAAACTAGTTTAGCCTAGGCCAAACTAGTTTGTCCTGAAATCGGGTTTGGCCGGTAACAGATATACACATTACGTATTCTGTCCACAGAGTTACGACCAGAACTTGTGTACACATTCATAGAGCAAGCGGTGCAGCCAGGCGCCCATGTGGCCCTCAAATGTTCAGCGGTCGGGGAACCCCCGCCCAGGTTCCGATGGCTCTTGGATGGACAGCCAATTCCGTCACATCACGGGTAACACCAAGAAATATGATCATTTCTAAGAGATACATTAGGCCGCCAATTGTACTGTACTATGCTATTGTCAAATTTCATGTATAATTCCTAGTGTACATACAATAAAGAATATTCTGTCTATCTATCTATCTATCTACGCCCTAATTCAATGTGCAGGTGCAATGCAAACGGTAGCGACTACTGTAGATGCCACAGCACACATTTTTATGGCAGTATAAGAAATTATTGTATTATTTAATAGTGACTGCCTAATTGGTCGAGCCGTTGAGGCGCTTAGCTACCAAGAAAGAGGTCGTGGGTTCGATTCCCACTGGGGGCCGCCGTACTTTTGTACAAATGGCCTTAGTGTGGGTGTTTATCCATGTTTGTAATGTTCTTGCCTGGTTACCATAGCACAGGGTTTTCCTAGTTTGAGACCAGGTTATAATTATAGTAGTGTGGACGATACTTAAAGGTTAATTATTGATTTAATCTTATATGAGTTGCTACATTCTCAAAGCGTCCTCTACACTACCGGTGAAGTTTATTTAAGTTTGAAGAAGCATAGTGTTCAATATGCATTTTGAAAAGGGACTATTTCGATCGAGCTATCTATGCGAATCAGAGCGAAACCCAGTCGGACTCTTCATATAAAAAGCAAGTAACTATCTATGATTTTCGGACGGTCGGAATCGGAAATCGTAAATTAAACACGATGGCCAACTTCAAACAACTTCGCAAGTAGTGAAGTGGATGCTTTACTGTTGAGCTCCTACTTTTTAGCTCTAACAGTGAAAATTGGTATAAAAATCTACCATTTTTTTTCCAGAGCGACGATATCAGAAAGTCGTGAGAGCGGTCCACAAGACATTGGTCCAGGGAATACCTACATACTTTCAACACTAACACTGAGCAGTGCTAGAGTCGAACATGGAGGTCGATACGAATGCCGAGCAACAAATTCACATGGTTCAGCCATCCACTCTGCCAGGCTCAATGTCTATGGTATTACGGCTCCTTTTTGCTTGTATCTGTATATTATAATGCTTCATACATGAGGATTAATTTCGGTTTGGTGAATTGCAGGTCCTCCGTATATACGGTCTATGAATGCTGTGAAAGCGGTGGCTGGAACTGAAATAATTGTTTGGTGTCCTTACTACGGATTTCCTATAGAGTAAGTGAAGAAGTATTTTATACTGTAAAAAACTACAAACCACACAATAGAATAAATAAAATAATCCGGACAAGCTCGAGTCGGACTCCCGCATGAAGGATTCCGTACCATTATCTATAGAAAATTTGAATCTTTCAAGCTGCAAAATATGACGTTGTACCCATATAACGACGGCTCCCAAGCCGTCGTTATAAGTATTTGTTTCATTTTAATGACATTATTTGCTTTTAAAAATAAGATACAACTTAATATTTTATGAGAAGGTATTTCAATCGGATACCGGTTGCCGTTATTAATATGGGGCAAAAAAATCTCGTTTTTTAGTTGAGAGACCCACTTAAATATTTATTTTATTCTGATTTTAGAATTAATAATGTTGTGTGATGCAATAAATAAAATAAAAAAAAAATATCGGCAACAGAAATACATAATCCGTAAAAATTTCAACTGTTTAGCTATCATGGTTCATGAGATACTGCCTGGTGACAGACAGACATACATACAGACGGACGGACGGACGGATGGACGAACCCTAAAAACCAACCTCAAAACACCACAGCACTAAGTCGTTGTCATTTTCTTTAATGCTTTCAGCATTCTCTTAATATCTTGACGATCCCATATTATTATCAGATCCTAACTAGATTTCCGTGGGACCACCTTAAAACCAAAAAATAAATAATAAAATGATCTGTGAACATGCATAAAAAATATTCCGATGAATTGAAAACCCCTGCTAATATTTTTGTTATTTTTTTAATTTTGCAATAAAGTGTGTCAATTACAACACAACCTTCTCCCTTTTTGAAGTCGGTTAAAAAAGTGACTTTTACTATATATATTAATATATTTCATGTGTAATTATTGGTGCACATACAATAAAGAATATTATATCCATCTATCTATAGTAACTGTAAAGATTAGATATTTTTATTCACAAAAAGTTCGTCAAGCGGTAATTCTCATACAAACGTTGTATAGTTTTAATTTACATACAACACGGCGGATCGCGATGAAACTTTGTTAATATGTGAAGAGGAAACAAACCGTTGTTTGATGTGCAGAAGTAAAAAGACAACTAAAGTTAGTTCTGTTTTAGTGCTTTAATAGTTTATTTATTTAGAATCTCCAGGATAAGTAACACAAAAATTTAATTGTCAACAAATATATACGTTTACGCCTGCCAAAAAGTACGCAACCTCCTTGCTACTTCAAACTTATTCTTTTATAAATAGATAGTGTTTTTTTTGTTGTGTTTTTAATTGTCATTAAAATGTTTCTATTATAAAAGTCCTCGTATTTTATTGCGAGGATTTGCAGAAGAGATAAATCTCTACACTAGCTGAATAGAAAAATAAAAACTAGAAAAATAGATAACAACCTATTCTCAGACCTACCTATTGTAGATACAAAATTTCATCGAAATCGGCCAAGCCGTGTCGGAGGAGTATGTGCACTAACCAGACACGAGAATTGTAAATAACCGCATATGCGCTAGTATTAAGCTAACAATAAAAATTACTGTCAAGTGGGACGTAAAAAATACAACAATATTTTTTCTCAAATGTAAAATAACAATATAAAAAAGTAGGTACATAGGTTACGCTTTAAACTTACGCACTTCGCAGCTCTGTGAAATGGGAAGGAGGTGTGGGGTCAGATCCGCGCTATCAGCAAATAGATGGCCAACTTCGGATCAGCAACGTTGACAGAAACAGGGACCAAGGAGGTTGGATATGTTCTGTGCAGACGCCTGGCGGGGAACTGGCCAGACGCGAAGTATGTTAACAAAAAAATAATGAATATAGAACATAGTCATTTTTTCGCATTTTGTTACTTGTAAATTTTACATTACACTAAGCATAAGATCGCTAATGAAATATGTATTTTTATATTTGAAATATTAATTTAATTTCAGTTTAATCACAGTTGTAAATTAAATATCTATACTGCATTGAGACTACACATTTTTTTAATGTGACCTGAAAAAACATAAAAGAATACTTACTTTTATTATTATTAGATAAGAAGCACACAAGTACTTTTGTTTTTATGTATTGTGTTTTACTTCTGGTTATTTTTATGTAAAAATTTACATAAAAATAACCAGATGTTGTTATGTTAAGATTTTGCAATGGGGATATAGATAATGAGTATAGAGCATGCAGTGCCACAAAGATAAAAAACGCAAAATTTTAATCACTTCTGGATGTTTCAGGTTCAAATGACAGTGGTTGCACCACCAGTACTTTCGCCGATGATATTTCCATCCGGCCTTAGAGCTGGTGAACGAACCCAGTTGACTTGTACTGTGACTTCTGGAGATATGCCAGTCTACTTCTCTTGGCTGAAGGACAAAATGCCCATATCAAGTGTGTTACAGGTAATTATTGCACGTAGAGTAGGTATTTGCGACACTAAGTAGGTACTTACAAAAAGTTTGGTCAATTTGCAAATCTCCCTAGGTAGAAGAACGGACAGCCGAATTTATAAGCATGGTGCTATTCAAGAGTTTGACAGCTGCACACAGCGGCACTTACACGTGCGTCGTAACCAACGCAGCTGGGAAGGCAAACACATCTGCTGAGTTAGCTATAAAAGGTATTATGAAAAAGTTTTAATAGAGTTAAGCTATTATAGTCCAAACTAAATTGTATTTAAAATACGATATTCCCTGTTCATCATAAGTAAGTTCTATAAGTCAGGCACGTTGAATACCGCTTAGTTTATGTTCATTGACAGTTTTGTTGATAGTAGGACGAAAACCGTTCGTAATAAAACGTAGATGGTAAGTCAGTGTTGAAGATCACCCTACGAGTACAAGCATGTTAGGACCACATCAGAGAAAAGAGACGCATCTTTATCGTACTTATGTTGTTCTTTCATCCACAGTACCACCCTTCTGGCACATAGAGCCAACAGACATGGCTGTGCTGCTCAATGGTTCTTTGACTGTTAGTTGCGAAGCTCGGGGGCATCCACCGCCTACTATTTATTGGACTAAGTTTTCTGGTAAGTTGGTTATATATTCAGCTATTTTATGCAATTTCTGGGGTGGCTTGAAAACTTCTGACAGTAAGACCAGCCACTAGTCTTACAGGCCTCCACCAATCTGGACTAGGCCCCCGTGGTGGAGTATGGCCTATACCATCCTCAGGGAAGGGACCCGTGTCTCTCGGTGGGGACATAATGGGTTGATGATGATGATATCTTATCAGCTATTCAGCCATTTCTTAAGCCTACAACAAAATGCGCAGTTGCGAATTTAAATACGCAGTTATAATAAATTAACAAATAATTTTGGTTATCGGCTGCATTATTGATTTTTGATCCAGCTTGTAGAAAATTTATAAGGACTTGTCTTTGCAGGAAGCACAGAAACGTCACTCGGAGGAGTGTCAGATCCGATAGTTTTGGGCAATGGATCTCTTAGACTGGAGTCTGTCAGAGCTGAACATTCTGGAAGATATCGATGTCGCGCTGACAATGGGGTTGCGCCTGCGCTGTCTAAAACTCTCTCAATCCACGTCAATGGTGAGACACTTATTGTATTAACACTTTCGCAAGTACCACATATTCCGGATTCACCTATCCTGGTTCAGCTTTTCCGACAATAAAGCGTAGGTATAAGTGAATCTGGAATTAAGTTGATAAACTTATTGTTTTACTGAAGATTATCTTCCTAATTTGATCTTAAATTGGCTCGTTCAACTACAGGGCACTAGACGTGCAAGCCTGGCGTTATACACGTCTGGCAGCAGTGCCAGCGCCATTCTTAGCATGATGACCAAGTTTCAAGATTTGAGCATCAATCCATGACAAAAAATTTAGATTGACTAACACTTGGATTGTGTTTTAATTTTTTAAGTTACTTACCCCCGGTTTCTCGTACATTAACAAGATGTTAATCTACTGTTAACAGCTGTCAGTTCGCCAATGAGCAAAGGAAAAATCATTTGACAGCTTTCAAAAGTAGAGTAACACTATCGGCGTACGAGAAACCGTGGTTAACATTCTCTATGATTATTGATTAGGAATTTTAGTTAAATATTTTGAATACGACTTAATACGATAGCTACTATCTTAATAACAACTGGATGTGACTCAAGGTCACAAATTCATATAACTCGAACCCCAGAGCCTCACTAGAGTTAAGCAACCAGTCTATCCAATTTTGTCACTACTCTATTTTTCCGTGTGGTTAGAACCGGCAAGATTTGAAACACCGTCAGCGAATGTTACGGCTAAACTCGGGGAAACTGTGAGGCTAACATGTGTAGCAAGAGGAGATAGTCCTTTGACGACTAGCTGGACTTGCTCTGGGAGACCTTTGCCAAATACAAACTACAGGTATGTACTTTCTTAGATGGAAAGAATGGTGTTGCAGAAAGGCCCAGTAACACAATATAAGTTATACATTAAACGGGTGCAATCGTGATTATTGACAATACCGCCACTCTTCTCCTCGTGACTACGGCAGCTGGAACTTTGCCAAATCGTAAAAAAATTGAATGGTTCCAAACTCCTAATAAATAATCACCATTAGACATTTTAATGTTTAACTATATATTATGAGCATCATAAGTAATTAAATATATAACTTGAACATTTTTTTTCTATGAGATCAGAACTGGAACTGCGAAAAACAACCATTCTCTAGCAAAGTATCAGAGGTATCAAAATTTTGGACTACCTTCCACCAAATTTTGCAAAGGGGCTCATTTAGATAGTTAGAGAACACTTCATTGCCCAACCAGGTGAAATAATTATAGAAACGTTTTTTCAAATAAAATTCTTCATACAAAAGTAAATTTAAATACAACTTTAACAGTGGTGCAAGATGTCCTTGTGTAAATGATGTTGATATTATTATGTATGTATCTTTCTGGATTACCCAGTAGCTTTAGTTTTTGAAGAATTTACTGTTGCTTTATAGTCGAGGCAGTTAAGTATACTAATTAATAAAACTTTAGTTCTTATGCTTTCGGAAATTAAGAACGATAGCAAATTAAAATTTAATAGTGGTTTAGCAGTGGTTTCACCTAGCCTGAACTAAAAATTTGATTACATTCAGAATGAGCATATCGGAGACCAGGAGTGCAGAGGGGCTGAGGAGTGAGCTCGTCATTGAACGCACTGATCGGAGAGATTCGGGAGTTTATAGATGTCAAGCTTCGAATCCTTATGGTCGATCGGATCATTTTGTCCATTTGGCTGTCCAAGGTAAGTAGATTCATTCCGTTCGTTTTTTCAATAAGTTATACATCTTTAACTTAACTCCAGATACATTTACTTGGTTCCAAAAAAGTTATACATAATGTTATTAAAATTATTGAATATCTGGAAACAGTTTCTTTAGCTTCTACGAATTCTCAAATGAACGTAATCAGTTATTTGTACATGCTGGAATTGAATCCAGAAACTTTCGGATGTTAATTAAGCGTTTACTCGATGCGCTTACATTGCTCCCAAAGCCCAAAAAAAATATGGAAAAAATACTTTTTAAAAAACTGCTTTAAATATGACAATTTACAGTTTTTTCTTCTCAAAACTGGAAATACACACATCGTCTTCCGATGTGACGGGCACAGAGATGTTCTGTTAGAAACCATTTTTATGCTGGCCGGAGTGAGTCGTTTAGAATTCTGCAGATTACCAAAGCTTTGATTTTTCTAGAACCACCCGAGCCACCGTCAAACTTCCAAGTCTTGGAGACCACGTCGCGCTCGGTGCGGCTGCAGTGGCAGAGGCCTTATGACGGCAATTCTCCGGTCCTTGGCTACGTGGTCCAATACAGAAGACACGATTCCACCTCCCCGGACGTCTGGAGGGACGCGGATTCACAGAACGTCACTGTGTCCAGTCATTCTATCGATGCATATTCAGAGTAAGATTTAGCTTGTAACATCCATACTTTTTAATCAACTATCGGCCGATTTCTGAATTGAGAATTTCACTAAGTGTTTACTTAACTGTAGTGCTGTCTCGTCAAATTTCTTTAGAAAAGAGCGTGACAGCATGTTACTTAAGTAATTACTTAAAGTAAATTCTCAAATCAGAATAAATGTGTAGCTTCGGTATGTGTACTCAGCGATCGAAAAACAATGTGCATCATCATCATCAGGCTATATTAGTCCACTGCTGGACATAGCCCTCCCCTAATGAGCGCCATAGCGCCCTGTCTTCAGCTTGCCGCATCCAGCATCTGCCTGCAGTCCTTCGCAGATCGTCATCCCACCTGGTTAGAGGGCGTCCTACACTACGTTTGCCGAGTCGCGGTCTCCACTCAAGAACACGTTTACCCCAGCGGTTGTCGGTTCTTCGCGAAATATGGCCAGCCCACTGCCACTTCAGCTTGCTAATTTTCTGAGCTATGTCGATAACTTTGGTTCTCTGTCGGATGTATTCGTTACGAATCCTATCCTTCAGAGAAACTCCGAGCATAGCTCTCTCCATAGCTCGCTGAGCGACTTTAAACTGGTGGACCAGCCCTTTCGTGAGTGTCCATGTCTCGGCTCCGTAGGTCATAACAGGTAGGACACACTGATTGAAAACTTTCGTTTTCGATCATGCGGTATGGATGACAAGAAGACCCGGCGTAGTTTCCCAAACGCTGCCCAGCCCAGCTGGATCCTCCTCTTGGCCTCCTTCTCGAAATTGTTTTTACCTAACTGCAGAATCTGCCCGAGGTAAGTGTATTCGGAAACGATTTCGAGAAGGTGACCATGTACGACGACCGGTATTGGATCAATGTGACCATTGATCATGACTTTGGTTTTATCCAAATTCATACCAAGACCGATGCGTTGCGAGGCTGATGCTAGGCCGGCCAGCATGTGGTTCAGCTCCTCTAGCGACTCTGCTATTAAGACTATGTCATCTGCGAATCGCAGGTGTGAGATGTAGTCGCCGTTTATGTTAACGCCCTTTTCTTTCCAGTCCAGCGTCTTAAACATGTCTTCCAACGCGCTTGTAAACAGTTTCGGGGATATGACATCCCCCTGTCTTACTCCTCTGCACAGTTGGATAGGTTTAGACTGCTGGCCCTGTACTTGGACACTCATGGTGGCGGCTTCGTACAGACATCTCAACACCTCGATATAACGACAGTCTACTTGGCATCGCTGTAAGGATTCCAGAACACCCCAGGTTTCGATAGAGTCAAAGGCCTTCTCATAGTCCACAAAAGCAACACACAGGGGCTGATTATACTCCTCGGTCTTCTGTATAATCTGCCTCACTGTGTGAATGTGGTCTATGGTGCCATATCCTCCGCGAAACCCGGCCTGTTCCGGCGGCTGGAACTCGTTGAGTCTTCTGGCGAGACGATTCGTGATCACTCGTGAAAACAGCTTATATGCATGGCTCAGGAGCGAGATGGGTCTGTAATTTTTAAGAAGAGTCTTGTCACCCTTCTTAAAAAAGAGCACCACCAAACTCCCGCTCCATGCCTTTGGAGTTCTCCCACTGTGAAGGACGGCGTTGAAGAGCCTTTGTAATTCCTGTATAACAGGGGCTCCTCCAGCTTTCAAGAGCTCTGATGTTATTCCGTCCTCACCGGGGGCTTTTCCATTTTTAAGCTGCCTCAGAGCTAGCACGATCTCGTCTTGACTGATTTCAGGCAGTTCGTCGGTGTAGTGGCGCGTCAGGTTGGCTCTGGAATCTTGGTCGTCTCGTTGCAAATAAGGGGCATGTGCAGCGTATAATCGGCCATAGAAATCCTCTATCTCGGCGGAGATCTCCGGCTTCGACAATACGGTCCTCCCGTCGTGCGTTGTAAGCTTCGTCAGGTGGCTCCTGCCAAGCTGCTGAGTGAATACTTTGGACCCTCGGTTTTGCTCTATTGCGTCTTCAATGAGGCGTGTGTTGGAGCTCCGAAGGTCGCGCCGTACCATCTTCGCAATTTGCTTGTTCAGGTTTGACCTCTCTGACGAAGTCGCTTGGGTGGTTTCCCGTCTTTTTGTCAGCAACCGGAGAGTCTCAGCCGAGAGTTTGGATTTCTTGCCTGTCCGCTGCGTTTTGCAGAACTTGATGCCCTCGTCCCTAAGAGTTACGACCAGATTGTGTAGGGTCTCGTCAGCGTCGTCGGTGGGCTCCAAGGCAACAAATCTATTCCCGAGAAGCTGCTGGAACTTCTCGGTGCCCGCCATGATTTGGATTGGGTTTGGTCGGAGCGTGGACTTCATCAGACGGTTTCTCTCGAGCTTCAAGTTGATATTCAGAGAGCCTCGGAGAAGTCGGTGATCAGATCTGGTATTAAACCTGTTGATCTTGATCACTGAGACATCTCTGAATATATGCTTGCTATCCGTCATGATGAAGTCGATCTCATTTTTGGTCACAGTGTCGGGGCTTTGCCATGTCCACTTCCTTTGAGGCTGTTGCTTGAAGAAAGAGTTCATCAAGAATAGTTCCTCTTTCTCAAGGAAGTTGACAAGCATTTGCCCCCTGTGATTCCTGACTCCATAACCATGCGGGCCTATTCGGGACTCGTTGCCACTCTGGGTTCCCAACTTGCCGTTAAAGTCCCCCATAACAACGTTGAAGTGAGCCTTCGTGGTGTTATGTAAGGCTTTGGATATGTCTTCGTACATATCCTCAACTTCATCATCCGAGTGTGCCGAGGTCGGTGCGTAAACCTGAATGACCTTCATGCTGTAACGCTTGGACAGCCGAAGGATCAGGTACGCTACCCTGGTCGACACACTAGAGATTTCTTCAACGTTGTTAGAGAGGGCCTTATTGACGAGGAAACCTACGCCACCCTGGGATGTTTTATCACCCTCGCGAAAGTAGAGAAGATGGCCCGAGTCTAGGGTTACGGTGTCCTCCCCCTCTCTACGGACTTCACATAGCCCCAGAACATGCCATTTAATGTTCTCTAACTCCACTCCCAACTGCGCTAGATGATGGTCAAGCCTCAGAGTGCGTCTGTTGAACGTTGCCAGGGTCAGATGTTTGTGGCAGCCTGAGATAGCCCGGTGATTCTTAGCACCCCCTCCCCGCCGTTACCATGGCCGCTGCCACGATGGCCAGAAATAGCGAGGCGGCCGGGAACTGGGGGCCGTTTTCTGGGTTGTGCCATCATGGGGTAATGCCCATAATCCCCACGCTGGGCATGCGGGTTGGGGATCGCAGTGCGGTAGAGTTGTACTGCAGGAGGCGCTGCTGCCCACCCCCCGGTTTTGTGTCCCTTAGTCGCCTTTTACGACACCCGCGATCGAAAAACAATGTGCACTCGGCCAAAAAAGCTAAAAGAAGGTTATTAGGTTTCTACGCTTTTCAGCTTTTGATCATTGTTTCTCTCTCGCATGCACATAATTATACTGCTGATTACCATAATCACTTGTCTTCTGCTACCTAGTGCTCGTGTTTTTCATGAAACTTTACACAGTCAAATCTGTTTTCAATGCCCAAAACTTTGTGTTTATTTTTCTATATTACAAACATTTTCATGACTTGCTTCATTCCGCAAGCAAAGAAAAAGTTTTAAGTATTACAGATTATTTTCTGTAATGATTTTAGGTAACGCTGCAAGCGTTATGGGTATCTTTGCGTCGGATGGGTCTCGGGGCGGCTTATTTTCTTAGTGTTTTTATTTTTATTGTAGTGTGTGTATTTACGAGTATGTGTGTGTAGTTTTAGTATTAGTTTTTAAAAATATGTTTGACGAAGCTTTTTGGCAATGTATTATGTTTTATTTTTTAATTTATTACCATGACTATTTTAGCACTTTTAGTATGATTTTACTAGGAGGCCAATCTACAAAATATTATTTCTAAATTGGTCATTAGTATCCTAGAGAAGCATGTAGATACTTCTATTTTATTTACTTAAGCTCTGTCTTAACACCCGGATCCCGATTCTATTAGTGTATTGTAGTTCAATTAGACACTTGCATGGTCGGGTCACTTGACTTTTATTCCATTGACGCCTAGAATGATTGATACGCGAGCACGCGCTTACGTGAAGTGCCAATGAAATAAAATTACGCGTTCGTTCATGCAACTATAATTGTACTACCTACCGCTCTTTAAACTTGTAGTATAACGGGCGTGTATGATGCACTTAGCAGGCAAGCTACTATAAGATCTTAGGCCTTGCCTTAATTTCCATCAGGCTCTCGAATCTGCCAATGCATTATAGGTACAGTGTGGCGTATGTTTTTAATGGTACCTGTGTGTGAACACCTGGATTTTGTCTGGAAACTAAGCAAAGCTACGTTATGTTATGGAGATTTTTAACGTATTTATTGTATGTAGCATGTACGTGAAGTACTATACGAAAATGCGGGAAGATGACTCCACTTCAGATCGGCAGTGTAATGTGGTTGGTCTCCATCAGGATGGAAGGCGCGACGATAACAGGCCTGGAGCCAGCCACGGCCTACCTGGTCCGCGCCCGGACCGTGACGGCACAGTTTGCGTCGGCCCATACACGAGCCCTTTTAGCCTTGACGCTGCACGAGCCGCCTGCGCGTGCGCCACTCAATCTCAGGGCTGCCGCGCCGAGGCCGTCCACCATTGAACTGGCTTGGCAGGTGAGACATTTGCTTCAATATTATGCGCACCAAATCCTGAACGGATCCAATCGTTTACAAATTCCATACTACATAGTTGCTATCATGATTTCATGTGAATCGTGTGGGCATATTTAGGTAGGTCTCAAGTCACTGATGCTAGAAAATTATAGCCCGACTTCTTTGTCACAAGAACAAAAATAAAAAGAACAAAACACCCGACTTCTGAACTTAAATACTAAGAAAGCAGCAAATGCCTAACGTTCTGAATAATTTTGAAGTACCTAGGTTGGTCCCACCTTCTTGTAAGCAGCCTATTGAGAGGTTCCACCTAGTAACATAACAGTTGTAATGGTAACATAATGTAACCGTTCTATGACTAACGCTAGTGGAATTTTACCGATAGATGGCAGTCGTTAAGCCTGACTTGCCTGAAACGATCACGAAGGTTAATCAATATAGGGCGCAGTCAGTGTTTGGATGGGTGACCGTCTATGTCTAACGCTAGTGGCATTTTTCATTTCAGCGTTTCCGTGCTTCGCAAAGCACGTTAAGCACTTGGTGCCTCCTGCCTTCGATAGATGGCAGTCGCCAAAGTCGCCAAGTCAGAGGCCTTAGGCAGGTTGAAAACTTTTGACAGATCAGCCACTAGTCTTACAAGCCTCCACCAATCAGAACTCGCCCCCCGTGATGGAGTATGGACTATACCTTCCTCAGGGAAGAGACCCGTACCCCTCGGTGGGGACATAATGGGTTGATGATGATTCATTAACCGTGGTTTTATTTAAAGTTCCTTGTGTCAAGGCAACTTATCCTTTCGCGCCCTACTCCCCCGCGTCTCACGTCCTTCCTAATGTGTCTCACACCTAGGTGTGACAAGCGACTGCTTTGTTTTTGTCCAGCCTCCGCCGCCCACATCGTGGAATGGCGAGCTGCTGGGCTACACGGTGTGGTGGTGGCCCTCAGCTGACGGCGCTATGGGCAGCTCCGTCGGAATGGAGTTCGCCACCGTGCGAGGGCACATCACCAAGTACGTCATCGAGGGACTGGAGCACTACACCAGGTATGTACTTTGACAGTTGTTACTGGTTAGCAATAGTACATTGTTCACCGAGAGGAGAAAGTGACCGATTACCGTCGAGGGTGTCGTTTGAAGCCCGAGCCGTAGGCGAGGGCTTTAAAACACCTGAGATCGGGAATCGCAGTTTCTCTCGAGTGATACATAGTGCTTTATACTACACCTACAAGGAAAATAAAAATCGAAATCTTTACTAATTGAAATTTATATTGAAATTGTTGCTAGTGGCCAGTGTCATTTTGCGAACTTGGAGATAAAAACTCACTGTAAAAACTTTTTGGCTTTTGATATTTAGGTTACCGGCGCATAGTCTTACCCAAAATTAAAAAAGAAAAACCACGTAAGAAATGGATTTTCATACACTTTTCTCTCCCGCTCAGATGCGTTTTCTCCCCGCATATTTGTTCGATATGCAATGACGTACTTTCTACTGTAAATTTGATAAAGTATCAAGGTACTTTCCAAGCAGGTGTAGTATAAAGTAAATGTAAGTGAGAAGTACTGTTGTTCAGAAGTAAGTTATAGATTACCAAGCTTTATCGAGTCGATACTGTGATAGGTAAAATGATTGTGTTTTATTCGTCAGCTTATATTTATTTATTTAGAGAATTAATGTATGTAGATACAGATATTTATTTAGTATTTACCAAGGATTTATTAAGTGGTTTTCTAGAACTAGTTTCCTGTTTGTATTTCCTGTTTGTGGTGTAATTTTAATTCGTTTCACCTTAAAGTGCACCTAAAGGTGGTGTTTTCTTTATGAAACTTTTAGAGGGAAGTACCGAATGAGTTTTTAATCCTCTTTATAAGTGCGCCGCAGCTATCTTTGCCGCACACTGTTTGAATTTGGAACATCTTAGTGTTCAGCGCCAAAGAATCCAACGCAAATATTGTTTGAATAAAGACTGGCTGGTACGACGGGCTATAGTCGCGCCACCGGCTGATTAAAAAAAAAGAAATCAAATTAAACGCGCGAACGCGGAACACAGCACGCGTTTTAGATTTTCGTCGGATTGTTAGAAATTCATGGTTTTGTTTTGAAAAATGAGTTCTTCACTTCAAGTGTCAGTGTAAGTATAGAATTAACTCCTGAAGGTATTAGATAGAACTGAAATGTGATAGATAATCTATTACCTGCAAAATCCCGGGAGAAATATATGAAAATATCTCAATGTTACAAGTCTCAGAGATATATATTTTGCGAATAGGTAGGTATTTTGCTCCCGAGTGATAGGTATATTTTATTGTAATATTATCATTTACCTAATAAAACACAGAGTAACAACTAAACTGAAATTAAATAGTATTTAATAATAAAACAATTAAAAACTTGTATTTAAAAAGGAATCCCTCGCTATGCTCGGAATTCTACTGGAGAATAGAATTCTAGAGAATTCAAAAGCAAAGGCTTTGGATTCAAAAAGACCGCCCTTGTCGTAAAAATATTATTTTGCTCCCTTATGATACAATCTACTATTATTAAATTAATTGCTGAAAAACATTTTCGCTACTGTAGAAATTCTTCTCTTTACTTCTACTTTTGTTGTAGGTATTCAGTGAGCGTTCGAGCGTTCAACAGCGCCGGCGCAGGTCCAGCCACATCTGCTGTCAATACTTTGACTCAGGAAAGTGGTAAGTCTTAGAAACCCTCTTTTGCACATAAATATTTAAGTTTTATTTTCGTCCAATCTGCGTTCTATGTGTCTAGATTTTGCAGTTTTTATAGAAATCAGACCATAAGCGTATTTCCACAGAGAATATTCGTACCTACCTACTATTGGCCACAATATAAACCTCTAACCGTATAGCTCGATAAAAATACTATGTCTTGATATTGACGTTCTTCGGGTCTGATTTGCGGCGACCCGAAATGTGACTATATACATATAGTCTTAGAGAAATTAACAAATATTAAAAAATAAAAGAGTCATTTTTACTCAGCTTGTCTGTCATAATGTGGCTTTACTTATACAAACAGATTAAAAAGACAAAATTTCACGTACACACAGATTAAAAAGACAAAATTGCACGTTAATGAAACTATAACAAACACTTTAATTCACATATTTAGTGCCATCAGAAGGGCCGAGAGGCGTGAGATGTCGCGCCGTGTCGCCTCAGAGTCTGAAAGTGGAGTGGTCACCGCCAGCCACTCACGCGCACCACGGGGCTTTGCTCGGATACAAACTGCTGTACCGGCCGGAACATAGTGAGTGAGGATGCTGTGTTTTTATCGTTTTTTTTTTATTTTTTTGTTAAGTACAAGATTTTTTTTAAATTCACCGAACTGTGGAGAGTTTTCAGTCAGTCTTAGCTGACCACACACCCAAACGCGAACATAATATAAGTATAGTCGTTGTCAAGCTTAACATCTAAGCTTAGTATTTCCTATGAGCAATGAGAATTCGGTATGTAAAGTATTTTTCAGGTATTATTTTTATATTTTTATTTCATAAAACATTTAATTTTAAGCCACTAATTTGAAGCTTTTTATTTTCCAAGTAACGGTTTTTTTTAAATTATTTTTTTAAGTATTATTCGTGATGACGTCATTTCGTAGCCTGAATAGCTTTAAGTCTTTGCCACGTTTTCAGTACATACAAGTCAAGTGTCAACTGTTTGTTGTCAATGTCAAGTTTGAAGTTATCTATTAGTGTTTTTGTATGTACTGAAAACGTGGCAAAGACTTAAAGCTATTCAGGCTACGAAATGACGTCATCACGAATAATACTTTAAAAAATAATTTAAAAAAAACCGTTACTTGGAAAATAAAAAGCTTCAAATTAGTGGCTTAAAATTAAATGTTTTATGAAATAAAAATATAAAAATAATACCTGAAAAATACTTTACATACCGAATTTCTCCTTGCTATGAGGAACAAAACGTTTCTCAGCTTCACTTCTCAACTCAGAAATCGGCCCTTATGCATCTTCTAAACTAACTCAGTTCTGAAAAAAAAATTGTTTCAACCGTGTAAAAATTGCGTCAGTGCTTATTACACATCTTACGTTAGCAAGAAGTTTATATACAAATTGGTTAACGTAACGTAACGTAACGTCGTTACGTTATTTTTAAAGTACCTCTACAAGGGCCAACCTCCGTAATTATTATTAAGGACTATTCACATTACAACGTGACGGCGAAGCGTCTTTAATCGGTGAAAATGGTGACTTCCTCAATGAGGCTACATATCTCCCGTAGACCAAGCATGCTGAGTGATGGCAGTTGTTTGTCGGCAGCGGCAGAGTGGCTGGAGTGGGAGGTGCGCGCTGGAGGGGCTGTGAACGCGGCAGGGGGGGCGGAAATCAAGCGGGTAGTAGGCGTGGAGACGCTTCTGCTTGCGCTTAGACCACACACCAACTATACGATACAAGCGCTAGCGTATACGGCTGCGGGCGACGGGGTACCCGCGCATCCTATACATTGCACCACACAGCAAGATGGTGAGAATTTGCTGAATCCTCTGAATGTTCTAACATGTGACTTATTTTGTTTTTGTATCTTTTAGTGACATTGTATTTTGATTTTTAACGTAATGCACGATAGGCGCGGTAGGCAAACTTCACATAAAAAGAAAAACACTTCATGCTATTAAATCATAGTGGTAATAATATAGAAAACGAAAATTGTAATGTTGATCGCAAGTCTTGTTGGTTTGATCGGAAAGTGCACCGGCCCGGTATGCTACAGGCTTGGGTTCGAATCTCTCTTCGGCCCGGATTATTTTTCTATTTGAAGTTCTGCCAGAAGTTTCACAAGTTATTCCAAACAACTTTTGTTTTGAAAGCTTTCGATACACAAATATTGACAGTAACTTCAGAGTTTTGTTAAGGATTCCGTACAGTTCGTAATACGAAAACGAAAGGGCAGATCAAATGTTGGCCAGAACACCACCAAAGTCACTGTGTTCAATTATTGTATTTAAAAAGAATAAGGGATTGCTATCTGACAGCACCATCCATCGGTTTATCCAAGAATAAGTTCTATACAGTGAATAAATTCAAAAATGTCTTGCACTATAACACTTGTAGAGATAGTGATCAATGATCATAAATTTTATTAAGTTGTGTAAATGACATAGCAACCCTGTCACAAGGAGATTTATTTTATTGTTCTTTTATTTTTGTTTATTAATGAAATCAAACAGTAGTTAGTACAATAGTAATTTGGCATAAGTAATTAATTATTTATTAAAGCACCTATTAAGTAATTGTACCACCAGCACCGCTAACCACAGATTAAATTATATTATTTAAAGAAAACAAAACAGAGAACTTAATATTATAATTTTGTGCCTTTTAGCCGTTGCATTAAAACCGTGCAAGCTTCGCTCGAAAAATGCCACTAGCGTTAGTCATAGACGGTGACCGATCCATGGACTGAACGCGCCGTATGTTGCTTAACCTCAGTGATCGTTTAAGATCACTCAGGCAGCCAGGCTACGAGCGATTCATATGTATCATATTAGGGATGTATTCGTATTTATCTACATACATACATAAGCTCACGCCCGTATCCCAGAGGGGTAGGCAGAGACCAGGGACTGCCACCTGCCACGATCCCGACAAACCATTAGTCGTTGCATGCACGCACGTCGGTTTCGGGTACTTTTTATCTTGCCCTTTGCTAATACATCGCCTATTTGGTCGAAGTACGTTCGCCTGGGGCGTCCCTAACCGGTCCTTCCACTCATATTCGCTCGATATATTTGCTTCGTCAGTCTTTCTTCCTTCATCCTCTCCACGTGTCCAAACCAACGCAACATTCCTTTCTCAATTCTAGTCAGTACATCCTCTTTCAGTCCACAACGTTCTCTGACCACACTATTTATCTATTTACTGACTTATCCAGGAACGTGGTGAAAGTAAACCTCAGTAACAAAAATTAACTATGTCTGGAAAGCACCCGGGCCGCCGGCAGCGGTTAAGGTGGTGGCCACATCAGTGACGTCACTGGCAGTCAGCTGGTTGCCGCCAAGTCGACCCAATGGACCGGTGCTCTACTACACCGTCTTTTACAGGGAACTGGGCAGGTAAGACCCTTAATACAGTAGTCGAGATAATATGACGGAATGTAACGTCTTGTGCTAAAATCAACGACTTATAATTAAAAACACTTTTATTTGCGTTTTGGGTCTGAAACTTCCTACTTTTTTGAGGTAAATATAAGCAAACAATTAAAGTACCCATCATAGATAGTATGATGACGTGAATCAGGCGGTTTGTGGCGCTAAAATCAGAATTTAACAGTTATGTACTGGAAAGTCGCGACTTTTGACGTTATGGCGCGCGACTCGCGTCGTCGTACTACCGCTGAAGCGATTTCCAAAATTATTTGTATTTTAAATGATTACAAAATCAGTTACGTTCTTGGTTCTTTATTTTTGAATCCGGAACTTTGCTGCAACTTTTTCATCGTATAATTGGGTAGTTGACAAAATGTCAAATAAGTTACTTTTAAAACGGAATTTTGTATGAAAATAGCGGTTTATGACGTCATATTTCAGAGCACTCTTTTTATGTTTCATCTTTTAAAAATTGTAACAACTAGTAATTGACTAAAAGGGATACATTTTCCGAATTATTTTTTAATTTTTGTTTTAATCGAGCATATCAAATAATTTATTGTTGGTCGTGTCAACTACCGTATTTTACCGGCTGTAGGTACTTGATAAGTAATTATGTCACATAAAATTTATTAAACTTAAAGGAATGCATGAATGGACTTCAATGTTATTGGCTTACTGGCTACAACGCATGAAAACTTGTTGAGATAACTTGATTGCAATTATATTGTTATTATTTATGCCACCGACAATCATACCTCAACAGATAAGTTTGGCTCTCATCTAGGAAAAATGAATAATATTATAAATGTAAAGTGATTTGTTTCTTTTGTTATTTCTATAACTTTCAAAAAATAAAATAATTAAGAAACAAACTGGAGGTGATATAATTTGGAATCGATTCATCGTGAATAATCACATAATCACGGCAGGTACCTGATGGTTCGTATCCCTAATTGCTTCATAATGACAGCTGTCTACACGGGGAACTCGACTTCTGTGTGGGTATTTGTTTGAGACTGATAGAGATAACACAATTCTTTTGTCTGCCAAAACGTCTGGTTAGTCTTTTGTTTCGTTTAGGGCTTCTTGTATTGGCCACATTTTTCCACTTACCTGAGTAGGTACCTACTTATTTTGCTTATGCGTGCGCCTGTTATCTTTATCCTTTTATTTTTGTAGTTAAACAGTTTATAGCTCCTTTTTACGTTAGCGAACTTTTTACCTCACCTATTCATCATTATCATCATCAACCCATTATATCCCCACCGAGGGGCACTGGTTTTTCCCTGAGGAAGGTATAGGCCATACTTGGCCATACTCCGCCACGGGGGCCAAGTCCGGATTGGTGGAGGCTTGTAAGACTAGTGGCTGTTCTTACTGTCAGAAGTTTTCAAGCCGCCCTAAGGCCATCTATCGACGGCAGCCGGCACCAAATGCTTCACGTGCTTTGCGTAGCACGGAACCGCTCGGAAAAATGGCACTAGCATTAGTCGTAGACGGTCACCCATCCATGCATTGAACGCGCCCTATGTTGCTTAACATTCGTGATCGTTTAAGATCACCCGTCTCTATCTATCTATTATCGTCGACATTTTAAGAAATCGTGTTTTTGTCAATAAGGCCGTTAGTCTAAATTTCGAAAAACAAATCTGACAATATTTCTTGACTGATGACTGCACCTGGTTGTGCTTTCTAAACGAGGATACACTAACTCAACCGCCAAGAGGTCATCAATTATGTTTGGGTGCTGTAGAAACGTGTAACATAGTGCTCGGACTGTACCAAACACCATTTCATCTTATAGAGGCTAATCGCATCTCTTCTCGTAGGGACCGCCAACCGCAAACAACGACAGTGCAAGAGGAAGACGGGGAGTTGACGGTGGGCCTGGGGGGGTCGACAGAGCTACGGTCGCTAAACGAGGGCGCCACATACGAAGCCTGGGTGGCAGCCCACTCAGCGGCTGGTGAGGGCGAGCCTTCTTCGCCCCAGCCAGCTACGACCACTTCTAGAGGTGACGTATCTTTCATATGATTACTTAAGTCTGTTAGTCGCATTGGTATTTGTTGTTCTAGACATCGATGGCGTAGAGTGAATACTTCAGATGTGCAATTTTAGGTGATCTTGTTATATTAAACGCCTTTGGGCACAGAATACATAATAGTAGTACAGAAGATTCACTCCGCAAAATCAATTAAAGAAAAAGGAACTCTAGCAGCGATACAATTAGGTGCAATTCAGATCGCACGACGATAAAAAAGCTACGTTATATTCACCTACACGTTGCCTCTCTTTCTACCGCGTAACTCTTACCTCTTCTGGCGCCTGAATTCCTTCCTATCGACGGGGACATGCAGGTGCATGTACTTACGCGTTCGATACCGCCACGCGAAGTGAAACAGCCTTGCTTTGGGTCGATATCTTTAAATATTTGAACAAACCATGTACAGTATGGTAGCTTTTATAATATACCTCAACTGAGCAATCAAAAACCGATTATAGTGCAATAAGATAAGGTTTATTTTGTATTCTTATTTATAACTTTACATAACTTTTCAAAATAGTGACAAAAAGTTTTATACAGAGCAGAAAGTAGTATTACCTACCACTCGTGTGCTTTCGGCGAAAACGAAGCCTGTAACTCTAGAGCCCGAGGTATATTCTAAAAGCTAACAGACTGTGAAACATTGAAGTTACATTATATTAAAGATACCTACTACCTACCTAGGTACCTACTTTGGTTTTATATAGTTAAATCATGTAATTCAACTTTTTGACACACGTTTCGAAACATTATAAAAGCAATTCCCTGAACTCATAAATGTATAACAAAAACCAAAACTTATAAGATATGTACAGAAAAAAACATATAAAGTAAAAGTTAGGCATGTCAATCGATAGTTACTTACGTAGTTATACATTAAACGGATCTAATCGCAACGGGCTAGTTGCCCTAAAAAATGTAATTAGTCCGTCTTTTAGATTATTCAAAAATAAGGGACAAGTATTTTTTTATAAATTTGTAAATTAGACCAAAAATGACAAAGATATAGCCCATTAAAGTTACGTGTGACTTGACGCCGTGCTGCATTTTTTAGCACGGAGTGACGTCACACGTAACTTTAATGGGCTATATCTTTGTTATTTTTTGTTAAATCGAAAAAATAAATATAAATAAATAAATCGACTAAATAGAATTTAATTGTTTTGACCCTGGAATCTATTGTTTATTACGTATACCAAGGAGATTCTCCTTGCGTATACCTACAATAATTAAAATTATGTTATATTATGATATAAGTATCTCAGTAAAAACTCATAGAACAAAGGTGGTTTTGAAACGCTAAATACATTAAACCAGGTGCATATACAGGGTGGAATTTTGTAATGCCACCTGAAGGGGAAGTACTCTTAATTCTGTAGATAGAAAATTTTACTCGAAGAAAGCATTCCTTTATTTTTCAAAAGAAAGAAAACTGCATTCAAACATTTTTAAAATTTCGCCTGCCTCACCCGGTAATCGAACCTACCAAAATCCGTGAAAGCTGCACCCCGCTCCCCTATTGCATCGCTTATATATGGGAACAATTCTTTTTACTATGCAGCTTTTTTTGTGCCTCGTGAATAGTTACGTATTTTACAGTTACGAGGTATTCAATATAAGCCAATTATATTGATTTTTTTAATCAATACAATGTGGGGAGGATGTAAGAAGAAAGACTGGCGCAGCAAATATATCGAGCGAATGTGAGTGGAAGGGCCCGTAAGGGACGCCTTAGGCGGACATACCTCGACCGAATAGGGGATGTATTAGGAAAGGGCAAGATAAAAAGTACCCGGAAACGGCGTGCGTGCATGCAACGACTAATGAATGTCGATGAAGCGAAAGTGATTTGTCAGGATCGTGGCAGGTCTATGGCTTTTGCCTACCCCTCTGGGATACAGGTGTGAGCTTACGTACATATATGTAAATTGCTTACGAAAAGCTATCAATCACTTAAGCAAACAATCAAGCTTTTGATAGTTGTTATTGCTATCCTCCAGAGGAAATCGAACCCACGACCTCTTCACTTTTATGCGCAAATAAATTTAAAAAAACAAACAAACAGAGCCCGAAAAACCACAAACATAAAATTTGTCAAAAATCTTTTTTAAAAGTCGTAGTAGAAAAGTTGTTGTAAATGACAAACTAATTGACTTGTCTCAGGAATTTCACATTCTAGAAATAACTTGAGTATATTATCACTGTCGTCCCTTTATCTGAGCCGAGATATCGCACAGCCATTTGTTTCATTAGATAACACTTCTTGACGAAAAGACACACAAGGTTCGCCTTAGCTTTTTTTTCACGAATTACGGTCTAACTATGAATAGGTGCGGATAGTATGTTGTGATCAATTCTTCAGATAAAAGGCCCATTTTCCACGAACTATTTATTGTAAACCGTCCGTCATCCCTCGCCGGACAAGGGTTGATGACATTGGCGAAAGAGTCTCAAGAATTAAGTCATTTCCACTTCCACACGCGGGACACCTGGCAAGGCGGGAAGACGGCAGGTGAACCAAGGAAATCACAGAGTGGTGGCCGAGAACAGGACGACGGTCAGTGGGCAGACCCGGCGCGATGGTCAGACGATGTCGTTGAGTCGGCGGAAAGTCCATGGATGCGAATGGCTGAAGACCGTGTGAGGTGGTGTTTGGGGGAAAATGCCTATACCCAGCAGTAGGCAGCGGTTGACTGATGATGATGATGATTACTATTAAACCACCAAAAGGTAAACGCCCTCGTTTAAACCTCTCAAGTCGACCTTCGGTGCATTTTCCTATCTTGTCTAGTGTTTCTCGAGAAAGAGGGCTTAGTCTACTCTGTACTGTATCTCACAATTACAACATAATACCTCGGCGACGTGTTTTATCTCAATAAATTTCGACCTTAGTGCCACAACATAAATTGAACAGAAAGTGCTCCGTATGTCTAGGGATAATAGGTTAGCAACTGTAGTTCCGTGGATTTCAAGCGGATCATCAATAACCATTTGCTTAGGATAGCCGAGGATAAAACAATTATATGACTTGGAATAGGCCAGAGTATATTCATAAGAGTTATAGTATAAGAGTGAAAATGTGTTCTGATAGACAAGATCCATACATAAACTTACGCCTACACACCCATAAGGATAAGCAGAGTTCAAGGTTTGCAGCTTACCACGTTCATGACAAATGTCTTCCTCTTCTTGAACATCAATATTATCAATGCACGTACGACGGTTTCGGCTGTTGATATTGGTAAAAAAATAGTTTTTTAGCCAATTGAAACAAAACAGAATACAAAGATTTCCAAATACATCTTCACTGCAGTTTTTAAATAAATTTGTGGTTCGTCAGATAGCTAGATATCTCCTGTAATATGAAGGTGGCAACTTGGAATACCGTACGCAATTGTGCGTGTTATAAATAGGTAACTAAAGTGTTCTACTGTGTATTGGTGAAATGTACTTATTTGAATTAAAATATCATAAAACTTGCTCATCTTTCAGTTCTATCCCTCCTCAGGTTGTCTGGAAGAGATCGCTTTGAGCGATAATACCGCCAATTGTACAGGGAAAACTTAGATCTGTAAGCCTTCTAATGTATTGGATTCTCTAATATAAAAAAACTAGCAGTACATCGCATTGCATCAAAATATAAACATAAACATTTACGTACATACACACACATTGCTTCTGGCCCCACACTAGGATACCCTGTGTCGTGGAAACACAAACAGCGACGTCACAAACATGTAAACATCCAAGACCTGGGTTTCTTTTTTTTTTGTCCTCAGCCGGGATTCGAGCCCGGGACCTCTCGCATGGTAGGCAGATGCGCCAACATCTCCGCCACAGAGGTCGTCATTATTATGATAATATCAATAGTCTCTCCAGCAGTGGCGGTTATTACATATCAATTTCATTCAGATGTGGAAAGATGGGTCGCCTACAAACCAGAGTTCTGCTTGGTGTATATTCTGCTCACAGCAGATTGGAAGCCTTCCAAAGGCAATAAATAAAGCGTCGCAGGTTGAAGGTATCAAGTCACTCGCTCTGTGTAACGTTAGCCTTTTTGTACAATTAATTGCCTCGTTCACCATTAAAGATGTAAGTAAAGTGTCTCTTTCACCTTGTTAGGGAGTTTCTGAAACTATATCGCTCTTTGGAGAACGACGTAAGGTTCAATTCCACATGAATATAATATATAAGTTTTAAAACACTTTTGAAGTATAATCACCCATAATGCTCCTACTGATTATCGTGGGATGTTAAGTTAGTGCTTAGTGTAGACGTCGTTTATTTGCTTGAGTTTATGAGACTTGCCCTAAACCACAGATACAGTGTATCTTGTTTTTCTAATTTAAGACATAGTCTTGCCTATATTGGCTAAGGTACCTGCCTCGTACCTGCAAAATCTACTATTTAATTTAGACGTTTCGTTTACTTTGCAATATTTACGTAGAATTGAATAAAATAAAATAATTCTTCATTTTACATAGAAATTACATGTATGTCAAAATATCAGAAACTGTTTCTTCTTCGTGGACCCATGTATGAAGGGACCACCGTTACGAAGTAATCTCCAATCAAGCCTCTATGTAAAATACAGGCAGAAACATCGAACAATTATCAAATTATTTATCGAATTAAAAAAAAAACAATGAAATCAAAGTTTTAATATTTGCAGTAGGTACATAGTTGAATCGTTTGGGCTTATACGCATGAATGGAATTAATGCGAAAATAAATTTGCAGTAGCTCCATCATGGAACTCAGCAACGGTACTACTACGTATATTACCAACTTTTCAGGAGTATGAAAATACTATACGTACATCACTCGACATAATTGCACAATTACTACACCATTTAATAACTTGTGTACTCATCATAATATATTTATTACATATAATATACCTACAAAAATTTCGTGTCACAGTGTGTGTTTTTAATGTAAATTTGATAGGTCTGTGAGTAGGTCGTAGGCTGATTAATATGGCAAAACAAAGTTTACTCGGTCAGCTAGTATCTTAAAAAAATGTCTTACGATTCTCTCACAAATGGCATCAAACGTCAAACAATTACGTATACAATGCCTACGCGATGACGTAAGAACATTCGTAGCCGTAGCGAGTCACGTCGTAGCAGTGACGTCAAAATCTCGTAGCGCCTCTCAAATCCTAAGGTAGCATATAAGCGACTGCTCTCACCGATTCGTGCTGTGCCATTATTTGTGAAGAGTTGATAATCAATGCTGATAGACTTCAGCATAGTAAAGGTTAATTACAGTAAAAAATCACAAATTAAACTAGAACGTTTATCGAGCATTCTTGCAAGCGTTATAGCGAGCATTGTAGCGAAAAGAAAATAAAGCAGCGAGCTTTTTGCCGAGCCGAGCAATTAACCTAAGACGAGCATTTACTAAAGTGTACGCTATAATGATCGGGAATATGCTCGTAGCGATGTTTGGCTACGTAGTTGGTTCTGTTCGTTGTTCAGATCATCAAATTTAGAACCGGCAAAAACAGGGGGTTTATCTTCTTTACGGAATTAATAACTTCATGAAAATAATTGTCGAAGCAGTTTGTGAGAAGTGTTCCTTTTATAATTTAGTTGCCTATTACTCATTCATTATGAAGCCTACTTATCTTGCGTTTTTGTTGGAAACGTTAGAAATAAAATCAAAATTTATGTCTTTTGTCAGGGTTTAGCTACGATTAATATTTTTAAAATCACATAATTGGGTGCAAAAGCCTTATTATTATGTATGAAGACAAATACTCAAATACAAATTTGAATATTTTGTCTTTGCATTATCTGTCATTCTGCCACCACCAGTCCGCTCGAACCACTTTAAATATTTAAGTTAATAAACAACTACTATGAAAACCAAAACTGCATGTAATACAATAAATGTTCATACCTACGTGTATAGTTATACTGGTTTTCCACACGCAAACAGCTTGGCTACCATTGGCTACCGATATCACAGGGAATCCTAGTTTGGGAGCCAGCCTGGGTAGTACAACGACACTCGCACGTTTTAAACTGTCGAATCCGCCACAAAACGCATAGCTCGTGCCATCGTTCTAACCTCGCTGGACAAAATTTGTAACGCCTTTATTTGCAATAAATTTTCCTATTTCCATGCGTAATTCCTGGTGTACATACAATATTCTATCTATCTATCTCTTATGGCCGGGATACACGAGGCTAGTTTTTCAAGCTAGGATAGCAAGCTAGTACTGTCCTGGCTTGGAACATGCTAGTTGGAACATGGAAATAAGCTAGTTTTGTCTACACAAAGCCAGAAGTACTAGCTTACTGACACTAGCTTGCTATCCTAGCTTGAAAAACTAGCCTCGTGTAACTCGGGCATTAGAGCCATCGCAAACAGGGCGACTTGTCAAGTCGCCGCGTCAGACGCGACGTTGTCATTTGACGCCAAGTGTGCGGAGATTCGAACAAAATATAATTAAAATGACGGCCGTAGCCTGTCGTCGCGTCTAGTCGCGCTAGTGTGCGCCTAAGCTAATGTAGCCGTCGTATCCCACGGCAGCAAGCGCGCGGCTGCTTTCATTCGGCGTATGGGCCCGCGTGGCGTGCGGGCACCCGCTGCGGCTGGCGTGCGCGTGGCGCGGGGAGCCGGCGCCGCGCGCGCGCTGGCTGCGCGGCGACCGGCCCGTCACGCACGACCCCAGGGCCCATCTCACGCCGCACGGACACCTGGCTATTCATGGTAAGTACACGCTGTCTGGGTGATTTTCCATTGCATGTTTGTAACGTCCTTGCCTGTGGGCTTAGTGCGAGTTTTTTTAACTACTCGATCGCGTTAACGTAAACTCATATTCTATAGGAGTGACAAAGCGCGCCACCTAGTTGTCTCTGTGTCACTCCTATACAAATTGCAAACGCTCTCGCTATCGAAAGTGAATGAAAAAACTCGCACTAAGGGCCCTTGATACTATAGTACAAGTTAGCATAGTTTGGGACCAGGTCAAGTGATTGTGTTGTCCGGAAGTTATTAATAAAAAAATTGAAAAATATTTTGAACTAAATCTTTCGTAAGGACAATACGTTGTAAACTTTTAGCTCTGCGAATCGTTGCGAAACCTGTCGGACTCGTCCGATAAAACAACACCCGTAGATTGCGACAAGTGAGTCGTGGCACAAGCCTTTGGCCGGAAACTTAAAAATCTTTTAGTTGTTAACCCTGCATATAGTCTGAATAAACCATCTTGATACTTTTGCTTAACTTGATTACGAGTATTTGATTAATTAGTTTGGAGTCTCCAATGAATTTTGTCCAAACATAAATATAAGCAAAACGAAAACATTAACTACATCAAAACCAACATTTCCAATCCACCAAAAACAGGGATAATAAAGATGCACCACATAAACTTATAAACATTTATTATTTCTGAACCATAATCAAAAGCTGATTCAAGAAATTCAATGCCTTGTTTCTTAACGCAGTAAAATTCATTAAAAATGAAACATTGGGCTGGCGAAGGCGTTTTTTTCCTGACGTGTCCCACACACACATTGCTTTAAGGAACCTTCCTTTTTAGCCTCTTCATTGTAGTAACACCAACTTCTGCAATAACAATAATTATTATTGTGTTAGTTGGCAGATTTTTATCACCTAATGACTGGATTAAGACGTAATCATATCTTTTTTCACACCATCTTTGAGTTTTTTGACTAAGTCTTCGACCTGACGTTTAAAATTTTCGTCATCCGATAGACCTTACAACAAGAAATAATTAATGTTTGTTTTAAAACATTATTACTCGTATGTTTATACTAAAACATGTTTGTAACGTCCTTGCCTGGTTACCATAGCACAGGGTATCCTAGTTGTGTTGTCCGGAAGTTATTAATAAAAAATAAAAGAATATTTTTAACTTCAGAATATTAATAAATACGTTCGTAAACTCCATTACTTGTCTTTGTCTGAAAGATTATCCTTGAAAAGACCCCAGGGTCTATCGGACGCAGAATAACACCTTGTTATTCATGTTAGGTGAGCGTTAGAAGAACTTGAGAAAGCTCTCAGATATATGGTTTTGAATTCAATTTCGATTGTTATTGAAAATATTGAAGTGATAATGATGGCTTCCTAGTCGTATCCAATAAAAACAACTGTCACAACTTTCTGGATTGTTATCTAAGGGAGCCAAAGCATCCAGACTAGAGCTATTTGTCTAGCGCATACTAAAGGATATATCAATGATTAGAAAACAGTTAAGTTCGAGCTGTAACTCGACGCATAGAATACAAAATCACATGGTCTCTAGAACGCTAAGCAAGCCGTTGCATGAGGCGATCTCGTGTGTCGAGTGACATTCCCGAATTCATTCTCCTGTAGAAGTTGACGCATCGACTAGCGGCAACTACACGTGCTCGGCCCGTAATACGTATGGGTCGGAGGAAGTGACTTACAAGGTGGAGTGCGCCGCGCCGCCCTCCGCCCCGCAGCTGTTTCTGGAACACGCCGCACACAGAGAGGCCCTTCTGGCCTGGAGGACCACGCACCACCCAGCAGCCCCGCCGCAGGGTGAGAGAACTAGAAATTCTTACACGTATAGTTTGACCAGAAAGAGTAGAAATTAAAGAGTGCGATCTTGCTAATACTCTTCTTTTCCATACCCAAACTTTTAGTACTATAAGACATAGTCTCAGCATGGAGAATTGGTCGTGGTCTCAGTTACAATAATTGTGAAAAATATTTAAAAAAAATATAAGATGGCCTGAAAATTTCGTACAATGTTTAGTTACACTTCACTTCCGTTTTCTAGACTTTATGGTCAAGCTATAACTATGTGCAGAAACTCATACCTCTATCCCAGAGAATACGAGAGATTTGGGAGTGTGATCTGGCGATTACAGTCGAAGACAATTCTCCATCTTCGAATCGCATAATTTCACAGACAAAACCAAGGTATACCTATACTTCGTTACGTCAAACATTTATTCGGGGAACTAAAACGGGAAGGCTTGATTCGAAATTCTCAAAATAGTCAAATATAGTTCATCATTCCTTTACATTTCCAAAGTGTGTTAGGAAGCGACAATTATTCAATACAAGTTATTCCACGACAAAAGGTAGAAATGATAAAAGTTGTTTGCTGTAGTCAGCCAACTTGAGGGCAATGGTCGGGCATAGTGGACTGTGAGCGGAGTTTGAAGAACTGGAATGGACGAGATTACCTGAGGACCGGAGGGTTTGCGGTGAGAGTAAAATGTATTGGTCTAGCAGTAAACTTCGTTCAAAAGCTGGACAGATCGATAAATAGAAAGTGAGACGTGACTCTTTTCCATTGGCACTGCGTCACGTCTCTCACGGCATTCTTCATGATTTGGTGGACGCGCATCCGAGTCAAGACGAGTACGAGGGAGTACGTACGGCGGCTGCTGGTTTAGGGGGTTTTGTTCAAGGGCTAGAGAGCTACAGAAATTCAACTGCGACTCTCTTACACTTACACTGTACCAAGTCTCTGACGAATGCCTCGCTCGGCAGGCTTCACGATATGTTGGACGCTCATCGACGAGTCCGGCGAAGCGGTCGAGTCAGTTATGTCCGGGGAGTACGTACGGCGGCTGCTGGTTTAGGGGGTTTTGTTCAAGGGCTAGAGAGCTACAGAAATTCAACTGCGACTCTCTACACTGTACCAAGTCTCTGACGAAAGCCTCGCTCGGCAGGCTTCACGATATGGTGGACTCGCATCCGCGACGAGTCCGGCGAAGCAATTGAGTCGGTTCTCCGCGGGGAGGACGAGCGGCGACTGGAAGCCGGTGGGGAGGCGGCGGGCGTGGTGCTGCGCGCGCTGGCTTGCGGCGCCACGTACTCTGTACGGGCCGTCGCGCACTCCCGCGCCGGATCATCGCCCGCGTCCGCGCCTCTGCTCGTCAGAACCAAGCCGCCAGGTAAGCATATTGCCACAGAATACATAATAGTACAGGTACAGAAGATTCACTCCGCAAAATCAATTAAAGAAAAAGGGACTCTAGCAGCGATACAATAGGGTAGTTACCAGGGTCAAAATAATTAAATTCTATTTAGTCCGTATTTTAGATTATAAAAAAATTTTGGACACGTATTTTTTCTTTTTTCGATTAAACAAAAAATAACAAATATATAGCCCATTAAAGTTACGTGTGACGTCACTCCGTACTAAAAATGCAGCACGGCGTGACGTCACAATCATGTAACTTTAATGGGCTATATCTTTGTCATTTTTGGTCTAATTTACAAATAAAAAAATACGTGTCCCTTATTATTGAATAATCTAAAAGACGGACTAATTACATTTTTTAGGACAACTAGCCCATTAGGTGCAATTCAGATCGCACGGCGCTAAAAAAGCTACGTTATATTCACCTACATGTTGCCTCTCTTTCTACCGCGTAACTCTTACCTCTTCTGGGGCGCCTGAATTCCTAACTATTTGCCACTCCGGAGTGGTCGCGGCATGTACTTACGCGTTCGATACCGACACGCGTAGTGAAACAGGCCCGGTATTGCTCACTTTAAGCTAGTTGCGCCTCTCGTTCGGTGAACCGTCTACGCGGAAGTGTTGCTCGGGCCCGCGCTAACATGATACGCCAGATACGCTTAGTCGAGTTCTGGGCCAATGAAAACTGAGTCACCGACACGATAGGAAGAAGCGATGTTGCTTGTACCGTACCGTATCAAGACAAGATATCTTCGGGCTTTTTTTTTTTTTAGCCCTATAAAGGGCACCCTCCGGAGGACACGGGGGAGGGAGGTGGTGAATGCTCATGCATAACAGCACGGGCCCGGCCGTGCTGCCAATGTGGGACTCGCAGAGTGCGCCTACCCACTAAACACCACCTTGGTGCTGGTTTGGTCCTAAGGACCCCTAAACCTACATCATGAGCGACCCCCCTCGAGGCCGAGGAGGGCGCACAGCGGAGCTCACTAGAGCTACCGCTTAGGGGGATTCGTCACATAGTGACAGAAACAGAAAGAAAGAAAAAATTAAGTGAGAGTAGTGTCCCCGGGGACACTGTTGGGAGCGGGGCTACATCTGACTGGGCCTGGGCCTCCAGGAGGAGGTCTAGGTCGGATGAGAGCTTTTCGGGTGGGTCGACTAGAACGTTCCTGGGCCTGCGCACCAGGTAACGAGGATTAGTCGTGGGGGGAGGGTAAACTGCTGATTCGCGGATCAGGGGGTTAGAGTGTTCTTCAGCGCGGCTGAAGAACGACTCTGAGAGGGATCTAATGAACTGTTGGATGCATATCTTCGGGCAGGATAATTTACCTTTTGATGTTATCGTAACTCTAAACTAGATGCACCGCCAACGTGTATAGATTAAAAGGTATTTTGTCCAAAAACAATCTTGTCAATGCATAAAGAAGATGGCTTTTTTTTTGTTATGCTTTAAAGCTAACTTTGCAGCGAAAGCCACTGTGAATTTATTATAATTTTAATTCTATTATTACATTGAATGCATTTCTTAAGGTTTGCTAGAACAAATCTCTCACAGATAACTTGCTTCTATTTTCTTATGTTTCACTTCTTATATCGTTTGTTTCTTGTGAAACAAAGTATAATACAGTTACTTGCTCAAAACAGTCTCAGCAGTTTCATGAACACGGGAATAAGATTACAAAGCGGAGTAAAACTTTTTGCTTAGGTTTTAGTTATCTGGCCACTAAATAAGTAAGTAAGTAATTTATTTATTTCCTTCTCACAGAGGAATCAAAACACTACAAATATGAAATTGGAATAATCTAGACTACGTGAGAGGCTGGAGTCCATACTAGGAAAGATCCTGTGTGACAGATCTCCAGGCCCTCAAACATTCAAATGCCATCGTTTACGAAAATTCAAAACAAAAGAAGATCGTTTGTTAGCGTTTTTTTTCGCGGTTCTAAATATGGCGACCAAGAATCTATCTAAACAGTGCATTTGGCCAACAGTGCTAGTGTGGGAGGGGGGAGGAGAGCCTGTTAGTTAGCGTTTTTTTTCGCGGTTCTAAATATGGCGACCAAGAATCTATCTAAACAGTGCATTTGGCCAACAGTGCTAGTGTGGGAGGGGGGAGGAGAGCCAACCGAGCCGCAGGGCGCCGAGTCGGCCCTTTGGAGCAACAGCAGCGCGCTGGCTCTGGACGCGAGGAAGGCGGTGCAATGCGGCGCGAGGCTCGTGCGCCTGCAGTGGCGGCGCGCGGACTCCGCCGGCGCGCCCGCCTGGCGGGACGCCGACCTCACCTCCTTGCACCACCATAGAGAAGTAATTTTTTTTTCTCTTCTTCAACCTTTACAGTAAATAGGATTAGCTGATACAACTGCAGCAATACGGCGCGCCCGCCTGGCGGGACGCCGACCTCACCTCCTTGCACCACCATAGAGAAGTTTTTTTTTTTCTCTTCTTCAACCTTTACAGTAAATAGGATCAGCTGATACAACTGCAGCAATACGGCGCGCCTGCCTGGCGGGACGCCGACCTCACCTCCTTGCACCACCATAGAGAAGTTTTTTTTTTCTCTTCTTCAACCTTTACAGTAAATAGGATCAGCTGATACAACTGCAGCAATACGGCGCGCCTGCCTGGCGGGACGCCGACCTCACCTCCTTGCACCACCATAGAGAAGTATTTTTTTTTCTCTTCTTCAACCTTTACAGTAAATAGGATTAGCTGATACAACTGCAGCAATACGGCGCGCCTGCCTAGCGGGACGCCGACCTCTCCTCCTTGCACCACCATAGAGAAGTATTTTTTTTCTCTTCTTCAACCTTTACAGTAAATAGGATTAGCTGATACAACTGCAGCAATACGGCGCGCCTGCCTGGCGGGACGCCGACCTCACCTCCTTGCACCACCATAGAGAAGTAATTTTTTTTTCTCTTCTTCAACCTTTACAGTAAATAGGATTAGCTGATACAACTGCAGCAATACGGCGCGCCTGCCTGGCGGGACGCCGACCTCACCCCCTTGCACCACCATAGAGAAGTTTTTTTTTTTTCTCTTCTTCAACCTTTACAGTAAATAGGATTAGCTGATACAACTGCAGCAATACGGCGCGCCTGCCTGGCGGGACGCCGACCTCACCTCCTTGCACCATCATAGAGAGGTACAATACGATTAAAATCAGTTAACACTTCGGCTTTTCTCGGATATCATCGCCTAAATCCGGAGACGGAAATGACACGAAATACATTACCGCGATTTCTTTTCGGTAGCAGTCAATTTGAAGTACCATAAACGCAATGTATAGCACCTGCTAAGATGATTTATTATATATTATTATATATCTATTTTTTACAGGGCCTGTACGAAACTTTAGCCCTAACGGATGTTCGGAAAACATTTGTTACAAAAAATTGAACTTTACGCCATGATGGCTGAAAACGGAATCCCTGCTAAGATGATATTACTAACCGGTAGACTTAGGAAATTTATTATGCAGAAGAGACATGAATTTGACTGATCTGAGAGCTTGTCGTTTTCCTTCAAAATTTTTAACACGCTGCTTTTCGGAACTCCGGTTGCTTCAGAAATCCTTTCCAAATTTTTTTTATGATATTAAATTTCTCTTTTTTAAATATATTAACTTCTTTTCTAAAATAGTTATATACATTATTTACAATTTCACGAGATTGAGCAACAATTTTTTTACCACGCTTTTGTTGAAGCCATGATACATAACTATTGTAAGTTAATTGTTATAAAATTTGATAGAATCGAATATTTTCACGAATGAAATTAGCGTTCATAAACATAAATGTATCAGATACGTCAAACTGTTTTTATTGACACTAAGAAGGCAGACTGTCAAAATAGTCAATTATTTTTCTAATTTCAATAAAAAGGTTGGTGTTCGTTTTGAGCTCCATAGGTTTTGTTGCTCATATCGTTCTTGTATTGTATTCAATGAGACAACGAGTTATACATACCTATAATTAAAGTTCATGTCTGTGAATTGATAACTCTATGTGAAAGACGACGGATTCACGACAATTACCGAGGTTGGCCGAAGTGTTAACTGAGTTTAATCGTATTGTTATGAATTTTTTTTCACTTGTTAAACTTTTACAGTAAGGCCTGGCTTCACCATCATAGAGAGGTGGTGTAGGAACACTAAATGGATGGTCATGTATGTGACATCTAAAATGTATAAAAATTTCGTGTCATAGTGTTGGTTATCGATATAAAAAAGAATTTATTAATATAAAAAAGAACAAGTTACATTTGTTATATGAGGTCCCACAAAACTATCTATACATATATCTATGAAAGAAAACGTCGAAACGATGGATCAATTAATTTGTTTTTATTTTCATACTCATACAAGCAATAAGTATGCATTGTTCACCTGACAAAAAAATTGGATTCTTTGTTTGCGAATCGCCAAGGCCTAATTTTATTATTTACACTGTGTTCTTATTGTAGTGACCAAATTGTTAACGTATTAGATTGTTGACAATGTGAAGCGTGCGTAGTTGGTCATCCTACTTTGCTGTATCTTGCTCTTGACGACCTTTGTGGCGCAGTGGTTAGCGCATCTGCCTACCATGCGAAAGGTCCCGGGTTCGAAACCCGGCTGGGGACAAAAATAAAGAAACCCAGGTCTTCGATGTTTACATGTTTGTGACGTCGTTGTTTCTGGTTCCCGCCTGCCTGTATGTAAATGTTCTGTTATGTTATCCACAAATCGCCTTGGTGGACGTAGTAGCAGGACAAACGCTAGCAATCTTTACAAACCCTTAAATTACATCTGCAACTGCACTTTACATAGATTATTCTGATGAAATATTTTTCAAACCAAGGGTTTTGTTGGTCAGGTGGTAATCGGAGGTCTACCGTCTGGTGCATGGTTCGCGCTACGGCTGTGGACGGCCACAGAGTCGGCTCGCCACCAAGCTGTCATTTACGCTGCTACCACTACTAATTCTGGAGGTATGCAGTTGTCAGTTAAGCAAAGTTATGTACAAATTAACACAGTCCTACCAGTTAGAACACTAAGAATTTTCTTATCATCTTTTTTTTCAAGAGCGCCTCCGTCGTCCAGTGGCGTTCCAGGCTGAAGGAATACCTAACACGAGTATCATACCTGGCGGAGCGGACACGGAACGAGTTCTAGGAGCGGTCTCGTTGGCCTTTGCAGCATTGGCAGCATTAGCCGTGACCGCCTTGCTGTTTGTGTTACTGGCCAGAAAAAGGTTCGTATAAAGGATTGTGAAAAGAGTTGTGAAGTCTGTTGACAGTATTTTTTATCACAATCTGCCTCCTTACTTCCTTGTAAACAGGCTGGCTGGTTGCGTGTAAGTATTTTTTTTAATAAAGGAGGTTTAATAAAAAATAGTATTTGCATATTATTTCTTGCATTATTTTGTTTCCAGCCAGTATCTAGACTTTATTACTAAATGTCAAGGTAAGCTATCAAAGTGAAATTTTTATTTTTTTTATCTAGTACAATGTGGCCGTGCGGTGGTCAAGTGGATGAAGAAACGCGACGCTGCAGTCATTCGGCGGCCAGTACAGACAAGTCTGTGTGCCCCGAGCAGCAGAATATAAGAAACTGCCAGCACGATTATAAGCATGACAAGCTGTCGCCTGCCTCAGGTAGTGTATTTGAATTAAAAAGCCTCAATAAAAACCTAATATTAATTCAATAAGTAATAATGAACATGCGAGATAATTAAATTTTATCTTTCTTGAAACTGTTTCAAGATTTGCACCAATTTAGCGTCTAGTAGGTCAGATTTCATGCAATCTGTAAGTAACATTCTTGTTAGTATACATAATAATAGAATCGTTCGCTGCCTGAGTGATCTTAAACGATCATGAAAGTTTAGCAACATAGGGTGCGTTCAGTCCATGGATGGGTGACCGTCTAAGACTAACGTTAGTGGCATTTTTCCGAGGGGTTTCGTGCTTCGCAAGGCACGTTAAGCCGTTGGTGCCGGCTGTCGTCGATAGAAGACAGTCGTTAAGCAAAGTCAAAGGCCTCAGGGCGGCTTGAAAACTTCTGACTGTAAGACCAGCCACTAGTCTTACAAGCCTCCACCAATCAGGACTTGGCCACCGTAGTGGAGAATGGCCTATACGTTCCTCAGGGAAGAGACCCGTGCCCCTCGGTGGGGACATAATGGGTTGATGATGATGAGGGTACTCACCGTTCACAGATTACATTGTGAAAAAAATTCAAGTCACATTTTATCAGAGCCATGTGTCGCAGTTTTAGGAACTATATATATTTTTTAATGAGCTCTAAGAAAATCCCTCATTACTGGGAATACGTCAAGTGTACAGTCACGAGCAATAATATATAATACACATTTTCCAAAAATCTTAACTTAAAACAATCTAGAAAGAAGTGTACAACCATTTGTCCTAAATTATGTAAACATTGGATAGATAATTTAGGACAAATTGTCTTACACATGTGCTGTACAAAACAAAATGTGTACGTCGTACAAAATGTGACAGGGTGTCCCAAAACTCAACGTCAAGCCGGTTCCGGGTGAAAAGGCAAGTCATACTGGTTATCAGAAAAATATTTTAAAAAATCGTTTTTTTTTAAGTACAATATTTTTTTAATTATTATTTAAGAAATTTCACAAACATAATAAAAACTAAAATTAAAAATGGGCTATTTTGTAAGGTATTTTTTTAAGTCTCCTTTTCTTCTAAGCTGGAGCAGCTGGTTTTGAAATTTTGTTAACAGTTTAAAGAAGCATTATTCAGAGTTACAACAAAAAAAAAATAAAAAAAGTAAAGATTTGTGGCAACAGAATTTTTCAAATTTTTTTAATGCCTACAAAATATTTTTTTTCACACGATTTTTTTTTTTAATTTTTTCTGATAACCAGTATGACTTGCCTTCACACCCGGTTCCGGCTTGACGTCGATTTACGGGACACCGGTGACTGCACCTCCTCGTGTCTGCCCAGACGTGTACGAGATAAGTCCGTACGCGACGTTCGCGGTGAGCGGCGAGGGGGGGGGCGCGGGGGGGGGCGCGGCCACTCTGGACCACACGCTGCAGTTCCGCACGTTCGGGCATCGCGACAACGACGCGCCACCGCACCGCCCTTGCAGGAAGCACCCGCAGCGCCATCGCGACCGCCCCGAAGGTCCGCCATTCTGCTCCATTGGAGAAATTAGAAAAAAAAAACGTTTTTTTTTTTTTTTATTAAAAACTGACCAACGATTGACCCCGATCTCACCTGATGGTAAGTGAAGATGGAGCCGACGATGTCCCTCGTTGGTTCAGTAAGAGCCTGTTCACTCTAGCCTTAAAGGCACAATAAAAAAAAACTTTATTTTTTTATTTTATTAAAAACTGACCAACGATTGACCCCGATCTCACCTGATGGTAAGTGAAGATGGAGCCGACGATGTCCCTCGTTGGTTCAGTAAGAGCCTGTTCACTCTAGCCTTAAAGGCACAATAAAAAAAAAACTTTATTTTTTTATTTTATTAAAAACTGACCAACGATTGACCCCGATCTCACCTGATGGTAAGTGAAGATGGAGCCGACGATGTCCCTCGTTGGTTCAGTAAGAGCCTGTTCACTCCAGCCTTAGAGGCACCCAAATTGTACCTTTCCGGAAAAACAGAGGGAGGGAGCGAATTCCATTCCTTAGCGGTGCGCATTAGAAACGACGAGGCGAAACGCTTCGTGCGCACAAAAGGTGTCTGCACAACATAAGGATGAAGTCGCTCCCCTCTCCTGGATGTTCGGTGATGGAAAGGAGATGGCGGGATAAGATCGTGTAATTCCCGTGCGCACTCTCCAAAATGTATCCTGTAGAATACCAACTGAAAACCAGTTTTGCTAGTGATGTGCTAGTAGCAGCACGCACCGGCAATGTATGCTGAGTTGGTGACCCTTTTTCTTGCCACGGAGGCACTATGTATAATTTGTATGTTTGTCCTATTGTCATTTTTTTCTGTTGTCATTGTGTACATGTATGTGTTTTTTAAGTGTGCTTTTGTGGCAATGTCAATAAACACTTTCTTTCTTTCTTTCTTAACTTGCTATGTTTTAGTAGTAGATTGTTAACCAAGGGCTGTATGAGCGCAGCAAGGGCGCTAATTAGCCCGAGTATGCAATTGATGCTTACACCCGAGGTAAACACTCTGCTTTACATATCGATTGTGAGGTAAGTAAAAAACAAGAAAGCAGGTTTAATAGTTTAAACCGTTTGACGACCTCTGTGGCGTAATGGTTAGCGCTTCTGATTACCATGCGAGAGGTCCCGGGTTCGATCCCCGGCTGGGGAAAAAAAAAACTCCAGGTCTTGGATGTTTACATGTTTGTGACGTCGCTGTTTCTGGTTCCCACGACACAGGGTATCCTAGTGTGGGGCCAGAAGCAATGTATGTGCCTGTATGTAAATGTTTATGTTGTTTATGTTTATGTTAAGTTCTAACAGTGCGAAAGTCATTTTTGGCCGTCTCGACCTTTTGATGGCATTGAATGAAGAAAAGTGGCGCGCTTCTTTCCGACCAATCTTATCAATCAATATTATTTTATCTTCAATAAGTTGATTTTAAATACTTTTCCGAAATAATGTACACCTCTAATGTATTGTAAACTTTTAGTCCGGATCTACTTTTACGGGTGTTGTTATATCGGAAGAGTCCGACCAGGTTTCGCTCCGATTCGCAGAGCTTAACCTGGTCGGACTCTTCCGATATAACAACACCCGTAAGTAGATCCGGACTAAAAGTTTACAATGTGTTGGGCTTACGAAAGTCTTAGTTCAAAAACCTCTAATGTAGCTAATTGAAATTTTACACAGTTTTTTCGCTCTCCTGTAAAGTTGACATTTTTTTACTTACGCACTGTTAGAACTTAACTGACGATATATCTTATAGTATCTAAGTATAATAAGTACAGTAAGGGTATCCTAGTGTGGGGCCAGAAGCAATGTATGTGCCTGTATATAAATGTTTGTTTATGGTAATTAAGATGAGCAATTCTACTTGAATGGAGAACTTCGACTAAAATATGTTTTATTATAAACGGATAGGACATATTAAAAACTAAACGTTATTAACTTTATCCCGTAATATAATTTGGGCCTCGATTCTGTTAGTGCATAACAGTGCGATGACGGCAGAAAATGGTCGGGTCACGGGACGTGTTCTTTGAAGCGGCAATGAAACTAAATCGCCACGTTCAAGCAGTCGTCATTGTATTGGAATCTAGGTCCAGGGTCGGACACCTCCGACTAAAAATTAAGTAAGTGTATTCAGAATAAAGTTAGTCACACTAGTATTATAAACGTGAAAGTTTGTGTGTGTGTTTATATGTTTGTCAGTCTTTAGCGCTGAAACGGCTGGACGGATTTTAATAAAATTTGGTATGGAGTTAGCCGATACCCTGGATTAAAACATAGGCTACGTTTTACCGCGGGGAAATATCTTATTCCTACGGGAAAATCGATGAACCGCGGGTAACACCGCGGGGCACAGCTAGTAATAAATAAAGGAAGCATTCGCGACCGCTTTGATGGTGGGCAATTTTACTTGAATGAAGCACTAAAGTATGTTTTAAAATTCGCAATTCTACAATTTATTATCAATCACAAAATTAAAACACAATATACATGAATTACACAGACATTAAAAAAAAATCATTACAAACATAAACAAAATTCACATAAAGCTTCGTCAAAATGAATTAAATTAAAAATGTTTTAATAGAATCAGACAGGACACTTTCCCCTCAAATGGCGACCTCTGTGGCGCAGTGGTCAGCGCATCTGCCTACCATGCGAGAGGTGCCGGGTTCGAATCTCGGCTGGGGACAAAAAAAAAGAATCCCAGGTCTTGGATGTTTACATGTTTGTGACGTCGCTGTTTCTGGTTCCCACGACACAGGGTATCCTAGTGTGGGGCCAGAAGCAATGTATGTGCCTGTATGTAAATGTTATGTTAGAAACAAACTGCATTTAAGTTTGTTTATGTCGGAACAGTGGAGAAGCACCACTCGGACTGCGAGTTGCAGCAGCTGAGTCGCTACGAGAAGGTGCGCCCGCGCCACTGCCCCGGCACCTCTTACTGCGTGCCGCTGCCACACCACGGTAAGTTCGAATAAGCACAAAATATAGTATACTAGCTTTCGCCCGCGACTCCGTCCGCGTGTTCAGAGTGGAGTTTTTTTTTCGCTGCCTTTTTCACCACTGCAGACGGCCCCAAGGCAGCGGCTAACATTATACATAACTGTGTGTACATTGACATTCAACAAGCAGAATGTAAATTCTTTACGTTGAAATAAATTTTTGATTGATTGATTGGACTTTAGTTCAAAATTTTGCGACCCCGTTCACTCCCTTAAGGGTTAAATTTCGAAAAAACGGCAAAACACGTGTTCAATTAATTGTGTTAAAGAGGATTTATTTCGAGTTTCAAGAAAATCAGACAACATTTTTTATACCTCCCATACAAATTTTGGCAACCCTTTTCGCCCCCTTAGGGGTTGAATTTAAAAAAATCCGTTCTTATTCCTTGCCTACATTATATATAGATCCTCTGTGCAAAATTCAAGCTTCCTAGGTCAAACAGCTTGGGCTGGGCGTTGACGAGTGAGTCAGTCAGTCAGGACTTTGAATTTTATATATATAGATTTCATTACAAGTGCGGAAAGCCAGTCATTGCAACGAGTTCCGACAAATGTCTACCCGAGCCGAGGCGCAGGCGAGGGTTGACAGTCGGAACAAGTTGCAATGACAGTTCCGCACGTCGGATGAACAACTATTTTTAATACAGTTGCGAAAAATTAAGCAATTTTTAAAGAATTTTTTTTGGAAAAAGGGCCAACCGTCAAAGAATTTAAGCAGAGATTTTTTTCTTCACCCTTTCTGGGTAGGCAAAGTGCACTATGCCCATACAGCCAAGTCTTCAGTCGAATTTTTTTATTGATATGAAATGAAAATGAAATTTAATGAGATGAAATGAAATGAAACTTAACCTAACTCATTGAATCACATCATTAAATCTGATATTGAAACAAATAAGTAACTTCTTTGTAGAAATATTTGCATGAATCATAAAAACTTCGTGGTTGATTTTTTCTTTTTAATAGACATTATTTTGACAGTTGGGTAAGAGTACGCACGAGTGCGGAAAAGATTAAGAAAAAGCTCGAGTGTGTATGTAACAGCCCACTTCCCGAACGCTATACGTCCCTGCAATACGCCACTTTTTGAGCAACTGTATTAAAAATAATAATATAACCCTTGCTACAGAAAGAAGACATTTATTAAAATTGTCACAGAAATACAATTTAGACAATAAAATTAGCGAGCTTTTCTCTCTAATGAGAAATCTTTTAACGACAATGGCAAACCTCGTTTGCTATCTTATAGTCTGTTCAATAAGTCAATTTACATGGGTTAATTACATGATAATTGAAAAGTAGGATAAAGCAGAATCCCTCTGAAGAATCATAAGATTTTATTTATATAGAATACGAAAATAATCTTGAACCTCACAACTGCCTGACAGATAATAATGGTGTTGCCAGACTGCGATTTTTAATTTCTACTCAAATTATGCATTGTAAACTGAGTTATTGAAGAAACTCTACAAGAAGACGAAAGTAGCAGTCATACCCCTAGTTTGTAGAACCCTAACTGTCTGTTAATCTACTGTTAACAGCTGTGTCTTACCAAAAGTGCATACAAAAAAAAACAACTCAAAACTGACTATTGGCATCCAGTAACCGGGGGTTAGTTATAAAAAACACGATACCATAAATCACTCGATAAACGCCGATTAGAATAGACTGTGATTGAGATTTTGCTAGGAAAAACGTATAAAGTACCCACAGATTAAGTACTCGAACTACCTATATGAGGATTGCTTTACAGGAATTGCCCTTTTATAGATAAAACCATAAAATGTTCAAATAAATGGGCGTTATTGGATTAAGCTATTTATTATAAGGAGAACGTAAGTGGACCTACTTTGCGTGCTCGAAATTACATTGCGTGTCGAGTCGCACTGTGTATTTTTGTAACTCATTTACCGTTTATTTAGAGTTGTATGCCTAATAAATAGATATTTATAGTACATGCTTTTTCATATTTGCTTGATCGACGGCGTTGAGTAAAGTGTCGTCAATGTATTAAAACTTTATATCATGTCAAAGTGAATTGTTTTCCATTGGTTTTATTGTGTTGTCTTTAAAGAATAAGTCCCCAAAGCTTAGTAAGTTCGTCGTTCGCGGAGAAAATGCCACTATACTTAAGTATCTACTTAAAATTATGCTAAATAAATACTCAAGTAACAGTCGGTGCCTTCAGAAATCCACTTTTGTGTCTTAAGTTCCGCTCCTTTTACTGGGATTAAAGTCGAATGCGAAATCAATTCATGTTGAATGGAAGGAGAGTGAATGGTCTAAAGACAACATACAAGAAATATATTTGAAATACATCATTTCATTTTGCATCCCTTTTATCGTGTAATACGGCCGATTGAAGAAATATATTGTAGGTACTTACTACTATTTGTCGACACATGATAATGTTGTTAGAACGGCGGCCTCTCGAGTAAACGTTCAAGCGAGTAAATAATCTGATTTACACTTTACTTGTGTACTTTATTGCTACAAAAGATTATACAAGGCGTCCCAAAAAAAAAGTCTCAAGCGGAGGTCCAGAGATAGAGCACCTCTAGGGGTACCCGAATCACGCCCACGCACAGTGGTCCGAAAATCGAATATGGTGGACTTAGGGTTCAAAGTTGAGACATCAAGCTGTTTTTTTTTTACTTACTGTTTGTAACAATAGCAACAACTTTTTTATTTAGCGTTTTTGGTTAAAAGTGCGTTATCATAGTGAAAAAAAATTGTATTTTTTTTTTGTATTTAGAAAAAGTTATAAATGCGAAAATCTTTCAAATGGTAATACTGTTAGGCAAAGCGGCTAGTAGGCGTTATAGTACGCATAATTCTGAGTATTTCATGCCTTGACACCATGTTCATAAGTCTGCCGCTTTGGCTTCCACAGCACATAATGTGTGAAGCATTTGAAACCTTTTTACCTTAGCTTTTGCACTAATAATAGTTATGAACACTAGTACTGATTTGTAAAACAAAGAATTTATCTTTAATATCTCATGGCTCTAGTTTTAGCGACCATTTTTCATGACCATTGACTCGAGCTACGTGTAATTTAAGTCCTTAGAATCTTGACTATTTGATTAACAACATAACATAACATTTACATACAGGCACATACATTGCTTCTGGCCCCACCACACTAATATTGTAATAATATTGTAGCTATAACGACATTGGGTATACCGAATTCCTCGAAATGTAATACGAGGTAATTACCTAAGTATTTGTTATTTATCATACTATCAAAGCGACTGGATGCGCGATAATTCCCACTACCCATTAAAATCTTTAATCGATTCTCAAAGAATAATACAAAATGAAAGTATCAATATTTCAAAAAAAGTTTATGCAGCGGATTTATTTTCTTACAACCATGATTATAGTGAGTTTTTAGCTAGAATGACGTTAAAAATATTTCTCAAAATCTGTATTGAAATACCTACTAAGAAATATTGTGTTAATGACATCGTCACAAAATACGAACTATATTATTGTAAAAAAAATTTGTGAGTGTTTGATTTCGATTGTCTTAATATTATTTCTCTTTTTAAAGATAAAGTCTGTGTCATATTATTATTTCAAAATGGATACCATATTGACTGTATTAACCAAGAAACATACATATATATGATAGCCCTGAAAAGAGCTGTTGCTGAGCTCTGATGAGCTGTATAGAGCCGTAAAGCTGTTGTGGTAATCATGCCAAAGGATCTGCCATTTCTACTGAAACTTCATGGATATCCATTGCTACTTCTTCCTCAACCGCTTTCTCTAGTAGGTCAATAGCTTCAGCAAATAAATTGAGCTTCTTGCATTTGGTATACTTTGGCCTCATGTGAGATAAATAGGGGTCTGAAGTTATTAAAAAGTTATGAAGAATATCTTCATTATTTTGGATCCTCCCTATTTTCCGAGTGTGTTGCTCTCTTGCATTTCTGAACTCCTTGTTTCTTGCTTCAGATGCTTCCTCAGACATTATTCCGATGGGAAGACATGAGAAATGTCTGCAAATATCCGCCCCATGTATGAGCAGTTTGTGTACGCTAGCTGGCATATTGTACCAGGGATAATGGTGGACAAAAAGCTCAGCTGTCTCTCTGCAGTATTCCCGAAAACTCTCAATTTTGATTACGTTCCCGGAAGATATTACTTGCAAGATAACAGCGAAGTGCCTTATGAGATTCTCATCAATTTTCGTGATTTGTGCACTCTTCTCGTACTCTCTAAAAAATGTTCTGGCTGTGTTTCCATCGTTGGTAGTCCCGAATTCCTGTTTTACGATGTCAATCAAGAGTCCCATCTGTTCTTTGAATTCCTGTTGGGTTAAATTCTTTCTTGCCTTCTTAAGAACTTTGTTTTCACCTCGTGCACTCCACATCTCAAAGTCCAAATTATAAGATATGTGCAATAGACACTCCATGCTTCTGATCCACATGTGAAGTGTAGAGAGTCCATACTGGTATACCTCATCCCGAACAGGTCTTGAGAATACTTGAGAGAGATTATTCATATCACTTGGCTTTGCCAGACATATAGGGCAAGTCGCTGCAGATGGAGTATCGGTGATAATTGTAGCTATCTTGCCGTCAATCATTGTCATGTGGAGATCATGACTTATCTCGAATTCCCCACATCTGGTTACTGTAAGGTTTTGGATCTCTTCCTTCATCGCAGCTTCTTCTTGTTTGACGAAATCGCTGGTTTCTTTTGCAAACTTGAACTGGACAGGCCTGCAGTAAAACGTAGACGACGGTTTCGGATTCTCCCATATTACCAACAAACCAGACTCCAGCTTCAATGGTACAAGGCTCGTCATGAACACAGATGAGTCGTCAAAGCCCGGCAACTCGCTTTTCTGTTTGTAGTTGCTTTGTGCTGACGATCCGTCGAATCCCCATTTGCTGGTCATTTTCAATTCTCTAGTTGATAGATCTAGAGGTTCGCCAACCACTTGCAAGATCCTCTGTACAGTCAAATCAAGTAACGCTTGCAGTTTAACCTTTGCACCATCTTCAGTTATTTCAATATTAGATATATCCGGATAGCACTTCTTTTTAGCTTTTAATAACTTGTAGTATGAAGGAAGCTGTGCTGAATCCTTGATTTCTGACAAGGTAGACCTTAGTGCCAAATATTTCCATTTCGACAAGTCCAGTGAAGTAGCAAGAGCCAAAGCTTGATCTTCTTGAATAGCTACCTTCTTCTCCTTATTGAACAACAATGATTGAACTTCATAAGCTTGGTCAGGATTTTTCATGAGGTGTTCAATTACTTGGGCAAGGTCACTTCTTCCTTTTGACTTAAGATTAGAAACAAGAGCAAAAGACAACTCATCGTCCGAATATTCGCTCAATGTAGTTGACCGCCTTTTCTTTTGCTTGTTTCCCAAATCTGCAAATGGTTTTCTGGCTGAACTTTCTGTAGAAGTGCACATATCATGTGTGTTTGTTGATGTAGATGGAGTTGCTTAAACAATCGACTCAGGTAACTGATTTTCTTCCTCTGCAGTCTCTTCAAAAATCTCCGCAAGATTCAGATTATTGCATACAAGCCACTTGATTCTTTCCTCCAGCCAATCCATATGTTTGTTCATGAATGTCTTCTGAGTTCTGTTGGCCAAGGTCCATCTGCGATTCAAGTTCACAGTGATGGATCTTGAAAACTTCAATATTTCTTCCGAATCTTGGTCAGAAACATTGAATGAAATGCAGTCCAAAATTGCTTGATATAACCTCTTGTAATCTTTCAAGTCTCCCTCTCGTAGAAATATGTAGAAAACCAAGTTGGTTCCAAATCGAGACATGATATCCAGATTCTTTCAGCGCAATAGATTTATTTGTAGATGTAGCTTCTTCAATGAATGAATTTGAAATGAAGAAAAATATGTAGTTTCTACTATTCATACGTCACTTGACTCGACCAATGAGAGTCGGCTAAAGGCTTTAATGGGATGTGGCCATTTAAATATCTAAGTGATTAACTAAGTACCTACCGTACAAAGGTGGTACGGTGGGTACTTAGATAATTTCTTAGATTTGTAGGAATTCATTCATAATGAATGAACTACTCGTGACGAAAAACAAATTTGTGAGATATTAAATCCATTGTATTTTTTTTAGAAAATGATTTTGTATTTGGTCTTAAGTACATCGTTTTACAAATAAAAAATACTGTTTATAACTATCACTAGTGCTAAAGGCGGTGTCAAATAGTAAACATTAAACTCATTGTTATATTTAGTATGGAAAAATGCAAAGTGCTGTGGAAGCCAAAGCGGCAGACTTATGAACATGGTGTCAAGGCATGAAATGCTCAGAATTATGCGTACTATAACGCCTACTAGCCGCTTTGCCTAACAGTATTACCATTTGAAAGATTTTCTCCGTACAAAAAAAAATACAATATTTTTTTCACTATGAAAACACACTTTTTAGCAAAAACGCTAAATAAAAAAGTTGTTGCTATTGTTACAAACAGTAAGTAAAAAAAAAATCAGCTTGATATCTCAACTTTGAACCCTAAGTCCACCATATTTGATTTTCGGACCACTGTGCCACGTAAGTTTCGCGATTTTTTGTAGTTTTCGAGTTAAATTTTTTTTCGTATTTTTTATCCCACCTTGACCTACAAAACATTATTGGCCACAGAGCCAAGAATTATTAAGATACAATTTTTTTGAACTAAAAACCGACACATGCCGGAGTGGTCTGAGGTGGCACAAGACAGAAACATCTGGTCTGAGTTTGGGGAGGCCTTTGCCCAGCAGCGGGACACAATCGACTCTACGTAAAAAAAAACTTGGATTAGTGGATTCGGACTTATAATTTTTTTTTCCAAAATATGTGAATAGTGTGCCTTGCAGACACAAACTCAATCGTGGGTCAATCTGATACAATAGCGCCATACAAAATTAAAAATCGCAAAGTTAGTTAAATTTTTTTAAATGTTTGAGGAATCGAAAACTACAAAAATCGCGGAACATACATGGGGGTGATTCGGGTACCCCTAGGGGTACTCTACCTCTGGGCTTCCGCTAGATACTATTTTTGTGGACACCCTGTATAAGAAAAGGATTTAGTAAAGTTCGTTCGCTTAGATGGTGTCGGTACACACGATGGCAATCTTGGTTTTAGGCAAAAAACATTTATTTCAATAATACATCTTAGACGGCCAAAACACTTTAAATAGAAAAAAAACATGGTACACAATATACCTAATGAAGCACAAAATAAAACACTACTCTTCATCACTCGAAGTGTCCTCAGAATATTCATCGCCATTGGTATTTAGAATAGGTACCTACCTCAGCGATGCAGGTTCGTTTCGTTATAAATCCATTCTAAAATACTGATTGATTTACTTCTTTAATTATGTGATCTACATAATAGTATAATGAAACGAGCTGCGAGCCAAATTCACTGGCGTGTTTGCGCCGCGTCGGCTTCCTTTAATTTCTTTTGTCAAAAGCCGTCATGTGCCGAGGCGATAAATATCAAAGTGACACTATGATACCGAACAGGCTTTAACTATTTGCTTCTCGCTGACACGATGTAGATGGCAGTATTGTACGAGCGAGAGTCAAACCCTGCAGTCTCTTTCGCTAATGAGGAGTGTCATACAACATAATCTGAGAATCAATCAGAATCCCTCGTAGCCTAGGCTGCCTGAGTGATCTTAAACGATCACTAAGGTTAAGCAACATACGGCACTTTCAGTCCATGGATGGGTCACTGTCTATGACTAACGCTAGTGGCATTTTTCTGAGCGGTTCCGTGCTTCGCGAGGCACGTTAAGCAGTTGGTGCCGGCTGCCGTCGATAGATGGCAGTCGTTAAGCCAAGTCAGAGGCCTTAGGGCGGCTTGAAAACTTCTGACAGTAAGACCGCCACTAGTCTTACAAGCCTCCACCAATCCGGACTTGGCCCCCGTGGTGGAGTATTGCCGACGACCTCTGTGGCGTAGTGGTTAGCGCATCTGCTTACCGTGCGAGAGCTCCCGGGTTCGATCCCCGGCTGGACAAAAAAAAACACGACAGCTCCCACGACACAGGGTATCCTAGTGTAGGGCCAGAAGCAATGTATGTGCCTGTATGTAAATGTTATGTTATGTTATACCTCCCTCAGCGAAGAGATCCCTTCGGTGGGGACATAATGGGTTGATGATGATACAACATAATCTCGCATCGCAGCAGGTGGCGGCAACAGTGGCGGCGGCAGCGGGGGCGGATTCTCGGAAGTGTACGCGGGCGACTCGAGCGCAGAATCGGGCCCCGGCTCGCTGTCCCCTCGTACGCACCACGAACACAGCTAGCGCCGAGGGAAGCGACGGGGCAACGAGACCAGTAGCTAGGTAACAGACCGCTACACACCTAACTTTTGTACGGAAGGCAGAAGAAGAAAAAACTTAATTTACCCAAGACAGCATTTATAACTTATAGGTACGTAACTTTCCACTCTAACGGGTTAAGGGTGATTCTCAGAAAATACGAGTAGCTCAAATTGCGTAATTTCTTTGGCGCATGTTTTTTCATGAAATTCAGTAAAAAGTAACATTTCGAGTGTTATCTGGCAGTATGTCCTATCTCTAATTTGTCAATTTTATGGTACAGACAAAATACTGTTTTTAATTCCACAGCCACGATGATAGAAGGGGTTTACTGAAGTCAAATGACGCTCGGATTTTCAAATATATATTATGCGAAAATGTAACAATGTGGCTCGGTAAAGCTTGGTATGTATGACAAGATGAAGTTAAAGAGTGTTTTATAAAAGAAATGAGATAGAAGTTATTGCCGGATCACAGTCGATATCGTCGTAAGTGTTAAGCTGCTAACTCAAAAAGTACAAATGTTCAGGAGACTAATAAAACCATCCTATTTTTACATCAGGCAATAAAATGAAAAACTGAAAATACCCTTTTTCGATGAAATTCGATGAAAATTTCACTTTTGGAGTTAGCAGCTTAACACTTTTAGACGACGATATATTGTAGGTATACCTTGAAGATTGTATTGTAACACATTTATAGGTTTTGGTGTCATCTACTACAATATATACTTATTATGTTACTTTTTATTGCATTTATGCAGTTCTGAGAATCACCCTTAAGCATTTAGACAACTTGAAAGAGTCAAAATATGTATGTATATAACAGTTCGGAGTAGGAGAATGAAATACCTATTGGGAAAAAAGTCCCAGAATGTAACAGTGTAACATAAGATGGTGTGACATCAGAAAACTCCATGCAGTGGAGTACTTGCGTAATTGGACGTCCCAGCAAAGGTAGTATGAGGACGCGAGTCGCGCGCGACAACGTCAAAAGTCGCGACTTTCCAGTACATTAGCTGTCAAATTCTCACGACTTTTGACGTTGTCGCGCGCGACTCGCTTCCTCATACTACCTTTGCAGGACGTTCAATGGTATCGAAGTTTTAAATGTTGAACACAGTCAATAGCTGATCAAGTCGGCTGTTACTTATGTAAAAAGAGCATACGCGTGTAACGGTCGATGTGCTGTGTATTTAGTTTGACAAAAACTTGCCAGAAATAGTTGTGACAGATTAGTGAACTGTATAGAAACTCTGGCGCTAATCCGACCTCTGAATGAACTGAGGTATAATGCACACCAAATCCTGAGCGATTTCAAATGAAACGGAATCAAATCGAATCGTGTGACTTTCAATTTTCATACTTTTTACATACATACAGATTTATGTGCCCGAATATGGCAGCAGAGCCCCATATACAGAATGGTCCAGCTTATGTCATACCTACTCGTAAAAATTTTAGAACACATTTATACTCTTACACGTAAACTTATACTGATCGTGTTTGGAATTTGGACTCAGTTCAAGTTTAGTTAGTAATTAATCTGATCTTAATGTGGCTAGATATTGACAACGATTGGTTAGATTAGAGCTCACAATCTTTGAAAGAAATTGTTACAAAGTCAATAAAGATGAGCATCAAACTTGTACTTCTGGATACGCACGCCCATCTACCAAAGTCCAATGAATATTGTACTCTGATCCTACAATAAATAAAAAATATATTTATAAACTGACTAATCCAGATGGATGACAGGAGATTATAGATGATTTGAATAGTTAAACGAAGTGGTGACATGTGAATATCTAAACAGTTTAGCCAAACGTTAAACTTCCGATTGGTGCCAAAAATGCGACGAAAAGAAACGAACAATCACTGCCTAACTAAGTACTAATCTTTGTATTTTTAAATTGTAAGTAGCCATCCTACAGTTGATAAGAAATACCAGAATGTAAAATACTTAATAGTAATAAAAAATTGTCATATTACTTTGTTAAGGATAACGTACACCTATCCGCACCATTAAATAGCACAGGTTATTACGAACCATTAAAATTTTATAATTTGAAATCCCTAATTCGCACTATATAGGTACCCCAAGAGTTCGAGAGCGAGCTCTGAAATTAGTTTCTTTCAGCTCGTTCGATGCGTTTGGTTCGACTAGGTGTGCGTGCATTTTGAAATAGACGTTTAGTAGACCAAAAATATTTATTTTCATTGATCAATCCTTCGTTGCTTTCAATAATGAATCCAGATAGAGGAGTTTTTAAATTACACATTACTATGGCATTCTCCTCGTTTATTTATCGAATGGATCGTTTGGGAAATGCGTGACATGTAGTCGCGATTGTTCACAACTTTTTTTTAATTCCTTAACTAATCAAGGGTTAAGTTAATATACCTACAATCGCGATCTCTAACTAAGTTTGAATTTCGCAAGTCAATAAATATGTTTATAGTAGGCAAAGTACTGAGGTTAATTTTAGTTCGTAATTGATTTAACCTAGTTAGAAAATTTACAATAATCAATAGGTATCAGTTCAGTACAGAAATCGTTGTAGTCACACTTGATACTTCCAAGTAATTATACTAAGTACTAAAGTACTTATTAAAATTAGTTTCATAGCCTCTTCGTAGCTACATTCTATGTATGAGATTTAAGTACATACTATGTAAATAACTACCTACCTATCTAGTCAGACTGAAATCTGTAGGTACTTTTAATCGGAGCTTACGAATAAATGTAAATATTTTGTAGATAAGCCTCAAATTCTAGTCAATTTCTATATAAATGTTATTTTAATGACAATACGATTGTATCATGTAAATAAATGGAAAAATTGTTGTCTATTCAAAACGTGACTAATTGTAAAATAAAATCCCATTTTAAAACATTATAGAATGGTTTGTCTCATATCTCTTTTATTTACAACTCCCAAAACCAATTTCCGCGATTAATTATTTGTCACAGCCTTTTTGAAGAATTAGGTATTTACTCAATGGAACGGTTGCAAATTCCTGGAAAAATTCCAATATTGAGCATTCCTCAAACATACCACCCGGGAGAGGAATCTTGGAATAGCTGATCCCGGCCGAATATTAGCTACCTTAGACCCTGTACCTACCTACCCATTCCGGTCCGTTTCAGCCGATTGACGTTTATTTGGATGACCAACCACAGCTGTGCAATAAGAGCGAAATCCATCAAAGGAACCTTTTTCGGAGCTTTTAGGACGGCTTTTATTGAAGCTCTCAAAAATACCTCGACGTTTGAGGTTATAAATTGGGCGACAGAAAAGAACCCCCGTCATCCAGATCACAATAGCACTAAACATACCTGCTTACTTCAGAAAGTACAACCGAAAGCATTTTAATACTTTAATGGTTAAGTATGTAACTAAATTTTTTATGTAATGGAGATTGACTCTTTACTTAATTTAGTCCAGTATTATCGTGTGACTTATGGGTTCCGTACCCAACGGGTAAGACGGACCCTACTATTACCGCTATCCGTCCGTTAGTCTGTCACCAGGCTGTATCTCATGAACCGTGATAGTTAGACAGTTGAATTTTTTACACATGATGTATTTCTGTTGCCGCTATAACAAATACTAAAAATTAGAATAAAATAATTATTGAAGCTCCCACATAGCAAACGTGATTTTTTTCACGTTCTTACTGGATATTTATAACAGCAACGATATTTATAAGGTTGACGCTTGAAATATTCACAGAATATATATTAGGTATGTTGTCCACCAATCCGGACAATCCTTCCTCAGGGAAGAGACCCGTGCCCCGCGGTTGGGATATGATGGGTTGATGATGATGATGATATGTTCTCTTTAAAATTTTACAAATAAACAACTAAATTAAAATAAATATTTAACGGAGGCAATATCGAATACAACAAAGGTGATTTTTTTTTTGGTACGTAACCCTTCGTGCGCGGGTACGACTCGCACTTAGCCAGATTTTTTTAATTATTTCTCTCTAGGGGTCCCTTGAGTGGAATACTAACGGTCGGAGTAATATTTCCTTTTTAATTACCTCAGTAGCTAACTGACCGGCCGACCACAAGTGGTTCATTAAAGTACCTTCACATCGCTCTAAGTTTCTCACGGACCGTTCTGGGGGTGAAAATTGCCTCTCAAAATGGCTCAGAAAGAGTTTTTATCAGAATTTTTATTTTGCGATGGAATATTTCATAATCCATTCGTTCGCCGGTCAGTGAAAATGGTGGATGTTGGGGGTCGGTTCTTCACAAGCGGGTCTTTTTAACAACCAGCCACCCCCTGCCCCCCACATAGAATGAGTTCAAAAGAAGTACGTCACTGTGGTAGTTTATACTTTGCTTCTGGCCCCACACGAGGATACCCTGTGTCGTGGGAACCAGAAACAGCGACGTCACAAACATGTAAACATCCAAGACCTGAAGTTTTTTTTTTTTTTTTTTTCCCCAGCCGGGGATCGAACCCGGGACCTCTCGCATGGTAAGCAGATGCACTAACCGTTACGTCACAGAGGACGTCAAAGAAATTTGTTTGTTTGCAATGAAAAAGTTACAAAATCTTGTGTAAATAATGTAACTTTTGAGGAAAACTAATAAAGTTGCATGAACATTAGGTACTGGCAGTACAAGCATCGCCTTGGTACAATTTAAAGATTGTTTAAAAGTTAATATCGGTGTAGGTGATGCAATGCCGGTAAGGGACGCCCCAGGCGGACATACTTCGACCAAATAGGGGTTGCATTAGCAAAGGGCAAAATAAAAAGTACCCAAAACCAGCGTGCGTGTACACAACAACTATTGAATGTCGTTTAAACGAAAGTGATCTGTCAGGATCATGGCAAGTGGCAGTCACTGGTCGCTGCCTACCCCTTTGGGATACAAACGTGACCTTATGTATGTAGATATGTTGTTAACCCATGTTTTTGAATGAAAAACTAAGTAGTAAAATTAAAATGTGTCCAAAATGTATTATATTTTTAAATGGTCACCATATGGTAGCCACGGTAACCATATGCCGCAGAATCGATAGCCGCGTAGCTGCTAAATGAGGGTATTTAAATCTTTTTGTAGGAAAAAAAATGTGGCATTAAGAAGGCTGCTAAAAGTAAAGGCAGACTTGCGGTAGTACTTACTTAACTTAAAATTAATCGTCCAGAATTAAATTTTAATTTTATAGCAATTAAGTAACACTTAACAGCAAGTTGGCCTTGATTTGTAACACAACTTCACATCGCAGACGTCGAGAGCAGAAGGGCTGGTCTTCTGTGAGTATTTCATCCCGCTGGGCGGCGGCCCGAGGGAGGTGGGGCATGCACGCTTGTTCAGGAAAAAAACGCCTCGCAATAAAAATACGAATAGCCGTCGAATGCAGATTGTAAGTTAATTATGCCTTCTGTAAAAACGTATATAGGTAAGTAAGTAGTCTAATAGAATTTCTTATATGTATTCAATCCGTATATATCAAATAGATTCCTAACCCCCAATTTCTTGTACGCTAACCGCCTGTTTATCTACTTTTAGCAGCAGTTGTTCTTTGTTTGCGCTTTGATCAACTGTTAGCTGATAATGACAGATTAAAGAAACTGCCTTTGTTGAAGAGTGCTTGAGGAATCGTGTTTTTATAATAAATGTAAGGCCGTTACTTTTAATAATGAATAAAAAGTTATTGAATACCTAGTAATTTTAAACCTCGGCCTTATCATAGACTGGCATCTATCTTGGCAGGCTCAGGTCAATGACATTAGCAGACGCATGCACTTTTCGTACCACTCCCTCAAACGGCTCCAAAACTTCTTGCCTTTCAAAACAAAAGTGATGCTTGCCCAGGCGCTGCTACTACCACTGCTTGATTACGCTGATGCCTGTTTCATGGACGCAACCGAGGCTCAGAGTGCGTATACTGAGTTTTGTCATTCACTTTCGAAAGCGAGAGCGTTTGCGATTTGCATAGGAGTGACAGAGCGCGCCATCTAGTTGTCTCTTTGTCACTCCTATGCAAATCGCAAACGCTCTCACTGTCGAGAGTGAATGATAAAACTCAGTATACGCACTCTGAGTGCTTATACTGAGTTTGTTCATTCACTTTCGATAGCGAGAGCGTTTGCAGTTTATATAGGAGTGACAGAGCGCGCCACCTAGTTGTCTCTTTGTCACTCCTATGCAAATCGCAAACGCTCTCACTATCGAGAGTGAATGAAAAAACTCAGTATACGCACTCTGGTCAACAAGCTTGAACGTCTCCAAAATCTGGCAATTCGCTATGTGTTCAGCCTAAAAAAGTATGACCATGTGTCTGAATACCGACGTCTTTTAAAGTGGCTTCCGATTAGAATGCGCCGCAACTTGCATATGTTGACTCTCCTTTACAACATCCTCAAAAACCCTAGTGCACCCGTGTACCTACAAGAGAGATTTTCACTGTTGCCGCCGCGAACCAGACCACAGAGAGCGTGTGATACAAGAACATTGCAAGTCCCAGTCTGCAACACAGTTCTTTTCCACCTCGTTCTCTGTTCGTGCTGCTCGCCAGTGGAACTCACTGCCCAAGGAAATTCGAGATTGTCCGTCTGTGTCACAGTTCCGTGTCAAACTCAAAGAGCACTTTCTCTCCATTATATAAGTAATATTGTCGTTGTTATTATTATTTTATCTATGTAGCGTTTACTTATGTATGTTTATTAAGTTATAAATATTTATGTTTAGAAGTATGTATATTCATACACATATATATATTTATTTATACGAGTATATATATATTATTTATTTTGTATGTTGATATGTGTACAATGATAGTATATATTAGGATAGAAATAATTTTTTTGAGCTTTATTTGTCATCTCTCGCTCTCTGTTCACTGTTCAAACCTTTCGTAGTCTGGCTGGAAGAAACATTTGTTATTTAAGTTATTTTTTCTGTATTATTTCTTTTGTGCAATAAAGCGTAACAAACAAACAAACATACAAACAAACAAACAAACAAACAAACAAACAAACAAACAAACAAACAATTTTGTTTTAATTACCTACCAGGTTTATTCTAACCACGTAGCTATTGAATGTTGAAATGTTAATATATTAGTAAAGTTATATGGTTCCCAGCCCGGAAGGTTGTCTGCCTCGTTGGTCTAGAGGTACGATGTCTAATTACCATGGCAGAAGTCGTGGGTTCGATTTCCACAGGGGACCAGGCTTAGTATACATTTTTATCCGCTGTATCATTTTTCGGGACTAATCCGAAAACTTTGCGGCATCCCGCTGGACTGGCAGGATTACAAAGAAGCGTACATTACACAACATGTTACACTACGCGTGGCGGTGTGTGCTTGTCAATTGTGATATTTGAGTGACTATGGCAATTTATATTTCTGTTATTTACGTTATGTACTTAAGTAAATTGTCATTTTATCTTTCTGATGTTAACAACATGTTATGGCAATTTATGTACTAATCTATTTAAAAGTATGAATAAACCTCTTCTAATGTAATAAAAACCTTATTTAATTTTGGCTGTATTTAAAAGGGTGAAAACGAGGTCTATTAGTTCTTTATTAGGTACATCTGATTTCAGAGGACTAGTCCTCCCTGCTGGACCCTGCAAGTACAGTCGACAGCACGTCAATCTTCACATTTAAGTTAGAAAGTCGCCCCTAATGCAACGGAGTAGAGTGCCTGCTGGATGTATACCATAATGTGCTGTCGACTGTACCTGCATCGTCCTTCGGGACTGAGACTTTTCAGTTCCGCAAATAATGGATTGTAATTATAGCACATATTATCCTAGCTCGGGATAAACAACGGTAGGTACAAGTGATTGATGGTGTTGTGTGGAGGTTATTACTCGTAAATTTTAAAACAACAAATAAAGCCAAAAAATAATTTATTTCATTGTCATTATTTTCATAAATTATCTAAAACAAGAAACAACAATTACTCTTTTGTCTGCATTTGCAATTCGTGTCTACAACAAATTTACTTCATTAAAGCTCGCGTGAAAGCATCGTGTGCGTTCATCTAATCGTTTCAATAGGCAGCGTTGCATTGCATCTCATCTACATGTGCTGACTATCTGCAAAGGCCCTCGCCCTGCAGAAATAGGCGGAAAGCCTCCGCAATCTTCCCTGGCTGCTCTTCAAGCACCATACCGCAGTCGGAGATGCTGAGCCACGACGTCTTCACCGGATCTAAGCGGCCATTGAACGTCACAGTGTCATCAACATGTGGTGTTAGAGCTCCGGTGACATTCAGTACCGGAACTTTGATAGTGTTGATCTCCCGTGCTATTCCCAAGTCCGTACGGCGTAAATAAGCATCTATAAACAAGGACAAGTTGATGGGATTGACGTGTGAGAAGCATTCCTTATACACGTGAGACAGATCGTGGTTACGTTCGTCAGTGCTGCGCCCGAAATGATGCCACATTAGATAGTCCACAGCTCCTTGAGTCATCCCACTTGAACGCATCTGTCTTGTGTTGATCTTCTGGTACAGCCACTCGGTCCACCCTGCCTGGGTCGAGGTACAGTTGATGAGGGCCAACGCGTCGACCTTAGAAGGGCTGTTCAATGCATACCGCGCCAGAATATTAGCGCCGGCGCCAACCCCAAACCCGATGAAGGATTTAATGCCAAAATGACCGAGAACAAAGTCGATCTGGGAAGCTAGTTCATCCATGGATGGGTAGATGTAGTCTTCAGGCAACGGTGGGGCGCCTTCCTCCTGGCCTGGGGCGTTGATGTGGTAGATGCAGAACTTGTCGAGTACGGCTCTCATGTCGACAAAGTTGAAGAAGGTTTGGAAGTTGGCGGCGTAGTTAAGGCCGAGGTCGTGGTAGGTGATGATGGCGCGCTGGCGGCGGTCGCCGCGAACCGCTACCAGCAGGTCGCCGCGCGCTGTCACCACCCGCTCTTCCACGCATGCGCCGTCGCTCTGCAGCCGCCGGTCTGGAGGAAAGTGGAGCTGGACGCTCTTTAGGTCGTCGTCCATGTGGTCCGAAGACATCATGTCGAGCAGCGCGATGTTCTCTGTTATTGTCGTCGGCATTCTGATTCCAATGAGATTCTTTGAGGCTCTATCACTAGTTAGCGGAACAGGAATGTTTCTTTAGCTTAGATAGTTCGTTTAGATGTGTTCTTATTATCGGCAGTGTTGGATTATGAGCTCAGCGAGCGCTAATTCTGTTAATATGCGTGAATTAGCAGCTCTTGTAGCGTCCGATGTTTACAACGCCCATGTCTTATGGCGTAACACGCGTACCTTATACGTGGAGTCTAGTTTCTGTTCTTTCGATCACTGCATTACCGTGCAGCCACTTTCTTTGTCTTGGTGTTCGTAATGAAGGTATCGTTTAGGCGGAATTACTAAAGAAATTGTCAATAAAATGTTGACCGCGCGAGCGTGGGGTCTCCCCGGCTGATCGTTCGGCACTGGTCGGACGTTTCCGCCGCCGCTCGGCCCGACAGCCGCTAACTTCACGCCGCGCCGCGGTCTCACCTTGATCTCACCCACCGCGCATGCTCGCGGAGGGACGTCGATTCTTTTTTGTTGTTGTTTGTGTCCTCAATAGTTTTGTTGCGTTTGTTTGTCGCGCGTTGTACATATAATTAACTACTTCTGGCACACTTATCAAACGCGTAGTTATTCTAACATTTTAAATATTTCTAAAAAATGATAATGATTCATTTTTTTCTTTGTTATGTAACCAGACAGATTCTGGTCAACCATTTTCCTACATAAAATAATTGTCCATTCTATTTAACGCAAGTCCATACGTCATATTGACTCACTCACTTTTATTTTTCTACCAGAAAAAAATTGAAACAATTACCTTTTGACAAAAAACAAATTAATACATAGTCACAAACTTGAGTTATTGAAAATGACAAACTCTTTTTTTGAATATTAAAAAAAAAAGAGTTATCTACTTACCTTGAAAATATTCAAAATTTTGAATATTTTCAAAGTAAGTAGATAACTCGGTCAAGTGCCGATATAAACCACTTGTGTGAAAATGTAAGACCCATCTAATATATAAAATTCTCGTCTCAAAATGTTAGTGCATACTCCTAGTGCATACTCCGAAACCGCTTGGCCAATTTTGGTGAAATTTTATATGTATATTTGTTAGGTCTGATAATAGTTTGTTATCTATTTTTCATAGCCCTACGTTGTAAGAGTGGTCCACCCCAATTTTTTAAAAATTATAATCCATACAAATAGTTTATATGGTGAAACAACGTATCAGCTAGTACATTTATAACATTGTTAATTAAGTAAGGAAAGGACAATTAGGTATATTAGGTTCTCGATCATATAATATTACCGTCTATCTTGCGTAAGCGAGAGGCAGATATTTATGCAGTCATTTATTTAATTAACCGTGTTCAGGGGTCATTAAAATGTTAAAATGTGCGTGTGGCAGGAATGTCACAACTAAATGTTTTTATGTGCTTAAATGGATATTTACTGGGCAGTTATATATTGTTGAGTAGGTACCATGGTGTTATAAAACATAAATACCTGCCTACCTAAGAAACCATTTACAGAGTTGCTAACTAATCTAGTAAATTAAATTTTCAATTAGGTACCAATTCCCACCTACCGTAGGGCACAGGTCTTCTCTCAAAGAGAGAGAGAGAGAGACCTGTGCCCTACGGTAGGTGGGACGTATAACCACAGGAAGGCAACTTATTGGTAGCACACAGTGACGACTATACACGAATAATACACAATAAATTGTGTTAAATATTTATTTCATTAAATATTTTTTTAACAATAATACACAATTTATTGTGTATTATTGTTAAAAAAATATTTAATGAAAAAGAAAAGATTATTATATGTAAGTATCACACAAAAAAAAATACTAAAGACATATCTTGTACATAAATAAAGTCTACTTTGTCTTGGCGTAGGTACATAGAAAATAATAAATAGTGTGTATCCATTACGTAGTTAATCCTGACTAAGTGCTTGCGTACTATCACATGAATTAGGCTTAGAACGATGAATGGGTTTACGTATATTTGGTATAGTACCCAATCTATTAAACAAGGAAATAATGCCACAATACATTCTAAAATTTATATAATATAATTATAATATATAGGTAATACATAGAAAAATCATTGTTGTAATTCATTGCTCACGTAACGACAGAACATTTACAAACTCGATCTTATCTCTGCTTATGGTACAATACGCTACTTGACTCGTATCAAATTTGACGCGATAAATGGATATTTCCTGTAGTATCTAACGTAAGAAACCGAAATATATTGACTTTGCTAAGTAAATATGCAGGATGGCTGCAAAATTTGCAAATTAAAAAAAATTTTTTCGCTTTTAATTCGGAACGGTGAAAACACTATGCGCCATCTTGAAAGCACCTTTGGTTTGTAAACAAACATCTGTCAGTCGTGCGTGCGAAGGTTCTATTGTGATTTGGATTGGATTTAGTGTTTTTGCAAAAACTCTTCTTGTGTAGTTAGTGTCCTAACATTTTATTGATAAGCGCAATCATGGACGCTGGATTCGTGGAAGCAGATAGTACCAATTTGCCAAAACCAAACCAAATCAAACCAAGCATTATTACAGCTAAAAACAGTTTCTGTGGACATTGATATTGCAGGACTTACATCAATGTGATCTTCACATAAATACACCCGAGTTTCAGTCGATAAAGAATCGGGGTCTCTCTTGGCAAGTTTGAGCCAAGTTTTTCGTATATTTATTTCACTGGGTACACGAATCCGCGACTTCCCAGCGGTCGTTATGGACGTGTTTTTGCATTCTCGAATAATGCCTTATTGACAATTGATATTTGCATGTAAACTCGATGAAATCATGGTTGCGTTGTTGTTATTTCACTATGCTCACAGATCACTAATAGATTTTAAAGATCGTTTCACCAAACAAGTCCTACGGTAAAATCCTTAAGGCCATAACAATAAAAGCCAAAATTCATTAACTCATAGTTCTTTCGTGGCACGAACTCTACCTATGTTGAATGTCAAACTTTGTTTACAAACCTTTAGGACTTCAAACCATAGACAAAAATGGCTGACCACGTTTTTGGCTGTTTAGCAAAGCAACGCTTTAAAATATATTTTTTTGTTACCATGCGAGAGGTCCCGGGTTCGAATCCCAGCTGGGGACAAAAAAAAAGGAACCCAGGTCTTGGATGTTTACATGTTTGTGACGTCGCGCTGTTTCTGGTTCCCACGACACAGGGTATCCTAGTGTGGGGCCAGAGGCAATGTGTGTGCCTTTATGTAAATGTTATTATTATTGTTGCCTTTAGGTCCTCAAAAAATATACTAAAATATTTTTTGCTCTAATGGAAGAGATATTTACCATAAATTTAAGATTTACTTGAAAAGAGATTCAAGTAGCGGATTGGTAAAAATTATCGGCAAAAACTGCACCTACTACTAACAGCTTTAAAAAACTGCTCGGCAACGATTAGAACTAAATAATGTTCTCTAAATATTTTTCACTTTGAAGCTCTTTTGAAGGTTTTTTTAGATATCCCGTACCGAGACCTATCCAAAACACCATAGATACAGCAATTATTAATAGTTTTCGAGTTATGATTTTTTTTATTTAGAGATTTTCCAAGATGCTTTTAGATTAGAAAAATGCTTTTTGGCTTTTATTTTTCCTTTAATTATAATCAGTATTAAGCCTATTTTCATATCCAATAAAGGAAACCTGTACATCCGAAAAATACATGTTGAGCCTAAAGTTTGAAATAACTATTTTTAGTCGAGAGACCAAACATTTAAAAAAAAATTAAAAATACTTAAGCCTGGTCCTGGAGCTCCAAACTAATCTTAAAAACTTTGCAAGACATTAGACTTTCGAAATAATAAAGAAAAAATTGTATTTATGGGCCTTTTGCGCCGTACGTGACTGTTAAAGGTAAAAAGGTGATAATTCACGAATTTCGAAAATTATTTAAAAAACTATTACTTATTTACTTACTGCGATGGCTCAGCGACCCGAAGTGGATCTTGGCCTCCGATACAAGAAGTCGCCACTTGTCTCTAAAAAACTATTAATGGTTGTCAATGGTTGTCTGGAAGAAATTACTTTTAGTAATAAGGCCGCCAATTGTACTGTACAATTTTATTGTCAACTCTCATGTGTAATTCCTGGTGTACATACAATAAAGAATATTCTATTCTATTCTATTATTTTACTTTAATATGACATTTTAAGAAAACGAACTCGTAACAGCTAATAAACACGATAGTCATTGCTGTTTTATTGACTTTTATAAAAAGAACTAATACCCAAATTGTAATTTTTGATGTGCAAAGTTTTTAAGATTACTTTGCAGCTCCAGAACAAGGCATAAGTATTTTTAATTTTATTTTGAAATTTTTGGTCTCCCGACTAAAAAAGGTGATTTCAAACTTTGGGCCCAAAATGTACTTAATTATTGTTCGGATGTGCCGGTTTTCTTCATTGGATATGAAAATAGGCTTAATACTGATTATAATTACAGAAAAAAAAAACCAAAAAGCATTTCATCGCTGAACATACATGGGGTAGGTCTCGGTACGGGATTTCTAAAAAAAAAGTCACCCGATTGGCCACCCTGTATTTGTAAATAACAAATAGTCCAAAATGAAAGCGATACTTTCCATATTTAAAATTAACAATGATGTCTTTCGATTTGATCTGTAAACTAAATTGTTATTGAATAAAAATCTCTCATGTAAGTACGGCCACTAATTCAAGCCTCACTGATGCAAGCTTATAACCTAACTACCTTCAGTTAACTACTCCTTCCCTCATTATTATTGGAGTAAACTAATTAACTAAATATCCTCAATCCTTTGGGCATTATTATGAACTACTTAATGACTGCATTCAAATTTCCTCTGTAGCTGATAAAATGTCTATTGCTTAATACGAGTAGTTGATTTTCTTGAATTTGCTCATTTTTTGCCGAGAGGTCCCGGGTTCGAACCCCGGCTGGGTACTAAAAAAATCCCATTTCTTTTCACTTATTCTAATCTGTCACCCTAGGGTGAATTCTGGGAAACGTATGTCCGAGAATTTACCCTAAGCTGGGTAAACAATAGGAATGTCATCTATACTCATTTCCAATTTATCACCTCGAAAATGTACAGTTGCCTAGTAGTCACTAGTAATGTTCTTTTACTAAACACTTGAACACCGTCAGCATGACGTGAAATGTTGACAGGATTATCTATACAAACTTTTGGTCAATTTTTGGTAGAAGTAGTAAATGTAATCGAAAAATATACTTAAGAAAAACTGTTCTATGATTCCATTAGAAATCAGAAATTTATTTCAACGTAAAGAATTTACATTCTGTTTGTTGAATGTCAATGTACAGTCACGAGCAATAATACACTGTCACATTTTGTATGACGTACACATTTTGTTTTGTACTGCACGTGTGAACGACAATTTATCCTAAATTATCTAACCATTGGTTACATAATTTAGGACAAATTGTCCTACACTCCTTTCTAGATTGTTTTAAGTTAAGATTTTTAGAAAATGTGACAGTGTATACATATTATAGCTCGTGACTGTACATAAACTTATGTATAATGTTAGCCGCTGCCTTGTGGCCGTGTGTTGTGGAGAAAATATTTAGATTATACTTACCTATTAAATTTTTTTTGTTGTTTGTTTTTGTTGATACTTACTCAAATAATTTGTATAACAATCATACAAATATAAGGTACGGTCGGGGTCTAAAAATGTTACCAGTTTTCAAACTTGATAGTCTATAATGCTTTAACAATGTACTTATTACCTTTCAAAGTTCCGAAGCCTCGATTCTAACAAGATGCTAACAAGTATCTAAATTCATTTCTTATTTTAAAATTATTGTATTTGTTAAAATGACACCGATCAAAACGCTGTCAAAATAGAAAGTTTGAAAATATATTGAATACTATTTTTACAAAATAAATAAAATATAACCTCCTTGAGGGAGCGAAGAAGGTTTGTTCTAAACTTTCACAGATTGGTACTCAACTCTTTATTCTGAGCTTTATGCTTTATCTAATCAAATCAATATAAATATTGACCTTGTGTCGTATAATTGTCTGTACAATTATGAGCCTTAAGGTGGTAAACATTTTCAGACCCCTACTGTACCTATGATTGACAAGCTAAAATCGGAATAAGAATCTAAAATAAATTCCATTTTTGAACCTAGCATAGAGTAAATTCTCGGACATACGTTTCCCAGAATCCACCCTAGGGTGAATTTTCTTCGGTAAAAGATCGGAATAACCGAGTTCTCTGTTAGTCTGTGAATTAAATATTGGTCTACTTGTGACTTAAGCAGGTAGGACTTTTTATGAGTGATTTGTGTCGAAGTATTATTATTATTATTATAACAATAGGATTTAACGTAGACTCATAATAAAGTAAAAATTAAAAGTATATTTTTTTATGAAGCGCGTGATTTAGAGTATGAACAAAGAAAAAACACTGTAAAATAATACCAGAAGGTATTAGACGCACTTATGTGCTTGCAAAGTTATCTCCAATTTTGCTGCCAGCTCCATACAAATTTTAAAAATCAATAAAAGACATTTTCATTGTCAAGCAGTTATTTTATGTTTTTCATATTTATTTAGTCTTTAGTCAAACCATAGGCAAAAAGCGACTCCCAAAAAATCTAATGAAAATGTCTGTGAAAATTCAATTTCAGCTCACTGTGCGTCATGTGTCAAGATGTATGAAAAATAAAAAAATGCCTTTTCCACGGAAAGTTGTGTTGAAGCCATGGACGTAATAATAAGGTCCTTGGTTGATGCAAGCATCCTTTCCCGGGAGTTCGTTAGGGCACCCGCCTCGGCAGCCATATCGCATCGTTACTTTTATGTTCCCCGTAAAATTTATGTAACAACCGATCATCTCCACCTAACAAGCTGACCAGTGAACTTATCTTTACTATCGGCTAGTCATAATGCATGGTATATTATCTGCGAGCCTGTTATCTAAATACATATATTCGACTGATTGCAAGTAGCCGAAAAAATATTGTATGGTTTTGTGCACGGGCAATTTTGTTCAGTGTCAGAGTCAGAGTGCTTATACTGAGTTGTTTCATTCACTTTCGATAGCGAGAGCGTTTGCAATTTGTATAGGAGTGACAAAGCGCGCCACCTAGTTGTCTCTTTGTCACTCCTATACAAATTGCAAACGCTCTCGCTATCGAAAGTGAATGAAAAAACTCAGTATAAGCACTCAGGTACAATTCAGAAACAAATACCTTTTGTACAGTAGAATGAACAAAAACTATTTATAGCGTAGGGAAAACAAAGAAGTTTGCTCATAAAAATGCCAACTGTAGCTTCGACAAACCTTCCCTAATCGGATTACGAGCAGTTACAAGTCAAAAGAATGACATTTTTTTACGGGGTAGCCTTCTCTTATTTTACATTTACAGAACCCCGAGCCCACTAGTGTTTCACGTAAAAACCGTGGTTAGGATACAATCAATAACTATTTACATGTTCAGTTTTTATTGAGACATTAGGATGAGCACGCTTAAATTGATGGTGTACACTGTACAATGTAGCTCAGCAGTTTTAGCCTAATCAACAAATATTCAAACTTAAAAATTATTACTCGTGGATGTGTTAAACACTAGCCACAGTTATCCTCTGGTGAAATTTAATATTAAAGTACTGTCTAACACCAGACATCCTTGTCTTCCAAATAATCGTTGATTCTAAACCGCATTGGAGTATATCTGGGGGTATCTTACTGTAGAACCTTATACAGTGCCCAATAACATATAAAAATAGAATAAAATAGAAAAGAATAATCATTTATTGCCATAGAAGGAAATAAACAAAATTTCATTAAAATCGTTCAAGCCGTTTCGCAGGAGTACGTGCACCAACACTGTGACCCAAGAATTTTATATATTTGAAGAATGCCTTACAACAGTTTTCTAAAATATCGATTGAGTCTTAACGGTTTCCGTATAAACGGTTCACTCACTAGTGTCAGTGAACGTTGAAAATTGAAGTATTTTGCAATTCATGTCAATGAGTTCCTAGTTTCTACACATTTGCGTGCTATAGTGCATTCCTGCATTTAACGGTTGTGTTTTAAATGGGGTAAGTAATAATTTAATAACGTTATTGTAATTTGACACACCTATATAAATCTAATCTAAATAAATACGTACAAATACTTGAATAATTTTTTGAGTGAGCTTTGGGCGTATGTGGGTAGCTTGCACCACTTAAAGTCGTCCCTTTTATATGACAAGGTACTGTAACTTAAACAAATAACAGCAAGTATGTAATGTTCCAGTATTTAATTAATTTCATTTATTTATAGTACAAAGTCTACAAGTAACCAAACCGTTGATAAAATTTGTTATAATACGCAAAGTAATTATTAGCATATTAGCGAACGACGTAAAAATACATTAAGGACTATATATTACCTTGTTGGTGTAATCCATGGCCAAAAAGTTATTATTATTATTAACAGGGTCAATCCAAAAATATTGATTAGTTGAGTCTGTTAGGAACCAGTTGGGGTAGTCCCCCTCTCCTCCCCCCAGGCATGCATTGGTGTACTTTTACGTTTCAAAATTCACTAGTAGATCGCCGGGTCCGTACTTTATATTGGAATTCCATGCTGATAAATTTACGGCAACAGCTTGTACGAATAACCGCTGTACCTACAGCGGTAAAAGTATTTACTACTTTTAGTATTTTACATAAAATAATAACAAAATAAATATGTATGTAGGTAAAAAGAAAAAATTTAAATGTAAAGCCAGTCTAAGTCTAAGTAACTATGAAAAATACTTGTTTTTAATCTGGTTGTGTAATAAAATGTTGTCTATCTATGTAAGCATTTTGATGGCGAATCATTTTAAGTACATTTACACCCAGTAATACTACCCTGCAACTCCTCTGCCAACCTATGGCTCGGTTCACGTTATAGATATCATTGTTACCACTACACGGTTACATACTTTGTTAGGAGTCGACGATCATAATAAAAGTCATCCCCAAGAACAAAAACCCCGATAATCCTAGCCTCGTTTACAAAAGTCGTTATCTTTTCCTGTTTCTTTGTTCTATCCTGAGAATTCATTCCAATTGTAGAGAGCCGGTAAAGGTTTAGTTTTCCATCTGGTTTGTTTTATTACCCTTTTTGTTTAAGTACTTTATTACCTGCATTGGAGGTAACCGCTTGAATAAAAATAAGTAAGTACCACCTTTTAGATGTACACAGTCCCTAAAACACACTCACGCAGGTAATTTGCACTTAGATTTGCATATTATTATGTAGATCAAATATTCTAGGATATGTATATTAGCTAAGGGCAAGATGTTAAAGAATCGCTCGTAGCCTGGACTGCCTCAGTGATCTTAAACAATCACTAAGGTTAAGCAACATACGGCGCGTTCAGTCCATGGATGGGGTCACTGTCTATGACGAACGCTAGTGGCATTTTTCCGAGCGGTTCCGTGCTTCGCAAGGCACGTTAAGCAGTTGGTGCCGGCTGCCGTCGATAGATGTCAGTCGTTAAGCCAAGGCCTTAGGGCGGCTTGAAAACTTCTGACAGTAAGACTAGCCACTAGTCTTACAAGCCTCCACCAATCCGGACTTGGTCCCCGTGGTGGAGTATGGCCTATACCATCCTATGTTAGGATCGTTGCTAATGGCAAGCCCGCTAGGGTTTCTCTGTCTACTCCTCCAAAATACAGGCGTGAGTTTGTTAATGTTTAGGCAGTTTATTTATTTGAACCAGAAAATATTAATAAAGTCGAATGACTACTCGATTTCAGGGCGTTCGAGCGCGGTGCAAGCGCCTTGCTACGAAACTGCGTAGCGTTCACAATGCGCTACGCCGCCTACGAGCTACGAGACCGCGACGATCACAACTCCACCGTTTTCTACGTTTAGATGATACGAAATTGAGTGAGTAGATTGTATTTTATTAGCTGGTTATTTTCTAACACAAAGCAGGGTACGGGTAACAACCAAATGATTGAAACACAAGGTTGGTTATCCAAAACACCTCCATAAAACTGCAATAAACAAAGCCCTTCTAAAACAATTGCATGCCTTCAAAACAATGGAATATTTCGGACAATACACTCTGTTCAGCCGAATTGGCTTAGCAAGGGTCAGATTATTACCTGGATTCGCAGTAAGTGAAATGAAATCTATTATTACTATGGGACGGGCGGCAAATATAGAAACAGTATTTACAAAACAAAAAAAGGCCATTTAGAACTATTTACTATTTACCTACTTGGCAATAGCTACGTAAGTTTTTCAAGGAGATACGCTATCTTGCCAATATTCTCGGTTATTCAAAAATATAATGTTTGTACGAAATAACATTACAACATTTAAATTACACAGGGATATCCATAACGTTAACACCAGAAACAGAAACAAACGCCTCATCTAAATTCAGATTAGCTAAAGTAAATTGTAATTTGTAGAATATAGCGTACGTTTTTGTAATACAATTCCAGAGAGTATTATTTCTCTGCTTAAATCAGATTCTCATCTCTCATCTCCATCTCCTGATTCTCTAATCAGAAGATGATATGAGAAAAAAAGTCACAGTGGAGTTTTTTTCCCGTTGCCTTTTTCTCCACTACATTCGGCCCTCGGCAACATTATAAGTACATTAACAAATAAACATATTGGCATTAAAAAACTGAAATTCTTTACGTTGGAATATATTTCTGATTTCTAAAATTCGTTATTAACTAAGTTGTAAGTTTGTTACCATTTTTCTTACATTGAAGTTTAGTTTTAGTTTTTTTAATGGGTCGTTGCTGAAAATCAGCGCTGCCAAGATCTCTGCGTTGACTTAGTTGCATAATGCTGAGCTTCAACCCTTTGTCTTAATATGATAATAAATGCTTCCTATTCTATTCTATTCTAACTACATCTAATTTGTGACGTCGCTGTTTCTGGTTCCCACGATACATACGTATCCTAGTGTGGGGCCAGAAGCAATGTATGTGCTGTATGTAAATCTTATGTTATGTAAAATTATTCTTACTGCAATGTGCATGTATGTAAATGTTTAAGTTTTAATTAGAAAAAATCTCCTGTCACGGTGTTTGTTATCGAATTCGTCCGAAACGGCTTTACCCATTGATAGGTTTTTTTGTGTTTATGTTTGGTAGGTCCGGTGATAGGTCGTAGGCTAATTAATATGACAATGCAACGTTTTCTGGGCCAGCAAGTACACTAAACTATATTAAGTACAAAATAAACGCATCATTTCATGCATCCGCTTCCCTCGCTAAAATGATTAAAAGAAAATATCTTGCATAATAGCTATGATATGTGAATAAGAATTTGGATGGATTTATAAATAAGTAAACTTATTGAATTAAAATTTATTATATCTTGTGTTATTTCTGGTGTACATTAATAAAGAATATCCTGTCTATCTATATCATAATTTTTTAAACGAATACTTAGCATATAATTAGTGTACTTACTGCAAGCGAAACTTTCTCGGAATCACAAAGCCCTCATTAGCGAATAGGTTGGCGGCGCGCTCAATTATCTTTAGGGTGCGTCTGCGCAGGTATAAATATAAGAGGTCTTGAAAAAGGTTTGTCACTTCTTACTAACACTTTCGTATAGGCAGTACAGTCAGAGTCAGTGTATATTCTGTGAAAAAATTCTCTAGTTGTGTATAAGCTGTTTGAGTGTAGTGATACTGATACTGATCTGATACTGAGTAGTGATACTGATCAAGATGCCGAGAACGAAGTCAGGATCCAGCTCTTCCTCATCTAGTCAGGTAAATCCATAACATTTATTTGAAAAAATAGGGGATTTTTAAAAACAGGGATAAACATTATTTTGCAGCGACCAATGAATATTGGTGACACCAAGGAGGTTTAACGAGATCGTAGCGATTGACAAAAGTTAACTTCAAAAATAAACTTATTCAAGTAGATTTCATAACGGCTAACCTTTTGTCGTTGACGTATTGCGAAAAAATAATTTACTAAATTGTATTATTTACAGCTTACTAACGAGAGGTAGGTTAGGTGCTCGATGATCAATCATCAACCCATTATGTTCCCACCGAGGGGCAGGTCTCTTCCCTTATGAAGCCGGTATGGGCTAGAAATCTATATTACTTACGATTTTACTAAATACTTCCTCATCAGTTAAGCGGTTACACATTTGATTTTTGTAATAAATGATTGATTGATTTAAAAGATATAGCTGGTGGGTTTGATATTATTATGATTCTGTTACTAGAGTCTGTAGTAATTTTACTGATACATTGAGTTTAGTTTGGGCTGAGTAGATGTTTTAATTATGATTATTTATTTAGTTGTTTATACATAATTAATTAGGCTTGATTAGGCTGCTGTTTAATTTAGAATTTAAATCGGAATAAATATTATTAAACATTCTAAATTTTTAATTATCTTTTACACTATCGGCCCTTAAAATATTTGCGCTTGATTTGTTAGGACCTTATAAATACCGCCTATGAAAGACGCCAACGGTATAAGCCTTTTAACCACCAAGATGAGCCTTACCTTCTGCAGGAGCCGGGCCCGTTCAGCGCCGGCGCCGTGCCCCCAAAGTCGGTCCGCAGGAGAGGTCGGCCGCGCGGGAACCCCAAGCCGCTCGACCAAGTAAGTCATCGATGAATTTTTTTGACCACTGTTTCGTAATACCCGGTTTTTTACGAAACATAACTGTTTGGATGAAATTTCGGTCAGGGTGTAGCAAAGGGTGTGCAAGGGAGAAAAGCCTTGAAAAAATTTCGCAAAAAAAAAAGTGTCCCCGAAAAAAGAGTGGGTTACATTGAACATTGATAAAAGCAAAAAAGAGTGGGTCTATGCTTTTTCTAAGTCTTTTTTCCCTTGCACACCCTTTGCTACATCATGACCGAAATTTCTGTGAAATAAGCTTGGAGATTATGAAAGAAGAGGAGATCGTCGACTATTTTACTGTGTCAGCCTTTATTAAATATTAGCAAAATTTTCTTTCAACATTCTTTAAAATAGCCGTGTGTGCTCATACGCTTGTATTAATTATTTATCACAAAATAAATCCATAGACCACTTACTTTATTGAAAATAAACCTGTGTTCTCGATTTCCACGGAAGATAAGATAAGAGTATTCTTTATTGCACACTAGAAAAAAAACAAAAAACACAAAATATTTACAAACGTATGTTTTAATTTTTCATTTTTATAATTCTATATTTTTACTTTTTTAATAATATCCGATACCCCGTAAACTTCGTATCACCTGTATACATCTATCGTTTTTTATGTTTTCTTGTCCCCATTTAAGCTTTCCCTGGATTTAATTTTAATTTTTCCCTGAATTTACAGGGTGGCATTTTCATCGGTCAGTATGGGAAAGTCTGAAACTGTAAGACTACGAAGATTTGTTTTTAGGAACCATATCATCGATTTTTGTAACAAGGAATACTGCATTCATACATCATTCAGAGGTCATTTGAAACACTCGCTAAAAATTAATGTGAAAACAACGAAATTTATTCATTTTAGACAACTGGTTCATAGTAAAGAACAAGACAATCGTTCACAATCGATGCTCAAAGGGAAATTACGTTAGTTTCATTTTACAAAAATCTGGGTTATATTCCCGAGCTGAATATTATTGTTTTTTTTTAATGTATGAACTCAGTCTTGTTATTATATTTATTAGTTGTTATTAAAATCTATAACATGGTTCCTAAGTACAGATATTCGTATGCCGATCTAAATGAGCCACCCAAAATTCCCAAGACGGTCCAGACCGCCGATCTTGAGTTTTAGCGAGATTTAAACATTTTTATTACATTTTTATTTTGTTATTATATTTATAAGTGAAAAGCTTTAAATGACTTTTTCCTGTTATATTGTACAATGTACCCTCCATTTTTCTATATTAGTCGATGGTTTTCCTACAATCCAATAAATAAATAAAAAATACATTTTTTCACTTCTTCAAGTTCAAATGTTTCTTTTCTTCACTTTCAAATGTAGTGTTACATCGTCGGCGTCAGAATTTTATCGTCGCATATGTTTTCAGGCTCAAAAAAAGGCGCGAAACGCTCAATACGAACGGGAGAGGCGACAAGAGACAGCCAAGGCCATGGAGGAACTTAGGGACGCCTTGAAGTTGGAGAACGGGGTAAGTCTTAGCGACCTTGCAAGGTTACTACGTATACTAAAAGCCCGAACAGGGTGTACATAACTCTCATATTTTTCCAAAAACGGATCACTGAGGAAGAACAATTATTATCTACCTACTGTGCCTCGCGGTCTTAAGCCGCGTCCGCTGCGCCATGTTACGCGTGTTACAAAAAAATGTAACACGTTATAATGGGGCGTGGTAACACGTAACACGTTAGCCGCGGCGAATGGATAACATCCCCCGCGTTCGCCTGCGGAGGGGTGAAGTCATTCATTTTATGTTAGCGCTCGCCGGACGTACCTACACGTCTCGCGATTCGGTGATGGAGTGGAAAAAAGAAAATACTTTGTTTTTCTTACGATTATTTCGGGAAAGACAAGTGCTTTGGGACGCCTCATGAGTGATCAATCAGAAATAATAGGAATTTCAAAAGAAGAAGTGAATACAAAGTGGATAAGCCTAAAGAGACAAAATAGCAGACACGTCTTCTTCGCCGGAACTCATTTTGTTTTTGTTACAAAAACACTAACATAAAGCCGGGTCCGCTGCGCCATGTTACGCGTGTTACAAAAAATGTAACATGTTATTAAAACAAAAATGGGGAGTGGATTTAACACTTTACGTGTTACGTAACACGTAACGTAACGTTATGTAACACGTAATGTGTCATACCACGCCCCATTTTTATTATAATTACGTGTTACGTTTTTTGTAACACGCGTAACATGGCGCAGCGGACCCGGCTTAACAGAACTAGAAAGTCGCAGCAGACGGGCTGTTACCATAACCGTAACATGTTACATTTTTTGTAACACGCGTAACATGCCGCAGTGGACCCGGCTTTACCCGCGGTTTATTAGGGAAAATAAATAGTGTATTAACAGTATCAATAATAACTATTCATATTTTTAGAAGCAAAATAATTTCAATTTGAGTATCAGAAAGATAACTTTACAAAATTTCACCTACTTTCCCATGAGAATAAGATATATTCCCGCATTCAAAAGTAGTCTATGTGTTAATCCAGGGCGTCAGCTAACTCCATACCAAGTTTTATTAAAATCGCTTCAGCCGCTTAAACTTGAAGTAACAAACACCCACACACTCCAAAATTTCTAGGCTGGCTGGAAGAAATTTCTTTAGAAATAAGTCCGCCTTTGCACATTGTTGTTATCACATTATATATATAGTTTGACTATCTAGTTTTCCTCTATGGTCTAAGTTCTTTGATTTTGAGACAGAGACGTGAAAATTATTTGGGAAAATAAGATTTAAGTGAAATATCTACTGATAAAATATCAATACATAGGAAAGGATGACCCAAGCGAAGCTGGGTTTTCGTCTAGTTTAGTATTTAAAATTCTCGTGTCACCATGTTAGTACGCATACTCCTCCGAAACGGCTTGACCGATTTTGGTGAAATATATGTACCTACATTAGGTAGGTCTGAGAATAGGTTGTTATCTATATTTCATAACCCTATTTGGCAAAACAACGTTTGCCGGGTCAGCTAGTTATTATAAACAACAAATCAAACATTTACATACAATCACATACATTGCTTAATATAAATATTCCCATAAGTTCCTTAGGTACAAATGCTTTACATTAGTTACTAGATGAATTTATGAAAAATTGTACAAAAGTGGTTTATAATGATGCGCCCTGACCGACCGTTGACGACGTCATTCTTATAATATGTCCATTTGTTATGTTGCAGGTATCTAACACGGTCACACTAGACATGGCAATAAAAAAAATATCTGAAGCGTCAAGCGCTTCGACGATAGACGATATGAAGCAGCATAATTACGCGTTGCAGATGCAGAGTGAGTATTTTCTTTTATGTTGCCTGAATTATGAAGTCAGAAGAAGCATAGGATCGGAGTATCATCTAAAGCTATGATTTTCGCCTGGACCAAGTAAAAATGGCACAGGTCGTGTACATAAATCAGGAAGAGTATCGGCCCTAGCAAACTCCCTGTGGCACACCAAAACCAATTTTGCTGTGATCACTAAAACTCTTTGTATTCGGTTAGAGAGATAGCAAGCAACCTATTCCGAGGCATTAACCACGACTTCCCTATCTATCTTCCATTCTATCTTTTTTAGTAGTATTGATTTTGACACAGAATTAAGAATAAAGAAAGCCTTTATTATTTTATTTAAAACATAAACTTTAAATTAAAATACGGGTGAACGCCTCCTCCAGATAAGCCCAGCGGTCATTATCTCTGGCTGCGCTCTCCCATGCTCTACCTGCTACAGCGACTATGCTGTCTGACCATCTCTTCTTAGGTCTGCCTCCTTCTTATGTGGCCTCGCGGGTACCATTCTGTGACTTTTTTCGTCCATCTGTGGTCAGTTAGCCTCCCCACATGACCTGCCCATTTCCACTTCATTTTTCGTATGGTTTCTATAACGTCCATGACATTAGTTTGCTCCCTGGATTGATCTTGACTCAGGCAAATACAAAAAATGCCAATGCCCTTCAATGCTGAATCCAGATTGCTGAATATTGTGTTAGTTAAAAGTGCAATAGCCTCCTCCGTTGATCTCGTATCGATATAACGTAGTTGGATTGATTTAGTGGAACTCCCTCTTTGAAAATCACTCGTTTGCAATATTGAATGCATATGGTATTCAGCCCTGTGACGAACTTAAATTACACAAAACTAGCAGTGAAAATAAAGACAATTTAATACCTTTTGTAGCTTACATTACAAAACATTAGACTTATTATTTTTGGTCCCAGAAAAAAAGAAATAGAATAGCAAATTAAAGTATATACCTACTACACATTTTTCAGTTATGTTTCCGTTTTGTACATGAAGTGGTCTTTTACACAAAGAATACTCAAGAAAGTTTTTCTTTTCAGTTGATGAGATCAAAAACCTACTAGCCCAACAGTCAAGACTATAATTCGCCTGCGGTACGTTCGACGAAATCACTTTGTCGGTGAGAAGCGTTTGTTCAGCCGTTTCAACCAATAATTCTTCTCCGATACGTTTGGAGAAGAATTACTTTATTGACTAGAGTGCTAACGCCGATGACCTGTTTGAAGCCACGTTTGGGCTGCATTTACTAGGTGAGTGCTTACAAAACCGTCGACCTCTGTGGCGCCGTGGTTAGTGCATCTGCCTACCATGCGGGAGGTCCCGGGTTCGAATCCCGGCTGAGGACAATAAAAAGAAATCCAGGTCTTGGATGTTTACATCTCTGTGACGTCGCTGGTTCTGGCTCCCACGACACAGGGTATCCTAGTGTGGGGCCAGAAGCAATGTAAGCTATGATAAGAATATTTATTATTGCACATAAGAAACAAGAGACAAATAAAAGTATGTAAATCAAATGTTATGTTAAAATACCCATACAAAAGTGTCTCACTTTTACGGTCTTATATAAAAGCACGGTTCCCTTAAGACACTCCTCCGAACCAGTTTAAGTAATCGGTGGTCACTAATGTCTCTTTACCTTGGATGATTTAAGCTACTTCTGAGAAGTGTTTTAAGGAATCGCATTTTTATAAATAACACCATCTGCTTATTCAGTTAAACAGTGTGATGAAAAAGTGCAAATTTTATAGTCGGTATTTAACAACAAATTTATTTTCGGGTCAGCGTAGGTATGCGAAATCAAATGAAAGAAAACAAAATCCAGGACAGATTGTATTCCATGCTTTGATGAGATGGGTTCACTACAAGTCAAATTTCTGTATTGTAAGGTCTATAGCTTTAATTTGTTTTGTACGACTACTCGTAGTGCCCTGCCCCACTAGGACGCCATGGCGACGTCGCCAGCGACCGTAGCGACCAAGCAGTTAATATTGAAATGTATGGTGCCTACCTCACTTGGCGACGGTCTGGCAACGTCGCCATTCAATACAAACTGCTTGGAAACGTAGCTGGCGACGTCGCCATGGCGTCCTAGTGAGGCAGGGCACTTATGCGACCAATAAGAACTAACTTGTTAATGCTATAAGTAGCATTGTCAACCATTAAGCGGAGGGGACTAGTTTTCACGACACAGGGAATCCTAAAGCTAGGGCTTCATCCTTTGTATTAAATTGTTTTTAGAACAAATAAATATGTTTTCATTTCATTTTGTTTGCAGATAACTCAACATCAGAAATTTAATATTGTAAATACCTAGTTACTACAGAAGAAGAATATTCTTCTTGAAAATATAGTTCTAATAGTTTTAAGCATATTATAGTCGCTATTAGTTTAGTTTCTTTTTTATATTTTATTATTAAAGTCTGTTCGATATCATACTGTCACTTTGATATTTACCGCCTCGGCACATGGTGGCTTTTGACAAAAGAAACCGACGCGGCGCAAACACGCCAGTGAATTTGGCTCGCAGCTCGTCTCATTCTACTATTATGTAGATCACTCAATTAAAGAATTAATTCAATCAGTATTTTAGAATGTATTTATAACGAAACGATCCTGCATCACTTAGGTAGGTACCTATTCTAAATTCCGGTGGAGATGAATATTCTGAGGACACTTCGAGTGATGAAGAGTAGTGTTTTATTTTGTGCTTCATTAGGTATATCGTGTACCATGTTTTTTTTCTATTTAAAGTGTTTTAGCCGTCTAAGTTGTATTATTGAAATAAATGTTTTTTTACTAAAACCAAGATTGCCTTTGTGTGAACAGACACTATCTAAGCGAACAGACTTTACTTTATAGTTTAGTTACCTACCAAATAAATACTCAAATATTGAATTTCAAGGTTAGTTACATTTATGTACATAGATTATAAATATAAATAAATATAACTAGGTTAGTTTAGTTTAGTTAAAATAACCTAACCTGACCTAGGTTAGGTTATTAATTAATTCTATAAATGTGTGTGTAAACATTATGTATAATTTATGTCATGGCAATAAATAAATACTAAATGTTAAAATTTAAAAATAATTTGTTAAATTAATGTAAAAAATTAATATAATAATAGTTTTACAATACTAATGTAAAAGTTACATTAAGGGAAGCGACGTTCTGGGAAACAATCCAAAACACATGTATCAATTATCTTATTTTATTTACCAATTATCATATTTTATTAGTAAATTTAAGTAAAACGTTGTAGGTATAACAGTAACAAGCACCGCAACTTATTATGATTATTACTACATCCATTGAACCTACATCATTGTGATTCTACCTATATCAATTATGTTCTAGGATAGGTTGTTAATTATATTTAATCACAAAACATATGCATAAGACTCCTTGTATGTAATAATTATGTTTACAATAAATGACATATTTTAATAGAAATCTTCTTTTATATTATTTCTGTCCTGCTTACAAAAGAAAACCTACTTTTACTTTTTTACTACCTCGGACCTTTTTTTTTTGTTAACGGGGTGAAATGCTTTGTGCACCATAACCGCCACCCTTGGGGGAGGGCGACGGCCGTGTGTCGGACTCTCCTCTCCTAATAATAGGAGAGGCATACCTCCTAAAACACCCCGGGGGCCGTCCTGTCGCTCGTGCAATGGGGCGCCGCCGGATCTCGCAAGTGGTAGACCACAGTGCGAATGCTACAGCGGCGCCCCGGCGACGTCGACCCGACTCGCAAGGTGTCGGGCCCACCCTCACTGGAGAAGGGGCATGGGCCCCCCACCCCCTTCTCCCGTCACGATATCGGACGGCAGGTCCCCCAACCTGCCGTCTGTGACCCTCCCTCAACCGGCGGCGCAAGGTCCGCGCAGCGTCCCCCGCACCACCGGCTCTCCCGGCGGAGAGGCGCGAGCTCCACAAGCCTCCAACTACCGAGGACCCGTTGTGGCCCTCTGCCCGGATCCTCGGCCCATCGAATGCCCTCCCAAGAAAACACCCCTCGGCCAGAGACCATATGGGGTGCCCAGTCCCTGGTCCCTGGCTTACCACCCGCAATGTCCCTCCCTTAGACCCGGCTTGCGGAACTCGCGCCCCTCCCTGCCCCTCCAGCCCTCTTCCATGCCCTCTGCTGGACAGAGGGACATAAAGAGGGCCCCCACCGTGTGTTTTTTATAGAGGTTGTCTCCTCGCGGCCCGAAGGCCCCCGGCCCCGCTCAATGTGGGGTTACGGGTGCGGGGCCCATGGTGGACCCCACGGGACATCCAGCAGCGCAAGCCACTGGCTCTAGCTTATGAGTGTGAAGGGGACAGTTATAGTTTTACTTTTACTACTGTTTATATATACAGCGTGATCTTTTTGGTATTCAACCGTATGTGCGTTTCAATGAGGGATTTTTCTGACAGCTAAGAAAAGTAGTTCCTAATGATCCGCTTTCAGAAGAACTAAAAAAAAAAGGTCCAAAATTGCATTCCTTTGACAGCCATTCGTTTTTTTTTCTTCTTAAAACGGCTCATTAGTCAGTAGATGGCATTTTTAAGAGAGGGTTTTTGTTTTTCTAATGGGAATTGCCAGTTTATTCTGTGGTCTTTCCTCTTTTCTTTTGGTTCTTGCATTTGATTGTGATTGTAGCAGTTGTTCGAAAACAACTGCTACTGGTGCTAAAATCATGGAAAAAACGTTGAAGAAAAAGAAGAAGAATAGGAGAACAGAACATTCGCGTAACCACAATAGAAACCGAATGATGTTGCTCAGTTGATCACAGATTCCTTCCAGTTAATGAAATTACAGAACAGTAATAAAGTTTTTATCTGTGGCAAGCAATTAGAAAAAAAGGTAGGGTAATTCATCCAGTAACTGACCACTGAGCGTCCGTTACCCTTTGTTACATAATTAAATTATAATTAATTGTTGAGGATTTCTGGGATAATTATTTTCTGTTTTGGTAAAGATTTTCTTAGGTGAAATTATTTTTGTGCATGTGAAAATTTATTGAAATTTAAAACTATTTTGTGACCATTGATTCCACCTTGTTTTTAATACTTTTCGCTCGAATTTGCTAAAAATATGTTATAACAAGTAACCCATATATTTGTATTTATTTATCTACAACGCACCTATCTTACTAAAACCTAACTCGAGTCTACACTTAAACTAGAGTCGCATTTTGAATCAAAATCATATATTTTTAAACATCCTGTATAGTGAAATTGCATAAGTGTGAGTACTGTGAACGTACCAGCTTTAGATAACAGACCTATACCTACATTAAGATCAACTAGACGTAGTTTAGCAAAAAAGTTTCAACCCACACAATGTGAGTTTCCTGTTTCTAGGTTTAACCTGATTTACGCTCTCCACACATGTAAGTTGACTACCATCTGCCATAACTTTGCACATACCCATCGGATCGCTATGCAAGTCTTTGATTCTTAAAGTATAGAGTGATCATTTTGGTATATTTAACTCAAAAATGACCATGTTGTGGGTTGGAATCTTTTTGCTAAACTACGTCCAACTCTCCCTAAGACATACCGACATGCTTACTTATACTCACCCGTATATCCCGGAGGGATACTCAGAGACTGTAAGCCTGAATAAGGTTTGCCATTACTTACTACGATTCTGACAAAATCTGTCACTCCGCCAACATTGGTTAGTCGTTACATGCAAGCACGACGAACTTGAATAAAATTCATGGTTTTATTTCCAGATCATTTTAAGTCATTAAGGTTTTACCTGCTAATGAAAATCGCGAATATTTATAAACTAATCATTCTTATCAAGTTGTCTGTTAAATAGGTCTGAGTAGCAGCGGTTGTATAATTTTGTCTTAGCTTTTTTTACACCCTGTCAATAGATTCAAGGAGGCTTACACCAAAATTGTTAAACGTATTTAGTTGCTAATTTTGTCTAAATGTGATGAGATGAGTTTGCATAGTTTGACATCTGACCGCTAAACATATTTAAAAACCGTAGTGCAAGTTGCCCTAAAACTAGTTCGTTCTGTCAAAACTATGTAGTTCATGCAGCCAAAAGATATGCAGTAGGTACCTGTACAAATTGTATCTTCAGTGATATACTCGTAGAGCACAGTTTATGGTCTAAGCTGCATCTGCATCTGAGTTATAAACTGCATCTGAGTTTTTTTATAAGATCCTAAAAGTATAATTTCTACTCACTACCTACCGTTACATAAAATCAACTAGTTAAGTACGAGTATACAATATGAAAAAACACATAAAGTTCCTCTCTATAAATCCCTGACATCGTAAAATTTCCTTGTTCCCGAGGGAGGCAGACACATCTGCTACTCGCCATAATAAGGTAGCCGGCTATCCGTCTTCGAATTCAATTCAATACGAGGATAAATCTTAGTGGATTGTTCTTCTAGGCTTCTCCAGGGCTCACTATATCAAATTTAGTACATCTGGACTCAGTACAATTTTTACAAGTGTTAGTACTAATGAAGAACAGAGCCTTACGACTTGTAGCCAGTGGTAGTCAATTAATTACCCGGAAAAATATTTATAGTCAAACCGCTATATTGCGAGGTAGGTACCTACAGTGCGTTTACCATAAGGGCTCCAACAGACGAGCGACAGCTAGTCGCGCGACGGCCACCGACGGTCGCGCGACCGCCGCCGATATAGTCGGCAACTAGAAGCTTGTACGGTCGGCAAGTGCCGCCGACGGTCGCGCGACCGCCGCCTTGAGGATTGTACGGTCGGCGACCTCCGGCGACGGTTGCGCGGCTATCGGCGGCGGTTGCGCGACCGTCGGCGGCAGGCATCGCGAACTGTCGCTGACTAGCCTGTCGCTCGTCTGTTGGGGCCCTAAGAAATCTCCTGTCCAATTTTGTTATGTACTCTATTCCCCTATCATAGGACGCAATCCTGACGGTGGCAAAGGACAAGCTGTGAATGGACTTTAGATATTTCAACGCGTAATGCATCAATCAAGTCATTGATTTAACGTTCTACTATAAAAGCCACAGTCAATAATTACGCTGCCACTTACTATATATCGCCCAATCAACGTTCACGTCATGCATGGCGCACAAAATGGACCAATCACGGAGTCACTTACTCTACACATTTTGCGCTTATTTCATTGGTAAAGACAGTCAAAAGGGCTGTATTTTGTAGCCTGTAGCTATTAACTGCATTATATGGAGAGTCATACACGTAGTTGGTAGCAACTGGCACAAGCTCATAACCGAGAATAGCCTTCGTCAGAAATTGAGTAACTCACTGAAATATTCAATTATTTGCCATCATCAATATCTCCGATGAACCTTCTATTAAGTCGTCTATCCCACAAGTTTCGAATAATCCAGTTCCTATGCAGTAAAGAAACAAACAGTCGAGAGGCTCGTTTCATTCGATCCTGTTTGCCGCTAATGAAAGGAAGCAAGGAGACTAGACGAAACGAGCTTGTTAGTAGCTCGAATATACGCCAGAGGAGGACCAATAGTAGCTCTTATGCTGGTTGCAATAAAATCTCTCGAAAGTCTCAAACGGCTGTCTGCAAATGTAGTGCTCGCTACGCGCTCATGGAGAACTTCTAGTTTCAATTAGATCAATGTATGCCCGTAAAATGCCCATTCTATAAAGTTTGTCTTATTGAGTTAATTCGATGTACATTGCGTAGCCGGTAAGTCCTCCTACTTGTTAGTTTGTTTGTGAATTGGCAATGCAATGCACATCGAATTGACATAACAAAGCATGAATTGTATAAGGTACTGTGAAATGGAACGCCGAGAATTAACTATACTTGTAGGCTTTAAATGATTTGTGCTGAATCATCTATTATTATTATGGTACTGTAAGGATGTATTTCGCAAGATTGTGACACTATTAAACCAGAAGGCCTCTCCGACTTTGAATCACTAAATTCGTGCGCGTAGTCGGGAAACGGAGATATCGAGTGCCACTCGCGGGTGCCTTTGTGAAGGATGGAAAGATAGATTTTAATGAGCCCACGTTCTTGGACTATTCCTTTGATTATACGAGTAGAATCTACTGCAATATCATTTTTTTGTTGTCACTGTTTGGACTACACTAGGGTACCTCCCTAGGGCCAACTTCAGAATTCAGAATTTCGCCAAGTAACTACTTGATTGTAGTGCTGTCCCGTCAAATTTCTCAGAAAAGAGGTTGACAAAACGTACTTACTCGACTCGAGTCGAATTTTAGTTCTTATCCAAATGTAGCTGAGCTTCAGAGGGGTGTTCTGTATCCAGAGGGCTCTGTATATATTTAATAATGTATAAAGGTACTATCCCTAAATTGAGGTTAGTACAGGTAAAGCCTAAAAATTCCAGTTTGGAGGCGAATTATGTACATCAATGGACTCTGCAGATTCTCATTTCTACTACCAAGATGAAGTTATAAACAAAGTTTCAATAATGTACATGATTTGCCTCCAAAAATATGCTATTTTCCTGTGTTAATACGGGAAAAAGAAGAAAGAAAGAACACGCAATTTCCTGGTAACAAATGACCACACACAGTATGCGTTGAGTCCGTGACAAGTACTCGGTGTACATTTTATAAACGATTCAGGAATTTTCATGGGGACAAAAGTCCCTCGTCTGCCTAGGCTTTCAGGATTTTTTGTCCCATGGAAACAAAAGTCCCTCGTCTGCGCCGGCGTAGGATTTTATATTATTTAAAGGTAATCGGTACGTTTTTGTTTAGGTGTTAGTCGATCCCTAGCTAGGCTAGGCGATGCTCGACGAGAAAGATAAAACAAATAGGTACTATTATTTCCTAATAAGCATATTTCAATACAGTAGGGTGCTACATTACTACCTGCAGCTAGATCTTAATAATAATTTACTACAGTCTAATTAAATTAATATTACTTAAGTGGTGGACTGCGGACACACAATAGGGAATGGATGAAAATATCAGAAGTGCTTGATATTTTTTTTGGTGATAGGAATAACCTTCCTTAACGCGGGAAAAAAGTTTAATTTTTTTTGGCCCCGTAGTTTATTTGAAATATACTTAATATTTTTCCATTCGTAGTTCTGGGCTTAGTACGGCATATCAGACATATTCCTTAGTCCGCTACGTATAAAAAAAAATCCACCTTGAAAAGCTGTCATTGTCACCAGAATTTTTTTTTTTTCATACGTAGCGGACCAAGGAATATGTCTGATATGCCGTACTAAGCCCAGAACTACGAATAGAAAAATATTAAGTATATTTAAAAATTAACTACGAAGCCAAAAAAATTGAAACTTTTTTCTCGCGCTAAGGAAGGTTATTTCTATCACCAAAAAAAATATCAAGCACTTCTGATATTTTCATCCATTCCCTATTATTAAACATCGACAATTTCGATAATTTTGTGCAATGTTTCACAGCACATCTAGGATGCTACTACGTTTATTGTAAAGGTAGCATATAAGTGAAATTTTATTGGTGAGTTCTGGCCTAACGCTGATTTCTGTAAGGGACTGAGAGAGGATTTGGGATATTTTACGGGGATATGAACAGGGAACTTTGAACTTGAATTGACGAGTAGAACCCTTAGTTTTCGATATAAACCCAACACCCTTGTAGGTATCTGTAATTTATATGCGTATTGGTTATAAAACACAAAGCAGTATAATGTACTGTAGATGGTTTTTTGGATACACTTACCTACATTAATTTTGTCGGAAAAGTCCGACCAGGTTTCACTCTAATTTGGAGCAGTGTAATGTAGGTAAATTTAAGTTGTGTCTATTGTGTATTTGGTCTCTACTTTACCCTCTAGGATACAGGCGCGAGTTTACGAATGCTTATGAATGTCACTATAATAATACGCTTTGCGTAGAATGCTTGGTAAACAGCATTTAAATCTCAATCGGAGGTAAATACATACAAAGATACTCATACTTCTGATATAGTTACATTGCCGAGAAATAAGCTTTATTGCTCTCAATATATCTTTTTTGACCCGACCGTTTGTTAAGCCTATCTCCTATTTTCTCTCCTTCGTTACAAAGCTCGCTTTTTGCCAAAAGAACTACAGTGGTAGACGCATAAAGAGATACGTAGATACGGTAGACCAGTGATGGGCAAAGTACGGCCCGCGGGCCAGCTCCGGCCCGCAAAAGTATGTAATCCGGCCCGCCGAGGGTCCATCGATATGGATAGTATGGCCCGCTTTATCTACCATTCGACCATGAAGTTGCGGAAAAACTCAACCAGAAACCGATTGACTGATGAACACTTTTTCGCAGTGCTGAAAGTTGCTTCGTCACAGCTGGAGCCTGCTTTCGAAAATATTATGGAAAATAAAAAAGAATTCCATATGTCCCACACGCCTACCATGGCAGGGCCTTCGAATAAAAGTTAAATCAATTATTTAATGTAAAAGGTAATTAATAACATTGCTGTAATGTTTTCACTGTGATTAAAAGCTTTAACACAAAATGCTTTTTTCTATAATTCTGGCCCTGCTCTAGAATTACATAAACTTTGTGGCCCCCCATTTAAAAAGTTTGCCCACCACTGCGGTAGACAGTGGAGTGTGTGTCTATCACCCGGCCCGTAATGGAAAACCCGCGGTTGAATGGTACGCAAATAGCGAAGGAAACGTCGGCCGTATTGTGCGCGATGATATGAGCGAGCCAAGCGAATGTGGTTTTATCTAGTGATCCTGGTTCCGAGTTAGAGCCATGATGTCGGTATGAAGGCTTGGTGGCTTTGTGTGTATCACGGATTTTATGTTGTTCTTGTTACTGTAACACTTTATTGCATAATAAAAAAAATAGATATAATCAATATAACTGAAATAACATGATGATGATTTTGATAATGTCATGATGTTAAGATCGCGTGTGACTTTTTAAAACAGATACCCCCGGTTTCTCGTACGATAACAATCTGTTAATCTACTGTTAACTGCTGTCAAACGTTTTTTTCGTATGCACTTTGGCCAACTGACAGCTGTTAACAGCAGATTAACAGCTTGTTAGTTTACGAGAAACCGGGGGATAGTGTCTTACCCCCTCTTCCTCGTAAGCTAACAATAATTATGTTAATGTATTGATGTGTACTGTTACGAGTAGAGAACTCATATCTATGTATCTACTCATTGAATAAGTTTAATTAGTAACATATTATATTATCTTAAACTAGCTGTTGCCCGCGACTACTTCCGCGTGGGCTTTAGTTGAGTAAAGAGTTTGCAAATAAGATAGGGATACTTTTAGTCTTACCCCCTTTCTAAAAACTATTTTACACGTTTTTCATGACTACTTTCGATGAAGGATCTTCATGCTGATTTTCATTCGAATAACTTCAAAAATGGCTAAGTTTCATACTAACATTGCACCGCCCTTTTATCCCCTTAAGAGTTGATTTTCGAAAAACTATTTTACATGTGTTTCATGACTTTCAATGAAGGACCTTCATATTGAACCTCATTCGAATAACTTCAAAAACGGCAAAGTTTCATACTAAGTTTGCACCCCCTTTTCCCCCTTAAGGGATGATTTAAAAAAAAACTATTTTATACGTGTTTCATAATTTTAAATGAAGAGCCTTCGTACCAAATTTCATTCGAATAACTTCAAAAACCGCAAAGTTTCATACTAACTTTGAACCCCCATTTTACCCCCTTAGGGGATTAATTTTCAAAAATCCTTTCTTAGTGCTCCCCTACGTTACAAAAGGAACCCCTGTGCAAAATTTCAAGTTTCCACCCCTTATAGTTTAGGCCCAGTCAGTCAGTCAGTCAGCTTCTCTTTTTATATATTATTATATATATAGATAGTTGACAAGCTGCACCAATGAAAAAAATTATACATTTCAATGTAATATTTATGTTTTTAAAAAAAACAAACTGTGATAGCAAACTTTAGAACCCATAGGCTAGATCAATACGGTCAATAGGTGCTTGAAATATAATTTGAGATTTAAGAAGTTCCTTTTTCGCAAAAATGTATTAGGTACATACAACTATTATACTAAAGACGTGGGTCTGGAGTTCTTACGTAGATGGACATTCATACCCACTTAAGTATGTATTTGATTTAAGAAAAAATCTTAATCTAAATCTTGTATCTTATCTTATGGTCAGAGTGGAGATTTTGTCGCTGCCTTTTTCTCCACTACATTATTGACATTCAACAAACATAATGAAAATTCTTTACTGTGAAATACATTTTTGATTACATGATTTTGTTCCACTAAATTGTGACTGTGATAAATTAATGCCTACTAATATGAATATAATTATTTTATTTAAAATCGAGTAAGAAGAAAGGAGGGGCCTTTGCCAAGCAGTGGGACACAAAAGAGGTTATGTAAAAAAAAAGATTTTAACACCGCCTACTTGGGAGTGACCTCATGTTGGCAAGTCAGATCAGCTCCAAGCCAATATCAGCCAGTTTAAGCAAAAAGGCGGTGAATTCATCAGACTTTTTCTCCCGACAGCTCTGCGCGTAGTCTGTACCCATCATCTCTTGGAGGGTTGATGAAAATTCCTTGAGTGCCTCCACCATGTCGGTATTCTGAAACGATTGGAGAATGCCGTTCAAATCTGTGTAACTATAAATAAATTTAAATAATTGCGAGTTGAATTGAAATTGGCTTTTCAATACACGGCTGATTTTGTATGATTACATTACATGTAGTACCTATAAGTACTTATAGGTAGTAGGTACATAAAATTATTTTTCGGATTTTATATAGGAAAACTTGAGGGTACATTTACTGATCCAAGTTAGAGTACTAGTACAGTTAATTGGCAAAATATTGTGTTACATTTATGGATAGATACTAAAGAAGCTGTAAAGACTGCTATGCATTATTATACCAACACATAGCTCGTCTGAAAACTCGTTTTTCATTTCATTTGTGTTCTGAAACTTACAATATACGTCACTACAGCTGCAACTGCTACGCGTTGTAACAACATGACCTCACATCTCCGCACATGTCCTCTCGCCGAATCCATCAGAGCGTGGACAGTGCGTCCGTCGCCTTTCGTCAGGGCTATGACAATCGATGGGCTGCGCTGACAGGCGCTACGAGCGTCACATACCTCCACCCAAACTTCGGTTCCACCTGCTTGGAGAAGAAACCAAGGCAATAGTTAACATTTCAGTAGATTATAACATCATGTTTGTTCGTTTTCGTTGCATTGAAACAGGGATTAGCTAACATAAAAAGTTTTTTTTTTTTGTTTTATTTTGGTGGCACAATATTCAGACTGGCGCTAAATAAATACCTTCACAATTTTAGAAACTTTTTGAAAATTGCGCGCTGGCTGGCTGTAAATAAATTGCCACTTGAGATTAAAAAAAATACAGACAAAGGCCGAGCTCATCTAGAGTGGAACGGATTTTTCGTCGTCAAACGCCGTTTTATGGCACATAACACCCGTTTAATTACCATTTTTGTGAACTCCGGCCATTAATTTATCTTTTTAATTTTGCATAAAATTTTATTGATACGTGCCAGTACTTTTAAGGAATTGCAATATACTTTTTGGTCATCCTTTTTATTAACCTTTGAGGTTATTTTAGTATATTATAGGTTTTTAACGATAATAAAATTAAAATTAATATAGGTACCTAATAGCTGTCTAATATTGATTTATGTATATGATGTTTATCAAAGTTCTGTTCTTAGCTTACCAATGTAGGGCAAAAACGTCTCCACAGAAAGATGCTCATAGTAGAAGCTCAAAAGAAGTGAGCTGTTGACTCCTATCCCGCAGTAAAATGAGTAGCGGAGCGGGGTGTCAGGATCCGCCACGGCTAGGGTGCTGATACGAAGGAGGGACTCCAAGGCCACTCCAGTTGGTGGCGAAGACTGAAGAAAAAGATTGTAATTTTCAAACCTGCCTGTCAAAAGGTATTCCTGAGTAACTCTACTTTTCTGCGAGTCTGACGCAGAATCGATTGAGAATGACTGAACCGATACACATTTTTTTTTGTAATTTTCATAGTTTGCAATGTATGGTTGCAAGGACAAAAATCGCCATCAGCAGGCGCTAGTTATACCTACCGCTCCTTTGTAACTGTTGCTTCTGTATTTATTTTATGGTATGTAATGTAACGAATTAATTTTATTAAAAGATGCTTTTTAGGCAAATAAAAACTTTTTATTATCTTTTCGTCAAGAAACCTAGCCTAGCTAGCGCCCGACTGACATCTCTAACAAAAACGTAGCGATTCTCCTTCAAAATATTTAAATTCATACAAGACGGCTGTGCCAGCCAGTTACTTTATAGAATAATCGCTACAGTACACACAATAAAGAATAGTCTTATTTATGCACCCCGGTACTTACCATAACACAGCAAGGCTTCGGGCTCTCGTTGATCTGGAAATTTAGCTCCGCGTAGACCATGCCCTGCATTTCGCATTTGAAGCTGAGTGAGCAGCCGCAGTCGGCCACGAACCGGGCGCGGCCCGCGCGCGCTGGCAGGGCCGCGGCCACCTGCCGCCACTCTGTCTCGTTGGTGAAGTCCGTCAGCTCGTTCAGGAAGTTCTCCTCTAGAGAGAAGATGGTGAGGGTCTCCGTCAACGGCTCCCCGTGCTAGAATTTTGGAATTAATAGTATTTATTCATAGAAATAGATGCAAGCCGCTTTTTGGAAATTCATGGAGGAGGCCTGTGTCCAGCACTGGACTTCTTGTGGCTGAATGATGATGATGAAGATGATTGAGAGAATATTCTTTATTGTATGTACACCGGGAATAACACATGATGATTTGAGTTTGACGTTTCGACCGGTGCGTGCATTTTATGCCACGAGTGATGGGGGTAAGGTATCTTTGCGAAAAATTAAATTAATATTATTAATTAATTGCGCGTAAAACGCTCCGTCTGGACAGGCTCTAAGCTGAACGTGCTCAAAATGCGTTCGGAAATTTCATAATTATGTATTTCTAAGACCAAGAAGCCAACAATGGCTTACAATATCTTTAGTGATTTTGTTTGTACTTCGTATAAATACGAATTAATAGCTTAAATAATAATAGTAACTTAAAGTGATTGATATTATGGATTGGTTCAGAACTTTTTCATTATTATTAGATTATTATTTTTTTAGATAGAATTAAGATAAATAGAGAACACTTTAGATTAGATTAGACCATCTTTGTTGTACATAGCAGAAAACAAAATACAGTAAAAGGCTTACATATCTGAGCCCCGGTTTCTCGAACGCTAACAGTTTGTTAATCTATTGTTAACAGCCGTCAGTTGGCAAAACTGCATACAAAAAAAGAAGTGACAGCTGTTTACAGTAGGTTAACAGTCTGTTATCGTTCTAGAAACCGGGGGTCAGTATTGCCGTATACAATTGTCGGTCATATCGCTAAAATCTCCTCCATACCTGGCGCCAACTAGCAGCTAGATTACAAATTGTTTCTTACATAGGTATAAAATGGTAATTTTGTATTGGTTATCGGTGGTTTGGTATTTCCAATTGCAGTGGTACACCTACTGTTGGTAAGTATTGAGTACATAAAGTCTGTTCGCTATCATAGTGTCACTTTGATATTTACCGCCTCGGCACGTGGCGGCTTTTGACAAAAGAAATTAAAGGAAGCCGACGCGGCGCAAACACGCCTGTGAATTTGGCTCGCAGCTCGTCTCATTCTACTATTATGTAGATCACGCAATTAAAGAAGTAAATCAATCAGTATTTTAGAATGGATTTATAACGAAACGATCCTGCATCGCTTAGGTAGGTACGAGTACCTATTCTAAATACCGGTGGAGATGAATATTCTACTCTTCATCGCTTCGAGTGATGAAGAGTAGTGTTTTATTTTGTGCTTCATTAGGTATATTGTGTACCATGTATTTTTTTCTATTTAAAGTGTTTTGGCCGTCTAAGTTGTATTATTGAAATATTTTTTTTTTACTAAGACCAAGGTTGCCTTCTTGTGTACCGACACTATCTAAGCGAACGGACTTTACCTGGAGTCCAGACTGAGCAAAAGTATCCAGGCTGGCCAGATCCTCTGCTCTGGTGAAGTACCACGTCAGGTTGCAACTGGGCGCCACATTAGTCGCATTAGCTTCTAAAGTTACCACTGTCCTCTCATTCAGCAAGTGAGAAACAGGCGTTATCTGAGAATCAATGAATCTTCGTTATCATCAACCCAACCCTTCTTCGAGCCCTGGGATCCGCATCAAGGACCGCTGCGAACTTCCCCATATCGTACGATCATCGGATTGATGCTCGACCCTCTGACCACCATCGTCCGATTCTCAGTAGCTTAGTGTACTTGTATAGGAATACTCGACAAATAACTTGAGAAATGACTCTTGCGTATTTCGGGTCTCGTTGGTGGGTGCGCGGGATGTGACGTTCTTCACGCTTTAGTTGCGTCAAAGTAACAATTACGATTAACTAAATAATTGACAGAACTCTAACCACCTTTGCAGTTTCTTTTGTAATGTTCTGGTCAATGTTTCTTGTGCAATAACATACACATACATACTACATAAGCTCACGCCTGTATCCCAGAGGGGTAGGCAGAGACCAGGGACTGCCACCTGCCACGATCCTGACAAATCACTTTCGCTTCATCGACATTCATTAGAGTCGTTGCGAGCACGCACCCGGTTTAGGGTACTTTTTATCTTGCCCTTTGCTAATACATCCCCTATGTGGTCGAATTACGTCCGATTGGGGCATGTGCAATAAATTATTATTATTAAAAATATCCAAAATCACAATCGCATACTCGGGTCGAGCTTGGGACGGTTTTTTATATTTCTATTTTTTAGTTGTTTATATCATTTGTTGACGGAATTTCGCTCAAATAATCTGTCGATCATTATAACTCTGGACCACCTGCCGTCTTCCTTCTTTGCCAGGCCCAAAAGTCTATATTGGTGTATTACAGATTTACACTTGACAGCAGAGCGACTTTCACATTTTGTTGCAGAGCTACAACATAAGGTAACGCAAAGAGTTACTTAGATATTAATAAAATGAAACTATACAAAATACCAAAATGTTTTATATAACCAGTAATGTTACAGCATGTGGTGCAGAAACCCACCAAGTAAGAAGAAACCCACCAAGTGGGTCCCGCTCTTTCATCGGGTCTTAGAATACAATACCTACAGTTGAAGAATCAAGAAACATCTCCTATTAGTGAGAATTGATAAATTAAATTAGGTAACTATGTTAGGTACTTTCCTGTAAAACTGGTAATACTGAGTCAACGCAGGTTACTGTCATTTTAGCTGCCCCTGATTCATCTTCCACGTTGACTTTAACAGTGAATTCATAGCTGAAAAAGGTATATTTTTTTAAACAGATACATAACCTTTATATGAGTTTGCTCAAATTACGGGGAATTCAAAAATAATCAAAAATATGTAAGTTTTATTCATTGCACAAAAAACAAAGATTATATGAAGTAGATAAATGCATAAAACATGGAACAAAATTAAACATATCTAAACATTTACATAAAGGCACATACATTGCTTCTGGCTGGCCCCACTCTAGGATACCCTGTGTCGTGGGAACCAGAAACAGCGACATCATAGACATGTAAACATCCAAGACCCGGGTTTTTTTTGTCTCCAGCCGGGATTTGAACCCGGGACCGCTCGCATGGTAGGCAGCCCTAACCGCTACGCCACAGAGGTCGTTAAATTTAACGCATTGAAGGCGAAGTTTCAACTATTCGCGCGGGCGCACTCTCCCCCCCCCCCCCGCCCCGTGAAACCCCTGCCGGACCCGTCAAGTGCAAACGATAGAAGTTATATAAGCCATAGGTAAACTTCAGTCCAACCCTCTGAACGTAATTAGGAGTAAAAGTGTACTGTTCCCAAAAACCTCTGAAGAACAAATTGTTGGCAAAAGAAAAACCAGGATCAGAGAAAGAAATATTAATTAGCCTGTAGAATGTTTGTTTGGCCAATCGGATCACCTTAACAATTATAACATAACATTTAACCACACCGCTGTCTGCGACGCTCGCGGTGTATCTTTTGGCACTGACTGAAAATCAGCGCTGAAGGCTTGTGCTTCAGCATAATGCTGAGTCAGCTGAAATTTATAACAGCAGTGACACGCCGTGACCTTTATTTTCCTCCTGTTTTCTTCTGATTTTTTGTTTTGTACTAATTTTTTGGTTAAATTTTTGGATTTATTTTGTTTTTGTGGCGTGTGTTCTGTTGTTATAATAATTTTTTTTCTTCTTCTTCTTCTATCATTTACATACAGTCACTTACATTGCTTCTGGCCCGACACTAGGATACCCTTTGTAGTGGGAACGAGAAAAAGCGACATGACAAACATATAAACATCCAAAAACTGGGTGTTTTTTGGCCCTAGCCGGGATTCGGGCCCGGGACCTCTCGCATGGTAAGCAGATGCGCTAACCGCTGCGCCACAGTGGTCGTCTATGTTTTATTATTCTTTGTTTGTATCTACTCACCTTCCTAAGCTAGGTAGACCTGTGTACAGCGTAATTATATCCGTATTATCACTTTCAAAGAAGTCACATGGTTCACCGTTGTGGGTACACGTCCAACTATACTAAAATCAAAGACATAAACTAATTTACCTGCAATAATAATAAAATCTTCACTTTTGACAGACAAACATTATTCTACTTACGGTTATTTGATCAGCAAAGAAATCGTGATTGAGGACGGCTGCTTCGAGGGCGAATGGCGTTTCAACGCTGACTTGAAGATGATCAGCACTCAGATAGACTTCCAAACCCCTGCGTAAAACTTGGAAAGGCAGCCCTGTCTAAAAATAATGTTTTAACGTGTAGAAAACATGGTTTTAAATTATTATTTTCAAGGGCAACGCAATTGAGTACATAAATGACCTTATAAGACATGGTGTTTACCTAAATGGTGCGGCCATATTATAGACTGGTCTCAAGCGAGAGTGCCGTTTGTTACTTAAAATTGTATTGTTACGCTAATCATAATAAGGACAGAACAACATGGAAAAAGTCCCATACTGAGTTTGGATTCCAAATAGTACAACAGCTTAAAATACAAATAATGTTTGTACAATATCATATTTTAAATCAAATTTTATATCCTCGTAAGGCCCAATGTCTTCAAGTGATCACAAAAACAATTGCTGTTTTCAAGGTCGGGCCTTTCGAGGATATTTCAGTTCTAACTGTCAATTGCGTTAATAAAAATTAAATTACGTTTGACATTTTCTACCTACCTATATTCTATTTACTGAAGCGAACGACTAAAGGTAAACAAAGACACAGCATCTCTCAAACTTACATCTCACTCAAAATAGCTCATGCACGCAGCTTTGCTTGCATCGTTGTACTATTATGTATTCTGTGGCATCGTATACATCGGTTTGGCAGTATCAGCGTTGGGTCCGGCTCGCACTCCCATATTTTCCGTTTCGTAATAACAAACACAAAAGTATAAAACAACTGGACGGTGGACCAAAAAACTTTACCAATACCTTATTTACAATGATGAACAGACTAAAGATAAGTTACCTATTTTATTTTCTTTAGTCGCACTCCCATCAACCACAACGTCAATCTTACTTTTTTTGTCTTTAATTAAAAAAGAGGTTCGTAGTCAGCTCTCCATACTTCTTCCTACACTTCGCGTAGCCCATTAGCATAAAATAGTCGATCATAATCGGCCTTTAAACAAAAGTCCGTCATCTTTCCTAGTTGCGAACATATTTGGCAGCAGTAGGATCGCTTTTATTTGAGGACCACTGAAATTTTAGGTATTTTTTGGGGCATAGATCTCTTAAGCGAATGGTATTTTCATGATAAAATAAAATATTAGTTAAATAAACTGCAAGTGGGGGATAAATCAGGTAATAATAGTGTTATTGTGTTAATTGCTTAATGGTATTTATTAGGCATATCGTTCTGTATAACTTTGCTAAATATTATGCAGTGTTATAAATGTGGCATATTCAAAAACCAAATTTTTGACATGTTGACACTTAGTCGTTCGCTTCAAAAAATAGACTGTACGTGTTTGATAGAAAAACATAACGTCGGCTAAAGTCACAAACCTCTCTCCATTTTTTTTTTCAAAATGTAAGAGATATGCTATAAGATACGTCTCTACTAGAATAATAATTTGAAAAAAATGAAGAATGAAAATAAGAGGTTTGCGACTTTGCTCGACGATAACAATTTGCTTACATATCGAATTAATTGAATTAAAAATTTAAATTTTGCATTAAATGAAGATAAAAATATGTCTCGAATGTCCGTATTTTTGTTTTCGCGTGCTGTCGAAGCCCACATTCGTCAAAAGCAAACAAACACCTCGGTAAGGAGTTCTTTCATCAGCCTTTCTCACCTGCGTAATAAAGTCACCATTGCTGGTCCGTATAACTTTACAATTAACACCGTATGTGAGGTCAGGCTGCATGGACCTGGCGGGCACTAGGAGCCTCGCACCAGTCTCTTGGGTCACGCCGACTGAATGAGAACCGCTCACACTTTTTACGGTCCACTGGAACTGAGGACAATATAAATAACAAATTAATATTGATTGCAGAGGTATGAACATAAAATATTAAATTTCTTAGAAATTTTGTTGTCTTAGACTAAAAAGATTAGTTTAAAACGTCGAATTGTTATGTAGGCCTGTTTACATTTTCCTGATCTCACGTGTGTGTACCTTACCTATACTTTAGGTGACATTCTACATCTACTTTATTAAGCTCTCTCTGTATATTACATAAATTGTTTGTTACCTATTTTACATGCCAATAAACAAATTAAAGTAAATTAAATTAAATTCAATGGAGCTTCTGAAAAACGCGTCTGACATTTGATTCTTATCAGCAGGGAAATGTCGTCAGCAAGAAAAGTGTTACCTATGGTAACTTTTCTTCTTAAAGATTCACACTATAATGTTTTGACTTTTAAAGTTATCGATGGCAGCCATGGAATCATATCATATAGGTACTTCGGCTCTGATGTATTAATTTTAGGATTATTTTAGAAAAGATAGTCAGAGTGGAGGTTTTTTTCCGCTGACCTTTCTCCACTAAAAATACAGCCCAAGGGCTAACATAGTATATTGAAATTCAGGAAACTTACGTAAACTTACGTGTAAAGATTAAATTTTTTACGTTGAAATAAATTTTTTCTTTTGATTTTAAACAACTGACAGCTGTTAACCGTAGATGTACCACGTTTTTAGTGTACATAGTTTAGATGAACAAATCTGGAATAAAGGCAGAAACAGACTATTGAAACGCGACGCGACACCACGTATCTACTCCCGATGTGCATCGTGCACATCACCAACAAGAGATGCCTAATATGATTCAGATCATAGTCATCATCAATCATCAACCCATTATGTACCCACCGAGGGGCACGGGTCTCTTCCCTGAGGAAGGTCTTGGCCATACTCTGGATTGGTAAACGCTTGTAAGACTAGTGACTGGTCTTACTGTCAGAAGTTTTCAAGCCGCCCTATTAAGGCCTCTGACTTGGCTTAACGACTGCCATCTATCGACGGCAGCCGGCACCAACTGCTTAAAGTGCCTTGCGAAGCACGGAACCGCTAGGAAAAATGCCACTAATTTTAGTCATAAACGGTCACCCCTCCATGCACTGAACGCGCCCAATGTTGCTTAACCTTCGTGATCGCTTAAGATCCCTCAGGCAGCCGGGGCTACGAGCGATTTCAATAGTAGATTTGATTTTACTCAACACGCGTCGCGTTGCGTCGGATCGCGTCGCGTTTCAATAATGTGTTTCCGCCTTACTATGTAGAGCTCAACGCAAATATGCCAAGCCACCAGAGTATAATTACGTGAAAGTCCTCAGTGGGATGACACGTAGTAACTTGGGCTTCCACCACGTGATCAATGTCAGCGTAGGCCACAGTGCTGCCCAGCAGATTTATAGAGAACAGTTCTCCTCGACCCTCGACTTGATTCAGTTTCTTGTCGCCCTGGGAATTGTCTATGTGGAAGACCTTTGGGTCCGCTGCGATTCCAGTGGGTGTAGTAGCCTGGGCCGTGAATATGTAGTCCACGCCTCGGAGTAGCTACAATTACATGGTACTTATTATTCTGAAGTGAGATTATTCTGAAGTCGATAGACGGTAGTCGTTAAGCCAAGTCAGAGGCCTTAGGGGCGGCTTGAAAACCTCTGACAGTAACACCAGCCACTAGTCTCACAAGCCTCCACCAAGCCGGACTTGGCCCCCGTGGTGCAGTATGGGCTATACCTTCCTCACGGAAGAGACCCGTGCCCCTCGGTGGGGACATAATGGGTTGATGATGATCATCATGATTGCTCAGCCGAAATGGACTGCCGCCCACAGAGGCGGCGTATATTGGGACGGAAAAGTAGGTGACCAGGCGACCGCGGCCTGGACGATGCTGGCGACGCAAGACCAGGAAACTTGGAAAGCCAAGCGTCAAATGGCTGATGATGACGACAATACTCCAATTTTTATTCAAGGCACGCTCCCTATTTTAACAATCATGTAATCGTGCTAAAGACAACTATTCACAAGATTTAACACAAAATACAAGAATGATTATATTCAATGAGTTGCCTGCGGTCGGGGTACAATGGACGATACTGTTCACCAATTCGGAAAATTAAGAATTAGTAAAATTAAGAATTTTCGTAAAGAAGAGTTCGTCCTGATAATTATTTGGAAAATTACACACATCGAAAAATAATAATTGGGTTCTAATCGCCGGCTTCACCATAACGGGCTGAATACATTTAGACATAACTACTTACATAATATATTTTGAAGAGTTAAAGAGACGAACCTGGTCATTTTCGATCACATACACATAAGGCACAGGCTGTTCCTCGTTTAATTTGGCTTCCAAGGTCCTTATAGCTCGCCACAGTAACAAAGTAAATCGCTGAGACGGTGCGGGGAGATGCGTCCAACGGACTTTCCATTTTATTTCCAAGTCCATGTCTGCCCCCTTTTGTATCCTAGAAGATACACAGCAAAAATACTCTTTATTAATTTCCGCTGGAATTGTTATAATAGGGTAGTTTCCAGGGTCAAAATAATTAAATTCTATTTAGTCAGTATTTTAGATTATAAAAAAATCCAGTCAGTTCTAGTGATTGGTGCCTCTGCCTACCCCTTCGGGGATAATGGGCGTGAGTTTATTTATTTTTATTTAAAAAAATATTAGACACGTATTTTTTCTTTTTTCGATTCGCACTCAGTGCTAAAAAAAGGAGCACGGCGTGACGTCACACGTAACTTTAATGGGCTATATCTTTGTCATTTTTGGTCTAATTTACAAATAAAAAAATACTTGTCCCTTATTTTTGAATAATCTAAAAGACGGACTAATTACATTTTTTAGGGCAACTAGCCCATTTATACGCAAACCATCCTCTTACCGTACGTTTCTGATTATAAATATGATTCCAACGAGTAATAAAATTCGAAGAAAGAATCCGCCTTTTATCGATAAATTGAAAACGATGCGGTGGTGACGTAGTGGGGTTCACCCTTGCTTCTTGATCATGAGGGTCTAGGTTCAAATCCCGCATGTACCAATTACTTTTAGTAACCTACGTACATTTGTTTGGACAGCAACACCATTCGCTGATAAATTGTGCCCGGATAACGGCGACAGGCTTGCCATTTGTCACGTTGGGACCTAATAAACTCGGCAAAACGTGGGCCGAGTTCTAGTGATTGGTGCCTCTGCCTACCCCCTCGGGGATAACGGGCGTGAGTTTATTTACTATTTTTATTTATACAACAAATATAAAACCGTAACTTCCACACAACACAATCACTTGACCTGGTCCGAAGCCAGGATACCCTGTGCGATGGTAACCAGGCAAATACATTACAAACATGGAAATGCACCCAGACTGAGGCCATTTGTAGAAATGTGGGGCGGCCCCTAGTGGGAATTAAACTCATGATCTCCGTCTTGGTAGTTAAACGGCTTAACGACTAGACCAACAAGGCAGTCCTTATATCTGATCGTCGTATATACATAAGCACAGAATACATAATAGTACAGGTACAGAAGATTCACTCCGCAAAATCAATTAAAGAAAAAGGGACTCTAGCAGCGATACGCATAGGTGCAATTCAGATCGCACGGCGCTAAAAAAGCTACATATTAACCTACATGTTGCCTCTCTTTCCACCGCATAACTTGCGCGCGCGTCACTGCTCGCTCCTGCGTGAGTTCCTACTTATCAGCCACTCTGGAGTGGCCGCCGCATGTACTTAAGCGTTCGATATACCACGCGAAGTGCGACAGGCCTGATCTAAGTACGTACTTACGAGTACACCATTTTTGAACCAAAACTTTCGTAAGCACTAGACAATATTAACTTTATTTCGGATACACTTACCTACTTGACATTTTGTCGTAAGAGTCCGACCAAAAGTCAAGTACGTGTGTACCGGAATAAAGTTAGTAAGACTTACATTATGACAGTTTCATCCGGCTTCTCGATCAATGCTTCCTCATCCTTTGGACAGACAAACTGTGGCGCCATAATCCGGAATTTTGGCTTCTCCACGTCCTAGACAAAAAAGTCAATACCAAAATTAAATGTTACTTTATTCCCCAACCAATACTTTACGCTTAGCGATAACTTACATCTTGTGCCACACACAGCGTTAGAAACAAAAGAAGCATAAGTTTTCCCACAAAACTCATGATTTACAGGAACAATGCTTCACGAGCAAGAGTAGAAATAAAAATGAATTGTTAGAGAGCGTCGGCTATTCCTAGAGTACTTACCGGTGGCAATAAGTACAGGGGCACGTGCATCGCGTGCTTTGGGATATCTGATAAAGCCTACAATATCCGCTATGAAACCGTCCAAATGTACGGTAATTGTGCTTACTGAAAGTGGATTGATATATGATACGAGACGCTAGGAGCGTGTATTTAAAACCACTTAATAACTGGTTTACAACGCTTGATTAGAGAAAAACTGAAACTTTAAACATTACTATTTCAGGTAGTCATTCGGAAAAAGCATGAAAACATGAAACCCATTTAAAAAAATCATGATTCGTTGTAGTCAAACTTGGCTCGTAGCCAGTGCTACGAATGCCTACGAAATCCATTATCTATGTCATCGGTGAATGTTTTTCCATACTACGGAAGCCAAGAGAAACTTCCAGAATCAACCAGCGTTTAAAATTATAAGTGTTGCAGTCCCGCTTTTCTTCAGATGTCTACACACAAGCCTACGTAGATTGTGCTACGAGCTGTGATAAGAAGGGCTATGAAAACCGTAGCACGTTGTTGCTATTTTCTCTCATATCTCGAATTACCAATAGAGTTCCTTTACCAATAATAGGAAAAAATGACTACAAACAATCATCCAATTCCATCTGGTTCAGTAGCTCTGTAAATCGCCCCACTATGCAGCCGCTTCTACAAAATGAGATAGAGCAACAAAAGCAACTGCCCGCTGAGAGAATACCTACCACCAAAAGGCCTGTTGCCGAGAGCCTGTTAAAAAAAAAATCATCATCATCAACCCATTATGTCCCCACCGAGGGGCACGGGTCTCTTCACTGAGGAAGGTATAAGGCCATACTCCACCACGGAGGCCTAGTCCGGATTGGTGGAGGCTTGTAAGACTAGTGGCTGGTCTTACTGTCAGAAGTTTTCAAGCCGCCCTAAGGCCTCTGACTTGGCTTAACGACTGCCATCTATCGACGGCAGCCGGCACCAACTGCTTAACGTGCCTTGCGAAGCACGGAACAGCTCGGAAAAATAAATGAAAAATAAATGAACGTGGCATTTTTTTCCTGCGTCGAACTTGTCGATTGTCATGCTTAAAAATGTGACTCTAGTTACTATTATACCAAAAAATAATGAAGATAAAGAATAAATATTTTTTGTACTTGTATTTGTCCCAAATTCATTGTAGTCACGTGGTAGGTACATAATCGCGCTATACTAATCAGGCTCAAACTTGCAGGTTAGAACTGTTAAAATGTTTTTACATCTAAATGATCTATTTAGATAAGTTTAGGATTCAACGACAAAACTAAAATGGACCTAATATGTATTTTATTCTTCTTTTTAGCGTGTCGATGGCAGGCTTAGTGTCGTGGTGAACGGATTTGCCAATCAGCGTTAATGACTCGTGAAGCTGTGAAATAAATTTATATAAGTTAGATTTAACTAAATTTAATAGGTATTGATGTAATGGGTAGTTACTTCCCGTTGACCTAGAAATATGAAATTTAGCAAATAATATCGTAAACAAGAAAAATCTAAAAACTACATTTTTAATTAAAGTTCAGAAATAAGTGCGAGTACGGAATCCTCGGTGGGCGAGCCCGACTTTCTTTTGTCCGGTTTTTGTAGTAGAGTAACTATTATTATATTTTTGGCATTATTTGTACTTACTAAAAAATATTGTATTTTTTATTATTATTGTATTGTTTAGAAAAAAATTGTTTTAAATATTCTAGTTTTGCAATTTTATTTTTCATTTTTTTCTTTATCAATGTCGTTTCAAACTAAAGAGGCAAGCTCCCTATTATATCGAATTCTGAGTGCGTATACTGAGTTTTGTCATTCACTTTCGATAGCGAGAGCGTTTGCGATTTGCATAGGAGTGACAAAGCGCGCCATATAGTTGTCTCTTTGTCACTCCTATGCAAATCGCAAACGCTCTCACTATCGAGAGTGAATGAAAAAACTCAGTATACGCACTCTGTCATTTATGCGCCACAAAACGTCGCCGTCGACTCGGGCTACCCATGCTCAAAGAGGCAGAAAACACCATCTTTTGCCAGAAAAAGACCGGCTACGCGGGTCTATTGGCATATTTAGACCTTCACTCAGGATTGGGTGGCTATTGGTCGTACCTAGATAAGAAAATACCGAATCGGTGGCATAGCTGTGCTTTTAGACGTAGGTACCTAGCTATGTTATTTATTACACACTAGCTGTAGCCCGCGACTACGTCCGCGTGGGCTTTAGTTGAGTAAAGTGTTTGCAAATAAGATAGAGCTACTTTTAGCGCATGCGAAAGAGCTTTCATACTAACTTCGCAACCCCCTCTTAGCCCCTTAAGGGATGATTTTTGAAAAACTACTTTAAACGTCTTTCATGACTTTCAATGAAGAACCTTCATGCTGAATTTCATTCGAATAACTTCAAAAACGGCAAAGTTTCATACTAAGTTTGCACCCCTCTTTTTCCCCCTTAAGGGATGATTTTTAAAAAACGATTTTACACGTGTTTCATAATTTTAAATGAAAAACCTAGGTACCAAACTTTACCAAACAGTACCAAATTTTATTCGAATAACTTCAAAAACGGCAGTTTCATACTAACTTTGAACCCCCATTTTACCCCTTTAGAGGATTAATTTTCAAAAATCCTTTCTTAGTGCTCCCCTATGTTACAAAAGGAACCCATGTGCAAAATTTCAAGATTCTAACCCTTATAGTTTAGGCCCTGCGTTGATATGTCAGTCAGTCAGTCAGTCAGTCAGTCAGTCAGTCAGTCAGTTAGTCAGTATATATATATATATATATAAGGAGAAGCTGACTGATAATAAGGAGTACAACGTCGAACAAAGCGGGGAAAAATTGCCGAGTTTGCAATCTGTATTTGGGCCAGGCTGCTAACTCAATAGTGAAGCAAATAATCAATAACAGAGGTAAAAAAAATATAAGGGCGCTTATACACGGGCGGGACGTTGCGAACGCGGACCGATGACAGTGCCAAGTGCTGCAGTCGACACAGATATTTGAGTCGACACGATTCGATGGCAGTCGCCGCCGACATGTCAGCCTCGAATAATCGCGTCGTCACCTGCCGTGCCGTCGACATTATATTTACTGCCGATGCCGGTGGCACTGTCGGCCGCAACGTACCTGCCCACAGTGGTTCGTCCCCATACAAGAGGTTGGACATAGGATCCTTAAAAAACAAAATGCGTTATTTTGGAAAAACAAAACTACCAACGCAGTCTATAATCAAAGAGAAATAACAAATACAGATTGACTTTTTTTGATATGACCCATAATTTATGAGTAAATAATTAAAAACCATTTCTTTAGTATGGAGAGTAGCATACAAATATTGATATCAGAATGTCTCAGAGTAATCGAATGTATTTTGCCGTCTATTATTGTCAACATTAGATTGTGGTTGATCGTGGTGTTTCCGTAAGTAGTTGGAGTGAGTGGAGTAATATCTGCTTAAAACGCGACCATTTTGTTCTTCACATTGGATTCTGTATCTTGTATGAACTTGAAAGACCAAGGCCGGTAGTATGCAGTGGATGATGGCCGCTCATTCTCCCAAACGGTCCCTGGTCTCTGCCTACCCTTCTGAGATACAGGTGTGAACTTATGTATGTACCTACCTACATCTACTACATCTACCGCTAACGTGGTATTATTTTTCCTTTATCATCCATATCTCTTAAGGGGCACGTTAGGGGCACCATGTGTCAAAGGATGAAATGTGGTAAATAATATGTTAATACTATTTTTGAAAACCGTAATCCGAAAACAGGAGGGAATCATGAGATATCAATATTTGTATGCTACTCTCCATACTAAAGAAATGGTTTTTAATTATTTACTCATAAATTATGGGTCAAATCAAAAAAAGTCAATCTGTATTTGTTATTTCTCTTTGATTATAAAATGCGTTGGTAGTTTTGTTTTTTAAAAATAACGCATTTGGTTTTTTAAGGATCCTATGTCCAACCTCTTGTATGGAGACGAACCACTGTGCGGCCGTGTGTAAGCGCCCTTAGCTATGGGCAGAGTACACAGTAAGTTTTTTGCTCAGCGTGGTAAAATATAGATAGATACTTATTACAATTTATTTCTGTATCCGATAGGGGTAGGCTGGGGCCTGTTTGCTGATCTCTCATGTTTTCCTTCGCGGCCAACTCCGTGCAGTCGAGATGCGATCCGGGTGGGATTTTTCCGTTCCTTCCTCGTGGTCGTGGTCTAACTTAGTAGTCAAACTGAATTGACCACGACGAATTTTAACATTCTTCGTGGTCAAACTGTAACTTTACTATATAACCTCTTTGAACATACTGTATACGATGTAGTCTTATTGTACAGGGAAAAATAAACTAAAATAGGCTAGTTGCCCTAAAAAATGTAATTAGTCCGTCTTTTAGATACAAAAATAAGGGACACGTATTTTTTTATTTGTAAATTAGAACAAAAATTACAAAGATATAGCCCATTAAAGTTACGTGTGACGTCACGCCGTGCTGCATTTTTTAGCACGGAGTGACGTCACACGTAACTTTAATGGGCTAGGTATATCTTTGTTATTTTTTGTTTCACAAAAAAAATACGTGTCCAATATTTTTTTATAATCTAAAATACGGACTAAATACAATTTGATTATTTTGACCCTGGAAACTACCCTATTGTATTTCAAGACTATCACACAGGGCGTAATTTTTTAACAAATTTGTTAGTTAGATAGACAGCGAAGAATGTTAAAATTTTTCGTGGTCAAATCAGTTTGACTACTAAGTTTGACCACGAGGAAGGATTGGACTTTTCAATGCTTGATTAGACTGAAGTCCGCAGCCGAAACTCGTCATCACATGCGAAATCAGTCATTTGCTCAATGTTTTTGTCGGGCATTAACATAACATAACATTTACATACAGGCACATACATAGCTTCTGCCCCTAGGATACCCTGTGTCGTGGGAACCAGAAACAGCGACGTCACAAACATGTAAACATCCAAGACCTGGGTTTTTTTGTCCCCAGCCGGGATTCGAACCCGGGACCTTTCGCATGGTAGTCAGATGCGCTAACCGCTGCGCCACAATGACAGGTCGTCATTATATTGCTAGTTCAAAAATGTACGCATAAGGGCCCTGCCTCACCGGGACGCCATGGCCACGTCGCCAGCGACCGTATCGAAGCAGATAATATTGAAATGTATGGTGCCTAACTCACTTGGCGACTGTTGGCGACGTCGCCAGCCACGTATCCAGGCAGTTTGTATTGGATAGCGTCCCAGTGAGGCAGGGCACTAACGGGAGTCATTACCGCATGTCAGGATTAGAACCGATACCTTCACGCATATAAAAAGTATATTATTCAAGATACTATACTCTACGCAGTCTTTTTACGTGGAAAAAGGACAGTAAAATAATAAAACCAAAGTAAACGGAGTATTTTATTCGCCCGCGTTTTATATTGAAACAAAGATGGTAAAACGTATATTAGAGTACTCAACTTATACTGCGATAAGCGGCACGGTCAAATGAAACAATAAAGTAGACAATAATAAAAACGTCAAATTTAAAACATTCATAATAATCATTGCACGGTATACATAACATATTATTATTAATATCTAAGTTCAGCTGGGTACTATTAGGTACTTTTGGCAGTCGAGTATTTACTGAAGAGTCAATTTAGTTGAATATAACACAGACATAACTATGTACTGCGGGAGCCTACTATTTTTTACCAAGGTGCGTAAAGACTTAATAGGTTACTTCAGCTACACTGACGTACCAGTTATAATAGTACATTTATGTTTTAAGCCACAAAGTACATAAAAATAATCGGTTTGTAGCAAAAATATTCTCGGAATAAAACTTTCGTAAGCACAACACATTGTAAACTTTTAGTCCGGATCTACTTACGGGTGTTGTTATATCGGAAGAGTCCGACCAGGTTTCGCTCCGATTCGCAGAGCTTAATCATAGTGAGCAGAGACGGAGCTCGCGTCGTCGGTTGCTCGTCTCACACTGCGGGCAAGCGCGCAGCGCGCCCGCGCCGAGGTGGGTGGGGCGGGTGCCGGCACGCTTGCTCATTAAGCTCTGCGAATCGGAGCGAAACCTTGTCGGACTCTTCCGATATAACAACATCGGTAAGTAGAACCGGACTAAAAGTTTACAAAAATATTCTCTTAAAACTGTAAATTTTAATGTCGTATAAATAATCTATAGTAGCGGTTCTAGCGAATGGAAAGGCTTTACCACATAGGTACTAACTATATATATATATATATATATATATATATATATATATATATATATATATGCTGCGTTTAGTGACTGTTTTAGGAATCGATTTTTATCATGAAACCGATAGCAAGAGCCCATGGATGCGAATGGCACGAGACCGTGAAAGATGGTGTACTGGGGAAAAGGCATATACCCACCAGTAGGCAGAAGTGGGCTGATGATGATAATGATGAATCGATCGTAACATTATTAACTTTATTCCTGATACACTTACTTGATTTTTCGTCGGGACAGTCCGACCAGGTATCGCTCTCATTCGCAGAGTTCAATCCTGGTGAGTCGAGACGGAGCCCGCGCGCTCGTCTGTGACGGACGGGGAACTGACATGATTAAGCACTGCGATTCAGAGCGAAACTTGGTCGGACTCCTGCGACGAAAAATCAAGTAAGTGTATCAGGAATAATATTAATAACGTGTAGTGCTTATGAAAGTTTTCGATCATAACAGAATATAACCGATTATTTTTATGTACCCTTACGGCTTAAGACATAATATTTTCCCTTCTTACAGAACATGTTATTGATCCAAAGCAAAACCTGTATGCCGGTTTTAAACTTTCGCTCATATGTATACTAAGGAACCTGTTATCAGATATCGCGTTATTTCAATAACACATCTTGTTTATAAAACATGATTCCCTAAAGCACTTCTCAGAAGCAGTTTAAATAAACTGAGGGCCAGTTTCTGAACTGAGAATTTCGCTAAGTAACTACTCAACTGTAATGTCTCATCTTTCTCGCAAAAGAGCGTGACGGAACGTTATTTATGTATTTATGTATTTAAATTCTCAATTGAAAAACAGGACCCAAGTCACGTCTGTAGTAAGTAATGTGAAATACGTAACAATAGATTCTTTAAACTACCTCAGGATTGTTTTAGAGGAATTATGTTTGTATAAAATTCGTCGGCTTATTGCAAGAAGTCATTAACTGCCAAAAATCATTAACTGCTTTTTTTAAAGGTTTGGCCGTATTTTGACATCCTCTACAAAATGCAAAAACTCACTTATTTCTATCTAAATTAGATAAATTATCTAAATTTTGTAGAGAATGTCAATATACGGTCAAACCTTTAAAAAAAGCAGTTAATGATTTTCGGCAGTTAATGACTTCTTGCAATAAGCCGACGAAATAATCTTTGAAAATCACCGTAGGAACAAGAAACAGATGGTAAGGGTGATTATTCCGTAATCCGTATGATAAGTTCATACTTAAGACTGTCTCAGTTCGAAGACGGTGTGTTTCAAAAGAGGTGTGTACCAATCTGAACAAGCGTTTTAATTAAAAAAAATAACACAAGTGTTATCATCCCAAAGTCGTGTGGAATGTGGCTTAAAATAAATGTTCGAGTTACTTAACCGCGATTTTTCGTGGCCCTAACAATATGTTAACAGACTGTTGATCGTTGTCAGCTGTTCAAAGTTCATGCAAAGAAGCAAAAGGAGTTCATCTTCGTGCAAGTATTTGTGTTATAAGTACGTATTTTCAATTCGTTGTTGCATTCGGAAACCAGAACATGCAAAGCCCCAACAAAGTGTCATTTGGTTTAGCTTCGGTTACTTCCCTATTTATGCTAATGCCAAGTCAAGACATTTACATCAAAACAATTGATTCAACAGTCTGCTAAAACGTCCCGAAGCCTACGAGAAATTGGCGGTAAATTTAATGACACATACAAACTAAATTCTGTAAGTGAATTTTCTTCCAGTACTTAAATATATATATATGCTTGATTGCGCGTTGTTCATTACAGTGTGTCGTTATGTAATTCAAAATGTATTAAGGATGTAGTTGGGCCGCTGAGGAGACTTACAAAACTACTCTATATGGGTACCGCGCAAGTGTTTTTGAATGTTATTGCATTCTATCAAAATTATCAACTTTATACATACTCCGTTGGTCAAGTATCAACGGCCCAACTGGTGAACATACCGTAAAGTTTACTCTTTGGAGAAAACAGAGGTTTGTTTATGAATTTCGTATCATTCAGTTTGCTTATTAAGCTCAGATTTTAAACATTCTCATCGTGACATCTGGTTTAACGACTTTTGTTATTGTAGATGTGTATTCCCGCAACAATCAAGGACATTAAAAATTGTCTCTTAGTAGTATGAAATTCGTTAAAAAAATATATCTAAAAAGAGGTATTTTACCAGGACACAAATACCGAAAAAAAACTACAAAACTATTAATACGAGAACATTTACAAATAGTAACCCCCAGTTTCTCATACACAACAATCTGGTAATCTACTATTAACAGCGTCAGTTATTTTTTGTACGTCCTTTGGTCAATTGACAATAGATTGTCAATGTACTAGAAACAAGGGGTAAGAAAGATAATTCAGCAAAAACTACAACATTTATCTTTAAAATTTACATTAAATTTACTCTAAAATTACATTAATTATTCTAAGATTTCTCCACAATCTGTAAGAAAATTCAGTGACAGAATAACTTAACGTACAACATTATTATCAGATAACTTACGAGCTAATGATTTGAACAGCAATACGAAATGTCGATGACTTGTTCTTAGTAAACATTATACTATCCTACCCAGGATACAGAGCAACTTCTAAGGAACTGCGAGATAATAAAGATGATGATTTTAGTATAGATGGTTAGAGTATCATTTTTTGGCTTTCTTCTATTACAAATTCTTGATTTCTGTTTATTGAGTGCATGATAGGCAATTGTAATTGCAACACTCTACTAACAACTCGTAGTTTTTACACTTGGTACGTAATAACCATCCTAAGTTCATAACAGTAACTAGTCTTAAAACAATAGAGTTTTAATATTATGAGCATGGAACTAATAAAGGTTTCAAAAAGCTATATTGCTTGACATGTGCCAGCTGAGCAAAGTAGAAAACAAAAATTTTGATAATGATTCTTAAAATTTGTCAGTTGTTTGGTGAAAGACAATTTGTTGCACATAGCGAACACTTGCGTCATGTGTGACGCAGACCTGTTAAGTGCTAGGAGATTCCCATACAAACGTAGTAAGGTAAGGTTAGCATTATGGGACCCAGCTAACTCTTTCGAGACGGCCAGCTCTGCCGTGGTGTCACTACTGGCTGCCTGAAGCAGTCAGTTGTTTTTACATGCTCTCACATTGAAGAAGAAACATCGGACACATGAGCAGATCCTCTTCCTGGAAGCATCACCTGCATAGCGGTCTGTCAGTCACTTCATGGTATGTTCTGTGCGAAGTGCCACTTCACACAAATTGGATCTCCTTAGAAACAGCAGACTTCGTATGAGGCGTTTTGAGATTCATCTAGCTTATCTGTCCTCTATAAAGGCGCCGTGTATGGTGGGGTGGACCAGGACAAAACAAAAAAGACAATAATTTAACTAGAGACTAAAATGTCTGGTAGGTAGTAATGAGGTTTCTTTCCGATCGATTGTAAATTGAAACTAAAATACATTTGTATGGGGATCCCGTTGAACGCTCTCAACCTACACTTTTAACACAAGCTCTATAGATTCACGGAGTGTAATGTTAGATGAGTCTTTGACGCAAGGATCACACACGGTACAGGTAATGCCATCTCAAGCCTGCTTTAGTGCCTAAGTGATTGTTTACTAAGAACCAAGCCACCTCAGACAGCGCTAATCATATAGTAACTAAGAAGAGACGCCAATCTTGAGCTTCTTGACCCGGCGGGTGGTGCCTTCCCCGTCGGAGCTATCTGTGTCATGGGAGCTGCCCTCGGACTTGATGCCCAGCTCATGAGCGTCCATGTAGTTGCCCGTGGCTCGGGCCTTCTCGAGCGTGCGGACTAGAACATAAAATAGTATTTTAACAAATTTTGAAATTGGAAACTTGATAACAAGGGTTATCAAGCAGCAATGCCTATACAAATATAATTTGGTTTTATCTACAAATGGCACACCTCGGCATAAGAATTTACGAATATGTAAGAGGATACTAATCGACGTTACTCTAACTATGTTTAGAAGGGCGTTGCCACCTGAAGAACCCTCGTACTATAACTAGGACAGAATTAGAATAGGGCAGTTAACCTTGCGTAGATTACCTGCCCTAAATTGGGACAAAAAACAAAAACAATAAAAAAATCTGTTAAAATTAAACTCGCATATTTTCATTGAATTCATTTAACTTTTTGCATTTGGCATCTTTAAATTTAACGGAAATTTTGCCCTAACATATTTTTATAACATTTTATAGGCTCTCCTTTGTAGATGTCATTTCTTGTGTAATGTCTTGTTCAATGTTTTGCGAGCAATAAAGTATAAATTATTATTATAACTTTGAATCAAATGAGGGCATACTTTTACTGTGCGCGAAATTTAAAACATGGGAAGCCAAGGCCTTGGTGCGAATGGGTAAGGTTTAATTTCATGAATGGATCTTTTTGTAAACTGGACCCGGGCCATAAATTGCATTTCAGGACAATCGCGACCGTGCCCATCTGTCAACCCTAATTAGGAGCAGTATCGGAAACGGCATGTGAATTTAATGAAATAAATAAAATTCATTAATAATTTAAAATCATTACAAATTGAATAATTTTTTTGTCCATATAACTGATTTGTTTATGCGCCGAATGACGCCAAAGGCTAGGTTCTTATGGAAATGCATGTGAGCATTTTCATATTTATCCAGTGAACCAGACACAATTTAGAAATGCCCAGCAAAAAGCCTAGATTTGTCTGTCTGCTCCTGTTTTTGCATAATCAGGGTTTTGATAGATCAATAAATCAGTGCGAATTCCAATCACTAGTCAGTAAACATATAACCTCCCACAATAGGGCACCAGTAATCACTCAGAGAAGGTTTGAGCTTATACTAAGACACTCTTATTTCCTCACAATGTTTTCTTTAACAATTAGCGAGTGGTACTAGTGTATTAAATTCATAAATATGCAAAACAAATTCATTAGCCTAATACTGCATTCAAACCCACAGTTTATCGCTTGTGCAATGGGTGTTTTACTGATGTGCTATCACCAAACCAACCAATATTTAATGTTAATTTGAATTACTCACTCTGCGTCTCAAGTATACTGTTTTGTCTCCTCAAGTCCTCTATGTCTTGCTGATGCGAGTTGTTTTTCCGCCGCATAAACTGAATGTACTCCGCCGCCTTTTTCAGGATCTGAGCCCGACTCGCCTGGAAGTTATGTTTTTAAAAAGGCTCTATTATTTAGCACTACTGTGAATAAAATCAGTCTTTTTAAATCCCTGCCTACTGAACACTAACAGTTTTATGGAAGTTTTTTTTTTAAATTTAATTGTTATTAAAATGGCAAGGAAGAGAGCTCAAGGCTAAATGGAGTGACAGGATAACCAAGAAAACAACACTTAAGTTTCACCAGGCGGTCCACACAGCCAATGACAGATTCAGATGGAGACCTCTACACCCATTGTCATAACGGCCACGAGCCTCAGCATTGAGGGAGTGATTTCAAAGTTCTTTATTTAACATTATTAGCTAGGGTACATTTATCTTAGGCAAAAACAGTCCTAATTTAGAAGGCTCTCTTAATCAGACTAAGTAGGTGAGCCTACTGTAAACATTGAGGGTAGATGGACAAGAATGCGTAGCCAGCGGCAAGTCTGGGTAGTTGGCGCAGTGCGAGCGGCGAGTGACGCAAGCCGGACCTTATGGGCCTTTTACACGAGGCCAATAGCTGAGACAATCCAGTAAGCCAGGACAATGCATTGGATTGGCCCAAGCCAATGGATGAAGTCAATCCAATGAAATAGAACGATTTCGAATTTGCTGGCGCCAATGCGCCCCCACTACTTTCCCATTGGATTGGCTCGTGTATTGGCTTCATGCGAATATGTTTTCCGGGCCAGTAAGCCAATCCAATACATGTCAATGCGTGTTATTTATTTATTTTATTTTAAATTGTTTTTGGTTATAGTGTGATAAACCATGGGTATACATGGGTAACATTTTTAAACGTTTATATTAATAACATTTTTTTTTAAATTAGAAATTAATTTGATTAAACTTACTGCCCTACTCGACTGGCTTGTGTGTAAACGACAGACACGAATTTTGCGCTTTTCATTGGATTGGCCTATTGTCCTGGCTTACAGCCTATTATAATAGTAATAGTGATTACTATTATAATAATAATAATAAAAGCCTTTATTCTCTGACCACAAATTTTACAATAAATGCATATATATAAACTTAAAATATTTGATTTGTTTTGTTCTTAATTTAAGTATAAGTTATTGTGGCATCGCCATTCTCTAATTAGTCAGGTTGTCCTTGGACATAGGCCTCCTCCAGGCATTTCCAAACTTTTCTGTCACGCACTGTGCTTCTCCAGCCTTTGGGTTTACCCAAAGGCTGGTGATTACTATTATTACTCTTTAAATAAAATGTCTTAGTTAATTTCAGGATAAATTCAAATAGCTTTAAGAAGAGTAATTTTAAGGGCTCTATTTTGAATAACTTGTTTTTGAGGTACAGTCGACAGCACATCATGGTATACTCCCATGCACTCTACTCCGTTGCATTACGGGCTACTTTTCAACTAAAATGTGAAGATTGACGTGCTGTCGACTGTACTACTCCAAACAGGACAACCATAAGTTATACACAGGCTTATTAGTGAAGTACAGATCTTTAATTACAGTACCCAACAGAAACATTCCTGTCCAAACATTTTCGGCAACTCTAGCTAACGTCCAACAGTTCATTGTGCACTGCAAAAACCCAATTAATAATTTATTATGACATTTTTGGTAACCTTTAATAACTATTTTTTTTTAATTTAAGCTTTTCAAATAACAATAACTTTCATTGATGGGAGTGATGGACTGGATTATTGCTATCCCCCTCGAATAGACATTGCCTAGTGTGGTCTGTATCATGTAATAATTTTACATCGAAATAGACAATTTTGTCATTAACTTTAGCACCTTCAAATGAATTGTTCGTCTTAGTTAAATTTTGATCACAAGCCCTTGATCACTGCTAGGAACTATAACAAATAATGCATTTCATCATAATAATATGTATGAATTTCTAAATTCAACCTTGACATCAACCTTAGCATTAACTGTTAAACTAAATGTACTGTAGAATAATAGGACTGTGAAATCAAGGTCACATGTATTTTATATTCACTATTTTTTATTTATTGCAGTAAGAATAATTTAACATAACATAAGATTTACATACAGCACATACATTCCTTCCTCTGGCCCCACACTAGGATACCCTGTGTCGTGGGAACCAGAAACAGCGACATCACAAACATGTAAACATCCAAGACCTAGGTTTCTTTTTTTTTGTCCCCAGCCGGGATTCAAACCCGGGACCTCTCGCATGGCAGGCAGATGCGCTAACCACTGCGCCGCAGAGGTTGTCAAATTACTAAATTGTGACAAATAGTCTCGTACTTTGTAAGAGATTAGAAGTAATCTCGGTTTCCGGAATGGCGTGTGAATTAACTACACTCATAAGATACTTACCACTTTCTCCCCCTGTAAGGCAGGCACAGAGTCCCGCAACGAAGTGAAACTGTCTTTGATGTGATCTCTGCGTTTTCTCTCTAAAGCATTATGATGTGCCCGTTTCTCAGCCTGAAACAGAAGCAATTTTATTGAAGAAGAAGAGGGTAGGGATAAGGTAGGTACTTATCAAAAGTTGGCCATTATTTAATTTCAAGGAAAGCACCAGTTGGTCAACCCTAACATTTTTGGTAGATTACAGTATTAATGTAAACTTTATTTGCTATCAACTGTACGTAGCCTAAATCTGACTCATAATTACCTACACAATAAGTACCATTCTCACAAATTTATCATTAAAACATAACCTTTCCAATACGAAGGATGTAAAAATTCTCACCTGCGAATAGTATCCACCTCCACCCAAACTACTCCTAGCCTGAGACCGGGAATCCGAATCATTTTCAGCCTGGAAACAATAGATTACATCAAAATAAACAGCGCCAACCTGCTAACATTGGTCAAATTCACTTAGGCCACTTACATCGCTCTCTATGTCGATGTCGCGATCGTCGTCACTCATAATGCCAGATGATCTTATGTAAACTATGATTTCGTTAGAGTAAACGCCACCAAAGCGTGTAAATCAAAATAGAAAAAGCCAAATTCTCAGATAACGTATCGCACAAAAGCGTGACATATTTATAAAGAAGGAAGATTCCGAAAATTATTGTTTAGCTGTAAATAGTATAACCACTTAGGTGTTCTATGTTCAAGGAAAAAGAGACAGACCTATATCATAGGACCCTTTCTAATTGGGTAGGGTAATAACTGAAGGTCATGCAGTTTTTTTTTTTATATCTTTATTTTACAGGACCATGTACGAAACTTAAGTCCTAACTTATACTATTTTACATTTATGAAACTAATCTAGGATTAACCTGAACTAAAATTGAAGAGTAAACTAATTTGGATTAAATATTCTTTGCGTATGAAGAAATGAATTCAAATATAGGTACATATTATATGTATTTCTGCGTGAGATAAAAGTTTCTGAACGTTATAACCTAAAAATCGTTGACGTGAGATATTCAAAATTTTACAACACTTATAATTCTTAAAAATATTTCACGCTGAGGTTCAAATTCATTGCATTGAAAAAATATATGTTGTAAACTACCTTCTACGCTAGAATTACAATACGTGCAGGATGCATTATTTATTAACTTAAGTCTGCTGAGATGAGCCGGAAATTTACAGTGACCGATTCTAAGACGACATAAAGTTGTAATAAAATTCCTTCCTAGGAATTGTTGAGACTTCTCAAACCAAGATTTAGTTGAAGGTATTGGAGCTATTTCTGCTAACCATTTCCCCTAGAGAATTGAATTCTCTAGACGTGTTTAAATAAATTATCCACCTTTTTATCATATTTACTTTTAGGTTATAAACTAAATCTGTCGGAGGTACCAAGTATTCTGAGACATACAAGGAGTTACTAGAACGAGCCAATTTGTCAACTAATTCATTGCCGAATACACCTGAATGGCCAGGGACCCAGCACATCTCAACAGTTACATTGTTGTCTAATAAGGTATGTAACAAATGTTTAACATAAAGAACTAGATGATTAGCTTTTGCAAGTATAGCTCTAGAGGATATAGCTTGCAATGAACTCAAGGAGTGTGTTAAATATGTACAAAAGTGAGTATAATATAGCCAACACTTCTGCAGAAAATATTGAAAAAAAAAAAATTGCAAGTAATTGAATAAAATCTGTTTTTTGACTCAAATATTCTAAGAACTCAAATTTTGAATCAAACTTTGTCAAATTCACACATGAATTTGATATAATACTTTGAAAACTATATTTGAAACAGGGTAATTTGTGTGACCAGAAGACTACATCTTGAAATTCAAAATTTAGATGCAATATAGATTGTGCAAGGTAGTGCTTACACTTAAGGGTACAGTATTAAAATTAGGAATGTAAGCATTTTCTATAAATTTGGATACAACATTATTGTCTACAGATACCAACTTGAGGGCATACTTTTCAATTAAAAAAGATCTACGAATAAATAGGGGGACAATTCCAGCTTCAACCTCAAGGGAGTTTATTGGCGAAGACATCATACCACCAGTTATGATACGGAGAGCTTTGTTCTGTATGATATCTAGTTTACGTAATAAAATACTATTTGCCTCATTGTAAAACATACAGCCATAATCCATATGGCTCCTCACATCTATATATATAAAAGGAGAAGCTGACTGACTGACTGACTTAGAATCAACGCAGGGCCCAAACTATAAGGGTTAGAAACTTGAAATTTTGCACAGGGGTTCTTTTTGTAACATAGGGGAGCACTAAGAAAGGATTTTTGAAAATTCATCCCCTAAGGGGGTAAAATGGGGGTTCAAAGTTAGTATGAAACTTTGCCGTTTTTGAAGTTATTCAAATGAAATTTGGTACGTATGTTCTTCATTTAAAATTATGAAACACGTGTTAAATAGTTTTTTAAAAATCCTCCCTTGAGGGGGAAAAAGGGGGGTGTAAAGTTAGTATGAAAGTTCTCTGATTTTCAAAGTTATTTCAATAAAAAGTGGTATTTGGGTTATAAGTTTTCAATAATGATTATTTCCGATATCCGTTTTTGTGAATTCACCCCCTAAGGGAAAAGGGGTGTGCAAAGTTAGTATGAAACTTTGCCGTTTATGGAGTTATTCGAATGAAATTCAGCATGAAGGTTCTTCATTGAAAGTCATGAAAGACGTGTAAAGTAGTTTTTCGAAAATCATCCCTTAGGGGGTAAGAGGGGGTTGCAAAGTTAGTATGAAAGCTTTTTCGCATGCGCTAAAAGTATCTCTATCTTATTTGCAAACACTTTACTCAACTAAAGCCCACGCGGACGTAGTCGCGGGAAACAGCTATATATATATATCTATATATAAAAGGAGAAGCTGACTGACTGACATATCAACGCAGGGCCTAAACTATAAGGGTTAGAAACTTAAAATTTTGCACAGCGGTTTCTTTTGTAACGTAGGGGAGCACTAAGAAAGGATTTTTGAAAATTCATCCTCTAAGGGGGTAAAATGGGGTTTTAAAGTTAGTATTAAACTTTGCCGTTTTTAAAGTTATTCGAATGAAATTTGGTACAAAGGTTTTCCATTTAAAATTATGAAACACGTGTAAAATAGTTTTTTAAAAATCATCCCTTAAGGGGGAAAAACGGGGGTGCAAACTTAGTATGAAACTTTGCCGTTTTTGAAGTTATTCGAATGAGATTCAATATGAAGGTCCTGCATTGAAAGTCATGAAACACATGTAAAATATTTTTTCGAAAATCATCCCTTTATGGGCAGGAGGGGGGGGGGGGGGGGGTCGGGAAGTTAGTATGAAACTTTGCCGTTTTTGAAGTTATTCGAAAAAAATTCAATACGAAGTTCCTTCATTAAAATGTATGAAAGACGTGTAAAGTAGTTTTTTGAAAATCATCCCTTAAGGGGGTAAAAGGGGGGTGCAAAGTTAGTATGAAACTTAGCCATTTTTGAAAGTTATTCGAATGAAATTCAGTATGAAGAGGTCCTTCATTGCATTGAAAGTCATAAAAGACGTTTAAAGAAGTCTTTCGAAAATTGTCCCTTAAGTGGTTAAGAGGGGGTTGCGAAGTTAGTATGAAAGCTCTTTCGCATGCGCTAAAAGTATCCCTTTCTTATTTGCAAACACTTTACTGAACTAAAGCCCACGCGGACGTAGTCGCGGGCAACAGCTAGTAGCAATATATAATGTCTTAAGAATTTTAGGATCTGAGCCCCACTTTAGGCCAGCTAATGGCTTCATGATATTCAGTCCTAATTCTGCCTTTCTGTATATATGTTCTATATGGCATTTCCAAGAAAGGTCACTATCCAAGTATATCCCTAAATATTTAAAATTTAGTGTGTGTGGTATAGATTTTTGATCATAGGTAATTTTGGGACTTAGTTGATGTCTTTTATTCTTTGAGAATAACATGCAGGCACTTTTAGTGGTGTTAACTTCTATTTTAATTTTTGTATTGAGAATATGATAAAGATGAAAAAGGCAATCATTAATGACCAACTCCCCATTAGGCACTGAATCACACTGTGTATAAATAACTAAATCATCTGCATATAGTAGGTATTTTACTTAATCAGGGATCTCTTTCATTAATTCAATTAATCCAATTATAAATATAAGGGGAGACACTACAGAGCCCTGTGGAGTGCCTCTGTAAGTAGTTTTAGGACCAAACATTTTATTTTTCAGTTTTAGAAATAACCACTCTGATATGGAACCTGGAAATCCTAAGTTAAATAAGCTGTTTATTAAATGAACATGGTCTATGTTATCAAAAGCACCCTTAAAATCAAGAAAAACGGCTAATGTGAATTTGTTACATTCAAAACTTTGTTTAATATCCCCTACCAGACATGCTAAGTTATCAATAGTGCTTTTGCCTTTACGAACCTTTGCCTTTTTGAACCATACTGGCTCTGCGGAATAAGGTTCTGATTTTTAATTGACCACTCCAAGCGATTCTTCAGCATTCTCTCAAAGGTTTTACTAAAACAAGAAGTGAGTGAAATAAGTCTATAACTATTTAAGCTGTTAGTGTCACAGTTAGGTTTAAGTAGAGGTACTACAAATTGTATTTTCCAAGTGTCCGGAATAATGTTATCTGACCACAATTGATTATAAATCTTAAGTAAAATGTGTTTAGCATGAAGTGACAAACTTTTGATTAACTCATTGGGAAAGAGATCAGGGCCAGGAGCAGACTTGTTTCTGCTTCCATCAATTGCAGCTTGCAATTCGTCCATCGTAAATAAATTTCCTAACCATTGTAAAGAAAAGGAGCCTTCAGCAGAAAATTGTTGCACAAAATTATTAGTAAACTTACTATTCTGACCTGGTGCAATTTTGTCTAAGAAAGAGAGAGCATTAGTTGGTTCAGACAAAAAATGCGACCCAGAGTGAGAAGAATTCAACCGTGATAACTTAAACCTACGAATGTGATCCCATATTAATTTACTTGGAGTGCACCGATTGAAACCCGAACATAGATTCCTCCAACTCAGTTGTTTTTGTTCCAATAGTATAGCTTTCTTACGAGCGTCAAGTTTCTTATATAATAAATAGTTATCAATAGTAGGATAAGATTTGTATGAAATGAAAGCTAAATAGGCCTGATCAACAGCTTCCTTACATTTGTCATTCCACCAGACTACAGACCTAACTTTTTTTGTTTTAGTTTGTTTCTTTGTAGATTTGGGAAAAGAGTTAAGAATGTCATCCAGAATTCCCATAAATTTATTGTAATCACATACCGGGTTGCCGGATGGTCTAAAATCGCAAAAGTGGTCAGTAAAAAGTTCAGAAAATTGATTCCAATTAATTTTTTTCAGATTAACATCAGAAGAGATTGGTTTGGGAATGTCAGATCCAGAAGACTGACTGAGAGGAGCATCAAGCAAAGTCGGGGAGTCAAAATATAAACTTACAACAATAGGAAAGTGATTACTGCTGAAAGGATCATCTATAACAGAAAAAGAGCTACTAGAACTCAGCCATGTTGACGCAAAAACTAAGTCCAACACATTACCAGTGCAGCCAAAGGGAGCTAATGTTGTAAGATTGTGATCATTAATACACACAGAATTATGATTTTCCATAAAAGACTGAATTTCGGTACCTCTTTTATCGTTTTGCCTTGAGCCCCATGCAAATTGTGCGCATTAAAATCGTTATTAGATGTTACTTTAGAAAAGGCATCTGAGAGTAGATTAATTCTAAAGTTACCATTTGGAGGTGGTGGACAATAACAACATAGAATATCTATAAAATTATTATAATATTGTATAGTAAATAGTATATTTTGGAAATTGTAATCTGTTTTATAGCTACAGCTACCCCACCATGAGGTCTATCTGAATCATGTCTAACAACATTGTACCCCTTAATTTTAAATTTGTTTGTACTATTCACCCAAGTCTCATTGAATAAAATAATATCTATGTCACCAATAGTATTAATATAACTTTGAAAATGGTCTAACTTTGGGAGTATACTTCTTGCATTCCAATGAATTGTTTTTAATGTATTTATAGCTGTCTTATCCATTATTTATTTAAAGAAAAATTTGTAATGAGCACCTCCTTGATTACATTGGTTGTGATACTAGTGCCCTCAGTTTTCTTTGCTAATATATCTACTACTGTTTTTGTTATCATGCCTAACATTTTTTCAGAATTCAGTACATCGACAAATATGGATCTATTGTTTACACTGTCTTTTTTGGGTGCCAATAAAGGCGGAAATTGAGCAAAAGTTTTTGCTGCTGCAGCATAGTTGCCCTTGGCAGAAATTCTGTTCTTAATGTCATTGACCTTGTTTGATTTAACTGGGCATACCATTGAAACGGCAACATGTGCACCCTTACAATTAGCACATTTCATATTGTCTTTGTTAGTGCAATCTTTATAAAAATGATTTTCGGAGCAAATGCTGCAAATTTGTTTACTTTTGCAGGAATTGTTGCCGTGCCCAAATTTATAACATGTGAAACATTGTCTCAGTGGTCGAATATATTCGGTTACATCAAACCACAAGCGATCACAGGTTACGTGGTCTGGGAGATGAGAACTTAAGAATGTTACCAAAACCGTCCTTAATGGAGTGAAACTGCCATCCAACTGCCGCTTGGAGAATCTCTTCACGCCTATTACCTCTGCAGTCGATGTCATGTCTTGTAAGAGCTCCTCCTCTGTGAGCTCCACCGGAACTCGAACAATGCCCTGGCGCTCAATAGTGTCAAAAAGAACTTTTGCGGCCCAACCGTTTCTGGCCTGCAAGTCCTTGTCCAAAATAAACGTGTTTGCTTGGTTCTTCGTATTAAAAATAACTTTGACAAAGTTTTGCCCAATGGGTTTGATATACTTTATTACCGTCATAGTTTGGAGACCTTTGTTCACGCAAACAATGCTGATTTTTGACTTGTCCGAATTTGATACCAGTACCGGGTATTCAGGTAAGTTTTCGTCGTTATATATTGGATGATAATCCTTAAACAGGCCTCGATTTGTTCGCACAAACTTAGCATTCAGCTTGCTGCATGGTTCCTCATCGGTGTCATTAGTGTCCATTTTTCGCTTGGGGGGTTGTTTGCCCCCACTTTTCTCACCCATCGTAGAAAGCGTGGGGCCCTTTCGTAGGACCTACATAAAGGGCCCTTTCGAGGGCGTCCTACACTACGTTTGCCGAGTCGTGGTCTCCACTCAAGAACACGTTTACCCCAGCGGTTGTCGGTTCTTCGCGAAATATTGCCAGCCCACTGCCAATTCAGCTTGCTAATTCTCTGAGCTGATATAGCTCAGAGAATTAGCAAGCTGAAGAAGATTGCTTTGGTTCTCTGTCGGATGTATTCGTTACGAATCCTATCCTTCAGAGAAACTCCGACCATAGCTCTCTACATAGCTCACTGAGCGACTTTGAACTGGTGGACCAACCCTTTCGTGAGTGTCCATGTCTTGGCGACGTAGGTCACGACAGGTAGGTAGGACACACTGATTGAAAACTTTCGTTTTCAAGCATTGTGGTATAGATGACGAGAAGACTCTGCGTATCTAGCCTTTTTTACATAAAGGGCCCTTTCGTAGGGCCCTTTATGTAAAAAAGGCTAGATATTCAAAGGCAATCAATTTCAAAAATTAAAATTTAAAAATCCCGCCCTCTTATTATTTTCCGCCTTCCCGCCAAAAAGAGGTCATGCAGACATTATGTGAAACGTTTAGAAACTTTTTGCATACAGTGTTGCAAATATAGTACGCTGAATCCAGAAACATTTTCAAGAAACCCGTACAAAACTTGTAATGTGACTTTAAAATAAATTATCCTGCCTGACCTTAAAAATAACAATAGTTTTCTAAAAGGTTATAGGTGGTGCTTTCGCACTTCCGGCTTTCGATTCTTAAGCAACATGTATGCCGAAGAACCGATGGCCGATGGAGTGCAGGTTCTCTTGTGGAGACCACGAGTTGGTAAGCGCAGCGTAGGACGCCCACCGGCTGGTGGCTGGATTGACGATCTGTAGCCCATTAAACAATGAAAAAAAAAAATTTTTTTTTTTTGTTTGTGTTTTTATGGCCTGGTTACACGACCTTTGAGCCATATCTTTATTTATGAGTTTTTCGTTTTTGTCTTTCACCACTTTCACTATACACTGGTAATTATAAAGTCGTCTCGTCTCTGGATTAAGAACACGGCTGGCTCTGCAGTGTAGGCCGAATCATCACTATTCAGAGTCAATAAAAAAAATAAAAACTTCGTTTCTAGACTCTGTGGTCGAGGTCCGGGTCGTAATCTGTGGTGTTATCTACGTCTCAGAAGAAGGAGTACCTTCTTCTGAGATCTACGTCCATTCTGCAAGTTAGTGCCGAAATTATCGCATGGCTTTTCATCTGAAAATTTTCAATTTTTGTTTTTAGGATGAAAAGAGTACGAGAAGAAGATATTCTACGCAAGATTCATGATTTCCAAGAGGAGTTCAACGCTACGAAGCGGCAGAGACTGCAATATGCGAAGATCTCCGATTACGACGATGATGCAGGTGACTGGCACGCACAGGTCTTTCCGACCTTCAATTAACCCGAGAGATCGTAGAAGTGGTCCAGTGGTTAGCTCTTGGGCACAATAGATGCCCGACTGTCGGGCTACTTGTTTCCCAAATGACAGTCCGCGTGCCAGTTTTATCCAGAGGTTAACTCGGAGCTACTTGAACTCCTAAATTCGCTACGGTCCAAAAGAGATCAAGTCGGTAACGCCAAAAACCCTGGATTGCCTTTCCTACAGTAAGACATGGCTGTGACAAAATATGCAATGGCCGTTCACGACGCCGCCAGACCTATAACCTCTTCGGTAGGAAAATATGGCAGGCGGACTTAAAATATATATTCTCCTAGCACAGCTGGTCTACTAGTCCTTAAAAAACCCAACAGCGGGCGAAAATAATAGAAGATCATCTTGATTTTCATGGATTAGGGGCAACAGGGGGGAAAACATAACCTATGACCTGTCAACCCATGCTTGATGCACATCATCTCCGTAATGTTCACGGGTAATCAAGAGAATTATTTAGATAGGGTTGACGAGAACATTACGGGTCCCCCAATACATGAGGAGTTGGCTAATAGTCATAATCAAGGCTGGATTGACCAAGGAAACTGTAAGTGATCTCCTGAAGGCCTATCCATCCCCAAAGATCTGCAATCTGGATGATCCAGAGCTTAATCAGGAAGTTGCAGCACGCTAACCCTGCAGCTGTGGGATAGTCAGCAACAGCAAGGCCTTGTATCAGCAGCACTGTTAGCGGTAATATCAAGTCTTAATTCTGCTCAAGAGGCAAAAGACCAATTAACCCTTCGCTTGGCAAACGCCCGCAGCGGGCAGGCGGCCATTGTTTAATCATTGTTTAACTATTGTTATGCTAATTACCGCCATTAGAAGGCTTATGAACCTTACATACAATACAAAACTGTTGGCATATACTTTCTATAGGCAGTCACAGACAATATAGGAAGAATACTTTGCTTCCTGCCCTTGCTCTAGCTATAAAGTTTGTATCAACAAATCTGCCAGAAGATAGGTCCTTTTTTTTTTTTTTTTTGGAGATACATTATCAGAGCCATCAAAGATCGCAAAGTACCTACCAGCTCCCTAACTCGGAAGTACATACAAGAAACTTCACCTCCCCTTGCCAGTCCCAGATCTATCTTCCTAACAAGAGGTACGCAACAGAAATACAAGCACCCGCTTCCAGCAAAGAACAAGTTCCAGTGCCCAAAACACCCTTCAAAGAAACGCTAATACCTACCCTTTCAGGTTATAACTTACCTCATGCTGGTTATTTCTACAAAAACTGGGAGCGTCTAATGTCAGATAGTTACATCTAAGCTGTGTGAAGGGTTATTAGAAGATACCCTTTACTAAGCCAGTGTACTAAAGATATATAGGTACCCCATATAGCAACTCATCTCCCAGAGAGAATTTAATATTTCAAAATGCTGAATAGAGTTACAGGAACAGGCTGTAATTAAGGTAGTACTACTCCTTAAGGATCAGTTCTTGCTTCTTATTTTCTTAATGAAAAAACCGGGACCGTTCCTGTAGGTTCATTCATAACCTCAAATCGCTGAATAAGTTCATATACCTACTCGGAACATTTAAAACTTAAAGACATTCGAACAGTCCTTACACTGATAGAACGAGACTAGTATCTCATGGGAAAATTTTTACCTTAAAAAAATGCATACTTCCTAGTGAATAATTCTTATTATGACTCATAAGAAATATCTTAAGGTTATCTTTCAGAGCAAGACATACAAATTCCAGGCATTTGGATTTAATACAACACCGTATATCTTCACAAAACTGCTTAGACCAGTTCTTGTCTATTAATTATTACTATTAATACTTTTATTACACACAAGTAAATTTATATACCTATTACAATGATCTTAAGACATAGGGGCTTAGGTATTTTCAGTTAACTATTTGTATGATTTTCTGTGTATTGCTCACAATTATGAGTTATCCAAACGCAATATAACAGAACAGAGTTGTACAGAACCCAAACACCGCTGCACTTTCTTAGGTTTTATGGTTGATATAAAACAAACGATAGACCTACCTAATGACTATCACCGACGAGAAGCGTATTATGCTTCATCGATATAACTAAACTCGTTTTTTAAAAAAGAAAGTTGCTCAATTAGACAATTTGCAAAAATGATAGGTATGGATATTGGTGTCCGTCTGCCGGGGGTACAGCATCCTTCATACAAAGCTCTTAAAAAGACAGAAGTATATGGCATTGTCAGCCAATCAGGGAAGTTATGCATGATGCAGTCAGGCAAATCCCTAAAGAGTTTCTCCGAGACGTTAACTGGTGGAAAGACAATATTTTAACGGATTAAGGAATCATTACACAGGAGAAGACTATGCCTTAGAGATATTTTCTGACGCCCTCCTTTTGGGGTGCGGGGGGGGGGGGGGGGGGGGCGCAGCTTGTCTGGGCCAGGGGACACATGGATTCCGGACAGAACCCGAGAGAAAGAATCATATTATTATTAATTTCCTCGAATTACAAACTGTTTTCTTCAGCCTAAAATTTTTTGCAGTCTGAGAAACCTAGCTAATATAAATATTCTTGTGTCACAATGTTAGTGCGCATATTCCTCCGAAACGGGTTGACTGATTTTGATGAAGTTTCATATGAACAATCGGTAGATCTCAGAATAGGTTATCTATTTTTCATAGCTCTTTCTGGCAAAACAATGTTTGCGGGTTCAGCTAGTAGTATATTATTGAGGGTCGAAAAAGGCTGTGACCTTAACTCTACTGCTCTGGCTTATATTAACAAAATGGGTAGAGTTCACCCTCCCAAACTAAACACATTATCAAGGGAAATTTGTGACTGGCGCGAACAACGTGGGTTACCTACACATGTTTGTTAGCTATATCAAATCTAAGAACAATTTTGACGGTGACAGATAATCCGGGAAAAATAACATTGATGCTGACTGGGAACTAAATTCCACTGTTTTTGAGTCACTAGTGAACATAACTTTCGTAAGCACAACACATTCGGACTAAACGTTTACAATAGTAGGAGTCCTTAGTATAGATCCGTTCGCGACACGAATAAATGCCAAGTGCTACTCCTAGGTATCGTGGCATACCGTCCAGGTGCGATTGCAGTGGATGTATTCACTTTAGATTGGAGGAATTCAAAGGACGAATTCATTCATTTGCCTTAGGCTTGAGAACCGTTGATAAAATAATATCAGATAAAGCTGAGGGTATAGTAGTAGTCCCACAGTGACCCACTCAAACTTGGTATCCTGTTTTTTCTTATCGCGTCTAGTTTGCGAATCAGTAATACTAGGTATCACCTAGTATAAGGATTTCTTCTCTCCTTTCAGAGACAGAGCCCATCCACTTCACAACGTCGGGGTGCCCCAGACGTGACCCTAGAGATATTGCTAGCTTATCTTTCCGCCTCGAGCATAAAGCAATATGAGGTAGTACTTCTTATTAACTATTAGTGCTCCGCTCCCACATCCTGGGTTTTCAAATATCTTACACATAGGTACAAAGATTGTTCTTTCTACAATACATTGAATAAGATGCAATTTCCTGCAATTTTCTGCAATTTCCCCTCTACTGGACCCTCAGGTGGGGTAAAGACTAATGTAGATTGCGTTAGCAAAAGCCTATGGGATGCAAACTTTATCCTTGATTTTGATTCAAATGACAATGTTACTTCAACACGAATAGTAATCCAATTTCGAGATGAATCAAGAATTCTCATCAGGAGAAAACAGCCTACGTTCATATTTCCCTTCCTACCCATCAGCTCTATTTGCCCAGCAAAAACAGTACTAGATCACTTGGCAGCTACGAAACCTCTAAGAGTATCTGAATAATATCTTTTTATCACATACAAAAAACCATCAAGATACCACTCAGACCCTGAGTCGATTCTTCACAGGTCAGGAATTGATGTCTCCAATTTTAAAGTCACTGCACTAGACATGATGCGACTTCATTAGCATACAGAAAAGGTGTACATTTTGAGATAATTCGTTCAACTGCAGTTTGGTTCCAAAACTCTTGTTTGCAAAATTTTATCATAGCTAGGACATTGTTAATAATCCTGCTTCATTTGCTTTGTCTATATTGTCAAATGAGAATATATCTTGAGGTCAACATAAATTTTTCCTTATGGGAGCGCTAATACTATAGGTGCTTCAATTTTTTCATCACATTAAATATACCAGTTGATTTAAAATGTTAATTAATAAAATAATTCTTTAACATAATTACATCAAGAACTGACATTATGTCCTTCTTTGTTTTTAATTGATATGGTTGTGATTTGTGATCAGTTGATTGTAAAGTAAAACGTCCAGCTTATTAAGCTATGGCTAAACAGATTATAAAACGAAACAGACTGATTAAGTGTGCACAACTTTTAAGACTCTGAACATCGCCGTGTTCTTAATCCAGAGACGAGACGACTTTATAATTGAAAAATTAAGCGAGCTTACCTGTAAGTGAAGCTTGATTGTAATTATAAAGTAGTCTCGTCGAAGGATTAAAGTCCCGCCCTGAAAGTTCCCAACCCTGCACTAATAAAAGTTGTGGGCTGTGGCGGGAAACTTTAAACAGAATGGACGTAGATAACACCACAGATTACGACCCGGACCTCGACCACAGAGTTTAGAAACGAAGTTTTTATTTTTTTTTATTGACTCTGAATAGTGATGATTCGGCCTACACTGCAGAGCCAGCCGTGTTCTTAATCCTTCGACGAGACGACTTTATAATTACAATCAAGCTTCACTTACAGGTAAGCTCGCTTAATTTTTCAATTGTATTTTTAATATATTTATACAGCGATCTGAAGGTTGTATTGTCTTTTAGTAATTGTTTTAAGGTTGGCGGGCGGGAGGAATCACTATTTTTTATCACTTCACTTAAATCACTTGCAAGCACTAGTCTGTCAATTAGAAAATTTTGACATTCAAATACCATGTGATCAACGGTAGCTTCCATAGTTCCACAGAATTTACAAACACTGGTTTGTATTATTCCGAGCCTGGCTAGGTGTGATGGCGCTCTATTGTGACCGAATCTCAGTCTGTTAATTGTGGTAATGTAGTCACGGCTGGCTTCTTTCAGATCATAGTACCAAGGTTTTACTGGTAAGGTTTCTTGTATACTGCCATACCATTGCCCTTTCGTTTCTTGGTCTTTCTTCCAGAACTCTTCCCACAGCTTATTTATGCTTATACTTAGAGGATACAAATAGTCATTCATAGGAACATTCATGGCATGACTTACATCAAGTCTATTTATCCCTTCAAAGGCTACTTTATCTGCAACTTCATTTCCAGTAATACCTTTATGCGATGGTACCCACATAAAAGATATATCTTTACCATTGTGATAATGGTCATAAATTAGTTTTTTTAATATGTACAAAATAAAGTTGCTTCTAAAATTAATATTTAAATGTACAAGACCCTGAATTAGACTTAAGGAATCTGTTACAATTAGAAAATTTCTACAGTTATGTACATTGCTTATCCGAATCAAAGCCTGATAAACAGCATAAGCCTCAGCAGTGAATATTGTACAGACATCTTGCAGGACAAAACTCTGTGCAAACTTAATTTGAGGGTCATATATAGCAGAGCGCACAAATGTCTCACCTTTACTACCATCTGTATAAATTGTGTAATAACTATTCTCTGAGAGAAATTGTAACATTTCTGTGTTGTTCATTACTGTACCTAATACATTAATTGGGTGAATTATACATTCGTAATGAAATGAATAGCAGGGCCATGGACACTGCTTTTTTACAAAACAGCAATTATTTTTTACTTCCAGAGCAATGTCATGCAATTCCGGAGTCTTGCCAGCCAAGAGGCTCTCCCCAGATGCCAAAGGACCAGTGGAGGCATAGTTGTAAGGTAGAATTTTGTTAATTATTTTAGAATTATTTGCATAAAACAGTTTGAGGCAAAACCTCTCTGCCAACAGAAGTCTTCTGAGGCCTAAAGGCATTATCTTGGTCTCAACTTCCATGGCCCTTATGGGAGTTGAACACATAGCGCCAGAAATTGTTCTCAAAGCCCTGTTCTGTGAAATATCTAATTTTTTAACATGTTTACTATTTAAATATGCTATAGAGCTGTAATCAAAATGACTTCTTACAATAGCTTTGTACAAAATTGATAAAGTTTTGGGGTCCGATCCCCATGAGATACCGGCAAGGCATCTGAGTACATTCAGTGCTTTCAATGCATTTTTTGTAATATATTGTATGTGCTCTTCAAAACTTAGTTTTTGATCGATGATAACACCTAAAAACTTTTTGGATTTAACTCTATTTATAACTTCACCACCATATAGAACATCATAAGTTGGAGTTTCTTTTCCAAAGATCATTACACTGCTTTTTAATGCATTGATATTCAAGTGTAGGATATCATTATAATAATGGCTTAAGTGACACAGAGCTGCATTGATGTTGTTCATTGCATCCTGTGCATTCCTATTGCTACTGTAAAGTACAATGTCATCTGCAAATTGCAGAATATTAACATTTCTCACATTTACATATTTACATATTTCGCTAGTATACAAATTATACAATAATGGTGACAATGTGGCACCTTGCATTGTGCCCTTTGATGCTATTCTTGGGCCATGTAAAAAATTATTGTGTTTCACATAAAGTGTTCTATTATTAAGAAAATCATATATCCATTTACAGAGTCGTCCAGGTATGCCTAGACTAGACATAATCCTAACTAGAATACCAGGATCTACACTATCAAATGCACCTTGAACATCAAGAAATACACATACAGTGTGTAACTTTGATTTGTTTGCATTTTTCAGGTCGGATATAAGGGAGATGAAACTATCAGAACAACTACGTCCACGACGAAAGCCATACTGCACATCAGGAATAATACCTTTTGCTTCAACATGCCAGTCAAGTCTGATTTTAATCATATTTTCAAATAATTTACCTAGACAGGAAGATAAGGATATGGGTCTATAAGAATTAGCTAATTCTGGTGGTTTTTCTAGTTTAAGAATTGGAACAACACACTGTGTTTTCCATGATTCTGGTATTGTGTTGCTGAGCCATAAGGCATTAAGAATGTCAAGAAACAATTTCTGCACAGATTCGTGAAGGTTTCTGATCAAACTATAAGGTAGATTATCTAAACCAGGAGTTGTATTACGTCTAGACTGTAAACTCATCAAAAATTCATTCCATGTAAATGATTTTAGCAGAAAATTCGTGTCTCCACTGTCATTATTCATATTAAAATACACGTTCAAGTTACTAGTATCTGCCAAATTACTATTATCTGAAAGCTTATCGAGAAAAGGGGAAATGAACTCGTCTTGGCATGATTTATTACTTCTCTTGACACCCTTAAACATCTTAATCATGTTCCAAATTTTGCTTATGGGAGTAGTTCTGTTAAAAGTATTACATAGGATATTCCATCCAGATTTCTTTTGTTCCGAAATTGTTCTCTTTTTTTGAGCATCTACTTTTTTATAATTTATATAATTTTCTATGGTAGGATCACTTCTATATAATTTTAATGCATCATAAGAAGCAATAACACTTTTCTTACAAACTTCATTCCACCAAGGTGTAGGGGTCCTGCTAATAAATTTGTTTGTTTTAGAGAACTTTGGAACTGTTAATTCCTTGAGCTGGTTTAAGCGAGAGCAAAAATCTGTATATGAGTCAAGTGGGTTTTCATAATTTACTGTAAGGTTATCAAATATGCTTTCAGATAACTCGTGATACTTATTCCAGTCTGCTTTACTGAATAAGAACTTTTCAATAGGAGGGTTAATCTGATATTTATCAATAGCCAAAGCTACTTCTGTAATTGTGGGATAGTGGTAACTTCCCATAGGATCGTCATGTACAGACCATTGACAAAATGGTGTTAGACTTGCACTAGCAAAGGTAACATCAATAGCAGAAGGGTTTTGTGTGGGACGGTTCACAGTTGTGTAATTTCCATTGTTCAAAATGCATAGATCATTTTCGTCAATAACATTATATAAGTCCTGACCTCGACCTTTAGTAGATAAACATCCAAATGCTACATGGTGCGCATTAAAGTCACCACTTACAAGAATTGGTTTAGGGAGATCTTTTATAATGTTAGTCAATCTATTTATTCTGACTTGACCACCTCTAGGTGGGCAGTATACACATAAAATAGTCATAGTACCTATTTCTGTACATAATGAAATAGCTATAGTTTGTATGTCTTCATAAAAAGCTGTTTCTAATACATCGTATTTTAGGTATGGTTTTACCAGAATGGCTACGCCATTGTGTTTGTTGACCGCATTTTTACAGTAGATGTTATAACCAGGGATTCTTAAATTGTTGTTATCATTTAACCAGGTTTCATTAAGCAAACATATGTCTATATTTTCTTTTTGTAAAAAATTTATTAATAGTGGTTTCTTACTGTTGACACTTTGTATATTATGTTGCGCAATGCGTAACTGTGAAATTGGAATATTTGAATGAGCCATTATATTTTAAGGTTTTGTAATAGCATGTCTTTTATTGATGACGTGGTTATGGGCACATCATCAGACTTATTGCCCAGCTGTACCAAAGTGTTGACAAGGGCCATCAACACATCATTATTTTCTAAAATTTGTGCTCTGATGTTTGTGGAAGAAACATTGGTTGTACTTGGAGCTCTATTTACATCATTATTTTGGGTAATTGGTTTGGCATTTACCACAGACTGCGAGTCAATTTGGGGTTTAACAGTTCCTTTGTTAAATTTTGTTGGGATTTTTACAGTTTGAACGTCTAAACGAGGAAAATCAACTTCTGTTTTTGAAGCCGCAACACTGGCATATGTTATATTATTCTTTTTTCCATCATTTTCCTCATTTTGACAGGGCATGTCCTGGAAATGGCTAGATGAGCGCCGCCGCAGTTTACGCAACATAACTCATTGGGTTTGTCACATTCTTTGTAGGAGTGCTCACCAGAGCAGCAGCTACATCGTTGTTTGCCGTTACAAATTTTTGCTGAATGATTGAATTTAAAACAGCGGTAGCACTGCTGCAGTGGTGGCACGTAATCGAACACTCGGTATGCGAATAGATCGTACTGGACACAATCGGGGAGGGCGTTAGACAAGAATGTAATGCTAACTGTCTGCAGGGCGACACGAGTCTGCCCGACTTTCTTTGTGAAGCGCCGGATCGCAACGATTTCGTATATCGAAGAGAGCTTCGAGTACAATTCTTTGTTCGATATATTAGTAGGGACAAAACGAATTATTCCAATCCGTTCAATCTGGGCAGCCGGTATGTAAGCCTTTAGTTTGTATTTTTCGAGAAAGGTCGTGTTGTTGATGAAGTTATTAGCCGTGTTGTACTGTTTAAAAACAACTACAATTTTATTGCCATTGACACGTCGAATTGCCACCACACCTTTTATTTCCGCAGAGAAAATATGGTTTAGGTAAATAGGGCTTTTATTGCCTAGTCGTTCTTTGTCTTGACTTTCGACAAACACTTTAAACTCTGTATTGATAGAGTTTTCAGGATATAGTCTTTTATAGTTAGGTTTATAGTAAGGCTTATAGTCTATTTCCTCACCGCCTACGCCATCATCACTGAAAGTCTGCTGTCTCTTGCGGAACTTAGGGTTCGGGGGGTTTTCCCCCTCACCCTCGTTACCATCCATTTTTTGAAGCTAATTACAACTCAAATAAGTATTTACAACCACTATTGACTATTAAAAGTAATTAAAACTTTGGACAGAAATTAAATTTGACCGCCTTATTTCAATTTCCCGCCAGAAAAACTCTCGAAAAAAAAAAGGTATAAGAAATAAGGAATAGCACAGATATCAATTGTTTTCCTTATTCCTTGAATGAGCGTTTTTCCTTATGTCAAATTTAGTTTTAAAAGGATCCCTAGGTGGCGCTGCCGTACCGTAATAATAAACGTCAAAGCAAAAAATAATACTATGGTTCTATGGATTTTGTGATGGTTGGTTACCTAGAAGAAAAAATGCTGTTGTCGTTTGGTGATAAGTGCGCTTTTGGATACTTTGGAGTCTTTGCTATGGAATGTGGGTTTGAATTTTTATTTTTATTACGAGAAACCTCGTCCGAATAGCAACCCTGGTTCCTTCTCTTGTTTAGTGCTCTGTGGACTGACTTTGACACTGATTGCAATGAATCACAAATTCGTGTATTTGTTGTAGTCGCCGGATCCGGCTACGAATGCATTGCTTTTAGTTAGTCTAGAGCAAATTCTGAGCTCACAACGTATATGTATGCATAAATATTTAAAAATGCGTGGTGCTCACGAAAGTTTTACGTAGAAAAATATGAATTTTTATATTATACACAGATATGAAGTGATACTAATTAAGAAACGCTCCATAGACAAGTAAAGTTGGTGAGGCGCGCGCGGGAAGGTCAACGTGTCGTCGTCACAATATCTACAGAAAATATTTTTCCCCTTTGGAGAATGGATCATATTGATACGAATAACGCTAAGTTTCACTATCAATTGCAAGAAGAAATTGAATCTGACATGGCTCGAATGAAAAAGAACATAGATATTGTGAAAAAATTACGATGTGAGTGCTAAGAAACAACTTTTAGATAGGTATAGCCCGATAAAAACTCTAGGAAACATTTCATTTGCATTTTACAGTGACGGCGGCGGAGATGGAAGTAGAAACTGCGGCTTTGTTCCATGCAGAACTGTGGCACGAAATCGAAGATCTTAAAACAGTGACAAAAAATATGGAAGCTGATGCTAAAGATATGGAACAATAAAAATTTGTACCTATTCAATTTGCACTGTAAATTAAAGTGTAGTGGTAATGATTATTGGCCAACAATTTCCCAGGCTCTGCAGCCTCCGAGTACCTACTCCCTTCACACATCTAGTGGAAGAAGATGCTACTGGACGTTTGTACAAATCATTTAATTACGTAATGTACATGCAAATGTCAAATAGGTAGGATGTAGTAGGTACCAACAAGCGTTTTCTCACTTTTATCTTATTAGGTACCTACCTATCTATTCAATAATTTATGAATATTACGCCCCTGTATCGACGACTAGGCAACATTTGGCGCGCAACACGTGCCGCTCAACATGTTCGGCAACGTTGTCCGCCAGCAGGCGCGCAATATGACGCACGGATAGTTCCGCAACAAAAGTTAACATAACATAACATACAGGCACATAGCTACATTGCTTCTGGCCCCACAATAGGATACCCTGTGTCGTGGGAACCAGAAACAGCGACGTCACAAACATGTAAACATCCAAAACCTGGGTTTCTTTTTTTTTGTCCCCAGCCGGTATTCGAACCCGGGACCTCTCGCATGGTAGTCAGATGCGCTAACCACTGTGCCACAGAGGCCGTCAACAACAACAACAAAGTTCCGCGTTCAACATCTTGTGCAACGTGTTGCGCGCCAAATGATGCCTGGTGGATACGCGACTTTATGCTATCTCTAGACAAGTCACCTTTAAAATTGCTTCTTCTAGTAACTTGGTGGTTGTTGTTTTAGTTGGGTAGGGAACCCAACACAGTAAACGACGTGATTGTGATGATGATGTGATGAGATGTGAAATATATCGTCACATATCCTCGGGATGGACAGCCCTCAATCCTTTAATATTGCAACCATATCATCTTTCATAATAATGTTAACATTACTGAAGGATTAAAATATAAAAAGCATGCAGAACGCGGAAATAAAAAAATATGAACATATGAAGCTTTGCACCCTTGATACTAGAAGAGATATCTTCTCGCGCTAAGCGGACGGTCGTATTCGCGGCGCACAATGTACGGGCATGTATGAACGCGTTGGCCAAAAAGGACTAGAGAAAATCTCATTTTTACCTATATCTCAAAGTTGAAAATTAAAGATGAATAGTCCCTTCGTTTAATTTTAGGCTTTTGAGGGTAAGTGTCAAATTATTTACTTGCCAAATGATGCTCAATTCAACTATGTTGACGTGTCAAAGATTGTGCTGCGTTATTTACCTTCGAGTTGATCGCTTTGTTCTTAAAGTTTTCTTCGCATATCTGTTGTTGTTTACTATGGATATTACAGCTACTGGTATGTACTCATGATGATGTTTAATATAGTTTCATTTTGATGCCATTATGTTCATTAATAATCCATTTATTAGGACACCTGTTATTTAGTGACAATAAAATATTCTCTTAGAGTTTTGACAGTGTTCTACAAATTTCTACAGTATAGTTTCTTTGTAGGAATGATAGCCTCATATGTCTATTTTAGTAATCAAGAAAGAAGTCTGCTGACTTTTGTTGACATTAGTACAACTTAGGTCAAAAAACTGACTAAAGTCGTACCGTGAGAAAATTAAGTTAATTTTTTTTATTGTTATTTTAGTACTTTACAGTAATAATACTATCGTGCTTAGTTACGTTTATTTGCAGCAATCCAATACCTACCAATACGGAAGTGGTTGGCTTGTCTAAACAAACTTAATAGGTACTTGATCAATATATTCTTGAACTTCTTTTGTGTTTATGTTTATGTTCTAATTTTTTTAGGTGTGGTAGCCATAACGAAGCGTAAGATGATGATTATATTTTTAACCACCCAGCTAAGTCCTTTGAAGTGAAATTGCAGTATTTAATAGAGCATTTAACTAAAAAAAAATCACTGTCCTGAAGAAGAGCTGAGATATCTTAAACACCCATTAAGCAACTTTAGGACCCGTTTTCAAAGAAAATATTCAGAGGTTCATAAGAAAATTATAGTAAGAAAATTAAGAAAAATATTTTATATATTAATAACAATATCATGCACGTATCCAATTAATGTAGAGGTATTTAAGAATTATTGTTTAAAAACCGCAGTAGTTTACTTAGGTAAAGTTGTACCCAAGGGTAAGGTAGTACATGCCTACTGCTGGGTTAGGGAGTCACTCGTCATTTTCCCTAATTCGTCAATGTCACTAATTGGTCATTTTCCCTAACTGGTCAAATCTACAACTCGTCAACTGTCAGTCTCCGTACATTCATCTATAAAAGTCGGCACAGGGCGATAGTCGGCATCGCGCTACTGTATATTATAATATATTTTGTACGAGTTTGTCACCGTACTCCTCCTAAACGGCTGGACCGATTTCGATGAATGAGGTCTCAAATTAAAGTTATTGATCTCTCTCACAACAAATTGTATCAAATGAATCAAATCCACAAATTGCTAATTCATGGTCGTCAAATCTTGCCTATTGGTGCTCTCTCTGAAGAAACCCAAGAATGTCGAAATAAAGACATAAAACGGTATGGAAAAAATTACTCTAGGATGTGTTCTCGAGTAGCTTGAATTTCTGACGTTTTTAATCATCTGATGATTTCGTCACACCCATTGATAATGTAATGAATATGATGATAAATCCCGAGGATCCCGAAATTACCACTTCTGTTATCAGGAGTCGCATGGATGACAGTGAAGTTCAAACCGACTACGACTTGCAGTCTTTTTCTACTTTTTTTTATTTTTTATTTTGGAGTTAGCAGCTTAACACTTTTAGACGACGATATATATTTTTTTCAACATAGGGCTATGGGAAATAGATAAAAACCTATTTTGAGACCTACCGAATATACATTTAAAATTTCATGTAAATCGGTCAAGCCATTTCGGAGGAATATGCGCACTAACACTGCGACGCGAGAATTTTATATATTACAAATAAAATACATAAACATAAAACACGAACAAAAAGTGAGAAAAATCAAAATAAACAGATTTCACGTACAAAATAATAATGGCCAACGCTCTCATACATGTGCGTACACTGTGCGGCGCGGCGCAGACAAATCCGAGAAATTATTTTTTGTACATACGTAGGAAGAGCGAACTAGCGCGTTTCCATGTTAGCATGCGTAGAGAAACCGCCTGTCTCGTCATTTTAAAACTCGAGTGTTAAGACAGTTAAGAATAGATAAATTGTCGCTTATGCTACGCGCCATTTGTACGGCGGCCCCCAGTGGGAATCGAACCCACGACCTCTATCATGGTAGTTAGCGCCTTCTTGGCTAGACCAACGAGGCAGTCAATGTTGTGAATCGCCAGCCCTTAATTAGTCTAGCCACTGTTGTAGGTACCTACTTATATTATGAGCCAAAATCACCAAACTGCTCTCTTGCCATTTGTATGATTGATTGCTAAAAATGTCTGCCAAGGTTGGGCATCTTTTGACTTATTTCGCTTAGGTGAGGTGGTGGACTGTAACAAACAACCTAGAATAACTACTTTACAAGAAAAGTATAAAACAAAAATACAGTTTTGTATAAAATTATATTATTTTCACTAATTGGCAACGGACAATAATCCGTCGTCAATTCTAAAAAAAAAATCAAAATAATAAATTTCCATTTGTTGAAGGCCAAATAGAGTTATTAAAAATACACTTTGGCTCCTGTTTTATTGTCCTGTTTGCTGTGATTGTATATAGGTATCGGATGAGGTTAGTCGTGAGAGCGCAGATTGATGTCGTCGTGGCGTTCGCGCTCCATCTCACGATGGTCGCCAGAGACGCGCACCCCGGCCGACGGACCCGCCTCGTCACGCTCATGCTCACGCTTGCCGGCATGCGGTGGGTGCGCTGTAGGCGCAGACTGTACGAGTCGTCCCATCAGACTCGCACTCTTATCTTTGCGCGGCCGCGTCCACTCATGCGACAGAACGCGGTCCAGCGTCAGGCGCAGCGTGATATCGGGCTCCAGGATATGCCTTACGATCGACTTGGCCGCGGGTGTCACCGTGTCCCTGATTCGAGAACGGAACACCCAGTTCCGTGACATCTGGTCCTTCAACAGCTTGCGCAAATTGGAGTCGTCAAAAGGCATCGACGCGTTGAGCATTATGAAGAGAATGATACCGAGGGACCACACGTCTGCGAGTTTGGGATTGTATGGAGTTCCGCTGACTACTTCGGGTGCGGCGTAAGCTGCCGAGCCACAGTACGTCTGGCTGAGGACGCGACGGTTCTCCCCGTCTGTGCAGAACCGTGCGAAGCCGAAGTCGGCCAACTTCACATTGAAACGCCTAGAAAGCAATATATTCTCGCACTTGAGATCGCGATGAGCAATGTTTTTGCTGTGCAGATATTGTAGTCCGCTGGCCATCTGGCGAAACCAAAGCTTCGCTTGGTTTTCTGGGACCACTCCATTTCGTTTTATGAAATCCAACAAATCGCCATTGTCAGCATATCGCATAAATATAAATACTCTAGGTCCTCTCTGTAAAATACTATGCACTTGAATAATATGAGGGTTCTCTATTTTAGTTAAGATGTCCAGCTCTCGAGGAAAAAACCTCTCTAAAAAATCGCGGGGAGCTTTTTCCTTATCAAAGATCTTGCAAGCAAGATGCATCCGTTTCGGGCTGGATGCATCGCAGTACTCTGCCAGATGCACTGTGGCGTAAGATCCCTGCCCGATTTTCTTGCCGATGAGGTAGCCTCGTTGTTCTAAGGCATTAACCTCGGAGCTTCGAGGGCTCAGGCGCTCAGCCATTGAGCTCTATCGACTTTATCCTTACCCTTTTAGGATACATTGGACATCTCAATATAACAATGTGCTCAATCTTTCAAAAACTCCTTCTGTCAAAATGATATCTCTTCGATTGATTAGGGTTTTCCACTCACCTCTCATGAAAGAGAGTAAATATATACAAAATATAAATCCCTTTAGCACGCACAAGATTTGGTAAAATATTACGACATCACAAAGAATTTAGATATAAAAAACGCTTCCACTAGTAGTAAATCTCCCGAAAAGACGTATTTGCTACATGAATGTTATTTTTTCTTTTGTTTCTAAAATTAAAACGATTTTTTTCAAAGGTGCCTGTATTATTCGGATTAATTGTCAAACCGCGGTATAAAAAATGAGTGAAACGGATTTTCTCACTACCGTCAGGACCGGAAGTTGAAGAATGAAAGCATAGATTTTCCACAAACCATTTACTTTTTGTAATCGAAACATTGCTATAGGTATATTAAGACGTCTCATTTAGTTTAGCGTAATATCTACAAGTGTTGTTAGTAGAGCCGGTGGTGTAACTTCAAAAACTCTTAAAGAAACACAAACCACTTCAACCCCTGCATTTAAATAATGACGTAATTTCCTCGTTGTCTTTGCTGGGTGACCATAATATAACTTTCTTCTCTATTGGATTTCTACTTTAATGGTAGATTTTGACGAGCTTTGACTCGATGACTTTTTACAAATAAGTCGAATTGTCACGACAAGACTTGTCGTTTGTTGGTTTGATAAAGATTTAATAACAGTATGCATTGAGTCCGTGACAAGTACTCAGTGGACATTTTTTAAGCTACCTATTTTATGGGGACAAAAGTCCAGCGGAGTCTATGATGGTTTATCTTCCGGGGTGGTTTCTTTTTCCTCTGCTAGCATGGCATCCCTGTCGACCGAGCTGAAGGCATTTTTTACGTCACCCTTGAGAACGACCTCACCATCTCTTCTACCTCTTAATGTGTGTCCACATAGCCAGTACTGCTGCCTCCCATCCTCCCTCAGATCCAAACCCTAACTGGATAGGTTGGAAGAGGTATTTTAGACCAGGGAGGATACTTCAGCTGCAAATCTTTGACGCTATGGGGCGTATGGTGTGCATTGCCCTAAAATATTGATTGACCATATTTACAAATTCTACAAGTTGTTAAAGATTTGCGGAATAATATCTGGTCACACTGGTATTTTGACAAGTGGGCGACTTCAAACCTCAGTAGGACTAAAGCATAGAAGGAGGCTTAAATAAAAAGTAACATCTGTGTAGCTGTCCTTGTTACTCCTACAATAAATCTCTGTGCCAGAAATAGACAGCTGTAGTGTACTCATGCACTCAAAACCTTACCTTCGTACACGGTTGCCACAGATTACAGAACAAAGCCAAAATCGATAGGGCTGGGACAAACACCATAAAGATGTCGATATTATTTATTCCGATCTACACAATGTGTGTATATTTTTAAATCAAAGTTGGTAATTAAGTATTAATATTAAATGATAAAAAAATCATACCTCTTTTTTCACAATATGCAAAAAGTATCTTTTCAATAAAATGTTTAAAAGTGATTTTTCGGACCCATGGCTTTGAACCAAAAAACCAACGACTAAATTCCACTATTCCAATTCCAATTAATTTAAACTACAGTCCTGGACCCTTAAAATCACTTTTATCACCATTATCTATCTATCTAATTATCAATGTATTTATCTCTAAAAAAATATAATTTTTCCCTTGGTGGTGCTAGTGAACCAGCTGGAACCCCTTACAGCTATGTTATTATGTGCTAAGTGTGGTACATACCGTATAAGTTACAATAAATATTCATAAGTAACAGTAAGTAATTCTACATCAGGTTTTCAATAACATAAATGGGACTAATAGGGCTATAACGAATCGAAGAAAGATTTTACGGAGTTATGTGGTAACATGGCAAAAAGTATATGTACGGCGAATAGAGAACCTTTTATTTTTAATCTGTTTGCAAATCATCAATAATCACCATATAAGAAAGTATAATGAATAAAACAAGACCAAAATAGGAAAAACTATTTAATATATTACGTATTTGTTTCCAATAAATAGGTACCTACCACCTAGCATAGTTGCTCAAGTCACCCCTTGTAATAACATCATCAGTCCAGGTTCGATGGAAAAAAAATTAAAAACAAGATTTATTGGTACAAGATTATTTGGCATCAAAGTACAACGTACGTACTTGTACGTAGTTTCAAGCTTTTCACATAAAAAGTGGCAGGTTGCAGCTCAATGGAGAAGAAACCAACACGTATTACTATAATGTATATGTTTTTTATCCCTGACTTCTGTCTTACAAGTACCTATAGTCTGTAAAATATAGGTTGAGCTCCGCGACAGCTGTCAAGGACATTTGTGTTCATGAAGTTTTGAATTTTTTCACAGAATATTTGTACTGTGAAAACTCCGTACTAACTGCACACTATTCGATGTCTAAGCAATTTCGTAATGTAGCCCTGTCAGTGTGACAGCTGTCGTGGAGCTCAAGCTATATTTTGCAGACTGTAGTAACGTTTTTTTTTTTCACAAAAATGTGTCAGCCATAATGTAAAAGATAATATTTTATGAAATTAAACTGAAATTAGCTTGGTTGCAGCTCACGAACGTTGTCCATTTCCACGGAGGTCGCAACCTGAAAATTGGTTTTATTTAAGTACTTCACGTTGATCACTTCCACATAAAAAATAATAAAAATCACTTGCACCAGAATCAGACTATGATAGTATTAAACTAGTTATGACCTTTAACTGCTAAACGTTATCCAGGATAGAAAAAACCACCCAGTCAGGGAATAATCAGGGAAAAATTCTACAAGTGATATACGGCGCCTTGCGGGTTGGAACTGACAACCTGTTTATGTTTATCCAAGTGGAGTAACCACTAGACCAACGAGACCGTCGGGTCTCATGTGAAATTCCTGATGTACATACATACAGTAAAACGTGCACCTCAGTCGACATAATTGTGCAGCATGTAGACTTTATTTTGTTTTTAGTGTAACATTATAATGTATAATTATAACCTCACCAATGATCTGCGGGCTAAGGAAAAGCGTAAAGTAGGTACGGCACTTGTTTCCAACCTACGCCACTTGCTATTGTTTATGAAACAGTCGCTTGCTGCAAATGCGGTGTAAATTTTTCCAAGACAACTTTTTACGTGATACTGCGTCATTGACATTTATTTTGTGCTGTCATCGGGTAACCTGCAATAGATAATTAACAATTAAAACCACTATACAAACGCAAGAAATAACTAAATATGTTCTATGAACTATCGATAATTTTTTTCACTGAGAAAGTGGGAAACTACCATCCCTATTCCCCTACAACAAACAACAAACTTGTATTATGATTTATATCGAAAATATCACAATAATCATGATGAAAACACCATTCTCTAATAGCTATTTAACTTAACGAAACAGACTATGTGGCACGTGTTCATTTTTTAACGCTCCTTCTATGGTATTCCTTCTTCTGAGCTTCAAACAACTTCAAAGACTTCAATCAATCAATGTTGTCATTTCTTTCTCTTTCTTTAGTCTGTGATGTTTGTTATCGAATGGTTATTTAGGCAAAAGTGACTTTTTCTCCCGCCACCACCTCAAAGACTTGCTTAAAACTCCTGAATGCTATCCTATCGTGTATAAATTTGTGAAAAATACAGTGTCTAAAATATAAGTGTAAATAGAAAAAGTTTAACTATTTGTATTAAAATGTGAAGTGCATTATGACTTTATAAAAATAAGATATGGCTTAAAGGTCTTGAAACCAAGCCAAAACTCTTTAAAAAAAAAAAAAAAAAAAGAATGGTTATTTTACTTGGACAAATAGAAAGTATTTTATACAAGAATCAAGAAATAAGCGGTAGTTGTAAACAGTTGCTAAACAAAGAAAAAAAATCAATTCACAAAAGCCGTCAAGATGATGAATCAATACACCAAGGAGTTGGAACAGGTGAACACTTCGACAGAATTTTTACCGCCTAGTTACTGGGTTGATGGGTAAAGTTGGGGGCGGGTCTGTATGATCATTATCAGCCCATCTCAGCCCACTGCTAGCTATAAGCTTCTAACTCACAACTCCAATCGGGTTCAGAGGACCTTATTCTGTGTTTATCTGATGTCGTTTATTACCCATTAGAATTTCTGATACCGCGCCTCTGGTTCTAAACTTCAATGGACTGCTAGCATTCTGGAATCCGTTCTTCAATGGAGAAAACACTGTCCAGTTTTAAGACGCCATCCAAGAATGGATTCCCGATCAGAAGTAACATGGCCCCATTGACGATGCCACTCCAAATAGACTGCTAGCATTCGAAAACCTTTCATCAATAATATTGCCTATATATGGGTGATCTTGTTTTTGTATTAATTGAAACATATAGAGAAAACCCTTTTATGTGGAAAATCAAAGCGTCAACTAAATTATTATAATAAATAATGATAAATGCCACTTATCGGCTACAAAATTGTTTGAAGATGTAAAACGACAATGCAAAATCTGATGCTGTAAAAAAATATACCTATCCCATCATTGATGTTCTTTTTTAAGAAATACTGGACACTCTCACAGGGTTTGAAAGTTTCCATGCATCCATTTAGATTTATTTGATTACATGCAGGCTATTTGGTTGCATGGAGGGCTTTACTTGCAAACAAATACTTTACCTTTAAGATAACATAAAGTATGTTTAGTATAGAAAATCCTGATGTTTACAAATTCTCTTACTTTGATAGTGAAGCTTGTTTTGCATCAATACACACAGAAACGTAAAATGATAAATGGATTTTTATTCAGAAAAACACAGAAAAATATTATGTTCCTACCAAACTGCGTAACAGTAATAAGACATTCTATGTGACATTTGAGGTGTGGTGGTGATTCTATTGTAGTATAGGTGATGTGAATGGTTTTTTTAGGATCCCTTTGACCCTGATGAGTTTGTGGAGAGGATGGTGCGGCGCAGTATGGAGGAGTCCAGTAAAGATGATAAAATAGAACCAGAACTTATTCATGACATATTTACACAAGCAATATTGGATTTAAAGGTAACAATATGATATGAAAGCTGGACAGAACTGAGACAAGAATGACCAGTAAGAAAATAACAGCAATGTGTTTGATTTCAACAAAACTGAATGATTGCTGTCACTTGATGACATTTTTTTCTCACAGAGAGTTATTGGGCTTAACCCGTTGGCTCAACTCTGCAATTGATAAGTTGCGTTGAGACAAGGGACTTGGTATTTGGTATTGGTGACGGTTTGGGTTTCCGCAACTCGACTACAAAATGAGCCTATTTTGCGTAAAGGAAGGTAAAAACCGTAGGGGGAGTTTAATCCTGCCATCCCAGCTCCTCCAGGAAAGCCAGAAGCCTGCGAGTGTCGCTGCACGCCTCCCGCATCGTCCCCGGGCTCCCAAGGAGGGCCGTCCGTTGTACCGCCAGCCCCACACATTCTATCAGCATGTGTGCGGCTGTTTCTTCGGCGTCCATGCATGCTCTGCATAACGGACTGTCTGTAACACCTATGGTGAAGAGATGTTTATTGTAATGACCGTGACCTGTGAGAGCCCCTGTTGCTAGGCGGAGCTGTGCCTTGGTAAGGCGAAGGAGGCTACGGGAGAGGCGCGGATTTCTGCCTGGCATTGCTGCTCTGGCTTGTCTGCAGTCCGTACGTGAGGTCCAGTCATGGTTGTGTAGCCTGGTGGTGCGTTGGCCTAGCCTGTCTTCAGTTGGCAGAAGGGTAGAGGGGCGATGGGTTCGGGTCCCTCTATCGTAGCTTCGGAGCCAGCTCGCGCAAGCATATCTGCTGCGTCATTGCCCCTTGAGCCACTGTGTCCTTTGATCCACTGTAAGGTTACGTTGTTCTTTTTACATACCTTCGTCAGGGATTCGTGACGTTCGATTTTAATTCAGAGCCAAACAGAGCTTAACCTGGCAAACTTTTGGCAAGAGACAGCCGGGTCGTCCTCGTACCACCTGGAGGCGCTCCGTTGAGAAAGAGGCTGCCTCAACGGGCCTCAACTGGAAGGAGTTAGAAGTTGCCGCACAAGACCGCGAGAGATGGAGAACCCTTCTACGAGCCCTATATTCCTGATAAGGAATAAGAGGAAATCATCATCATCATCATCAATTTTAATTCAATGCACCTCTGACAGTGAGGGGGAGCATTGTGAGGAAACCTGAGTGTATCAGGTGTTCACATATCTCAGCAACTATAACATTCAAGCATTTACATTAATCAGTAGCCAGAGAAAAAAAAGATAACTTACTTGTTTTCTATTCTATGAATGAAAGTTGGAATTAAACGGGATTTATGTATGTTTTTTTAGGTTTTGCAGGAAAGACAGGAAAGAAAATGTTTGAGACTGGAACAAGCTGTTCAGGAAGAAGAGAAACAATATGGTGCTAAACTGGCTGAAATAAAGGAACAACATACTGTTAGTACTATGTTCATAATGAAGAGACTTACTAAGTATTTTCTGAAGCTGTCACGATGTGCTGGCCTTATCCAGATACCCCTGAAACTCAATAACAAAAAAACAAAAGTGGCCAATTGCATTTCAGGCAATGTGCAGTGTCCAGTTCCGTAGAATTATAGGGTTTTATCTGGTTTACAAAACTGATAAAACTGTTAAATGTTTCGTGTGCAATAAAGTACAATAATAGGTAACAACTTCATCAAATTTATTTTCGATAAATTGTGTACGAGGTACGAATATTTCCTTTTACAAGTTGGTCACCTGTTACTAATAAAGTAGTAAACTTACTATTTACTTAGCCGTGATGGTTTTCCTTTTATAACATTTACATACAGGCACATACATAGTTTCTGGCCCCACACTAGGTTACCCTGTGTCGTGGGAACCAGAAACATTGACGTCACAAACTTGTAAACATCCAAGACCTGGGTTTCTTTTTTTTGTCCCCAGCCGGGATTCGAACCCGGGACTTCTCGCATGGTAGGCAGATGCGCTAACCACTGCGCCACAGAGGTCCTTTTATTATGTTCACCTTTTTATGTGCTACTACTCTGAATCTTTCCACGTTTCTACTATCAACCGTTTAGACAGGAGGGGGGGAACGTCCTACTCGGACAAAAATTGCGCTTTAAAGCTTAATATTTCGCAAATGGAACCGCGGGACAGACGGACAGACGTGCCGAAACTAAGGGTTCCGTAGTCCACAAGGAATCCTAAAAACTGCGAATAACCAGCTATTTTACATTGAAAAGCTACAAAAAATCCATGTTACGTTCACTGATATTTTTGCTGTTAAACGCCTAAGCACAAATATCATTGAATGGTACTTTTAAGTATTCTATCCTTCTTTTTTGCACGCCTACCTCAATTTTTGCCTCTCCTGTACCTCCTGCGGGTTGACTGGTACAAAATTCCACTAGCATTAAGTCCACCTTTTGTACACTGTTTTTGTTTTGTGCAATAAAGAATTAATAATAATAATAAGGCGGAAGGCGGTGCTGCTTGATATAGCCCAGATTGTCCGGCGTTTCCTCTCGCTGTCGCCCTGACCTCCGGCCGCTTGGACTCCTCAGCCAGAGGGCGTCCCTCTGGCCACTTTAGTCAGACGGGACCATTACCTTTTTTATTCCAACATAATAATAATAATGGTGATATTTGTGGGATGTTTGTGTAGGTGGCAGCAGTAGGATGATTTGGTTTAAATAAAAGTCTAAAATTCCTTGCAGCACTGCGTAAACGTGTTCAATTCTCTGGACGAGCGCATGTCCCGATGTGGTGGGCGTGCTTTGGACGTGGGCGAGAAACTGGGGGTGGCCAGGGCTCCACGAGCGAGGGCCGCCGCCGCCCGGGACCTGCTTTCTCACCTAGCGCACTTTCTCAGTCCGGGCCCTGTTCTCACCGACCTGTTCAATGATAGTGACAGGGTAAGTTCTGCCCTCGTAAGGAAGAACGCAGTAATAGCCATTACTGCGTTTTTACTTTGGATGCAAAATTGAGCTCCCTGGTGGTACATCTATAGGTGAAAAAATAACGGTGGCTGTAGGTCTACTAGAAACCTGAAATTTCAGTAAGAAAATATGCAGTTATGTCATGAAATGATTTGTTTGTGATATGTTTTTCGCTATTTACTCAAAACTGCGTTTTTACGATTACTGCGTTCTTCCTTACGAGGGCAGAGTTATCTTATCACACTAATATTATAAAGGCGAAAGTTTGTGAGTGTGTATGTTTGTTACTTCTTCACGTCTAAACGGCTGGAGCGGTTTTAATATTTGGTATGGAGTTAGCTGACACCCTTGATTAACACATAGGCTACGTTTTACTGCGGAAAGATTTCTTATTCCCATGGGATAATCCCTAAAAATGTAAATAGTTGTTATTTTTACTTTAATACACAATTTATTTTCCCTAATAAACCGCGGGTAACACCGCAGGGCACAGCTAGTTGCTAATGAACCTAGCCGTAAGAGCGTAGTTTTAACCGTTATGCATACATGTTTCGTGAAATTTCCACGAATTCCCAGCTAAGCATTTGCAGGGCTCGAAGTGATAATATTATCAATCAGAATAATAATCTTGTAAATACTAACGTGAAAAAATCTCGCGCCGCAATGTTTGTAATCGAACTTAATATCATCTCCGAATCTAGTCACCACTGGATTCAGACACCAGCCAATATATGTCAGTAATGCAGTAATGCATGTGGATTAATAAGTGTGAAATTAGTTCAAACTTACAATATTCCTGTAGGTATGTAAGTAGACTATACTTGAGCCATTACAAACGTGCGAACCAAGTCATAAAAGTGCGAACGAGAGTTCCGATATGCTCATATGCCTCCTATATGTGTGAGAGAGAGGTCTGATCCAAATGCTTATGACTCAGTTCGCACGTTTGTAATGGCTCAAGTATAGTTCAAATTTACAACAGTCCTACTAAATAAAACTTAAGTTTCTTGCGTAAATAATATTTACATAACAAAGGCGTTAATAAATCCGTGACTAATGAATGTTAATAAAATGAATAAGGTTTCTGAATATTGTGGAAAGTGAAAAACCTCTCAGCCTGTTTTTTTCAGCTTCGTCTCCTAGTCCCATCCGGGATATTATGGGTGTGAGATAGATAAAAAAACACTATATTGTTCATAAAAATGCAAATTATGTACACATGTATTTGTTGATCTGTACAGATGGTGGCCTTATCACTAAAAGTGATCACTTCCAGACAACCTTTGAATAGTCTGGACTGAGTTTATGTATGAAGATAACAAACATCTTTCTTAAATTAATTTCACAGCTTAATGAAGCAGCAGATGTCATCCAAAAGCTGTACACCATATCCCAGGAGCTCCCACCTGACAAGTTCGAGGTGGCGCGGAAGAAAATCGAGGCCAAATATGATGAAATCGAAAGAAACCTCATTGACGAGTTTGGCAAGGCGCAGAATCAGGGCAACATAAATAAGATGAAGGATATTGCTAACATTATGACCAACTTCAAGGGTTTCTCGCAGTGTGTCGATGCTTACATCGAAACCAGTCAAATGGTGTGTAACTTTTTTTCATTTACTCGCCTAAGTAGATACAGTAATTACAATGGTTTTCGATCGTCCTTTTCAAGGTCATGACTTATTAGTGGCGTTAAGACATATCATAAGGTCATAACCTTGAAACGAACAATAAAAAATCGTTGTTAAGGTGAGCCGATTAAAAATTAAATGTGCACAAAGCAATCTATTGTATGGCTAAGTCCTAAGTCCTTTATTGAAGATAAAATAAACGTACATTATCTATAACATTATTTAATAAGATACATATTATTTTATATCATGTTTATTTATTTTTTATTGAATTTTATTTAAATATATGTTTCGGGAAGAATGTTAGTAAATTCTCACCCTATGTAAACAGGTTCTTATAAGTACCACCTTGTTTTACTTACAGAATACCCTCCTAGGCAAGGACATATTCTCAGCAGTCCTACCGCTGTGCCGAAAGAATTACACAATCATCAGCAATGTGTTCCCGAACCCTGACCAAGTGATGAGCAAGTTTGTCCTGAATATATTTCTCTTGAAGCTCCAGAAGTATATCCAGACGAAACTGGCCGATAAGAATGATATTGAGAAATATTTGAAGAACTTCTTTGATATGTATACTAGGTAAGTCAATTAACATCCTGCCTACATTATGTTCTCTTTTACTATTTCCTGTCAAAGACAGAAACTACACTCGGTTCAGTTTGCGTCATAATGAACGACATTAGATGTTGTAAACTTTTAGTCCGGATCTACTTACGGGTGTTGTTATACAGGGTGTTAATTTGCAAGCGTGCCATATTTAAAGAAAAAATAGTAATTAATGTTACCAGTTAATGCAGTCTACTAACAGTCTCCCATATTCAAGGAAGCCGTCGATAAAAATAATACTTATTTTTAGGGTTTGAATAGGAATAACCTAAGATGGAAGGTGCTGCGACATGCACGTAATGGGAAAAGACCGAGACCCCGCCCCGTTGCCAAGTTGGCACCGAGTGAAAGAAACAGCAATAACAACAAGAAACATATGATTTCAGATTTCCCTTCCTACTCTCACGGGCTTAGGACCGACAAAACAACCAATTTCTTTGCTAGGAGGTTAGTAGGTATTAAAATATTGCGCAAATTAGTTTATTTACAAGTTAGTATAAAAAAAGTACGAAGTAGATAACTTACTCAAGTACTAACCTACCTTCAAATAAATCGTTGATCCGGCGTAGTTAAAAGTCTGAAATCACCATTATTTACACTAATTGAGACGTTATTTACAGGGTACTTACAATGATTAAGTTGTACGGAGCAATTGTTCGAAGTGGCCACCGTTCTGCGCTATGCAAAGTCTCGCACGACGACACAAATTACTTTTTAAATTTTGCAACACAAACACATTTTGCCTAACAGTTTGGAAGGCAGAAATAATCCTTTCACGCAACACAGCCGCATTGTTTACTTCTTCAGCATACACTAGTCTTTTAACTTCTCCCCACAAATAAAAGTCTAGGGGAGTAAGATCCGGGGACCGCGCTGGCCAGGCCACTGGGCCTCCGCGTCCTATCCAGCGGTCACCAAAAGTGTCATTGAGATACTCGCGCACTATGAGTCCGTAGTGCGGAGGAGCACCGTCCTGCTGAAAATATAGGTTTTGAAGATCGTTCAATGGCACGTCCTCCAACATCTCATCAACCATGTGGTGCAGCAACTCCAAGTATGTAGCGCTGTTGAGGCGGCCCTCGATAAAATAAGGCCCCAACAGGCTAGCATTACTTGGCGAGATGGTCTCGGCCGATTCGGGAACATTTCCGCGAACATTTCGACAGCTTGCCGCAAACTATCGCCACTCACGGCGTACAGTCGCACCATTTCCACTAACTCAATATTTGTGTAGTTATCCGTCATTGTCTTTACGAAACGGCGCACGGCGGTGGCGGCACGCGCACATTAGGTACTGAAAGAGCGTGCGATATCGGCACGTGCGCACGTCACAAAGGATGTCCGGTCACTGAGTGGCTAGGCTAATTAGGGGTGGGGGTGCGCTCGCGCGGCGTGTTTGTTCTAAAGTCCGCGCCACCACTGAATGCCGATGAGTTAAGACATTTTCGTTCTTATTTCAATGAAGACAAAGTTGTCTCCGTCGGTTTGTGTGGATGCGCGTGGTTGCCAAACCGCCGTCCTTTTATTCTTCTGCGAGTACACGAAAGTTTAGGGATGTGCGAGATAATTCGATATTAGAGCTGGGCGTTCTCTTTATCGATAAAAAATGTGACGTCAGAGAACAAAAGAAAAAAAATCGACTCTTCTTTTATGATTGATTTTTGTTTATAATCAGCAGTATAATCACGTCCTAAAATATGGCACGCTTGCAAATTAACAGCTTGTATAGGACGAGTCCGACCAGGTCCGTAAGTAGATCCGGACTAAAAGTTTACAATGTGTTGTGCTTACGAAAGTTTTAGTTAAAAAAAAAGACATTGGATGTGTTCGGGAGTTGCGGTAGTGGTTCTCCAGAAACATAGATAGATACAACAACACTATCAACAATGTTGATAATATATTTTGTACAGACTTTTCGTCACCGATTGATAGCAACAAGACCTATGGTTAAACTTATGGACATAAGTTAATTTTACTTACCACATTTTTTGTTATTTTGCTTATTTACATATATAAATAAATCTCTCAATATCTTTTATATTTGTGAAACCTGGTGTGGTCAATTTGAATGAATATTGACAATAACTTTAAACTTCTGCTTATTGTAAAAGAATTCATCAATTAATACTTAAGACACAGCAGTAAACGCCTCCGGCCTCCGGCCCACTTGTTTTGACTGTAAAGCCACATTATACGAAGCCAGTGAGCAGGCGCCAGTTCTACAGACCAGTTATCGCTGGCTTGGCTTTTGTTGATTAGATGAAAGCAGGCTGGCTTCTTTTGTTTGCACTGTATTGAATAATAAAAAGAACCGTAAGAAAAAATTGTTTGTACAGGGCCAATACAAAGCCAGTCCTGGCTGCCAGCCAGTGATAATGTTAGCCAGCGACAGCATCGTATAAACCACATAGTTTACACGAAGCCAACACTGGCTGCCAATGAGACTGGCAGCCAGCACTGGCTTGGTATTTGCATTGTGTAAACAGTTTTTCAAGCCAAGCCAGCGCTGGCTCCCAAGGCTGGCGAGAATAGAGAGCTTGTCTATTTTTCTAGCCAGTGACTTCCCCCCGCATATGGCCTCGTAAAAACAACAGGGGCCAGGCAACACTGGCTTGGCAACCAAGCCGGCAATGCTGGCCCCAGTCGCATCCGGCTTGGCGTTCGTTTAATAAGCCGTTGTATAAAGGCCAAACTCACCCGCGCAGCACACAGCGCGTGTGCGACGACCTAGTGGCGGCGGGCTTCATCACGGCGGACAGCAACTCCTCGACTGGTGAGCTCCGACGCGAGGCCCTCGTCAACGGAGCCCTGGCCACCACTGGGGAGGGCTACAAGGAGCTCGAAGTGAGGCGGCTCAAGGCGGTGCTGTCTAACGCACTGCACGACTACTACAATGAGAAACAGCACGTGAAGAAGCAGATACAGGGTGGCGGGTAAGGGTTACATATGCTGTTAACTTATATTTTATTTCCTCAACTCATGATTAATGTGTTGGCATTTAAAGTTAGTGTTGACAGTCATGGAATCTTGTCATCGAAGCAACAACTGATGTATTAGGCTTAAGATGATCAGAGAAAAGATGGTCTGAGTGCATTTTATTTCCCGCTGCCTTTCTCTCCACCACAAAACGGTCCCGAAGGCAGCGGCGGCTTTTGTATCTTGTTTCTTGTGTGCAATAAAGAATATTCTTATCTTATCTTACATTAAACGTAGCAACCAGAATGTAAATTCTTTACTTTGAAATAAGAAAAACATTTCATTAGATCATACCTGCTCTTTCAAATAGGCTATTTATACTGTGTGAAAAAAAAAGTACTTATATGTAATCGTATCAATTAAGAGTCTTCAAACCGCTTTAAAGACACTTCCACCATTCATCCAAAAATCCAGGTTGAAATTGAATCATTATTATGTACCTATGTGCAGCCATCATCGGAAACGAAACGGCAAACGAAACGAAACTAGCGGCCGATTTCTGAATTGAGGATTTCGCTAAGTAATTACTTGACTTTAGTGCTGTCTCGTCAAATTTCTTTATAAAAGAGCGTGACAGCATGTTATTTAAGTATTTAGTTACTGTAAATTCTCAATTCAGAAATCGGCCCTAGGACTACCTAGTTTGGGACCAGTTCAAGTGATTGTGTTGTGTGGATGTTATTATTATTTTTATATTTCCAGCTTCCAAGACTTCCGTCGCGACCTGCAAGGCTTCATCGGCACTCGCGCCAATATAAACATCGCGCAGATCGAGAACTATGGCGGCGAGACGTTCCTCAGCGAGCCACTCGTGCTGCGAATGCTTGCCGACGCCAAGATCTCGTTCTTGAGGTGCAAGACTGTGAGTGTGACGGCTAAATCATCATCATCATCATCATCATTCAGCCACAAAAAGTCCACTCCCGGACATAGGCCTCCTCCATGAATTTCCAAAAAGACCGTTTGGGAGCGGCTTGCAAACAGCGTCTTCCTGCCATCTCTCGCTCGCAATTTTGAAATAGTGTCAACGTAAAATACCTTGTGATGTATGTGTTATTAACTTCATTCCGGATACCTGACCTTTTATCGGAAGAGTCCGACCAGGTTTCGCTCTGATTCGCAGAGCTTAATCATGGTGAGCAGACACGGAGCTCGCGCCGTCTGTTGTTCGTCTCTGTTTGTCCTGTCTGGAACAAAGTTGATAATGTCTAGTTCTAACGGAAGTATCTGTTATTTATTGTTCCTGTACATATTTTTGTAGCCTATATACGTTCTACTGCAGGGCACAGGTGTTCTTTCAGAGAGAGAGTATGGACTTAATAGGCTATTTGACAGTGTGAAAAAAACAGTATTATTCTTACGTATTCGTATAAATTATGTGTCTTAAAACCGCTTTTAACTAAAAAAACAATTATGATTTGTAAAAAACACAAGATAAAATTTCATAATTTGTATCTGCCGCCACAGAACAAAAAAAAAGAGTAGAAATAGTGACATGACCTATCAGTAGGAAAACCAGTGTGACCAAACTCACACACACAAATCAAAAGCACACTGTGAATGCCAAGCTGCCATTGGCAAATAAAGTCAATTCTGAAAAGGTCTACATCACAAAAGTTCCAAGTAAAATATGAACCTTTTCAATCATATAAACAATGATCAAAATCAAATGATAATTATGAAATTAAGTTTGACATACGATTTTTGCTTTGTAGTACCGCTACTCTACATTAGATGGAACTACCGCCGCGTGTGATCGTCGAGAAGCTTTAAGTTTTATGCCATAAAGTCGAATATTGAAAAATAACTGCTATGTTGCTACTCAGGCTAAGGATGGGACATATTGCCATATCGACGAATTATAGAACTGTTTCATAAAGCGACAGTTGAAAATAAATTTGTTATGACAATGTTTCTTAATCATTTATTTTTTTTAGTATCTACATTGACAAAGTAACATAATGTATTCCCTTCTGCCAAACTGTACCACAGTTCGATGTAAATTACGCAGCCGGCTACCATATTAACTGTCCTTCTGGATGATTGGCTACGCAATGTACCTATAATGGAATTCTCATAATCTAACCATAGTCGCTTTATGAAACGAAGCCGAGCAAACTTATCGTGTACAATTTATAGAGAATAAGAAAGCCTATTGTATATATTTTTTTTAACTGTAACTTTCATTTGTCTCTTGCTTCTTGTGTGCAATAAGGAATATCCTTTTTTTATACGTAGCCTCGATTGCCACAGAACAGAAAAAAAGAGTAGAAGGAGTGACCTATTAGCAGGAAAACCAGTGTGACCAAACTCACACATAAGCCAAAACCCACACTATGAATGCCAAGCTGCCATTGGTAAATAAAGGCAATGCCGAAAAGGTCTACATCATAAAAGTTCCACGTAACATATGAACCTTTTGGTGATATAAACAACGATCAAAATCAAATGATGAAATTAAGTTTGACATTAGATCTTTGTTCGTAGTACCGCTACTCTACACTAGCTGGAAATCCCGCCGCGTCTGACCGTCGAGAAGTTTTATGTGATAGACCATAAAGTCGAAAATTAAAAAACAAGTATGTGCAATGGTGCTTCTCAGCTATGGATGGCCTATCGAAACTAACCATAGTCGCTTTTGAAACGAGGCCCAGCAAACTTATCGTATGTATAGTTTGTTTATTTTTTTATTTATTTATTTAAAACGTCGTTATCCATCATCGCTTGTGCTTCACTTATATTATGGATATGAAATTTGCCAACGAAAGTCACGAGACTTCCCCATAGATTTATGGAGTAAGCGTTGATTAAATTATCTAGACCCCCCCAGATGATTTTACTACACGAGCACATAAAATCATCTAACTTTGAAATTATGCATGCTGGTTTTGTTTTTATGACAATACGCCAATCTATACTAATAAAAGTGACATGTTTATTGAACTAAAACTTTCGGCACAACACCTTGTAAACATTTAGTCCGGATCTACTTACGGGTGTTGTTTTATCGGACGAGTCCGACTAGGTTTCGCCCCGATACGCAGAGCAGTGAGTGGGTGGTGAGCAGAGACGGAGCTTGCGTCGTTCGGTTGCTCGTCTCAAAATGGGATGGGTAAGTTGATCCGGATTAAAAGTTTACAAAAATGACATGATACTGCAGTCAGGACCACATTCTCGCAAAGGAACTAAACAGCGTCAAGGAACATGATCAATAAATTTTGCGCAGTATCAAAAATAATTGAAACTAAAAATGTGTTAAATAATAATAATAATAATAAAAGATGATAATAAACACTTACATACAGGCACATACATTGCCCCTGGCCCCACCCTGGGATACCCTGTGTCGTGGGCACCAGAAACAACGACGTCACAAACATGTAAACATACAAGACCTGGGATTGTTTTTTGTCCCCAGCCGGGATTCGAACCCGGGATCTCTCGCATGGTAGTCAGATGCACTAACCACTGCGCCACAGAGGTCTTCAATTAAAATAAAATAACGACATTTATTTTCCCAAAGTACCTAATAAGACGCAGGTACTCTACCTAAAGTACCGATAATTATTTATTACTGCTAAGTCATAGACAAAATATTATCGATAGATTTTTATAATGTTGTGTCCCAGCTGAATTGAGTAGCATTTGAGTAGCATTCAAATGTTGACAGAAATTTGTAGAAAAAGTACACAGACTTCGACGAAAATTGAACATTATATTCCAGTAAATAAAGGTGGTTTTACTTTCTCACTTTCGGATTGCTTTCCTTGTTCATGTCATTGCAAATTTAATTTCTATTAAATTAAATACAATGGAAATACTACTTACCGATGGAATGTTATGGCATGATCGGTACATTTTGGTCCCCAACTTTTATTTTTGCACTCTAACACAGCACAATAAGGCATTTTTGTAGAGTTTTCACAATTGTTTTCTTTACTAGAAGCGCACGGCAACTGAGGTAAGAAAAACTGTCATAGACTACGCTTAGGCAATACATTGCTAATTTGAGGCACGCGGGCACCGCCCACTTACGATTTCTACTCTTTTTTTTTGTTCTGTGTCTGCCGCCATTGTATCGGAAACTGCCTGGATTGGCTGTAAAAATGGCGTCTGTCATTCATCATGTCATCATCTTACGTTCATTGGTTGATTTAACGGGAGGTGACGTCATAATTCCTGTGCGACGCCTTATTGCCTAAGTAGCGTTTTGGCGGCTTATTTGAAAAGTAAATTTTCGTTTGCCTTGTTTTGAAGAAATACACGAAAGAATTTAAAATGACCATTTTCTGAGAACTCCATGAACAAACAATATGAGATGACTTTCAGAAATCGGTGAAATAGCCTATTACGCATGCCCACTTCGGATTGCCAATTTCAGTCGCTAAGATCAGAGACTCTAGTCTTCTCTCGATGTTTCTCTTCAGCGTATTGGTATTGCTACTTCACTTTATTGTTACTTCAGAACTGCATATCACTCTGAAAGGTATATACCGGGATTCGAAATCACGTCGTCCCGAGTGCGTATACTGAGTTTTGTCATTCACCTTCGATAGCGAGAGCGTTTGCGTTTTGCATAGGAGTGACAAAGCGCGCCATCTATTTGTCTCTTTGTCACTCCTATGCAAATCGCAAACGCTCTCACTATCGAGAGTGAATGAAAAAACTCAGTATACGCACTCAGAATAAGGCCGGTGTTGGCGACAGACCTTTTTTATCGTTTAATTTTCTTTTTTATAGATGATTGTTTTTTTAATTTTGCCATTTTTCAATTTAGTTTGTATTCTTTCAGTATAGTGTCTATATTCTAATGTCATCGTAAAGTGTGAAATAAACTTAACCCTGGTTTCTCGTACGCTAACAATTTGTTAATCTACTGTTCTATCAATCTACAACTGCAAGCTGTGAGCACTAGACTAATAACATGTTAGTGTACCAGAAACTGGGGGCTAGTGGATTATAGTTAAAAGGTTTTATTTTAGAAAAGTAACGGCTCTCAAATGTTGCTCGATAGCCGGCACTCTGCCGCCGTGCCACCTCCGCTGTTTACTAGTAATGTATATTGTTTTCCAGCTCTGCAGTCCGAACGAGATAGCGTCTACTACTCTGTCGCTTCTAGACGTATTGATACAGCACCTGCTCATTGATCACGTGGATTACGCCTTGGACATCGGGCTGCAGTCCATACCTATTGCTGAAAGCAAGTCGCCGGCTCGGGTAAGTCTGTTTTTAATTCAATAAAAAAAAACTGTCACGTTGACATATCAATGTCAAAAGGCTGTCAATGACAGTGTTGCTAGTACGTAAAAACCAAATAACCCCATTTTACTTCCAAGTAAAAATTGCTACGTGTGCTACGTAGGTGGTTTTTTAGACTTTGCTCTTATGAGCAATTAAATTTTAATGTCTTTGATTTGATGAGGATTTTGGTCACATGAGTCTTCTATTCATGGTAAAAAAAAATCTACCGAGTAAACTTATGTATATATTTTATAGCGGTAACACCGCGATATTTTTTTTTTGCATCGAATTAAAAAACGGACTTTAGTCGATAGAAATAACGAATGTCTGGCACGCCTTAGCCTTTGCTAGACAGTAAAATTACGATCATTGGAGATATATTTTATTAACCAAACAGGTTTTACGTAACGACTTCGGTTTCGACTAAAAGGGTCTTTCACCCTTACAGTTTTCAGCAAAATCTATATAATAATTTCGAACCGGTCTACGGTAGAAGAGCGTAAATAATTAGTCGATCTGAGTCGACAACTTATAGGGAGAAAATTCGGATTATCGAGTATTTTCAATGTAAAAATGACCTTTCTTTATAATGGCGTTGCGAAGTAAACATGCCACTGTCGCCAATGTTGCGTTGGTGTTACAGTCTGTTAGCTTTTAGAATGTACCTCGGACTCTAGAGTAGGCTTCGGTTTTCGCCGAAAGCACACTAGTGTAATACTACTTCCTTCTCTGTATAAAACTTTTCTTCACTATTTTTAAAAGTTATATAAATTTATAAATAACAATACAACCAATAAACCTTACATTTTTGCAATATAATCGATTCTATCCGATACTAGCCGAGGTATATTCTAAAAGCTAACAGACTGTACGTACGTCATTACGTGTCGCAGGTGTCCATCACAGAGAAATTGTGTAAAAAACTTTGTGTAACGTTCCCACGATTTCTTTTCAGATCTACTTCTTCGACATTGTACAGCAAGCGAATGAAATCATCAAAATATTCGAGGAGCACTTCCAAGAAGCTGTTTTACCATGTCTGAGGTAAGTTATAATAAAACATGAAATATTAGCGGTGTAAAAAAGTGTATATTATCTCTACAATATCAGGGCTCGTAACCAATTGAGCGTATTTCATTATGATTGTACCGATTACATAACTTTTTTGTTGACCTAACTTTACATTACCTTTTTCCCTTTAAACATAATTTGTGGTTATGCCCATCACTTTCACTAAATGAAAAACCAGAAATCACTTGATACATTTGATAATGTACTTGTTCTAACCAACTGAGCTTAAATCCGTGTTTATACTATTGAAATAACATTGTACTGTTATTGCTTTGTAGACTGCTAAATAGAGATAAATCAGGCATTTGGGAAACTATGTGAGTACTAGACTCTAGGGCTTGTTCGTTCCTTTCCAGCTCGACGTCCAAGCAGCACGAGTGTATGCAGAAGAAGTCTGCCATCCTGGACCAGCTTTCGACAAAGCTGGACGCTGGTCTGGAGCGCGCCATCGCTGCTATCGTTGGCTGCGTGAAGCTTCACCTGCAAGAGCAGAAGAAGACCGACTTCAAGCCCGAAGGCGATATCGACACATTAGCCTCGCCGGTAAGATATTGACACACGCGACAGACCACGGCCTGTTCGTTCCATTCCAGCTCCACATTTTCGACCAGCTTTCGACAAAGCTGGACGCTGGTCTGGAACGTGCTATCGCTGCCATCGTTGGCTGCGTGAAGCTTCACCTGCAAGAGCAGAAGAAGATCGACTTCAAGCCCGAAGGCGATATCGATACGTTAGCCTCGCCGGTAAGACAACGACACACGCAACAGACTACGGCCTGTTCGTTCCATTCCAGCTCCACATTCTGGCCCAGCTTTCGACTAAGTTGGATGCTGGTCTGGAGTTTTGCCAAGTTTTTTCCGTACTTCAAAGATATTTTTTTATGATTACACGTAGCGTTTTAAAATTTCATAGCTTTGATTTCAAAATTCAATGTTCTAGGTCTCAACGGAGACTACACCATGAATTTTGATTCCCTTGAGTGTCGAAATATGCAGGCAAAAACGGCCGTATCTCTTTTTTGCGTTAACTTAGAATTTTGTTTTATTCACACCTTCAAGAGTCTGTAGATATGAGTATCTCGGTTCTTCAATTTCAACTTGATACCTCCACGGGTTCCCGATATGGTGGGTCCTGACAGACAGACGGCCGGACAACAAAGGGGTTTCGTTTTTTCCTTTCGAGGTGAACCCTAAAAAATTCTGAACCCAAAAACCCAGAAAAACACGTTGTTGTCTATGAAATCTCAAATTTAATAAATATAAACATTTACATGCGGGCACATACATTGCTTCTGGCCCCACACTAGGATACCCTGTGTCGTGGGAACCAGAAACAGCGACGTCACAAACATGTGAACATCCAAGACCTGGGGGTTTTTTTTCCTCCCCAGCCGGGACCTCTCGCATGGTAAGCAGATGCGCTAACCGCTACGCTACAGAGGTCGTCGAAATTTATTTCAACGTAAAGATTATACGTTCTGTTTGTTATATGTCGACGTACTTGTAATGTTAATGTTAGAGTCTATTTTTCCTCAATTCCCAACAGGCGTGCACAGCTGTAGTGGCTTACCTGAACACGGCGCTCGACAGCATCCACCAAGGTCTGGAGGGTGACAACCTTAACGCGGTAACGCTCGAGTTGGCCATCCGACTCCACCGTCTCATCTACGAGCACTTGCAGAACTTTCAGTTCAACTCGGCTGGTTAGTAATCCTCTGCGATGTCAAACGACACTGAACGCAGATGCTATAAATGCATAGTATATTGACACCAGGGCCTCTATTCAGTTAGTCCATTATAGTACGATGACAGTTGCACTTATTAGATTTTTTCCTTTGTATATGCCTAATAGTCTACCTTGATGCCAAATATCAAGTTTTTAGGTCATTTAGAAGTGGGTTAGGTGTTTGATCTATAAGCGAGTCAGTCATAAAAATGCCAGTTTTTAAACATTAATATGTCAACAACTGTTTGAGCAAAATTTATGAAATTTTGTATTCTAGGCAAGCTAAGGGACTTTAATAAATGTGCCAAATTTCATATACGTAGGTTGTAGAGTTGTAGAGTCGTGAAGGTGTCAAAAGTAGCTCGAAGTGGTTCCTGTAATATTACACACTGCTGCTGCGTCGCCAGTTCCTTTTTCACGAACTTGGCTGGACTCGCTGTCGCGTGTCTAGATTATGACAATTCTATGTACATTGTAGGCAGCTAATTATACCTCTTATTTTGTTTCCTGGTGTGTACAACAAATATTATATAGATATTATTATCTTGTTGCTTAGCCGAGTCTTCCGTGGAAGGCATGCGTCGATCAACTTTATCTGTATCTTTGTAAATATTTTATGTTTATGATTTTCCCTGTGTACATTTAACAAAGAAATGAGGCCCTTGCGAAGTGTGTGGGGTGTTATTTCGAATGACAGGATATGCAATTGTTTGATTAGAGAATGGTTGTGGACTGAACTTGGATGTAGTGACTAGAATTGACAAAAGGAATGTTGCGTTGGTTTTGACATTAGGAGAGTATGACGGAAGAAAGACTGTCGTAAAGAATATATCGACCAAATGTGGATGGACGGCCCGCTAAGGGACGTTCCAGGCGGACAGCTTCTACCAAATAAGGGATGTATTAGTAAAGTGCATGGTAAAAACAAAATACAGTCAATTTGAGAATCTCCTCCTTTTTTGAAGTTGGTTAAAATTACCCGAAAGCGGCGTGCGTGTATGCAACGACTAATCAAATGGATGTCGATGAAGCAATGTAAAGATCGTGGCAGTGTTTTTTTCTTAGTCTGGGATACAGGCTTGATTTTATTAATTGATTAATTACAATGAATTAAAGTGGTAGTAGCCTAGTGGTTAGAACAGTGGACTCGGAAGCGAGTGACCCCGGTTCGATTCCCAGTGCGAGCATGTACCACACGTGAGAAAATCCGCGGCTTTGTTTTCTTCCTTTCCTGTGGACTAGGCCAACAAAGCTCTCAGGATGGTATAGGTGCTGGGCATGCCTACTCCATCTAAACAATGTCACTGATGCCACTGGACGCCGTATCTCAATACGTTGATGCAAAGGCCAAAGTACAATAAATAATATTTATACTACACCTGCTTGGAAAGTACCTTGATACTTTATCAAATTTACGGTAGAAAGTACGTCATTGCATATCGAACAAATATGCGGGGAGAAAACGCATCTGAGCGGGAGAGAAAAGTGTATGAAAATCCATTTCTTACGTGGTTTTTCTTTTTTAATTTTGGGTAAGACTATGCGCCGGTAACCTAAATATCAAAAGCCAAAAAGTTTTTACAGTGAGTTTTTATCTCCAAGTTCGCAAAATGACACTGGCCACTAGCAACAATTTCAATATAAATTTCAATTAGTAAAGATTTTGTTTTTTATTTTCCTTGTAGGTGTAGTATAAAGCACTATGTATCACTCGAGAGAAACTGCGATTCCCGATCTCAGGTGTTTTAAAGCCCTCGCCTACGGCTCGGGCTTCAAACGACACCCTAGACGGTAATCGGTCACTTTCTCCTCTCGGTGAACAATGTACTATTATTTATTTATTTATTCGGTTTGGAGAATCATCAGCCTGAAATTACATTATAACAATATAGCTAACTAGGTGTCTAAAAGCTAATAATAGATTCTTATCTTATATTAAGATATCGCTCGATAATCGCTCTTAGCCCCAGCCGCCTGAGTGGTCTTAAACGATCGCGAAGGTTAAGCAACATAGGGCGCGTTCAGTGAATGGATGGGTGACCGTTCTATGACTAACGTTAGTGGCAATTTTCCGAGCGATTTCGTGCTTCGCAAGGCACGTTAAGCAGTTCGTGCCCGCTGCCGTCAATAGATGGCAGTCGTTGAGCCAAGTCAGAGGCCTTAGGGCGGCTTGAAAACTTCTGACAGTAAGACCTGCCACTAGTCCTACAAGCTTCCACCAATCCGGACTTGGCCCCCGTGGTAGAATATGGCCTATACCTTCCTCAGGGAAGAAACCCGTGCCGCTCGGTGGGGACATAATGGGTTGATGATGATATTAACTTTGAAAGTACTCAGGGTTTGAATTCGCTAATCCGTGGTGGGCACGTGTGATGTTTACCCAGTGGCGGATTTGCAGTCTTGGCCGCTCTTGGCCCCAGGCCATGTGCCGCCCCTTTCTCAGCACAGCACTAGGTACATAATGAATTTACGCTAGACTAGGTACATAATGAATTTAGTGGCGCATACCTATAAACATTGCTATTCGTTGCAGCGCAGTGCGGCCCGCCATAATTATGCTCAGCCTTTTAAATATTTAGGTACTTTGCATTTGAGTTATTTCTTGCATCATCAGTCATCTAGGCCTTAGGGTAAATCCGCCACTGTGTTTACCCATACTCTCTCTGTCTGATAGAAGGCCTGTGCCCTACCATTTTCGCATTGAATTAAGAAGCAAGCTTTAGATCACTCTGGTTCTAACGTCGCCATTTTGCCCGTCCAACAGGCGCGATGATAGCGATCTGTGACGTGAAGGAATACCGGTCGGCGGCGTGCGGGCGGGGTGAGAGGGCGGCCCCTCCGCCAGCGCACGCCCTCTTCGACGCCCTCCACGCACTCTGCAACCTGCTACTGGTTAAGCCGGAGAACCTGCAGCAGGTCTGCGAGGGGGAGACTCTTGTAAGGCAATTTTTTTTTTCGGAAAACATAAAAAAAAAAAACTCACACCCGTTATCCCCGAAGGGGTAGGCAGAGGCACCAGTCTCTAGAACTGGACCCACGTTTTGCCGAGTTTATTAGGTCCCAAACGTGACAAGTGGCAAGCCTGTCGCCGTTATCCGGGCACAATTTATCAGCGAATGGTGTTGCTGTACAAACAAATGTACGTAACTAAAAGTCATTGGTACATGCGTGGTTCGAACCCAGACTCTCAAGATCGAGAAGCAAGGGTCAACCCCACTACGCCACCACCGCCTCGGAAAACAAACATTCTCAAATGACTAGTCGTACGAGAAGCTAGAAACTGTTGGATGCACCTACTGCTATTTAAGCCGGTGAACCGACAGCAGGTCTGCGAGGGGGAGACTCTGGTAAGTTATTGTACTTACTCAATTAATTTTCTGACATTTATTTTTATTTTATTTGTTCGAGAACAAACGTTGTCAAATAGCTAGTCTTAAGAGAAGACGAAAACTGTTCGATGCGCGCGCTCTACAATCTGCTGCTGGTTCAGCCGGAGAATCTGCAGCAGGTCTGCGAGGGGGAGACTCTTGTAAGTAAATTTTTTTTTCGGAAAACAAACATTCTCAAATAACGAGTCGTACGAGAAGCTAGAAAGTAGTCGCTGCACGCGCTCTGCTGCTGTTTAAGAAAATCTGCAGCGGGGTTGCGAGGTGGAGACGTTGGTAATTTGACATACTTTATGTATTTCCTGACTTAAAAAAAACATCAAGAAAACAAACATTCTCAAATAACTAGTCGTTCGAGAAGGTAGAAACTGTTCGATGCACGCGCTCTGCAACTTGCTACTGGTTAAGCCGGAGAATCTGCAGCAGGTCTGCGAGGGGGAGACTCGTAAGTTGGCATACGTACTCGATATATTTTTCTTTTATTATGTACGACTGGTTATTAGTTAGCTGATAACTAGTCGTACGAAAAGCTTGAAAGTATTCGCTGCACGCGCTCTGCAACCTGGTTCAGCCGGAGAACCTGAAACAGGTCTGCGAGAGGGAGACCTCGTAAGTTGGCATACGTACTCAATATATTTTTCTTTTATTACTTAAGACTGGTTATTAGTTAGTTAGCTAATAAATAGTCGTACGAGAAGCTAGAAAGTATTCGGTGCACGAGCTCTGCTGCTGTTTAAGCCTGAGAATCTGCAGCAGGATCGCGAGGTGGAGACGATGGTAACTTCACATACTTTCTCTGTATTCTTGCGTATACTGAGGCCATTTTATGACTACATATACGTACCCTGCGTCCCTTAATATTTTGAGATTATTTTTCTTGTTTATTCGTTTTGTTTGTTTCATGTTTATTTAAAATCACATATACGTACCCTGCGTCCCTTAATATTTTGAGATTATTTTTCTTGTTTATTCGTTTTGTTTGTTTCATGTTTATTTAAAATCACATGTCATACATATGACATACAAAAACATACATATGTTTTTGTGGTGTTAAATAAATGTTTTTTTCTTCTTCATCTTGTAAGTTGTCAATCGCATCATTCCGTGTCCTTTCATGTCCCTTCCATAAAATTCAAAAACATGCGAAAAATCGCGTCGACTTTATAGGAGTTGGTTTGTTCAAATTACAGTGAAAATTACTTTTATGAAGTTGTTACTTGTGTAAATCAGGTACCTACTTCATATAAGTAAATAAAAAACCGAAGTTCCGTATTATCAAAAATCCTACAACGCAGATAACAGAGATTTTATGAAGGTTAAAGTAATAGATAGATAGAGAACACTTTATTGTATATAAAAAAGAGATTACACGTGAAATTGTTAATCTAAAAGTACAGACGGCGGCGGCCTTATCACTAAAAGTGATCTCTTCCAAAAATTTGACTGGAGCAATAACCAAACGATTATAAACGAAACTATTATAATTATGGCTGGTATTTAACTGTACCTCAATTTATTCCCGCTTTCTTCAACAAATTTTGCCTTTGTTCCTCCAAATATACTGATTGCGCTCCAAAATATGTTCATTAAAATATTTCATAATGAGTACCTCTTTAATAACTCTTGCAAATTGTAAAAATAATAAATACACCTAATTATTAAAGGAGCATTTATTTTTCTAGATTTACTTCAGATGGCGTACTGCAAAATTTATTTTAATCAAACACCAATTAATGCCTAATGTAGTTTTATTAATCAAAAGTTAATACATTATAAAATGTAATGCTTACCTAAAAAATGTTTTTGTACTTGTCAGTGTTAAACCAAGCTTATTCAAACTATTAAACGAAGTCTTTACTCCTACAATGTTACATGAACTTACATTAACATTATAAGTAATGTAACTAAGATTAATAATTATTAATCCACATGCATGTAAAATAATTCATTTGGCAATAAACAATTGTTGCAATAGAGTTTTCACTTTTTTGTTCAATTTTGCCTATTGTATAATGTTCACAACGTGTACTAACATCTTGCTCTTTCTTGCTGCAATATTTCACATCTCAACGAACCACACGCGCGTCGCAAGCTTCGCTTTTTTAGAAGTAATGTTGTACGAAATGCATTATTTGTTCTTCAATGTTAATCATTTGAGTAACATAAAACTGGTACGAAACCGTTTTAAATGGGGTCCGGTACTAGGATTCATATTAGATATTTAGTGTAACAATTAGGAATATTTGGTGCACAATCAGTATTTTTTGTGAAATAATAATATAATTACTGTTATTAGAGAATACTTGCTGTGCAGTAGAATAAAAAAATGGTATGTCTTGGAGATAATTTTGAATTTGTTTGGTGTAACATATTTTGTTGGCCGATTAGTTTAATTGCAGCAAAATAATATAACGGGTTTTAGAGTAATATTTTAGACAAGCGTACATAGGTGTACCTTTAGATTTTTGGTGAACGGTTAAAAATTACCCTATAATCTTTATATTTTAATAAAATTAGTTAGTGTTGACGGCGTCCCTACACGAGGCTGAGCCGTATCGTGGGCGAGGACAGTGTGCACAAAATATGATTATCACTTAGACGTACAGTGTTGATATTTTCTTATTGTTATTAGATACTAGTTACGACATCTACACGGGACTTGCACTGAACAGATTCGCAGGCCGGATAGACGGCCGTAGAGAAAATAGTTCAAATAGTAGTGTAGTACCTACTCCTTATTAGAAAAGGAAGGATCACCAGTTATTTTATTTTTAAGCTACACAAAACGGTAAGGCAACTATACATTTAACATTCATATGTCATGTATTTAATACTAAAATAATACACTTATCATTGATGTGCCTAGTTAACTTGCCAAAACATGAGTCGACTACAAGCGATCTGTGTAAGGTTCTACAAGATACCCCAAGATATATTGAGATATAGAGTTACCTCCGACGCGGCTTAAGAAATGTCTCAAGCACACTCTGTATTATAAAATCAACGATTATTTGGACGACAAGGATGTCTCTCACCAATCCGGACTTGCCCGCCGTGGTGGAGTATGGCCTTATACCTTCCTCGGGGAAAAGACCCGTGCCCCTCGGTGGGGACATAATGGGTTGATGATAAAGGATGTCTGGTGTTAAACAGTAGATTAATATTAAATGTATTAAGAGGAGATTTGTAATTTCATTTCAATTAATAATGATAATAATAATTGTATCTATTGTTTAACACATACATGAGGAATATTTTTAAGTTTGAAAGTTTGTTAATTAAATTGAGATGGTTTTGAAAAAAATAAAAACAATTACATTACAAAAGCAATCAAAAGTCACTAGAAGCTGCCTCAAAAATAAAGTATGATTTTATTTAAATAAAGTTACAAGTCTGGCTTAGGCTGGTTAGTAATATAAATCTACTAGCTGACCCGGCAAACGTTGTTTTGCCAGATCGGGGTCTGAAAAATAGATAAGTAGTTTATTTCTTATTTTTTATGTACTCGCCTATATTACGCTTATATTCTGTAACCGCGCTGTGAATCGCTTGTAGCCTGGGCTGCCTTAAACTTGGAATCTTAAACGATTACTAAGGTTAAGCAACATACGGCGCGTTCAGTCTATGGATGGGTCACCGTCTATGACTAACGCTAGTGGCATTTTTCCGCGCGGTTCCGTGCTTCGCAAGGCACGTTAAGCAGTTGGTGCCGGCTGCCGTCGATAGTTGGCAGTCGTTAAGCCAAGTCACGGCTTCAAAAACTTCTGACAGTAAGACCAGCCACTAGTCTTACAAACCTCCACCAATCCGGACTTGGCCCCCGTGGTGGAGTATGGCCTATACCTTCCTCAGGGAAGAGACCCGTGCCCCTTGGTGGGGACATAATGGGTTGATGATGATGATTCTGTAACATTTCTTTGCTGTGTACAATAAAGTATATATTTAATAATAATTTTATATTAACAACCTATTCTCAGACCTTCCGAATTTACATATAATATTTCTTCAAAATCAAGCCGTTTTGGAGGAGTGGCGCATTAACACTGTGACACGAGAATTTTATATAATAGATAGATCTATTTGAAGAAGAAGAAGAAAAAATTATTATAACAACAGAACAGACGCCACAAAACAAAATAAATCCAAAAATTAAACCATAAAATTAGCCCAAAATAAAGAATCAGAAGAAAACAGGAGGAAAATAAAGGTCACGGCGTGTCACTGCTGTTATAAATGGCAGCTGACTCAGCATTATGCTGAAGGACAAGCCTTCAGCGCTGATTTTCAGTCAGTGCCATCTTCAGCGCTGATTTTCAGTCAGTGCCTACGTCAGTATTTATGTGGTCAGTATGTTGTCAGTCAGTATTTACGTTGGTATATCGTGTTGGTCGGTATAGAACATTGCAACCTGAAAAGAAATCGTAGGCAAGCGGCCTAATTTCCCTTTGTGCGAATTAGTAAGCCGACAAACGACTGCGCGGTGATGAGTAAGAAATAAAACGCACATGGCGACAATAACAACACTTATTGGCCACATCTGGCGGTTCCACGGCCTCATTAGCGGCCGTGTTAGAAATTAATAAAGGCGAATCGTTAAATCTCACGATGTCCGTATTAATAAGCCCTAATAGTTTGCACATGGCAAATGAGCTCGTGGTGTTCTTGATAACGCTGCACCTGTGACCGATTAGCGATTACTCATGTGTTCTTCGCGGCCCCCACTAATTTATTTTGCAATAGATATTTTAGAAAGTCTAGAATATATTCCGCTTAGGGAAGCGGTTATTTAGGATCTACAGGATCTCGGATCTCTCACTATTCTCGTGAGAGTAGTGAGACGATTCTGTAGATTCAAATTTCAACCCTCAGCGCCAGGCCTCAGTCGGTCAAACCTCAATTTTCATCATGAATTTTTTTTGCAAGTTTGAGCTTATTGGCCGTGTGAATAATTTTTGATAAACAATGTTATGACTAGTGTATATAAAAGAATTAGGAAAGCCTGAGGTCAAAAGTGAATAATTTATATTTACAATAATAAAAAACCGGTTTCGTACCATTAAAAAAGTAACGTTTGTTGTATAGGAGCCCCCCTTAAATATTTGTGTTATTTTAATTTCATTATTTTTAAAGTGAATATATGACTATATTCTGTGAATATTTCAAGCGTCTATTTGTTGCCGTTATCAAAATCAACCTAAAACGAGCAAAAAAATCACGTTTGTTGTACGGGAACCCCCTTATATATTTATTTTATTTTTTAATTTTTGTTATAGCGGCAACAGAAATACGTCATCTGTGAAAATTTCAACTGTTTAACTATCACGGTTCATGAGATACAGCCTGGTGACACTTTATAATGTGTCAATGACAATTTTTATGACATTAATTATATCCTGCAAATAATGCCGAAAATAGAAAACCATTGTTATTTTAAGCATCCTTAAATTGTGCTTTTTTGGGACTTTCGTATTTTACATAGTTATTGTGGAGGCTTAAGATAAGGATTAAGCTGTGGTTTCGACTACCTTGTTGGTCTACCCGTTAAGGCGCTTAGCTGCCAAAACAGAGGTCGTGGGTTCGATTCTCACTGGGGGGGCCGTCATTTGTACAAATGGTCCCAGTTTGGGAGTGTTTTCCTGTTGGTTTGTGGTCATAGTATCCTAGTTTGTGACCAGTTCAATGACATTGTGTTGTGCAAAAGTTATTATTATTATTTGAACCCCGTAATTCATCATCATCAACCCATTAAATAAAAATAAAATAAAATTATGTCCCCACCGAGGGGCACGGGTCTCTTCCCTAAGGAAGGTATAGGCCATACTCCACCACGGGGGCCAAGTCCGGATTGGTGGAGGCTTGTAAGACTAGTGGCTGGTCTTACTGTCAGAAGTTTTTCAAGCCGCCCTATTAAGGCCTCTGACTTGGCTTAACGACTGCCATCTATCGACGGCAGCCGGCACCAACTGCTTAACGTGCCTTGCGAAGCACGGAACCGCTCGGAAAAAAGCCACTAGCGTTAGTCATAGACGGACACCCATCCATGGATTGAACTCGCCCAATGTTGCTTAACCTTCGTGATGGTTTAAGATCACTGGCACCCGGGGCTACGAGCGATCCCCGTACTTATCATTCACCTTTAACTCCTTTTATACGTACAATAAAGTGTTATCTATATGTCTATCTAACTGTTTGCGTCACGGTTGTCTCCAGGCGGAGTTGGACCGAACAATCCTGTTGAACTTCATTCAGCTGCGAGCGGACTACAAGAGCGGCAAGCTGGCTAACTGTCTCAAAGGCCTGTCCTAACACCTCCACAGCATCGGCCAATCTTACTTAGGACAGGACACTGCGATTGTCAAGATGAAGGGTTAGTTTATAATAATGTTTCGATGTGGGCCGCACATTTTATAACCCTTTGATTGTCAAGTGGCTGAAAAATATTCTTTGTTATTATGACCATTAGAGAAGTTGTTAATTATGAAAAAATGTTCGGTGCGGACAGGGTTAAGATGAGTGTCTTTTAACCCATGGAAAAATTGTAAATACATACACTGACTGAAAATCAGCGCTGAAGGCTTGTCCTTCAGCATAATGCTGAGTCAGCTGCCATTTATAACAGCAGTGACACGCCGTGATCTTTATTTTCCTCCTGTTTTCTTCTGATTCTTTGTTTTGTACTAATTTTATGGTTTAATTTTTGGATTTATTTTGTTTTGTGGCGTGTGTTTTGTTGTTATAATAAATTTTTCTTCTTCTTCTTCTTCCTATATACATTATGCTCATTATTACGATGGCCGATGGAGCTGTTGTGTTCAGATTCGCAATTATCAATTTAGCTGATTCGATCGTTGAACAACTGTAGATAATGCTGGTATTTTATTGGGAAACGACAATCCTAGAAACACATGCGAGAAAATAATTTACTTAAATGCGATAATAAAGGCCTTTTATCCACCTTGAAAAACTAAGCAAAGAGACGATTTAAAATCTGTCTGGTATAAAAGTATTGAATAGTTTGTAAGAATTATTATAAATAATTTATTGTATACTTTAGACTTATACGAAGAAAACATATTTTTATTAATGAAATCAAATAGATGATTACTGTACTTCAACGTCTAGTTTTATTACTTACTAACATGTTTTTAGGACACAATTTTACATCTATAAAATATTAATATTATTTTAAATTTCCGTATCACCATCATCAAGCCTTTATATCCCCTCCGAGGAGCACGGGTCTCTTCCCTGAGGAAGGTATAGGCCATACGCCACCACGGGGGCCTAGTCCGGATTGGTGGAGGCTTGTAAGACTAGTGGCTGGTCTTACTGTTAGAAGAGTTTTCAAGCCTCCCTAAGGCCAAATTTCCGTATGCCTATCAGTCATTTTCATACACCTGCGGTTGACTGGTAGAAAGAGCTTATAGCATTAAGTCCGCCGCGTTGCCATTGTAAAATTTACTTATGTACAGTAAATGTTTATGTTAATACGTTAATAATAATAGTTCCTTTATTGGTTACAAACTTTCTTTCAAAACATTTTGGTCACTCTACATTTCTGAACATGAAGGGAAAACTCAAAACCATTTCGAAAAATTATGCTTTCATGGTATACTATTTCTATTTATCAGATTTGTAAATAAGTCTATATTTTTCAAGATATTCAAGAAAAAAGCCGTGACCTTTAATGACTTTACTATGACGTTAGCAAACAGTATGAGTATGAATCTTTAGCGTTACAAAAAAAGCTTTAGCGTTACAAAGTTGCCTAGCTACATAAAAAAAATACTTCTTCAATCATGTTTGTTTGTTTAAATTCTTTTTTGCAATAAAACACAAGTTTTGCACATAGGCGAGCTTAATGCTAAGTAGCATTCTCTTCCAACTAACCCAGGTAATGAAGAAACATTTACAGGTAGTGCAACGTAAATACTAAATTATACTATTTCATTTCACTAAATCATGCTCTGATGACGTCATAAGTAAATTATGAAAACATACATACATACATAATCTCACGCCTGTATCCCAGAGGGGTAGCCAGGGGCCAGGAACTGCCACGATCCTGACAAATCACTTTCACTTATGAAAAGCATGATATCAAAAATAAGTAGCATGGCCAATTGGTTCAATATAAATAAAGCTATATTCTTTTCAGCTGTTTCTATACAAAACTGCTGACTAGACCAAATTAATTTGCGCCTTACATTACTCATCTGGGTTAATTCATTATTAGCTAGAGGCGACCCCGTTACTTATAAGTACTGTTTACATTCGTTCATTTCGTCACACATGAATGAACATTACACAATACCGCTTACACGTCGTTTGGCTTCCTATTTCACTGACAAACTATCTTCCTTGCCTCAGCGATTTGTATTACGGTACGACATTTTAGAGCGTTGTTGGCACCAGTTAGTTAGACCTGAGATTTACGCACTTGATAGGTGATGATGATGATCATGATGATGATGTGAAGAGAGTTAACACCTCGGACACGGATTACCTCACGATCTTTTCCTTCACGTTAGTGATATTGCTCCTATAAACTTACCATATTGACTTTTCGACTGGTTATTTTATGGAAAGCATTTGTCGTAGTGAAAAAAAAGCATGTTTATTTATGTATTAACGTGTCCTCTCTTATACTTTAAAAAAATTTAGTGCAAGTTCTTTATATTTTTTTTAAAGATATATGTATTCATATACTCATAGGTATGTAGTGTACACAACAATTTCATTTTTAACATAGGTAAGAGTTAAAACGCGAGCCTAAACTACGAACAAACCTGTATTTTAGGCTCGGTATGTAAAGGCTTAAATAGTTATACTCGTAATGACATAAATTAACAATAAGTACGGAAAAAATGGTGCGAACCATTTAACAATTGCCATTTTTTTTGCTCTTGTATTTGGTAGAGTCAATGAATCATTGGCACTATAGTCTCACCAACCTACAGAGAGGTTTCAAACATATCACGACGACACAGTACCTTTATAGAGCTCACTGCACCGCGTTATCAGCGTATCTACTCGCTCCCATCCACTACGTCCATTCATGACCCCCCTCCACCGCGGCATTTGAATGAACGCGCCTGTGTGCGTTTGACGCCGGCGCACCTACACGCGCGCTCACGCAGTCTCGACTTGGCCCGCGGCCCACCACGCCGCACGGAGCCCGCGTCTCCTTCGGACCAAGTGCTTTACCCTGCAGTTCACTGGTTTACTAACAAACTAACATTGAAAGTGTAAACGTGCCGTTAAATCTGGATAATATCGTAAAAACTGAGAGGTAAGTCTCGGAACCGAAAAATTCGGGTGTTTATTTTGATATTTTCATTCATTCGGACGGGACCGCCTACGCTCAGCTATGTCGCGATTTGAGAACGACGAATTTACATGTTCGGGACGGTTAGGGCTTATTATTATCGCCCATGCCGATGTGAATTGTTGATTAAGCCAAGAAGCGGTTGATTCATACTGGTGATATGACGCTGTGCTGCATACTTTGTTTGGAAGTGTTTATTTTTCTAGCGCGGCCTGACAGCGTTGTCTAGCCAGCCCATTTCTCGCGTTCGCCTCAAGTGGCGTTTTTATCCCGATCTACCTGCGAGGCCGAGTGCCTTTTGTGGGCTCTACCAGTTGCTGGCTGCAAGCCGATCCGCTTATCGAACTCTGTACGATCGATCGAGACCTACCTACCTTTTATAAGTGTTATTTATGTTCGTCGATATTGCTATGTTGGCATTGCGCTTAAATGTCAACCTGGGACCGATTTAGGCGGTGTCGCTGTTCAATTCTTAGATCTGGTATATTACCAAAATCTTTTCAGCATCGGTAAATTTTCATATCTTTTGTCTTCCCAGGCATAAGTGCTCGATTTTAGAATTCGTTACACAGATACAGATTTCACAATCTACCTATATGGTTCAAATATAACCTGAGGTAAGATTGGTATTCATACAACTCATCCTGTTATCATGCAAACCAGATTATAAGTATACTGATAAGAACAGGCTACATAGGAACGAAATGGTTGGAGGAAATTAGAAGGTGTTATAACTTTCGTCATGAACAAAAACGTTTCTCATGCATCATTGGTTACTTACTATCCTTACAAGTACCTAACTACCTAATTATTTCTTAGAACTGAGTAAGAATGATAAGATAACTAGAACAATAAATCAGATCATTAGGTATAGCGATGTTTGCCCACCGACGAATTACATGTCTGCCGCTTGAATAATATTGTCTCAACGGTAATTGCCGAGGTAGAGGTGGGCCTGCTAACTCTCTTTAATACCTGCCCACTAATCCTTGGTAAACATTTAATATAATATGGGGATTTCCACATGTAAACGTTGGGGAATTTAACCTGATTTAGAGGGCACTAAAATGTTGATTTGAAGGGAAGCTGCCTATCCTATCAATAGCATCAGAGATTAATTAATTTGTCGTCCTCGGTAGTGGGTTCGATCCCCACTGGGGGGCATTTACGGCACATTTGTACGAATGGCCTCAGTCTGGGTGTTTTTCGATGTTTGTAATGTCCTTGCCTGGTTACCATAACCCAGTGTATCCTAGTTTGGGACCAGCCCTTATATTACGTAACTTTCCACTCTATCGGGTGAAGCATTTTTACAACTCAAAAGAGTCAAAATAAGAATGTATATGACAGTTCGCAGTAGTAGTATGAGATACCTACTGGGAAAAAATGTCCCAGAATGTAACAGTGTGACATAAGGTGCTGTGACATACCGGGAACAAAAGGGCTAAATCAGACAACTCCATACAATAGAGTCTTACGTAATTGCACCCCAGGGCCCCAATTCTGTTAGTGCATTATAGTACGATGACAGATACACGGTCGGGTCACGTGACGCGTTTTTTCATACCATTGACGCCTAGATTTATTGATAGACGTGCTCGCGTTGACGTGAAGCGGGAATGAAACTAAATGTTCATGCAGTTGGCATGGTACTACAATGCTTTAGCAGAATCTAGGCCCTGGTCAAGTGATTGCGTTGTGTGGAAGTTATTATTTGTATCAATTTAATGATTTATCATTTCTACTACTGGCGGTGTCAGTGTCTCAGTATTCCCTAGAAGTTAGCGTAAGCTGTAATTAAGTAATTAATTGTAAATCCTGTTCCCCATTTTTTGTTTTATTTATTCATTTACTAAGATTTATAGATATATGTTCATTAAAATTGAAAGATGGGTTAAAATATTCTCATTTTTGTAGGTAAATTTCTCAAATGTTACTACTAAATTCTCCACTAGCGCCGCTATCAACTGAACAGATGAGATGGTGGCACTGTAAGAAAGTATAATGAATAAAACAAGACCAAAATAGGAAAAACTATTTAATAACATAACATAACATTTACACACAGGCACATAGATTGCTTCTGGCCTACACTAGGATACCCTGTGTGGTGTTAATAGATTACGTATTTGTTTCCAATAAATACCTACCACCTAGTATAGTTACTCAAGGCACCCGTTGTAATAACATCATCAGTCCAGGTTCGATCGTTCACATCAAGAGGGCTATGCCAAACATAACAATGACGTCAAAAAGTGACTCCGGTATCTCACGGGCTCATGTGTCCGGCGATAAAGCACATTGTTCTTTGTAGATCTCTCGGAACTACCCGTGGCTGTTTAACTGGGCCTTGAGTCTAAGCAAAAAATATTTTCAAAGAACACTTTCTGAGAACTGAGTATGTGAATTCATTAATGACACACTCAATATAAAACGTTTAACGTTCCAGGACGCCAAACGTAGGCTTTCATGCTGCTTTAATTTCGGCATCCTTGTGGTATGCCCTATACCTTCCTCAGGGAAAAGACCCGTGCCCCTCGGTGGGGACATAATGGGTTGATGATGATGATGATGTGGTAGATATGAAGGAAGTCCTACTAAAACGTTATGGGAAATTTATTTCAAATGTAAGATACCTTTTTTAAATAAAAATTAATTGCTGTTAACTAACAGCAGTTAATTTGAGTAACAGACTAGCTAGTCTTATTAAACTCGAGAACGGCTGGACCGGTTTGGCTGATTTTTGGTTTTTTATATTCGTGGAATTCCAGGGAAGGTTTAAATGGTGAGAAAATATGGAATATTACGAAAAAAAATTGTGGCAGTTTGCCGGGACAGCTAGTTTACTTATAAAATAATTTCCACAAAATGATATTCAATGGCGGAACTGGAAAATAAAATTACGTACCTACATAATTATGGATTTTTTTATACATGATACACACTTGAGTCATTTTCAAAATTAGTGTACATATTCTCATTTTTCTTTGTCCTCAGTAAAAAATATATTATTATGAAGAATATGTTGCCTGAAAAATAAATTATCTTCGTTATACATTTTATTTATGCCTTAACCTGGCCATTTACGCTCTTTTTAACTTGAGGTTCTTCATTAATGCGTAGATGGAAGCAATAAAAAAAATATCTTATTTTCCTTCCCATACAATATTTTAGTGTCTCACTCTACTCTTGCAACTAAAGATATATATCCCCTGATATCGAAATCTTTCAAATTTAACTATATTTAGTTATAGGTATATCTGATGGGACATCAATTTAATCAAACAATACTAAGATCATAGAAAAACTTTAAAAAATGCTTAACAGAATCGAATTTAAAACATGTCTACTTTTTTAATACTTTGTGTAACACCTTTGTGTAACGACAATATCCCAGGTTATTTATTTATATTGAACGTGACCTTAATTTTTTTCTAGTAAGGCAATACTAGACGATACTAGCAAATTAACAAAAATTACAGCGTGGTCATAATTTTTCACTGATCTTTAGCCAAACGTGTGGTGCTCGAGTTTCGTCGTTATTTTTTTCCTCTTGTGTAACGTGGATTTTACGGGTAAGTGAATCTTAATAACATCAGAACTTAATTAAATGATGAATTTTGATCTTATACAACAGTAACAAACTTAAAATATAACTGATTCAAGAAACATTTTTGATTAACTTGTTTCAGATTATGTTGACGCCATCAAATTCGTTCTTATGTGTAACGAACTACGTCACACAATTTTTTGTCTAACACTGTGTAACGTTACACATGGGATAAAGCTGAATGCACAATGAAGTGTTATTTTATTTTAATTCCTTACTTTTAGGTGACTAATGCAAGGACTTTGCCAGCAAGTTATAAGAGATCATTCAAATTGGCTCAAAAACTAAAAGAACCGGCCAGAAAAAGAAATCGGGTAGAGCATATTATGTTCCCAGATATTTTTTACTATGACGTGAAACTTGCACACAAAACTCCTGAAAAACAACGTTTTGTATGAACAGTTCTTTACAATTTCTTTTGTGTAACAAAGTTTCTTTTGTATTACGAAGGAAAAAAAATCCATTGTGTTTCTTTTGTGTTACGTACACCTATTTTGAAAATAGCTCACTTAGTTTTTGATAGAGAAAGGTGGGGTACGGATGGGTACGAAGTTCGTAGCTTTACTTATTACCAGCGTTCTTTATCATAAGCTAAGTCCAGTTATGAAAAAGTAAACATGGACCAGAGTCTGAATTGAGAATTTCGCTAACTAAGTACTAAACTGTAGTGCTATCTCGTCAAATTTCTCAGAAAAGAGCGTGACAGAACGTTACTTAAGTATTTACTTAGCGAAAATCTCAACTTAGAAACCAGCCCTTTGTCAACAATGATAAGTCGAATTAAAGTTTACAAGTTAGTTTTGCGTTAGAAATCCATCTATCTATCTATCTAATCTCTTTAAACGAGCAATTCTTGTATATGTATTTATATATAATCAGAATCTCGGAAACGGCTCCAACGATTTTCATGAAATTTTGTATGCAGGGGGTTTCGGGGGCAATTAATTAATTCAACTAGGTGTCATTTTTATAAAACGTCGTTTTAACCGTGTTTTTGGGCAAAGAAGTAACTGCTACCCTAAAAGAACGTAAATTTCGCATTAAGCAGTAAGGTTGTCGTAGCCCAGGTGGGAAATAGGACGATACCTTAAACAAAAGACCCTGGTTCGAGACTTGTGCATGAAGTATCTCTTTTTTTTTCAAGCTCCTTTTTTGTGTGAAAAACTATTATTAGGAGCCCTATTATCAACGCACCTAATTAGTATCCAAATATATTTTCTAAAAGAAATACAAAAAAAAAATCCAAAAAACATGATTTACCAAAAAAAATACCGAGCAAAGCTTGGTCATCCAGGTACTAATTACTTAATAGAAAAAAATGTTTTCAGACCTAGAAAATTATCGAAGAAAGCGGGTTAGTAACCGATCTTAGACTGAATCAATTCTTGGAAAGCTTTCAGCTTGCGATTAAAAGGGTTTTTAACCATAACCAAATCAATAGCGCCCCAAAGACATAATAGTATGAGCCAGTTCCTGAATTGAAAATTTCGCTAAGTAACTACTTAACTGTAGTGTTGTCTCGTCAAATTTCTCAGAAAAGAGCGTGACAGCACGTTACTTAATTATTTACTAAGGCCTAAATTACATTACCCTAAAACTTTGATCATAGGTGATGTACATCTCTGGCTTATAAAACGCCGTAAGGATTAAGACACGTGTCGACACCAGCAATGGATATCGCCTAGCATCCTACCTATGAACTAGTGTAATATGGCCCTAAGTTATGTTTTATAGGGAGTTGTATTAATTGCATAATTTTACCAAAATTATGATTAGCGCTGACGAAGTAATTCTGGGAGTATGAAGTGTAGTTATTAGGCAAATTAGAGGTGTTATCGTTAGGTATCTGTTGTGACTTTGATAAGCAGATAGCAAGCCACTCGCTGTGTTCATTGTCGCATCACGACGCGTTTCGCAAAATTTGTTTATAATTTCGCGTGTACTTATCGATAACTTTGTACCGTATCTGCTGTATCATAGTTATTATCGCCTAAGCGTGCGTCGAAAATACGAGTTTGTTTGGTTTTAGTATGAATTCCTCGACGTTTCTGAAAAAAATCCTACAAAGTTACATGAAATACTACTCTGCTTCGTTTGGTCTAGCTAGCCGTTAAGGCGCTTACCTACTCACCTCAGTGGGTGTCATCAACCCATTATGTCCCCACCGAGGGGCCGGGTCTCTTCCTTGAGGAAGGTATAGGCCTTACTCCACCAAGGGGGCCTAGTCCGGATTGGTGGAGGCTTGTAAGACTAGTGGCTGGTCTCACTGTCAGAAGTTTTCAAGCCGCCCTGAGGCCTCTGACTTTGCTAACGACTGCCAAGTGTCGATGGCAGCCGGCACCCACTGCTTAACGTAGCTACCTTGCGAAGCACGGAAGCCCTCGGAAAAATGCCACTAGCGTTAGTCATAGACGGTTACCCATCCATGCAATGAACGCGCCCTATGTCGCTTAACCTTCGTGATAATTTAAGTTCACTCAGGCAGCCGGGGCTACGAGCGAGACCAGGCCTATACCTAAGCTAAATTAATTATTCCGATTGCTTCTCTGGTTTAGTAGAGACACTTTTGAATATTAACTCGTCCGATTCTTACAGGGGGTGGGTACTTTGATTGTCATCAGTCTAACTGTTTCCCTATATTTGTCACGTGATTGTCTGGCTACCATAGAGCATGATAGCGGACCGCCTAGATTCGCCCTACATGCGGCACTGTGCCGGCATGCATGTGCCCGTTAATGTGTACTGATGAGTGTAATTTATAATATATTGTGTCTTTAGCTATAAGTACTAACATATATAGTTGTTAAGCCTACTAACTAAAATGAGTGTTACTTACTTGAGCAAATAAAGTTTATAAATATAGTAGAGGTTAAGTATCGTAGTTTGGTCCCCCAGAAAAAATGAACCTGTTGTGCCAATCAATAAGCCAGCAATCTTCCACTGTTGGATGTCCTTCGTCTGATCGTGTCGGTGGCAAAACCAATTAGAAAGAAAGAAAGAAATATATTTATTTAACGCCACACAGACATATTCAAGACATAAAAAAGGAAAAAACAGACAAGGCAAGATACAATATGAGAAATAAAAACAAGAAATTGACACGGGCTATGTCCATGCGGCGGTAAAACGGCCTCAGGCTCAGTATTTTGCACCTCCAGAACAAAAGTGACCTAACTCGAAATTTGTATAAAATGAGTTAAGTACTCAGAATTACTCAAAAAGGTATACTCTTTCGTGCCTATAATAAAAAAAGGACTTTATTTGGTCAGAGAGAGATGGAGGAATATTTCGGTCTCTTTTTCTCGAACAACTCGCTCAGAGCGCCGAATCATCATCATCATCAACCCATTATGTCCCCACCGAGGGGCACGGGTCTCTTCCCTGAGGAAGGTACAGGCCATACTCCACCACGGGGGCCAAGTCCGGATTGGTGGAGGCTTTTAAGACTAGTGGCTGGTCTTACTGTCAGAAGTTTTCAAGCCGCCCTAAGGCCTCTGACTTGGCTTAACGACTGCCATCTATCCACAGCAGCCGGCACCAACTGCTTAACGTGCCTTGCGAAGCACGGAATCGCTCGGAAAAAATGCCACTAGCGTTAGTCATAGACGGTGACCCATCCATGGACTGAACGCGCCGTATGTTGCTTAACCTTAGTGATCGTTCAAGATCACTCAGGCAGCCCAGGCTACGAGCGATTCATTGAGCGAACAGAGCGCCGAATACATTTTCTTAATTTCCCAAAAGTTGCAAATTTTGAGTTAGGTCACTTTAGTTCTGGAGGTGCGATTTGCTGCAGGTGTATTACCCACAGCATTGACTTTCAGTCAGGACCAATTAGATTTTATGGGCCCAGAACTCGTTTCCGCGCTCTCTAGCATCTGTGGCCAACTAATTCCTCTCGAATGCACATGGACGGGTAAGAGACATGAGTGCTGGATTTCCCTCCGCCAAGGCATGCCGCTTCTTATTGACGACCTCTGGCGCAGCGGTTAGCGCATCTGCCTACCATGCGAGAGGTCCCGGGTAAGAATCTCGGCTGGGGACAAAAAAACCTCAGGTCTTGGATGTTTGCATGTTTGTGATGTCGCTGTTTCTGGTTCCCACGACACTTGGTATTCTAGTGTGGGGCCAGAAGCAATGTATGTGCCTATGAAAAGAAAAAAAAATTACATAATATATTGTTGATCCTCATCCAGCCGCTACCAGCAATTTCCCCAGATCGTCGGTGCAGCGAGTAGGTGAGTGTTCTACACTGCGTTTGTCAATTCGTTTTCTCTATCCAAGAATCTTCTATTCCAGCCCAACAGTCCACTGTCACGTCAACTTTGTCAATCAACACGTCAATGATCTTAGAAATTAATGTCTCTTCTAAAATTTTCCATTAATGAGACACCGAGCATATTATTTCTATTCCCATAGCTTGCTGGGCGACTTTGAATCGGTGGAATCATCGTACTGTTATTTTGACTTGTATGGGCGTTATTTATTCATATTAAATTATCAGGATCTTTACTACTACTTATAGGTAGAGGAATGGTAGAGGCTATAAAACGTGACGTCGGTGCATATTGTGTACCTATAAGCCACGTGCAGTAACAGGCTTAAGTCAATGTATGCGCTTGAAAAATCTTGTGTTTATTTTGCTACCCAGCCAGTTCGCCATAAATCACATAACAGTTGTTGTTATTGGTGTACTGTTTTGAAACATGTTTCACGTTAAGTCTGTAGGCTTTTGTCGTACCTAGTTTCCGGTTTTCCACCGACCGACCACTGGAACATCCAGACCGTTCCAGTTTTGCCAGGTCAGTATCTGTTCACACCTTTTTTATTTAATTTTCACGTTCAATTAAATTGTCAGTTCAGAACTGATGGAAAGGTTTGATTTGCAAACTATGCCTACGTAGTAAAAGTAAAAGGCGATTGGCCATGCTACTTGTTTTTGATATTATGTTTTTTATAATTTATTTTTAAAATGTTGACCATTTTAAGAAACTTAATTTCGATATATCTTTTCGACCTAATAAATTTTCTAACTAATGAACAATCGCACTAGAAATTTTCGCAACAGCGTTTTTCGGACAAACGTTACATCGCACCAATAAAGCATCGATGGAATAAAACATCGCGCCACTGAATTATCGACATATCGTGTTCGATATAATAAAAATCGAACCATCAGCTTTCGCAGACAAGTAGGGAACCCTTGTTTACTAATCTGATAAATAGAAATTGTTCTGAAAGCGTAATTCTCCAAATGGTTTTGAGATTTCCTTTCATGTTCAAAAATGTAGCAGGGCCAATTGGTAGAGTCTAATGTTCAGTAAGGTCCGTAAATACATTGCTCAGATTCTAAAGATAGAAAGCTATCTGAGAAACGCAAACTTTTAGCTCTCAGACTTTTGCTCCCTGGCTCTCCGCAATGCGCATTTTATCATTCTATTTATCAAACTCTTATCCGACCCGTATCTGTAACTGAAGGTCAGGCGACACGCCTGACGACTTCGTATGGAAAATATCGTCACGTGAAAAAATCACTCGCCTGTTTTCACTAATGATTGAATCTGGAGTGTAGGTTTCGTATTTTTAGTACACACGTATTGTTATGGGGATCTACAGTGACTCTAGCGCTATCAAGGAAAAAATCATATATGAAAACTCTACATGATTGAGAGATTGAAAATTCGACCTGTAAAAGTATAGGTCAAATTTTCAAAAGTGTGTGTAAACCAGTGTAAACTCTCTCAATCATGTAAAAAGTGATTTTTAGGATCCACGACAATAAGAAATTAACCTGTATTTATGCCAAAAACGACTTGTGGCGTTAATGCTGTCTTTATTTGTTAAATTTTCAAGACAATAAATTTTAAATTAAAATTTCTTTTTTTTTATTAGCTACATTTTCAGACAGACTATTTTTGAGTGTAAAAAATCCACTATCAACTGAAACGTGTTTTTGCGTCATTATGAGGCAGAATTCTCTTAGTTTTGAGGCCACAATTTATGCTACAATTTGACACCGTTAACACCGTTAATTTTGGCGCGCCTATAGAACAAATATCTTGTAATCGAGCTGAGTTTTTATCGAGTCTATAAGATGATAGATCTTTAATTTTGAACGTGCTGTTATTGACACTTATAAGTAGTCTTCTCGGGGGTCGCGACTGCAAAGATTGAAAAACACTGATTTATTTATGACATTGAATAGAAATCGATGAAACTACGAACTGCTGATATCTCCAAAACTGTCTGAATCAAACAGTAGTTTCGTACTTCAATACGTCTATGATGACATTGAAAGTATGGGGACTACCGCAGGGGTACAATTATATTATTATTGTGGTCGAACTGCAAGTAACTGCTCTTTAAATGTTAATGCAGTTAAAATGTCACAACAACGATCACCTGTGGAAGAAATATTTCAAGAAGGCAGACCTCAAGCTCCAAACAAAAAAAGGTTCGCCGTTTCAATCCCGACCTATTACTTTGTTCCAAGTTTGCCTTATAGCGTTCGCGTCGTCGCGCATGATGAGGGCAAAAAAACGCTGACGATCGACATCTGACGGACAGAAACTATGGCAGCCGAGGTTCGGTGCACTACCGGACGAGACCGGGGGTGGGGCAGGGGCGAAGCAACATCTGCGCGGGGGCTGGCCTGTCTCTGTGTGCTGTAGACATAGTCCTCTAGATACGCAGTAGGGATCGCAGATGATTCACTTCAGCATCGTTAGGACTTTTGTCGGTGGTTCATCAAAAGCATAACATCCTGAGATTTGATAATGTGAAACTTGATCTGGATATCACCAGACTTCTGTAATTGAAGCATACCTATCCATACCACGTAGCGAAGCAAGTGCATTGTAGAGCCATGCCTAAGTATTGCCAGGGGTGCAATTATGTAAGACTCCACTGTATGGAGTTGTCTGATTTAGCCCTTTTGTTCCCGGTATGTCACTCCACCAAGTCACGCTGTTACATTCTGGGATTTTTTTCCCAGTAGGTATCTTATACTCCTAGTCCGAACTGTAATAATATACATTCTTATTTTGACTCTTTCGAGTTGTCTAAATGCTTAACTCGATAGAGTGGAAAGTTACGTAGTATATAAGGGCATGTCGAGTATGCTTTAAACTCTGCTTGTAAGGTTACTGTGGTACTGTGAACTGGTGATCCTCTTTGCAGCCCTTTGATTTACAACTGACCTACACTTCTGCAGCATAGTTATTTTTTGTCGTGGTTTAGATGTGGCTGTGTGCGTGCGGGGTGGAGTGTGGTACACCTTGCGCGCACGCAACGGGATTCTGCCCCTAGCAGGTAGAGGAGCTGTCGCTCACCCGCTGACATTATTACCGGCGGATCTCACTTTCTTGATAGTTCGAATATTGCAAGCCGCTATTTGTGGGGCTAGGATTTATGGCGCGAGGCTTTGACGCTTTCTTTGGATGAAATTGTGCTAAATTTATCACTGCTAAACAAAAGCAGATGTCATTTATTTTTTGAGTTTGTAAACTGATAGAGTTGCATAAAATACTCAACCGAAACGTTGCATGAATAAATAAATTGACTAATTCTCTGTCTTCAGTCATCTATTATTATTATTATCATCAACCCATTATGTCCCCACCGAGGGGCAAGTGTCTCTTCCCTGAGGAATTTATAGGCCATACTCCACCAAGTCCGGATTGGTGAAGGCTTGTAAGACTAGTGGCTGGTCTTACTGTCAGAAGTTTTCAAGCCGCCCTAAGGCCTCTGACTTGGCTTAACGACTGCCATCTATCGACGGCATTTATTGTAATAGGTATTAATGAAATTTCGTAGCCTATTTTTACAAAATATTTATTAGGTAATAGTTGGTGCCTCCGACTTCGGCTGCGGAGGACTACGGAATATCAAATAGCTGTATCCTATATCTGAATTCAGCTCTTTGTCTATCTGAACGTCAAGTTTCATGTAAATCCGTTCAGCCGTTATTGCGTGATTGAGTAATAAACATCCAAACAAAGATCTGCACAAACTTTCACATTTATAATATTAATAAAAATAATATAAAGTAGGAAATAAATTCATATTAAAATAAAAACCTCTTAGTATACCTACCGACTTACAGGTGCCTAGATAGACGTGATTTCGTGTACTTTTATTATGTTTGGTGTGCGATAGAGTCTGTAGCACTGAGCCATTCTTGGCACAATCCTGCCTAGCAACATCATAATAACATACTCCGCGTTGCCAATAAACCACAGCAAGTGAAGTTGCTTACGTCCGATGTATGAAAGAGTACAGGCCGCATTTCTCCTCCTATTCAGCCCACTATCATTACCATAATCACTTTGCAGAGCCACAAATAGTTCAGAAGGTCATCATCAAGATTAACAGCCCAGCGTTGAGCATTTGTTCATTCCAAGGTAATTGAGCTGGCATTGCCATTTGTCCAATGACAACTGCATGAACATGGCCAATTTACTTTTATTGCCGCTTCAAGTCTACGCGCGCACACATATCAAAACTTCTAGGCGTGAATGGTATGAAAAAACAGGACACGTGACCCGACCGTGTACTCCCCTCTCTCTCTCCCCTCTCTCTTTCTCGTCCCTCTCTCTCCCCCCCTCTCTCCCCTCTCTCTCTCACTCTATATAACAGAAGACGGCTTAGATGCTCTTCACGGTTGCTCACCAATTTTTTTCGCTTCTCCTTGAAGAGGCTCTCGAGGCTGGTCTTGTTGGGCACCTGGAACTGGGCTATGTTGAGCACCGTGCTCCCTAGTGGGCCCTTCACATGGATGTCCAGCGCTGTGGACTCGGAGAGATGTTCACTATCTGTCATCGTACTAAAGTGCACTAACAGAATTGAGACCGTGGGGTTCTTATAATCATTCGTGAAACATGAAAGCTATGGCTTTTAGTTCCTACATGCTCTTCACGTAGCGTGTCTACGGTTCTACGGTCGACTAGCGGCGTGTTTGACCACATATTATTACAACGTAGACTTGATACCCACCATCAGTAATACCCAGTTAACATTAGTTCAGAAGGTAGCGTCCACTGCTGGCTATAGGCGTCCCGCTAATAATACCACTTCTTTCTCTGTCAGGACCCTAAATAAAAAGTAATTTTGTTTATTGTACATAAAATACACTCAGAAGAAGCCTTCTCCTGAGAAAATACAGAACACAAATACCTACGATCAAATTAATCAATGAAGCTTTATTTGCTTTTTGTGCTTTAAAATATTTTTATGTTGGACTTTTATAATGTGACCTACTTCTTTTCTTGACAATGTCCATGGTGAATTATTATTATTTTTATCAATTGATAAAGTGTGTTAAACCTACAAACTTAAATTAGGGATATCTGGGATATCCATATCTGTTAAAACTCCTTGAGTTTAGGCAATCGATTCAGTACGTTGCCTTAGTGATATGTAGTTGTTTGTTGTTGAAAAACGTTCTATCTAAATCGTGATATAAATAGATAGAGTATTCTTTATTGTATACTTTGCTATCACGATATATTCCACTGCCCAGCTAAGCCATCACCCTGCTACAGTATCTAGATTTAAGGTTTTATCTCATTTTTTTTGTTTCATGTGATAAGAGAATCTGTATGTTAGACTTTGGGCTATATTGCGCTTTTATTCGAAATATGACGCTTCTACATCTGCGTGTTTAGTACTGCGAGGACCATGCCAGAACTGACACAGCAACAATCCAGTCCGAGTACTAAATATAGCACAAAAATAAAACGACAGTCGTTTGCCCTTCACTCGCCCAACAAAGTTATTAATTTTCGACCTTAATGTGGTAAATCGTAGGGACGCTTTTATCTCGCCATGTGTGGGTAGACTAATTGGTTGACGCTGCTGTATGCGCGGGCGCACTGAATTTTTAATTATGAATTCATTAGCAACGTGGACTATTACAAATTGTTATCCCGCGGTCACTCATTTTTCACTACCTGGGTATGATTTTGGTTTACGTGTCGGACCACGCGTGCTGGGTGCAGGGTCCCGTAGTTGGTCGTCAAAATAAACGAGTTTTTTATTTTCACATGATAAACGGGCGAAAGGACGTTCCATAAAGGTTCCCCTAAAAAAAATATTTTAAAGACCATTTTAGTCTGGTGAACGTTTAGCGTCTCCAAATGACCAAGCATGCTGTATTCTGAACACACGACAGTAAATCGATCTTTACACTGACGATAATCTCGATCTCAACACAGCTCTGTGGCGACGCGTACCTAGTTACATAAAAATGGAAATTTAATTTATTGTAAAACAAATAGGGGATGTGGTAGCTAAGGACAAGATGAAAAGTACCCAAACCGGTGTGTGTGCATGCAACGTCTAATTTGAATTTTGATGAAGTGAAAGATTTCAGTCAGGATCGAGGCAAGTGGCATTCTAGAAAGAAACCTCTTTTGTTATTAAGAAAATAATGCGAACTGCCTGAAATAAATACGTAGTACTTATATACACATAGTAAGTTAACTCGGTACATATGTGTTTGTAAAAATAATTTCTTTATGCATTATTCAATTGTATCTTCTTATTATATAAAAAAGGATTGCTGTTCGTTAGTCTCACTAAAACTCGAGAACGGCTGGACCGATTTGGCTGGTTTTTAGTTTTTTTATATTTCTACAATTCCAGGGAAGGTTTAAATGGTGAGAAAATATGTACATTGGCGGTACGATGTTTGCCGGGACAGCTAGTTCAAAATGACACAAAAACCGTGACTTAATGAACGTTAAAAGTTAAACTAGGCGACTTTTTGGCGACTTTTTCAAAATCTAGATCGCTTGGGAGAGCAATGGACAAAAAAAGGTTTAAACTGCTTATAGGGGCTTCTTGGGTCACGTAGGGAAAGCACACCTTAATAGGATTCGTGTATTCTTCTCAATCCTCCATAATGGCAGTTTATTCCAACCATGTCGAGATAGTATGCGATGCTCATCTTAATTCTTAACACTTCTTGAACGTTTTCTGCATATCTTATTTCTCTCTGCTGCAGGTACGAAATGCAAGGTAAGTTTCAAGTGTACCAGGCACACTTTATGCAGTACTCAGATGTTATTTCAGACATCCTCAGGGTTTTACAAACTTATATTTTCATCTTCCCCAATTTAACTTCTCACAAGATTGCGAATTGCAAGTTTTTCGTGCATCGTATTTTAAGCCACCTATATTTTTAAAATAAAGAAGGAAAAGTTGAGCTCTAAAAGCTTTGAATAAAGTCGAATTTAAACTTGAATAGTCATAAATTGTTTGATAAATCGACAGTATTTAATACAGTCTGAATAAGTTCGATTCCGAATTCATACACTCTATGGACGTGTCGCATAGGTAGAGTACAAAATTCAGAACGGAAAATTGCCGTATAATTCAAATTCGAATGTTCAAACTACAATTCAATTCAAACAAAATGTATACTTTATGAACGTCAAAGTTGTTAGTTTCACAATTAATAGATTACGTGAAGAAGGAACTAACAAAGAAACTCCGTATTTATTCTTTTCAAAACAGTCTTAGTTTAATTAACAAACTTTCACACTTAAAAATATTACTCATGTGCATGTGTTGAACATTAGACACAATTATCAATATTAATTGAAAATGAAATTAAAAATCTCTTCCCTTTAAATAATTTAATATTAATCTACTGTTTAACACCATACATCCTTGTCTTCCAAATAATCGTTGATTTTATAATAAGCTTTTTTACACAGAGTGTGCTTGAGATATTTCTTAAACCGCGTCGGAGGTAACTTTACGTATGTGGTAGGTGGATATTATAGGTTTGAATGAATTTACTACTCGGAATCCTGTTTCGAAATACCGAAACGGAATAATTCCAAATGTATGTGGCCGCCCTAAAAGTTTGATAGGTATGTACTTCTGTTTGCAGAGGTATAACGTTCATTTACTTAAAATATTCCTATTGGTTTCTAAACATATTTATGAGTATATTCTTGCGAATGCGCTTCATGAGCAAAAGCTTTTATTACTGCCTACCAGAGATGTCGATGTGACTGGGTCAACGACATTGATAATAAATTCATATAAAATTATACCAACATCAAGAGAACTGATATTGTGCAATTATGCACGGCACACATTTCTCGTAACGTAACTCATTCTATCACGTTATTTGCAACGTCTACATAGACAATCAAATATTTAAAAGCACGTATCGTTCACTATGAAATAAAGAAGTACCTAGTTACTTGGCAACTGTCTGTAGAGAGCCACCGAAACTTTTACACTTTTATACCATCATGCATTACCTTCACCATACCCCGCTTAAAATATTATACCTATATTCTATTTACTGAAGCGAACGACTAAAGGTAAACAAAGACACAGCATCTCTCAAACTTACATGTCACTCAAAATAGCTCATGCACGCAACTTTGCTTGCATCGTATACCCACATTGGTTCAGAAAGGTACTGTTTAAGGAAAACAGACAGACAACCAAACAGGACAAGACAAACACTAAAGAAAATAAAATAGCTTAGAGAAGTTGCACTCGCATCAACAACGTCAATCGTGAGTAAATATGGCATCAGGGTGGCTATTTTTATTTTTTTGCCTTATATTAAAAAAGAGGTTCGTAGTCAGCTCTCCATACTTCTTCCTACACTTCGCGTAGCGCATTAGCATAAAAAAATCGATTATAATCGGCATTTAACCAAAAGTCCGTCATCATTGCTAGTTGAATATATTTGGCAGCAGTAGGATCGCTTTTATTTGAGGACCACTGAAATTTTAGGTATTTTTTGGAGCATAATCTTAAGCAAATGGTATTTTCATGATAAAATAAAATATTTAGTTAAATAAACTGCGAGTGAGGGGTAAATCAGGTAATAACAGTGTTATTGTGTTTATTGCTTAATGGTATTTATTAGGCATATGGTTTTGTATAACTTTGCTAAATATTATGCAGTGTTATAAATGTGGCATATTGAAAAACCAAATTCTTGACATGTTGACACTCGTTCGCTTCAATAAATACAGTTGTAATCAGATAACTTTTATCTGAGGAATAAAAATGGCGGTTTGACAGCTTATGTATGAAAGTTATGTCAAACCGCCATTTTTATTCCTTAGATAAAAGTTATTTGACTATTGAAAAATCAGCCCCAAATCAATCACAAGTAGGTACGAATATCTTTAAACCTAAGAAGCTCGTGACCCATGAGTGCAATCAACACTTGGAAAGAATAATACCTACCACAGTTTTTGGTATGAAGTCACATTAAAATTAATAGTTTAGGCGGAACGGAATTTCTAAATGTTGTGAGATGTGGTTTCTTTCTTTTTAGAAAAAAGGATCTTTTACTAACAATATTACAATGCTTTCATACAGTTAGCTAGAAACATCAGAGTATATTGATTTTGTGGCAAAGTTGAAGACTAAGGGAAGAAAGTCGACTGATATACTACGTCGATAGTTGATAGAGATTCTAATAGAGACTCTTGTCACCCATTGTCCAGAGTGCGTATACTGAGTTTTTTCATTCACTCTCGATACTGAGAGCGTTTGCGATTTGCATAGGAGTGACAAAGAGACAACTAGATGGCGCGCTTTGTCACTCCCATGCAAATCGCAAACGCTCTCGCTATCGAAAGTGAATGACAAAACTCAGTATACGCACTCCGAGCGGAGTTGTGGCTATGTTGTGTAACCTTTCGATTTCGGGGCATTGGCTTCGGTCGCTGAGTCGACCATGTTTAGAATAGGGTAGTTTCCAGGGTCAAAATAATTAATTTATATTTAGTCCGTATTTTAGATTATAAAAAAATAAAAATAAAATAAAATAAAAATGGGCTATAATATCTTTGTCATTTTTGGTCTAATTTACAAATAAAAAAAATTCGTGTCTTTTATTTTTGAATAATCTAAAAGACAGACTAATTACATTTTTAGGGCAACTAGCCTATTAATACGATGGCATGTTTTGTCACACTCATCACTTCATATGAAGTATCTATCAGTGTTATAAGAAGCGTCAGAGACTATTAGTATTTATGGATCCGTAGCTAAATCCTTACGAATTACTATTTTGTGTAAAATATAATATGTAGTTTTTCATCCGTTTAAGAAGGAGTTTGATCAAATACAAGTTTTATCTGTTGGCCAGATTTTATCTAAATTAAATTTAGATCAGGTAATTACCTCGTTCTGAAATTCAGTCGCTCAATCCAATCCAGTTAGCGTGATTGAGCGACAAACATCCAAATTTACATAGACTGACTTTCAAATTCTAGAACTACTTAATAGGAATGATAATTTGATATTTTATTAAAGATGAGTATGACTCAGGTCCAATTACAAAGATGATATGATTCGTCATAAAGACAGACAATTACTTTACATAAAGATTGTACTGTAGATTCTATGAGCTATAAATAGTCGCTGTATGTTTGGTCGTGGTCATTTAAGTACATACATAATGTAGGTGAAAAACTTGTGTTCAGTCTAGTCAGATTGAATGGTAATAACAGATAATCTTTGCTCAATAAGTTAAGGCAATGTAGAGTAATAGAAGTTGTAGAGTTGTGATCAAATAGCTATTAACGTATTTACTCGTCGATTGTTTATAGTTTCTACTTTATCTTGCTTTGTACTCGATATAGATCAAACTATCCATTAGCTTACGAATGCTAATGTGCCTAACTGCCTGTTTTTAGATTTTCAGTTGACGCGAGTCTGATACGTCTTTTTTGTCACAATGTTCTTTCCATGATCGTTTTGTTTTGTTGACTTTCGTGTATTTTGTTTATTACGTACTTGCTTGTCTGCATTGGGTTTCTGTGGAAACTTGAATAAAAGTCTTCTTTCTTTTTTTGTGTTTCATTTTAGTACTTATGTCGTGTTCAATAAGGACTACCGTGGGGTAACCGCAACTGCCTTAGTGGACTTAAAACCCTGAATAAACCCTGCGTTCACTTCAGCTCAACGTTCACACATTAGTCACAAAGAGTTATGAATGGCAGGGAGAGGGGTGTGCGGGTACGGGGAGGGGCGGGGCAGTCTATATATAGCCCGCTTGGTTGCAACAGGTGGCCGACTCTACACCCTTCTCTACTGACTACCCGAGCTTTCCAACTCCACGATACCTACCAGGATACCTTTCTTAGAATCCTGGACCATTGCATTACATGTGATAAGTGTATGATATATCGTAGATGGATAAAACTCCGTAATTCGATAAAACGCCCTTCGTCCATTACTGATACTTACTTACTGCGATGGCTCAGCGACCCGAAGTGGATCTTGGCCTCCGATACAAGAAGTCGCCACTTGTCTCTGTCCTGCGCGGACTCCTCCCAGTCACTGGCCTGGAGCTCGCGCAGGTCCTTGGCTACTTCGTCCCTCCAACGATGTCTGGGGCGGCCTACCGGTCTTTGGCCGCTTGGAAGCCCCGAGTACGCTCTCTTAACTGCTCGGTCCTCTTTTGATAATCAAGAAAAAAAAATATTTGTTCTTCTTTACCAACTTTTACCAAATTTTTGACTTCCTTCTTTCCTCGGCTATTATCCAGCCGATGTACCAGCAAACCTAAACTTTTCACTTATAATAAATTCTATCAGGTTTCACCGACTTTTTATTAAATCCTACACGAACAACTGCCTCGCTTTTTCTGTTGGTGCATCAAAAGTGGCCAAGAATCTAAATCGGTGCGATGTTTTCTGCCCCCAAACTCGAAACATCATTTGCGTGATCCGATCACTCATCTCTTCCTTCTAGTTTATGTTTAAAAATAAATAAATTTCAAAAATCGAACTCTTATTGCTTCCGGCGATCGACGGTCGTACTCGTAAATCCGTCGCCTGTTTGCCGATTGAAAAAAAACAAGATTTTTCGAGGAAACGGAACACAGCGTTCCTCTCAGTAAACATCCTTTCCTATTTTCAACGACGGAGCTGCAAGAGGAAACTCACCTACGCAGTAACAATTATTTCCTTTATAAGTAATAACAATAGAAATATATTTCATCGTGAATTCGAGAAATCCCAGCGAAACAAAAGGGCTGGCATTCTTGGAATAGCGTCTGTTGCAGCCGTATACATCTGCCATCTGATTATTGACGCAGACGGAATCATAACACAATATTATAGAAAATGGAAACATGGGATAAACACTGATGCTGTTTTAAACATGAGCCTGTTTTTAATGTCGGCTGTCATTTGTCAAAACGATTTTAATGTATCTTACAGGTGAAAATTAAATGCATACAGTTCTGTATGACTAAGATAATCGGGAACTTGGAAAGTCTCGGAAATATGAGTGGCTTTGAGTCATAGAGTAGCGAACAAAACCAAGTTTGCCATTAGTGATTCAAGGACTGTGCGCTCTGCAAAAAAGTTTACTTTTAACAAAATCATCTTTCATACACATAGTTAGATATAATACCAAGTAGTTTACGATAGTGGACAACAAATTCTGCAGGTCAAACCTCACTCGTAAGCGTGCAAGGCGACAATTCACAAGCAAGTAAATTATTTATGATTACATCTCATTCTTTGCACAACTGGTCAGAGTGAACACGAAACATGTTTGCATAATTCGGTTGTTTCAGATGGTTTGTCGCTTCTGATCTTTGCTATTTAATTGCTTTGCTTAGCTTGCCATTCTCAAAAGACATTGAAGTTGCTATTAAGGATTTTGGGACGTCGACACGGATCATAAAACCGCATTTAGGATTTAAAATTAAATCGGTAAGGAGGCAGGCAAAAGGTCTCTGCGTTCCAATCATTGCTCTAAACGAACACAACTCAAATATAATACAATACGCAGTCGAGAATATCATATGATCTATAAATAATATCACAAACTCAATCCAATCATCAATCATAATTATTATTTGCGACGTGCAGTCGTCAGTACGACTTGGCTCACCGTCCCCGAACTAAGGTTGTGATCCCTTGTGGGACCAATTATTGTTCTCTAATAATTTCTGACTAGAAGTATAAAATCTTGATGCACTTCTCTCCTCGCTGTAATTTAGGGGGTTATTGTACCGTTAAAAAAATGTCAGCTGTTTCATAAACAATTAACGTGATATTGAAACGACCTCTGTGGCGCAGCGGGTAGCGCATCTGCCTAGCATGCGAGAGGTGCCGGGTTCGAATCCCGGCTGGGGTAAAAAAAAACCCCTGGTCTTGGAAGTTTACATGTTTGTGACGTCGCTGTTTCTGGTTCCCACGACACAGGGTATCCTAGTGTGGGGACAGAAGCAATGTATGTGCCTGTATGTAAATGTTTATAATGTTTAAATGTTTTGTTTACAAATAACGGAAAACTTTAAAAACCGTTTTTTAAACCATTTCCAAAAAGCAAAAGCTTATAACACAACATATGTACCTACTTTTAAACTTGAATTGATCACGTCGGCTTAAAATTGTATGAAAAGAAAAATAACATTGAGAATTTTATACTTTTTTTCCAGTGACGTTATTTCTAAACCGTGGAATTTAAATTAGAATAGCAAATATTTTTCTTGTGATTTCAGGATTGGCCCCCTATGACTTACGTTATGAAGCACGTTACTTGGTCTGGGTTCCCATTTTACACCGCAGATGCAATCAAACAAATTGCCAATACTTTAGTTTAGGAAATGTTATTTTTAAAAATAAATAAACTCACGCCCGTTATCTCCGAGGGGGTAGGCAGAGGCACCAACCACTAGAACTGGGCCTACGTTTTGCCGAGTTTATTAGGTCCCAAACGTTTTATTTTTATTTAATAGATAACCCAAATCACTTCAAAAAGAGACGGTGAAGCTAAAGTTCCGTAAGTTAGAAAGAGACACACGGAGCGTAAACATAAGCCTGTGACGCTTAGGCAGCAATGCACTCTCATTTCCTACGATCATCTTCAGTATTTTGTGACTTAATGATCCCAGTCTCCAGATCCCAACGAGGAGTCGCCCGCAAGGCAAACGGCCCTGAATGGTGGAATAAATATAGCCCAAGCTGCATCTCTCAGCCCTTCTGTGTCGTCCACGATAACTGCTCTGTTTACACACACCGATGTGACCGACCGCTGGCCTAAACACAGGCGACGACGCGTCGCTTGCCTGAACTTTTCGTTCCTTCCTCGTGGTCAAACTTTGTAGTCAAACTGATTTGACCACGAGGAATTTTATCATTCTTCGTGGTCAAACTGTAACTATATTACCTCTTTGAACATACTGTATACGATGTAGTCTTATTGTACAGGGAAAAATAAAAGTAATATGACAATTGTTCTATGATTGTATTTGACACTTGTATTATTTTCCTGTCTTGTTTGCATTTGCTTTTTCATGTTCAAATAATTTGGGACTTTTCTGTGATATTTTTAAATATGGACATAAAATACATAAAGCGTAAAAGAGGAACGGTATTGTTATTCAGTGGACGGCAGTACTATAAATTGCGGACGTACAAAAAAGGATCCACTTTCTGGACTTGCAGTCGTCTTAAAAGTGAAAAATGTCGGGGGTCTATTACTCTGAAGGTAAAAAAAATACACTATCTTTAAGTGTTGTTGCTGCCCGTGGTACCTGCGTTTGCCTTATGCGAAGTGTAGATACCTGGAGAGATGATGACTAATCAGGGGAGATGTCTTCTTTTACTTGTAATTAAAATTAACAGATGTTACCCAAGGCTCCCCAGAATTTAACACTATTTCGTTTCTATTTTTAGGATGACAATATAGAGAAATGTACTAATCACTTATGTGCTGCTGATAACTATAAGAATGAGATTGATATTGCCGTTGATGAATTAAAGCATGAAGTAAAAGACACTGAGACCACAATTTCAGAGTTGTATGCTGAAAAGAAAACGTCCCTAATAAATCGCGACGCAAATTTTGAAAGCAAAGTTCCATCTTTTGGTAGCGTTAAAACTGCTTTGTATGCAAACAGGAAACAAACTTGCTTTACAGATTTTACTAAAGTTACTGTACCAAATAAATTTCAGTCATTTCTTTTGGCTGATTATAATACAGAGAAATGTCGGATTATGGTTTTCTGTTCCGAAAACAGCATGGAAAAAATTCAGGAATCAGATGAATTTTTTGGCGATGGCACATTTTTTAGTTGCCCAAGTTCATTCGCCCAATTGTACTGCATTTATGCCGATTTTTCAAAATCGATAACTACAACAAACACGGCTTCTTTGGCTTATGCATTAATGACTGACAAAAAAGAAGAGTGTTACTATATATTATTTTCGATGATAAAATCACGATTGAATAATTGGTCACCAAAAATTTTTCACGTGGACTTCGAAACAGCGTCAAGCAATGCACTATTACAAATTTTTCCTAAAGTCCAAATTGTACACTGTTTTTATCATTTCTCAAACAGCCAGTGGCGAAGAGCAAAGAAATTGAACTTGAAAAGTAAAGATGAAAAGAGAGTTGTTGGCTTATGTGCTGTACTCGCCTTATTACCTGAAGACAAAATAGAGGAAGGGTGGGAGTATATTAACTCTGATAGTCCCAACACCGCGAAATGTAATAAATATTTCGAGACTACATGGATGAAGAATAAAACATTTAAAAAACAATGGTCCGTATATGGTCAGCGACATCGTACAAATAATATAGTTGAATCATGGAATGGACAACTGAACAAATCGATGAAACGATATCGTCCAATCACGGTTGCTCGTTTACTGGCAACTTTATTGAAAAAAGAAAATACTGATCCAAAACCATCTCTTCGACGCCAAGAACAAATATTCCGAGACGAATTCGTAATAAAGTGCCAAATGGAACTTATACATGGCGATATAGGTGTAGGTTATTTTTTAAATAAATTACGTTAAACAAAACTTTTGGCTATGACTGTACAATTTTATTTCAAGACTATCACACAGGGTGTATTTTTATAATTACATTTGATAGTTCGACCACGAAGAATGTTAAAATTCCTCGTGGTCAAAACAGTTTGACTACAAAGTTTGACCACGAGGAAGGAACGGAACTTTTGCCTCTATAAAGTGTTCAGTTTCAGTTTCCGTTTTTTATATATTAGAAAGTGTCAGTTTAACTTACGCCCGGACCTAATAACCAATCCCGATCCATTTTTGCCTATCTCAGATTGAGAAATCAATCCATTTTTCAGTTTATGCGTCCCAATAACATATCCGTGGATAGAAATTTCAATCTTAGAATTCAATCTATCTTTCGGAGGGCCGATCACAGATTACGGATTGCCCTCTGTACGTGAATCGCATTTTGTGCGTCCCAATAACCTATCCGTCGATTTTGACGTTTCGATCGATCGACGAAACAATCCGAAATACCAATCCCTCGACTTTCTAGGATCACAGTAACGCCCGAACCTAATAACCAATCCCGATCCATTTTTGCCTATCTCAGATTGAGAAATTAATCCATTTTTCAGTTTATTTGTCCCAATAACATATCCGTGGATAGAAATTTCAATCTTAGAATTCAATCTATCTTTCGGAGGGCCGATCACAGATTACGGATTGCCCTCTGTACGTGAATCGCATTTTGTGCGTCCCAATAACCTATCCGTCGATTTTGACGTTTCGATCGATCGACGAAACAATCCGAAATACCAATCCCTCGACTTTCTAGGATCACAGTAAATATTTTGGGATTACGGGTAATCTATATTAATAATTTCGTTCGTGTCTACGGTAGACTCGAACGATATGCACACCAAATGAAAGAGCGTAAAAAAATAGTTGATCTGAGTCCACCACATATGGGCGGAAAATTCGTATTATCGAGCAGCATCAATATAAAAATTATTAAATTCAATGATGGCGTTGCTAAGTAAACATGTCAATGTCATCATTGTTGTGTTAGTGTCACAAGTAATGTCAGTAACGTTCCGTTCCATTCCGTTCAGTCAAACAATTTGCGCTTTCCAAATAATCTGAATAAAAATTATTATGGACGTGACAAAATGCCAAACAGCCTTATTATCTTCCGTTTAGGGTAGTTCATCATTATCGTATTTAACTATATACATCTATATTTGGCCTAAAAGTATTAAAATAAATCTTACTATTGATATTAGTTTTTCGTAGAAAGGAACGTACGGGAGGGAAAAGATTGCCGTGCAATCCATGCCCGAAAAAAGATTGGGTCTCTTTTTTTGTTATTAGGACGCAGATAGGAGATCGATCCTTGGATAGGGAACAATCTGGGATTGATTTCAATCTTGGATTGGGGATTGGTTATTAGGTTCGGGCGTAAATATTTTGGGATTACGGGTAATCTATATTAATAATTTCGTTCGTGTCTACGGTAGACTCGAACGATATGCACACCAAATGAAAGAGCGTAAAAAAATAGTTGATCTGAGTCGACAACATATGGGCGGAAAATTCGTATTATCGAGCAGCATCGATATAAAAATTATTAAATTCAATAATGGCGTTGCTAAGTAAACATGTCAATGTCATCATTGTTGTGTTAGTGTCACAAGTAATGTCAGTAACGTTCCGTTCCATTCCGTTCAGTCAAACAATTTGCGCTTTCCAAATAATCTGAATAAAAATTATTATGGACGTGACAAAATGCCAAACAGCCTTATTATCTTCCGTTTAGGGTAGTTCATCATTATCGTATTTAACTATATACATATATATTTGGCCTAAAAGTATTAAAATAAATCTTACTATTGATATTAGTTTTTCGTAGAAAGGAACGTACGGGAGGGAAAAGATTGCCGTGCAATCCATGCCCGAAAAAAGTTTGGGTCTCTTTTTTTTGTTATTAGGACGCAGATAGGAGATCGATCCTTGGATAGGGAACAATCTGGGATTGATTTCAATCTTGGATTGGGGATTGGTTATTAGGTTCGGGCGTTAGTCATTATGTAAACCCACTTCTCTAATTATTTTGTAATTATCGTTTTCTGGTTGTGCAATAGAATCTCTATCTATCTGTTCATCTACTTGCACCACAATTTGACTAATGTACATTTATTGCTTCAGCAGAGTACAATTTTGTTAATTACAACTTTCTTGGCGTGATAGCTTTTGTATAACCTTATCCAAAGGATTAATGATTTCGTCACCTTTTCTTTGTTCCCAAACGATGAAATGTACCGAATAAAATATAACCAACAAAGCCTATTTATAGACCAACTTCTTAATAAGTAAGTACACGCGACCACCGAGTGCTGAAGGATGAGAAAAATAAGCATGAAGACAACGAAAAATAATTATTTATTATTAATCTCTACCAACGCAATATCTTTTTGTAAATACCGCTAATGCCCACCATGACCCTTGGCCGTAGTTGACTTCTGTTCAGGGGTCTGATACCCTGGCTGTTCCTCTACGTTGTGCGGCCAAAATGAGGGTTTTCTCACAAAGTCTACAGCCGACTCCGGGTAGATGTCATAGAACATCTCCATGGTGATCTCTTCAAACTTGGGTAGAGCATTGATGCGGTCTAGCTCCTTGTTCGAGCTGCGGAGGAAGCAGATAATGTTCATGTATAAACAGAGACGTGTACCGATATCATAAACATTTTTCGCTATGTTCTAAAGATAGACTGTTCCAGAAATAACAAACAAAAGTGATCGGGAGCTTTTGCTTACTCATCGATAATTTTCTGTTGTTCAGCGCAAAACTTCTTGATTTCTCCTTGCAGGGAGCTCCACTGTTCGTCCACTTTAACGGTCATTGTATCAGCTGGGAAGGGAACCTTCAGTGAAGAGTATTCTTTCTGGAATTTCTCGACAAGGCCCGAAACAGGGACGGTCTTCTTGTATCGTTCCCAGTCGATCTTCGGTGGCTCCTCAGGGTTAGCGTAGACTCTGAAAACATATGTTATTAAATTATCTACAATTTCTATAATCACGTTAAAATCTGGATCATGATAGGTTGGCAGACCAGCGACCCAATGTATCGATGACATAGGTAAAGCCGTTGGAAAGTAATGGACGATAGATATATAGGATAGATAGATAACAAAGTGGTCCATGTTTACCGTCTTAAATAAAGATCAGATTTAGCTTTGAAAAGATGATATTTGGCTTTTTCTTCGGGGTGGACTCTTTTCTCCAATTCCTTCCAGTTGATGCTTGGTTTGGTAAAACGTTTAGCCATATTTCTGGTTTTGAATTCCTGGAACTAATCGAACTAATCTTTTTCTAGGCCCTAAAATTTTAAACAAATTTCTGATCCCGACTGTTTTCCAATACATAAATATAGTATGTCAGAGAATCACAGATTAAATTATTATTATTTATAATTTAGCTATACAAACTTTTTACGGATGAGCATTCTTTAAAAAGCTTTGTTTCTTAACCCGTTGTATGCTGGCAACCGTATGCAGTAGATTAATTTACGCATAAGTGGACCGATTTCCAATCGTGCGATATCGAATCGTAAGCGTCGACATGCGAAATCGCGTGTCCACCCGTCCGGCTGTTGCTGGCTTCATGTTCCCTAAATGCTTACCTTATGCCTCCTGATGTTTAACATGCAGGACGATAATTTAGTCCTTATAAATCCAGGCAATAATGGCCATATAATTTGATAGCCCCTGGCAATCTTAAAACCGAGGGCAGCGTTCGGAGAAAGTGGTAGTAAGGTCACTCTAGGTTAAAGCTGTTTTATTCATTCGATATTTAACTGATTATAAATAGAATAAATTCATGAGCCTTTGGCCGTCTGTCTTTCAACTTATCATCACGGCACGGCATAGGTACAGCTTATCATTCTTTCAGCGTCCTAGGCAATTTTGTTTTATAGTTTTGGTAGTAAGTGGCTATGATGCTAAAATAGAATGTAGATCGTTATCGTCTTTATCAAGCAAACTCATACAGTACGCAGAATATTATGATATAATTTAGTGGAATCGGTTTGGAGTATGTATACTCGTAATATACCTACTTGGATTGTAAAATAGCTTTGTGCCTGATGGAAGTCTTCTGTAGATTTGGTGTCATTCTTCTATGGAAATTGGAAAAGGTCCTTATACAAAATCATCCCCCACGTAACCTTGGCATGGATTCAATTTTCAATTAAAAAATATTTTTTATATACATGTAAGCATTATATGTATATAACATAGAACTACCGTGCAATATTGCATTTGTCTTCCCCTAAATTCACCGCTTTAGCCTGTGCGTTGATTGTAGCCTACTTCTGAACGTGAACTGTCCAGTCGTAAATGTGTCGTGGTTATCAAATTTTCCGTTACTGTTTCAGCCCTAGTAATCTATCCCCTTCTCCAAGGTATTACGTACTACAAATTGCATGCACACTCTGTTTCAATTACGCTACAACCGTTCGGGTGTCGTCGGCAACGCTCGGCATCCGCCGGATATCAGCCGGAATGACACGACAATCACAGCCACCGATGATGACATATTTACTAACCTTTCGCCTTGAAGACCAGCTTAGAAATGCCGCCAGGAGACCAAAAAATCACCCTTAAGGCAAGGAGTTAAGACTATATAAGAACTGGGTTTCAGCCTTTGTCGAACACGTGCCTTCGGGAGTCATTTCCGGCGGATCAACCCGTTACGTTCCGAAGTGTTAACTAATTTGGATTGCTCTCTTTGATTGGGGATTACGGGCTCCAAGGGCTCGATTCTGGGGATTTGTCAGTTAAAAAGTAAATAGATTAAAGAGGGATTGATAATTAATTTTGAGAATCTCAGCTAGGTCGACTTGAAGTCTTTTCAAATGAGAATTAAGCCATTTAAAGTCACATTTGTCAGTGGTGCGTTTTGGCAAACATTGTTCACTTCAATAGTGTTATTTGATGGATGCAGACCAGCCAAGGAGGCTTTACCAACAATTTCGAAACGTCTTTCACGTTAGCCTGCTTCGTCGTTCTTCGAAGAGATGATCTGCGCAGAGCTGTGGCAATCCTAACAGGCCTCTGCTCACTGAATAGATATTTCTACAACATGGGACTAACCGACAGTCCGCTTTGCCTGGGATGCCTGAAAGAAGAGGAAACACCCGCCCACGTGACCATCTACTGTGAAGGCGTGGAAAAACAACGTAACGCTATCGTTGGGAAGGTGGGATCCCTTCAGGAGGCCTGTAGTGATATTAGAGCATTGCTGGCCTTCTGGAAAGAGACAGGCTGGCTGGAGCAAACTCATAGCCTTGCTACGTACAGTAGAATGGCCCAACTATGAGGCTAAATGCGGAAATCTTAGGTCTAACTTACTAACTACTGTTATTTATAAACATACAATTCGATTTGCGTAATACCTACTCGTTAAACTACAATTTTATTGAGTGTTTTAGCAAATTGAATTTTATAAGACAACTCCCAAATCTCTACCGCGTAAGTACTTAATATCAAAGCCGGAAATCTATGTCTTTGAAGAAGGTTTGTTGCAGGATACCATTGTCCATTTTATGTCGACATTGCAGATAGTATATTAAATTAAATTTAAAACGCTTTCTAGATAAATATTAAATACTTCGAAACTCTTGGTAACAATCATAACGCTAATACTAGAAATAAACATAAGTTATCATTTCCACGATTTAGACATGCAAAAGTTAATACTTCCTTTATGGGGCACTGTATAAGGTTCTTTCTACAACAAGATATCCCAAGATTAGAGTTACCTCCATCGCGGTTTAAGAATTGTGTTAAGCACAAAAGTTTATTATAAAATCAATAATTATTTAGAAGACAAGGATGTCTGGCATTAAATAGTAGTTTAATATTAAATTTAATCCGAGGATGAATGTGTCGAGTGTGAACACACACATCCAGGAATATATTTTTAAGTTTGAAAGTTTGTAATTTAGGCTAAAACTGTTTTGAAAAGAATAAATGTCGAGTTTCTCTGTTAGTTTCTTCTCCAAGTAATCTATTAATTATGAAACTAACAACTTTGACGTTCATGAAGTAAAGATTTTTGTTTGTTAATATTTGATTTAGATTTTTTTTTAAAGCGAGATTTTTTTAACCACTTGCATAAAATACATTTTCTTAAATGTATGTACCAAGATTTATTCAGCCAAGCAAGCTTCCAAATTGGGAGCCTACGTGTTTAATTATGATTTACTTTTTCTTCCTGCACTAAAGGTCTGAAGTCTATCTATAAAATTCGAAAGAAGCCAATCAATATCTCGTCGATTCCCTCGCATCACCACTTGGGGTTTTTATCGAAACGACAGACGGCGAGCAAAAAGGAACAAAAGTGTATATTGGATAGTGCAGTGTAGTTATCTTTGTTGTCAGCTGATAAAAAGACACACAAGGCCCAAATAATGCGAAAGAGTGCAACGTGTTGATGTTGATCATCATCATCATCAATATGAGTGTTCTAGTTTGAATGTTGGTGTCGCGATTTCTGGAGTGAGTTATTTGTCTGTGTTCATAGCGTGTGTTGTGCTAATAAATTGTATTGATTTATTGTGCTTCCTCGCCTGTTACAGCTTTAGTTTACAGTCTACTAGCGATTTGTAAAATGGGTTCAGTGGAACCCAAAAGTTCCATGGAAATGTCATTAGGGTACCGTGAATTACTCGTACTTTCGCAATGAATAGTTAGATTATTTTTATACTATTATTTCTAATAGGTATATTATCTTATCTATCTTATCTCTAATATATAAAATTCTCGTGTCACCGTGTTAGTGCGCTAACTCCCCCGAAATGGCTAGACCGATTTTGATGATATTTTATGTGTGTATTCGGTAAGACTGAGAATACATTGTTATCTATTTTTCATACCCCTATCTGGCAAAACAACGTTTGCCGGGTCAGCTAGTTTTAAGTATAAAATAATGTGTTAAGCTGAAACGTGCTATTGTTAAATTTTCGATATTTTACCAAAGAACTCCATAATAGGGTAACCAATCTATTTATTCTTTCAATCGCTCATTTCATAAAATCTTTCAGAAAATTTCCGATTGCTTCGTGCAAATGTTGATGTATCGAATACGATTTATAATAATAATAATAAGTTCCTCACAAAACAATACCTATTTGCGTAAGGAGAACTACTGGATCTGTTTTTAAATACGGATCAAGCCACATTTATACTACAACGGCCTTACAAATATTTGTGGGTTCATGTGTTTAAGTTCTCGTCCATACTTTAACACGCTGTCGTCACACGTTAAAGGATATTTAACTAGATTATAAGATTCACCATGATATAACATGCAATGTTACTCATCGGTTGTGTAATGCAATAAATAAAATAAAAAATCTTTGTACACACCGAATTTTTATAATAAACAACGTAAAATAAAGTTGTAGGTTATTCCTATGTATTTATTTATTTAGTATGTATGTATCTATTACTATGTATAATATTTATATACCATATACTTTTTAAATACCATAATTTAATATTTAAGGTGCACTACCTGTAAATGTTTCATCATTACCTAGGTTAGTTGGAAGAGAATGCTAAATAGCATTAAGCTCGCCTATGTGCAAAACTTTTGTTTTATTCCAATAAAGAATTTTAATAATAATAATAACATATATTAATTTATTAAAAATAAAAATAATTCACCACGAGCTTCGTCAAGAGAATAAAATAAATAGATCACATTATAATAGTCAAGGATAAACGAACAACGAATTGTAGAGTTATTAAACTCGGCCCTGGTTCCAGACTAGGATACCATGTGCTATCACAAACGACATCACAAACATCATTGACGCTGAGCATCAGCCCGAACGGTCTCTCTGTTAGTTCCCAACTCGCAGTTGAAGGAGAAGGAACAGGTTCCGCTCCCGGCTGCGGTTGCGGTGAAGCCTTATTGTGAGGTGTGTCCGAGCGACAGCCGATGATAGTTGCCCCGCTGTCCTTACTGCGGGATATTGAACGACTTAGAGGTGGGAAAGTGATCTCGCTACTCGGGATCTTTAGAGGTTCAATTGAGCATGTCGTCATATTAACATGTAATCAATCAAATCGCTCGTAGCTCCGGCTGCCTGATTGATCCTAAGCGATCACGAGGGTTAAGCAACATAGGGCGCGTTCAGTCCATGGATGGGTGACCGTTTATGACTAACGCTAGTGGCATTTTTCCGAGCGGTTCCGTGCTTCGCAAGGCACGTTCAGCAGTTGGTGCCGGCTGCCGTCGATATGACAGTCGTTAAGCCAAGTCAGAGGCCTTAGAGCGGCTTGAAAACTTCTGACAGTAAGACCGGCCACTAGTCTTACAAGCCTCCACCAATCCGGACTTGGCCCCCGTGGTGGAGTATGGCCTATACCTTCCTCAGGGAAGAGACCCGTGCCCCTCGGTGGGGACATAATGGGTTGATGATGATCACCAATAATCCGCGTAAAAAACGCTATTTTCCATCGTAAGGTTGTCTGGAAGAAATTGCTTTTAGTTTTTTAAGGCCGCCAATTGTACCATGAACCTTTGTAAATATTTGTGTTTTTTTTTTGTTTTTTCTAGTGTGCAATAAAGAATATTCTTTCTATCTATCGTCTATCTATTTTTGTTCGTCCTTTTTTTATCAACTAGATATGATAAAAAAAGGACGAACAAAAATTCTGATTCCTTCATAAACTTGCGTAGGCATAAACCATGCAAAACCAAAATAGACAACGCAAAAAGTTCAATCTATTCATAGCTTTGACGACCTCTGTGGCGTAGTGGTAGTGCATCTGCCTACCATGTGAGAGGTCCCGGGGTCGAATCCCGGCTGGGGATAAAAAAACCCAGGTCTTGGATGTTTACATGTTTGTGGTCGCTGTTTCTGGTTCCCACGACACAGGGTATCCTAGTGTGGGGCCAGAAGCAAAGTGTGTGCCTGGATGTAGATGTTTATGTTTAGCTATCTCTGGTAGCACTTTAAAAGACCTCTTCCTCTTGTCTGCAGTCCCAGCGCAATGAAGCTGGAGTGGACGGACGGGGAGTCGGACTACGGTCTGGAGGAGGCCGGCTTCTACGAGGGCCCTGCGCTGGCGCCGCCGCAGCGCAAGCGCGTGTCCTTCTGCCTGCGCCTCGACCTGGTAAGTCAAGTTTCACCTAGAGATCAGTGTTCTAAATACAAGACATATTGACAATTTTCAAATGGTAATGGCATTTTATAGGTATAACTCTCGACGTCTGAAACATATGGCACAGGCTGTTAGCTTTTAGAATATACCTCGGGCTCTAGAGTAGGCTGCGGTTTTTGCCGAAAGCACACGAGTGTAATACTACTTCCTGCTCTGTATAAAACTTTTCTTCACTATTTTGAAAATTTATGTAAAGATATAAATAACAATACAACATAAACCTTATATAAACGAATATATCCGATTCTATCTGATAGTAGCCGAGGTATATTCTAAAAGCTAACACACTGTATGTTCGATTTCGATGAAAATGACTTTTTCTACCTTCAATCTCAGCTCGTCGATCTCCATCTAAACATCTGAGACATATATTTATATCTTAATTAATCTATTGTTGCAATAATTTATTTGCATAATGTCGTAGGTATATAGGCTTATAGTAACTTATAGGCACGCTCAGAAGAGCGACGAGAGGCGCCGGATTCGTAATTTTTATACTTTACAGGAGTAAAGTATAAAAATTACAAATCCGACTAAATGCTTCTGACGTCGAGAATTATTATAAGCTCAGTGATTAACACTCCAATCATAAATATAATCATTGATTTGTTGTATCTTCTAATGTTCATTCTATCTTCTAATGTTCGCTTAACGCGAATGAAAGAAGTTTTAAATTTTTTTATGCATAATTTTTATGACATTAGGAGTTTTTTAGGGTTACCGCTACCTTATTTGAATACTTACACTGAAAAACATACTTATAGTCCAGTCATTATTGACATTCGAAAACGAAAATTTAATTATAATTCCAAAAGTTTTCAAACTTCGGTCAAGTGAATGGTACATTGGGACGACAATAAATCTCATTTTGCAACCTTGTCCGCAGTCCGGAACATTGTTAAAATTGCAATTAAATTAATTTTTGCTGTATGGTCGTGAAAAAAATTCCAAAAGTTCTGCAAACTTGGGGAAGTTTTCGATATAATATTTCATATCACGTATTAAATTTGCAACCAATCTAAGTGTACGGAACATTTTTTGTTATTGAAAATTAATGTTTTTTTTTATTAAACTGAATGAAAACATTCCAAAAGTTCTGCAAACTTGACACATATATCGGAAAAATATACCGAACGGTTGTATAAATTTGCAACCTTTTTCGTTGACCGAAACATGTTTATTTATAATTCTTTTTAATTCGTGGTCATTTTTTCGAGTAAGGTGGTCTCGGAATAATTACAAAACTTTTGAAACTTGGGTGCAAACTTCGAAAACATCTATTCTGATGCATTTACAAATTTGCAACCTCATACGCGATCCGGAACTTTATGCAGTTTGCAAAAATGTAATTTTTTTATTTTTTCACCTTCAAGAAAATTTCAAAAGTTCTGCAAATCGAGGGGACTGTTTAATTTTGGGATTAATGTCAGTATTTGAATTTGAAACCTCTCACGCAATCCGGAATCTTGTGTGATGTCGGAAATTTAACTTTATGGCATTTTTCATTTTTGACAAAATTTCAAAAGTTCTGCAAATCGAGGGGACTGTTTAATTTTGGGATTAATGTTAGTATTCAAATTTGCAACCTCTCACGCAATCCGGAATCTTGTGTGATGTCGGAAATTAAACTTTTGGCATTTGGCATTTTTCATTTTCGAAAAAATTGCAAAAGTTTTGCAAATCGAGCCAATGATTGTTTCTTTGAGGTGCATGTCAGTATTAAAATTTGCAACCCCGCATGAGATCCGCAACTTTTGTGTTCTTTGCAAAAATCGATTTTTCGCATTTTGTTATCCTTGAAAGAAATTCAAAAGTTTTGCAAATCGAGCGGATGGTTCCTCGATTTGCAGAACTTTTGAAATTTTCTTGAAGGTGAAAAAATAACAAAATTACATTTTTGCAAATTGCATAAAGTTCCGGATCGCGTATGAGGTTGCAAATTTGTAAATGCATCAGAATAGATGTTTTCGAAGTTTGCAACCAAGTTTCAAAAGTTTTGTAATTATTCCGAGACCACCTTACTCGAAAAAATGACCACGAATTAAAAAGAATTATAAATAAACATGTTCCGGTCAACGTAAAAGGTTGCAAATTTATACAATCGTTCGGTATATTTTTCCGATATATCTGTCAAATTTGCAGAACTTTTGAAACGTTTTCCTTCAGTTTAATAAAGAAAAACATTAATTTTTAATAACAAAAAATGTTCCGTACACTTAAATTGGTTGCAAATTTGACACGTGATGTAAAATAATATATTTAACACCACTCCAACTTTGCAGAAATTTTGGAATTTTGGTCTCAAGAACTGATTTATCAAATTATCATTTATTGCATTTTTAACAATGTTCCGGACCGCAGAACAGGTTGCAAAATTTTATAGTTTGTTTTAATACCATTCCCGACCTTACATCAAAATTTGAAAACTTTTGGAATTATAATGAATTAATTGTCTTGACTGACTGGACTATTACCCAACACTAGTACAAACCGACCAATACAGTAGGCATTCAACCCAAGCGTCAAGATCGCTCTGGCTAGGCGTAAACATATAACATTTTCTTGGTCAACCACTAACAGTCGGCCGACAAAACAACCTATGAAATGTTGCAAAACTCTACAATATTGTGCTTGACGTGCGTATCCAATTAATAATAAGGCCCGATAAGAGTGAAATTCAAATGCACATTGATATTAGAAAATGGACGAACGGTGAACATTTATTCGTTACAAAGTCGATGAAATTAAATGCAAGCTTCCAGAAGGCCGTCTCCCTTCGTCTAAATAGATTTACAATAATTAATAAAATTGGTAGTACGCTTAGATACTATGTGGAGTAAGCGGATTGATTGGTGATACCGGTTCTTGCGATGACAAATTTTCAGATTATTAAAGCTGCTGTTACATTTGGCATCCGTTCCAAGATAATAAAATTACCTATGGACATTCATGACTTTCTTATATTAGGTACTTAGGGCTGAATTGAGAATTATGGTAAGTAATTTGATTAATAAAATCAAAATGTGCAGGCGAGGCGGAATTAACAATTCGTCTTTGTTATTTTACTACGTCATCTAGAAAGAAAGAATAAGGATAGTAGAAACTAGGTGTAGATACACTATATGTATCTACACTAGGTGTTGATTTAGAATACTTTAGCAAGCCCCGCTTGCAGTCGTAGCTCTGTTTTACTTACCTAGCCTTTGCTTCTCCATTAAAGTAAAGATGTCTAGATGAAGTGGTTAGAAAACTGGCCTGGACTAGTCGTCTTGCGGGATAGAAACCTTCAAGTTCCACTATCGATTAGTTACCATTAGAAATCACTTATTCTTGTCCGCCTTCTTTCTTGAGCACATGCATATTTAATGGAGGGACTTGTCAAGATTTGCGCAAAGATTATCTAGACTAGTCTGGCTTAAAGTTGGCGTGTCCTACAGAAAAGCAACTCAAGTTGTACTAGACTAGTCCCATGTCGGTAAAGGTTTCATTTTAAATTCTACATCGTATCTACTATAAAATTATCTTGTAATAATAGTTCCTGTTGGCATTCAGGTAAAGCTGGTTGCTGGTCAGTATTTCTGCAACCTATACTTTCAAACCTGTAGCGAGTGGCATCCACCCATTTAGCCAGTTTCTTTCTGCCAACCTGGTGTCCATTCATAGACGTCGAACCTGCATGCATAATGTTTTATCATTGCGGTTACCGGTTCGGTTACCTATTATAAGTTGGAACCAGTTATAAGAGTGCCCTTGTAACTTTCATTTACTTTATTAATAAGTTTAATTAACCAAATAACCCTACTCATTGTTATTCAGGGAACCGCACGTAGAGAATCTCGTCCTGACCAGTGTTCTCGACACTTGCCTTAAATAGTGAAATAAATCAGCAACTCCAGTCTTACGCATCGAGTTTTTCATTCATCGCATCGGCGTGAAGTTGATCCATATAGCAAAATGTGTAAAAGGAGAAATAATGTTTTGATCGGAGTGCCCGAAATTTGTAACGAAGTTCGTATGAATTGGTATGGATTGTTGTGTGAATTCTTTCTGTTAAGGTGTGGTTAGAATTTTGGCGGTGTACAAACGAAATTCATAAGTGCTAAAAACGGACTAGCGCGAGTAGGATCTCACATGGCATCCTCAAGATTCTGAAAAATAAAATGATTGAAATGTAACATTACGCTGGAGAAAATCAGTTCGTCCGTTCGGCCGTGTGCTAGACAATTGAAATAAATATTTAAGAGGGGCCCCCAAAACATAAATGTAACTTTTTTGCCATTTTTTAGATCGATATCAATAACGGCAACAAGCTTAGTAGACGCATGAATTATATTTGAATGTTGTATACATAATGGTACGGAACCCTTCGTGCGTGAATCCAACTCGCACTTGGCAGGTTTTTTTATAATCCTACGATATGTTGTTTGGAAGATTTTATTATTATCAACCAATGACGATTTCGATCATACATGTTTATTGCGTTGAATTAAAAGATTATTACGTTGAACTAAAATTTTCGTAAGAACTAGACATTATTTACTTTATTCTGGATACATATACTAGACTTTTTGTCAAAATAATTAAATTCTATTTAGTCCGTATCTTAGATTATAAAAAAATATTGGACACGTATTTTTTTCTTTTTTCGATTAAACAAAAAATTACAAAGATATAGCCCATTAAAGTTACATGTGACGTCACTCCGTGGTAAAAAATGCAGCACGGCGTGACGTCACACGTAACTTTAATGGGCTGTATCTTTGTCATTTTTGGTCTAATTTACAAATAAAAAAATACGTGTCCCTTATTTTTGAATAATCTAAAAGACGGAGTAATTACATTTTTAGGGCAACTAGCCTATTATCCAGAGCCGGAGCTCGCGTCGTCGGTTGCTAATCTCTAGTCGGACACTTCCGACAAGTACATAAGTGTATTCGGAATTCGGAATCTATATTAATAATTTCGTTCGGGTCTACGGTAGACTCGAACGATATGCACACCAAATGAAAGAGCGTAAAAAAATAGTTGATCTGAGTCGACAACATATGGGCGGAAAATTCGTATTATCGAGCTTCATGCTGCTATAAAAATTATTAAATTCAACAATGGCGTTGCTAAGTAAACATGTCAATGTCATCATTGTTGTGTTAGTGTCACAAGTTTTCATTGTGAACTGTTATGGCCGGTTTACATTATTTTAGTGTTTAGGAGAGTGCTATAATACAATTAGAGAGGCAAGTGCATTAGTACATTACTAGACGTTCGAGTGAACGTTTATATTTCTTCCAGTAGAGTGTCACTTCGTCGACGTCGCGAAATATGCGCTATCCTACTCAAAATACTATGAGTTTTAATGGAACACATAAGTAAGTTTGATAATTCGAGTTATTGAAAACAACACGCACCCGTCACGGGTCACTTGCGCACTCTCCTAAAGTTCTCACTAAATTTTTAGTTTATACACAGATAAGTAACGAGGATAGTAACGCGCTCAGGTGTTACTGGATAGAACAATAGAAACCAATTCTATTTTGATTCTAATTGAAAGGCAACTAGAACCGTACTATACCGTAAAACGTACTAAAGCAAGTGGCGCTTACACGTTTCTACAAAAGCACTCTCCTTAAGACAGAAAGAAATTAAGAAAGAAAGAAAGAACAAAAGAAAATTTATTTATTTGATACTCAAAACAAAACAAAAAAACACACACACACACAGAATAAAAAAAATAACACAGAAAGCATAAAAAACGTAAAAATAAATAAACTGTACAACATGAAAATAATAATAAAATACATTAAAAGTTCAGCCCCCAAAATGGGTCCGATTCAGCATAATGTTGCAACAGAGAGTAAAGTAAAGCACTCTCCTAAACACTAAGATAATCTAAACCGGCCCTTTGATCTAATTTGTTAACTCCATGGTGTGTGGAATACCGTGGCATCCAAGAAGGTTATTATAATCTGTGCCAACTGAGAAGGTGTAGTAAGTAAGGATTCCGTTTTCAGCCATCATGGCGTAAAGTTCAATTTTTTGTAACAAATGTTTTCCGAACATCCGTTAGGGCTAAAGTTTCGTACAGGCCCTGTAAAAATAAATATATAATAAAAAAAAAAATGTAGTAAGTAATCTGTGGTGTTTTTCATTGGCGGGAAGACAATAATTGACATTGAGTTTTGGAAGGGTCTGAAAAATAATTGAAAAAGGAAATCAAAGTCATAAATTGATCTTTATTGTTTTGCTTAGTTATAGGTACCAATAAACTTATTGAAATGAAAAAGCCACTAGATAAGAAAAATACCAAAACTTAAAATGATGAAGAAAAACATGTGGTCAATACAAAACTAAAAGCTGTAAAGCCAAAGAGGGGGAGCTGTTTTTAGTTGATTATCCAACTGGATTCTACGTCTCATTGAATACGTCATTAGATTCACTAGCTGTTAAGTTTATGAAGGAAGCTCATTTAGTTAGTCATTTGTGATGAGGTACCCATGACAAAGTTATGATAAGTATCCGATTTTAACCTTGAATTCCTTCGTGAGTAGCCAGAACATGTCCAAAAGAGCAAGATTGGCTATCCGTAATAGTGTGCTGGTTACAATACTGATGTAAGCATGGTAGCGAGATTTGGGTATGGCAGAAGAATCATGATAGTAGGATTAGTGCAGTACAAATGAGATCCTTAAGAAATATGTGTGGTGTTACTTTAAATGACAGAATACGCAATAGTGATCAGAGACCGACGATGTAGTGAGTGACTAGAATTGAAAAAAGGAATGTTGCGCTGGTTTGGAGATGTGGAGAGGATGAACGAAGAAAGACTGACAAAGCAAATATATCGGGCGAATGTGAGTGGAAGGGCCGGTAAGGGACGCCCCAGTTGGACATACTTCGACCAAATAGGGGATGTATTAGCAAAGGGCAAGATTAAAAGTCCCCGAAACCGATGTGGGTACATGCAACGACTAATGGATGTCGTTGAAGCGAAAGTGATTTGTCAGGATAGTGGCAGGTGACAGTCCGTGGTCTCTGCCTATCCCTCTGGGATACAGGTGTGAGCTTATGTATCTGAATGTATTAAGAGATTTATATCTACTGGTGGTTGATAAATACAGAGGCGTCACCATATCAAAAAACATAGTGGAATATTATTTTGCGTGTACATTTTACCCGAAGCCGGGTCTTCGTCTAGTAAGGTTAATAATATTATTAAGTTGCTTTATCAGGGGAAAGCTAAGGCCTTGACAACTGCAGTGTTGCTAAGGAAACGCACATTCTTACACCAAAGTAATCCAATGAAAATCTACAGTCGACAGCACATCTATCTACCTTTGCATGCGTGCACTCTACTACGTGACAAAAAATTGTAACGTTTGATGTCCTGTGGCCGAAGTTTCAGCTTTTTTTTCAAAGGACATCGCCCATTTTGGGCTTGATATTACAAGGTTGAATTAAGTACCAAAAAAACCTCAAATTTTTATGCGTAACCAAGGAGATTCTCCTTGGCGTAACTCAAAAATACTTTATCCCAAAAAGCAATTGCCAAATGGAAATAGATACGATTTACTACGTAAAATGCAATTATCCTGATGCAGTCTTCACTAATGCTTTCATAAAACGTCAGATTCGCAACGTAAGATGCGATTTTGAAGTTTTATCGTAACACATGTCCTTTGTTGGTGATTTGCTATCGTCTCTACTTTACCTATACCTAACTATAATTTGTTAAGGTATTGTCCAGAAAACCGCAATGTTTCATGAAAGCATTTTGACGTTATATCGCAACGCATGTCCTTTGCTTGTGATTTGCTATCGTCTCTACTTTACCTATAGCTAACTATAATTTTGTGAAGGTATTGTCCCGAAAACCGCAATGTTTCATGAAAGCATTTTCACGTTTTATCGTGACGCATGTCCTTTGCTTTTGATTTGCTATCGTCTCGTCTCTACTTTACCTATATCTAACTATAATTTGTGAAGGTATTGTCCCGAAAACCGCAATGTTTCATGAAAGCATTTTCACGTTTTATCGTGACGCATGTCCTTTGCTTTTGATTTGCTATCGTCTCGTCTCTACTTTACCTATGTCTAACTATAATTTGTGAAGGTATTGTCCCGAAAACCGCAACTGGCCATATCGTCTGGTAATACATACATGTAACGTATTACGCTCGTAACGTTAGCGCCGGATGCGTCTGCGTGGTTCACCGGAGCGGAGCGGACAGTCCTTCCTTCCCTCACTAGAGTACAAGGAAACTTGTCCTTTTTGACGCCGCCGTCTGTTGCCAGTTTGTTTTCAAAATATGTACATAAGTTCTTATTAGGATGATTCGCATTCGATTGAGCCGTGTCTTAATGAGTGATAGGAAAAAGTTATCATTAATCGAATAACATAACATAACATAACATTTACATACAGGCACATACATTGCTTCTGGCCCCACACTAGGATACCCTGTGTCGTGGGAACCAGAAAAGCGACGTCACAAACATGTAAACATCCAAGACCTGGGTTTTTTTTGTCCCCAGCCGGTAATCGAACCCGGGACCTCTCGCATGGTAACCGCTGCGCCATAGAGGTCGTCTAAGAATAGATTGATGTTTTATTAATTGTTCTTTTTTATACGTATTTACGGGTGTTTTATTGGTCTAGCGATAATTGTAAGTTTTTTTTTTCTAGTGGCACAAAATGCTAGAGCTGAGTTGCTACCAAATTATCTCTGAGATAATTTGTCTTATGTCTGCTACGTTAATTCATTTTTGTTCTTGTTTGGATGAAATAGTAATTTGATCGCTAGATGTATTCTTTGAAATATATATTTTACTAGCTGACCCAGCAAACGTTGTTTCGCCATATATATATTTTTTTCATCTAGGGCTATGAAAAATTGATAATAACCTATTCTCAAGCCCACTCTGGACGACTTCGACGTGTTTTTACCGTGATACTTTCCCAACTCGTCTCTTTTTTAACTCGTCGTTTTTTGGAGCAAGTAACTAGCAATGAAACAACAACGACAAACATCAACAAGTCTTATTATTCAAGTAGGTTTTAATCGAATCTCGAATCTCAACTATCAAGCTTAAGGTTAAGGTTAAAAAAGCGACTAAGCAAAATAGCATGTTTTACTTGAAACTAATTAGGAAGGAGTCAAGTTAGGAAAGAGACAAGTTTAAGAAAATGTCAGAGTCATCCGGAGGGCTCAAGCCTACCGAATGCACATATAAAACTTTATCAAAATCGGTCAAGCCAGAGCAGTTTCAGAGGAGTATGCGCACTAACACTGTGACACGATAATTTTATGTATTAGAAGATTTAACTATGTAGTTTATTTTCTTCGAAGCTCCAGCAGTATCCGTGTCAATCAATCATCACAACCGCCACCGTAAAGGAGTATCGAAAACTAACAGTTCTTATTTCAAAGTTCCCTTCGTTGTTTTCTTTTTTTAAACTTGCCCGTGACACTGACGCTAAGCCGCACTAATGAGTTTCGACATTAGCTGGCTGTGACGAGAGTTCCTTTTTTGAACGGATTGTGAAGAAAAATAAAGAATTCAAAAGTACTGGCTGTAAACATGAAGGCTAGCGGAGCTTAAAATCATTACTATGTTGTTGTTGTTATTACACTTTATTGCACAAAAGAAAATACATAATATAACTTAAATAACAGGTTTGTGATAAAATCAACGTGCAAAGGCGGACTTATTTCTAAAGAAATTTCTTCCAGCCAGCCTAGAAATTTTGGAATGTTAAAAAAGATAGTTGGGTAGGGCAGATGAAGTGGATAACAACTCTTAAGTAGGTATAAAAAATAATAAACTATTTACTAATATACATACAACTTACATAAATGCCTACATAGATATAAGAACGCCAGAAATATATACCTAACTTTAGCACAAAAGTATATAACACTGAACTATACAATAATAAACATACATACGAATATATTACACAGACTACTAATATGAAGTTAAATGAATACAGTAAAACTATTTTAGGTCACTGTTAAATACCTACACAACTACTATTGCAGACCTCCCTCTAACGCAGACCTCCATGGTAGACTTTTTAATGTCTGTATTGTACTCTACTTATAAGAAAAAATGTGGCCAGTATTGTGTGAAATTCCCATTTGCGGCAACCAGGTGGTGACTTTCATTCTTTGCGCAGTTTAGGGTAATTTACCAAGATGTCTTAGTTTAGAACTGGAATATACGTACTTCTATGGTATTTACGTACATATATAGGTCCTTATAGATGTCGTAACTCTCAACAGACACACTGTCATAAAATACACTGGCCAATGAAAACTAGATTTATGTGAAACACCCTGATGATTTAGGATCCTCCTCTTACACTGACATTAAATCATTAATGAGACAAACTCCCCTGGGATGATCATGAATTTATAGACAAGGGTTGATGAAGAATATCCTCAACCAGTTATGACGAGGTAGTTAACACCTTCACTATATCTTCTTTACTTGTCAGCTATAAACCATATCATATCTAACTTATAGGGGACACAGTAGTTTAACCTTGCATATATTATACCAGCCTTATAAAAAAGTCCTTTTATCTTGAGTGGTCTTATGCTACTGTACTTCCTTTAGCTTTCAACTTCAAGCGTGGCTTAGCGTGATTTACGTTCATAGGGCGAATGTCAAATAGATAAAGAACAAAAATAAAGAATGACCTAACTGCTTTATGCGTTTACACTCGCACATGTTTTAAGGTAGAGAAGATAGGAAGTTAGATTCTGTTCGGGACAATCTGTACTTACTGTTTTTCCTCCAAGAGGAGACCCTGTTTTTCAGTGACTTGTTGCACCCTACTCTTGGAATCAACCCTATTAAAAGATATCTAAAAGCATATAACATTCAGTTCAGTGAAATCAGTAAGGTCCAAAATTGTTCATCCGTTTGCCCAAAAGTAATTATTTAAACCTTCTGATGTCGCTGCGTTTCCTCCGAATATACTTGTAATACATCATAATAGCCTTCACAAACACGGGTGGATACTTCCCTCGAATAATGTAGAGACAATTTTTCATAATACTAGGTAAAATTAGCCGGTCCATCCGAGCGTGTCTCATTAGGACTAGACGATATCCGGACACGTAATTAAAGGGTGTATCAGTCTACGAGCTCAGTAGCTAAGCTACTGTCTTTTGCCGTGGCTTCGGTCGCCAATAGTATTCTGTATCTGTACGTTTCTTTATGTGTTCAGGTATATAATAAAGAATGTTATTATCTTATCTTCGGTAATAAATACTAATTAGTATTAAGCCCGCCCGCCTATCCACAATTATTAATACTATTATTTATCCTAGAAATAACACCTGGATCTCATCCATCACAGGTGTCAGAGTTAAACAATATTTCTAATTGATTAACCGAAGTACATAGAATAGCTGCTGTTATCAAGGCTAGAGGTGGTCCTACGAAATATTAATATTTCGATAATAAATAACCTTATAAATTATTTTTCATTTCTTTCATTAATAGGAAACAATTTAAAAATTAACTGTTGTAGGAAATATAGAGTGGTTAACACTTTTGGCCAAGGCTGTATTTCAATTTTGGAGCACAAAATTTTTACAGTTTTTGTAACAACTTTGTGCTCCAAAATTGAAATACTTCGGTTATTACATTGTTACATGGCATATTATTAGCAATAAATATAATTCAATTCTGTTCTCTAATATTTAGTAAATGCAAAGAAGATTTTTTTTAATAATAAAAATAATATGCTAGCGCCATGAAGGCACCGAACGAAAGTGAATCGAGTGAACTGAATGCGAACTGGAGAACGAACAAATGGACATTCTTTACGGTTTTCTTAAACATATGAATAGCAGTTGGGTGTTCTCGTAGACACAGTTGCATCCGCTTCGTAGGGCGTGACAAATTAGTTGTGATTTTTCTTTTACTAATTAAATACGGCTTTTAGTATTAAGTAATATGATCACAAAAGCAACCGAAGGGAGTACAAGTGTACGTACGGTGCCAAATTATGAGTACTATGCTTAAATCGTCTATTTTTCTGACCTACAGGTAAAAGGCTTTTTCTCTTGAAGCCTAGTGCGCTGGCAGTTGAATTTTTTGTAAGATCACAGAACTATAAGTACGAGAACGCAGTTCTGTACTGTAAAAACTAGATGGTACAATTTTTAAAACCAAATGAAGCAAATAATGTAAGGTATGGTGAGCAGAAGCCTTCTCTCAGAGTCTCTACTCTACGTTTTTGGAAAATTTGGTACGCTACACCTCTTACCCCCGATTTCTCAAACACTCACAGTCTGTTAACCTACTGTTAACAGCTGTCAGTTGTTTTTGTATGCACTTTTGATAACTGACAGCTGTTAACAACAGATTAATAAACTGATAGCGTTCCAGAAACTGGGGGTTAGAGCCGCCTCTTTGGCCGGGATAAATTGTCCGAAATTCGGTAAACTCCAATTGCAATTATTGGTCCCTTTGTAAACTCTCGTGTTGCATAAAGCAATCTCGTGTTTTGTAAACAGCTAGGCCGTTTGGTCGGAAAAACAATTGCGCGGGTTACTATTTCGGAAAACCGCTTCGGCTGAGGCTAGACTAGGCAGCGGTTTGCCATGCGACAAGAAGAGAGAAATCGCCTCAGTACAGAAATCAGGTATCTGTTGTCATCTTTTCTTCACGTTTGTTTCTTGATTGTCCCCAGCCGGGATTCGAACCCGGGACCTGTCGCATGGTAGACAGATGCGCTAACCGCTGCGCCACAGAGGTCGTCATTATATAGATGGTGCCACAAGTAAATTTAAAAATTCGCGTGCATGTAAGTCTACATTAAACCGAGCTAAATTGGGCCCATGATGTGGCTACATTACACATAAAATATGCTCCACAGATAAATTCAACAGCGATAATACGCATGATGTGCGACTGACAATGATAGTGACGAGTTTTCCTAAGAATTCGATTCGATTTTACGGATAAATTAGGAAAGGCGATACCGTGCTTACACTAATGGCCATTTTCACATAGCACGATCACGGTAACTGCATGACATCTTCGGTTGTCGTGAAACGTAAAACCGGCCAATGTTGTTCCTATGGCATGAAAAAAGTTTGCCAGCAATAGTTTGACGAACAGTGAAGCCGTAAATGTAAATCATGTGGTCGTTTTCGTATCGAAGATTACGTCACTGATCAAAGTAGCCTTTGTAAAGTAACTTTTGAATTGGTGACTATATTTACCCCCGGTTTCTCAAACAGCCTGTTAATCTACTGTTAACAGCCTGCCAGTTGTTTTTCTGTATGAATTTTTGCCATCTGACAGATATTCACAATACCTATATATAGATTGACAGTTTGTTAGCGTTAGAGAAACCGCCCGAAATTATAGACGCAGACGAAAAATATTACCAAGCGAAATATTTGCATACCAAGGTCGTCGCATGCAATCATTCAATAATGTCAATAAGTTTGCTGGTACTCGTTCGTATTACCGCTGCAGAATCCAAACGTAAATCTTTTGATGCCAAAAAATGGCGTCCGGAATCTTGTTATCTTCTGTTTGTTCCGTTAGTTCCCCTGTGGGCTATTTCGTAATATTGTCATGAAATAATTCATACAGTGACACTGAATAAGATAAGATTGAGACAGCAACACACAGGTTACGTCACAAACCTACAGAGATGTTTTAATGAGCTCGATTGCTCTCTATTCACATTATTCCGCATGGAAAGTCCAGCATCATGTTTTATATCGTCGTCTAAAAGTGTTAAGCTGCTAACTCCTAAAGTAAAAAATTTCAGGAGACTAATAAAACCATCCTATTTTTACATCAGGCAATGAAATGAAAAACTGAAAATACCGTTTTCGACGAAATTTTCATCGAATGTCATAGGATGGTTTTATTAGTCTCTTGAAAATTTGTACTTTTGGAGTTAGCAGCTTAACACTTTTAGACGACGATATTTATTATTCAGCAGTCCTTCGCTTCCTAGGGTGCACTTACGTAAGTAGTCCACTGTTTGGAGTGGTCTGCTTTAGCCCCTTTGTTCCCGGTATGTCACACCACCTTATGTTACACTGTTACATTCTGGGACTTTTCCCAGTAGATATGTCATACCATACTCCTATTCCGAACAGTTCGGTGTATACCTACACTACATACCTACATATATTGACTCTTTCTAGTTGTCTAAATGCTTAACCAGATAGAGTGGAAAGTTACGTCATATAAGGGCTGATCTAAGAAATTCTTACCCTAAAACTTCTAGGGGCAAAAACATCTACTCTAATTTGGTCTATCGGTAAACCGTTTGATTTACTATATGATCCATTTGTCTATACTTGACATTTTTCTCAGACTTTAAACGACAATAAATCAAAAACCTTTAGCGTCAGAAAACTCGATACCTGTCGCAAATTTAGTACTAGCTAGCACTAAATTTGCAAACTGTTTCGAGCCCTTTACCGCTAAAGGTTTTTGGTCCGCCGTACTTCGATTTGTATAATGGCCTCTGACTGGGTGTTTTACTGTTTGTGATGTCCTTATTTGGGTACCATAGCCCATTCGGTATATCAGCACTAGTAACGGTATTCTGTAGATGTTACGTTGCGTAACATATTAAATCAAGTCACCTTTTGTCAAATCTCATATTGTGTAATTCCTGAACCTAGATTCTGTTAATGCACGGTAGTACAATGACAACTGGATGAATATGGCGATTTAGTTTCATTGCCGCTTCAAGTCTAAGCGCGCACACATATCAAACCTTCTAGGCGTCAATGGTATGAAAAAACACGTCACGTGACCCGACCGTGTATCTCTCATCGTACTATAATGCACTAACGGAATCGAGGCCCCAGTGTACTTACAATAAAGAATATTCTATATATCTCGTGTATATTATATACTATTTACTGTAATATAGAAGCATATTGTATGTGCCTGTGTGTAAATGTTATGTTATGCTATGTTATTATGTTCTGTACTAGAATAGCGCCCGGATAACGGTGACAGGCTTGCCACTTGTCACGTTGGGACCTAATAAACTCGGCCAAACGTGGGCCCAGTTCTAGTGATTGGTGCCTCCGGGCGTGAGTTTTTTTGATTACTAGAATAGCCTCCTTCATCTAAAAAAATCTACTTTAGCGTTCATTTTCACCTACCTAACTATCATGTTAGTCCACAGACCGACCGGGCGCCCAGTCACGCGGTCGTTCTATGCAACTCATACGGAAGATATACTTACATCTTCCGTATGAGTTGCATAGAACGACGTTTGAAAAAGTGAATGTTTTGAAAAGGACGCCGATTAATCTACTAAAAACGTCCAGAATGGTAGCGACGTGTGACAAAGTGTGACAAGTTCAAGTCGCCTCACGAATCGCTTTCCGTCTCCCAAGTTAAACATGGAGAGACAAATAGGCAATTAACCGCGCACATAAATTAACTTTCCAAGGATAAAATTTCAATTTTAAAGACGAGTAAAAAAAAACCTGTGGTCACACACAGCAGCTGTCCTGCGAAGTTTTATATTCGTATTAGAGTTTTGGACGTTTTATTTTGTGGATCTCATTAGATGTTTTATAGACTAACACATATCTAACTCATGTTAACTCAATATTTTATAAACATTGGATTTCACACTAATCACAAAATTACATCTAATCTAACTTTGAGGTTTCTATAGCTCTATAGATATTAGATACTATGAGGCACGGTAACGCTACCTACTACAAGTTTAGTAATGTATGAAATGTATGTTTATACAGTACATAAACTCATGCCTGCACCCCGTGGGAGTAAACAGAGACCGGTATTGCCACGATCCCGAATTCCCGACAAATCTCTTTCGCCTCACCAACATTCATTAGTTGCTGCATACACGTAGGGTTCCAAAAAAAGGTAAAGTTGATAAATAAATAATTAGGGCCATGAACTTGCTCATCGCTCTTCCCCTTCTTCACGGGGCAGTGATTTGGTTACACTACACCTCGCCCCCAGGAAGTCGTGTACTTGGAGGACAATTTGATTTCCCTTTTGGCCTAAACATCGACGATGGATAGTTCTATTTTGATACCTCTCCAAAGACAGTCCAGTGTGTAAATATTTAAGTGATTTAAGAACCTTACTTATGACTCTCAATGTGAAAACCTCCCACTTTCTGACTGTACCGTTTCGTAACAAACATACCTCTGAACAACAATTTTTTCTTGAAGTTGCTGCTTCAACTTGCCAGTTGATCAGCCTTTTCTGTTTCCAAATTGCCCGTAATTTAAAACAGTACAATCTAGGTACATACACATTTACAGTGAGAGCTCAAAAATGTGTGAAGAGTAGGTACTACATGTAGAGACTGAATAAAATTCTTACCTACTTGCAAAATTTCAAACTTGAAATCTGTGATCCTGTTAGACCAGCCTACTCGAGTACCCAAGAATACCCAGACCTACGCAGCCTATTTTACTGAGCAGAAGTACCTAATATCTAGTAATCCAGCTGTAAAAGCCTTATTAATCTTGTTTTGTTCAATTTCATCGTAAGTCGTGACTTTGTTACACACAGTCTGCCTTATTCCACCGATACAAAGATACCTTCACTTCATTCCTGCTATTCGATGTAAAGTTATCTTAATTAACCCCCGTGGCTATTGACGAAACTATCAATCGCCAGCCCCAGTAATAGAGTGGTAAGCAGAGTGTAAGCTACAAGCGACTTGTATCTAAAGATAATCATGTGTCAAGACGAAATGGTTAGGGGAAGCACCACTCATACTGCGGCACCCTCCGGCCTTTAGTAAATCTCTTCTAGCGTTAACAGATTAACTGTAAGCGTTCGAATATCTATGGTGTAATTGTCAGATGCTAGTGGTAGAAAATATAGGTATTATTTAACTGTTAAGTTCGTCCTTCTGTTCAACGGTTCGGAGACCACAAAGTGTTATCCAATTTTAGAGCCGACACTGAGCCTTATTATCGTCTTTTCATTAGTGCTTGTAACACCACTGTTACAAATTGCAGTATATCATTGTGAGTTACTAGGAAACAAAAAGTAATGGTGTGCTACTAAGCAAAATACGAAAAGAGGTAGCAGATAATTGTATTGATAAAAAAGTAAACAAGACGTATCACAACAACGATACGGTTTTGACAATGGAAAGGGTATCACGTTGACCTCCAAACTTGTTCCGCTTGTCCTGATTGCCCGCGTTGCCGAGGGTGTCTGATTTGATTTAGGCATTTTTATTGAGTCGTATTGTGACTAGGGATTGAGTCACGGCCCGAAGTATTAGTAAGGGGAGTCCTAGATTGGCTTGCTTTCTTGTTATCATAATGACTATCTTAACTTATCGTAAGTCAAAATCTTAATAGCTCTTGAGTACCTACGTATATTCCGATGTAACACACGATAAATATGTCAATACGATTTAAACATTCCCAGTTAGCTAGATATAGCTAGCTCAGTCTGGTTGTTTTTTCGTTCTGGTTACCATAAAACAGGATATCCTCGTTTGGGACCAAAACAAAAGATTATGAAGTTATATTAAGTACAATGAAGGATCCTGGACTAGACGAAGTCAAGGTTAGGGGGGTCACAGACCCATCGGAAAGGCCTTTATTCCTATTGTTCGAGGATATTCACAGGCAATGCATGTCATGTCCGCCGATCGGAAACCCGACACGTGTGGCTGGAATATCTATCAACTGACTCCTAGCGATCAACCAGCGCCGACGACGGGACCTCATTTGCATTGCGAACCAAGTCTTGAGCTGGAGTATAATACACTGCCTTTCTTGGATTTTGGATAATAGTCTGCAAGAAAACGGCTAGGTGTATTTTCTGCATTCTTATTTGCTGCTTATTGCAGTAGCTTAGCATCTACGTAGGTACTTGATAATTACGAGGAAAAAGAAACAATTTCATGCGACTTTCAGGCGCTACAAATGCTTTAAATTCGGTTTTTTGTCGTTGAAATTTTATATAACGAAATCTATTATCGCAGTTATAAACAAAGACATAATAAAGCTAAAGGCAATAAACGAATATCCATTAAGAATCATAATTTTATTAAAATGAAAAATCTCAAATTCATTGCATCCAATTAATATTAATTGCAGAATAATACAGCGACTATTTCGACTGGCCTATCCACAGCCCCTCTACCGAGCTGTCAAGCCAGACTTTACCATAATTATAAAAGCCAAGAACGCTACAAACTTAAACTCAAACAATCCTAATCAGTTAGATACTACAATACGAGCACTCGGCCCCATCCCGGCGACTGTGGTATCTATCCATTAAAGTTTAAGGGTTATTTTGGATTGATATCGTAGCATCGCATGTCCCTGCCGTACCGTACAGTCGGTAGACTTTTAACCATCATCTTCTCTTCCAGTGCGACGAAGGCGGCGGCATGGGCGAGGGCTCCATCAAGAGCGAGCCTCCGGAGGCCGAGGAGCCGCGAGCCATGCAGAAGGTGCCTTCTCTCTCCGACCTGTCCGACCCGGAGGCTTCACTAGGTAAGCCATTTCATGCTTTATTCTCAGGGTGGCTAGGACCATTAGATGGATTAGGCGTAAATACAATCTGAAAAACAATATCCAATAATATTCAATAAACGAAAGGGAGCGCAGAGTCCGCTTGGTTCCTTTACGCTTTTAGTGGCTGTGAAGGTGCCACTTGATGGTGTATAAATCATCTCAAAACTATGTACTACAAAAGCAAAGTTTACTATTTATAGTTAAACACACAATATAGTTTTGGTTTTTGCGTCTTGATAATCGACTGGGGGGGAAAGATCACACTCTCGGTTCTGGCTTAATTTATAATTTATCTGGCATAATATTTCTTAATTTCTTAATTGCACGACTACCCTTCTCTAATTTATTTCTTGTCACCGTCTACGGTTGCCTGGAAGAAATTGCTTATAACAATAAGGCTGCCAATAGTACTTCGATTTATAAAAATCTGCAAATGCAATTTATGAGTACAATATAGAATATTCTATCTATGTATCCATCTGTCAGTAACCAAATTGTAAAGGTGATCCGCTATTAACTTAACGCATGTAAAGATGGACATGCTTTTCACTCCACAAACTGACGAATACTGCTCCTTAGTGGCTCTCGTCTACGAGAAATTTATCGACTAAAATGAGATACCTCCACGGTCTTAAACTACTCTATACATCACGTAAGTGGAAACAATAACCTGCCGTCACCATTTGACACCGGCTATTGTTTCATAACTATAACACGACGCTGATGGGCCAAGATAGCTGCACTTCCTCCGGTAATTGCCCCACGGGAGGAAACCAATCGACTTGCATCCGCCGCCTGAAAAATTGTTTATAATCTTAGGGCTTGCGCCAGGTCACTTGTGGAGTAAATGTATGTATAGCTACTTGATACAGGTCTGCCTAGTGTGGGCAAAACAAAACACAATACAGTCTGTAAAACTAGCTTGAGCTCCACGACAGCTGTCACACTGACAGGGCTAGGTTACGATATTGCTTAGACATCGAATAGTGTGCAGTATTACGATATTGCTTAGACATCGAATAGTGTGCAGTAAGTACGGAGTTTTCACAGTACAAATATTCTGTAAAAAAATTCAAAACTTCATAGACGCAATTTCGATGACAGCTGTCGCGGAGCTCAAGCTATGTTTTACAGACTTTAAATGGAATTTATGGAAATAAAATATCTTTTATGCTACACCTGCTTGGAAAGTACCTTGATACTTTATCAAATTTACGGTAGAAAGTACGTCATTGCATATCGAACAAATATGCGGGGAGAAAACGCATCTGAGCGGGAGAGAAAAGTGTATGAAAATCCATTTCTTACGTGGTTTTTCTTTTTTAATTTTGGGTAAGACTATGCGCCGGTAACCTAAATATCAAAAGCCAAAAAGTTTTTACAGTGAGTTTTTATCTCCAAGTTCGCAAAATGACACTGGCCACTAGCAACAATTTCAATATAAATTTCAATTAGTAAAGATTTCGTTTTTTATTTTCCTTGTAGGTGTAGTATAAAGCACTATGTATCACTCGAGAGAAACTGCGATTCCCGATCTCAGGTGTTTTAAAGCCCTCGCCTACGGCTCGGGCTTCAAACGACACCCTCGACGGTAATCGGTCACTTTCTCCTCTCGGTGAACAATGTACTATTACTTACCTACTTTACTTGTCCTGGAAAAAAATTAAAAGAATATCAGCCGTACAATTTATTTACGGATGGCTTTGAAAATATCATGGTGGAAGACGAATTACAATCAGAATTATTTATGCATAAATATACATAGGTACAAATATAAAAGGTCGTATTTTTCATTTCATATTTGTATTTTTTTTTCGATGGTATTATTTATTTGGTGTTGCGTGAAATACAGTTCAGCGCATGAGCCCTGCCGGGGCACCGCAAGATAATAAAGAAACTCAACAACACACGGCAAACTACATCTGTATAAATTATTAACAATAAGGTAGCAGTATCTTAATTACAATCTTTCATCAATTATTCACCATGGAAAAACAAACGGTTAACCGGCACAAATAAATACGTAACCGCTTATCCGGGGATTATAGCCCCTTGCACTTGCTAGTCATATGGATAGCTCTGCTAATGTCATATTGCAAGATATTTTTGTATTTTTCCACCGCCTGAATAAACTAAACTAATAGGTATAGTGTTCTGAAAACTATCTCCATAAACAGATATTAAAATATAGGTACATATAATGTTTTCAGATAGCGTTAGTGCAAGCTGACCTTACATGCTTTTTGACTCTTGAAAATAAGCAAACGACAAATAAAATCAGCAACTCTAGATTTCTATTTTCGGAAACTCAAACAGCGCATAGGACGACGGCAACAAAACTTAATTAAAAATTATCCTCAAGTTCGCATACAATGCATTTCTGTGACGACTTTCTTATCGCAAATTCTCGTAGTTGGTAGGCATTCTCAATAGATTAGTTGATAATAATCAATGTGGTACACATTCGAGTCACGTAGACTGCGGGGCGGCACCGCACTATCATTTTCGTATCGTCATGTGAAAAAGTTACTTATTTCGTTGTTACAGAAAAAGCTAGTAATAATTTTTCACTATTAATTTTAATCTTCCCGAGTCAGGTTCCTTTTTATTGTAGAATACCTACACTGCAACTTACTTATATACGTGGGTAATTCTAATTAAAATACGTTGGCTTTTAATTATTAATTAATTATACTTTATTGCACACGAGACATTAAAAATAACATTACATAAAAAACAATATGTACAAAGGCGAGCTTATCTCTGTAAGAGATTTCTTCCAGCAAGCCTTGTCTAGTCGGAGCAGCAGTAAAAAAATGGGTCTATATACGTGTACAAAATAAATACAAAAATCCTAAACAGTGTCCTACGCTATGCAAAAAATAAATACACTACATGGACTAAATACATGTAAAAAGAATAGAATACATAATAAACAATACATAAATAAATATATAGCTCGAAATTATGATAGAGATAGAAGCTTGTAAAGTTCAGTAGTAATAATACTCGCTAATGGAAAGGAAAACACTGTGATAAAACCTGAATGTTCAGATATCTTAGCGCTTGAAATTGCCAATCTGCGTTGGGCATACGAGTAATTAAGCCCACACTCTCTCCCTTTGCACTACCTACTACAGGGATAGTGGGAAGTATATAAACTACATATAAAAACCTTTTTCGGTACCTAACATCTTAGTTAGCACAGAGGAATTGTTTTAGTCACTCAAAAACAAAATACTATTTTCTTTCAACTGATTGTAGAGCCGTGCACAGTTGACGCAGTACTACGGATGATCATCATCATCATCAACCCATCATGTCCCCACCGAGGGGCACGGGTCTCTTCCCTGAGGAAGGTATAGGCCATACTCCACCACGGGGGCCAAGTCCGGATTGGTGGAGGCTTGTAAGACTAGTGGCTGCTTTTACTGTCAGAAGTTTTCAAGCCGCCCTAAGACTTGGCTTAACGACTGTCATATCGACGGCAGCCGGCACCAACTGCTGAACGTGGCTTGCGAAGCACGGAACCGCTCGGAAAAATGCCACTAACATTAGTCATAGACTGTGACCCATCCATGGACTGAACGCGCCGTATGTTGCTTAACCTTAGTGATCATTTAAGATCACTCAGGCAGCCCAGGCTACGAGCGATTCGGATGTCAAACAAAAAAGTATGTTAGTGTTTTTGATTATTGAAGACAAGCCCTTTTCTACCCGAGTGTTCTTGTCTATCGGTATTAGCGATTAGTAAATAGGTGTAGCCTGAATAGAATAATACGGCGCATCCTTGTTACTGAAGTCGCTCTACGTTTCAGTCGATCGTGGTCGAGCGGTCGCTTGTCAAACTAGTTTCTCATTCGGAGATTGCCTGGAAAGAATTTGTATGATTTATGATCTCATGAAATACTTCTCGATGTACGATAGTTCAGGTTTTCACGAAGTGGGGTACCCGAACCCCTAGAGGTTTGCCATTCGATGGCAGTGGGTTAACATTTATCTACATAATTTTCATACAGACTTGCGAATTCTTCAAAATGATTTGAACTATATTTGTAGGACGTCTTCCAATTTTCATAAAAAGATAGAAGAGGTTTATTTGTCAAACATGTGTACAGAAAGGTGAAGCATATAGACATAAGGCACCATTTTGTTCGGCAATTGGTTAACGAAAAAGTTGTGTCTATAGATTATACACCTAGTGGTGATATGGTGGCTGATGTTTTAACGAAAGCATTGACCAAAGAAAAACATAATAAGTTTACTACTGTGTTATGTTGTAAGTAGCTTGTATATGTTTGTTCTTGTGTTCATATTGATTAAGTATGAACGTAGTCTTAATTTGGATAGTTTTAGTCAAGGGATGGTAAGGCAACTTGTCTGAAATTAGAATGTTTAGTTTAAGGGATGGTGTTGAAATGTAAACTGAACGCATTCTAATTTAGTGTAGATAGTATTTTTCCTTGAATGCATCCAAATGTCTGTCACTCTCTTTCGGTCGTAGAACAAACGTGTTGTTTTTCAAGTTGGCAAATAAATCTTTAATTACTTAAGTAATCCTGGTTTATTTGCTCATAATCCATCACAGTTAACAATATTTAGTTCAGCATGTTTTGCCATAACAGGCGTACAAATTTTTGTCATTATCATAATAATAGCATTATATTAACTTCAAAATATGTAAAAGCATTCCAAGCTATAATAAATTAATGTCGAAGTAGAATAGAAAAAGAAGTGACCAAGATTTTCTTAAATAGAATGTCGTTGTTAGGTGTAATTAATCTTTCTTCTGATATTTAAAATTCTCGTGTCACCGTGTTAGTGTGCATACTTCTCCGAAACGGCTTAACCGATTTTGATAAAAACGACCGTTCTTACTCCGCCGACACTCCAGCATCGCACACATCGAGGCGCGACGCTTCAAGAGCACGTGTTGCGATTCCAATCTCAAACTAAGTCTATTTTATTTCTGTAACGAGCAGCCATACTCCAAATCCCAACAAATAAAATAAGGGATGCATTAAAATCAGAACATTCATTAAAAAGAACCAGGAAATCGAAGACCTCATTTCCGAACCCAACATCATCGGAGAAACAAAATCCCCCCGAATCCGTTGGCTTGGTCACGTGGAAAGAATGGAAGAGGACCCAGCAGTTAAGAGAGCATACTCGGGGCTTCCAAGCGGCTAAAGACCAGTGGGCCGCCCCAGACATCGTTGGAAGGACGAAGTAGGCAAGGACCTGCGTGAGCTCCAGGCCAGTGACTGGCAGGAGACCGCGCAGGACAGAGACAAGTGGCGACTTCTTGTGTCGGAGTCCAAGACCCACTTCGGGTCGCTAAGCCATCGCAGTAAGTAAGTATTAAAATCAAAGCAATCGGACAACCTAATTCTCAGCTCAACGACCGCTCTTACTCCGACGCAACAGCGTCGCACACATCGAGGCGCGACGCTCCAAGAGCACGTGTTGCATTTGCGCATAAAGCACAACATAAACCGATACAGGCTGTCAGTGCGGAACAATGGGCCCGTATGTACTCCACGGGCCACCCCGGAGACATCCCCGGGTCACCGACCCGTGTGGGAGTCCGGGATAATCACCTTAGCGACTGATTGACTAATTGCGAGTGCGGGGCGAGTGAGGTGAAAATTATAGGGTCTGGTTGTAGGTATACCTCGAGTATTGATTTGGTCCAATAAAATATTTAGGTGGAAATCAGAAATATATTTAACTCAAAGAATGTACATACATTCTGTTTTTTGAATGTCAATGTACTTCTAATGTTAGCTGCTGCCTTGGGGCCGAATATACTCGTAGTAGAGCAAAGTACAGTGGAGAAAAAACTCCACTCTGACCATGTTTGGAGATTCGGGAAAAGACGAATGTCTGAATAAAAGTTCGTTAACACTTGTTCTTTACAAAAAATTGTCATACAGATTATTTTATTCGTAACATTAAAGAATGAAAAAACACCACAAACAACGAAACTTCGACTGAAACTTAGTTTACTATAATTTTAGCTAGTCCTACTCTGTTTTATGAAAGAATAGGCAGTAGTAAAAATGGTTTATCGAGATCAAAATCATGGTCTCTACCTACGCCCGTGGGATAGGAGGGAAACGGTCTATTTTCTCAGGGATGTAGTATAGATTTCATATAGATTTTCCACTCTCTACTTCTTTGCTTTCAATGGGCTCAATAGTAGTAGCCGTTTACATAATACTGAAACTGTGACAGGACCTATCACAGTGGGTTTGTACCAACGAAGAATTCTCTATTGGAAGCAAACCCAGTTCAGCTCAGCGTCAGTCGAATTATGGGGTTCAGCGCAGCGCGACCGAGCCAACTGGCTCGGAACGGCATGCATGAAAGGGTTGACACACTGGACGATAACCATAACGAGACTACAACTTCATACATTCACTAAGGCTTTGGTCGCCGACACAGACCTCCAGACCTAGTTCAGGGGCAAACCTTGTTCAGTTTTGGCAGTGAAACGTGGCTTCAGAGTAAAACAAAAGAGTGTGTATGCTTATTATTCATCATCATCATCATCAACCCATTATGTCCCCACCAAGGTGTAGACCATTTTCCACTATGGTGGCCGCATTGGTGGAGGCTTGTAAGAGTAATGGCTGTCAAGCCGCCCTATGCTTATTGTCCACACATTAAAACTGGAAAGAATTATAATTATCGAAATTTAGGCGACCGGAACAGAGTATACGGCTAAGTGTCGCCGAACCGAGTCTGACCTTTCTGTTTCGTTTTCTCTTAACAAAAAGGGCGCTTAAAGTAATTTACAAGTTACAACGAGGTGCTACGTCACCAACTAAAAAGTATTACATTAACACTTTATCAAATAGCGTGGGTGCCAATAGTGGCCACATAGTAGCGAAAACAAGCGGCCACTGTGCGTTATTATCAGCGTTCTGGCTAAGGGGAGGGCGGCCCTATCTCATTACGCACTGGCATATTGCTCGCCGGATCGCTCGTAGCCCGGGCTGCCTGATTGATCTTAAACAATCACATAATACAGTTTGTCCAAAATTACAAGAAATCTAAACTCTGTTTTATCGTAAAATCTAAACATTTACTACATATTGAAGCACAATGCCTTATTTGATATAATAGCTTAAGTTTTTAATTTATGCTTGTAAGTGCAAGATATTTACAAACACAGACAAGAAGTCCGAGCAAAACCGTACTCCTTAATTTCTACTTTGTCTGGACAAACTGTACAGAGCTTTATATGGGTGTTTGTTCTAAAAAACATAATATGATTGTCTATCAGTCCCACTAACAATAATGGTAATTTGGATGGCTATTCTATATTTAGTTAGCCGAATAGAATGACTCACTCGCCAACTGAACTGAATTTTAATATGTTATTTGACGATAAAAAAAAACTACATCACAGGGACCTGACCGGATATTTCAAATTGATACGGCGTGAGTTTACTTGTGAAAATAATATTGTTAATTTTTAATCACAATGAAGTTCTGAGAATTTCGCTGAATATCAGTAATAATGTATGGCAGCATTAAACACTTTGTTTGGTTAGGTATAACTTTAATTAACTTTAACTTTTGACGGTTTTTTGTATTATAATATGTATGTTTGTGAAATTTCTTGAATAAATAATATGAAAGAAAAACTAAAAAAAAATACCTGCTTAGTACGTATAAAAACCATTTTTTTAGTTAAAATTCAATTCAATCTGTGAAAGACACTTTAAGAAATAAGGAAATTTTATTGCAAATAAAAGTGTTACAATTTAACACTTTTATTTGCAATAAAATTTCCTTATTTCTTTCTTGTCCTGACTCCCAAACTTGTGGTATGTGTAGATAGATAGATAGATAGATAGAATATTCTTTATTGCACACTAGAAAAAAACAAAAAGAAACACAAAATATTTACAAAGGTGTACCCAATTATTAATGTTGTGAGATGAGATGATGTGACAATAATAATTAATGTCTCCTTAATTAAATATGTTGGCCTTAAATAAAGTCGACAACACGTTAAATTCGTTTACCTACTGTTATATTCATGTAAGGTGGATGTGCTGTTCATTGTACAGAAAACAAGGTCGTATAATCCATTTATCTATACTTGGAATTTTTTTGGACTTTAAACGACACTGAATTAAAAACCTTTAGCGGTAGAAAATTCGATACCGTTTGGAAATTTAGTACTAGCTAGCACTAGTAAACGGTTTCGAGTTTTCTACCGCTCAAGGTTTTTGATTTAGTGTCGTTTAAAGTCTGAATAAAATGCCAAGAATAGATAAATGGGTTATACATTCTTTCTTTGGAACTAACGAAATGCATAAATTTTATCGTCTTATGCCTAGACAGTTGTAATACGCTACTTGACTCGTATCAAATGTGACGCGATAAATGCATATTTCCTGTAGTATCTAACGTAAGAAACCGAAATATATTGACTTTGCTAAGTAAATATGCAGGATGGCTGCAAAATTTGCAAATTAAAAAAATATTTTTCAAATATCGTTTCACCAAACAAGTCCCACGGTAAAATCCTTAAGGCCATAACAATAAAAGCCAAAATTCATTAACTCATACTTCTTTCGTGGTACGAACTCTACCTACGTTGAATGTCAAACTTTGTTTACAAACATAAAGGACTTCAAACCATAGACAAAAATGGCGGACCGCGTTTTTGGCTGCTTAGCAAAGTAACGTCTTAAAATAATGTTTTTGTTGCTTTTAGGTCCTCAAAAAATATACTAAAATATTTTTTGGTCTAATGGAAGAGATATTTAGCATTTAAGACATACTTGAAAAAAGAGTCAAGTAGCGGATTCAGCCTGCCCCACTGTAGGGTACAGACCGTCTTTCAGACAGTATGGGCTTAATTGCCACGCGTGCCTTGCCTCGCTATGTTTTCCTTCACCCTTATCAAGTGGTATTGCTTCTATAACTTCACAATATTTTGAAGTGTATTTCAAGAGCACTTCACAGTAGTAGGTATCCTTGTATAGGACCAGAAGCAATGTACATGCCCGTATGTAAATGTTTATGTTATGTTAAATCGCTCCTAGCCCGGCTACCTAAGTGATCTTAAACGATCATGAAGGTTAAGCAACATAGGGCGCGTTCAGTGCATGGATAGGTGACCGTCTATGACTAACGCTAGTGGCATTTTTCCGAGCGGTTCCGTGCTTCGCAAGGCACGTTAAGCAATTGGTGCCGGCTGCCGTCGATAGATGACAGTGGTTAAGCCAAGTCAGAGGCCTTATAATAATGTAGCATTTATTTCGAACAACTTAGGTCCATATAAAAAACAAACAAACAAACAAATGGGTGTTAGTAACCATTATTTAATTGCCTTAGGGCAGCTTGGAAATTTCTGACAGTAAGACCAGCCACTAGTCTTACAAGCCTCCACCAATCCGGACTTGGCCCCCGTGGTGGAGTTTGGCCTACCTTCCTCAGGGAAGAGACCCGTGCCCCTCGGTGGGTTGATGATGATGTTATGTTAAATGTACGTAACTTAGAAACAAAGTCTTCGGCACATGCCGGGATTCGAACCCACGACCTCCCTCTTGAGGTGCCGACGTTCCACCGCTCCACTACCACAACTAAGGGGATCCAATCAGTAAAACTGGCTCAACCGAGGAAAAAGATGTAGGTATCTTTTTTTAGATCGAATTTGCAAAAAGTGTACCTACATTCTCTCTGTCATGCTAATAGTACTTACTTACTTACTGCGATGGCTCAGCGACCCGAAGTGGATCTTGGCCTCCGATACAAGAAGTCGCCACTTGTCTCTGTCCTGCGCGGACTCCTCCCAGTCACTGGCCTGGAGCTCGCGCAGGTCCTTGGCTACTTCGTCCCTCCAACGATGTCTGGGGCGGCCTACCGGTCTTTGGCCGCTTGGAAGCCCCGAGTACGCTCTCTTAACTGCGGTTTTTATAAACCATGTAGCTAAGGGAAACAACCTAGGAATTGATAGCATTAACGCCAAGAATGGCCGTTTTTGGCACCAGTCTAGTCCCAAGTTCATGATCCTAAGTTCTTCGTCGTGAGATCTAAAAATCAATTTCTGCATAATTCAGAGATTTACATTATACTGACACTTTTTTGTAAATTGGATCTGCAAAAAAATATTTGATTTTTTTTTCTCGATGACGCAAGTGTTACCCCTGAATCCCCCTAAAGTCTGCTAAACAGACTGCCTATACCATATTCATTTGGGTCTTAGACAAAATGTAAACAACATTTCAGTACTCTTTAGACTATTTTCATTGTCAAAAAAATTTATTTCGGTTTTTACACTAAGAAATAAGTAAAATAGATTAGATAACAACTAATTTACTTTAAAAATTAGTGTAGAAACCGACATAACATTTTTTGACAATGAAAATAGTGTAAATTGTAATGAAATGTTGTTTACATTTTGTCTGAGACCCAAATGAATTTGGTATAAACAGTTAATAGAGATAATTTATAACAGCTCTCCCAAGTAAAACCACACGTAGAAAATGTGGAAAACTCAGAGCTAGACCATGTTGACAGAGTATAGAGGATGTTGCGTTGTCCGTTTCCACCAGCGCCGAGTGGCTGTTGATCCAATAAGCAGGATGTTACCAAAACTCACGCACATACTTTGGCTTCGGTTTGCTCTAAGAACCACGTACACATTAAAATTAGTTTACAAATATTATAATTTGTATTATAAAGCGGATCGTGCTAACTAAAAACGTTGGCGTCCCAAAAAATCATCCCAGCAATAGCCTACACGAAAATACGTAACTTCCACACATGACAATCTTGTTGTCATGGGCACCAAAAGTAACATCACTCTTTGTGTGTTCTTATTCTTAACCAGACAAGGACCATAAAACATAAAAAAACACGCAACTGGCGCCATCTGCACAAATCTAATAAAAGTATCAATAGCATTGAATTTAGAAGGAATAGATCTATCTAAATTCAATGTCAATACTAAGTAAGTAGGGCGACTTGAAAACTTCTGACAGTGAGACCAGCCACCAGTCTTACAAGCCTCCACCAATCCGGACCTACCCCCGTGGTGGAGTAGGGCCTATAGGTATAGGGAATATATACCTATATACCTATACCCGTGCCCCACTGTGGGGACATAATGGGTGTTTGATGAGATGGAATGTTCTTTATTGTACACCAGGAATTACAAAATAAATATGTACAGCATAAATACACTTTTTTTTTCTATACCCAATAATATTGGGTATAGAAAAACAGTAATCTGTTACCAATTTCAAGATGTAGCTTAAGTTAGTTTAATAAGGTGTCATTTTAATAACTCAAGTCGGTTGTGCGTGTAACTCTATCCGAGTGGACTTGTAAAGTACGAGAGGTTATTTTGTGCTTCATCGAGCGGAAGGTGGACCTGCAGTTTCAAGTGTCATCGGGTTTAGAAAGTGTTCGTTTTGTTGTTACGTCTTGGGTCACTGCAAATGTGGGCTCGGGACACATGCATCACGAATAACCACAATATCTAGAGAAATCTTCAAAGTAAAGTGCCTACAAGACGGACGGTATAACATAAATTGGAGGACGGACGGTACCTATAATAGAAATGAGAAGCTTATGCAAGATTCATTAAATCTTTTGCTTCGCTTGCTTTTTATCCCCGTATTACCTATATGTCCGAAAACGTCCAAAAAACACGGAAAAAATAATAATGTACGACCTTTTAGAAAATGACTCAAATGTTAAAGAAGGCTAAACAGCACAACGAAACCTCCTTAAAATGCACAGTTCCTGAAATGTTATGAAGGCAGGTATATACTGAACGGGAATTAGAAGCAAGCTAACTAAGCAAAAGATTTAATGAATCTTTCACAAGCTTGTCATTTCTATTTAGCTCTAGGAACATTGACGACCTAGACGATTTCTTAGCGTGTTGATGACTGTTGATACCGTGAATGGGAATGACGTCACGGGATAGCGCGTCAGTGTAAATATGGCTAGCTATTAGAATAAACAACGCGTCCATCGACCGGGCAAGCGTTAGGCGTCTGTACCACCATGCATTCATATCCTCAGCTTTCCCCACCTCGCGCCAACGACCATGCCATTCATAACCCGAGCCCACTGTTCGGACTCAATGAGCATCAGTTGGTGTGTTCTGCCTCGGTGTGCGTAATGAATTAACGCTGTCTTAGCGCTCGTTAGTGTGCGTGAACACGTGTTTATTTGAGCCAACATACGTGGTAGGGGCACTAATGGGAAGGTGAAGAAAGACCGCTCAGTAAGAATCTGTAAACTGCCTAAATAAAGTCTCATCTACTGGACAACATTGCTGCTGTTAATTCAGAACAGAGTGTAACAAAATTCTTGCGAAATCCTCGTATACCTACATCTGAAACAAGGGGGTCGAACTTGTACACGCGTCAATACGAAGACGAATAACTTCTACCTATTACGAGGAAAACTTTGATATCGCGGAAAATAACACAGCTGTCAATAACCGGTGGCATTAAAACGTATGCGGTGTTTACTTGCAGACGCTTTTTCATACTGCGACTAACTTTTGCTTACGACGAGCTTAACAAACGGTCCTAAATCAGACCTTTCGTAGGTTGCTGTTGTATGCTATAGGCATTTATGAGAATTCTCCTCTTATGTCAACATTTGGCTTTTGGCCGGAATGGGCGAGCTTTGAGACAGAAATAGTTCGTACTTATTTGCAAAGCTCTTGTAGTTTGTTTTGTACTTAGCTCTCTAAGCATAACTTCACTCGAATAAGTTTAGAATACAGTATTTTAACGTAGGGGATCAGGGAACTAACGACACGTTAGTTAAGTACAACTTTCTGTATGACAAAGAAAAGATGAAAAGAATCCAAATCTGCTAAATAATGCTTTGAAATTAATTGAGACAATTTCATTGTTGAACCTCGGATCATTGCTATAAGCGCACATTGTATCAAACTGCTTCATATTATGAATACCATTTTAATATGATATTAGTTATGCTCTTACGAAAGAGCATAATATCATCTGACCTGTCCGTGCATTTAGATTCACGGTCGGAACATGTATTTGTTCATGGTTATGTCCATACAAGAATAGAACAGAACAACTCTGGAAGGCCTGTAGAAGAATATACCAAAGAAGTAGGAGAAGGCGTGGCAAGTAGTTTTCCGCAGAAAGTTAAATCTAAGGAAATCATTATTTGTGTTTACAATGAAGAGAGAACCATGTAAAGAACTGATAGACAAAAGGCACTCTATAAAGAAAAAAACACCATGAAAAGCCTTCTCGTCCATAAACAAATTCAGTTCCATCACTTTGTTACAAGCTAAACTGAGCGACACCATCGCAGTGCATAGCATCACCGTACATAGCTTATCTAGTAACAATATCAATAACATCTAAGTGCTAAAGAGCAATAACTCACGCACGCCAGTAGCCTCATGATCACGCACGGCGAGGTGCGACAGCGCATCCTAATGGCATCGTCGTCACCTTGCTTGCGCGTGCTGAACATGGCTAGCCAAACGTTCAAATGATCCGAATGTAAACTTGGATTTTATGGTAGCTTCCACACTTGCATCTAAACCACAGCTTATTGACTTTGCCCTCTGTATTTTCATGTGGATTAACCCGCGTGCTACGAGGATGGTAGGTCTTTGGCTGTAATGTCACAAATTTTACCTGTCATCTACCTTGTCTACCTTTAGGTACCTGTCGATTACGTAGGAGTTCCCCTATTCTGTTTAAGACGTTGAGCCTAGATGTAAAAGGTCTAAATTATCATAAGCCAAGCCATACTACTTCTTTCAAACAAAGGTGGCAAGGAATTCACTACGACATTGAGTAAGAGAGATCTTTGGGTTTAGGCCGTGTGTGCAGGTAGATATAGCTTTTGGCGAATAGAGGACTAATCCAAGCTTATTCAGTTGTTTTGGCGTGATTATTTAATATAGTTAACTATATAAGGTAAAAACACCAATAAACTTTCGTGATTACTGTCAATAATATTCCTATCATAATTGCTTATACGTTTAAGAATCCATTATTCATAGTGCCTTGTGGTACTTCTTTCACTTTATTTTGTGACTCTACAATGTCAAAGCAGCGCATACTAATTTTATAAAGCCACTTCTAGGTAGCTAATTACAGAAATTGAAACTATTTCTCTTGACCGCCGTTTGATAAATCTATGAATATCATTGTGACGGATTGTCGAAAATACTTACATATGGCATTATATTGTTTTTTTTTATGTATGCTATTGTTAAGATTACGCTAGTCATTGGAGTCAGTGTTCAGGATATTCCAAACTCATAATCTTCAACGCTGCGTCCAAAATACTCAAGAGTTCTGAGATCTACTACAAACTTCTCAAGTAAAACGAGTTTTCTTAGTAAACAACACAAAAACGCCCACACTCATATGATAATTAAAAACAAATCAATTGGCAAGCGAAAACAAAAAAGCTCCACAACATAGGTAATATTTTATGCGCCTACGCATCAAAGCTTTTAATGCTAGTGGCGCCACCTAGTTTTGACTGGCTTGCGTTGCTATTTAACAGTAACGGCAATTTATCATTAAAGTTCCGTCTACTGCCGCTAGGTGCCGCAACAAGTAACTTAACTTAGTATCTCTACAATGTTATAGGTGGCGCTAGTTGTGTGACTCTACATTTTGTAAAGCTTAATTACGTACAAACAGGACACTTTCGTGCATTACTAAATAAATACTGTATTGGCAGTTTGGTATTATGAAATAGTATGAAATGTAACATATGAAAATCTCGTGTCACAATGTTATCGAAATCCTACGAAATAGGTTCACCAATTTGTATGTTTTTTTTTGTGCATATCTGTTAGGTCTGGGAATAGCTTGTAGGCTAACTTGGTATGACAAAACAACGTTTGCCGAATCAGCTAGTTGTTGTGTAAAGTGTGAGTAAGTAAACTAAAAAAAAAGTAGTCAATTAAGTGGGTATTTTTTGTAATTATTTTTGTATTTCTTTGCGAAAGATAGGAGGGATCACATTTTGAGCAATTAATTAACTAATTTACAGAATGTTTTTAATTAGATTAAAATTATTAAGTTTACGCTATTCCTTTTCTTTTAAAATACTAGGTTTCTTAAGAAGAGTTATTATTTTTGACCATTCTTTCGATTGCCATCATAAAAGTAGAGGTGTTTTTTTTTTAACATTTAAGTCGCTTCGATTCCCAGACGAGGCAAGTAATTTTTAGAAAATCTTTGAATGCAGAATTACTAACTTATAAAAATAACATAAAGTCTTCTTTCAGCAAAATACCCTATCTACGATATTTATGGTACTCCCTTCATATCACATAACTTTGGGACGCCCTGTATAAATTAGATGTTGAAAGTTATTGGAAAAAACGATATTTTTTTCATTGGTGGCGCTGGCTACCCCCATACATACAGTCTTATTTATAAAAAAAACACATTTCGTTTAAACACTCTTCAAGTGCAAATGAAGTTGATCGTTCCCATGAGCACATTTGAGCAGTCTTTTAGTAGAATCGTGTCTTTTGATTAAGAAGACCGTTAGCTTTTCATAGCTTCTCCTACATCCAATGTTTCCGCTGTGGATCTGCATCAGCAGCCCCTAGCAGTTCCACCAGCGACTGCAGCGACGTCACGGGTGGCGGGGGGCGGGCGGCGAGGCGTGGGAATCGAGCGGCAGGTGCGCGCGCGCGGCCACTGATCCTGAACACACGCCGCACGTGTGTGTGCACACCCACACACGGGTAGGCCGGGATAACATCTCAAATCCATGATCCGGAGAAACAACGAGCGATCATCGTTGTAGAGGTAGTGCTATAAGCAAATTTTAGGCACTACCTATGTAGAATATTCTAATTCTGTCACCCGCTGTTTTATTTTATTTTTCACATTGGGAGTTGTACTGGTTATAGTTTCGAAATTGCGAAAATATCCGATGCCGTAGGCGGTACTTTTCCTATGGTACAGATCTGATGTATTTGTTGCATCTAACGATCTATAAAAGCCGTTCTAAAATTTTGTATTGTATTACGATAAGTTCTATAACCGGGAAGATAGGGACATTTTAATACACTCTGTGCACCAATGTTTTTCTTCCACTTATTTTAAAATACTTTTTATGGAGCCGTGATTGCATTTCACTGCTGGGCAAGGGTCCATCTTTTAGACTTGCACTGATGATAATCTCCAATATATAAAAATCTCGAGTCACTAATTAATATGACCAAATAACGTTTGACGGGTCATCTAGTAATCCTATAAAAATATATTGTGTAAAAATTTGCTAAAAAGCAACAAAAAGGCAACAACATATTTCAGCAAAATACATTTTGAAGTCGAGCTCTGACAGCAGGTAACGACATTAAGTACTCAGAGTAGCCGTTCCAGGGAGAAAATTCAAAGGGCCTTCCAAAAGTAAACAAAAATTCAATTCCTTCCTCCGGGCGGGCCTACAAATACCTCTACTCTCTCTTTGAAGCGGTTGTAATTAAGTTTACCTCTTTCGTTCGGTGGCACATTCGACCTATCTCATTTTTAAAGCGTCCACTACCCTATTGGCGAAGTTGATCGGAATGAGCCGTTTTCAGAAGAACTAAAAAAACAAAAATTGCGGCTGTCAAGGAATGCAATTTTGGACCTCAGCCCAATAGCCATGTGTGATACATCATAAAATAGGTCTCAGCGAGTTGAACAAAAATTACTATGACGCCAACAGCCAAATGTTTGTCCTTTCGGAGTTATATTGTATTGAAAAAAAACTAACATTTTCACACATGGCTATTGGGCTGAGGTCCAAAATTGCATTCCTTTGACAGCCGTAATATATATATTTTTTTAGTTCTTCTTAAAACGGCTCATTAGGCGGGGCATAGTGTTCAATTTAAATGAATCGCTCGTAGCCCCGGCTGCGTGAGTGATCTTAAACGATCACGAACGTTAAGCAACATAGGGTGTGTTCAGTGCATGGATGGGTGACCGTCTATGATCAACGCTAGTTTCATTTTTCCGAGCGATTCCGTGCTTCGCAAGGCACGTTAAGCAGTTGGTGCTGGCTGCCGTCGATATGGAGGTCGTTAAGCCCAATAGAGGCTTAGGGCGGCTTGAAAACTTCTGACAGTAAGACCAGCCACTAGTCTTACAAGCCTCCACCATATCAGATAAGGTCCCCGTGTTGGAGTATGGCCTACACCTACCTCAGGGAAGAGACCCGTGCCCCTCAGTGGGGACATAATGGGTTGATGATGACATCGTTCAATTCGGCGTTTTTGACCGTCCGATAATAGTTAGATACTTCTGATTTAAATTACTGTTTTCAAGGGCAAGTGAACAATGTGGCTCGCCCAACGTCGATCATTGTAAATTACGAGTAGGTAGGTGAAAATGTACGCTAAAGTAGATTTTTTAGAAAAAATAGGTCTTGTATGTTTACATGTTTGTTATGTCGCTGTTTCTGGTTCCCACGACACAGGGTATTCTAGTGTGGGGCCAGAAGCAATGTCTGTGCCTGTATGCGTATACATAATTACCTTAAATCGAAAGATAGAATATTCTTTATTGTATGTACACCACGAATGACATTTATTATGGCATTTGCCAATAACATAGTGCAGTAACATTTTCATATATTTTTTTACATCTACATACAGACACAGACATTACTTCCTTCCCCACACTAGGATATCCTGTGTCGTGGGAACCAGAAACAGCGACTTCACAAACATGCAAACATTCAAGAGCTGGGGTTTTTTTTGTCCTCAGCCGGGACTCGAACCCGGTACCCCTCGCATGGCAGGCAGATGCGCTAACCACTGTGCCACAGAGGTCGTCATAGCGGTGTTATTACTAAAAAAGTACAACCGCTGTGTAATTTAATTTTCTGTGCACAATGAGTGTTCCCTATCTATCACTATTTGACGACCTCTGTGGCGTAGTGGTTAGCGCATCTGCTTACCATACGAGAGGTCCCGGGCTCGATCCCCGGCTGGGGAGAAAAAAAAACTCCAGGTCTTGGATGTTTACATGTTTGTGACGTCGCTGTTCTGGTATCCTAGTGTGGGGCCAGAGACAATGTATGTGCCTCTATGTAAATGTTATGTTAATGTTATGTTATGTTAATACTTCCTACACCTTATTCTCAGCCTGTTACCTTAATCCAGACAAAAGCCAGTATGTAACAGCCGATTGGTTTTTGTACACACTCTTTTATCGTATTATTCTCCCAAATTACCAACGTACCAGACTGCCTCGGTGGTCAAGCCTTGAAGGAAGAGGTCGTGGGTTCGATCACTGGGGGCTGTCGTACATTTGTATAGATGGTCTCAGTCTGGGTATTTTTCGTTGTTTGTGATGTCTTTGCTTGGTTCCCATAACACAGGGTATCCTAGTTTGGGAACAGGCCAAGTTATTGTGTTGTGTGGAGAATAAAATTGCTTAAAAACTTCAAAAACGCCTTACCACAAATGTTGGTACGCTGAATGCTGCTTCCCGACAGAAGTTCTCTTAAGGCATATAGAATCAAAGGCTGCAAAGCACCACAAAGTAAACTCTGCCATTTCGCCGTATTTGATTCCAACGCGGTAACACTTAGCAGCCTTTGAACCCAATATGAGATTTGTATGAGGTTTTAAGTGGTATTTTGCTGATTTTGTTACTAAATTGAAAAAATGCATAGTTTAAAGTCGAAATACACTAGATGGGTCATATTTGGAAAGTATGGCACTTAGCAGCCTTTGACTCTATAATATGGCTCACTTAATCGAAAGCAACGGCGGGCGACCGCGGCGCACAATCCAATTAAAAAGTGGCCGGACCCACTCCACTTGCGAAAATTAAAAGTGCCCGCCGTGTTTTCTAACTTGATTTTAAGTTAGCAAGCTCTTGTAGGAAAACGGTGCAGGGAGCTCTTAGTCGCTCTTGTAGGAAAACGGCGCAGAAAGCTCTTAGTCGCTATTAGTTAGACTCGTACTAGAGTCAGTAAAGTCTACAGATTCAACGATATAATCGCGTACAGATACATACATACATAAGCTAACGCCTGAATCCCAGGGGTAGGCAGAGCCAAAGGACTGCCACACGCCACGATCAAACTTTCGCTTCATCGACATCCATTAGTCATTGCATGCACGCAGGCCGGTTTCGGGTACTTCTTATCTTGCCCTACAGATATCCTGGTCTAAACATCGTTCTTACGCCCTGGTTTTCATACCATAGCAATCTCTTAACCTGCAGTCTGTTAGCTTTTAGAATATACCTCGGCTACTATCGGATAGAATCGATTATATTGCAATAAGGTAAGGTTTATTTTGTATTGTTATTTATAACTTTACAGAACTTTTCAAAATAGTGAAGAAAAGTTTTATACAGAGCAGGAAGTAGTATTACACTCGTGTACTTTCGGCGAAAGCCAAAGCCTACTCTTGAGCCCGAGGTATATTCTAAAAGCTAACAGACTGCATACGTACTGTTAACAGCTTCGCTGTGAGTTGTGAAAAGAAAACAACTGAGAATATTTTGCCTTACTGTGATCGTCATCGTCATCAACCCATCATGTCCCCACTGAGGGGCACGGGTCTCTTCCCTGAGGAAGGTATAGGCCATACTCCACCACGGGGGCCAAGTCCGGATTGGTGGAGGCTTGTAAGACTAGTGGCTGGTCTTACTGTCAGAAGTTTTCAAGCCGCCCTAAGGCCTCTGACTTGGCTTAACGACTGCCATATTGACGGCAGCCGGCACCAACTGCTTAACGTGCCTTGCGAAGCACGGAACCGCTCGGAAAAATGCCACTAGCGTTAGTCGTAGACGGTGACCCATCCATAGACTGAACGCGCCGTATGTTGCTTAACCTTAGTGATCGTTTAAGATCACTCAGGCAGCCCAGGCTACGAGCGATTACTGTGCCACCGAAAAAATACCCAAGACGATTGATGATAAGAACATCTTTGAAACGATTAGAAAAACAGACTGGAAAGACTTAGCTGCCAATCGCTTAGCAATACACTACTACCTATTGCCAATTTCTTTAATGAATAGTATTTCCAGAATAGGCCAGGGCCAATTCCTTACCATTCTTAGGACATGGCTTAACCCCAACTTCAAATGTTTAAAACAAAGCCAGGAAGTCACTTCAACGCTCACCACCGAGACCTCAACAATGCCTTCGGATACATTGAAGATTCGATACGATTTTCACCCATTGTCGGCCGCTTTGGTAAATGAATGAACTAGAATTAGCATTGTGAAATTGGTTTTCTTGTAAGTGTTACGCACGCCGTTTTGGGTAGCTGTTGACTTATTATTCTTGAAGGGTATTCTAGTAGCGCCGGCCGCCTCAGGGATCTTAAACGATCACGAAGGTTAAGGAACACAGTCGTTAAGCCAAGTCAGAGGCCGGTTTGAAAACTTCTGACAGTAAGACCAGCCACTAGTCTTACAAGCCTCCACCAATCCGGACTTGGCCCCCGTGGTGCAGTGTGGCTTATACCTTCCTCAGAGAAGAGACCCGTGCCCCTCGGTGGGGGACATAATGGGTGATGATGATGAACAGAAAACTGTGGGTCCCACACTACGCGGATCTGTATCGCGAATACAAAACATAAGTCTTAACATTGGGTATATAGTTAGTTAGGAAGTCGCTTATAGTTACTAAGCCATTTGTATCTATTACAAATGACTTAGTAACTCACGCCCGCATACATGAGGGGTAAGCATCTAAGACTAGACGTTGCCACTTGCAACGGTTCCGACAAACTTCTTTTGCTTCGTCAACACTCATGGCCTAGCAAGATACAGGCTACTTGTTTAGTATAGAGCTGTAGAGAGAACTCTATCGTTATTATTTTTTTACATTTACATACAGGCACATACATTTCTTCTGGCCCCACACTAGACGACGTCACAAACATGTAAACATCCAAGACCTGGAGTTTTTATTTTCACCAGCCGGGGATCGAACCCGGGGACCACTCGCATGGTAAGCAGATGCGCTAACCGCTACGCCACAGAGGTCGTCAAACATAAATTGTCAGTTTTTTTTCTAAAAACACTATTCCTTTAGAATACCCCTGAGAAGAAATTTAAATAATCTGCAAACCTCTTTTCCTTTACCATAGACTATATAATTTGCCTCCTTTAGTCGGTCTACAATTAAGTGTAAAACCCACATAGCATACTTTTCACTAATGCAGTTTCGCTGCAAACATTATGCACCATGCTAATGATGGGAACATACCAACGCACCTGCGGCTAACGTCACGCCTGGTGCGCCACCACCCTTAACGTTTGTCGTTCCAATTTCACTCACACACAACTTTCGTAAGCACTACACATTGTATGGTCCGGATTGCAAGCCAATACATTTATGAAAATATTATGTACGTTCGGAAAAATATTAAGGACTTCGAAACTCTTGGTAGCCATCATAACGTTAATACTAGGAATAAACATAAATTGTCATTTCCACGATTTAGACTTGCAAAAGTTAATACTTCCTTTATGGGGCACTGTATAAGGTTCTACAACAAGATACCCCAAGATATATTAGAGTTACCCCCAACGCGATTTAAGAATTGTGTTAAGCACACTCTTTGCAAAAAAGCTTATTATAAAATCAACGATTATTTAGAAGATAAGGACGTATGGCATTAAATAGTAGTTTAATATTAAATTAAATCAGAGGATAAATGTGTCTAGTGTTCAACACATCCAAGATATTATTTTGTATGTTTTATTTGTATTAGCTTTAAGGTGATTCGAGAAAAGATGGTCAGAGTGGAGTTTTTTTTTCGCTGCCTTTTTCTCCACTACAGACGGCCCCAAGGCAGCGGCTAACATTATACATAACTGTATGTACATTGACATTCAACAAGCAGAATGTAAATTCTTTACGTTGAAATAAATTCTTGATTCTTGATTAACTTACAGTCTGTTAGCTTTTAGAATATACCTCGGCTACTATCGGATAGAATCGGATATATTCGCGTAATAGAAATATCGGAACTAATATGACACTTAATTCGAAATCGGAACTAACATGACACTTAATTTCACATACAGAGCAGGAAGTAGTATTACACTCGTGTGCTTTCGGCGAAAACCGTAGCCTACTCTAAAGCTCGAGGTATATTCTAAAAGCTAACAGACTGTACGTTTACTAGTTATTATGCAAAAAATGTTTACGATATACAAAGTAAATTTGAATACGGTGTGTTCCTGTAAGTCAAGAAAAGTGATTCCCACGATCTTTTTCGGCGATCACAGAGCGCGAGAACAAGTCCAAAATGGAGGCAACTGCAATTAATAAATCTTGTTTACCCTCAAGTGTCCACTCGCTAGTGATTGCTGAATTGTCTTTAATTAATTGTAATTGAGGGTCTCTCCACTAGTTTGCGAAGGGTGAGGTTATTGCGAACCCGCATGCCCCGAGGGGGGCACTTCTGACCCACATAACTGTCAACTTTGAATATTTTATAATTCCCACAAACATTCCACGCGCAATGTGATGATCAAGATTACCTTCTTCTTATGAAACTATAGTTCCTGAAAGCTTACAACAAAAAACACATTAGCCCCAAATGTTACAGCTTGATTTACATTCTGGGAAGCACCTTCCCCCGCGGCACGGCCGGTGTACCGATGTGGTAGCGCCATCTTACTTTGTGTAGCGAGTAAGAGCGAGATGGTGCGACATTTTATCGCGTTGTCGCGCTCGACAGTGGTCGTGCTTGTACACAACAGCGGTAGAAAAAGCGGCCAATTCACAGAGGCAGCGACCGCAGCCGCCGCAGCCAACGTCGTGTAAGATTTCATTAACTAGAAATCCGGTGGCTGTTTTCCCGGGCTTCCCTGCGCATCCACAATGGCGACGCTTCCGGCCGGGTTCCCGCCAAAACAGAAATAAACTGACCTAGTTGCGCGGGAGCACGTCCGGCTAGTCGTACGGCCCGCGCGCGAGTCCGCGCGCTGCATTTCCGGTTCACTTGTCATTTCATGGTTTATGACTGCCACATGCACTATGTAACGTAACAGTTGTGTTTCACAACCCGTAGCGCAAACCACTCAGGTGGCGTCGGCGATTAAAATTTGCTGCATCCATAATTTCCGCTCAAAATCCCAGCGTTACACCATAAAGTTTAAAAATATTTGACTGTACGAGCATCCGATGCAGTTATGGCCTCGCCTTGGTTTCATGGCGGTTAACGGTAATGTTTTTCTATCGTCGGTCGGCAGGACATTCTGCCCTCGTAAGGAAGAACGCAGTAATAGCCATTACTACGTTTTTAATTTGGATGCAAAATTGGGCTCCCTGGTGGTATATCTATAGGTGAAAAAATAATGGTGGCTGTAGGTCTACTAGAAACCTGAAATTTCAGTAAGAAAATGTGCAGTAATGTATGAAATCCTTCTAATCCTAAGAAATAAATAGCTATTTACTCAAAACTGCGTTTTTAAGATTACTGCGTTCTTCCTTACGAGGGCAGCATTTGCTACCGCACAATAGAAAGGCACGGTCCTTCACGGCATGCCAAATACTCGACTGTAGGTATCCATATTATAAAGAGGTTTGCATAATCCTCGCGTTTTCTAGAGCGGAAAGGGACATGAATCAAGTTGCTTCATTTCAGCTCTGACCTTGCCGCTTTATACCACAAATAAGTACATCACGCACACATGTGGAGCTATCTGTCGATTCAACGAATCGTCAAACTAATGACGAACGAACATATCATCTGGAGTGAGATCAAAGATCTCCATAGATCCGTGGACGATAGTCCCCTTTTGTAGATGTTTGCGAGATATTTGTAACGCGAACCCGTTCAAAGGAACTTGGATGACTGATTAAAATACATCAGGGAGTTGAGTGACTAATAGATATAGTTATAGAGAGAATACCTTATTGCACTACAATGGTACCACTACATTTCCCTAAGAAAGGATCTAAATCTAAGTGACAAAATAATTGTTATACTTATCGCTTCCATCTTTTCCAGACAATCATTGAATGGAAAAGATTGTAAGAATGCATGGTTTATGATGAAAATTCGACGACGTATCAAAATTGCAAAGTCGACTAACCCATAGATTAAGAGTGCGTATCGGCCGCTCGGCCATGGTGTATTTTCAAAAAAACTTAGATCTATGTCGCGATTTTGAAAAAAGTTGTTTAATTCGATTCCCGATCGGCTGCCGTCGGTAGATGGCAGTCGTTAAGCCAAGTCAGAGGCCTCAGGGCGACTTGAAAACTTCTGACAGTAAGACCAGCTACTAGTCTTACAGCCTCCATCAATCCGGACTTGGCCCCCGTGGTGGAGTATGGCCTATACCTTTCTAAGGGAAGAGACCCGTGCCCCTCGATGGGGACATAATGGGTTGATGATGATGTAGTCGATTCTCAAAACCATGAATTTGTCAAATCAATGGTTTAAAAGATAAGGGTTTGAACGTGGCCGCACCATTGAATTTCTGAGAATTGCGTGGCAGTGGAGATCTTTAAAACGAATCCTTGTTGAGACTTTAAATTTAGCTAAACAACAGACCTGAATTTTTTTTACAAATTTTGTTGTATAACTTTTTTTGAAAATACGCTGTGGCCGAGGTGTGTGCGAAAACGCTCACGATTAACAAATAGAAAGACTCGGAGACGTAATATACCAAGTTGATCATACTCTGATTTTTTTCTACTAGGTTAACGTAGATCTCCAAGCCAGTAACTTTATGAGTACTTTATGATAGAGGCCACTGTTGGGCATAGGCCTCTTCTGTTTCACGCCAACCCATCCGGTCCAGTGCTAGTCTTGTCTACTGTTTCCCAGCCGCTTTGACAATGTCCTATCGCGCTGGTAGTCTGCCCACCGACAGTCGACCCGTTCCTGGCCACCACTCAGTGGCTGCCTTTCCACCGGCCACCTTCCCGCCTTACCAAGCCATCAATTTATTTCGATAGGTAATGTAGTTTCCACCTAAATGAAAACTACATTACTTATCTAATTAAATCGTGTTTAAGGTTTAGGTGTTTCTAAGTCGTTTTTACTTCTACCCTTCATCTAAAACATAATGTCCCAGGCACTGCAGCGTCCGACTGGTCCCTGCCCCATCTAGTGTCAATGTAGGTGCCGCTGGACGCAGTATAAATATCTCATTAGTCTGTCAGCTTTTAGAATATACCTCGGGCTCTAGAGTAGGCTTCGGTTTTCGCCGAAAGCACACGAGTGTAATACTACTTCCTGTTCTGTATAAAACTTTTCTTCACTATTTTGAAAAGTTATGTAAACTTATAAATAACAATACAAAATAAACTTTACGCTATTGCAATATAATCGGTTTAATCGATAGTAGCCGAGGTATATTCTAAAAGCTAACAGACTGTATGTAGGTGCAAAGGCCAAAGTGTTTTTCTCTTCTATCGCACCTCTTTTTCCGTGTAAAGTGTTTACACACAATTTGGATTATTTCGATTGCATGCAAATTTCCCCATGATCGTAAGTACATATCTATAAGTAGGTACGCAATTTTACTGTCGGTGACATGAAAGATTTTCTGTATATACTTTGGTAGATAATAAAAAAACAGATACCGCTGGGTTGAGCTCTCTAATTACAATTATAATTTAAGTTTGCAAAAAAAAAATGGAATCATAACATAAACGATAACATTTACGACCGGACTTTGTCGGCATAATCTTTCGGTGAAAAACAAGGAGTAGATAATAAGCTTATGGACTAATTTTGACCAATATGTTTATTTTAGTAATAAGTACTTACTTGCGTCAAATGATTACACGATATTTTCTCTATTTTGATAAAACATAATATTATTTTACACAGTCCAATCACATTTTTGACAAGTGATCTTGTAGAGAAGATTTCTTTTCTTAAGTAACAATCGTAGTGGAATCAGGCTCGGATAAGGCAACTTTGCGCACTTGATTTCCTTTTAAAACTCTTTTTTGCTCAAGAAAATATCTACACAAAGGCGATCTTAATAGTAAAAAGTATTTTCTTCCAGCTTACCATGGGTGACGTGGAATGGAAAGAGCAAAGGGTAGTACTAGAAAAGTTTAAAGAAAACGATAAATTACTTACTTACAAATTACCAGTAGTACCTATATCGACGTAGTACACTCTTCTAATACATATTCTACACACTATATTATTATATAGGTACATACAATGAATAGAACATGGTCCAATTTTATTTTAACGTTCTTGCTTCTGTTTCTCTTTCTCTTGTGTTTCATGATGTTCAATTTTAATTGTTATTTTATTTAATTTGTCTAACGATCGGCTCACGAAGTGCCGTAAGTAATCAGTTCTTTTGCTCTTTCAAAATGTATCTGCAATAATTACCTTTGTAGTAAAGGCGAAGATCAAGAGGTACACCTCTCTTTGATTGGAGAAACACTGCTTCTTGCCTGCCTTAGTACGGTCAACGACTGATAATCAACTCATCACCTGAACATTACACTAAGCGCAACTATGCAGATACAAAGATTTATTGATTAGTTGACAGTACAAAAACAAGGGCCCGTACAAAGTTATGTTCTAAATAAACTAACGGTACCCCGGTACATTTATAAGCAATATCGCAGCAACTATTGTAAAGAACTTAAGCAAACCTACCAACTTAGCCCGGTTCCTATAGTAAAAGTAGTTAGAGATATCCACCCGAGATTAGTGCCCTGACTAGGTTGGCTATGAAAACTGCCTTGGTGAAAAGCGCCACAAGCCTGCACGTTTTTGCTTTCAAAATTGGACTCTATTTTCAAGAAAAATGTAGCGCAATTTCCATTGAAACTAGAATGTTCTTAAGTCGTGACTTGTGCGAGTGGCACCGGACACTGGTCCCCAGAACAGGGCGGCAGGTGTCTCGAGCCAGCCTCCTCCCACTGCGCCGGCGCCGCTCGGGATCAACGATCTATCTAGTCGAGATTTACTTACAGGTATCCAGCACCTGGTCTAGTCGCTAAACCTGAGGTACTTATAGGGCATCACGGCGGCGTTAACTGGAGAACCGTAGCACGTAAATATTTTTCGAAACAAGGAATAAAAAACCTGCCACGTACGAGTCTGACACGCGCACGGAGGGTTTCGTACCATTATCTATACCATTTCAGTTTTTATCACATTATTTAAATTAATTTGATAACTATGTCATGTTAAGAAATATGATGAAATTATCTATACACATTTGAATATTTCAAGCGTCTACCTGTTGCCGTTATTGATATTGAGTATAAAAATCTCATTTATTGTATGGTAACCCCTCTTAAATATTCTGTTTAATTTTGTCATATCAGCAACAGGAATACATCATCTGTGAAAATTTCAACTATCCATCTATCACGGTTCATAAGATGACGGTTTGACGACCTCTGTAGCGCAGCGGTTAGTGCATCTGCCTACCTGGCGAGAGGTCTCGGGTTCGAATCCCGGCTGGGGACAGAGAAAAGAAAATCAAAACCAGGTCTTGGATGTTTACATGTTTGTGACGTCGCTGTTTCTGGTTCCCACGACACAAGGTATCCTAGTCTGGCGCCAGAAGCAATGTGTGTGCCTGTATGTAAATAAAAATATATATATAAAAAATAAGTTACAGCCTGATAGACGGACGGACAGACAGAAGGACAAACAGATGGACAGTGGAGTCTTAGTAATAGAGCTCCGTTTTTACCCTTCAAGTACGGAATATAAGATAACCTATGTGTCAAATACGTAATAAAAACAGCCTAAGCTGTTGAACTGAGGAGATTGATGAAACAGGGAAGAGGCTCACGCCCAGAATACGGTATTTGACACTATCAACAATAAATTATTTCTCGATTAAAACAAAAATTACAAAATGTTTTGGAAAATGTATTTCTTTTAATCATTTACTAGTTATTACAATGTTTAAATAGATGAAACACAAAAAGAGTGCTCTGAAATGTGACGTCACAAGCAAGTACGAGTATTTTCATACAAAATTCCGTTTTAAAAGTAACTCATTTGACATTTTGCCAAATACCCAATTTGACTCTAGTCATAAACGTAATACATAAACTGTATCCCGGAGGGATAGGTAAGAATAGATGACTTTACGGATTAGGAACCTCAAACCCAGTGTTATCTAGCCACGAAAGTTACTAAGCTCAAAGAAAAACCAGGATATGCTACGTTCTACGATTTCGACAAATCTCTTTTCTCAATTTATCTCAACGACTGCCACGTTGGTCTATAGACGTTAAACTACCAAGACAGGGATCGATTGCCACTGGAGGCCGCCGCCGTACGTTAATGGTATTGACACACGTGCTAATTAATAGCACGAAGGCATGCTTTTATTGAGCAAGTGCTTTACTCCCAATCTTTTCTGTATTTTTGTATTCGATGTTTTAATCTATCCGTCTTCCTTTTTTTTGAGGTTTCATAACCTAAGACTGCATTGTTGTTGTCAGTGTTACTGTCTTAAGAAATCATAATCTTATTTCAACGTAAAGAATTTACATTCTGTTTGTTGAATGTCTATGTACCTACATGCAGAAAAGATTGGGAGTAAAGCACTTGCTCAATATAAGCATGCTTTCGTGCTACTAATGAGCACGTGTGTCAGTACCATTATACAAATTGGCATCAGTCTAGTTTTATGCTATCCTTGCCTGGTTCCCATAGCACAGGGTATCCTAGTTTGGGACCAGGTCAAGTGGTTGTGTTGTGTTGAATTTATTTATGTTATTATTTGTCTTTCGCGCCAAATTATAAACAAACACTTTTAAAAAATATTCCCAACCGTGACAATATCATTTGACACGGCTGTTGCCATGCTATTAATGAGGTTATGAGGCACAATGTAAATGCCTAAGAATAATACTTACATAAAATATGCAGCGCGGCTGTTGAATTTTATTGCTGTTTATTATGGATTTGGTTCTACAGAAGTTTTGCTAAATAAATCTGTAAATTCTCGTACCAAGTTGAAATCGGGAAATTAACTTATTCCTGTTATATAAAGAGCGCCGTAGGTTACCAGGGCTCCTAGATATGATGCAGTCAGGGTTTTACTCTTAAATGAAATGCTACTACATTGTTCTGTTCCTGCTTTTTCATAACGTATTGAAATAAAGAAAGAAATATATTTATTGTAGCAACAAGACACATCACAGAAACAAAATAAACAGACAAGTAGCACAATATACTCGTAGTAACACAACAGACAAAGATATAACAAATAAATTAAGACATATAACTAAAAATATAGTCTGTTCTGTGGTACATATTGCGTTTCTAATCAATGTTAAGTACACTAATCAATGTATAATTTTTTTTGTGATATTTTCAGATCTCTTATATATTCCTAAAATCTTAGATTTCTAGGGTAAAGCCTGGTTGCCAGTTAGGTATAGCAATTTTCCACTTAGCAGATTGGAATACAGCCCTATAAGCATAAAAGGTGATTTTACTACCGTTTTCTTGTTATCTCTCCTCCGATAGCAATTGATTATCCCGAGGCGATTGTAACACGAAAATAAAGCTGTTTATTTCTGCTACTGTATTTATTGAACAAGAATATTAATAGTATGGTTTTTTACACGCCGTTTAAAGCCGTGGTAACTCTAGTAGCTGGACAGCCCAAGGGAGTTTGTAATTTGGATAAAGATTATCAAGTAAGCCATCATCTGTAACAGTACCTACTAACATGGAGATCAGTGCAAGAAAGATGATGTTTATTTACTTATATTTGACAGAAAACCGCCACTTTTTTCCATATTTACCTACCTTGTGTATAAGCCGTAACGTACGTACGTATGACCTGTTGGCGTCGGCAACCAAATAAGTGTACAGTCGACATCACATCATGGTATACACCCATGCACTCTACTCCGTTGCGTTACGGGTGACTTTGCAACTAAAATGTGAATATTGACGTGCTGTCGACTGTACAACAATACATTTTAATAAGGTACAACAAAAACTATAGGCCAGTTAATTGAAAGACTGGTACGTCACAACATCCACCGTCACTTTGATTTGGCCAGAATGGCGTCTCTATGGCGTTGCCCTTTTTTGTTCAAGCGCAGATCCACCATTGTGGTCACGATGGGCCTCTCCACATATCAGGGTTTTGTGACTACCGAACCCCATAAGATTTAATGTTGTAAAAATGCCATCAAACTCGGTTCCGTTTGTTAAGAGTCTAAGTTCGACATCATTGTGCAAACATACACATATTTACTTTTATAATTTTCGTTTACAGGTTTCTTAAATTACTACTGTTTGGCTGTGCCCACGTGGAACTATAGACTGTACAAAATCAGTCAGGTTGTAATAGGTATATTTTGTAAATGAATGAATGAATGCACTATATCGATCATGAGCCAGTTCATACTCCGACTCGCAGTTGGGCGATTTTTGTGTGGTTTTAATGACCACAACTTTTATTGAGGGCTGGATCCGCACATGATTCTGTTCCCTTCTTCTCTTCTACGAGTATCTCACTACCCTTTTCACACATCACACACTTATCACACATCTCCTTTTTCCTTTTCTACATTCGATTGTGTTCAACATCGATCTTCTCCAATTATACTCTGTTTTTTTTCTCAGCTTCTCTTCTTCGTGTATTTTTGAAACTTTTTTGTCCATCTTATACTTTCCATTCTGCTCTAGCACCCCAATTCGAATGCTTCAAGCCTATCCCAGTCCCTTAGTCCAGCAGTATCAAATGTTTCTTATTTATTTTCTATCTCAAAGCCTGATCAAAATAAAACTAAGCCGCGAGAGTGTTCGAAGAGTCTACATCTACACTCGTCGAATCGTTAAATTGCGGCACATAATTGCCGATGGGCGTAACTAAGCTCCGTGACCCGACGGCTACCGGTTCCGAAGATCGAACCCACATCCGAGATAAGAAACGCCGCAACGTTTACCATATGGGCAGTATTGTAACTACCGTTCGAGTACTTACGACCAAATTTTAGGTTTTTGATGCTGAGTTGTACACAAAGCTCTGCGAAGAGTACACGAATGTGACGTGTTATAGAAATAACGTACAACATTGCAACCGTTTGTCCAGTCTCGATTTCAGTATCATTTCAAATGAGCAAAAGTTTATGTTTACGTAGAATTCTTACAAATTGATTAATCTAGCAATATCCACACGATTTGCACTCATTAGTAAAGTTCTGCGAGATCTGTACATACATACACAAACGATAGACATAACTTTCATAGTCACCGAAGGGATTTGCTGGTAATTAGGTTCGCTCTTTTTCTCTTATTATTGTTGTTATAGATAATTTGTTGTTCCATGCGACGGAGCCCCAATCCTCAATGGTGAAGTTTATTCGATAAACTATACCCTGGTCCACCACTAGAAATACTCATAATATCTAATTACGCGTCGGTTAGCTGTCGATAGCTAGACGAAAATATTAAATAAGCAATATAACCAAACCAGAAACTTAATGTGGCAATTCAAACTAATCGCTTTTAATCCACATCCTCTCATTCACTTCGATTTTAATTTCCATCATTCAATACTATCGTAGCTACGAGTTTAATTTCGAATTAACATAGTTTTATGATAATTATAACTTTATAGCACGAGGAAGGCGGAGGATTCATTGTTTCCTTCTAAAACTGGCACTGCGAAGTAAAAAACAGAACATAATAGAGTAGCCTAATGAACGGAGAAATATTTATTTGCAAAACAGTCGCGTGATTCGATCGTTAAATAAATAAAATCGCTATACAATACACCATCACTTGTCCTGGGTAAAAATGGATACCCTGTTCCGTAATAACTAGGAAAGGCCATCACTAACATGGAAATACACCCAAACTAAGGATATAAAAATATATCTATTCCATACACAATTTACCACCAATGCATTTAAATGTGAAATAAACTACTGTTAAATTCTATTGACTGGAGATTCTCCCGTAATAAATTTGTTCGTTGGAATTATTAGGCCCCCCATTTTTGAATAGATACAAGATTTTTGATGTACCCTGTATATTTGTAGTTAGTTAAGTGTACTACGCATTATAAAATATTGATGTTCATACATTCATGCTCTCTTTACGGATTGGAACGAATCATAATCTTCCACCTACAAGGCGCTGCAAATTGATACCGTCTTGCTAGACCTCGTTTTTGAACTGCCCGACTCTATAATTTACTAACGAGGCTTAGCTAAGGTTGTAAAAAAAATTGGTGGTCTTTGTACGGTTTGATACTTACCGTCTGAATATATGATGTAAAAGCTGAACATTAAAAACTTTGCACTCGTGAAGCAACCACCAGCCGTCGTTGTGGGTAATGAATTAATGATGCAAATGAAATAGGAGAAATGTTCCTTGCATTTCTAAAATTAAAGAAAATATTGGAAAAAGTGGATTGACTAACGCTAGTAGATCATTGCAAACATAAAACATGTGGGTAGATATTTTATGATGAGTTATTTCCATAAATCTTATCGAAAAATTTTTAGTAAACTACAATATTGTTCATTGTCCTTTTTTATCGATTGATTTCGATTACAATGTGCTCAGGAGATATGGGTATTTTCAGTACTTAATATTCACAAGAGATGGAATAGTGCGAGGTGGCTGGAGACAGAGAGAGTTGGAAGAAAGGAGGAGAGACCTTTGCCCAGCAGTGGGACACAAAGGACACTAAGTAAAAAAAAATTCACATATTCACTACTTCATCATCATTAACCCATTATGTCCCCACCGTGGGGCACGGGTATCTTCCCTGAGAAAGGTTTAGGCCATACTCCGCCGCGGGGGCCAAGTCAGGATTGTTGGAGGCTTGTAAGACTAGTGGCTGGTTTTACTGTCAGAACTGTTCAAACCGCTTTAAGGCCTCTGACTTGTCTTAACGACTGCCATCTATCTACGGCAGCCAGCACCAACTGCTTAACGTGCCTTGCGAAGCACGGAACCGCTCGGAAATATGCCACTAGCATTAGTCATAGACGATCACCCATCCCTGCACTGAACGCGCCCTATGTTTGCTTAACCTTTATGATTGCTTAAGATCACTCAGGCAGCCGTAGCCGGGGCTATGAACGATTCACTACTTAAATAAGCTCAATTGTCTGTTGTCAGCGCCTTAAGCAGTACAAAACGCGACTTATGTACTGTACACCTCTACTGGTGACTACAATTCGATTCCGTAGCGGCCACCTCAAGCCGTGCTTTACAGAACTATAAACCGTTTGAAATTATACCTCGTCTTATTAATGATCTTGTTCAGCCTCTTAAAAACACAGCATGAAAGGGTTAATCCGGGTCTCAGGACGTTATCCATCACCGCAGTCGACCGGGTGGGGCCACAAAATAAAATGCACAGAACGACATATAGCGGCTGGCAACGAGAAGCCAAGGATGTTGTCAGTGACATTAAAATACATACGTTTGACTTTGTACCCAGCAATTTTGTGTCAGAGTATGCGTTTGGATGTGAAATTGATACCATAAACTTCAGCATCTCAAGCGCGCGCTACACTAATTCAATTCATGACTAATTGCGTTCAACTTACAGATCGATGGATTGTTAAATTGCGGATATTCAAGGTATATTTTTCGTATCCTGTAATCAGGTTTTATTGAGACAATTTTATTCCAAAATTTAAATTTTTGGAAACAACGTTTCATTATTAAAAAATAGGAATACAAAAATGTCTTTAAAATATCCATTGTTTAATTTTGCATCACACTGTCAGACCACATCATTAATCAAATATTTACTCCTTTTATTACAATAACAAAGAGTGTTAATTGGAGAACTTGCTCTAAAAAAATGTTTTAATAGATTAGGAGAGGACACGTTAAAAGATAAATAAACTTGGTATTTTTTCTCATTGACTAATATTTTTCCCAAAAACGCTCCATACAAATCGGCCCTAGACTATGACGTCACTCCGTCACGTAACGCCTTATAATGTATCAAGCATCATTTGAGTAAGAAAACATTTACAATTCAATGAGAAAACTAAATCTAATAAGTTTCACATATTTCGTGATCGCGAAAACCCTGAAAACATATTTGTTGCCCATTGTGCGAGTGATAAAGCACGCTCCACGTACAGTCGACAGCACATCATCATATACACCCATGCACTCTACTCCGTTGCATTACGAACGACTTTGCAACTAAAATGTGAAGGTTGACGTGCTATCGACTGTATAAAGTCTTGCTTGTATATTAAAATACTAAGGTACCTTTCCATTTGAATAATGTGATGAAGCTTGGTGTAGATAATGTGGTGTTGTCTAAGTTTAAATTTCACAATTCAAGCTAAACCCGTCTGCTCGCTGAAATCGATTGAGTTGTGTTCCTGTAGTAGGTATTTGTTTTGTGACTCAGTGCTTAATGCTTTCGAGATTTATGCACGTTTTAGTGACTTCTTAAAACGACAATTGATTTTGAAACGTCGCCTTTAATTTTTAAACTCTTTTACTAGGGCGTACATTAGTGGCCCATTCGTTATGAGAATCGAAATAGATCGCATTAGACGTGGATGTAGTGTTGGTTTGACTTGTATGTCTGCTCTACACGGCATGTAGCGCCCACCATAGGCGAAATCTTATTTACACTTTGTAGCTGTAGTGGCTCACACGTGTTTACTTGTTAAGCTGTACATAACATCAACATCGATAAAGATTTACAAGATATAAAACTCTTGATTTACAAGATACCCCAGATTTATTAGAGTTTCCTCCAACGCGTTTTAAGAATTGTGTTAAGCACACTTTTTGCAGAAAAGCTTAATATAAAATCAACAATTATTTAGAAGACAGCGATGTCTGGCATTAAACAGTACTTTAAAATTAAATTTAATTAAAGGATAACTGTGTCTAGTGTTCAACACACCCAAGAGTAATAATTTTAAAGTTTTAAAATTTGTCAATTAGGTTAAAAATGGTTTGAAAAGAATAAATGTGGCGTTTCTTTGTTAGTTTCTTCCCCATGTAATCTATTAATTGTGAAACTAACAACTTTGACGTTCATAAAGTAAACATTTCGTCTGTACTATGAATAAAATATTTGAATGCGAACTTTTTTCTCTTGCACGTAGAGTTAAGTGGTAGAGCATGAATTGAAGAAGAATAGTAACCTCACATATGCGTTTAACTGAACGGTATCGGCACAAAAATTATGACTGAATAGAGGTCAACATTATTGTTGGCCACACGTTGTCTGAACGAACAGACAGACAATTTAATTTGTAGATTACGTGTTAACGGTAGCTTGGAGCAATTGGTCACGTGCGTGCATGTGTGCCTTGTAGAGACACAGGTACGACACCACACGTGCACTAGTGTGTGTTTACCGAGCAATGAATGGGATGCTGCCGCCTCTCGTTAATAAGAACCCAGGGCTGCCAACCGGCTATAATTGCTTTTTTGTACAGGCAATTATATATTATATTTCATTTACCATAAGATTGTATTTTTTTTGCTAAATAACTATTTCTTTACGTCGATGATTACACTCGATAAATCTCGATTTTATTGCCGAAACGGTGGCAGTAAACGTTGGCCAGATAAAATGAGTGAAATAGTGAAATAACACGCCTTCAGGCAATCGGAATGGTGTTTGCCTGCTAATTTAGTTCATACACAACCCTATAGGTATAAAACTGGGATTATTGCGCATGTGAGCGTGTTTCCCACGGGCCGTGCAGAACTGGTTCACTACTCTGAGATAAGCTCGCGAAACGCTAAATTAGTGCCTCCAGTGACAGTTTCCTGCCCCATGCACTGCTTTGATTTACAGGATCAAAACTGCAGAGTATTTTCGTTTAATACAATCTACGGCTAGGTATGTTTTGACTCGTGACTTGGATCTGCTAATGCCGCATTGATTGTGGTCAAGCAAGTATTGACGGACGAAGCATTGGACGAGAGTAGCAAATGGATTGGCGCGACAGAGAAAATGCCTATGCCCAAGAGTGAGCTCCATTTATGGTCGATTAGATAGAATGCCAAATTGGATAGTCGATCCGGTAGCAACTTGATATTACACATTCAACAGCCCTGGCTGAAATTGACAGTATTCGTTCACTTCCTGCGTGTATGGCCGGGGTCTAACACCATTAAGCACCTTCATTTAGTTTATTTCCATCGGCAATCGAACGATCGGCCGATTGATCTTATGGCGGGTTTACACTCCTTAAGTGAAAGGAGGTTTCATAACGCTCTCCTTTTGCTGAGTACGTACTCTCTCCTAATGCTTTAGGAGAACTCCCTCCTTTGTATCTGTTCTTTCTTGTATAGAAAGAAGAAAAAACATCACTTTGTTATAAATTCTCGGCTTAGTCTCGAGTTCTACTATTATAACAAGTTTTGAAACATTTATGTCATTTTTTTAAGAAAATATTAACATTTTGCGGCGCCGCGCGGCGTTTGATAGATTATGCTTCAAACAATATGACCGTGTTAGTACATAAAATGGACATTATTTTTTTATAGGACAATAATTTTGTGAATGCTGTGACATTGATGACATTGTTAAAAGTATGTGTAATAAAATTTTGGAAATCAAAATATTCCAAAGTACCTACATAAAATATATAAAACTGAAAAATAAAAAAATACAAAAGTTTTGTAAGAGAAACTGCAATGGGTGGTTTAATATATTACGCATTTAAAAAATAACTATGTATGTATATGTGTACTCTCCAATACTAAACTACTCGCTTTTAACAATGTGAAGCGGCCCTAAGTGCCCGCACGATGATTTTGACTCGAGTCTGATGGCCGAGGCAAGTAGTTTTCGGAGATCGGACATCACTTTTGACATGGCGCTGCACGAGTTAACCGGTCGTCGATCGTCTCGGTCGGTCGGACCACGTCCCGCTTTTTATTGCTCTCCGTTCGTTAATGGATTGTTTATTAATATTGTAATTAGTCCGAGGCGGGGCTGAGTTCACGCACACCGTAGGCCAGTCGTGAGAAACATTACGTGTAAATTTCGTTCATCTAAATCAGATACCGCAGCAGCTCCTAGCTTTAATAACTTTTTTCGTCGAACATAAATACTAGATTAAAAAGGCGATTGCATACCCGATAAATGAAAGAGATAAGAGTGTCATTAGATCGGACATGTTAATATTTCGGAGCATGCATAGATGAATTAGGTATTATAAATACTATAAGTGTGAGTTGGTAGATTGATTTTATGAAATAATCATGCCCAGTAGCTAGTCGTAAGCGCAAAGATCAATCAGTGAAGTCTGGCGGGACATCTTAATTATTCTCTCGGCATGCCAACATCAAATCAATATGATGCGTCTTTCAAATTTTTCTCAGCAATTTTCCATAGTAAGATTGTCAAGAAGAAACTGTTCGAAGTAATAAGGCCGCCAATTGCACCATGAACCTTTGTAAATACATATTTTGTGTTTTTCCCAGTATGCAATAAAGAATATTCTTATTTTATCTTATGGTTTGATGTTGGTATGCCATGTTCGACCGAGTACATGTTCAATTACCACATTTTACAACCAATATTAAAAGCATACCTTTGTTCTTATTATTGATAGGAACGCTTAATTATGCCTCGGTTTCTCAAGTGGGTTTTTTTTCTCTCATTTAGCTTCGAGTCCCGTCCGCAACTGAAAATAACCCGTGTCGACATCTTATTAAGCCAGTCAGCGCGCGGGGCGCTTTGAAAAATGTCTCATTTAACCCCAAGCCGAGTTAATAGGTGCGCGGTGAAGGGTTAACCCGCCACAAATAACCGAACGCGGAAGCGCACGATGCTATCGTCCCAACTCGTCTTTTTAATGGTTTTAATTAGGAAATAGTTTAATTTTTATGTTGTGTGAATGTCGCTCCGAGGCGAAACTTGTCAACCGATAGCAAATAGGCGTGAGAAATGTTGACTTTTATTTGCCAGGCCTGCTGGAGAGGTTATCTCACGGCATTCTTCGCCGTCTTTATTTGAATCTCAGTTCGTTTTTGACACCTTCGGGAGCCTTATCGCGTGGTGCCATTTTTATGTGAAAACAAGTTAGGCGGCTACTCTTTACGTATGCTATTTACATACTCGGAGGGAGGCTAGGGGCGATGAGACACAAAGACTGTTACACTACTGGCTTAAGTGTCGGGTTTCAATTATTCCTGTGTCAAATTTTACATGTTCTCATTGGAAGCCGTCTGGTGACCACGCCCCTTCCGCTGGGTAAAAAGCAGTGACAGTTAGGTGTCATGTCACCCCTATCTCATGGGCAACGGTAAAGGGAGATTTTGAATCGATCCGGTTATTTAAAAAGAATTAATTAAGGCAGACGTTGCACATTAGGAATTTGAGTATTGCATACAAGAAGAGTTTGTATGTATTGTAGTATTTCTTTATATAAAAAAACAAGTTATATTTGTTATAGGTATAAGGCCCCACATAACCAATTGCTTGGTTTGACAGTATCTATATTCGTACTAGCTGACCCAAAAACATTGTTTTGCCATTTTAATAAGCCTGGAACTTATTCTCAGACCTACCAAATATACAAAGAAATTTTTATAAAAATCGGTGAAGCCATTTCGGAGGAGTTTGATAACAAGCACTGTGATACGAGATTTTTATATATTAAGATACCTAAAGTAACCGTGAAGAATACGTTCTATAAATTAAAATACCTGAAAAGTTCCCTGAATCCATGTTAAACAATAGATTTTAATACCTTTTATCTCTTTTTCAGGTAACGTACCATCTCTTCGCATTTCCTGTAATTCCTGTTCGACACTGAAATGAAGGTAAACTCAACCCTAAGTCGCCAAATCTTACATCTGTTTTCAAAAGCTTTACAAGTTTTCACCTTATTTTTAAGACATACTCACTCACCTCAGATTAAGGATCTCTAAACAGTTGCTTAACGGATTGTTAAGAAGATAAAAATATTCCAGCCTGGTAGCCATAGCACAGGGTTTTTTAATTTTTTATTGTACATTGAAAAAAACAATCATGATATATTACCTACGTATATATTCGTATGCTGACAATCGGCGGTACACCACAATAACACTTAATCTTAAGACAATTTTTGAGATACTTCAACACCACGGGTTTCTGAATCTCAAATAAAACCTTCGTGACAACCCATGTTTTTACATTAAATTTTACATCAAAATGTACGCCGAGTCCACGTTGATACGAAGCGTCGGTACCTACTGGACTCGTATTAGAACGGTGAAACCGGTCGGGTTCATTCAGTAACGGGCCGCGAGTGACCGACTAATAACACGGAGAAAAGTTCCGACTCATTGATGGCTAGGTAGCTATTAGTCCGCGAACATTCATTAATGGCCTGCTTGAGACGTAGCTCCCACTTACGTCCGAGATTTGACGTCGAGACGACTTGAATCGGTCCAATAAGAATCTTACTTACATGATTTTTTGTGTCAGAGAAGTTTTTTTTGGTTCAAATATCTTTATCTTTATTTGTTAGACACAACCAACAGATGTTAAATACATCACTTAAATAAAATAACATTGTGTAGACAACTCTCTTGGCTGAAAGTAAATCGTTTCTGAAATAACACAAATAACAATATTTTTTAAATTAAACTTTTTCAAACGCTTTATCTTAATAACACTTTTAAAACTATTTATTAAAAACACTTTATCTTAAAACTAAGTAACTAGTAGAAATATGTTTCCCCTAGGCGATCATACTTTGACCAAATCAGGAATGTATTAGCAAAGGGCAAAATAAAAAATACAAGTACATGGAGAATCAATAGAATATATGGATAAATTAATTATCTAGGACAAGTGATTGCAACCTCAGATCATGAACAGAGACATCCAAAGGAGAATAACGCATGCTTGGAAAAAGTACTGTAGTCTAAAAAAAGTCATGAAAGATAAACTAGAAGTTTAGTCGGTACACATAAAACCAAAAACTTTCGAGACGTGTGTCCTGCCTATTTTAACATATGGATGTCAGTCTTAGGCGCTGACTAAGTCTTAAAACTTGACCAAATTAATGGCATGCCAACGCTCTATAGAAAGAAGCATGTTCTTGCATAAAGAGAGAAGATACATAACGTTCTTGCATAAAAACTCAAGTACCGGAAATAGCAGAAAGAGTAAAATCGCAGAAATGGAAATGGACAATGGGAAATGGATGAAAGGGCCCAGATAAATGGAGCAAAACAGAGACTACTTGGTTTCCCAGGGAGGGAAAAAGAAACCCTGTCAGGCAGCATACAAAATGGAGCGATGAGATAGAAAAGTTTGCAGGAGGTGCCTGGACGTGGTTGACACACGATAGATGGGAGTGGAAGAGGTTGGGGGTGGCCTATGCTAAAGGGCAAAAAGATACCGGAGAGGAAAGACAACAGAAAATGTTTTAAATTCATTACTATTAAACAGGATTTGTGATTGTAAATCGAAATCAAAATACGAAAAGGTTTATTGCGCAGAACAAACTTTAACAATATATAAAATAACTCTGAACCCCAAACTAAATGAAATTGTATCTCGGGGCTCAGTGATCTAATCAGGGTGAACTTAAATACATCACAACATAATATTTGAACAGTAATAAAAAAAAATGTGATTGAATTTAAGTTATTGATCTGAATAAACAGCTTGAGTGTACACGCTACTGATTGTCCTCAGTTCATAAATAATTCCTTATTTTAATTTTTCAAAAGCTTGCTCATTTCCATCGAATATTGTGCTCCATCTACCCACGACCTTTCCGCAGGCTCTCTTGCACGTTCACGGAGCGATTTTTCTACAACGTCAATCGACAAAGTGGTAATTTAGTGTCAAATCCAACTGAGACTATGAAGAAACAAGACACATCTCCGAGGCCGTTCCCCGTGGACAGGTGCGAGAATCCACGTGTCAACACATTTAGCTATTTTCGATACTTCTGGACTAAATATATACTCTTCAGCTGAGTTAAAACTGGACGTTTTGGAAAAACAAAACACACTGGGCGTGCAATGTGATTAAGCACAGAAGGTTGGTTCGGCAACCAATGCTGAGCAGAAATCGTGGACAAATCACGGAAAATCTTAGTGAAAACAATAATAATAATAATAATAATAAACTCACGCCCGTTATCCCCGAAGGGGTAGGCAGAGGCACCAGTCTCTAGAACTGGACCCACGTTTTGCCGAGTTTATTAGGTCCCAAACGTGACAAGTGGCAAGCCTGTCGCCGTTATCCGGGCACAATTTATCAGCGAATGGTGTTGCTGTACAAACAAATGTACGTAACTAAAAGTCATTGGTACATGCGTGGTTCGAACCCAGACCCTCATGATCGAGAAGCAAGGGTCAACCCCACTACGCCACCACCGCTATACAATACTTGACGAAATTCACTTTTTTATGTAAATAGCGATGTGTATTTTTTAACAACACCTACATTTCTTAATATTACTCCAATTTGGGTGGACTTTTGGATATAAAAGAAGGACAACACGTCGAGTTTGTACAGTGATTCTAAAAAGAAATTTATTTTATTCACTTCGACTTACGAAACCGAAGTTTGTCCTGGAACTGATTTGTGTTCCCAATTCATTCATTTTCGGTTTACGTTTCTACTAGCCATATGCAAATGAAACTTCTGTAGCCATCTGCTGCAGACAAAGCGCACTGGCAGTCGTGAAAAATCACGCGCAACTTATGATTGATCATTTCCCGAAAATCGCCGAGGTGCTGGCGAAGTCACCCGAAGTGGAAACGCTATTGAGAAATCAAGTATAGAGTTGCTGACGGGCGCATGAGACATCGCGCCAATGGATATATTATTATGTTGTAAATACATAAAATATTTTATGATAGCATTTATGCCAAAAACGGCTAGACTCAGGTTCATGAACCTAGCTTCTTTGTCGTTGGTCCTAACTTGATTGATTGATTTTATCTAATAGACACTTTTTTGTACATTCGATCTATAGAAAGAGATATGATTTTGTTTTCGCGGATGCGCTAATTTTACTCAGTGGATCCCCTATAAAGGAATCATGATAAAGATTTTTCACTACAACGAAAGTTTTTCCTTGATAGATTTGTAAATTTCATCATTGACTCATTGAACCTTAGAACCGAATATTATAAGAATACTCATTAAGTAGCAATCCCCACTGTGAAAGTTATATCTAAAGTTTAAGCTACATTGTTATTATTTTTAAGCTGACTTAATCATATGCTGTGGCTTATAAAATAAACAAGATTAAAAAAAAAAAGTTTTTCCTCATATAAAATCTAGAACAGTACTCCAGTCACATGTTGTATAAACGTTCTATACAAATCGGGCGTCATGCCACGCCACGTTATAATTTTCTTAATATTCTTATGAATAGTATGTATAATATTTATCATTATTTGAGTTTCCTGTAAGATAAGGTTTTTATGTCTACGCCCTTGAAAGAAAGGTTTATATTTAATGAAAAAACAAACCACTAAATTTAATAATGAGTGTGTCCTTTTATGAGAGGAGCCTGAATTTTCTGAGGATTTTAAAAACTGTTAATGACAGATTGGCCAGTTCTATTTTTGATTTTTAACTGCAATGACCTTTGCTCGGATTCCCTACTGTATATAAAGTAAATAAACTCACGCCCGTTATCCCCGAGGGGGTAGGCAGAGGCACCAATCACTAGAACTGGGCCCCCGTTTTGCCGAGTTTATAAGGTCCCAAACGTGACAAGTGGCAAGCCTGTCGCCGTTATCCGGGCACAATTTTATCAGCGAATGGTGTTGCTGTACAATCAAACAAATGTACGTAACTACGTCACGTCACGTCATTGGTACATGCGTAGTTCGAACCCAGACCTTCATGATCGAGAAGCAAGGGTCCAACCCCTTTACTGTATATCAGCAATTGAAAATATCATCATTTATAATATGTACAAACTAGTCATTTGAAACGAAACTTCTAACCATCATACTTTTTCAAAGTTCCATTTTACAACAATATACTAACCATTGAATTATGTACTAACTTACGCAGTCATAACACGTACCGTCGTGCGTAATTAATTACTGAGCGTAGGTATCCTTACCCACCGCAGCTTAAAAATAGAACCAAATAATTCATATGTTAGGTTCACTTTTCAACCAAAAATAACAAATATATCCAGTGGACCATAATTGTGGACTTTCGTACATGGCAAGTATTTTTAAGCCCAATTATTTTCGGTTCCAATTCCGAGTGACTTTTCATTATGTTTACGTCGAGATTTTTACAGAAACGTCCCAAACTTCAGTTAATGGCCACTCTGAAAAGATCAAAGCGGACTCGAAACATTGTCACGATACTAAATGCTTTTTATATAAAATTCGAGCACTTCCATTACGCAGAATCATTGCATGTGCCAGATAGGTACATACATTTGCAATTTAATAGTGTTCATAAAAACCCAAATTTGTTTGCAGCCCAAAAAACATTTATCTTCCGTATAGTAACGCGATACAATGATTACTGGCGGCATTGTGCCGTTGAGTATCGAGTGACGCGACAAATCGCTCGTGCATAATCGTAAATACGCGTTTTTGCTCTCCCGGACCCTTCACGGGAACAATCGAACTATATCCGGTGCTAGGAAAACGCCATACTGCGGTACATACAAAAAACACTGCTCGTTATTACGAGCTACATATAAACATCGCCTGTTTACCTCCGTGGTTAAGGTGCACATTCCTGCAGCATACCCAACAGGTTGCAGTTCTAAGGCGAGTTAAAAAGCGTGCTCTTTTGTGGCTGCAGACAGTCTGGCGACGAAACCTTTTTGTCCGTGCGAAATACTGGTACTGGTATCTGAAAGGGAACTCATCGATTGCTTCCGAGAAAATTCGGTGGCAGTCGCGGCATGTCTCTAACCGCCGACCGGTGCAGCGGTGGGCTTCGGGTTACGCAATCACGCAACTACGTTTTGCATAAGCCTGTTTGGCCCGCCCGGGCGCCCGCCGACAACTTCACATACGGTCAGTTGTTTATTTCCAATCAGCTTAGGCGCATTGCGAAATTGCTAATACAGTCATAACGGGATTGAGCTATCAATTCCACTTTGTATCTTATACTGCTTCCGTGTCGCTCATGCAAATTGTTTGTTGGTATTTCGCAAGTGTAATTTCAACCTGAAGCTCCACAAGCCATTTGTACGCATTTTCCTCCCTCATCACCATATGAAATTACTTCTATTGATTCGAAAACAACCTCGTCATCGATGTTGTGCATGAATGAAGTAGCCACGTAGCCTATAACATTAAATACATTAACACATCGACAGTAAATAGTGGAAACGTGACACCGGCCGCTTTTCTGGCGCTGAGCACGCAAGGAGCGTGTCCACCTCGAGGGAACCAGCCGAGACCCGAGAGGCTGCGACTCCATTCACCGATTACTAGATCTTCGCACCTCGGCCACCGCAACGCATCCCATTCACGACGAGCGAGTAAATCAACCGACGCCACCTCGACCTTAAAAGGAATAACAGGCTCCGTCGCCTCGAACGGAAAACAACTTTCTGCTCAAGGTGGATAAACCACTTTCGTATGCGCACGTATTGAGATACGGCTTTTTTCCTAGTCTGTTTCTGTATGCACAACGCCTTGTTCAGCCTTGTTATATGTTGTGAAGTTAACGCTGTATATTGAGTCTTACAGCTTACCAATTACGGTTGATTGTTTAGACGGTGGTTAATGTCGCTTGTGGAGTTGTGAATGGAGAGTGGTGTTTGTGAATGAAGTGCAGCGTTGCGAGCGGAAGCCGCGCCGGTCGTAGTGCGGCTTTCCCGCGCTGGCCAGTTTCATAAATAATTAAAACTCGGCGACTCTGCGGAATGGCCGGACGTAGAGATGATTTCTAGCCGCTCTCGACGCGGACGCAGCTACGAGATGAAATGGTAGTAACAATGCAAACAACACAGCAATTAAGGACTTTCTGCCGAGGGAAACCTAAAAAAACAGCAATGCGTTTGATGGTGAGCATCAATGCGATGCAAATAAATACGCTAAAGCTAAGTACAGATGTATGAAACGCTTTTTAGACGGATAGTAAAATGTTCCATTCGTATAGATGGATAAAGAGCATAATCTATTCAAGTATACACTTGTGGAAACTTCAGGCAATAGGCTGAAGTTTTTGGAACGGTTTCGTCATTCAAATCGTGGGAAAACCACACATGTATCACATCTCCTCGTCGTATGCTGCGGTGTAAGTGCACGACCTCACAAATAACCAACTAGCTTTTTTTGTAAGAGTCCACCGAAAAAAGTTACGGTAATTCCCGAGGCAATAACTCTCCTCGAAGGCAACATTGTAATATCCATCATTAAACAGTAGCTGGCTTTACGGTCCGTAGATAGAGTCTTATTACTCCTACAGACAAGAAATCTTAACTCTCCATCATTTTTGATAGGTAAATTGTGGACAGAATGTGTAGATATTTTACACCTATATTTATTTATAATACAGCGTTCTGTGACAATTTCTTCTTACACTACAGCTAGATAGGTGGAGTGACCATTCAGACGACTTCTTGATATGTTCTTAGACTTTCTTTTTAACACTTTCCCGGACAGGCATATGTGATCAATTGTTATTTTTACTGTTATCGGATGCTGTAGCATCCACTGTCCGGGAACGTGTTAAAATATAATAAGTCACATTTGCAGGATTGTTAATAAATACATGATGTATCTTTATGTTCTTCATGGATTGCTCTTTGTTGGATAGGGACCTGCAATGTGAGCCGATACCTTTATCAGAAGAAAATAAGCACATTATTACTCACTTACTAACATGAACGCAAAATTACATCGCGCCTGTGTCCCCAAGGTGAAGACAGAGACCGTAAAATGAGTCTCACTAAAACAGCTTTCTTCTGGGCGTTTTGTTTTACAAATTGTTTTATCTGTAATTGTTTCTTAGTTTGTTGCAGTATAATGACAGTCGCCGCATACAAAATGAACAGTTGACCGCCCCATTACGAAACACGTGAGAATGGTCCACTAGAGGAACGAGATAGACTAATCTAGTAAATTGGATGCCGAAACGAGATGGAAATCTACATATAAATGATAGATAGAGAGAGACTTATCCGACCTAGTCATGTTAGAGCGAGACGAACAAGGTAGCTAGATACGCGTCCGGCTAGCCATTTCCTGCCAGGGCCGGTGCGGTGCCACTGTTTTCTTTTGTCAAGATCATTTCGTCTTTATGATGAGTCAAATTGATCGCGGATATTAATCACGGCTTAGAGTTATTCACAGCCAGATAAACATTATAATATATTATTAGCTTTATTTCGGATACCTTACTTGATTTTCTGTTGTAATAAGAGTCCGATCAGGTTTCTTCTGATAAGAAAACAAAGATAATGTGTAGTGCTTATGAAAATTTTACTTAATAATAGATGTTATTAATTACTAAAACTTTCAAAAAGCGTTAGTGAAACTCACACAAAATTTCTTATACCCTGACCCCCGGTTTCTCGTACAGTCGATAGCACATCATGGTATACACCCTTGCAGTCTACTCCGTTGCGTTACGGGCGAATTTGCAACTACAATGTGAAGATTGACGTGCTGTCGACTGTACGCTAACAATCTGTTAATGTACTGTAACAGCTGTCAACGTTTTTTTTTTTCGTATACACTTTGGGCAACGGACGCTGTTAATAGATTAACAGCTTGTCGGTATACGAGAAATCGTGCGTAAGAGTGTTATCCACCCTTAACTGTAACTCTGTACTGCTGTTGTCATGTTGTTTCGCTCGCACAATATAGCATTTTTATTTTTTTTAATGATAACTGATATGGTCTAACTGATATGATAATTGACAATATTGCCGATCTTTAAATACATTCAAAACGTGGGCGCAGTTCTTAGTGATTGGTGCCTCTGCCTACCCCCTCGGGTATAACGGGCGTGAGTTTATTTTTTTTATTTTTTTAAATCCATTTCGGTTTTTATATGATAAAAAAGGATAAGATTTTTTTTTCTTGAATGTCTTGACTTTAGTATCTAGAATGCTAAAATACGCTAAACTTTGAAACTAATAAACTTTGAACATAGTTATACGCTAGAATGACCCCCAGTTTCTCGAACGTCCGTTAATTTACTGTTAAAAGCTGTCAGTAATTTTTTTTGTATTCACTTTAGGCAACTGACAGCTGTTAACAAAAGATTAACAGACTGATAGCGTTCGAGAAGCCGGAGGTAAGACCTACTTGCTCTACTTGCTAGTACGTGAAACCAGGGGTTAGTCACGTAAAGGTCTACAGCGCTGATGGGCTCTTCCGTTGCCCACGTCTCGGCCAGTTAGTTAATTGTTGGTCGTCTTTTTGTTACCGCGCGACCTCAATGCCCCTTAATCCGATTGCCACAATCTAGGAGGTGACCCAGCGTTTGTGGGCCAATAGCAAAATTGCCCCAGGGGTCAAGTAACACTTGGACACTAATAACTCACAGTTTCTTGTTCACTTATGATAACATTACATTTACGTACTGGCACGTACATAGCCTCTGGCCCCACACTAGGGTACCCTGTGTCGTGGGAGACAGAAACAGCGACGTCACAAACATGTAAACATCCAAGACCAGGGTTTCTTTTTTTTTGTCCCCAGCCGGGATTCGAACCCGGGACCTCTCGCGTGGTAGTCTAATGCGCTAACCGCTGCGCCACAGAGGTCGTCAAATGATGTAGGACACAGACACTGTAGGGCACAGGCTTCCTCTCAGAGAGATAGTGTGGGTTTAATCAACAACGATTAAACCAAACTAGGACACCCTGTGCTATGTAACCAGGCAAGAATATTACAGACATTTAAAAACAAATGGGCGCGGCCCCCTGTGGGAATCGAACCCACGACCTCTGTCTTGGCAGGTAAGCACCTAAACGGCTAGACCAACGAGGCAGTCAAATGTACAAATTGTGAATTCGGTTGTACATGCCAGTAGGTACGGTAGATGTTCAAATTACTAAAACTTAATAAATTTGGTTCGTATAAATGTAAAAGTTTAAAAATTCTGTGAAAATATTATTTCGGCCGTTAAATTTTCTACAAATTAACTGAAATTTCTAGTGGCCAAAACGGTATTAAGATGACCAAGCCAAACCGGTAATTCTCCCCTACGGTACAATAGAAAACAATCGCCGCTAGCAGGCCTGCCAGTCTGTCTAGCCGTGTAATTGATGCTACTTCCGATGCCCACACCCTGCTTTAATTGTCGTACTCTTTTTGCTTCCGTCGGCGGGTTAACTCGATTAGTACAATCAGAGCTGCGCCCCGACCCCATGAGCCTAGATGGATGCCAAGTAACACAATTACTTTTTGCCATTAACGGGCCAGCCCTTGATTGGAAAGTTTTTTGTTGTTTATTGGACCTCTTTTGCACAAAGATGAAAGCGGAAACGGCGCTTGGGGAAGGTTTTTTGGTAGTCTGTGCTATTAAGGTTTCACAGGAGGCACTTTACTTAAAATAACCATGTACATATCGGTCGCTTTCCAAATCGTGTCATTAACAAAAATGCTTATGAACATTTTCTACTCAATTAACTGTACCTATTGCGTTTCATTCATGCTTAATTATTAATTGTTTTTGCGCAATTGCAGTGTGAACCCTCATCCTTATAGAATAGGTACTATTCTGGCTTACGACGAGGACCTGTCATACAACATTGTCGCTCGCGGCAGCTCATTTATGAATGAACTAACAGAGCGAGCGACTTCCGGCTAACTGTTGAGATAGTACGACACACTTCCTGGTTCCTGCTATGGTATCTTTAATTTCAACTGAAATTTAAACAGACCGATATCCCCTTCTGAACGGAATAGGAATTTCAGCCTACTGCTAAGAACGTAAGGTTCACATCCGCGAATCGAAGTGGAAGTCGATATCTGCTTTATCGAGATCGCTTGCAATATGAATAAAGATATTCTAAAACTGACCAAGCCGGTGCTCTGTAGTGAAATCAACACCTTAGTCAGTCAATGCAGAGTCTACATTAATTCGAAAGTAGCTCGTTGGAGTTCGCTCACATCCCGTCGAGCACGTTTTTTCCCGGCTCCTTCCCGGTGTTTCACCGTTACGCAATATATCGTAAATAATTAGCGGAAGGCGAGATTCCCGTGTCTTATGGAGACGCTGGCGCTGCCTTTCTGGTTTTTTAGCCGGACACTTCCTGTCTTAACTGTACTGAGGAAACGAGTACTCGTTACGCCAACCTGTCGCGCCGTCTTCAGAGTTGTTCATTCATCGATACCAGCCTTGTTGCCCGCGTATTACAGCGTAACCTGTCAGCGGCTGGAAGCTCCCGAGGTGCGCTGTATAAGGCAACCAATGTTTCTAGAACCGCTGCGTAATATAATGAGCTGCACGAACAAAAAACAATCGTTTTGCGCTTAAAGCTGAATCCAACGATATTAGTGGATTGCGTACTTTACGCGGCATTTATCGGCGGTTGCAGGCGGCGTCGCTACACGTACAAGTTTTTTGCTTCGAATTCCGCTAATTGCTGTTATAACTTTCAGCAAATTGCGCTGCTTTAACTCGGCGCTTCATAAATCCAGGCGGTATGGTGTACTCTTTATGTCGGCAACGTTTTTAGAGCGAACGCTAAAGATGCAATTAAATATATGGTCTGTTCAGTAAGCTGTTAAGTAAAAGTGGGTTCCATACAAAGTCTACTGTGCCTTCATTCCATACGCAATATTGTCAGTTAATAAGACCAAGCGAGAATAAAGAGATGAACTGCTTGTTTCTGAATCGTGAATTTCATTTTGTAAATGCTTAAGTATCTATCTGTCGCAGTATTTTTGAGAAATACCAAGAGGCAGGGTGATACTTCAATATTTACTTAGTGAAAAAATCTGCCAGAAGTGTGGCGTACTAATAATGATAATAACTCCCACACAACACAATAACTTGGCCTGGTCCCAAACTGGGATACCCTGTGCCCAGACTGAGGCCATTTGGATGGTCCAATTTGAGAAATCGCAAAGTCCAATTTCATAGATTTGCAAAACGACGTAAGTCCAACTCATGATTTTTGGACTGATTTCTCGAATTGGACCATCCATTTGTACAAATGCACGGCGGCCCCTCATGGGAATCGAACCCACCTCTGTCATGGTAGGTCAGCGCCTGCTACAAAATATTGGTTATTTTGTAAAAAAAAATCTTAGTAAATATAAGAAAGTATAGGCTTTAGATTCCCTTGATTTATAAAAATCCAACAATGTTTAAGAAAGTTGCCAAAACTTTCTCACGCATTAGCTGAGCCCAAAGATGCTGTAATCAATCGCGTCTAGGTATTACATTTTGTGGTCATCGTTAGCCATAGAGGCAGTTTTTACCTCCATCGAGTCCGACAAGACAAAAACTGTCGCACCATCTACAGACCAAAACCCGGAGACCTCTGCAGCGACTTCCATGAATGATTTACAATAGGAAATTCGTAATAAAAACGGGGGTCACCATTGATTGGATACAGCGCATGTTCTCACGGTGGCGCTTTCGCATGTCCAACAATATTATATTTATGTTGAACGGAACGCGTTTGGGACCGGTCCGACGTGATTTGGAGCGGAGGCCTCGATTAAAACAGAATTATCAATATGTATATAATTCAGAACGCCTCATGTCTAACTATAATTATGTTATTCAAATAAATAATATCATGGATTCGCTTCGGAGCGAGTAAATAGGAGAGCAATCAAAGAAATTCCGTCCGACCGAAAGCATGTAAATTGTAATGGACTATTAAATATTCCGTTTGAAATGTTGACATGGAATCTGCATTTGCCACGATGCCGTCAATGTATAAAGCCAGCGATTTGTCAATAAAACCGCGGGATTCCGAGCTAATTAACAATCTATTCAACTAATCGTTTATCTTATCGCTGTCGACGACTCACGTGCAAAACACAGCATCGATCTGGACACTTTTCCCATGTGAATACGGTCTTTATCTATTAACGAAGCGGGCTTTTTGAATAAAATAGTAATTAGCAAGTATTTTACTGAATTATATAATTTACGAAGCATCCTTGGTCGTAATTTTATCAGTTTTATTTTCGTTATTTATGGTTCGAACACAAGATTTTAATCAGTCTTCTCAAATAAAGATAAAGATGATAATTTTGCCGTTCGACCAAAACAAACCACCATATTAGAAAAAATACGTATATATTTATGATCGTACGATATGCATCAAAACGGTAGCTTGGCATAGGGTCGTTACACCTACCAATTCACTTAAAATCTTCTCATGTAGTTTTAAATGACCAAGAAGTTCTAAAAATAAATAAAAACTAAGACAAGTTTATGTATGTTTCAAAACGTAAACCTTTCTTTTTGCAAACTGCATTAATAAGTAATTAAAGTTTTAAAAAAAAGCCGGCCAAGTGCGAGTTGGACTCACGCACGAAGGGTTCAGAACCCGTATAAAATTGGAAAAATAGTACGTTTGATGCATGGGAGCCCCCTTAAATATTTATTTTATTCTAGTTTAATTTTTTATTTTAAAGAAAATAATATAACTCAATACTCTGTGAATATTTCAAGCGTCTCCCTGTTGCCGTTATCAATATCGAGCAAAACGAGCGAAAAATCACGTTTGGTGTTTGGAAGCCCCCTTAAATATTTCTTCTGTAATAGGGTTCCTTTTACCCTTTGGCTACGGAACCCTAAAACGCAACAAAATGTAGTACCAAACGTAGCCAAGTCCTCAGCAACTTAACATAATCAGGGGCAGCAGTCGCGCAGCTAGTCAAGTTTTCATCATCATCAACATCATCATTCAGCCACAAGAAGTCCACCTGTACATAGGCCTCCTCCATGGATTTCCAAAAAGACCGGTTGGAAGCGGCTTGCATCCAGCGTCTCCCTGCCACTTGGATGAGATCGTCTGTCCATCTTGTGGCTGGTCGTTCTACCCTGCGCTTGCCGATGTTTGGTCTCCATTCAAGAACTTTTCGACCCCATCGCCGATGGGCCATCGGCCATCAGTTCTGCGTGCTATGTATGCAATATGCAAGTTTTTATAAGTATACTCTATTTATGTTGAGAATGGTTAAAGTACCAATCTGGTACGCTTGTCTGTCCTGTAGAACTATTTTTACGTTTTTGTGCACCAGATGAAGCTAACTGACAGTCCGATCCATGTTATCACGATATTCTCTTTCATCTCAACGGCCAACCAGATACACCAACGAGCAAATTTAATGCCGTGTAAAACAAAGCTGATGGTCCTTAGCACTGTTGTGTTAGAGCTTAAGTTTCTTTGATAATAATGAATCTAGTAGTCCATACCTTCACCTGAGAGACAGCTTCGCTTATCTTAAGATCTTGGTCAATACTTTAACGCTACTGGAATGTTTTCTGTCTAAATTAAGACGCATTAAAGAAGTATGTCGATCATTTCACTATAAAACTTTTTAATTAATAACTTGAGAGATTAAAATTTCAATCTTGAGCTTTATTATTTTCTTTATTAGGTATTTAAAACAGGCAAAAGTCTAAGTAAACATAACGTTTCGTATTATATTGTTAAGCCCGATTGACACTCGAAGTGTACACACATTGTAGAGAAAGTAAAGTAAGTCTCCATATATAGAAGTAATGAAAATTTTATTTATAACTAAGCAAGATCTCCTTCGCTTAAACTAAGATAAGATAAGATAAGAATATTCTTTATTGTAGCAGGAAAAACAAATACAAAACATTTACAAAGATACAGTACAATAGGCGGCCTTATTGCTTAAAGCAATTTCTTCCAGACAACCGAGGATGGAGAGTTGCTGAAGGAAAACTGAGACGGGTAGTCGGTGCAAATAAACTACGAAAAGTATTTTACATACTTATTTATTTCTTTATCGCTTATTTTTCTCAAGTAGAGCAATTACGTATTACTCGTAATACAGTTTTTTTTCAGAGGCGGTACCTAATTCGTGGTAATGTTTAGATAAGTCTCTTTGTGGTAACGCCGAATTCGACTTCGGTGACCTTTTATACCACTTGCCGGCAGAGACACAACTGTTATCGTAAGTACCCTTTAGCCCATGCCAACGCGGATTTAGATATTTTCATGTCGCCGCTTTGCGTTCAACTTTACTTTGAAATTATCAATTTAATTACTAATAGTTGTATGATGAAATGACATATGGCATCGTGCTATCTTGTCGGCTAGTTGACAGAGGCCCCAGGTTTTTTCCACGTCCAAACGGCCCAACAGAGGATCCCAAGGTGATTGACTCACCGAGGCAGGCTATGTTTGCACGAGAGCTTTGTGGTCATCAAGGCGAGCAAACACGAGGGGTTGGGACCAACAGAATGTGTCAAGATGCTTATGAGGAGATGACAAATAACAAGTGTCTTATATAGGCACTTGAGTCAGTGTTGAAAATAACAACAACACAATAGTTAAATAGGTTCTGTAGAGTACTGGGCTCGTAGTAGGGAGTTATAGTACCGCTACACTTGGGTTGAGTCTAGGTGACGTAGAAGTAGGAGAAACTCGCACCAACAGTAGTAGAAGAAATATATTGGTAAACCTACAGATAGGTAGAATATTGACGGTTCCTCTCTCTAGTACAGTAGTACCTGGGTGACCGAGCTTTGCTCGGTACTTTTTTTGTAATATAAAATATGTAATATAAAATTAAAATAATCCTTTTTCAACAAAAAAAGAACTTGCAAAAAAAACATCATTGATCGAACCTGGTCTCTTGAAATCGGCCTGAAACGGGTCGCCCATTTTCTCGTCGGAACTATCCCAACCTTGCAGATAGACGCGAAATTTACCTCTGTATGTTATCATAACAAATTTCAATTGGCTTAAAACACGGATAAAACAACGTTTTCTAAAAATGTAACCTAGTTAGATCAATTAAACGCCACCGAAAGCGCCTGCCTACAAAATTTCGTGAAAATCGTTGGAGCCGTTTCCGAGATTCTGATTATGACATTAACATTTAACATAACATTTACATACAGGCACATACATTGCTTCTGGCCCCACACTAGGATACCCTGTGTCGTGGGAACCAGAAACAGCGACGTCACAAACATGTAAACATCCAAGACCTAGAGTTTCTTTCTTCAGCCGGGGATCGAACCCGGGACCTCTCGCATAGTAAGCGCGCTAAGATGCGCTAACCACTACGCCACAGAGATCGTCGCCGTATATAAACTACCTGTTGCCCGCGACTACGTCCGCGTGGGTTTTAGTTGAGTAAAGTGTTTGCAAATAAGATAGGGATACTTTTAGCGCATTCGAAAGAGCTTTCATACTAATTTCGCAATCCCCCCCTTACACCCTTAAGGGATTCATACTAACTTTGCACCCCCCTTCTTACCCCCTTAAGGGATGATTTTCGAAAAACTATTTTACATATTTTTCATGACTTTTAATGAAGGACCTTCATATTGAATCTCATTCGAATAACTTCAAAAACGGCAAAGTTTCATAGGGATACTTTTAGCGCATGCGAAAGAGCTTTCATTCTAACTTTGCACCCCCCTCTTACCCCCTTAAGGGATGATTTTCGAAAAACGATTTTACATGTGTTTCATGACTTTCAATGAAAAATCTTTATTCTGAATTTCATTCGAATAACTTCAATAACGGCAAAGTTTCATACTAACTTTGCATCTCCCTCTTACCCCTTAAGGGATGATTTTCGAAAAACTATTTTACATGTGTTGCATGACCTTCAATGAAGAATCTTTATTCTGAATTTCGTTTGAATAACTTCAAAAACGGCAAAGTTTCGTACTAAGTTTGCACCCCCCTTTTTCCCCCTTAAGGGGTGAATTTTAAAAAACTATTTTACACGTGTTGCAAAATATTAAATGAAAAACGTTCCTACCAAATTTCATTCGAATAACTTCAAAAACGGCAAAGTTTCATACTTACTTTGAACCCCTATTTTACCCCTTTTTGGGTATGAATTTTTAAAAATCCTTTCTTAGTGCTCCCCTACGTTACAAAAGAAACCGTTTACAGTTTAGGCCCTGCGTTGATATGTCAGTCAGTCAGTCAGTCAGTCAGTCAGTCAGTCAGTCAGTCAGTCAGTCAGTCAGCTTCTCCTTTTATATATACAAGATATACAAGAATTTCTCGTTTAAAGAGATTAGATTATATATAAATATTTATACAAGAATTACTCGTTTAAAGAGATTAGATACGATAGACTAACTTAATTGTACAAGATTACCTAATAATGCAAACTACTTAATGTGCCTAAAGTAGCTAAAAGTAGGTTAAACCGTAAGCAAAATGTGCGACGCTAGATCGTAGTTCTAAAAATAGTTTTTTTTACTAGTGTTTTCTAATTATGTTGTTAGGTTATGGTTAAAATTACAAGTAGTTTAAATGCATACTAAGTACTGTAGCCCTCTACTTTTAATAAAATACACTTGCTTAGCAATAATAACTTTTATTTTACACTTGGTTGGCAAATAAATATTGAATTGAATTGAATTGAATTTTATTTTTTTATCGAGAATCGCCTATCCTAGTCATCGACTGACATCTCAACAAAAACGTAGCGATTCCCTCTCAACGATTTAAAATCATCCTAAACGGCTGTGCCAGCCAGTTTTGGTTTGGGCTAGGTCTGATTTGCAATGTAGGTTAAATGTGGTAAATGTGTCTGAAACCCGTTTTGTGTTCCAAATAAGATAAATAAAAATATTCTGTGATATTATTTTCTAGTTTATTAGATTTTGCACTCGCTTAAGGAAACTTATATAATTTTGTATGATAATTTTATGTTAGGTAGCTAGAAAATATTTTGTTTACGGGAATGTATAATTTATGTTTTTGCGAAAGAAAAGCACCGATTTCCAGTATATCTGAAAAACCTTTAGTATAAATTATTCGCTGCGCCAGGAAAATCCGACAAACATTATGTATCACAATTTGATTTTTAATTTAAACACGCCCTCTACGCCTTTATTTCTTGTAGTTTGTAACACAAACAAAACATGGACAATATGGACATGCTGAAAACCAGCGTCGCTAGTTTTATTTCAAATCTGGCGACACAAATTAATTTGTGTATTTATATTTAAGTTTCTGCCTACCCCTTCGGGGATAACGGGCGTGAGTTTATTATTTTTTTATTTATTTATTATTTTATTATCATATTTTGCATCCATTTTTTGGCAATAAAACTTTTTATTCTTATTCGTATTCTTTTTGTATTTTGTTAATATTTTCTTAGCCCGACGCGCCTGTAAAACCCATTTTGTGCTAGCTAGCTTGAAACATAAAATGTAAATATCAGCTATGTACACCTATCTATATATATAAAAGGAGAAGCTGACTGACTGACTGACTGACTTATCAACGCAGGGCCTAAACTATAAGGGTTAGAAATTTTAAATTTTGCACAGGAGTTTCTTTTATAACGTAGAATAGAATAGAATAGAATAGACGTTTATTAGCTTTCTTGTTGTACATAGGGTCTTAGATAAGTATTTTCAGGAACAAACAAGAACCCTAAGTAGGGGAGCACTAAGAAAGGATTTTTTTTTTATTCATCCCCTAAAGGGGTAAAATGGGGGTTCAAAGTTAGTATGAAACTTGGCCGTTTTTGAAGTTATTCGAATGAAATTTGGTACGAAGGTTCTTCATTTAAAAATATGAAATACGTGTAAAATAGTTTTTTGAAAATCATCCTTTAAGGGGGTAAAAGGGGGGTGCAAAGTTAGTATGAAACTTAGCCATTTTTGAAGTTATTCGAATGAAATTCAGCATGAAGGTCCTTCATTGAAAGTCATGAAAGACGTGTAAAATTGTTTTTCGAAAATCATCCCTTAAGGGGGTAAGAGGGGGTTGCGAAGTTAGTATGAAAGCTCTTTCGCGTGCGCTAAAAGTATCCTTATCTTATTTGCAAACACTTTACTCAACTAAAGCCCACGCGGACGTAGTCGCGGGCAACAGCTAGTACTAAATAAAAAAAAAGCCGTCGTAATTACGAAATTATGAAGTTTTTTTTTCTCTTACAGTTAAGCATTTTACGTTTGTCGGTTTTTCCAAGCGCAACGAACGTATGTAAAACTACACCATTCCTCTAGTTACTTGTTACAAGCAACGCTTGGCTCATTCATAGCTCTTTGAAGTATCGGCAAACAGCCGCACCCTTCGCTCAATGAACGCGTCTCAATGGGAGAGGCCCTTACGCACAGACGTAACCTCACCTAAAGCTACATACTCTTTTCTCCACTCTCAAATCTATTTTCAGCACATTAAGAGCTACCTAGGACCACGATATGAATGGCTGCACAGGAGGTGCATTGATTATACATTGAATTTCACCAGTTACCTTTTTGCTCTAAATACGCTCTTCTGTCTATTGTGCTAAGGGGTATCTGATGTCAAGATTTCGAGAATCCGCAGCAGTTACTGACATTACCGGTGACCGGCGTCTGTGATAGGAGTAAGTAGTAAAGCAGATTCACCAGAAAGGCAATGTGAGCAATAGAGCATATTATTTACACATTTACCGCGCCATTAGACTGACTCGCCCGTTTTATACCTACGCTAGGTTAATCGTCATGGCTAGATATGATATAAATAATATATTTTTGCTTAAGTTTATTCTTAGCTTAGCTTGTAAGTTTAAGCTTCTGACGACTAAGCTCTGTGGGTAATTAAGTGCACGATACCGCGAATGAGTGAAGCTCAAACTACCTACTTAAAAAAAAGTGTAAGATCATTGTATATTGTAGATGTCCAGGTATTATCAAGTACTTAACAATTTGCATGATTTTGTTAAGTTTACATCGCTCGAGCAAGTTTGATTGATGGTACAATTTGGGTGTTCCGTCCTAAATTAAATCGCCTCGAGTAAAAACATCGATAGAGCGGCTTGTTTTTGTTTTTTCGCAACAAACTTTAAAGCTCAAGCGTAGCTTATGTTTAAACATATTTTCTGTGAAGACAAGAGTAAGCAGTATTTCATGTAAGATTTTTCCCAAACGAGAAGTTGTCTAGTATTTTTTTATGTTTTGGTGGTATTTTATAATATTCACGCATGTGTATTTTTGCCGCACTTTATGGTATATTTTAGGTATGTCTAGCGATTAACACACGTGCCTAGTAAAACAGAGGTCATGGATTCGATTCCCACGGCCGACGTACTTGATTTGTGCAAGAGCCTCAGTCTGGGGCCTATTTTATAAAACTACATTTCATGGTTTACTATGACAATTTCATAACAACGACACTTCAGTGTACATTGCAAAGTGAATTAAACCACAAATTAACAACAAGAGTCTACTACGCCACGTACGCAACTCGGCCCTGGGCGTATGTCCATGTTTGTACGAGGGCGAGTGATTATTGTGTTGAAGTTTTTTAATAACATAAATAAAAAACTTCAACTAACATTATTTTGTCCTACTACTGGGCTCCAATTTATATTATTAAAAGAAATTAGATAATAATTCAATATTTCCATCAACTCTCAACAAAAAATCAGCCTTATTGTGCTCTCTTTTTAGTTACATTACGGGTGATTATGGAACAAAAGTGTTAAGATTTACCTTATAACTAGCGGACCCGACAGACGTTGTACAGTCGACAACACGTCAATCTTCACATTTTAGTTGCAAAGTCACCCGTAATGCAACGGAGTAGAGTGCATGGGTGTATACCATGATGTACTGTCGACTGTACCTGCTGTCTTAACTATGAATATTTCAATTTAATATGGTGGTTAAGTATTCTTAAATTTTCGGTGCAATTTTCTTGTTTTTTTCATTCATAAGACGCTTATCCTGATAGTAACAAATACTACAAAAAAAGAATTGGCGAAATCGGTCCAGCCGTTCACGCGTGATGCCATGACTATGGGAAATTTGATTTATTTTTATATTTTCATCTTCTATGATTCATCTTCAGAAGTAACCGACTGTACTAAACACAAGTACCTATACTGTAGGTACAGACATGTTTCGTAAAGCAAACTTGCTCTTGCAATGTTTTCTCAAATAAAATACACATAATAGTACACAACAACCATTATTTACACATGCAGATTATCTGTTCACGGAAAAACGAAAGTGTGTTACATACATTTTATTACATATTCGTACTGTTTTTTATGTCAACACTATTGAGAGACGCCGTGTTTAAAATAAACGTTGACAACCTCTGTGGCGCAGCGGCTAGCGCATTTGCCTACCATGTGAGAGGTCCCGGGTTCGAATCCCGGCTGGGGACAAAAAAAAACCCAGGTTGGATTTTTACATATTTGTGACGTCGCTGTTTCTGGTTCCCACGACACAGGGTATCCTAGTGTGGGCCAGATGCAATGTATGTGCCTGTATGTAAATGTTATGTTATGTTAATGTTATGTACCTGCACTTTTAACTTAAACAACGTGTTAACCTGGAAACAATTACTTTATCTTAACCCTTGGTTACTCGCGTTAAAATAATCGTACTAGGTACTGCTCGCGTGGGGTAAAATCTTACCCCAACTTTCAGTTTTCAATAAAAACAAAAGTTCATGCAAAATCCAACTTTTAATTAAGAAATATGATGTACTGAACAATCATCTTTAACAAAAAATATTGTTTTACTTAAAAATAATGAACTTAAAGGAAAAAAGAAACTTCAATTTAGGCACTACTTATATCATGACAATTGCGGCATACTATGATTTGATGCTCATTGCATACATTATAATGGCATATGGAACAAGTAATTTTTGTTTTATTTTTGTCCTTGACCCTTGGGCATGTGACCTCTGCAAAATTGGCCCTGGGTATTTTGTGATGAAGAACTGGAGGAGCTGCCAAGATCCTCACTTTGCCGGAGCCGTTTTTGAAGAGGGCGAGGAAGTGTTTTGATTCTAGGTTGAGCTATTTGGTAAGGTTTTACCATTTCTATAGCAAGCTGCTTCAAAAACATTCTTCTCTGTATATTGAGATCAACTTTGGAGTTATATATCACATAGGCGTTGATACCGCAGATGTTGAATATGTGAAAAAATATGACCATAGGCCATCGTTTCGTTCGTCGACCTACGTTATAATAATCCACACAAAACTGTGCATAAATAAACAAAATCGAAAAAAAAAACAACTAACGAATGAAAAATGCGAAATAATCAATTTATACGATCATCCATGACAACAATCCACAATTCTGCTCACCTGAAATATTCACGTCGTAAGTACTCGCGTGGGGTAATATTTAACCCCAAAGACACTCTCCAGACACAACCACACTGATTAGCCCTGAGCTCGACACTAATTATCAAAGGTCACGGCATTTTAGGAAGCTACAAGAAAAATCATGACTGTAGAATCAAAACATAAAGACAATATGAATGTAGAAATACCCGCTGGGGTAAAAAATTACCCCACGCGAGCAACTAAGGGTTAATATGTACAGCAAAGTCGGGTTTTCATAGTATTTAAAAATGTTTGATTCGTTGTATTTGTCTCCCTCCATAATAGCAGAATAACTAAATAGTTAAATATCAGAAAATTTTACGAAGGAAAAAAATTGTGTACGCCACGCGGACAAAGTTGCGGGCAAAAGCTAGTTATTTATGTATTCGAACGATATTCCTTAGATTTTAATAATATACTGGTTATTTTAAATGGTTAAAGATGAGGCCTATGAGTAATGCATGTCTCTTGTAATATCAACAATAAGCTAGGAGGTAGGTCGTTTTTTTTATAGAACCATATAAAATATTTTTTTACTTAAATACATTTTATCGTAAAATACTACCTGGTTCATAACCGAAATTTCTTGACTTCGGCAAAACTCTCTAGTTCCCCACTATACTTGAGCCATTACAGTGCAAACCAACTCATAAAAGTGCGAGCGAGAGTTCCGATATGCCTGATATGCCTCCTATATGTGTGTGACAGAGGTCTGATACAAAAGCTTATGACTCAGTTCGCACATTTGTAATGGCTCAAGTATAGTCTTATCTGACTTACAGATAGTTTTATCAGTCTCACTCACAAAGTATCAATGAACAGTTTGCATGAATCACTCAGCAAGGAACTTAAAATCATTGAAAAATCGCGGAATGCGCTTTAAGCCTGCATTGTGGCACAGGTATTGTTCGCCCGCACAAAGGACATTACCGAGTGAATCAACAGGTAGTATAGACAAAGTCTGCTTCCGGCCGGCGGAGTTCCTTATCTATTTGTATTGGAAACTTACAACTCTGACAAGGTGAGATGGTTGGTTTTTGACTGAGAACTTTTTTATCAGAATCAGTTTTGATAGAAATTGATGATGTATCCAGATACGTCTGTAAGCCCAGAAATAATAGATAATAAGAATACAGGGTGTCCCAAACTTGACGTCATGCCGGAACCGAGTGAAAAGGCAAGTCATCTTGGTTGTCAGGAAAATATAAAAAAAATAAAATTTGTTTTCAGTACCTACAATTATTTAAAAAAATATATTTATGCAAGAAATTTCACAAAAATAATTAAAACAAAAATTAAAATGAAAACTGGACAATTTTTTAAATTATTTTTTTAAAGTCTCCTTTTCTTCTAAGCTAGAGCAGCTGGTTTTGAAATCTTGTTAACAGCTTAGAGAAGCATTATTCAGAATTACAAAACAAAAAAAAAGTGGAAAAGAAGAGATTTATGGCAACAGGATGTTTTTTTTTTTTCTTTAATGCCTATCATTTTGTATACATGCAATTTTGATTTATTTTTTATTTTTCTGATAACCAGTATGACTTGCCTTTTCACCCGATTCCGGCTTGACGTCGAGGTTTGGGACACCCTGTATAGATAGATAAAACTCAGAGTTCTGTCAGTCTACAAGTCCTTTCAAAAAGCAAGCACGCGACGCGTTGATGTCTTTAACACTTAGCTCTGGCAGATATTTATGAGGCTTTATTTTATAGAGCGTTTTTATTGAGCGCTATGCAAAGTGCAATTAAATACAAGAAATAATGACAAATTCTATAGCTATAGCAAAATTAACAGCTATATAGGGATTCTTACATAGTGAGACGGTGGCAATCTTAATCTAGATGTGGAAGTGAATATCATGTTTCTGGATTTATAACAGAGATGTAACGTAAGTTAGTGACCTACCAAAAATATTACATTTCACACTGCGTCGCGGTGTACAGTCGACAGCACACAACCTACACAATTTAGTTCCAAAGTCGCCCGTAATGCAACGGACTAGAGTGCATGGGTGTATAGGATGATGTGCCGTCTACTGTACATCGCAGATAGACCCGATTTATTCATTACACTCAAGAGCAGAAAGCAATAATTAAAATAACCTATAACCATCACTTACATGTAAATTATATTACTATTAGATTAGTAATTACCAAGGAAACACGCAACTGGGCTGTCGCTGCGTTTAATTAAATGTAATGGCCCACCAATACGTTATTTTATTCGTCAGCGCTACCTACAGCTAGAGAACCGGTTTTTTCATAGGTCCATTGATTATTTATGATGCCGAAATTAAATTTATATTGAACTATACGAATATGTTAAAGCTAATACGAAACTATAAATATTTGCCAATGTATCGCTTGTGAGCTACTCGGCCGGCGACCACCGACGCTGAGTGGTTGGCCAGTCATTTTTATAACTTCTAAAACACCTAAAACGTTTGGCATCAAGGGTGCTTGGGCACTATACACTACTGTGTGGTGCCCTGCTGCCATCGATTTTAGAAACAAAGCAGTCATGGAAAGTACATGTGAGGCATTCACGTGTACGTTCCATGATTGTTTTGTTTTTATTTTTTTTGTTTTGTTCACTTTTGTGTATTTTCTTTATTACATACCTACTTGTCTATATTGTGTTTCTTTGACAATTCTAATGAAATACTTCTTTCTTTCTTTCTAAATGTAGACCAACTTCACCAACATCTCCGATGCATATGCGGACTTATATTTATTTATTAGACGGTGACTTCAAAAGCATTCTAAATTCAACCACGTTTTATTACATTAATCATTGTTTATAATCCCACGATTTCATTAAACCAGTTTTTAGACAAGCGCATTTCACAAATACGTTTTCCCTAAACGAGACCTCTAATTCAAGAGTAAATCTTTTTATTTTTCGATGCAAGCTCGAAAGACTGGGGCCATTCTCAGAGCTCCATTATCGGCGAGATAAAACCTCGTCGCGAAGCGGCGAAATGTCGAACGGAACCATAAAAAAAGTTGAAGCAAAAGGCGTCGAAAGGAGGCAGCGAATTTAAGTCAAACCTGTTTAATGAGGGTCGAATTTAAATACGTGAAATGATGCGGTTCCCACGGTGACGTGCGGGAACGGAAGCCTCGATGTCGAGGCGATACGAGGCGGTCTGGGAGGCGACGGCATAAATCATCGATACGAAATTGTTATGCCAATCTAACAGGATGATAAAAAGATCTAGTCCGCGCTAGAATGGGAGGAAGGAAGCACGATTAGTTTTGAAGCTGTAAAAAATAAGTGACTTCAAAAGTTATCAAGTCCACACCCTGGTGGAATTTTTTTTCTGCTAATAGTCTAATATTTAGTCTTGCAGTGTTCTGAAAAACACCTCTAGAAGAATGAGTAAGTCTAAAAAACTCTGAAAAATTCTGAAAAAGTATGAAAGGTCTTTGTTATTCTTAATAAGCAGTTTGAAAACTGCATTTTTAACGTTTTTGGACTCTTCTGAAAGAATTTTTTAGAACTTTTCAGAGTTTTTTAGACTTACTCATTCTTCTAGAGGTGTTTTTCAGAACACTGCAAAACTAAATTAGACTATTGGCAGAAAAAAAAAACCACCAAGGCAACTCTCACAATAAAATACTAAAGCATATCGTTTTAAGTGCGGAATTTGCATAACTTTAGAACATGGTTAATATTAAAGCTTTTCTTTCACAAATATATCACAGTCGATAAAAGCAATGAGGCGTCTTGAAATTAAAAGCTTCTCGTGGCTTTCACAACATTAGTACAGTCACAGAATGAGCTTTTAAATATCCCACTTCGTACTCATTGAGATTCATTTTATATGAGTGTACATTTTTCATGCGCATACGCAAATGCAAGTCATTATAAATTACAGAATCTTAGCACTCACACACATGTTGTTTCTTTACGTCACTTTACGGTTGTTAATGTGTGAGTGACACTTCCTCTTAGCTTTGAGCGGTTACTTCCTAAGCGATAATGTATTCTGATCACTGCACCTCATGACTCGATCAATACGAATTGGTAAACGAAATCTACGCAATAATTATGGCCTACCTAATTCATACATTGTACCTTTCCGCATTCAATGCGTTTCTATGGAACTCTCTAGTATTAATTTGAAAATAATTTAAATTGTAAAATTTAATAACCCTTTTTTAAAACGCACAATCCATTCTTATAATTCAGATGTATTTACAGCCAGATTCTGTTATCATATTGTAAGCAAGCATAATCCGCTACTTGACTCTTTTTTCAAGTATGTCTTAAATGCTAAATATCTCTTCCATTAGACCAAAATAATATTTTAGTATATTTTTTGAGGACCTAAAAGCAACAAAAACATTATTTTAAAACGTTGCTTTGCTAAACAGCCAAAAACGCGGTCCACCATTTTTGTCTATGGTTTGAACTCCTCTACGTTTGTAAACAAAGTTTGACATTCAACATAGGTAGAGTTCGTGTCACGAAAGAAGTATGAGTTACAATAGAACCTACGCACGCACGACTGACAGATGTTTGTTTACAACCAAAGGTGCTTTCAAGATGGCGGATAGTGTTTTCACCGTTCCGATTTAAAAGCGAAAAATATTTTTTTTATTTGCAATTAAATTTTGCAGCCATCCTGCATATTTACTTAGCAAATTCAATATATTTCGGTTTCTTACGTTAGATACTACAGGAAATATCCATTTATCGCGTCAAATTTGATACGAGGCAAGTAGCGTATTAGAAGCAAGTGAATTCTTTCAGAATAGCCCATGTATTACGTTGGGTCTTCGAGGGGGTTGTGAAACGGGCGGGGGAGGGAGGCTTCCCGAGAAGCACCTGGCGCTTGGAGCTCCATAGTTCGACAAACTTACCAGTTAGATTTAACAAGGAAATATAAACCTTACTGGGAGTAACTTACAACTGCATTAAAAAGCATTTTTGTTGGTAATAACAAGTCGATTCCAGTGATTTGTGGCAAGATTACTTTTATCCTTATTTTATATACCGATGCTTTGTTCTCGCTTATAAATCACTCGGTAAAGGATGTGTCTTTACATGGTTTTGTGTAGTTTAGGAAAATGCAAAACCGAACTATGTAACTATTGGTACGATTTCGTGGGGCGTTTGGCCGGACGGCCGTGACGTCATATCCTGAACCATTGTTGCGTTAACTTTGCCTACATTTGTTTAAGTGAAACTCTTGCAACATTTCTGTCGAAGCTAAGCATTTGGGTGAAATAACTGTACTAAGTGGTTTTACAATAAATCATCTTTGGTAGGTATTTGTTTTTGGACATTCGAGGCCTTAGTTGTTGGTTGTTTTAAAGGTTACACGTTCATTATTTATCAGGTATTTCCTTGAACATAGCCAATTGGCCATGCTACATTATTCAACATGAACGGACATGTCTAAACCATGTCGAAAATTATGCTTTCAGTACTATTTCTATTCATCACATTTTAAATAAGTCTACATTTTTTAATTATTCAATAAAAAGCCTTGACCTTAAATTACTTTTCTATGACGTCAGCAAACACAGTACGAGTATGAATCCTTTGACTTACTTACAAAAAAACATTACAAAAGACATTTGTTTTTTCTAAGTAGGCAAAGACTATCGGCCTTACTAATAAAGGTTATGAGCTGTGTATACAGCCGTTATGCGAGGTCTGACAAACTGTTTATTTGTACGCTCAATGCGATTAAACCAGTATAAATTGATATACGTCAAATAGTTATGCAGAGTATATAACTTATTTATTAGTAAGGCCGCATCTCTTTGATCATGCTCTGATGACGTCACAAACAAAAAATTTCAGAAAATTATTTAAAAAAATTATAACTGAATAAAACTCAAGAATACCGAAATTAGTTTCTAAAAACTTTCAATATTTTAAAAAATAATTATAAAAAACATAATATCAAAATAAGCATGGCCATTTGGTAGTCTTCACTCGACAGCCGGTGAACAGACAACAGGTTTACATTATTGTTACAAAGTCGCTTGTAATGATCCTGAGAAAATGCACTTAAGGACAATGTGATGTGTCGATAAAGTTATAAATCGACTACTACCTATGCCTGCGAATTCGTTCGCATTGTAATTGGATAAGCCTATCGCATATTAATTCTGAAATCCTGTACTAGATACTAGCTTTTTTGTAGTTTCAGAGTAAAGGTACTACAAACTTTTACTTAGTTTAAACTTGCAATATTTTTACTTAGTTGTTATCTTAATTCAATTACACTTTGTATTTAATATTAGTTGAACTTGCAACTAGTGCGATTGCGATTAAGATCTACAGTATATTGTATTATCATCTGGACCATGATCTATCTACAGTGTATTTTTATGCGCTATTCCTTAAATGAATGAATGAATGAATGAAAAATTCTTTATTGCACAATAAACAGTGTTCTGTACAAGGGCGAGCTTAATACTATAAAGTATTTTCTACCATGTCAATTAGTTAGTGATTTATAAAAAAAAAAAAGTTTTTGTAAAAAAACAAAAGTTATTGCAATTCCTAGACTTTTTATGTGGTTATACGGGGTTTTCTTCTCGTACTGTTAATAATTGTAACTATATCGCACTGGTAGATCTAAACTTGGACAAATTCAATTTTAATGAGCGATTTTCTGACAGCTCCTAAAAAATGGTTCCAATCTCGCTACTAGATGGCGATGGTGTCTATACGTACGTTGTTTTTTTTAATACAGCTGAGAGCCCTTCATTGATCTGTGTTGGTACGTCATTGTCATCGTCATCTGTCATAATGGTAACTGTACTTCGAAACTTATACAAATACGATCGGCACCCAAGAGATTTTCGAAAATAATGGAAAACGTATCGCCAATACTACGCGGTCAAATTTTAAAGTAAAATATAAAGAAGTTTTGAACTCACCGTTCACAGATATATTGTGAAAAAAAATTGTAGTGACATTTTATCAGAGCCATCTGTCGCAGTTTCAGGAACTATATATTTTTTTAATGAGCTCTGAGAAAATCCCTCATTCTTCATTTGATCATAAGGACGATGTTATATTGCATTCCGAAAGGATGTAAGAATCGACAAAACTTTCTAGTAAAATTTATAATAACATATTTTAAAAACTAGCTGTTGCCCGCGACTACGTCCGCGTGGGCTTTAGTTGAGTAAAGTGTTTGAAAATAAGACGAGGGATACTTTTAGCGCATGCGAAAGAGTTTTCATACTAACTTCGCAACCCCCTCTTACGCCCTTAAGGGATGATTTTCGAAAGACTACTTTAGTTTACACGTCTTTCATGCCATTCAATGAAGGACCTTCATTCTGAATTTCATTCGAATAACTTCATAAACGGCAAAGTTTCATACTAAATTTGCCCCCCCCCCCCAATTTTACCCCCTTAAGGAAAGATTTTTGAAAAAGTATTTTACATTTATTTCATGGCTTTCAATGAAGAATCTTTATTCTAAATTTTATTGTAATAACTTCCAAAACAGCATAGTTTCATACCAAATTTGCACCCCCCTCTTACCCCTTTAAGGGATGATTTTCGAAAAACTATTTTACATGTGTTTCATGACCTTCAATGAACAATCTTTATTCTGAATTTCGTTCGAATAACTTCAAAAACGGCAAAGTTTCATACTAACTTTGCACCCCCCTCTTACCCCTTTAAGGGATGATTTTCGAAAAACTATTTTACATTTGTTTCATGACCTTCAATGAAGAATCTTTATTTTGAATTTCGTTCGAATAACTTCAAAAGCGTCAAAGTTTCATACTAACTTTGCACCCCCCCTTTTTACCCCCTTAAGGGATGATTTTTGAAAAACTATTTTACATGTTTTTCATAACATTTAATGATTCATATTGAATCTCATTTGAATAAATTCATAAACGGCAAAGTTTCATATTAAGTTTGCACTCCCCTTTTCCCCCCTTAAGGGATGATTTTTGAAAAACAATTTTAAATGTATTTCTTGATTTTAAATGAAGAACCTTCGTACTGAATTTCATTTGAATAACTTCAAAAACGGCAAAGTTTCATACTAAATTTGAACCCCAATTTTACCCCCTTAGGGGATGAATTTTCAAAAATCCTTTCCTAGTGCTCCCCTACCTTACAAAAGGAACCCCTGTGCAAAATTTCAAGTTTCTAACCCTTATAGTTTAGGCCCTGCGTTGATATGTCAGTCAGTCAGTCAGTCAGCTTCTCCTTTTATATATATAGATAACGCTGTTAATTCAAACCCAAAACCATTCTGCCGCTGTGAATATACGTATGTTAGTAATATGTACTACATTCACATGAATAATATTAGGAAAGTAGGATCAAACCACGTGCGCCTGATCTTGGGCCGAGGACAAAGCGCGACCAAACGTCGACACGGGCCGTTTGAGCCGCGCCCGCGCCCGCAACAATGGCGCGGACCTCGCGTCTAACCCTGCGCCTGCGCCGGTCCGCCGCGCCTTCACGTCAATGGGAATTCGGTTATTGCTTTCCAAAGTGACTTATGAATGATTCTAAGGCGATTCCTTCGAAGCATCGGGCTCGTCGTGTCTGCGCCACACCTTTGTTTAGGGTCTACACTTTGTGCTACTCTAAACTCTAAGGTGGCTTGAGTTATAGTGAGGGAAAAGGTAGGTGATTGATGAACCTCTATGTAAGCGTAATACGTCTCCCTATAGGATACGGGCCTCACAGAGAGGATGGCTTTAACCACGCGTGCCCACCGCGGATTGGCGAATTCAAGCATTGAGGTAGTTAGTTAGTTATGAGGCCATTGTACGTATCAAGGCTGTGAGTTTACTCCAGCCAGCCTATCTCTTTCCAGAAGGCCAACAATGCTCTGATATCACTGCAGGCCTCCTGAAGGGATCCCAGCTTCCCAACGATGGCGGTCCGTTGTTTTTCCACGCCTTCACCGTAGATGGTCACATGGGCGGGTGTTTCCTCTTCTTTCAGGCATCCCCGGCAAAGCGGGCTGTCGGTTAGTCCCATGTTGTGGAAATGTCTTTTAAATGAGCAGTGGCCTGGCAGTATTGCCACATCTCGGCGCGGATCATATCTTCTCAGACGAGCATTGAGGTATTGAATAGCTCAGACACTACGCTCAGGCTTCCTTACAATGTTTTCGTTCACAGTTAGCAAGTGGTATTCCTACTATAACTTCACAAATGTACACAAACTTAGAATACAACGGCTTAGGTGCAAGCCCACACTGGGAATCGAACCTGAGTCTCCCGCTTCCGATTCCATTGTTGTACCAACTACCGAACCTCTATAATATTTCGAATTTTGGTCGTCCTTATGGTTAAAATAAAGTGTTGCAATCGGAGTTTATTATAAAAGTCGATATACGGTCGACTGTTGGAGCAACGATCCACTGCAGTAGCTAGTTTTGTCTGAATAAATGTAGATTCTTGAGACACATGACGTGACCTAAGTAGGTAGTAGCTGATTCGTAGAAGCCGCTACGCAATTGCTACGAAATTAATGATTACGAAATTATGCAATGAATAAAATACCACGGGAGATAGCTCGATGACTCTATGAATAAATAATGGACGGTTATTCTTTGTCATCCATCACACAACCCGAGGGCCCGCGGCGATACCTGTGGCAGTCCCGGCTCGGCTCCACGGAGCGCAATATTTACTACGCCTCCCGTCCCTTTCACTTCCTCTACGTTGGCGACAACCTGCCTAGAAAGAGACTTCCGTATGAACGGCGTTGGCCAGACAAGGACGGCAGATTCATTCATAACCGAGCCCGCCGCCGGCCGCCATCCGGTCCGCGCTCTACCTCGATTGAAAAAATAACACTTCATCTCCTTCTGGCGCACACAGCCCTCTCGAGTGCAAGCAGGTGGCCCCGGATGTACGAAGCGCCGCGGAGCACCTTCCGACGGAAACTGCTGGATAAAAACGCCATCCGCGTCACACGAACCAAATCTCGGGGTGAATTATCTAGTCAGCTATGAGCGGCTCAACCAGGCGTGTCGAAACCGTGCTTCTAGTGTCGTACTGTAATTTGAATTACCTCGCATAATGAGGGGGACACTGGCAATTGGTGATTTTCGTAAGCTCGTGGTGAGTGAGACGGCGGGCAAGCTTCGCCCCTCCGCCTGGCGTCCATTCAGCCAGTAGTCGCGCGCCAGCCTCGGTACCACGCGCGCGCGCCCACTCACGCCTGTCTCCGCCGCACTCGCCGCCGACTCTGGAATAGCCTGTTCCACATCCGAGAGATGACCGCTCCGATGCGTTACGCCTTCCGCGAAACAATCCAATCCGTAGAGTGTCGACTCAGTGGTGATATTTATAATTGGTGCATCTAATGTGAGTGACGCTTCGGGAACACATGAGAGGCCGCCCTGGACTATTCTACGATGCCCCAAATTGTATTAAATGGGTAATTGCAGCACGTCATTGGATAATGGGACCGGCTTGGTATACATTTGCCTCCCGTCATCGCACGTTGCTGGTGGAATTCGCACTTGACTCTTGGCTCCCTTTGTTCGTCGCCGTTCGTTCTATTTGAATATTTCGATTCAACAATGCATTTTTCTGATGCCATGACGTGAATACGAAGTGGTATACGTATCGAAAGGATAGATTGAACTGCTAGGCGGTATCTTGCCGTTTTGTTTGGTGTCTCGATAACGTGCGGTAGCTATAGCAAGCTCTACATATTATTTCAACGTGACGCAGGCATCAATAACAATCAAGGAAAGATCTGTTCTCTACATCTTAGACAGATGCATTTTCAATTGTTATTGTTAAGCTGGGACTGCTACTGTATTTTTCAACAAACATTCACACAAAATAATCAATTTTTTCACTGCGCAGACCTTTTTTTACTAAGCTTCTAGACGTATTGTTATTGGGAGGGCGTGCCATTACTAGGCCTAACCATTACTGGTAGAACAAAGCCATACAAAGTCACAATATTTAATATTAGTAGTCTGTTCGCTTTGCAAGGAAACTTGAAAAGTGGCTTTAGTTTACATTGCATTTGATATAGCGTTTTCATTTTGAACCGTATATTTAAGACCCGTAGGCTTACACGTTAAGTTTTCCATTAAGTTGTCGGTACTGGGGGTCGTTATCAGCCAAGTTTGTTCAGTCGGACGCGAGCGTGGGAATGAAAAAAGCGTGTTAAACAATAGCGTACAGATAAGCACATCGTCAAAGCCTGTTATGGGCACAGCCGTAAGTAATAATTACTTATTATGGCGATGTTTTCACGCACCATACGCATAGTACCAATGGGATCGATGATTAATCCATAAATGAATCTCCTGACAGTAAGACCAGCCACTAGTCTTACATCCGGACTAAGCCCCCGTGGTGGAGTATGGCCTATACCTTCCTCAGGGAAGAGACCCGTGCCCCTCGGTGGGGACGTAATGGGTTGATGATGAAATCTTCTGAAAAAAGTGCGTTTCCATTATCAATGGAAACATTTTTTCTTTGATGTGATTTTAATATGATAATATTTTGATCTGCGAGATTAGGTTGTTGTACTTTTCAGTGCGTTTGTTACCTATACATGGTGATCTCATTAGTGGTAGGGAACCTAGGTTTGACAATGAGCCGTTATCAGAAGAACTAAAAAAAAAAATATGGCTGTCAAAGGAATGCAATTTTGGACCTCAGCCCAATAGCCATGTGTGATTCGTCATAAAATAGGTCTCAGCGAGCTGAACAAAAGTTACTATGACGCCAACAGCCAAATGTTTGTCCTTTCGGAGTTATATAGTATTGAAAAAAAAACTAACATTTTCAACAAAATATAACTCCGAAACGACAAACATTTGGCTGTTGGCGTAGTAGTAACTTTTGTTCAGCTCGCTGAGACCTATTTTATGATGTATCACAAATGGCTATTGGGCTGAAGTCCAAAAATGCATTCCTTTGACAGCCGTATTATTTTATTTTTTTTAGTTCTTCTGAAAACGGCTCATTACATGCCCTAAGGTTTAGTTGCGACTTGCGATCCGTCAGTATGTACAGTCGACAGCACATCATGGTATACACCCATGCACTCTACTCCGTTGCATTACGGGCGACTTTGCAACTAAAAAGTGAAGATTGACGTGTATTCGACTGTACATACCACCTTTTTAGGGTACGGTACGGTACGTACGGTAGAGGTACGTATGCAAGTATTTGTGGATAACGGTCCACACAATGATTTTCCCTACATTGTTATTTTGTTTTAAATGTAGCAGGGTTGGAAACAAGTACCTACTAGTTATTTTCGGCTCAAAGTTTTACATTGTCTGCCCTCGTACAGTCAGTAGGTATTTTATATATTTATACGACTGTATTAATTCATTTGCTTCTTCACTAAATAGGTTACAGAGTAAGCATAAAAATAACAGGTATTACGTTCATAAAGTTTATGTTTTTATATTTAAATTAGTGGCCGCCTGAGTTCAATCCTTAACGTGAGTAGGTTTTCCCTAGTCTTCTTGCTAAAATTATCTAGCCTTAATTCATTTTCGCCTTTAGATCGTTACATTATTTACATTGTTTTATATGTTTACGAGTTACATACATCATTCAACTCACGCCTATATTCTGAGATCAGTTGTACCAAATATTTTTGTATTTTAATTTACTCAAGGCAATTTCGTACTTCTTTATTCCATTAATCTTTGTTCAGCCATGTAGATATGAAACATTAGTTCAATTGCTGGTACAAAGAATATCGACGATAAAATTACAATGTTACTTAGCATCAAGTTGTGCTTTAATTTATTTTAAAAAAACCGTTGCTAAGCTTTAGTGCCTCTGTTTCCTGAAACAGAGATTAGACCCTTTTGCTTAGGGTAAGCTGAGCAAATCCTCAGTTAAATGTACTGTATTATAAAATTTAAAAAAGTTATCCATGCAATGTATGTGTCTGTATGTAAATGTTATGCTATGTAATAGTTTTGGTAGTACATAATATGTACTACCAAATATTGTAGTACATATTAAGTGTGTGTGTGTGAGGGTGTATGTGTGTGTGTATGTATGTGTTGTGTGTGTGTGTGTGTGTGTGTGTATAAGGGTGTGTGTGTGTGTGTGTGTGTGTGTGTGTATGTATGTATGTATGTGTCTGTACACATAAATTATGTAGGTATTATACATGTACATTAACCCACAGTTTTAAGTATAGTATGAGAACAAAGCATTTTGGGTGTTCATGGTCTAAAAATTCACGCTGTAAGTCTGGGACTCTACAATCGCATCCTGCGCACTGCACAAGCTCGACGGATACAGGTGCTGCCAGTTTATTTGGACGCCATATTGCAAATCGTTACGAAGTCGTTTAAACTTATTTTTCGCCAGAATGAAACCTTGCGATGTATTGTCTGCCACAGTAAGCTGTAAAAAGGTTGCATCTGCCTATTTACTAAAGTACTTAACGTAAAAGAAGACGCCCTTCAAGTGCGCTCCTACTTAGTTGTAATTTTATGAAACTAGGGTAAACTATACATTGATTGGCACCTTAAGCAAAACCTTGACTTAATTTGCTTCCTATGCATTCAATGTCATATTCAATCACTATTAACCATTTTTATTTGTTAGAATATGAGTATAGGTTGGAAATAAAAAATAATTCTTGCTTCTTGTCATAGTTTTATTTAAGAAAAATAATAATAATTTGAAAATATCTCCAAAACTACAGTCATTGGCATTACAGGTATAAACATTGTCACTAATAATATCAGTCATTGGCACTTATAATTTGTATGCATGTTTTGTACTTAAAAATGATAATTATAAAAAACGACCAAAATGATCTTTAAGAAATTTTAATTCTTAATATTTGTGTTTAAAACTCACTGTGCCAATGACTAGGTGGGTGCCAGCAATACTGTGGTTTACCCTAAAAGGGTAAAGCAATGAAATGAGAAGTTGGTAAATAATAGTATGCGCAGTAAAATTTTCGAAAGTCTATTTGAACAAAATGAATCCACGTCCTACCGCTGTAGTGCCAATGATAGTGTATAAGCCATGGTATTATTATTCACTTTTATTTCGTCAGTCTGTTCCATGCAAAAACGACAATCATAACTAGCAACAACATATCAATCGGGCCGTCAATCAAATTTTGCACAACTCTTGTGTTTCGAAGCTGCCATTAAATCGAAGTAACTTATGTTGAAAAGGGCTTGCTAAGTTGTTTGTCATTTGGTCGATATTTTTTTAGACATCACTATTCTAATCGTATGTTGTAGTTATAGTTCATAGTTTGTAAAGGTAATAAACTAGTTATAGTTACAAGTGTATTGTACCTACTTCGAGGTAAAAAGCCAAAATTAAATGTAGAATATGAAGATGATATAGTGAATAATTCTTAAACAATCTATCTAATTATCCATGCCCATGCCTTTCATAAGTTCTTGTCTCATTAAATTTCTCTCAGATTGTAACATGTCTCAACATGATGAGACTAACAGCTAGTTAGATAGTTTTAAAATTAGAGGCGGTCGTTTTATTCTAATAATTTATTGGCCTTCAAAACAGTTTTGTTTGTGCCAGTACTGTAGTTGGAGGTCGGACCGCGTGAGGTAAACGTTAAATTTTCGCAGCCAGCGAACCGTGGCACGACACTGACTCACTCGCTCACTGCCACTCGACAAAGGAAAGAAACGTCAAACCCAATGCCTATTTCAACAGCTAATACGTTCGAATTTTAAAATTTTAAAGGAGGCATAGCAACTGGTGTATCTAATTTTCTTTAGCTGCCAGTGTGGCGCCAACATTATTGAGATGATAGGGTCAGATATTTTTATACTGGAATTTAAAAGTAATATATTTACAGCTAGCAGTAACATTTTGTTAATAGACGCTAATAACCGAGGTGTCACCGCAAGCTAATACGACCAGTGAGTGATGAAGAGGGAATCTAAAATCGTTTACCGCTGGTTTTATGATGGCTGCCCTGCCGCCCAAACCATTCGTTGCTGAAAGAAAAGTTTACGCGATTTCTCGGAAACAGAAAATAGAAATTAAAAGCCACAATTTTTTATGAGTGGAATAAAAATTACATTAAAGTAATGAAATAAAAAAAATATGGTCTGTCCTCAAATGAGAACATTACATAAAATGGCGTCGACACTGAACTTCACCTCCGCGTGAATTTGCATACAAAACATCTGAAACCCGAATTAATTTGAATACAAAATACGACCATCGAAGGGACATTATTTCATTATCGCTGCTTCAATGTTTTAGATTATTTGAATTTTGTATCGACTTCATTAAATGCTAAATCACATTACTTCGTTTTCTTATGTATCGAGTTTGTTTTGATTAGAATAGACTTGTATTTAAAAATCTAATTTACCAATTATTGTATTTTATCTATCTTGAATCGATTCCATTCCATATTTGAACACGCGAATGTTTTCCAAGCAGCATTCGAAAATTAAATCGTCCGCTCTTTGGCATTTTCCTCTCAGATTTTCTCTGTTGCGGTCGACGCATGCGCGTAGGCGTTGGGAGGCGTTCGCCAATCGGCTGGCTGCCCGCCCCGCGCTACTCACGCCTCGTGAGAGCACGCTATTAGCTTCACGAGATTTTAAAAACCATACGAAAAATGCCCCAACATAACAAGCGAAAACCAGCCATAACCAAAGAAACTAGAGTTGAAAGGAAAATAAAACGAAAAAGATTTGAATAATCTGTGACAATGTTCGCTTGTTTGTTTTTTTAGGCGGTTCATTATATCGTTTGGAGTGCCAAAGAATGTATTAATTTTCTTGAAAAGAACGGGAAAATCTCGCAAATCAGCCGCACCTAAACAATTTTTTTGCCAGGTGCTACCCACTACAATTTAAAAAATGTTAACTAGGTGAAATAGTCCGTTCGGTATGGCGTTGTAGTCAAAGCAGTTTCGAATTACTTACGCAAAAAGGGACGCATAGTTTTATGTATCGCTGACTGACGTGAATAAAATAACTGGACTAAAGTGAAGGGTTTTTTTTTTTTCGATGTTACCAAAAGCGGTCGCTACTACATTTTTTTACATCCATCCAGCGAGGTCTTACCTTATGTGGCACTTTTAATCCTAAGCCAACGCCAATTAATTTATCATTTGAATTCATAGCTCAGTTTTCAGTTACTGAACATATACCTGCTAATGAGGTGCCTAGTTACCTTTCATGCATCATATATAAGCTCATGTATTTTGAGAAGCATATTTCGCTTCATCAACATTATTTATTCGGTGCAAATCAAACAAAATTCAGATTTTTTATTGGCAACTGCCTCATTGGTAATATGTTTGATTTCCACGCCAGCGGTCATGTCTTCGATTCGACTAGGAGCTGCCGTGCTTATATTTGTACGAATGCCCTCAGTGTAGGTGTTTTTCCACGTTTGTGATATTCTTCTCTGGTTACCGTCACAGGGTGTATTTTTTTGGGACAACTGATTGTGACTTGTGAATGTCAACTATGATATTATTACAGAAATAAACTTTTTTTACGTATGATCCGATACGACGAAACATGTGGGCAAATCATTGTTAACAATAACAGCGTCCATTCGGCCAGTCCGCCTGTCCGTGCAGCGTTTTAATTGAATGTTCCGAGGTCAAATCACTTGTGACCCGCTGTGCCCAGCGTTCCCGACTATCCACCCAGAGACAAACAGAATTAATATTGCACAGCAACACAGTAGGTATACTTACTATACTTACCTACCTAAACGGCACATTATTTGGTTGGTATACCCTGGGATTGTGTGAACAATGTTACCCTCATTGTATCGATATTAGCACAAACAATCATCTAAATAAAAGCTCGCTTGCTTACGTCCGAAACTGCAATCTGCATTGTCACATCGTTGTCGCGTATCAACAAAATCGTTAACAGTTGTTATACAACATTCATTGTTCCACATTTGAATCGCGCCGACTCCCGCGTCAGGCGATTCCGCGAAGCCTCCATTGTTGCTTGTTTGTTGACGCATGCGCAACAGCGCGCAACATCTTAAAACATGCGTGCCGCGGGAACTAAATACAAAAGCACATTGGAAAATGTGCACTGAAAAACAAAATTTTGCATAGCGTTCGATATTTAAAAATACACGCAAGCCAACAAAGTTGTTGAATAATGAGACAGTTTGTCCGACAAGGTTAATCGAACACATTGAACGATTACTTACGCGGCTCGGATACGTGACATCGGGTTAGGTTAATCAGTCCGGGTGGACCGAGATTGAGCGGCGGTCACCTAACCCGATTGAGGCGCCCAATTTGTCCACTAGCATCGACTCCGCTCCCCACACGCACCACACCATTTATCTTCTTTTATTTCTGACCGTTTGATTTAATTTTGATTTAGTGGTCTCGACCGTGGTAGCTTGTAAAATAAATGTTAAATCTGGAGCGTGATCTTATACTTGGGCCATTTGAATAACCGGACTAATCTGTTCCGACTAACCTGTTTTAATTACTATTCTCTAATTATTTGGCATTTATAAAAGTGTAGCTGTTTTCTGAATTTATTGCTTCGCGAGCTCGTAGAAGTCGGGCCTTCAGACGTGGAGAGCAATTAAAAGCGCGCGACAGTAATTAGCGCCATGAGGCAGTGTAAATAGACTAGCGCCTCAAACGGAGTGCGGGGTCACACGGGGTCGGGTCGGGTGACTCGACCCCTTAACACCCGCATTTGAGCTAACAGGAAGACGCACTAGACACTCAATTAAAAGTCAATTTTTGGGCGTAGTTCTACTGTAGGTGAGCCTTGGCAGATGATCTAAAAGAGACTTTAAAAGAGAGAAAAATAGCATCAGTCTTATTTATAAAACACTGAAGTTAGTAGGTATATCCAGATAGTACAGTTTAGAATTCATCAAACAGAATGTAAACTCTTTACGTTGAAATAAATTTCTGATTTCTGAATGTGTAGTGCTTATGAAAGCAAGACTTTCAAAAATATAAAAACTCTTCAAATTCAATTTAAATTGGTATTATTCTTTACGACGGACTTTCACCTAAACTCATTTTCAGAACAATTTTCGTGCGATTGTGTTTATTATCAGGCTGCGGTCTCTGTCCACCCCTTCGGAATACAGGTGTGAGTTTATGATGTATGTATATATATTTACTTTTTAGCTCCCAACAGAGTCAAGATTGCATAAATAAGCTAAAAAGTATTTCAGAATTTTCAGATATGATGACAGAGATAAAAGCTAGGCAATTGACGCACAACTGAGTTTTTAAGAAACACGCTATCAAAGAGATATTCTATTTCATTTCATTCATTTTTTGCCTGTAAGGTACCTACCCCTGTATCGCTTCTATGATCTATGATAATCCGTCAATTAATTCCCAACTTATTGTGTTGTTTGTTAAGCGTATTCTTTATGTCGATTCATACAAAGGACATCGTTGAATAGGCCTGTGATCTAATAAGTTAAGTGATGATATACTGCTGGCTGCGACCTCTCGTAAGCATAATTCTTTAAACGGTTTCTTTCGATGCCCGTTGGGTATTGTCCTTTAATATAGAGACGTGTATTTGTAAGTTCATCCACTTACCCCCGGTTTCTAAAACCCTAAGGGCCAATTTCTGAATTGAGAATCTACGCTAAGTAACTACTTAACTACTTACCCCCTATTCTTACAAGCCTCCACCAATCCGGACTTGGCCCCCGTAGTGGAGTATGGCCTATACCTTCGTCATGTTGTTTTTTTTTTTTAACTACTTAACTAATGCTGTCTCGTCAAAGTTCTCAGAAAAGAGCGTGACAGAACGATACTTAAGTATTTACTTAGTGAAAATTCTCTGGTCAGAAACCGACCCTAACAGTCTGTTAATCTGTTGCTAACACTGCCCTCGTAAGGAAGAACGCAGTAATCGTAAAAACGCAGTTTTGATTAAATATCGAAAAACATATCACAAACATATCATTTCACGACATAACTGCATATTTTCTTACTGAAATTTCAGGTTTCTAGTAGACCTACAGCCACCATTATTTTTTCACCTATAGATGAACCACCAGGGAGCTCAATTTTGCATCCAAAGTAAAAGCGCAGTAATGGCTATTACTGCGTTCTTCCTTAAGAGGGCAGAACAGCTGTCAGTTGTGTTTTTAATGCAGTTTTGCAAACTGACAGCTGTTAACTGACTGTTACCGTTTGAGAAACCGGAGGTTAGTGACATTCTAATTTAGGTTATCCTTACGTTATGGTTACATGTTTAGGTGTAATTTCAGAGTTGGTTGAACATAGTCAATATTTCTATGCATTTCTTCATGCTTACACGTATACATATAGCTTACGACAACTTTTGTCCTCATTACCGTTTTGTCAGCTTTTTATTATTATTAAAATTCTTCATTGCATCAAAACACATAGTTTTGCACGTAGGCGAGCTTTATGCTACTTAGCATTATCTTCCAGCACACCTAAAAAATATGAAATCATTTACAGGTAGTGCAACTTAGAATATTTAATATACTACTTAGAATATTCAACATAATATTAGCTTTTCGTCTTTCATAGACGCTTTCAACTCCAATTTACCAAAAATCTGCTGATTAGTTTTGAATAGTCCACCAAACAATATCTCAACATACCTCGAAGTAGCTAATCAATTTTGAATTGTTAATCGTAACTTGCATGACTTACACAAATGTGATTTTTATTGGACGCGTTTTCCCCCAATATTGACGAAGTACGTTATATTGGACGCATATGGGTCTCTCGTATGCCCATATTCGTTATTATTCCACACAGATATTATACCTGGTTATTAGCACACACGCTCACGCCTTTCCCGTAGTGGGTAGACAGAGGCTGGCTTGGTTTTTTGACCCCATTTAATCTCCATCAACTTTTACTTCAAATTATCAACTTTTACCCGAATAAAACTAAATGGTTGTGGGAAGTTAAAAAAAATATCCCAAAACGATTTGAGTTATTAAAAAGTGTAATATGAAAGGATTAACGAAGTGTTAGTTAAAGCCGAGTTTTAATAACTTTTCAATTGACTAACCAATTCAAGCCCTTCTACGAGACCAATAGATTTATTTGGAGGCAAGTGAATTTGTTTGTTCTCACTTAACCCTTGCTCCGCCGATGCGGTCTCAATGATCAATTTCATCAATTTGTGTCACAGGCTTATTAGGATGTCGTTTGAATGATGTATGGTAATTCACTTAATAGTCAATAAACCTTTCGAATACTTTATGAGTATAATATTGAGTGAATATCTTCAGCACAATGCTGAGCTAGCAGCCTTGTTACAGCCAACTATGTTACAAAATAGTGTTTTATAGTTTTTTTCTCTTTTCTCATTTTTAACATTTTTTATTGTTTTTTAGATATTTAATGTTTCAACATTGTTTATGTATGTGAGTGTTTCCGTCGTTAAAATAATTTGTTGTCTTCTTCAATACACCATTGTATATGAGGATATTTTGGCTTTCAGGCGGTTCAAAAATCTAGTATAGTACACGGCAGTCCAAAAACTATTCACTAATTCTGGATTTAGATGATGGTATTGATTTACTTTTAAAAAGGACATTTATCGATTTCATACAAATTTAGAGACCGTTTTATAACAACACTTTTTAATTGCTTTGTGGTCACGCCCATCAAAAAACGAGTAACCGTCGCATCGGTCGGTTGAGGGGTGGGCGCGGAGCTAAATCGTGTCTTGTGATGTCTGCAACATTATAAAATGCTAATACGTATTACAGAAATCAACACTGTTGTATTTTAAATTCTAACTAGAAATTCCTAGGCGTTGCAGTTTCCAGGTAGAACAAGTTTTGCTAAATTATTACGATTAACAGTTTTTCTAATGAGAATTCCTAGTCGCCCAAAATATTGTCTAAATAATTCTAATATCTCCTGCAGCAACACTTACACAAAATCTTCATGTTCTTAACGGTAGCCCTAAAATCGCGCACTCCACGATTATTACCCTTGACACGTAACCATGAAAGCGAAATAGAGCGTCACGGGCGAGCAGTCGACGTGGGAACCCGCTGCAGTGGAGGGTTGGGGGTGCCGGGGGTGGGAACGGGCACGAGGGTGGAGCGGGCCGGAAGCGCGCCCTGTGTCGGATCGCACCAGCTCACCTGTGGGAACGCATGTTGCAATTTGAATATAGAACGCTTTGTCTTGTCTTTGGTCGTTTTTTTTTTGTCTGGCTAGTAGGCAATTTTAATGAATTCTCATTCGTTAGCTACCTCCTTGAAAAAAGCTGGTCCTTCAACTACCTCGTTTAGTTTCTACGTTTTGTAGAATGGAGACTCAAGTGCAAAATCCATCAACGATTTTTCTTTGTTTCGACAACAGGACTACAGTTCTCGCAATAAAAAACAATGAATAGTGACACGAAATTGGCTGAAGTTTCAACGTGACGTGACAGAACCAACATACAAAATGAAAAACAGTGAAGAATGTTTAAAGGACGGTAGAGTAGAGAAGAATCTCTTGTGATAACTAAGTAAATTGATCTTATTAGCATTAAATTTAAGATTGTACATTGTGGATAAAAAAGACATTAAATATATTTAATACCAATCAGTGATAAAGGACAATATAAATAAATAACAAAAGCCTTAAAAAAGGCTTCAAAATAACTAAAACTCGTAGCAGAGTGACATCGGGGCAACGGCGGCCACGCAGGCATGGGAATCAAAGTCATGATGAAAGCTTTCAATAAGCCAAAAGGTAAGTTATCTAATAAAATACTTTTTTTCAGCTTTGAATGTTTGAAGACCGTTATGTGTTTGACCGGCTAGACAGTAATTCGATATTTCACATGCACACATAATTATGAAGGAAACAGGACTCTTACCACGATTCTTAATTTATTTTAGTTTTTAACGGACTAGTCTTTGATTAACACATACGGTTGGGGTCTAAAAATGTTTACCAGTTTTCAAACTTGATTCTTTGTCGCAAGGTGTGCATTATAGTCTATATTGCTTTAAAAATGTACTTATTACCTTTCAAAGTTCCGCAGCCTCGATTCTAACAAGTATCTAGACTAGACTTATTTTAAAATTATTGCATTTGTTAAAATAATCAAAACTCTGTCAAAGTAGAAAGTTTGAAAACATATTGAATACTATTTTTACAAAATAAGTAAAATAAAATCTCCTTGAGGAAGCGAAGAAGGTTTGCTCTAAACTTTAAGATGTTGGTACTCTTTATTCTGAGCTTTATGCTTTATCTAATCAAATCAATGGGAACGAATATCGACCTTGTGTCGTATAATTGTCTCTACAATTATGAACCTTAAGGTGGTAAACATTTTCAGACCCCGACTGTACATACTTTTCATCCGTATACCACGTGGATGGTAGCTGTCAAAAACATTTTCTTTTTCTAAATTTCACATAAAAAAATAAAATACACCATGCACCACGCACACAAAGAAAAAAAAAACAAATCTTTGAATGAATTTGTCAACCTTCCAAATTCAGTTTGGTGGTTTGGCCAGTAGCTGACTGGCCAGCTACTGGCTGGCATTTAATAGAGTTTTTATTATTTTCACCCTAAATATATGAACATAAGACTGGCCAGCTACCAACTTTCATGAGTCACTAAACCGCCAGAACTAGAAAATTTTAATTTCGCACATCCAATACCTCAGTATTGTCTATTGCACACCAAACATAGTGAAGGCATCAGACCTCATCCTCGAGTAGCGTCGCTGACGCAACGCTCTCGGTTTCGCGTGCACTTGTCCCAAATGTGAACGCGCCGTGACGCAGAAAAATGAACGCGTTCGTTTTCTGCGTTATTTATGAATCTACGTGTAGTCACTGGACACAACGTGGAGGGAAATAGAAGGTCTTCTATGAGACATAATTTCCATAAACATAACTGGATATTTGGAGCTATATGTCTATCGAAACAAATTATCTGCCTTAATGTCATGTTTTAGATCAAGCTTTCACCAAACAATTAACACTACCCCAAACAAGAGCTTTTACCCTCGAGGTAACTCTTGTAGAGCAAAATCTCAAAACAAGCAATGAAAAGGTCACTTTGTGATCAATTGACAAATAAAATAATGTTGATTCCAGACCAGACAAAACAATTATTGTTGGTTCCTTGGCCCATCTCGTAGGTTCAAGTGGTCCCTCTATTATTTCCGTATTTTGCTAGCTTAGTATTTTGCTTGTGCTTTTTACATGCGCAATGAGCACTGACTAATGATACCTATCAAAGCATGTAATATATCTAATAGGTTGTGAGAGTCAACGCATAGTTGTTAAAACGTGTTCGAAAAAATTTCATTAAGTACGGTGATTCTTTTAGGCCATGTCATGAACACCCCTATTCTCTGGAAACTGGATGCATTCCCTATTTTGCTAACTTGAAGGTTTCAAACTACATGTAAGTGATTAACAGTCGTCGAAAATTAGAGATTACTGCAAGATCTGTTCATCATTGGATGAAAACCTGAAATATTAAAGCAACACCTGCAATGCCCTTCAAACCACCTTCATTTTCACTCTAACCTATTTCTCAGAGTCGTACTTGGTAGCTAGTCGCGTCTGTCTTGTGTAACGGCGATCATTACAATAATTATGACTTATATCTCACGCATGCTCCGCTGATCTTGAAAGTAAGACCTTGTTGAGTCTGAGAATGGAAACTTTGCTGTTTGTATACAAAAGGCGGCTAGTTGTTGCTTCCTCACCTGATTCAAAGCAGGACGTCGGTCCGGAAGCCATCGGGGATAGCTTGGTGTTAATACGATGGTGTTAATTGGCGAGACCAAGTCCTCCTATTGCAAAATAGATACCGAACCAATAGGCTATTTGACAGTGCGAAAAAAACAGTATTATTTGTACGTATTCGTATGAATTAGTTTTAAAACCTCTTTAGAGCATTTTAACTACAAAAACAATTATGATTTGTAAAAAACACAACATTAAATTTGATAATTATGTCTGCAGCCATTGTATCGAAAACGGCCTGGATTGGCCGATTCTATGATGACGTCACATAGCAGTAAAAATGGCGTTTGTCATTCATTCTTTCTTACGTTCATTGGTTGGTTTTCTGGGATGTGACGTCACAATGCCTGTGCGACGCCGTATTGCCCAAAGTAGCGCTTTGGCGGTTTATTTGAAAAGTAAATTATCGTTTGCCTTTTTTAGAAGAAATACACGAAAGAATTTAAAATTATCACTTTCTGAGGACTCCATGAACACCAACAGACAATATGAGATGGCTTTCAGAAATCGGTCAAATAGACTATTATCAGGAGATTTTTATAAAAAAACATATAGGCGTCAGCCAAAAGAAAACTTTTAAGCAGCCTATTTACGTCCCACTGTGGGACACAGGCCTTCTCTCAGAGAGAGAGTATGGGCTTAGTCACCACCCGTCCAACTGTGGGTACTGATTTCTAGCGCTGAGGTATGTGAATAGCTGAGGTACTCGGGTTGTATCACGGATAACATCCAGATTTTTGTATATAATTACATAGTTTTTATATTTTCGAATGAGAATTTAATTGAGAAATTTACAAAATTTTTTCAGTTTCCAAATTGAATCTTCTCACTAATATCTCAAGAAATGCCTCCCAGGCTAACTCACTAAAGTGTCAAAGAATACCTCAGTTTATGACCGAATATTCCCAACATCATAAAAAGCAGTAACAATCGAACACAATAAAGGAGCAACTTACAATACAGTAGCTAATAACGTCGTACATTGAAGGTACAGCTTCACAACTCCCACCTCAAATTATTTACCAAAAAACCTTGAAGACCGTTTTGTAAAAACTAAATAAAAATATTTTCTGTCCAAATGTATCACTGTAAATGCCATATTATGAATACATAATAGTACTATAATAGTGATGTAAATAATTATATTATTATAGAGACGAAATCGTCTAGGAGCGCCAAAATAAATCTAATTATTAACTAACGTAGTCTTCTGACCATTGATGGCTTCTGATCTACCCAGCGTATACGATATAGAAGGTAGCAGTATTGTTTTTGGGACATCAAATTTTCCAACAATCTAGCAGAGCTGTACCTTCATCTAATAGGTAGTAGACACAGCATCACGGCGCAGCCGCGGGGGCGTCCATTCACGCCGCTGATTGGCTCGTCCGGTGCTCGCTCAATGAGATGATGCGCTCGCGCCGCCTCTGCCATTGAGCACGACGTAGACGCATACAGAAATACTACTTTTAGTCCGACTTTATTCTTTTGTGGTTTCTTTCTTTTTCGTATCAAACACATGTCATTATTGCGGTGTTGAATATAGGCCTCCTCTAATGCACCCCCTTATTTCTGTCTCCGGCCATCCTCAGCCGCTGGCAGTAATCTACCTCAAATCCTTGCTACAGCGAAGTGTCTCAAACTGCGTTTGCTTTGTAAAAAAAGCGTCGATTTCTATTCATACTCCATACTCTTTGACGAAGCTTTAAGTGAATTTAGATTGATTTTGTAATGCCTTTTTATTGAATAAACTACTCTACTCTGAAACCGCGCCTAGGTTGACCGGATTATATAATCTGTGGTAGAAAAATCCGATACGACTTAACGGGTTTTGTATATTCATCAATATCAAGAACTCTTACTGTTAGACGAATACAAAGATACTATTGTTCGGCCGCTGGGAGTTTACGATCCTGACACATATGACTAGTGATGGGAGAAAATCAACGTTATCATTCCTTACGTTATTCTTAACTAGCTTTTGCTACTGACTCACGATTAAGTAGTTTTGTTTTTTAGACGACCTTCACTCAGTCATCTCTTGTGCCATTTTCGCAGGCATTTTAGAAGTCATCATCTTTTTTGTGCTGAATGGCGGTGAAGTGTTGTGGCGAGCTGTGCGACCTTTTATTTGAGCCCAGATCAGCTCAATCGCTTTGTACGGCAGTGGTACGGAGAGATTCTGAGAACGCGATGATCATTTTCTAAAGCATGTTCATCTACTTCGTATCGCTAAAGGGACCGTTATTATTTTCGTTATTTTTGGTACGTCACTACAAAAAAAATACGGTTGACATAACCTTGTGACAGCGTAGTAAGGATTTTACGCACGAACATTAAATATTGATTTCTTCTTATTTCACATTTAAATCACTGTGCAAAATATAACATTGATTGTAAGTTTACACAATGATATAGTGTCAATGACAATTATTTGCTAGTAGGATAAATAGAACATAAAAATATTTTAATCGAAAATTTAACGCCACTTCAAGGTTACGTCGTCCGTTCTAACATGACCTGTCAGGATCGTAAACTCCCAGCGGCCGCAAAATATTGTACGATTTTTTCGTGTCAGCGCAATAAAATTCGATAGTCGATAAAAAAAAATACAATAATTGCGAAAACAAATATCTGCTATTCCACAACCCACTGAATTTTCAGAGGCCTTTTTTATAACACGTTGTATTGATACACTTGCAGAAGAGTCTGAATTGGGTCTATATCTATGATGATTCACACATTCGTTTGCGTCACGCGAATTCTGAAAATCTCCCACCAGTCCCGAGATCAGAGTGCTTATACTGAGTTTTTTCCTTCACTTTCGATAGCGAGAGCGTTTGCGATTTGCATAGGTGTGACAAAGAGACAATTATGTGTCGCGCTTTGTCACTCCTATAGAATATGAGTTTACGTTAACGCGATCGAGTAGTTAAAAAAACTCGCACTAAGCACACTGTGCTGTCTGAAGTGAACTGTATATCGTGACGATCATGCCATTTTGTCTATTTATTGAATGTATGAGACACCTCTGTTAATTTTAACCTCAAGACGAGTTTCCATATCTTGAATCTGGTTAGCTATAAAATAGACTAGGTGAGTCGCCTGTGGTTGACGCTGATTTTACACTTCCGATACTTTAATTGCATGGAGTGGACTTTTTATGCCTTGTAAGTGGCTCTGCTATTGAGCAAAGGTCTCTCGCCTACATTCAGCGTGATCACGGCTAGATAGGCTAATGATGCTAGATCCTCTGTGTTTTATTTGCATTGTGGAATTTTAGTACAGAATGGTCTGTGAGGACGCACGAGTTCCAACTTTTGGGAGAATTAAAAAGTGATAGATTGTAACTTCTTGCGATTCTTAATTCTAAAACTGACCGTCTGAATTAATTGGCGCTTATCTTTGTACTTTGGGTAAAATTACGCGGTACTCATTACCAAGCTGTATATCCGTACCAGATAAGAATTATTATGGAAGAAAAAACACTAGTATTGGTGTTTCTGATCATAGCTATAGGTAAGGGTAATAAGCAAGTGTATATAGTTAACTACGCTTCATGTAAGAAATACCCACGTCCACGTGCGGTAGCTTTCCGACCGAACAGAGCCGATACGTGTGAAACCGTTTGAAAAATAACATTGCCTACACCCCTTTCACGGATGGATGGGTGTTTCATGTTAGAACTTAGTTGAATGATTAATGCTACACGTAGCAGTGCCCGTACCTACGTGGTTAACAGATTAACCTGTAAATACCGCTTTTTGAAATCGTATAAGTACTTTCTAATAGTCTATCTTAATAAGTTTTCCTCTTTATAATATTGTTATATAGAGTATAGATTGTCGTTAGTTCGGTTAATTACCGATCAAATGTAATCTATGCTATAATAGGCACTCTTGCTAGCAGATCAACACTTAGGTACCGACACTTAGATTTTTAGCTAATTTTATACAGTGCGGGTATAAAATTAGCTAAAAATCAAATCTGTCAATGACTGTGGCTTAGAGCAAAACTCTCCCACTCTCAAAGTGATGACTTGAGTTCGCCATCAGCCAATTAGGTAATTAAGTAATTCTTCCAGCCTAAAAACAAAGACACGTGCGTAAGAACAAAGGAAAAAGAGCATCCCGAAACGCCGTTAAAAAGAACACGCAAATTCCTTTTACCCCATTTTAAATAATGCTATTGTGTTGTGTAATGCGCAAGCCTGCAACAGGTGTCAAGCGAGGGCTGTTACCACTTGTTGCGGCCCCGTTACAGCCTTATTATAACTCACTCCGATGATAAAGAAGGAAAAATTGCTCCATTTCGACCTTGGCAACAGTTTTACAATTGCAATTATTGAGATTACAGTTTGATAGCGCTACATTCCTCACGAATAAAAGCCTATGATTGAGCAATAAAGTTTGTTTTATTTTAAGTCGATCGAATGCTCTGATTATATCTCAAAGCGTGGCATCCAAGATGATACTGGCCACTCTACTCCTTTTTTTTTTAAATTCCTTATACACGAATGTAGTATGTACTATTTACTTTTTCTTCGACTAGCTAATGGCTTATGTACAAGACAATAATACTGGCCACGACATGGCTCAGTAGCCACTATATTGGAGGAGAACAAAAGCTCGCACCATTCCCTCGCCGCCATTGTTCGATGTTTAAACTTGGCTCGCCGCGTCGCGTGACGACGAGCGCGTGCGCCGATGCATTCAAATCGAAGTCCCTAATTAGTTGTAATTACGTCAAATGTAACAGCCGACTTCTTAAATGCTCCCTTATTTTGACAGGTCCCGAAACAAGTTCTTGGGCCCCTTGTTTTTTACTGCCTTCTCGAGAAATTTACGTAAATTCTTCGATTTAAAGACTAGTAGATAAATTGATCAGGAGCTATACAAACTATGTTTGTTTTAGATTAATTCTTATTGTTTTGGCCTACCCTACCTACATTCTGTGAATAAATTTAATTCTAAGCACTTATCTTCATAAACATTTCCATACCTTACGGGCCCACACTAGGATACCCTATGTCGTGGGAACCGCAAACAGGGATACATCACAAACATGTAAAAATCTAAGACCTGGGTTTATTTTTATCCTCAGCCGGGGTTCGAACCCGGGACCTCTCGCATGGTAGGCAGATACGCTAACCGCTTCGCCACAGAGGTCGTCTTGTTATGTTACATCGAAAATAAAAAAGAACTTCGAATGGTTAGTCAACGTCCTTGTACCCCATGGTCGATCTAACCTCCTGAGCTGATGTCTGTATCTCCGGTCGATTGTATTGTGTTTCTGTTCGCCATTCAAAATTCTCTACACTGGGCAATACCCAGTCAATAGACTGCCTAATCACCTTGTTGTGACACTGTCTTTCCACGGAAAAAATGTAACATTTTGAGGCTATGTAATACCAATCTTCAAAAATCAAAGTCCTACAAACCTCCACCAATGCGGACTTGGCCCCCGTAATGGGATGGCCTTTCCTCAGGGAAGAGACCCGTGCCCCTCGGTGGTGGGGACATCATGAGTTGATGATGATGAATACCAAATAGTTACTAGACTTTTGCTTGTTGAATGAGGTTGAATTTATCAATACTGTAGAAATGGTTATTCAAATACGTAGTATATTTTTGAGTTAAATTGTGGTATGTACACAACAGCAGTTTTTTTAAAATATATATTTTAGTTGCAAAGTCCCCTAACGTAACTGAGTATAAATCGCCGATATAAAGGTTGATCTGCTCTCAACTATACCGGGACTTTATTTTAAAAGTTACGTTTATTTTTTATACGAAAACTGGGAAGTAAAACATCAAAATTAAAGTAAAAAACTAAGTTCAACCTACTTTAACAGAGGTACGGCCTGTGACTAACAAAAGGACACATTGTGCTGCTCAATCAATAATCGGGATTAAACCCATTTAATATAATATAACTGTGTGATGGGCTTGGTTGCTTCGATTTGCTTATTATAATATTCAGTTGATGTTAAGATTCGGTAGTCTAGGTTAAGGCATTCTAGGCAGTCTAGGTTAATTCGTCAGTTTGATGTTGTAAACACACGAACCTGTTACTTTCTATGCAACTATATGAAAACCTATAAATGACTTTTTGGTACAATGTACCTTCCATTTTGCTATATTAGTCGATGATTTTCCTAAAATCCAATAAATAAATAATAAACTTTTTGCTGCTTATATAAATAAAAATAAATAACTTTTTGCTGCTGATATAAATAAACAACACATCTTGTGATGCAGGAGTCGGTCACTGTCATTCATATTTCTCGAAAGAACTGGCGATGGTTTCTTTAAACGTTCGTCCCATTCATTATCCTCTGGCTCGCTGACGGATGAACCTCATCGGAAACCGAGTGCCGCAATTAAACCGAAATCACTCGAGGCACTAATTGCTATAATTACGGAAGCGGAAGTCTTTCTGGCCAGCTTTATGTCTGGTTTTCCGACATAGCTGCGACATTCCGGGCGCACCCGCGACGTGAGATATGTCGCTTATGGAATCGTTCAGGCTTCTTGTTAGCCCTTTTGCTGAATGGAAATCACGGCTTAAATGTCTTTTGATTCAGGGAATTGGTATATCCCTAAGGCCAGAAGTAAGACAATTCGCCAAAAGCCACGACATCGTCCTCGACCAAAACTGGCCAACCACCAATAAATTATCTGAAAATACTTGTTATGTATTCATGTCATGAGATGAAACAAATAATCTTAATACTGGACGTATCCACATTGACTTAGGGGCGGTTTCTGAGTTGAGAATTTTCACTCAGTAAATAACGTAACGTTCGTAACGTAAAGGTACGCTCTGTCACGCTCTTTTTGGGAAATTTAACGAGACAAAACTATAGTTAAGTAATTACTTAGAAAATTCTCAATTATGAAATTGGCCCTTAGTCATCCAATTTGACTATAAAGGTGTAGACGGAATCAAGTGCAATACGGTATTTGACACTATCAACAAAAAAATATTTGAGATGCTCGATTAAAACAATAATTACAAAATGTTTCGGAAATTGTATCCTTTTAATCATTTACTAGTTATGCCAATTTTTAAAAATAAAAGAGTGCTCTGAAATGTGACGTCACAAGCAAGTATTTTGATACAAAATTAAAAGTGACATATGACATTTTGTAAAATACCCAATTGTTTTGTTTCCACTGAATCTCAACTTTTCTCTGACACTTTTAAGCATCAACCCAGCTCGATTTGAGTCCTATGCCACATTTGGAACTGTTAACTGCCTCGTTGATCTAGTGGCATCAGATCTTAACACCATGCTGGGGGTTGTGGGTTCAAATGGCCTCAGCATGGGTGTCTTTCCATGTTTATGATGTCGTGTCCTACTTATCATAACACCTATCCTAGGTTGAGACCAGGACAAGTGATTTGAGTGAGTCCATAAAATATTCAATGGTTTCAATCTGTTACGACATTTGGTTAAATGATCTATGAACATCACTGTGAACAACGCGAATTCTATCATCCGAACTGCCAACTGCATCCTCGTCATTCCTCGTTTATGTTGCTATATGTTGCTCGTAAAAAGTTTCACAACTGAAGTAACTGAAATGTCCCTAAAAAATAAGAGCATTTCAAAAACGTATAACATAACATATAATTTACATATAGGCACATACATTGCTTCTGGCCCCACACTAGGATACCCTGTGTCGTGGTAACCAGAAACAGCGACGTCACAAACATGTAAACATCCAAGACCTGGAGTTTTTTATTCTTCCTAGCCGGGGATTGAACCCTCTAACTTAACCGCATAATGATAATGTGCATATGTATTTCCATGCTGTGTGCGTACATAAAGTGCACAAGTATGTACGGACAACGCAATGATCGTGAATCAGGCGCAGCTGCGCGAGAAATATAGTGCGAGTAAATCACAATGCAACACACATAATAATACAAACACAGAGAGTCTACTTTGGCTTCACTTGAAAACTAGTAAACAGAAACATGTAATGAGCTCAAATTGAAATCATATATTTGGGAATACATTTGCACAGATTTTAATTGAAAAATAAATAAATTCCACCACTTAGCAGCGGTATGCAAAATTTTAGTATTATAGCTTACATAGCATGCAATTTTTTTTTTACGTAGTCTCTCGTGTGTCCCACTGCTGGGCAAAGGCCTCCCCTTCTGCTTTCCATCTCTTCCTGTCTCCAGCCACCTATATTAATTTAAAAATTATCTACAACAATACCTACAGAAAAAATAATAAAATATAATGTCCGTTAGTCACATGTCCAAGTTTATGATGTCATACTATTAAATTACTAAATTATATAATACGAGTACTATGTACATTCGTGTCTTAAATGAACAAATATAATTTTACAAGTCATTGTCACCTAGATCTCATTAACAGTATTCAACAGAGTGATTGTTGCAATGACACTAGAGGGAATCAAAATGTATAGGGTACTTTTCGTTGACCTAGAAGTATAAAATTTGGCAAGTAATATCGTCTTATACTTAGAAAAATCTAAAAACTATATTTATATTTTTTTTTTTTGTCTTTGACGGCGGGAGAAGCACGGAAAAAATTACCTACAAATTACGGAACTCTCCGTGGGTGAGTCCAAGACGCACTTGTCCGGTTTTTCAATATATATTATTTTGTTGTGAATCAACTAAAGTTTTCTATAGTTGACCTTTTGTGTTTATTTTTTGTGGCACAGAGCTTACAAATATGCCTCGACATTATAATGTCTTTATACTCACTTTGCCAACCACTGGCATCGTTCTGAAATATTTTAACAATACCTCCTGTTTAATGCGATTCCAATAAAATATTTCACAGTTTTATAATACGCACTTTATAACGATCGTACGGTCGTTAAGCATACGTGGCGCAAGCGCAATGTATCGAGGTTGTTACAACTTCAGTGAAATATAGGAGCAAAGTATGGCACTCGCTTTCTGTGAAGGAAAATAAAAAAACTCACGTCCGTAATCCCCGAGCGGGTAGGCAGAGGCACCACTCACTCAAAATATCGCAAGGAAACCTTAGTTCGGAGGAGCTTTTTATAGCTACCTCAGCTAGGGGAGCAATACGTCAAGATAAAAGTTTATTCCGTTACCGGCTAGCGTTATTTTACTTTATTTCAACGCGTACAGTCTGTTATCTTTTAGAATATACCTCGGGCCCTACAGTAGGCTTCGGCTTTCGCTGAAAGCACACGAGTGTAATACTACTTCCTGCTCTGTATAAGTGAAAGTAAGTGTCATATTAGTTCTGATTTCGAAATTAAGTCAATATTAGTTTCGATATTTCTATTACACGAATATATCCGATTCTATCCGGTAGTAGCCGAGGTACATTCTAAAAGCTAACAGGCTGTACGGCGGCGTGATGTCGCTGCGTAATAATTATAGTGGGATAAAATGTTTATCTAGACCTTATGCCCCCTAGCAGAACAATACTTTTTTTTTGTGTATATCGTTACAACTTTCACATTTTCTTATACAAACTTTTTAAAGCTTGATTGTCCTAATAATTATTATGTAGGTAAAATGAGCTCTATTTCCTTAACATAAGAACTGTGAAAGTCAAAGTGTAAATGTATATTATTATGTCTACTGCTTGACGCGGCAAACGTTGTTGTTATTATGAAAATTATTTATTCAAAACACAAGGTTTTGCACATAGGCGATATTAATTGTAGTTTGCCTTAACGTTGTTTTTTCCATATTTATAACTCTATTACCTATTCTCAAATCTAATAACACACACAAAAAAATCACGAAAATCAGTTAAGCCGTTTCGTAGAAGTTCGATATCAAACCCTGTGACACGAGATTGTTATATACCTATTAGATTAGGTAAATAAAAATAAAATTGTCTTACATACAATCATAAAATCACGCCTGTATCTCGTAGGGGTAGTCACGATCCGACCTCTATTGCTTCATCAATATTTATTAGTCGTTGCTGGCTGGTTTCTAGTACATTTTATCATACACTACTAATAGATCTCTTATTTGACGTAATTTTCACAAAAGCACCAAAAACGAGATAAAACTCAGACTGCTTTCAACTCATGAAATTAATATGGAAATAAATGACAAACATAACGATGAGCGCATTTCAGGCTGCACTATATTAAAAATAACTCTCTAATATTTTAAGTCTCGTATCTCAGATCTCTAGCCAAATTGAGTAGTAGAGAATTAACTAAAAACATGCGGGAAAAAATTCCGATGTCATTGACCTTTCCTACCAGAAAAAGAAAACTACATATTGAATAATGATAACACAAGCTTCGACTAGAGCAGATGAGAGCACACAGCGAGCGGACACATAATAATACGACAAAAGAACAAGACTATCTCCCTATCACGAATATATCAATCGTATTATTTGAGCGTTGGCATGATTGGCCGAACTCAGCTCATGCAATTCAAATCGGAACTTCGTATTTCAAAATTACGTTTCGGATTTTCGATCTGAACCTTTTCTATACTTACCTACGGATCATTTTCTTAATTACATATAGCTTAAGCAGCATCTAACCAGAATTCTTCAAGCTAAAATATTAATGATTATATTATAAGAGGCAGCCTCGGGTGCAAAAGTGAGGGTCCGGAATGCGTCGTGAATTAAGCTTAAAAGTTCAAATTCAAATATTTTTTTCACCATAAAAACAAAATGTTTACCTCACTAACGCCAAAATTGGTGGTTTTGTTAATTTGAAAAAAACCTCATCATCATCAACCCATTATGTCCCCACCCAGGGGCACGGGTCTCTTCCCTGAGGAAGGTATAGGCCATTACTCCTAACAACCCGGGGGCCAAGTCCGGATTGGTGGAGGCTTGTAAGACTAGTGGCTGGTCTTACTGTAAGAAGTTTTCAAGCCGCCCTAAGGCCTCTGACTTGGCTTAACGACTGCCATCTATCGACGGCAGCCGGCACCAACTGCTTAACGTGCCTTGCGAAGCACGGAACCGCTCGGAAAAATGCCACTAGCGTTAGTCATAGACAGAAACCCATCCATGGACTGAACGCGCCGTATGTTGCTTAACCTTAGTGATCGCTTAAGATCACTCAGGCAGCCCAGGCTACGAGCGATTCAAAAATAAAAAAAACCTGTAACATACTTATCAACAACATCTATACCACACCATCACTTGACCTGGTCTCAACACGTAAATACACCCAGACTGAGGCCATTTGTACAAATGTACGGCGGCCCCCTGTGGCAATTGAACCCACGACCTCTGTGTAAAGTGCCTGAACGGCTAGACCCGAGGCAGTCAAATCAAGTCTCATGTATATAAATTGGTTAGTTAGTTAGAACTAAGATTTCCGAATTTAGCCTCAAGATTGGGCCATTGTACGTAGTATATTAAAAAAATACTTCATAAATTGGCTATTCTGAGAAAAAATAGAAACTGAAGTTTATGTACCTACTTCTGAGTAGTACTAATTCTATCTTATAAATATCCCTGGTTAATCAATATTGAAGTACCTACATACTAAAACCTTAAATTTGTAAACTTGACGAATTTTACAAAAAAAAACATTTCCGTAAATACTCTGTCACATTACGCCAGCGCCTTGTCGTAAACGACGATGTGGTGTTTTCGTCAATTCGTTTTGGTAACTCAATCTTAGAATTTTGCAGCCGAGAAGCTTTGTGCACAGAGAAACAGATACTTCTCGCAAATGCAGAGGCATCCTTCTGGGATAAGTCAGTCGTGGAGCGGCCAGCGACCGTGGGAGAGCTGCACAAATCTCCGCATCTCGAAACTGGTCGGCAGGTGCGCGGAGCAACACCCACACATACGCAAACCGCCTTATAAACAAGCCCGCCTGTACGCACACACGGGGAAACCCGCCTCGATTATGAATGAAGCCTCGGACAGCAGCCCAGTACTTACAATCGAGATTCAAGAGTCACTTTTTTATCCACGTGATTTATTTTACGCCATCAGACGGACTCGACTTTATTAATTTTTAACGCGTTGGTTTATTGATACGTACGTAACAATCGCTCGTCGATTCTTTAATTAGGGACGCCAGAAGCTGTTTGGCAGCTTTCTTCAAGACTTAATATTAGTTACATCTGACGGGTAAATGAGGATGGCCGAGGACATGCACGTCCGTCATTAGACAAGTGCTCTGATTGATTTCACATTGTTTCAGGTTGGTTGAATTTCACACCAATCCATTGAATCTGAAGTCCCATTAACGTAATATATAAACGGTAGGTATCTTAATTTTGGTTGGCAGTTTGTACACACTAACACCACACCAGGGTAAAGTTAAGTAAGACTCGTCCATGGAAAAATAATAACAACTTTCGTCAACTACCGAAAACCTTGAACAAAGTAATGGACACAGTTGTGAAGACTACCTTCAGTTAAGTACATCATCTCCTAATTAAAAGTATAATATAGAGAGAGAGTCCATGTGAGAGTCTACATATAGGCATATTGCTGCAATATAAACAACGCCATCTGAGAAAGACAAAACAAAGTCGTTAGAAAAAATAAATCGCAGATATCCGACGAGTAAGAAATAGAACAAAGAAAATTCTTATTTTCTTTGTTCAATATTTGTTTTGTCTACGTTTACACAAGAAACGTATTACGCTGCATGACTGCCTCGTTAGTTTAGGGGTTGAGGCGTTTACCTACCAAGACAGAGGCCGTGTGTTTGATTCCCACTGGGTGGGAAATACATTTGTACAAATGGCGTCAATCTGGGTGTTTTTCCATGTTTGTAATGTCTGCCTGGTTACCATAGCACAGGGTAACCTAGTTTGGGGCCGGGTGAAGTGATTGGCGACCTCTGTGGGGCAGTGGTTAGCGCATCTGCCTACCATGCGAGAGGTCCCGGGTTCGAATCCCGGCTGGGGACAAAAAAAAACCCAGGTCTTGGATGTTTACATGTTTGTGACGTCGCTGTTTCTGGTTCCCACGACACAGGGTACCTATCCGAGTGTGGGGCCAGAAGCAATGTACGTGCCTGTATGTAAATGTTATTGTGTTGTGTGGAGTTTATTATTATTATATTATACACGCGAAAATGCGAAAAACATAACTCTACGCTTTCGCAGTAGGATTAAAAAAAAACTCACATATCCACGCCAAATTCGACTCTCTCCCTACTGCCTTAACGAGGATTTTCGCTTGTTGCAGACATCCCGTCGCAGGTGCCGCCGCTCACGCCCGGCACGAACAAGAAGATGGCCGAGGCGCTGAAGGCCACCTTCGCCTCCTGGGAGAAGGAACAGCTGCGCCTCGGCGTGCCCAAAGGTAAGGGAAATTCGCCTTTCAGTCCACACCGTAGGGGTTTTTTTTATACTTCACTAAATGGACATAGATCTATCAAAGCGAGGCATAGTCTGGCGCCTAAACCCCCCAACTGGCAGCCATTTTGGAGGAATATTTGAAAGTGGGGTACGATCCATGAAATATCACCTAAAACCCGTTACAGGCCTTCAAGTGCTGACTTACGAAGAACTGACAACAGTACTCTGCAAAATTGAGGCCGTTCTCAATTCTCGTCCCCTTTGTGTTATATCGACACAACCGGACGAAGTAGATGTCCTTTCGGCGGTACACTTTATAACTGGAGGTCCGTTGGTATCTTTGCCAGAACCCCCACTGCATGACGTGAAGATTTCTCCGCGTGAGAGATGGCAGATGCTTCAGAAACTAACTCAATGATTCTGGCGTGTTTGGCAACGTGACTAACTTCATACGTTGCAGCAGCGGGTTAAGTGCTTCCATGGTCAGGCCAACCTTCAAGTTGGAGACGTCGTTATGATCATCGATCAAAATGTGCTTCCCCTGGAGTGGCGTTCCGGAAAAGTAACCGCTCTTCATCCTGGCTTGGACGGTGTAGTACGAGTGGTTACTGTTCGTACACAGAAGGGATGTTTTCGACGACCGGTCGCTTAACTCTTAGTATTTTTTTTTACTAAAGTTGCACATTAATACATGTATTCTCTCTTGTAAACTTAGTAATAAGTGAATAAAAATTTTATTCAGAGTAATATTCATAAAGTGGCCTCTGCGGCCTTCACGACCTCTGTGGCGTAGCGGTTAGAGCATCTGCTTACCATGCGAGAGGTCCCGGGTTCGATCCCCGGGGAGAAAAAAAAACTCCAGGTCTTGGATGTTCACATGTTTGTGACGTCGCTGTTTCTGGTTTCCACGACACAGGGTACCAGGGTGGGACCAGAAGCAATGTATGTGCCTGATGTATATAAATGTTTATGTTTATGTTTCTACCTCCAACATGATCGGAGTCTATGGTTGCCTAGCACATTCATTCCAGTTCAGTCGTTTATGCATCTTGTACTTTCATTCTTCATACAGGTTATTTCTGGCATTGTTCATCTTTCGATCTAATGGGTGGGAGTCCCATCTACATCCCTACTCTAAACTATCTATCCTTATTTCTTTATTTTCATATTGGGTTTTTTAGGGGTACAACAGACACTGGCGTTTTATTTATTTTTTGTCTACCAATAGCTTTTTACACCGTAGGGGTTAGCGTAAGCAGCCTATATGCGTCCTATAGCTGAGACCATGTACTGTACAGGCCTTCTATTATGCCTCCTCTAGACTTCTCGTAAAGTTCTTCGACAAAGTACTAGGGATAGTTGACCGATACACGTCGCTACACACTCGAGGTTGGACGAAGTAAGACGAAGTGCCTCTCCACACTACCGTATTCGCCTAACCTCGGTCAACTTCGCGAAAAGTGTGGAGGCCACATTAGGGACAGAAAGAAAATATGGGCTTAAGCTGCGTTTTCGCGGTCGTGGTGCGCTCTGACCAAGTACGCCATCCGAGTAAAGTAATGCTTCTTGTTGGATGGATTTTCGTCACGACACTAAGCCAATCAGAAGCATGAGTTTACTCGGATGGCGCACTCGGTCCGAGCGCACTAAGATCTCAACGTGTATCTACAGCAATCACTTTCTGGGAATTTCGAGATCTCAGTCCTTATTTTGTGCGCAACATATGCTTATGGATTCCTAGAAAGAAAGAACGAAGACTTTTATTAGAATTGTCACAGAAACACAATGTAGACACAAGTACGTAATAAACAAAATACACAAATGTCAACTAAACAAGAAAAGCAAAATAAAAATTAAATAAAAACAAAATAAAACAAAACGTCCGTTTTTAAATCTACGGCAGCAGGGCTCCACACAGTAGTGTATGGTGCCCAGCCAGCCTCAACCCTAGCGTGTAGCTGTTGAATTGAAGATTTGGTGCTCGTGATTTAGGATCACTAAGGATTTTACATGATGTTTTCCTTTACAGTTAGTGGATGATGTTGCTACAACAACTCAATATATATGAATTTTATTATAATGAAAGTTATAGCAGGCCTGTTTCACTAAGCGAGTCGGTATCGAACGCGTAAGTACATGCGGCGACCACTCCGGAGTGGCAAATAGGTAGGAATTCAGGCGCCAGAAGAGGTAAGAGTTACGCGGTAGAAAGAGAGGCAGCATGTAGGTGAATATAACGTAGCTTTAATAGCGCCGTGCGATATGAATTGCACCTAATTGTATCGCTGCTAGAGTCCCTTTCTCTGTTGATTGATTTTGCGGAGTCAATCTTCTGTACCTGTACTATTAGTATTCTGTGGTTATAGTAAAAATAATACTCGTTTAAATATTTAGGTAAAGTGAAATAAACTAAACTAAAAGTAAGCTGCGTTAACGGAACATATTCTACCAATTTACGTGGTAAAATCGCTCTCATTCGATTATTAGATACATCATGCCTAACATTTCTCATTAATTAATTTAAACCTGTACTTTTCACTGGTTTTAGAATGAAAAAGATGTATTTGATATTGAATCAACTGATTACCTAAAAAAACTCCAATTCATTCTTTATAACGGTTTTTTTTAATCTGTGATAAATTAGTATAATATATTAGTAATATGTATAACATAAGAATATTTTTTATTGCACACCGGAAAAAAAAAACACAAAATAGTACAACATACTAAGGAAAACAGAGTGTTACTTACAAACAACAAATTGCTTCGTATGTTTACAAACAAAACAAGTAACTAACAGTAATAACATTATGCCATGATCGCTCCTACTAACTTGAACCCAACTGGTTCTGCCGCACAGACCGTTTATGTAGCACAATGGTGTCTATTGCACAGAACATAAGAGCTACTTTTGAAGAATAATTCTGTTGGAGACATTACTAAGGAGAACAAAGTGTAGTGGGTTCCGTATGGTAATGAACCAATTTCATTAACAACAGATCGTGAGATAATGTCTTCTCGGTTGTTTTATCTGGACATCAGCTCATGTGATATCAACTTGTATGTGTAAACTAGCTAGATGTCTTCGAATAGATACCTTTACTGGTTGAAACTTTTAATTTTATTAGCTTACACAGTTATGCTTGTATGTCCGTAATGCAGCGAGGGTAGACCCTCGACCCTCAACCGATGAGGTATGTGATCACGATAGATCGTGATCACATACCTCATCGGTTGAAATTGCCAGTCCGTGATGGGCAGGCGTGGTGATTAACTCACACTCTCTCTGAGAGCAAGTCCGTGTCCTGCAGTGGGATATAGGCGGTATTATAAAGCGGTGAAAAATATTTTTCTTAGTGTATATTCGTAGATGGCATCATTTATGATAAGTATTTTTGTGATGGGGAAATATATTAGCCTTAAAAACACCACGCTTTTGGGGGACAAGGCCACCGTTGCTCACTGCTGGGTATAGACCGAGTAGTGAGCAACGGTGGGCTGATGATGATGATGATGATGATAGATGGTAAACAAAGTTTGTTTGTACAATGTTATTATTTATTACAAGAACTCGCTCTAAAGATCCAATGATGGAACGAAAACCTTAGTGTAAGATGTGTTCACATACCTTGATACCGCCAATTTTATTGGCTTAAACACATACTCTAATCCCATAATTTCGTCTGTAATTCCTGATTTACATACAATAAAGAATATTCTATCTATCTATACTCTCTCCGTCTCTTTCTGAGAGAATGTCCGCGTCGTACATTTGAATTAATATAGCATGTTCATGCATTGATAGAACACTGAAACTGTCAAGGTATGCAACGGTACAAGTTCTCAGAATTCCACCCATTGCAATGGCAGTTGTCTTTTATTTGGAAGGCCATGTGAGTGTTCTGGGTAATTATTGTTTTCTTACTGTACGTTTGTGCGATAACTTGCGTTTGCATTGCGAAGCACAAAAATACCTAATTACGCCAGATTTCTATCAATAAATTAAAATGCATTGCGTGGCGATGTTAGGTAGATGCAGCTGCCTTGGCGTAATGTTTTAATGCAGCCTTCTATACACACTCATACGCAGGTACGCAACGTTATCTGTACCATCGGCACTCGTTTTTCTTGAACCACCAAGTCGTACCTATAGAGGAGCTACAGCTACATGGTCTAACAAAAATACGTAACGGTATCAATAAAGGATCTCATTTATAGAAGTCCCCCTTTAAACTTTGCTAACGCATTTGTTATTACCTGTAGTACCTAAATATAACACCTTATAAAATTAAAGTTTTAATTTTGCTCAAGTGTGAGATATGACCAAATTCCCGAGGCCAGACAGCAGTGCCTTACCTTGAGAGAGGCCTGTGCCGAGCAGTGGACTATCTGAGCTTGATAGATTGGATCGCTAAATTAGCGTCGATAGCTGATCAGTGTCTGCACCTCCACTACACCTATGTAGCTTAATTAGAGCCGTGGAAAGCGGTCGAATTACTCACAGGACCTGTTTCTTATCTGCTGACGTGTTATCACTGTTACCATTGTACGTCTACTGCGCGAAAAGTCGGCGATATCGGCGCGCGTCGCTACGTGGGACAGCTTACAGGCTCGATGTCGAAAGGAAATCTGACTTTCCTCTATTAGTTAGATAGATAGATTAGCTGCCTGTGTTCTGTCACCGGCTCTATTGACTAATTGACTCGCCTTTATTATGTCACTTAACTGGGTGTCTTGTCTGGAATAGAGCATGTAGAAATTTTTCAACATAACTTGTGCCTTATTTGGCCAGTTTTGTGCAATAATTCTTCCTATTCTGGGTTAGGGGTGAGTGGACATGATCTGTAGCAAATTAACATTACATTACATAAACTCACGCCTGTGTCTTGGTGGGGTAGGCAGAAACCATGGCTTGCCAATAAGGGCTTTTCAGAGCGTCATAAAAAAAAAATAGTACCGAAAATTACCGGTAGATGGTGCTGACGTCATGACATCACTGTACCTTATCGTGGTTCCTGTCCTATGTTTTTACAAAAATGCACAATGCATGGGCTAGTCATGAGCAAAGACACAATTCACGTACGTATGTGATGAACAAAGTAAAAATACTTCTATAACTTTCAAGTTCCAACAGTTTCGAAACAAAGTCTAGTTAAGATCATAAACTACAAAGAGATGTCTAGACTATCACAGATTAATAACGATTAAAACCATAGACCTAAAAACATGATGACATTTGGTCTTCTTGCAGCGCCATCTAGTTTTTTTTAATGAACTCAACTGACAGCTGTCATTGAAAAGCCCTCATTGACTCGCCTTTATTCTGTCACTTAACTGGGTGTCTTGTGTGGAATAGAGCATGTAGAAATTTTTCAAGATAACGTGTGCCTTATTTGGCCTGTTTTGTGCAATAATTCTTCCAATTCTGGGTTAGGGGTGAGTGGATACTGGATATGATCTGTAGCAAATGAACATTACATTACATAAACTCACGCCTGTGTCCTGGTGGGGTAGGCAGAAACCAGGGCTTTCCAATTGCCACGATCCCGAAAAACCTATTTCGCTTTGTCAACATTCATTAGTCTGCTCGCAGATGTACCAGTTGCTTAGCACTCAACCTTTACAGGATCGCATTTTACTCGATTCGAGTACGATTAAGGATACAAAATGAGCGGTGGTAGCCTATTGGATAGAATCGGAAGTGGGAGACCCAGTTCGATTCCCACTGCATGGTTTTCCAAGTTACATAAGTTATGAAGTAATGAGTGTACAACACTTATGAAGTTATAGTAACAATACCATTCGCTAACTATGAAGGAACACATCGTGAGGAAACCTGAGTGTCTGAGCGTGGTGATTAAAGCCCATATTCTCTCTCTCTCTCTCTCTCTCTCTCTGAGAGAAGGTCTGTGCCCTAAAGTGGGACGTAATATAAGCTGCTTACAATGCAATAAAAATGTAAAGGTTGATCAACTGTCGACATTACATTACAGACGTGTTCAAATTACTTCGCATAGACTCTATGTATGTACTCAAATTCTTACTCCAACAATTGGGTATTTGACAGAATGTCAAATGAGAATTTTGTATGAAAATACTTGCTTGTGACGTCACATTTCAGAGCACTCTTTTTATGTTTCATCTATTTAAAAATTGTGATAACTAGTAAATGATGAAAAGAAAAACATTTTCTGAATCATTTTGTAATTTTTGTTTTAATCGAGCATCTCAAATAATTTATTGTTGATAGTGTCAAATACCATACTATTCACATCTTACTGCTACATTTTTCTAACTCTCTCTGAGAGTAGGCCTGTGCCCTACAGTGGGCCGTATATAGACTGTTTACGTCATACAAGAGTCATCGTCAAACAAGCTAAATCGAGATCACGTGACATCCGGTGCTATTCGGCGGTGCGCCCGCGCATCGGAAGTGCGAATAGACGCGGCGCAGACTCACGCATTTCCGGCGAGTTAGGACAACGAACTTGCCATGCTTAGAATGAATACAAGCTGAACCGCTCTCACTCTTTTTGACAATGTAAAGCAAGATAGGGTGGCTCTTACTTACGTGGTATCGAGTCCATGTATCGAGTATGAACTCATATTGAGAAGGATTACGTGCCACATTTTACTGCATGCACAATGAAATTACAGTACTATGTAATAACTAATTAATTACATCGCCCACAACTTGATAATGGTCACACCTGCAGTACTGATGAACTCAGAATTGCACTGAATTTGTCAAAAAATCTTTCTAACAATTTTTTATTAAAAATAATGTCTTGTATTGTAGAGTTGATATAATTATTACTCATTCTTGACGACAAGGAACTCTACCTTTCTCGACTAATATGAAAACAGGTGTTAGTTCGACTACAAACGTAGTCCGGAGGCACCGTCGCTGGCGACTTGTTGTCAACATAGGCACATACCACTATGGGATAGTACAGAAGCACAACTTCATAATGCTAACGAAAATACGACTTTAAACCACAATACCTTCTAAGCCGTTTATTTCCTGAGCGTGGTGTTGGTTAGAATGATATTCTTAATGATACTGAGAATACCTGAGCTTTAGGCTTTTCTGAAATGCCCTTGACATCCAACATTAACATCCAACATTGAGCAGAGCATCTCCGCTTCTATGTTCCATGGCCGTCTGTCAACGCGCACAAACAGACCGGCGCGTCCGTCGCATTTACATAAATGTTAATGGAACAACACATCGCCTTTGGGTGGCTCGTCCAGTGCATGAGAATTGAGTTGCAGTGGCACTCCGCCTTACAGTTGCAGAGAGTGTTTACTGCTGGCTAAATATTTATTTCGAGTAGCGGACCTTGATTTTAAAAGGCAGGTCTAGTGAATGCGTCCCGGAGGGTAGGCAGCGATCGCGATTAATGTCGTCCTTTGCTAGGCATGTTAAGCAGTTGGTGCCGGCTGCCGTCGAAAGATGGCAGTTGTTAAGCCTAGTCAGAGGCCTTAGGGCGGCTTGAAAACTTCTGACAGTAAGGCCAGCCATTACAGAGCCAAACAAGACAGTATTACAAGCCTCCACCAATCCGGACTTGGCCCCCGTGGTGGAGTATGGCCTATACCTTCCTTAGGGAAGAGACCCGTGCCCCTCGGTGGGGACATAATGGGTTGATGATTATACCACAATCTTCATCCCCAGTTTAACACTTCCCAAGATCCTGACAGGATCCTGTAGGTACGCACACCGGTTGCGAGTGTTGACATGTTTCTGGTAACACTATATAATATATAGTTTTGGTTCAAAATCATCAGCCAGTTATTAAATAGCGCGATGAACTCTACGTGAGTGTAGAGATAACTGTACAGTACAATTATCTACATCAAAAGCTCTTATTACATTTTCTAATGTTTCCTCTAAATACACAGAAGGAACCGAACGTAGAACACATAGAATAAAGAATATTCTATCTATGTATCTATCTAACACATTTCAGTCCACAATAAGAATAAACAGAAATTCAGCTCCGTAGCACTGAAGGTTTATCGATTATGAAGAATCGCGTATTGACGGGCGTAATCCGTCCAAATTAGAAAGATCGGGATAGGAAATTTGATCGGCATCGGCGACGAAAACAATAAAATAGAGTACCTACATGTAATGTTGCCTAGATTTCAAATCTGTTATTTTGTGAATCAGATATCATCTAAATAGCTATGTACATCTATCGTTACAAGAGAGTATTTACGTACCTATTTACTTTACATTATTACTTTTTTTTTGGTACAGCAAGGAGGTAAAAGTCAAATCGTATTACTAAATTCACTTCACAAATGGATGAAGAAAGAGTGTGGTTCTACTCTCTAACAGTTTAATCTATTTTATTTTTTATGCAGCGTTAGTATTTACAGTCTACGGATCTTTTAATTCCCGGGGGAAGGAAAAAACATCTCCCTTTTAATTGCGGTGCCTCATGTTCCCGATCGTAAAGTGAAATGACTAAATGGAATTCGAGACCTGTACTTTTCTGTACTGATATTTTAATAAGAAGATCGCCTCAGAGTGTATACTCGAATAGGTCAATTCTTACCCAAATATAGAGCCTATGCCGGTTAGAACAAAAGTAAATTTTCTTGGAAGTGTTCTTTGTTCAACTTTGTCTTTTTTTACACTCAGAAGACCGTATAGAGTCTTAGATAAGAGCGAAACTCTAACAAAAACACACACACACACGTCCGTTGTAGACTATACCTAAGCCAGGAATGTGAGGGTTATTTGCACTATAATGATTAGTTTCCCGCGATAAACCAGCGTCCTGGTGATGGAAAACCAAATGGTTTTATTTAAAACCCACTATTTACCAGGCAGGTAACGTACTTAATCCCTGGTAAATTAAAAAATACTGAGAAAGGTTTTTTATAGGTTCTTGGTCCTTCTTTTTCTATTACATGTATTTGTAGATACTTTACTACATGTTAGACATGTTAGATGTACTAAAGTTAATATTTTATGGCATTAAAATAGCGGGTAGATATAAATTGTTGGACTTGTCGTTGCTTTAAGAATCTTATAGTAGGATCTTATCTTTTTGCTGCCTTAAAGTTTCATTAGTTTTAGCAACATACCTATTTAAAACTATAGCGATATTTATCTACCCAAGTAGGTGGTATAATGGCTATTTTATTAAGTAACAAGACGTCCGAGATCTTTACTCTTATCTGTGTCTCTGTTGACAGTTCCTATCTGCAGAAGCTAATGGCAACAGACGGTGCTAATAAGCCAATGAATTGTTATTGCAACTTAACAGCCCTCGCGAATGCTTTGCTCAAGCGAGGAATGTGTAGGGGAGCGCTTTTTGCTAAGGCTTAGGTTGTTTGCAGTTCTATTTTCTACTGAACTATTCGAATGGAGTATGCATCTGCCAAAAAAGATATTGTTAAATTTTGGAACAAAACAATCTATTTTAATTTGTTAACCCAAGTCAGGTTACCTCTAATCTTAGTCGTTAACTTATAATTAATATTATTAATAGCATATATACACCTAAAAATAACTTGTCACCATTTTTTTTATTTCACCCTTAAAACCTATACAGGCAACAAACTTCCGTAACGTAAAACTACTTTCGGAATACAGTAGAAGGCACTTCAAGCTTAATACCTGTGTACTCTACTTTCATTAACATTGCGGACGATTTTGCAACTAAAATTGGTTGGATGTACAGTCATACGACGCCGACGCTTAAACTGCCAACCATTATAGCTTAGTCAATACCGTTTAAAATATGTGAAATCTCGCAGCACAGAGCTATAATTGTTTTTAATAGTTGAAAAAGCTAATAAATACGAACGACAGAGCTCTACACAGTAGCTGATTGCACTCGCCTATTAGTAAGGTAGTCGGAATTCTCTTAGGAGAAATAAATATTTTTTTAATAAACACAAAAACCGTCTTTCCTAAAGAAGCGGAAATAGCATTGAAATAAATGTTGAACTTTGTTGCTTATAAGTACGACCTACAGTTCGGATTTTTTATTATTTTGTGGGTAAGTAAGATAAAGAGGATATTATTTACTGTACACCAGGAATTACATTTAAAAGTCAAATTTATAAAGTTCAATTGAACTAATCTGGTGATATTCTGCTGTCCGTTTAAGAGTTCCAAGTCACTATTTCAAGAGCCTTTATCATATCTTCATCTAATTAAAATGGGAGTAAGAAAAAGTACACACTTTGAAATAAAAAAATATATCATCTAGATTGATTAATAACATATAAAGAAGATATAAGATGACATAGCCAAAGTACAAAAAAATAGAGATTCTTCTCGTCAATATGAACACCTCATAAAATGAGGAAATCATCGAAAATGCGTAAAACAATTAGCCGTTCCATACATTGTAATTTCATGTACCGCCATACCTACATTAAAATGTGTGGAACACGATTCGCGTTTTTTTTTTTTATGTCAAAGTTTTATTTTCCGTGAAAGTTCGCATTGACAAGTAGGACTTCCCATTTTTGGATGTATGTGGTGGGGAGTTAGGATACGAGTACATAGATATTACCACTTACATCGGAGATCCGTGTTGGAGTAATATTTACAAAAAAATGCTACTCTTAGTAAAAAAGAAAATTCCTCATTTTATTGAAGTCGGTTAGAAAGATCGTGGAACGCGAAGAGCGTGAGATGGCTAATAATGAATAACTAGTTTAATTAAGGCTCAAAAGGACACCGCCCGAGGGACGAGCCGTAAATGTTGTAATAGAGGCTTTTATACCATAGTCCGCCAGAGCATGTGCACATTTCCATTGAAGGATGGTTTTGCGATGACAGTTACCCCCGTTTTCTCGTAGATTTCACATAGTCTGTGAATCTACAGTGCATTAACAGATAGTGTATCAGGAGCCGGGAGTTGGTTCAGTACTTAATAGGTAATTAATTTGGCTCGCCTGTAGTACGGTTAACTGCTGATCCTTAAGTTTTTGTCGCGGTTGCCAGTAACATAATCGAGTAAAATTCATCGTGTCCATCTCAACACTTTAAAATAGAGATTTTAACTATAAGTTATGATTTCTAAAATAAATGGCTTAGACTGTAGTTTTACCAATAGTAACTATAAACAGGTTGCCTTTAAAATTGCTCTTTTTAACTTAAAAATATATTTTTCTAACTTTAAAATGAGTAGGTATATGACGACCAATCGACACATTCTCCTTATCAGAATCTTGACACAATAGCACTGGGTGAACATGTTATACGTATTTCGAAGTAAGTAAGCAATACATTTATGGCCCTGTCTCAAATATCGAACCTCCGTTTTATCAGAAATAAAATTTTTAAAAATATATATTTTTTTAATTTGTAGGTATATTATGGGATAGGTAGGTAGGTAGGTATGTTATTTTACTGCAGTATTACTTTTTTTTACAGTGCGAAGTATCAGTACATATGTTTGAACCATTTCATTTTCCAAGTTATTTCCAATGTTTAAATAGCTCATTATATCGCATATGGCAACATTTCTTCAGGGTGGTCACCCTTTCATAGATCTTGTATTTTATACGGCAAAATGAAGCTGCACATAATCTGTTGGTACGTAAATGTAGTCATAATACCTGGCTCCCGCGCTTACGCGTCCCGTTGAGCGCTGGTTCTGTTAATTAATTACATCCTTCTCGCCGCATTGAGTTACCTGCCCGCCTGCGACTCGTTTCTCTTCACAAAGACGCTTTACTAACCTTTTGTAAAGGTTTTACAAGCATTTTGCATTTTAAACGGTTTGCATTGACGTATACCTGAATCGCTCGTAGCCTGGGCTGCCTGAGTGATCTTAAACGATCACTAAGGTTAAGCAACATACGGCGCGTTCAGTCCATGGATGGGTCACCGTCTATGACTAACGCTAGTGGCATTTTTCCGAGCGGTTCCGAGCTTCGCAAGGCACGTTATGCAGTTGGTGCTGGCTGCCGTCGATAGATGGCAGTCGTTAAGCCAAGTCAGAGGCCTTAGGGCGGCTTGAAAACTTCTGACAGTAAGACCAGCCACTAGTCATACAAGCCTCCATCAATCCGGACTTGGCCCCCGTAGTGGAGTATGGCCTATACCTTCCTCAGGGAAGAGGCCCGTGCCCCTCAGTGGGGACATGATGGGTTGATGATGATGATGATGATACCTGAAAATAAAAAATATATCTCCTCCGTATGGAGGAGAACTAACGATTAACGGTCCTAATTATAATAAACGCAATAATATATTATATTAAATGAAATATTGTATTCCCCATTTTTCATTATGGATATCGAGAAAAATGAGAAAAAATAAAGTGGGAGATTAGCACCATAATGGAAAAATTTCCGAATTAAATTCTTGTTAGTGCACAGTAGGAGAACTATGGTACATACTCGTATTACTTGTATAACGATATCATTTTAGTCCTTCACTTAACAATGAATTGGATTAAAGTGTCAAAATAAAAATAACTTTTTTTTTGTAATTATACATTGCCACAAGAAATTGAATGTAGGTATATAGCTATGTCCACACTGTGCCCTTTTCATCTTCAAACTTTCCCTTCATCATTCTATTCAACTTTTTTCGTGCGACGAGATGATTCTACTATGTGCGGCTTACCAACTTGGTGATAAGAAAATCTAGAAAACAAAAGAGAACCAAGCGCAAGATGTGGGCGCGAAAATATTCTATGGATCGAACTAATGTAATTTTTATGCGTGAACTGCGAGAAGATAAGGATATTCTTTTTAAAACCTTTACACGCATGTCCGAAAACAATGTTGATCTACTTTTGAAATTGGTTGAACCAAGAATTGCAAAGCAGTCAACCAATTTCCATCTTGATGTTGAACGCTATGTTGCACAGAAATCCACGGACCGCGGGAACCCGTGCATCGTAGCGCGCGCTATGCTTTCAACTCACTTAAGGCATGCGTCAAGGGCATGCCTCACGTGCGCTGTTGACTGCGTTACGACGCATGCCCTTGTTGAACGAAAAAAGGCACAGTGTGGACATAGCTTATTGAGTTATTTGAAAAAGTAGCCTAACGCAAAGCAAGCAACGTTTTTTTTTTTCTTTTTTCTTCGTGTCGCTGCTTCGAACGTAGCGGCCAGTGCGTAGCGGCCGGCAGCGCGAAGGTCGGCTATCTTCCGGCGCGTGTGGCAAGTTCCGCTCTTGGGCAACGCTCGCGGTCCGCTGGCCAGCTAATTGTTGTTGTCTACGTTTTGTTGTCGCGCGATGCGTTTATAAACTGTACTTACTGACAAATTTTCCAACAGTTAGAGGCTTACCTTTTTTAGCCGTCATTAGTCAGCAATCAAGTTTTGCTTAAAGATACACTAGTAAGTTTTACTTATATCTAAGTTTTTCTTAAAAGTTAACTTTCGTAATCAACGCGGTGCAGGTGAATATACCCTATTTTTTATTTCCCAAGTGATACTTTTAAATGGTGAAATAAAATATCAGACAACTTTGAAAATACGTAGCTTAATTTAAGCATCGCAAATTTAACAGCATTAATTGTAACCACAAAACTGTTACTTAAACCAGGTCTATTGGCGTCGTTACACAGACATAGTACAGTAAATAGAATTCATCATCAACCCATTATGTCCGCACCGAGGGGCACCTATCGATCTATCGATGGCAGTCGCTACCAGTGCTGTTTTGAAATTGCTTTTAGTAATAAGGCCGCCATGTACCATGAACCTGTAAATATTTGGTGTTTTTTTGTATTTTTTTCTAGTGTACAATAAAGAATATTCTATTCTATTCTTAACGTGCCTTGTGAAGCACGGAACCGCTCGCAAAAATGACACTAGCGTTAGTCAGAGAACGGTCACCCATCTATGCACTGAACGCCCCCTATGTTGCTTAACCTTCGTGATCGTTTAGGATCACTCAGGCGGCCGGGGCTACGGTTCATATAGAATTAGCTATAAGTTATGGTTACATGAGACAAAAGGTCCACCACCCTCCGTGCTAGTATAAACTGTATTACGGTAGGGTATACATCTACAGGGTGTATATCTATATACATCTCCACAGACCCGCGACAATGGAGCGAGGCGGCAGTGACAGCGTGGCTACGCTGGGCTGCGCGGGAGTTCTCGCTCGAGGGCGTGGCGCTGCAGCAATTTGCGCGCGCGCAGGGCAAAGACATCTGCGCCATGGGCCGCGAGGCCTTCGTCGCGCGCGCCCCTGCCTTCATGGGGGACATCCTCTGGGAGCACCTTGAAATCCTGCAGAAAGGTTAGTTCGAACTCTCAACCTTCTCACCTTGAACATAACAATGGTTTTTAATTGTTATTTGCTAGTTCAGGACTGAGGAGGTTAAGCATATTATAGGTCACGGGACGAGAGACCTTCGTGGGGCGCTTTATGGAAGACAATCTAGGAGTATCTCTAGATCTCTAGAAAGTTGAAGATCGAAAGTCCTAAAGTTATGCAAAAAGATTTCATATTAGAAGAAGAGGGCCTTTCTCTAGTCTTAATTTTTTAAGCGAGGAACTAAGTTTGGGCATGTCATAAAAAAGCTATACTTAAAATATCTTTATTGATACTTTCTTACTTAAATAGAATAATTAATTTAAAAATGCTAGTCGGAGCAAGATCTTCTCAGATTAACATTACAGGTGAATCCTGATTTACGCATAAGTGATTTCGAGCATTAGTCCTTGCAACCGGTTTATCCCTAACATTTCTAGCCATCTAGCCTCTCTCACCACATCGTGTTTCCATAACACGCATAAGAACACGACCTCCGTTCCCGCAGATGTGGAGAAAGACCGCTCGCTGCTAGCCAACGTCCCTCCAAACATGTACGAGAGCAACGTATGCCTCCCCGAGCTGCCCGACTACCTGCCGCCGCCTGCGCATCACTATAACAACAACAACAATACTGGTAAGTACTATTTCATCATCATGAACCCATTATGTCCCCACTGAGGGGAACAGGTATCTTCCCTGGGGAAGGTATAGGCCATAGTCCACCACGGGGGCCTAGTTCAGAAAGAGGCTCGTAAAACTAGTGGCTGGTCTTACTGTCAGAAGTTTCAAGCCGCCCTAAGGACTCTGACTTGACTTAACGACTGCCATCTGTCGACGGCAACCGGGCATGTTAAGAATAGAATATTCTATTCTATTCTTAACATGCCTTGCGAATCATGGAACCGCTCGGAAAAATGCCACTAGTGTTAGTCACAGACGGTCACCCATACATCCACTGAACGCGCCCTATGTTGCTTAATCTTCGTGATCGTCTAAGATCACTCAGGCAGCCGGGGCTACGAGCGATTCTTTTAGCGAATATATTTTTATTAAACTTTAATTGGTTACTTTATTTAATTATATACTTATTTGTGTAAGGATCAATTACGGATCCAATAGTTCTCGATGTCAGAATCCAACTAAATGGATTTGCAATTTTTATACTTTACAGGAGAGCTGGCCTACAAGTTACTATAAGCCCACATACGACATTATGCATCAGAATTATACATGTGCAAGCATAGAATAAGATATAAAAATGTATCCTAGATGGTTAGAAATTTAAGAGCTCAACGAGTTAAGATTGAATGTATAAAAAGTAATTTTCGTCGGAATCGAACATAGGACCATATGCTTCTGACGTTGAGAACTATTGGATCCGTTTGTAAAAGCGGATCAGGCCACGATGTCCAAGTGCGACCGTTCAGCGGAGGGTGTCTACGATACTTCACGCTGAGTATTTGTTTGTATGTGACTTGCACACTCGAAAAAACAAAAAACACAAATAGTTACAAAAAAGGTGCATAGTACGATTGGCGCCCTTATTGCTAAAAGCAATTTCTTCCGACAACCTTACGATGGAAAATTGCTGGCAGATTTTTTTTTCAGTGTTTTTATCTCGTCCATATGATAGTATGCTGTTATCCCTTAAACCCTACTAAGTCGAAATAATATTTTGACGACCTCTGTGGCGTAGTGGTTAGCGCATCTGCTTACCATGCGAAAGGTCCCGGGTTCGATCCCCGGCTGGAGAGAAAAAAAAACTCCAGGTCTTGGATGTTTACATGTTTGTGACGTCGCTGTTTCTGGTTCCCAAGACACAGGGTATCCTAGTGTGGGGCCAGAAGCAATGTATGTGCCTGTGTGTAAATGTTTGTTTATGTTTAATATGTGAAAATATAGTTTTAAATTTATTTTTAGGTAACTAAATTTTCACATATTATTTCGACTTAGTGGAGTTTTCATCTAGGGGTGCGATATGTCATCGGATTATTTAAGTTTTCACCATAATATTATAACATGCAATGCAATCTGTTGTGTAGATAAGTAACATTGAGCACCAAATAAACATAAAACATAAACATTTACATACAGCCAATACAATTTTCTGGCCCCACACTAGGATGCCCTGTGTCGTGGGTTGACGTCATGTAAACATCCAAGACCTGGGGTTTTTTTTGTACCCAGCCAGGGGTCGAAACCGGTACCTCTAGCATTATGAGACGACAACCTCTGTTGCGCTAACCGCTGCGCCACAGTGGTTGTCGTCACATAACAGCTACACGATTGAAACCACTCAGACTTTATAACTAATTATCGCTCGTACAATAAAGCAATCTGTGACATTGAGGCAAGTAGTTAAAAGAAAGTTGAAACGTTTATTTTCCTCATTTATTCATGAAAACCTCACTTATTAACACCTACGCCGAATCCATATACATTTCCTTGTCTCCTACTATTACATAGTAGGCACATGATTTGACATTTAAAGCATACCGGGAGTCGTTGGGGGTATAACTACTATCGCAGCTGTAAAGATAAGCTACAGTGGCTGCCCCGCTCCGCCCGTGCCCCAACGCACCGCGATGGATAACGTTATTTGATATCTAGAGAGACAAAACGTTCACTTTCATTCCTGGGATTCCGGGATTCATTAAAAAAATTACAACTTATTAGTGGTCTTAGCAACTTCTTTAATTTCATATCATTGAGCTTTTCCTAAGATATAAGTAGGACATACGAAAATCAATACTGTGTTTCAATTTTCATGTTTGCTCGTCGTAGGTTATATTGCTTATATCCTATGGCGCTACTACCCGCTGTAGGTCTTAGCATCTTCAACATTGTAGGTCATATTGATTACCACATTATTTATCACATATTTTTATTGGTGTTCATAGAGTCCTCAGAGAGTGGTCATTTTAAATTCTTACGTGGATTTCTTCTAAAAAATGTCATCGGAAATTTACTTTTGAAATAAGCCGCCGAAACGTTATCTTGGGCAATATAGCGTCGCACAGGAATTGTGACGTCAATTGCCAGTAAACCAACCAATGAACGTAAGAACGAATGAATAACAGACGTAATTTTTACTGACATCATAGAATCGGCCAATCTAGGCAGTTTTCGACATAATGGCTGCAGACACATAATTATCAAATTTTATCTTGTATTTTTTTTCCAAATAATAATTGTTTTTTAGTTAAAATGCCTTAAAGTGGTTTTCAAGACTTATAATTTATACGAAGCGTATATGTAACACTGTTTTTTTTCACACTGTCAAATAGCCTATTGTAGAAATATTAACTCATTTTTTACACATTTTTTACTTTGATGACATTTAAAAATATATTTATTTACAACCAAGAAATGTGAAGTGGAATGAAATTTAATTGCCTTTTGAAAAATCAGACAGACAATGACAGCAATGAATCAGCACACCTTCTGAACTTTTGCTACTCTGTGCTGAAGCCTCATTAAAGTCCCATTCGCGATAACCGGCAATTAACGGCTGCTTAAGCCCAATCGCTCACACAATGTTATTGCGACCGTAAAACCGCATGCCGTGTTTGACCTAACATCGATAAAGTGATAAGGAAATTATAGCTAGTTCATACTTTTGACAAAGTGGTCCGAAGAAGAACTAGAAAATAAAATTATAGACATTAAAACGTATGTTTAAATTTTTGTGGCATACCTTGGTCTTTGCATTATGTATATTATAAACCTCCGGAATATAGGTGGTAGTTTAATCTATGGGTTTCAATTTCCTGAATTTTTTACTAAATATGGCGCGAGAAACTCATAATATTCATTGGCAATTTGGTATATTAAAAATATTTACAAAATGTCAGTCATTTTATTTTAAAAAGTTATTTGGTTATGTAAAACAGGTAACTTGCGAAGTAAACATATTGTATTATATTATATACTTACATAAATAAGGTCACTGCTGTGTCCCAAAGGAGTAGGCAGAGACCAGGGACTGCCACTGCCACGATCCTGTCAAATCACTTTTTATGTTTTTTTTATTCGATCTTGTCCTCTTTATAATTTTCAATTTTAATTGAAATATTTTCACAGGTATTAAACTAACGATATTTGAAAAAAGATACGGAAGCTGATTGTCAACCAGCTGGATAGCATTTACAATAGTTAACCGCCTGCGTAACTTCACAGTTAAAAGGTTAGTTCCATTAAATATAAAACGGTACGTTTATTGCCATATAAATCATAGGGACGGGATGTTTTGACTGGCAACCGCGCTGCGCTATAGGCTGCTGAAATAATAAATTAACATATAAGTCGAGGTGCCCACTCCAGTGTCATTAACATGGGTGGTCCAGCGAATGTCTTGCGGGCGTAACACAAATAAGCACTAAACGTGTAAACGGGAAGAAATGCTCCTTCGCGTTTCTAAGCAATAAAATATTTTGCACGGCAGTAAATCATAGAGACACAAAATTAATAGATGTAGAAGATGTAAGAGTTGTATCGTCGAGTTTCAGTTACAGTTGCGGCACTAATTAAGGATACTGAAAAGGAAGGCGCGAACTGCCAAAGCAGGCTCCATTTCTACTCTGCAAATCATCATGAAACTGAACACAGATAAACCTTCACATTGTGAAACTTACAAAAGTTAAAAATTATGTACACTTAACATAACATAACATTTACATACAGGTACAAACATTGCTTCTGGGCCCACACTGGGATACCCTGTGTCGCACACTAAAAAAATACTTCAAAATATAAAAACTATGCATACTTTAAATAGCTTCAAGTAGCAAAAGAGTACATAAGAACTCTGAATTCGATCAGTTGGTACGTGGCTGCAGCAACTTATGTTTCCAAGTCACAAGATTATAGGTGAAAATATCGAGCATTCCATGTGAGGAAAATGTGGTAATCTGTGTGTGTGTCGTGGGAACCAGAAACAGCGACGTCACAAACATATAAACATCCAAGGCCTGGGTTTCTTTTTTTTTGTACCCAGCTGGGATTCGAACCCGGGACCTCTCGCATGGTAGCCAGATGCTATAACCGCTGCGCCACAGAGGTCGTCAACTTGATAGTCACATTCAAACGCTTTTCCGAACACAATTTAAATGGGTTATTATAAGTTCTTGTATCGGAACAACCCCGGTATCCTCCCATGTGAAACGAAATGTAGTCTTGTGTGTCGCCCCATTTTGCGGCAGTGCAATTATTTTTTCCTAACAGAACTGGCGTAAGCGAGAGCCATCAATACCGTGCGAGCTATCAAACCTCATGCTTGGCTGCCACTCGGCTGATTTTTTGCGCAACGTCTGTCGACCTTGGCGCAGTTTTTCCGCTCTCTTTCAGACGTTCCCGAGATCTGCGGAAAGTCGTCTTCTTCTATGTAACACGTTTCGGTTCGTTCGTTTTGTTTATGGTGTGCCCTAGACTTATTTTTTCTAAAATATTGTGTTTATCTTAGACTTTTGGCTGTAAAGATGCAAAATTTCGTCATAACCAGCATTTGTTTCGTAACTTATGTCTATCGAAAACCTATGCTTATTTTCTAATCATGTATTGTTACCTAAATAATCATCTACTTTTGAAGCAATGCTGTGATGTAGCTTATGCCTTACTACGCCATTGCTACGAAACGTCGTAGCATTGAGTCTTCAGCGGGCGACCCCCTCCTCAGGGTTTCCCCACTGGTTGGAGCGTGGAAAGCGCTGACCTCGTGGCCAGCGCACATTGTTGTCTGTGCTAGTCAAACGGGTTGTTACTTTAAAAGTGGCTTACCGAAATAGTGGATCAGTAACCGTGTTTTGTTGCACTTGTCTCTTTGCAAGTTCAGTGTCATTTTTATTTTTATTTTGGGTTCCTTTGTACATATTTTTCTATTTATTAAAATAATTAGGTATTTTTCAATCAATTGAAATATAAAGTCCCGTAGTCATGTAACGTCAATTAATATATTTTATTCTTTCTCATAGGAAACCTCCTTGGCGTTTCTTGGATAAACATTAGATTAAAGTTCAGGCAGTGTCAGCTAAGTGAATCGGGCAGTGTTTGTGACTCAGTATGGGTTGTTTGGACTCTGGTTAAGTTGAATTATGTTTCTGCACCCGAGCTCGAGGGCGCGGGAGCCAACTGAGCTGGATCCTTTGCTTGTGTGGCGTGGTAAGTGGCTTTCATCATCTTCAATTTGTTTCTTAACAAGTGGTATTAAAAAAAATAAACAAATTTTTAAGTTAGCACGTAAATGTGCAGATATGAGGGTTTGCAATACGATCTATCGATAGATAAGCCTGCTGATAGTTTAAACTTTGTCATTTTTCCATACCTTTTCCTTTAAAAATAAATGACATATAATCAATGGATCGATTTTCGATCGAAACTGACTCTACGTAGATTTCTTACTTGTCATTCAGACTGTTGATAGACACAGTCAAAGTGTTTGTCAAACTGCGACTTTATGAATATTACTAGTTAAATATATGTTTTTATTTCAAGTAAAATCTAAATTGCTTTTAAAATAATACACAAATATTCCAAAGCAGTCTTCCAAATATAGCCCTTAATTAAGTATAAATTGTTGATCGAAAATCTGGAATTCATGTAATGAATTCGTGTTAATTCCAGACGTTTAGTAAACCTACATCATCATTTTAAACTTTTAATACATCTACATGTTTTTTTGTATTTTTTGTGGTATTAAAACTATTTCTCAACTCAAATCTTTGCCATCAAATGTTTGATAGTGTAGCTCGTTTTACACTACATCTGATTTGCATATTTTAAGCATTAATTTTGATTGATCGGACCTCGTTTCTGGTCTGAACAACCACCATATTTTATGAATCATTATTTTCTTAACTTCATCTTCCAAATAAGTTCTGTTGCAATAATTCCGTTTTTGTACGAAATTTCTATCACAAGGCTTATGTTTTTTTTTACTGTGCAATAAAGTGTAACAAACGAATAGTAAACTACCCTATTAGGGTAGTTTCCAGGTTCAAAATAATTAAATTCTATTTAGTCCGTATTTTAGATTATAGATAGATAGAGAACACTTTATTGTACATAAGAAAGGAGATTACACAGGTGTTTCTTAATCTAAGTGTACAGACGGCGGCCTTATCACTGAAAGTGATCTCTTCCAGACAACCTTTGGATGGACTGGAGCTAGACATTGGAGAAGGAGGTAGATGTACAAAATAAGTAATATAACAATTTCTGAGATATATTCATTATACATGACTAATTAACCAAAATATATACATAACATATCAATAGATACACACGAATAATATACACAAATACCTATATAATTTAAAATATATATATAATTATAAAAAAATATTGGACACGTATTTTTTCTTTTTTCGATTAAACAAAAAATAACAAACATATAGCCCATTAAAGTAAGGTGTGACGTCATTCCGTGCTAAAAAATGTAGCACGGCGTGACGTCACACGTAACTTTAATGGGCTATATCTTTGTCATTTTTGGTCTAATTTACAAATAAAAAAGTACGTGTCGCTTATTTTTGACTAATTACATTTTTTAGGGCAACTAGCCCATTGCTGTCTTAAAGGTACCATTAGCATATTGTGTACTTTGAATCAGGAGTTGAGACGCAACACGCTTAAGACACACCCGAGGTCCTCCCGCTAGCCCGTGCGTGAAAACGAATGCAACTAGGCCGGCCTGAAGGTCAGCGGTAACATCGCACCCGTGTCCATATTTTGCAATTTCGTGTGTGTATTAATACTCGGTATAGTGGGTAATATTATGTTGGTGCAACGAGCTATCCGGCGGTGTCGCAAGGAGCTGGGTCTTGTGGAACATCCTCTGCGCTTGCGCAGTGTAATCGCCGGACGTGCGCGCGCATCGGAACAGGACTTTCACAATGCGCATGCGCGGCTGGCTGAAACTTTCACGGCCGAATCCGTACGAGCAACGGTCATTTTGTGTTTAGCTATGATTGATTAGGAGGGCCTACATATTTTTTATGAATTGAGTGGCTTGTCTTCGTGCCCAGAGTGCATAGCTTTTGAGTCGGGCAATGATTTTTAACAGCCTGATAATGTCAAGCCTACCAATCGATAATAAACTACGTAGATATAGTTTATTGCCGATTCGTAGGCTTCTAATAACTTATCGCCGACTTAATTTACACACTCAACTAAAAGTCATCAATAATACGTTAATGCCTCCAAGATGCGCGGATTAAGATAACTGACAGCGTCCTAGTACAGAACACTGGTTCACAAGCCCTTTGACGTAATAACAACATTTCATAAGCATTATGCGACACCGCCCTGTGTGCGGGCTCGTACAAACTGCGACATCGAGTTAGTTAGATATAGTATTCTTAGTGCACATTATTTAGAAGACAAGGACGTATGGCTTTAAATAGTAGTTTAATATTAAATTTAATCAGAGGATAAATGTGTCTAGTGTTCAACACATCCAAGATATTGTTTTGTAAGTTTTATTTGTATTAGCTTTAAGTTGATTTGAGAAAAGATGGTCAGAGTGGAGTTTTTTTTTTTTTCGCTGCCTTTTTCTCCACTACAGACGGCCCCAAGGCAGCGGCTAACATTATACATAACTGTATGTACATTGACATTCAACAAACAGAATGTAAATTCTTTACGTTGAAATAAAATTCTGATTCTGATTCTGATTCTGATTCATTCTAAACAAGATAAGACACTAGTTTAAAAAATAATGTGTCAAAAGCACTTCTTTTTTGTACCTAAACGTGCTGATAATGAATAATAACTAATTAAAAACGAAAAGATATGCACAGAGTGTGTTATGCCTCGGTTAGTTCAGTAATTGTAGTTTCACTTGTGAGGGCGTGACAAACTCTAACCTTTAACAAAATCGAAAACGTTTTTCAACGCTACTATAGCTCCTAGCAATTTTTAATTGAGATTCATTTTTGCAATCACGAAAAGTGCCACGCCACCATTCGAATGACATCTAGAAAACCTGCAGATTAAGTTCTAGCCAATTATTACAAATTGAGAGAATAAAAGATGAATTATTATTAGTCTTTATTTATTTCACGCTAAGCACCGATATAAGTTGATTAAAATGTAATAGTAGCACCGATATAAGTTGATTAAAATGTATGTAAGAGTAACTAACCTCACAGATAAACCTTTCTTGTATTACGGTTTCTTGTATTATAATATGTTTTTGTGAAATTTCTTGAATAAATAATTTAAAAAAAAACTAAGATGGATAAGCTAAAATAGTTTAATTCATACAAAAAACATTAAAAAAATACAGAGACAGTTTTGCTTGTAGATACGTACACGTACAATACAAATATAAGGACAAGGATAGGGTGAAATTCCAGGGGTCACCACACTAGGCTAGTGACCTGAACTTAGTTTTAAAAAAATAACATGTGTGTCTTTGGAAACCACCTAACATTATCCACAAAGTGATATGGGCAGTTAATATAACGCGTGCGATGGCCGTATCCTGCGCAGGCGACGTGATTTATCACCTGGCCGGCCCCGCCCCGCCTATTAAGACTCGAGTTACCGTATCGAAGTTTCGATAACACCAGCCCTGTCGTGTATCATACCAACCAGAGTGGCCTAACAATATAGTCGATAACTGGATGAACAACGTCGCTGAATAATTCCTCAGCTGGCTGGATACGCCCAAAGCGTACTCGTACAAATGCACCAAATGCTTGTTAGTACTTGTAATTGATGTAACTGCTCTATTTACTGGTAAAATGAAGGAATTGGCCAAGACCACGCAAACGCGTGCTTCTCATTCGTTTTCCTTCTATAGAAGTAAGACAGACACGTGTCTTGATCTATGGAGTGCTGCCGCAAAAAAGGAATTATGCAGACAGGGTAGCCGAAACAGCTGAGTCAAGGAAAGTAATTTGATACACTAATCAATATCATTTCTATGGCCCTTCAGAACTGCCGATCGATTGAGTGTGTTGACAAGAAGAATATTGGGCTTTCTTACAGATGTCAATAAAAAGATACGTGTCGACTCGAGCAGCCACATCCGGCCATCATTGTGCTTCAACTGGCAAGCTTCCGGCGCAACCCGATACACACTCCTGCGCACGTGCGCAACCTTTTCAAATTTCGAACTTTGAAAATTGGAACAAAGGGCGTGAGAGTGAGATAGAAAGTCCAATGCGTTGGATAATTAAGACGGGCGAGAGGGATACAACGATGGAATTTTATGTGCTGAATTTATTTATTAAATGACCGATTCAACCGTTTCTTATAGCCGTAAGTCATTGTTGGACCAAGTGGTAGCTGAGGCCATTAGAGACGAAGACAATATGAAATAAAAACTGAATACAAATGTGCTTTCAATATCTCGCATCACAACGACTCGGTACCTTCATGTGTATACACGTAAAATATGTACCAAGTGAATCAACCGTTTGCCAGTAATTTTACAAAGAGAAATCCGTCACACCTCAATTTTCCACCTCATGAACTCAGGAACATAACGTGCATTTAACAACAAACGAAATTAGTTTTCATATTTCCTTTTATCTGCATTCACCCTTTTAACATTGAACAAGTTTAATAATCTGTAAAGAGTACATGCATTGTCAAAGAACACATAATAGAGTCGTAAGTAACTCGAGCAGGTATAAAGTTTGCATAGAATTGAAATCCCCTTCGAGGGCTGGACCCAAAAAGAGCAAGGGTCTTTTAACATATGTAGGGTGCTTTGGTGCCCCGCTAAAGGGCACACTTGTCCTTCAATAAGGTCTTAATAAGGACCCTTACGTCTTTCAATCAGCCCTTTTTGTATACGCACTTCAGGTGTCCTTGATTCGGATCGAAAATCTGATTTGTTTGTGAATATAAATATCAAGGGGTCAGTGATAAAGCACAAAAAGCTTTTATTCAACCGTTTACTTATTCGTGCTTATGTAAGTACCTATAACATAAGATTAGATAACAATATTTTTATTGTAAACCATACAAACAGACTTAAGCGAAGAAACTACCAGCATGCATGCATGCAGCGAATGAATGTTGATAAAGCGAAACACGCTTGTGAGGGAAAACAAGTCTCTGTCTACCCTTCGGGATATCGGCGTAAATTTATGTCATAAAATGTGTATGAAGAAAAAACCTAACTGAGAATCTTTTTTAACTAGTCTCTTTTGTCTCCCACTTCTGGGCAAAAGACTCCCCTCGTTTTTGCCCATATCTCTCTATCTTCAGCGACCAGAAATATTTAAACAGAAAATTATCATTTAGGAATTATGTATTGTTACTTCGGAAAGGGGTCTAAACAAGTCTTACTTACCCTTTTATATGAGTAAAACAAGCCTTAAACTTTCGTAAGCACTACATTGTAAACTTTTAGTCCGGATCTACTTACCGATTCGCTCCGATTCGTAGAGCTTAATCACGGTGAGCAGAGACGAGCAACCGACAACGCGGGCTCCGTCAAAACAAGTCTTTCTTGTCTTACATCATAGGGCCCGCCAAAAAGTCCGAAATGGATGACAATGGCTGAAATTGTACGTAAAAATTAAAAGCTTTGAACTATTTATGTCTTACAAAGGCAAGGTCAATGCAGAATCGGAAATTCTTATGTTCGATCGATAGTCAATAGACATTATTATTTGCATACGTGTAGGTAAAACTCTTAATCCTTTTTGTAGGATCCAATCTACTTCTTTTAATGTATAGTTTTATATTTTTTTCTTCTCATTCGTTTGTCATTGGTTGGTCGCACAAAAACTAGTAAGCATGCAATAAAATTTAAAGAGCAAAAGCTTGATAATATTTGTAGGGTACGATAACCTATTGTAAACAATTAATTTCCAAGAATGTTTTGGGTTTATCTTGTAACTTTTCAACAAACAAATTAACCACTTTTAATACTAAGTCTTATCATATACGTACTAATGAAGTCAAACGTATAAATTAAAGTAAAACTATCCCAATTTAGGCGGCCGTATTTTAAGATAGTAAAATGTACATACAGTTAAATAACTTGCCTTGTCAAATAACATAAATGGCAGTGTTGAGTAAACGAATGGCCAATAGGTTGTTCTGTCATTTTCTTTCCCTATTAGTATTTCGTATTTCTTCAACAGATTTCGCCTTTTTCTCACCAATGGGGTAGACGAGTTCTTGAGTGGAGATCGCGGATCGGTAAATGTAGTGTAGGACGTCCTCAGACTTGGTGGAGCGATGATCTTCGCAAGGCGGCTGGCAAGAACTGGATGAGAATAGCCGAGGACCGTGCTCAGTGGCGAGCAATGGGAGAGGCCTATGTCCAGCAGTGGACAAGCATAGGCCGATGATGAAGCTTATTTGGAAGTGCTGCCTAAGCTCCTGATACAAGAGGTATTTTTTTAGAAAAACGGGTTATTTTTTATTGATAAATGTTCTCCATTGTTGAGACTAATAGTTCCTTAAAGCCCCGTTCACTTCTAAACGCAGGTGCTAGCCAGCTCAAATTCTGTAGGTACCTGTAGAGTTCTCCGCTGTGGGAATAGTCAAAGATGAAAGAGTTTTCGCGAGTTTGCGCCTCTCGACTATTTAGCTGAGGCTTGGGAATCGCGGATTTCAATATAAGTGTCAGGTTACGGGTGCAGCGTCTGTCGGAGCCGCCAAAGCTGCCACCGCAGAATTATTGCCAAAGAACGTTGGCTTCAGATCCATCTCAGCTCGTAAATGATAAACTTTTGAGCATCCTTCGGGTAATATTCAATATCTTACATGAGAAAGTACCACTAGGTACGTTAAACATGTACCTGTATACTTACGCATTTCCACACAAATCGAGGGGTAAGCAAGTAACAGATTTTATAGTTACGTTTTTGCTTGAAGTCTAGGCACTAAATTAATCCGACATTAGGCACTGACTACACATTTATACTACACTAACCCGACTACATATAGGCACTGGATCTCAGAGCAGATGGACGCGATTCGCAAGTAATTCTTGACCTAGTGTAATTTATGTTACCTACTCGTGAATTGTTTTAGTTAGTTTAGTTTTTTTAATTTCAGAGTGAATTGTAATGATTTTGTAAATCTCTGTTTGTATTTGGGTCCCTGTACCCGAAATAAAAAATATATTTTTTTTATTTATTAAAACATCGTGGACCATAGAGCCGGCGCCTCATTTGAGCATTGTTGATGTGAGCACTGTTATATTTGCTTATTTGGCAAATATTAAAGCTAACGTATTTGAACAATGCGGCTGTAAAATCTCTCAATCATGTTAACAGTGATTATTAGAACCCATAAAAAATAACATAGGATCACGAACCTAGATAACGGTACTTAGGTAACATTTATGCCAGAAGCCTCTAGATTGATGACCTATGTGCCCGCGACTTTTCTTCTGCGGGATTAATATCGTGGGGTGCCTTGCCTGGCGGCGCCGCAGCTTTGAAGCCGAATTCAATTAATTGCGTATTTGCGGTGCGCTACGCTCATTGTGGGAATCTCAGCAAAAACAAATATTTGCCGATGCCTGGAGTGCGGGGTCTTCATTACCCGTTATTAGGTGCCTGCTCAGCATTTTAATTGTCATTCGTGGCTCGCCCGTCGCTCCTATTACCAAGAACTTGTTAATTATTTATAGTCGCGATTGGTGAATAGCTCTGTTGTTCAACAAGGCTACATTATACGTAGGTCATAAAAATCGCAATTCCAGGCAGATTTTTCGCACTCAAAAGTAGAGTAATCTTTCTTCTTCTATCTTTCTATCAATAATATAAAATTCTCGTGTCACAGTGTTAGTACGCATACTCCTACAAAACGGCTTCACCGATTTTGATGAAATTTTATATGCATATTCGGTAGGTCTGAGGTTGTTATTTATTTTTCATACCCCTAGTATGGTCCACTAAAATATTTCATCTGACAAAACAACGTTTGCCGTGTCAGCTTGTTCATTTTAGGAAGATTAACAGCGTATTACAATTGTACTTACATAAAACAATTTAGTATCCGAAGGCCAATTATAAATCTCCTCTTCTAAAAATAACAATGAAAAAGAGGAAGTTTCTTTAACTTTAATATAGGTCCATAACATTCATAGTACTTAAAAATCCTACTTGTCTAAACAACCTATAAGGCAAGTTCACAGAATTCGCAATTTTTCCTCTGACAACAATGTGTAGCATATCTTATCAGCACGAACGCGTTGCGGGAGCCGGACGGCGTAGGCGCAGATTGCAGTGTCCTTCAGCAACTGTAGCAGGCCCAGTCCGAAAGATAATACAAAAAATGTGACAATCAACTGTCAAAATATCGAAAAACATTTGGCTTTGCAGTCGGTATTCAAATCTCTTAAAACAATACAGTAAAATTATCCCACCCCATCGCACCGAGGGTTCCGTACGCGCAGTTTTGCCGAACTTCAAAAACGTTTTTTTATTATTTAATTATAAATGTACAGTTTTCACAATTTTCCCTGTATTTCTCAACGATAGGGTACGGACGATACGAGTAAATGAAACGATATTACTTAATCCGGACTTGGCCCCCGTGGTGGAGTATGGCCTATACCTTCCTCAGGGAAGAGACCCGTGCTCCTCGGTGGGGGCATAATGGGTTGATGATGACTTCCCAAACTTCATAGTTCCTAGGTCAACGGGAACTACCCTATGAATTTTGATTCCCTTGAGTACCGAAATATACGTTCTTTTTGTGGCATGAGCGGTAATACTTTTTTTTCGTTAGCTTAAAGTTTGATTTTTGCAGCTACTAGAGACCGTGAACTTGTGGTATTGGTTTAACTTCTACTCGATACCTCCATGCGTTCCTGAGATAAGGGTCCTGACATCCAGACGGACGGACGGACAACAAAGTGATCCTGTAACGGTTCCGTTTGTTTCCTTTTGAAGTGCGGAACCCTAAATAGGTAAATGTCACAATACTCGAAAGAGTTCGAAATTAAAAATGAGAGAGATTTTTTTTACTGATCCAAATTTAAATAGTAGTATACAAATGTCGTATCGGTCGCCATCTCTCGCTCGTATGACGGAGAGGAGAAATGAATTATTGGGACCGGAAGTGACGTCCCCAGCGCGCTCCAATTTAAAACAGACAGGCTGAAGCACCGTCTGCTATTGCCGCTACTTCGAGTCGATAATAAAACACAGCATACGCTTTATCTACGTATAGATTACCTAGTTTGCATAGGGCGGGCGGACGGTGAAAAAAATCTATCGAAAATCACAGTTAAAAGTTACCTAAAAATAAATATCAGGACTCACAGGAAACTATAAAATCAATAAACGAGTTTATAATTCTCCAATCTGAATTCCAATATATTTTTTAATATTGACAGGACCGGATGTTGCGCGTTACATGCATTTTAATTAAATTAAAAATGCTAAGCAGTTCTTTTTTCTACAATGCAGATGTACCTACCTATTTAAAAGGTTGGCTATTCACAACAGTTTGACAGTTCTGGATGAAGTGCGCCCGCGCCGTTGTGCCAGATTTATGGTGTGTTTTTAGCGTTTTATCTAAAAAAGATTGTTTATCTGGTACTTCCGTCGCGTTGCCGATACGCTCGCTAGCGCTTTATTGTTTACACTTAATGTAAATCAAAGCAGGGAATTCCTGGGTAAAACTGTATTTTTAAAACCTCGAAGAGACGACGGTGGCTTTACGCTGCATATCAATCGACTGGCGGTTTATTTCAACATCGCTTCACTTCAGTATCTGTGGATTCAATCGAACACACAACCTTTATTTCAATTTCATTTAGTATTTTACTTGCTCATTACATTTCTCATCACAGACTCGTGTTCCATTTCCTTTCCTTTCGGAATCCACGTAGAAGGTTCTAGAACAATATCCCGCGTGTATTTATTTCCTCCGTGCATTTGTTCAAACATTGAACTGTCATTTCCCTCCTCATTTCCCTGCTATGCCGCGCGCTGCGCTAATTGTATTTCAACTGCATCCTGCAGCCTTTCTGCCTGATAGAAAATCTATGTCATTTTCTCGATTACGTGGCATAAACATCGGAAAAATTTTCTGTATTAAATATCCTAGTTAGGTCTTGACCTCTTATGATTAAGTAGTATAACTAAACATCTCTAACGCTACAGTTCTATCACAGTCCCGAAGTAGGTTACCTCGTGATTATGGTAATTAGCCAAGGACATAGGATATTACAAACATGAAGCAAGTAGTCAAATTAGGCCTTCAGTACAGTTTGAAGCCACGTCCTCCGTTTCCATAATTAGGCATTTTAACTGCTGTCTAGCAGTTAAAATGCCTAATTATGGAAACAATTAACTACCGAAGAAATTAAATATAAGACACTTTTTTTTCCATTCTCTTAAATTTCTAACAGATCCTAAATTAAACGGGTATATTTAGGAGAGCTCACCTTCGTTTAGAGTAGAGATTGCAAAGCAGGCCCGGTAGATCGTACCTACCGGTACGAAAAGTGGCCGAATGGCCGGGCCCAGTGGATGTCCAAAAGGTCACTTTTGCAACCGGTTTGCAATCTCTAGTTTAGGGACTACCGGATAAAGCCCGGAACTATCATAATACAAACTTACATACTAACCAAGCGCAGTTGTGTGGTCCATTAAAAACCTCCCCATATAACACTGGCGAAGCAAAACGGAATTGTGAATCAAAATTCAAATACATTGTATTGATATGCGTCGCACCTACCTAGCCTCCACTTACTACATATAAGGTGACGCCACAAAAAATGGCGATTAACCGCACTGGCGTCGGATCTTCCGTCGAAATAGCTTCCTCCGGGAGACAATGGCCCTCCATATCCGGTAGCACACGTGCTCAGGTGCCCATTATCCCCGTGTCTATACAGCCCCACTCTACCTTTTGTGCCTTCCTGATCCACCCCTGGTAACTTGACCCGGTCTTCGCCCGACCCGCCCTCGCAGCTCGTGCCCTCCCATCGCCGAAATCCTAATCTTTCACTATAAGTATTCGATATTGATATTGTACAGCTGCTTCTTCAAGCAGGAAAACTTTTTCATCTGTCGACGTCTAATTTACTGAGTACAATGTTGTCACGGTGAGGTCATTGTCATGATTATGGATATCGTTAAAAGACGACTTATTCTGAATTCGATATTTTAAATTCAGGTCGTCGGTTTTTGCTGTCTCGCTCACGGCTTAGTGTGAACGAGTAACGTAACAATGGGAAATAGCGCCAAGGTCGGTCATTATATTATAATTAACATCCACGCGGCCTCAGAAACTGTTTTTACCTAAAACACCAGGAAAAACCAACGAGCTTTGAAAAAAAGAAATAAGTGTATAGAAAAATTCTAAGAATATATATTTTGTTTAAATTATAGGCATTTTAGTACTGTCAGCAACAGACTAGGTTACCATAGAGTAACCTCTAATTTAAAGTAGTATAAAATGTCTTTACCAGTTTAAGCATGTGGATATTTTTGGTATCTCCAAGGCTATATCTGAAGTAAGCGTTAGCATTTTGTTTTTACATTTTCGTGAATCACCTCTAAATCCCCAGAAAAATTACGTCATTACCACTGTTATCTTATCATAGGCATTCGCAAGTATTCTTTACAAGTCAGTGTACACAAATTTTAGCTTTTGGGTTTCGTTGTCCATAAGTACGCACCTAACTCTGAGTTAATAAGATAAATCTGTGGTATTTTCGGACAGCATAATATTTGTTATAAAATGTAAACCTGCCATAACATGAGTAGAGTGTGTAATGTAAAACTTGGAGATTTTATTTTATAAATCGTTTTTAGAGATCCTGTTTAAAAACCGTTTCATCTCGAAAATGTCCAAAATATCGAAATATTTTAGAGACATCCATTTTTATAAAGTACTAAAAATAAAATATTATCAACAAGTTCGGTAATGTACCTATGTTGCGCTGCATAAAAAATACTTCTTATTAGTATTACAAAGGGTATATATACACAGATAATTTAGTGGTTGACTCCACGAACCCAATCACACGAAAGCTAGACTCACTCCTGGCAAGTTTTTTGTTCCTCGTCTTAAAGAACACTGGCTACTTTGAACGCTGAGACCTTACCAGTAAATTTGACGTAAAATGCGATAAATTACGAGTATTGTAAGCAGTTAAATACCTCCAACCGTGTAATCTAAGTATATACTTAGAGTATTCATCTCTTTTTCTTATTTGAACCAAACCGTACCAAACTAATCTTATTTCAAAATGTATTTCGCTTCTCACTGATAGAGGAGCCACATACTTCATCCATTTTTCCTGTTGATAAAGACAAGGAAAACTACGAAGTTTGTGGCTCAACGTTTAGTATGTTTTAAATACGTAACCAATTTGTATTTCTTGCAAATTTAGTGATATGAAGTAGGTATGTACAACAATTTAACATTGAATTTACAACTAATTAATAATTACGTGTTCTTATACTGAGTAATATTTTAGTAAGAAGGTTAAGCTACCCCTTCCTACCTGAAAGTGGCTCTCACTCACAGCTTATCGCTCACCTCACCGCACCAATTTCTACGACGCTTCCTTCACTGTTTAGTCCATTTGACTTTGGAATGCCTTGCCAGTGGAAGTACAAAAGGCAGCTACACATTATCAAAGAATTGGTAATTGATAAAGTGTCACTACCTCACTAAAGATACGTAGTAACCCTACTGTTGCTTTTCTGACGTCATCTTTTTTTCTTTAATAGCTATTACTGATGTATGTTTCCTGAGGTATGTATCTATGTATATTTTGGCAATAAGTTTTTCTTATAAGGAAATCTAAATATTTTTTATGTAATTTATAGTACTTAAGTTTAAGTATTTTTATTGTTTTAGCAAGTCATTTTGTGAATGTACGTAATATCCTTATACAATTCGTGTACACCTACCGCCTCTCTTCATTTTTCAATCCTATCCATCCTAAGGTTGTCTAGGAAAAATCGCTTTTAGCGATAAGATAAGATTTATAATGTGTGGTGTGCAATAAAGAGTATTCATATAATCTAAAGTATCAAATTCAGCAACTCTGAGGTGCTTGCGCTAATTTTCATAATACGGGGTGGATTGGCAAAAAAATCAACGGTCGCGCAACAGTTGGCCGTGCAGCAGGTGGCGCGACAGGTCGGCTCAGCTCGGGCGACTCCGCAGTCGCTCGGCAGACTTCGGCCCGCGTCGGCGCTACTCGGGAACGCTCGGCTCGCGTTTTCCACGGCCGCCCTCTTTGCCCGCCCGAAAGCTCGCAGTCAACTGTTGGGCGCATACTGACGTGGTGCTAGCGCTCCGCACATTACGCAAACTCGACTCGATTTTTTTTTATTTGGTTCGTTCGTATTAAAAAAAATTGTCTTAGGTTTATAAATAAAACCCCAAGTGTCTTTGTGATTATGAAGTGTTGATTGTGAACGTTTACCGTCACCGGCGGCATGTTACTGCTAGAAGTGCCCAGGGAGGCAGCCATAGGGCCCCCGTGCCCCGACCTACCAATGTCCTCTCTGACTAAACTTAACTTCACGGACTATAGTAACAAATTGAACAAATCTTACGATAATACGAACCAAGAAAAGTTAAACTACGAACAAGCGTTGACGCGAGTGAACTATGAAAACAATACAGTGGGTGCTACAAAAGTACAGTATGGTGAACAGAACAGACTAACATACGATCCTAATGTTGATCCTTCACTATGTCTAGATCCAGTATATGCGTTAGCTACAGGTACGTGTTATTTTTACAACAGTGTAACTTTCAAATATTTGAGTTTCGCCTCAAGATTTTTTTTTACAAGAAAAGCATTTTTTTAGTGGCAATTTTATTTTATTTAACCGCGTTAATCATTATTATACGAGGAAAATAATACGTAATTTAACATTGCCTATAGTAAAGAAACTTACTTATAACAACAAATTATTTTTAAATGTTAATGTTTAAAAGTTCAAAACGTTACATTCATTCACAATTATTTTTAAATGATATTGTTTAAAACTTCAAAACTTTACATTCATTCACATATTCAAGTTATAAATGTTCAGCGCGACACTCCATTGAAAACATTCAAAGCTTCGACCGGAAACACTTTCGCCGTGGCCATATTGAATCCGGCGGCGCGGGCGCACCTCGCAACATCCGCTGCGTGATGCGCATTAAAAAAGCTCGCAATATGTAAAAAACTCTATCTATTAAAAGTTCACCATAAAACGTAACGAATAAATAAATAAATAAATCTTCTCTTTTTCGTTTATTCTGTCATACTGTCGTCGTCAACGCTGTTACAATTTGCGAAATACTTATTAACATAATTATCAATTCGTAAAAACATTAATTTACTTGCTGATCTGAATGATCAACCTTTAAAACACTGGCCGCTTCTGGCGTCAATTTATTTTTTTCACACGGAACACGTTTTGAATGGGCGATAAAATATTCCAGCAGTTTAGCGACAGATTACAATCCGTGAGCTACCTGTCTATGTGGTGTTAAGGGCAACAGTCACCGCTCATAATGCCAGTATCGCCACGTAACGGTCCGGTCGGTAACCCGCGGCTAATCGCTTCCTTCCTTTTGCGGGTACTCGCGAATCTCATTCAACGTCCAGCTGACGTGACTGCCATCGTTAAGCGGGCTAATTAAATAGTTTATAGTCGAATTTATGCCCGACTCTTTACCGCATAACAATCCGTATGGCTCTACGTCTGTGATTTGACTTTGTATTGTTTAGAAGTGGCCCAAAACTAAACTCGAGGATTCAATCTGTCTCAAGGTAATCAAAAAGTAAGTTAAATATCATTGAGTCAAAACTGTAAAATATTAAATTATTTTAATACAATTTCTTTTTATTAAATACCTTATTAATATTCACCATAATACGTTCATTTTTTTTGTAGTATATTTTTTTCCGTTTACCTCAAATGTATAATTAAATACATCTATCAAATAATTCGACGACAATGGGAAAAATATTTAATTGTATTAAGAATATTATAGATGGATTTACGGATTCACTTACCTACTTGAATTTTATTGGAAGAGTCCGACCAGTATAAAATCATCGTGCATTAACACTGGAGGAAGATCACCAACAAATTTATATGAAGTTTTATTTTCGAAATAAACGAATTGAATTGATTAGCGTAGTAATGATTTTTAAATTCAAAACAAATGTGTTAGAAACATCTGCCTAATGCGGTTGTGGCATCTTGCTCTCAGCTGCTCGGGGGTGCAAGAAAACTATAGAATATTCATAACTCTTTAGCATTCTAGGCATGCGGGTTGCGGAATTATTTTTATTGAATCAAACGAAACGTCGCTACAACTAATTATCACTGTAGAGTCAACGACAGTTAGGTCTAGTTGTCTCGAGTCTCTCTTTTTTTAGATACGTTTTAGTGCCAATGGTAAACCAAAATGCGTTGTGTTATTTATACCAAACAATGCTTGTTTGTAATCTGTGTCCAATTATAATTGTTTATTTGGAGTGTTCTATGAAATCGTTTTATACATAGATAAAAGCGATTGGTACTGCTATTCCTGAGCTAATATGAGAACTCATTAGTGAGATACAACATATACATATACAATATATACACCGGACATAATTATTCGTTCGAAACTATTACATATTAAGCTTTCTCGATACAAGCTTTGTGTTCGTATCCCTCTTTATTTTACATAATGGGCATTGCGCACTGAACGTACCGATGCAAAAGCTCTTCTCTCGGAACGTCGACTGCTGCGTTCAGTTACGTCAAGCTCTCTACGTCACGTCCGCCGTCCATTCATGTGGGCACTTCCGGCCGCGGCGCCGGCGCCGGCTCCCGTCGCATTTCCTACTACATCTCTTTCATTAATGACGCCCTGGTACCTTCTCAATGGGCATGTTGGATGCCGAGAAAAACATAGCTTCTACATAATTTCCTATAGTTTTCTTTTAGATTTCCTGCCGCTAATTCGACTCCAGAAAACATTTATCTTCACAACTAGCAGTACCCGCGACTGCGTTCGCGTGGTAAATCTACAGCCTATGTATGACGGTCCACTCTGAACACTGGTGAAAGAAATTTTGAACTCGATTAACTACTTTCGGAGGTTGCCCCTACATACAAACATACAAAATTTTTCTCGTTATAATATTAGTGTAGATGTACACTACATATAGATACACTTATTTATTACTTACACTTAATTGGTAGTCTTGTATAGACTTTTAAAAACCTAATGAAATTTGATCCATTTCCTGCTTTTTAAAATAAAATCGGATTATAAACGTTTTCGGTACGTACGAATGTTATGATAATAATTTAACGTGCCATAGGTTTAATGGCTTCTTTGCCTTATGTCGCACAAAATACCTGCAAAACCACCTGGGTAATATAGTCTTTATTGCGCTAAGAATAAGGTTTAACGCTCTGCATAGCCCATGCTGCGGCATTGGCAACCCCATTATGGTCAGTTGAAACTTTGGCCCATGCAGTAATGGGTACTTCATTTTTACCTTTATTACAAGAGCCATAAGAACCATGATGGTTTTGTTTCAGTTATGTCCATTGTACAAGACGGCCCCTATGGTCTTAGCTTGGTTTTTGTAACGAACGACTCGTGCGCAGGTGCCGAGCCACCTGCCACGTTCAAACTTCGAACGATAGAACTGACTGCATAAGGCACACAGGTTACGAACCTCAGGCTAAAAGCCTCGCAGCATTTGCATACGTGTTATACATCTGCCATTAGTATTGGAAATCAATGGCCTTAGAGTGGCATTTAAATAACTCTAAATGTTTGCATTATTATGGTTAGTACCGAATTATAATTTAATATTGTTAGCTGCATACTTTATTGCTAATGTGGACTGAATTTAATCAGTTGTATGTTTTTGAGTGTTGGCTCTAAAAATAAAAAGCACAGTTTATCTACTTAGTAATAACTACAATTTGGTATTCACTTTAAGAGCAAAATAAAAATTACAATAATCTCATAAATTTTACTCTTACATATTCTTCCTAGTCCATTCTCTTGCTAACTCTGCGTTACTCGGTCTAGACAACGTAATAGCCGCCTTAACGATGCACTGGAGTTATTGAACTTTTATTGAGCCGCGCCTATCGGATTCCCGGGAGCCATTACTAATAAGAATATCTAAGTATATGTACAACGTGATGTTGAAACGACGCAAAATTTTAAAATACATAGTTTCTTCGGTATGTATAATTGAACTATTTCCCATAAGTTCGGTACTAAGTTGTATTATAATCTGGCAACTTGACGATGCAAATGTTTGCAAACTTTTGCTTAAGGTTTGAATTATTGATACAAAAGAAACGGTCAAAAAGCGGTGTTTAGCATGTTTTCAACAATACTTAGAAGGATACTTATTCATAAATTTCACGTGAGCGTAGCCTACTGTATCGTTGAAAAACTATATTTAATATAGTTAATAGAATATTAGACATGGCAGGCAAGAATTCTTAGTATATTTTTAACATGCGGATATTTATATATATTTTAAACCTTCCATTGATTTATGTACCTAAAGAAAATGTTAAAGAAACAAAATGGTTAGTGTAATTAAAGTTGTTTACGTTCGCCATTTTATTGGCAATAAATATCGGTGATCTGGTGTTTACTTCATTTCATATTTGCTAGCGTTAGGGAAAACGAATTTAAGTTTAAGCTTTTATTTTTAAATATAGAATGAGCTCATCAGATAAAGAACCAAAATATAAATGTACCTACTTTATATTATAGTGACCTGTTTAACTGGACAAAAATTCTCACTAAAAACTAAAATACACTTACTGTAAAAAACATAATTATGATAGCGAGTCAAGCCGACAACACGTACGGCAGCGGCGCGACACTGTATAAATTAAACACTTCCTGTCGAAAGATGTTCCAATTTAGCATTTGATTTAAACACCATATGATGACAGCCATTTCCTCTCATTCTTAAAAACTGTCTCTTCTCGACTCGATTTATAACTTTTCCGACCTATTTCGACGCAGTCGCACTGGCAAATCAATAAACTACATAATGTATTCTACAACTGAGGTAAAGCGAAAATTCTACAACAAAACAACTATATAGACGTTGCCTCATTTATCACAAGAGAGTGCGTCTATTTTGTCTTCGTGTTAACAATCTGAAGACAAATCTAATGTAATAACACTTCTATCTACTTTAAAATGTTATTGAGACAATTTGTCCGCCAGCTATAACTGAAATTCATCTAACGACATCCTGGATTCTTCCTACTAATGCCTGCCTATTAGGCAAGAATTAATTAAACGAAACTTAATTTTAGTCAAAACAGAAACGTTGTGACTTTGGCTGTCACTCTGTCACCGCGGGCTCACCTGCGCGCGTCCCCAGTTCTAAATTTAAAAAATCATATTCCGACTTCCGCTCCCGAATGGGAATTGGCGTGGACGTCTGGTTGAAAGCACTCTCTTATCTTTTTAATACTTTACAGACGTTTTATTGCCTCAAAATTATGTTTATTGTTGATGCACCAACTATGACAGCTAGGGACACACTATGCGGTGTCCACAGCAGTTGCCATAAAAAATATATGAAAAATGTCTCGTCTTAATGGCTACGCCATATGGCCGGCTTAGCGCGTGCTCGGTACAAAAAGTCCTCGACATTTTCGCGGGTTTTAAGTTACGAAGCGAAAAAAGGAAGAGTAAAAAGTCCGCTCAGTCGCCCGGCAGCTGGTGCCAGGTCTAAGGTTACTTGTCGCATGTGCGCCGACTTTGGTTTTCACTTTCAACTTGGAGGTAGAGTCTCTACTTACGACTCTAAATGCGGCAGATTGTCTTTTATTCAATAAAGCTGACTTGCACCACTTCTTAAATGTCATTTAAGTCGACTTTTGTAGGAAGAGTGTCGGCCTTAAATGTTCTTTTTTTCATGGGAAGTTATTATTGCCAAATGTGATTAGGTATTAGGTATTTTTGTCGGACCCATGGTTAGTTCTAGCTATGGTTATGCGTATTAATTAAAGAAATAGTTTCGTCTAAACGAAGCATATCGTGATATTTTAGATACTTCGGAATTTTATTTTGTAACATCCGTTGAATAAGTTTATCTAATCGAGGTAGTGAAGTTTTCTGTGGTGTGTTTTAAACTGAAATTGAGATTGATATATTATTAAGCACCTATGTTTAAAATGTCTGCTGTTACTTTAGCTATACATACGTAATTTTTTCATCTCTAGAAAGAGGTAGAGAGTAGTAGCTGCCAATTAGTTCTATTTGGTTAGGATTAGTAGATTTGGTTAGTTATCAAAACTATTTGGTTAGGAGGGTAACTTTATTGTGTTTCGTTTTTCACGATTCATATCAACGGTTTCTTCACATAAACCGAAAACACGAGAGAAATTAAACACACTTTCATATGAAATTAATAATGTCGGAATATTTCATAGCTTATCTGACACCCTTAATACTGACGTAATAACATAGGTATTTTTAATTGTTATTTGCTCTATGAAACCCCTAAATAAATAAATATATTTCTCTTATCAGTTCTTGACACACCTATAGGTAGCAATTTGTTTCACAAAGTTAGAGAAAGAACAGTACATTTTATTGTTACATCACTAGAGTCTAGACTCAATCTTATGGCAAAATAACTGTGAGACCTATAAACATTCTCTACCTTTTGCGTTCACTTCTCGAGACCTCCGAATAGGGGTCACTGATGAAATTGTCCTTGGCAAGTAAGGATGCTTAATAAAGCATAAACTTACTTAAATAAAACGCTCAATGAAGAGCATTTAGAATATCATATTTATATCACTCAGTTTTAAGTTAGCATCGTTCATTGCTGAGATATCAAGGATTATGACGTTTTCGCTGCTCAAGTACATTTACCGACTAGATTCAGCATTCGAATGACGTTCGAAATCCCGAATCGCCTCGTTGAGATGTCAATTGAGGCGAGTGTCCTTGAGTGGCATCGGTATCGGGCGACCTTTCGACCCGGCTGGCGGGAAGGCGTGGCTTCGCGCGGCCCGCCCCTGCCGCGGCGCGCCTCCCCACGCCCCCCGCCGCTCCGCTCGATTGAACTCGCGACTCTGTTCGATAAGGCGAATTAACTCGACTGTCTTTAGTTCTGCGTCCGCGACCACCTCTACCTACGAGTTTTCATGGCACATTCACGATTCTTCATCTATGCGGGGAGGCGAGATCGCGGAGATATTTTTGTGGGAATCCATCGCGTTCTTTGTCTGAGATAATTACTTACTTACGCTCGCTCGTTTAATCTGATGTTAGACGGTTAGTTAATTTAACATTGTCGCAGCAGTAAAACAGTCGTTATTTTTGTCACGCGTGTCTTCTAGTGACGTAGGGCGGCGGGTCACAGGTTCAGATCCCGAGGGAGTATTTTAACTAATTCTGTTGTTTTGTTCGGAATTTATCGGAGATTTGTTCGGTGCTGTAATTAGAAGCTAGGTTCATTAAAATACTTGTATTTGCTTAGTCGACAGACTTGGTGATTTGTTAACGCTATTGTCGTTGTTTTTGCCGGCTCTTTTGGAATTTTAAGTACATCCGCTGTTGTTTACGGAAGTTACGCAAAGAATGTTTGTGTTTTGGGCAATTATATTTTAATGGGAACTACTGATTGATTGAACTTTTAATAAAACATTAGGGCTCTTGCTTGCGCTTATTTATAAAGAGATACGTACTTACCTTCTAGTTACTTAAAATGAAACCATCATCAATTATCTATTTTAACTGCTTCGCTAGTGGTTAGGCTAGAGGTTAACATGCTTGACTACTAAAACAATGGTCCTGGATTCGATCCCTATTGGAGGCCGCTGTACAAGATTTGTACAAATGACTTTGACCAGCAAAACCAGTTGCTGGTAAAACCGGTGTATTACCAATATTATTATTATTATTATATCCTAGTTTGAGACTAAGACAAGCGATTGTACTGCGCGAAAGCTATCAATAGTTACATTAAAAAAACGGTCAATGTAGCTCATATTCCCTCACGATATAATCACGCCAGACTAAGGTGGCTGTATATTATGCAAGTAAAACTTAACAATAACGGCCCGCAACTCGCCGCTCTGGTGGCGGTCACTCGAACAAAGCGAGCGACTGCTGACCCCGGCCTATTGTTAAATTGTTCAATCACACTTTACCTATCTACCTACCTAGCAGACAACAAACACGCAACTTCAACACTTGCCGGCACAACTTTAGGACGTAAATTTCGCTGGCAGCCGACAGATAGGTCCATAATGAGATTTTTATGACGGCTCAGTTACTGACACTAACTGGACATCACGTTTTGTCTGCGGTCACATTGGTGGCTAAATGGTGTATCTTTTCTGCTGGTATTAAGTGATGTTTTGTTTTGTTAGGTGGATTATTATCTTGTGTTGAAATTAAAAACGGAAGGTTCAAACGCTTGAAACTCCGCACAACGACAGATAAAATTTATACACAAGATCGATTAGCAGGTTGAGTAAAATAAAGTAGCACAAACAATTTGCTACTTTAGGCACCTACATGATAATTTGCTTTTTCTTTTCAATCAATCAAGTTTTCGTTAGCTATTGTGTTAAAGCTGTATTTAGCAGCTTTCTTTTTGTCTTATGTATGACTAAGACTGACGTATCTTGCGGATTTATGGACTGACTGAGCTGATAAATGACAAGTGTAGGTCATATTACATACTTTAAGTAGGTCTAAAAATCTGTCCCAAGCATTACAAAGTTCTCTACTCGCTGTGCAGTGAGCAATTGAATAAACACAAAACCAGTAAACCGTTTCCTCGTTATTCATAACTATCAATAAAAAAAAACTTAATCAGTGGCGTTTATGACAATTAAAAACAATTGTTATGTTGAGCAGATCGGCCTGAAAATTGTACAGATTAAGATTCTCATTCGTATCATATACTTATAAGGAAAAGCTTAAGTTTCACTCACATTGTTATCGGATATGTCGTCAGCTGCATCATAATTCAATTTTAATATTATATTGAAGCGGTGGTGGCGTAGTGGGGTTGACCCTTGCTTCTCGATCATGAGGGTCTGGGTTCGAACCACGCATGTACCAATGACTTTTAGTTACGTACATTTGTTTGTACAGCAACACCATTCGCTGATAAATTGTGCCCGGATAACGGCGACAGGCTTGCCACTTGTCACGTTTGGGACCTAATAAACTCGGCAAAACGTGGGTCCAGTTCTAGAGACTGGTGCCTCTGCCTACCCCTTCGGGGATAAAGGGCGTGAGTTTATTATTTTTATTTATTATTACTACCCAAAACTAGGAATAAACTGAACTTTACTGTACTCCTACGTTTACAATTACTCGTAGTGCAAGAGGACTTGCAACCGGAGTCACCTTCTGTGCCCTGTCTCACTAGAGAGAGAATAATAATTGCATAAAACTCTATAGCTTAAAGACGCAAACCCTTAGTTTTGCCACAGACGTAGTATTAACACAAAAGTCTAGTCAGCGTTTTCCTCGACAAATTGCTGTCCAAAAGAGAATCCCACGTAGTAAACATCCTCTATCCTAAAGATGCCCAAGCTTTAGTTTGGCCACGAACCACATGGTATTTACACAAAGTCACTCCAGCGCTCTTTTCAACGTTATTGTTTCCTGGCATACAAAACAAATTAAAACATATAAAATACCGCAGTCCGAGAATGAATTCCACGTAGTAAAACCCTCTAGCCTAAAAATGGCCACAGCCTACATAGTATTCATACAAAAGTCTAGCCAGCGCTCTCCCCGACACATCGTCCGAGAGGCCGAGAACAAAGGGCGCGCCGTGAACCGCGACCGTTCCGGCGCGGCGCCCGCGCAGCGCGTGGCGCTCCGGCCGCGGGGACCCGCTGCTGGCGAGAACAAAGGCTCTCGAGTTAGAGGCTCGGAGGCGCGATATGTGGATTTTTGAAGTAGACATTTTCGATGGCGTAGTCTGTTGTTTAACGTGAAGGAAAGACTTTTATAATCTGTTAAGTTAAGCTAAACTAAACTAGCGGCATTAGGTGAAAAATAGCACAAATTCTTATTCTAAAATCTACGTTGCTTTTGATATACTAGACAGATCCATTCAGCCGTTCTGGCGTGGCTGAGAATGTGAATCTGTCCATACTTTCGCCTTTAATAATAGTACTAGTCGTTAGATTGTGAGTGGGATCCAAACTGAACCAAACGACGATAGTCGTCGTCTCATAATATACCTATAAAATGATTTGAAAAGAGATTATCAAAGTGAGGGTTTTCCCACTATCTTTTCTCTACTACAAAATCGATCCTAAACCAGCGGCTAATATTGTACAGTGTTATTCAACAAAAAGAAAGTTAATTATTTATTTACGTTGAAATGAAAATAAACGTTTAAAAAAAATGTTTGTTTTAAAATTCTTAATGCTTTAGACACCTTATTGTTTTTAATTTTATCGAATCCCGTATACTTTCGGTGTATAGAACTTTGTAAGTGTCAGACTTGTTATTTAAAATTTTGATTCACTTGTTTGTGCGGCCCTACCTATGTCATATTTTTTTATGTAGCGCCTATATTTTTGTGTCCCACTGCTGGACAAATGCCTCCCCAATTTCTGACCAGACCCTTTTCTTATTCTTACAAATTCACGGTTTCCTCTTCTATTTCAGGCGGCTACACGACCGGCGGTCCCCGCGACGGCTACTACCCGGAGCCAGCGTCGGGCAGCGCCGCGTCCGCGCCCCCCGCCGCCTCCCCCCTGCAGGAGTTCTACCCGCAGGAGTACCCCCCGCCCCCTCAGCCGTACCTCGACGAGTACTACCCCACGCACGCCCCGCAGCCGCTGCTGCACGAGCACAAGTACCCGCACCCCTACTCGAAGCCTTATCCCAGAGGTGAGGTCTATTCGGCCCCTAAAGTAAAGTAAAACCGCCTTACGACTAGTCGTAGACACGACAGACTATTGCTCTAAAGCTCTCCTCAGAAGCAGTCAATGTAATCTGTGGTCACGTTTTTTCCCTGTGAAATCTCCACAACAAGCGGATTTTGTCAAGAGTTTTAAGGAATTCTTAATTCTCGTAACTCATAAAGGAAATACATTTTTCAGCGGCACCCACACTAGGAGACCATTCAAACGTGTGCGCCATTTATATGAATCTTTATTGATTAGATTCGGACATGGTTAGTTTATTAGACCTGAGGTTTCATATTTATATTTGGGTCATTGTACAAAGAATGTGAAATTACTCCAGCCATTCTAAAAATCATGGATATAATATGCATGGAAGGATCGCTTCTCAATGATGGTGATCAGTTACGTTTTCATGCTCTCACAGTGAGTGGTCACCCGGAAAAGTATTGGTGAAAAAAAAGTCTACACCTACAAAACCATAAGTTTTCCGAATGTCGTTTGGTAAAAAGGTGCTACGACGCTGTTTGTCTGCTCATACCTTTTCATAGCAGCTACGACACATCTATAATTCATACACTCAGACTTATAACTGATGTATGCAACCGATCAACATCTGTAAAGAAAGTAGAAATTGCTTTCTTAAACAAGGAAAGGATCACGTTTACAAGACGCGCTACGCTCGTAGGCGACTACGAGCGCTACGCCGTAGACGATCAATATTGTCACCGTAGCTGCGTAGACGCAGGTATCTCACCGTTTAGTACAGATTCGCATTTATCTTCAGCAAAAACACTATTGTTAAATAGCTTGGTACTTAGTTACGAGTTCCCATGTTGGTCTCAAAGTATGCGAACAGTAAAAAAGAGACCTAATTACGACGGCAATTGAGGTGTAATTGGCTCACATTTACTGCTTTCAACTTTGCAATTACCTACACTCTTATCGTTAACATGTCGGCCGACTGACGATGCGACCTCCAGCTGACATAATTTGCGCTATACAGGGTGGGGTGGTCATTCCTTCGAAGGGTTTTTCAAGTCGTTACATCACTCATTGAAATGCGTGCAAAAAGTGTTGTAGGTGCAACTTATGGTATGGGGCAATTAAATTACTTTGTACAATATTTATGGACATCCTGTTTAGCCGTTGCAATATAGGTCCGCACTTTTGTATTACATCTGTGTGTGTATTGAAATAGCCAACTAACGGTTAATTAATTTAACTACTGTTGTAACAGTACCATTTTTGCTTGTTTACTCATCGCGGAACTGTTCATATTTTTAGCAGGCAAAACTCAACGTACTTTAGTGTCAATTTACTATCGTGATCATTGACCATCACGATTACAGAAATTGATCCAATCGGCGAGGAGATTCCACACCTATTGAAATATAATATTACGTTTCTTATACTGAAATCATTGGAACCTGCTTTTTTTAATAGCCGTTAATAATTTCGCGTTAGCCAAATATGCGTTTCAGGATCAAAGTTCGAACCGAAGGGGAATTTTGGTAATTTAAACAGCTCCGTATCATGTGTCCACACGAACTGCAGGTACTTTTCGTTTTCCTTTTTTTTATTTACCATATACTCTTGTAATCATGATGGATTCAATAAGTAAATTTGTTAATTAACATGACATGTTTCCCACTGAACATTTCACACGTGTTCTGCTTGATTCTATTATATCCTCTGCTGTGTCATGAGTGGTCACTAATTGGAATCCTTAATTGCGAATATTTTTAGCATCAACAGCGACGACATTAGTTAACCTGGGACAGAAGAACGCTCGTAGGGAATAGAGAATATTTTACTTACCAACCGGCGAACGTAAGGTGACGTAATTTGTCATTAATTTATCCTTGTTATTCCATGTTATCTTTATATGCTCCTTTTTAAATTATTTCAACGATACTATAAGTATCTTCTATAAGCTATCACTGTACCACTGTCCAAGGTCCAGTTTCCCCACACGTGTTATGGTGAACACAAATTATTAAAAAATTAGGCAAAACCTACAATCCGTTTCGACTGTACTCAGGTGAAGTCAGAAAGTAAAGAAACATTTTCACCAATCTTTCTGTGCAGGCAAAAGTGAAATTCTCAATTTGTCTCAAAAACCTTTTTGACCTTTGTGGTTGACCTAAAGTCATAAAATAACTTTCGTAAAAAGTACTAGACATTATTAACACAGTTATTTGTCTTTTTGTCGGAAGAGCTTCGGTCGGACTCTTTCGGTTTCGCTCTGAAGTCAAGTATGTAAGTGTGTCCGAAATAAATGTAATAATATTTAATTCGATTTCTTATGAACTGCTTTGTTTTCTTTTCATCTTCGTGAGATAGTGCTAACCACGCGGTTCCCTTAAAATGTAGTTTAAACAAACCTAGCCCAAATCTACGAGCTACACAATTGACCCTCTGTACATATTTTCCTGTAGCGTCGACTATTTTGTCCCACTTCTAGTCGCTTAATTAATGCGCCTATTTGTTTTCGCGTCTATCCTGCTTTACACAATCGTACCTCGCAAATTAGAAGGTGGTGTTTGCTGTGGATATTTCACATCTGTTCGACCAATTAAAATAAAGGAAAGACCGGCGTTTTTAGTTTACTTGACAACCTTATTATTAGTGGCTGGAGGGAATCCGAGCGCTTCTACCTTGTGTTTCAAGATATACCATAATGCGTGAATCTTGTTTGAATAAATGTTTTTTACATTTTAGGCTCGATAAACGAACTTGATATAGAAATTAAAACAATCCAGGCCATAGCAGCATTCGAACTGAAGCCTTGTATAAACCTAAACAACAGGACAACACGTGGACTTTTACAAGTGTGCATGTTGCGTTAGGCAGTTACGACATGTCTTTGCAATACAAATTTACGTATTATCTTATAATGCCAAGGTCATTCTTAACATTCAAGTAGCTTGTATATGCCCCAACATAAAAGAACTGTAATAAGGACTTACGTATATTCCACCTTAACTCCTAAATGCTTGAACCAAGAGTTACATATCATTCCGGTAACATAGGGTACGAAATGGCACCTGAGTTTTTCGTTTTTGTAATAAGTATCAAGTCTTTGCTAGGCGAAACCCGGCCCAATAATCGGTTGCTAAAGCTCAAATTCGTGTGGCAGGTGCAACGGGTGCGCGGTATGGCGGCGAAGGTTACAGCGAGGGCTATGCGCCAGAATACGCGGCGTCCTGCGGTACAGAGTGGAGCGACTGGCAGGGTGAACAGCACGCGCTGATCCCGCAAGACAAGCTCGCTTACCCGGCCTCGGGGCCTTGTTTCACTGGTACGTGCTCCCTAAATACCGATACACTAAAAGACACAGGTACTCTAAATACTGATACGAGCGCGAGCGGTACATGCTCCCCAAAACACTGGTTCACTAAAACACTGATAGGGTAACTAGTGACTCGCAGGGTGAACAGCACGCGCTGATCCCGCAAAACAAGCTCGCTTACCCGGCCTCGGGGCCTTGCTTCACTGGTACGTGCTCCCTAAATACCGGTACACTAAAACACTCATACTTGCGCGTGTGTTTGTGCTTCACTGGTACATGCTCCTCAAACATTGGTGCACTAAAACACTGACAAAGTAAGTTTAAACTCGCCTATCCGGCGTTGGGGCCTTGCTTCACTGATACGTGCTCCCTAAACACTAAAACACTGATAGGGTAACTAGTGACTCGCAGGGTGAACAGCATGGGGTGGTCCCACAGGATAAGCTCGCTTATCCGGCCTCGAGGCCTTGCTTCACTGGTACCTGCTCCTTAAACACTGGTACACCAAGCACTGGTACACTAAAACACAGGTACTCTAAATTCTAAAAACTTATAAGAGTGCTTACGTATGTGCTTCATTGGTACATGCTCCCTAAATACCGGTACATTAAAACACTGATAGAGGAAACAGCGACTCACAGGGTGAGTAGCGTGACCTGATCCCGCAGGATAAGCTCGCCTATCCGGCCTCGGGGCCTTGCTTCACTGGTACCTACTCCCTAAACATTGGTACACAAAACACTGGTACGAGAGCGCCGGAGTACTAGAAAGACAATTTGAGAATGATTCTCGGGCCATGAAACGGAGTACTAAAAGTATTTTTGAAAATATTTTTACTACATTTAAGTCCTCTATACAAGAGCTGAAAGGTGAAAGATAACTTTCACAGCTGCCTATAAATATAAATAAAACTATGACCGTTTTATATCATAAATTTTACCTTTCACAACTTTAACAAAACGCTTGATTTGCCTACACAAACTACCCATAGGTCCCATAATCACACAGTCAACCATCTTGTCTTATATTCTAGTTACAATTCGTTTCGTTCAATAGATATCCTTTTTCTGTCTACTAATTGCGCCTTTAGCGTCTGACGCAGGCGCAATGTCCTGTATATTGTAAAGCAACTGTTGGTCACCTGTGCAGGTTCAGGTCCCATCCAGCTCTGGCAGTTCCTGTTGGAACTATTGACGGACAAAAGCTGCCAGGGCTTCATCTCCTGGACTGGCGATGGCTGGGAGTTCAAGCTCACGGACCCCGATGAGGTAACGACCTTATGATTGTGATACTCTTTGCATGACACCTCCTTTCGTTGCCGCATAGATTTTTTTGTTAGACTGTAACATGTTCTTTATTCAAATAATGATAGGCGCCTTTTTTTCTTTTGCCAATTTTCTTTACGAATTTCTGATTATTGACGGACCTTATTTCGACGCCACTTGGCTTTTTTTCTCGTTAAGATTTTGTAGACTGATAATCATTTGCCTTAATTCGGTGTTACATTTTTTTTGTGCGATATCATTATTTATTTTAGAGCGATTATAGCGTACAAATTATTCCTATCTTCAATCAAATCTACATAACATTCATCCGCCCTTGCAGGTCGCGAGACGCTGGGGCATTCGCAAGAATAAACCCAAAATGAACTACGAGAAATTGTCCCGGGGCCTGCGTTACTATTATGACAAGAACATCATTCACAAAACTGCCGGCAAACGCTACGTCTACCGCTTCGTCTGCGACCTACAGAGCTTACTCGGGTGAGTCAACCGTCTTGACTTTCAATCTGTGAGGGGGGATGCTTTCCTCCTCAACAATGAAATGAACAGAAGGGTTTAGGTTTCAGCAGGATATATATTTTGGTGCGTCAGAAAATTCGTGGAAGCAAAAACGAGAGACTTGACGTGAATGTTTTATATTGACACTTGTCTGGCGCGGTGGCGAGAGTATTCCGCCGGCCAGCGTGACGCGCGCGACCGCTCCATGTAGGATGCACTACAAATCTGTTAATCAATAACTCTATACTCGTACTCCGTACTCCGTCCTCGGCCGTCCTCATCCAGTCACTGCCAGCTATCTGCTTCTCGTCATCGGTCCAGCGATCTTTTCTTGCGGACTCCTGTTCCGAGTCGGTCAGCCTTGACTTAACAGAAATCCAGAGCAACTTCTTTATTGATTTTTATTTATTCGATGTACAAAACAGAACACAACAATAATATAAGAACAAAGTTGAGGTCTAATGCATACACATCAAACATCATTCGATTAATTAATCAATCAATCAGCCTACACTGTTCCACTGTTAGACATAGGCCTCCTCCATTAAACCACAGATAACTTGAGAATGTAATTGAGTAGATAACCATTTATTCTTTCTTTCTTTCAAAAACCTCTCGCCCACACATTAAACGGTTAGGTATTTCTGAAATGAGCAATTATTCCTGAAACACGTCGGTTGTAGTTCGTCATTTACGACATCTTCTACGTCTTTTGAAAATTCAATTTTTCAATTCAATTCAATTAAAACATCGTAAAATTTATATTTTTTTAAATAAAAGGTATTTAAAAAAATATAAATTTTACGATGTTTTAATTTTGGAGTGGCGCTGTTTGATAGAAAATGATTAAAACCATAACGACATCTTAATGGGCATTCTTCTATGTAGGACTATGACGACAATGGAAAATTTAGCAAAATCGGTAGATATATCCTGATATTTCTAAAAAAAAATATATTTAATGAGTTTATACTCATAGAACAAAAGTTGATGTCAAACACAAACTCTATTTGGTATGTTTCAGGAATCGCGTACTATAACCATTTAAAAGTAAAAAAAGGAAAATCAAATATTTTATTGAAGTCCTTATTAAATAACTGCAGTCACCGAGCTCATATCGTCTATCGGAGACAGTATTGGAACATTTCAAAATTTACCATACTCGAGTAATTGGCAATCAAAGTTTTGATCTTTTAGGGGTGTAATGGTTTTTAGGAATTAAAAAATAAATAAAAGGAGTGTTCGAGATATTCGTATCTATACTGCACTAGATAGCAAAAAATAAAATAGACTGAGACTATTTTGAGACCTTTGGTGTAAAAAAAACAGATTTTCACAATTTTGAACATATTCCAGTACTGTCTCCAATAGAGGATATCTTGATAATAGTTTGTTCCTTAAGAATTATTGCCTGACTTGAAACAATAAATTTAATTACGACGACCACAGCGGTGAGCCTGTCTGCGTACCGTGCGAGAAGTACCGGGTTCGAATCCCAGCTGGGGACAAAAAAAACCCAGGTCTTGGATGTTTGTGACGTCGCTGTTTCTGGTTCCCACGACACAGAGCATCCTAGTGTGAGGCCGGAAGCAATGTATGTGCCTGTATGTAAATGTTTAATTTTCATTTCATAATTAAGGAACCGTGGCCTATACCTTCCTCAGGGAAGAGACCCGTGCCCCTCGGTGGGGACATGATGAGTTGATGATGATGATGATGAAATAAGGAACACGGGTGATCATTGTAATATTAATTCGATTTAAATTATCTCATTGCAGGATATCGCCCGAACAGCTCCATGCGATGTACGAGCCCAAAATGGAGAAGAAAGATGATGACTGAAGTAGTTTGCCTGGCACAGTCGTCGGGGCACGCCTCTCGCCCACAATACGATCTTGAGCTAAAGTAATTAACGAAGCAATGTTTACACATAAGCGATGTCGTTAGAACACTCATTTTGTCATACAATACGCGCTACGCCGTGTCTCCTGCCTTTTCTAGAGTATGATACAATCTGTTTCCCATACGCAAAGCGTTATTTTTAATTTGCTTACTACCAACTAAAGTGTTTGCATGGAAAATATATTGTTTTGGCCAGTGTGGTAGGTACTGTGTACTAGAGGAGATATTCAAAATCACTTTTTGTGTCGCTAAGCTAAAAATCTGCAGAAACAGACTCTTCAAACTTACATACCGTTGAAAAAAGATGCTTTTTTCCTATAATAGGCTATTTGACAGTGTAAATTTTTTTTTTTATTAAAAATCATTACCTAAAAAAAATTGTATCTGTCGCCATGTTGTTGAAAACGGCCTGGATATTATGGCGTCTGTCATTCATGTCTTTCTTACGTTCATTGGTTTTTACTGACCAGTGACGTCATAATTCCTGTGCGACGCCATATTTCTCAAGATGGCGGCTTATTTTTAAAGTGAATTTTTATTCGCGTGTTTTAGAAGAAATAGATACACGAAAGAATTTAAAATTGCCACATTATGAGCACTCAACGAACGATAACAAAAAATCTGAGATAGGTTTCGGAAACCTGTAAAATAGCCTATTTGTACAGTATTTTACGATACTGGCAATTTTTTTATTTGGAAGTAAAACTTGAACCGGTTTATTTCTAAAGATACGATTCCTCTAAAAACTCTCTTGAAATGCTGCTTAAACGTGCTGCTTTACGTGAAACAAATTAGTCTCACGTAAAGGGATTGAGCATTAAAACTGGATTTTAAGAGTGTTTGAAGAGTTTTTGAACTAAAACTTGAAGCGGCAATGAAACAAATCGCCGCGTTCATGGAGTTGTCATTGTACTACAATGCATTAACAGAATCAAGGTCGGACACCTCTGACTAAATTGAAGTAAGTGTATCCGTAGAACAATTTATATAATGTTTGCGGAATCTTGTTTTTGTAATAAAATAATACCGTATAAATGTTGAAGCCAACTGGCAGTGTTTTGCGACGCGACACTTGTTTTGGATGTCTATTCTACTAGGTCGCCCATTGATTTTGTGTAATGCTCTTTAGCAGGAGGCGCGCCTTTAAACACTTCGAAGTGTTTTGTTTTTACTTAACTCTCACTATGTGGATTGGGGAGTGTCAGTCTATGAAAGAAAATCAAAAGTGGAATTTCAAAGATGTCTGTGAATAGTTTTGATCTCTTGCGCAGCCACCAGTGGAATAAAATGCACATTCTCATTAAGTTCATTTACATTTTTCTTAGAGTCCATCACCATCATTAGTCCCAAAACCAACGGTGCCTTAAATAAGACGATTCATCCCGCAATTTTAAAACTAAGTATTTCTAGGAAACCCATTTACCTTCCTGTTAATTAATTTCGTATTCATAGTGTAAACTGGATCATTCGTGTCTCATTTTTATTAGCGCCAGTATTGTAGGCTCCCGTCTTGTCAATTGAAATTAATTTATAAAGGTATTGTATACTTAGTCAAGACTCAATGAAATGGTCATAATTAGATGAAATGTAAAACGATTGGCCGTAATCAATTCATGAAAAGTATCGGAAAATTTAGTGCTAAAGAAAAGTTTAAAATAGTGAAATTCTGCTATAATTATAACTGTAAATATAAGTTAATTTTGTTACTTTATAAAAATAATTAGGTATATACTATAGTAGGATAAGTGTTGTATGTTTGATTCGCAAATTGTTGCAATATGCGGTTTAAATAATATACATAGGTATCTATGGTGACGAAGGAACTGAAACAATTGAATATTTAATCTCGAAAAGATGATCCAAAGATTTCTTATTCTAAATTCCCACCAATAGAAATGATTGAGGAACTTTTAAGTTTCTGTAACATTGTTTGCGTTTATTATAAAATATGAGTAAATAGAATTACTTGATTGTTTTCTTTTATCAAACAAAACCAATATAATATACCAATCAATTCTGTATCACGTGCTTTGTCGTTGATCTCGAGCTAAGGGATTGTATGTCTTACTAGATATGAAATTAAGTAGTTGTATTATTTTCAATTTTTATAGCTCCTAGAATACACCGAAGATATTTCGATAAGTTTTATTTTATAAAATATCTTTGCTCCATCAATATTATACCTCCTAATTTCATTTACGCGCAATTTTGAAATATTGACTTACAGATATAATACTTTAGTCGGTGCTCTGTGGTAGCTTGCCCTATGGTGGCTCGCGACACTCTCAACTTTAAAACGTACTCGTATTTACCTATAGGTACTTTGTGTCTTCCCTTGTTTTCTTAAGAAACCTAAAAAGGTTGACCTCCGATGTGCAACTGCTGCCTTATCAATAGTTTTCCTAGACAATTTTTGTAAAAAGTATGGGTGCCACATTATTTCTGGACAGGAACATGCCATAAGAAGTGAGAGAACTATTGTAAAATGGCCAAATTTTTGAGTATAAATGTATGTTGTATGTATTGATGGAAGACATAAATTTAAATTATATATTTACAAATCATTGTGGTTGGTTTCTTTTACTTGGTCCCCATGACATTTTTTCGACACAGTCTGCATTGAATTTATTATCCTGTCGGTCTGTGACCTTAGCGAAAAGTCTACGAAACGAACTACGAATAAATACATCGAATGACTGGCTAGTGATATACAAAAACGCCTGAAATGTGGCTACAGTAGGCTCAGTCAACCTATGTTGTGAGTTCCGTTTCCGTTTAACTTACCTAATAATAGAGATTTTTAAAGCAAAGTCTCTTAATAACATAACATTTACGTACAGGCACATACTCGTACATTGCTTCTGGCCCCACACTAGGATACCCTGTGTCGTGGGAACCAGAAACAGCGACGTCACAAACATGTAAACATCCAAGACCTGGGTTTCTTTTTTTTTGTCCCCAGCCGGGATTCGAACCCGGGACCTCTCGCATGGTAGTCAGATGCGCTAACCGCTGCGCCATACCTAGCTACTTATGATTAAATTCTAAATAAAACCTGTGATAAAACGGGTCAGCAATCTGCGTAGCAAGTAGGCCCCTGGGCCTCGTAGGCATAGTATTAGTATAGTTGCTGCGTAGCTGTAGTTCGTGGTTAAGCCCAACGACCAGAGATGGCGCTTTGACAAAAATAAATCAAATCAGTCACATTACAAGTGCCTGTATCCAGATAAGGTCCTTGGTACAAGTCGCGGCACATAGATAACTCTAGCGCTGACCGTTTGGTCCGCGCATATTAAGAAAGAGATAAGATATATACAGAACAGATAGCGGCGTCCCCTTCGATACCCAATTTTTGACTTCTGCGCATAACGGTCAACGCTAGAGTTACGTGCAGGGACTTGTAACGTCTGTGTTGTTCGCATGAACGTAGGTCCTTGGTTGTTCGTGCGTGACTCGTGAGTGAGTGAGTGACGTGCGAGAGCCGGTGATGGCGGCTGCCGGGGCAGCTCCTGTGTAACACGTGTGTAGCCTACCCTAGCAACACCAAAAAAGAACATTCTTGGTAGTCTGTGTTGTATGTAAGATTATAGCCTCAGAAGAGGTATTCCTTCTTCTGAGGATTATAGTAAGCTATTATCAACTTTAGCGTGCTTTCATAGTAACCAATCTTGAGTGCATAAACATAGTGACAGCTCGTCTCGTCATCCCATCGTCATTCACAACAGTGCTGCTAGCTATGGTGATTTATCCCCATGTGGGCTATCTCGGAATGTGAGTTGGTGACCAAAAATTGCAATCGGCAACTATTCGAAAATTGGGCTATCTCAATTTTTTTTTCAGCGTCGTATTTTTTTGCGAAAGTTATTTTTGTATCGATTTTTGCGTATTTCTAATTTTTCATAGCGTTTTAAGGATTCCAAATGTGTTAAAAGCGGTGATGGACCGATAACAGTAGGTATACATTTATAAATATACTTTTTTATTTTCACATTTTTAAGAGTGTTTGAGAGAATTGCTTGGTGTTGATTTGTACAGTTTAATCCGACTCTGGGGTGGTTATTTACATCGCACCCTTGCAAGAACAACGTGATATTTCGAAGAAAACCATTTTTTATTCATAGTTTTTTTTTTAACGCGATTTCATTTACTCCAGAAACGCCGGAATAATAAGCAAAAGAGACACTTCATCACGTTATAGCGCTATCCCTTTCGGCCATTACTTTGAAACCTTAAAAAAATGCTCTCATGTAATGGGTTTCGAAATAACACGTTGTTCTTGCAAGTGTGTGACGTGATACTAAAGCAAAAAATATATAAAAAAAATATATATTTTTTTTGTGAAAATCACCTAAAACCCATTAATTTATTTACACCGTGTCCAATAAGTTCGAATACAAATCTTTTTTCATTCATTACCATAACGTATTTATATTTAGAATGTTGAGATATTTGAAATTCGATGTCATATATTGTCATAAATAAAGAATAAAAGTATAAAAGGCCAAATATTTCTAGTATTGATTTAATCCAATATGAAGCATTTACGTGACGCGGTTGTTACGAAATTTCTCAAAGGCGACAGTCCAGGTGCAATTTTTAGGGCGTTTAAAGTCTTCGGGATAAAACGTAATTTTGTTTACACTACTATTAAACGTTACAAGGAATCATCCTCGTTGGAGGATAGGAAGAGATCTGGCCGACCACGTTCAGTAAGGACAGCTAGCGTATTGAAAGTGGTAAGAGAACGAGTTCGGCGAAAACATCATCGCTCTGTGCGAAAACTTGCTGCAGATTTGAAGATATCCAGAGGATCGGCGCACAACATATTGAAAGTAGACCTCGGATGTCATGCTTACAAAAAACGCAAAGTCCATGGTATTTCCGAAGCGACCAAGAAAAAGAGATTAGATCGATCGAAATCGTTACTTGCTTGGCACGCTGGGGACGAGTTTGTTTTTTCTGACGAGAAACTTTTCGTTTTAGAACAACCTCACAACTCGCAAAATGACCGGTTGTGGGCAGCAAGGTTAAAGGACATCCTGGAGAGTGAGAGGAGTGTCCCAAGATTCCAGAGTGCGCCGTCGGTGATGGTATGGGGAGCAGTTTGCAAAAGAGGCAAACTTCCTTTGATATTCATTGATAAAGGAGTTAAAATCAATGCTCAGTATTATAAATCGGAAGTATTGGAGAAAATTGTTAAGCCAAGCTTGAAAATATTGTATGGAGACGATTATTACATCTTTCAACAAGATGGAGCCCCATCGCACACGGCGAAAGCAGTTCAAGAGTGGTGCGAGGCGAATTTGACCAATTTCTTAAAGAAAACTGAGTGGCCTCCCAGCTCACCAGACTTGAACGTATTGGATTATTTTGTATGGTCGCACATGCTATCAAAACTAACCGACTACAAAATCACAAATATGGACCGTTTCAAAAAAGTTATTCAGAAGATTTGGGACGAAATGCCAATGGAAATGGTGCGTGCTGCGTGCGACGGGTTTGAAAAACGTTTGAAGCTAGTAGTGAAGGTTAAAGGCGGAGTCATTCCAAAATATTTACTGTAAATATTAGGCATATTTATGGTACTTTAAAAATATAATACATTTTACTAAGAAATATGTCGATTTATTTGTATTTAGTGGCTCTTTTAAAGTGTATCCAAACTTATTGGACACGGTGTAGTTAATCAGAAAGTAATTTTACCGAGTCCATTTTGGGTTACAATGCTGATGATTGATTGATTGACCATTATTAGGCAACCGTTTTTCAAAATTTTGGCGACATCGACCGGCCAACATCTGGGAACACCGGTGTTATAGACTGAATGAATGGAGTGTAGTATCCATTCCACCTGATTGAAAAACTGAATGAAGTGTTCAGTGGTGAGGTTATAATTTCTATAAAAGATATTTAATAATTGTTTTGCGAGTTGTTGCGATTCATTTTAAATAATAATGAAGTTGACGTCAGTTTTAAGACGCCAGCATATAGGCTTTATGTTCAAAAAACATTGGAAGATTCAGGGCAAACGTGTACCCCTCAACACTGGAGTGGAAGACAAATTGAAGGAAAAAGGTATCTCTGTTGTGGATGCTGCCGAATTCGTCAAAGAAAAACCAGAGATACATGAAAGGTACGTAAATTGTTGGTCCAATAAACGTGATCGTTGGCCCAGCAGGTCACCAACAGTTATAAAATTCCTGCTTGTCTATATTTCAGGTTAAACATCGTAGGGTTTTACGAACAACCTCTTCCGCGGGACGAAAACCATCCAGACTATAAAGAGCGGCCGTGTTACACTCTAACGCCCAATACTGTACTGCTTGAAGGCATAGCACAAGCCCAAGTCCTTACCAAGACCATTATTGCTAATGATACCCTGCCTCCAAGGATTGAGGACTTGGCCACGCTGCCAGCGCCAAAGTCTATCCACGAGAGTGTAAAGAAAGCAATCCTGTCAGCAAATGTTTTTGACTGTGAACAGAAGAAGTTGCCAAAAATTAAGGAAGAAAAAAGACCTGCTTACAACTTTCCTAGGATATTAGGCATTACAGACAGAAGACGGAAGTGAGTACCTATCAAATAAATTATTGTAATATGGGTCAAACAGTAAGGGACTTCACACACGGCAGCTATAATATACATTACATCCCAGGATGTATAGCTTAGAGACCGCTCAGTACCTTTAAGAATACGAAGATGTAAAGATATATATTATAGCTACGACAGCTATGTGGTCTCCTGACGATTTCTATGGAAAGATGTAATGAGATATATCGTCCTATAATATACATCTTTACCTTATAGTCGCCGTGTGTGGAGTCCCTTACACATATGATTACTATGGTAAGAGATTGTGAGTTCAAGTCCGGTCACCATTTAATTTGTAGTAATCAGTATGTAGTATGTAGTGTTTTTATGTGATTGTGATGTCTGGTTACCAGACCGCAGCTTCAGACTAGAACAACTAAATGTGCTGTAGTTATTCCATCATATCAAAAGATCCTTTTACCTATTAATCTCAGCCATACATGTCGCACAATATACTTATATGAGGCACAATAATTAACATTGCCTGTTGTGAGCAAATCCCACTCAAATGCTTCTCATGCAATGACAGTCTGTTCACTAGCTGTTAATAGCAAACAGTTGTTAGCTTACTTGGCCTAACAAAAACAACTGTGTTTGTAATAATACAAATACCCTTCTATTTTCAGTATCGTCCTGACAAACAGACTACTCCAGTTAGTTGAGCGGACATCGGACACTCAGTCAACTTATTCAAAATATGTTGTGAATGATGCTGAATCCACGGCGGTATTTGAGAAAGAAAATGATCTAATCCAGTTCAATGAGATCTCTAACATCCTGGTGACCTCCAAGAAACATCTGAAACATGAGGTCACAGACAGTGGAATACCATTCGTAGAAATACCAGAGCTGTATCCCGTCAAATACACAGTCACGCTACCCACTGAACACTTCTACACTGAAACCAGCAAATATCGTAAGTTAATTTAATTATTGGTATTCTGCCTTGAGAGATATTATTAACTTTCTCATCAAATTTTTTTATGTTATCCTCATTCGGAATGTATTTTTCTTCTAATCAGACTGATTTGGTCAAATTAAAATCTTTTGGAGTTGTCGTAAAATGGCATATTTTGCGGTATAGTCGCGGTATTAAGGCACTAACACAATTCAGATTACTCTCTATCCTTCCCAATTTATTTAGCCAGATCCTAGGTCATTAATTACAATCACTGTTCTAGCACAAGCTGACAACTTCATATTATTGCTCCGGTTTTAAACAATTTCTATCAGTAGTTTCTTTATTAGGGAGGTGGCAGATGGACGATTGGTAGGGGATTGGCGAGGTTGCCATGATGGTGAAGAGGTCAACCCAACAATGGGCAATTTACATGGGCTGTATATTATATAGGAGGTTTCAGGCTTACAATCTATGTACATATTTCTTTTCTTGTTATCCTGTATGAAAAGTCGTGACATAATTTAATAAATGGACAGTGTTCATTTCAATTGAATGTACTATGTGTACTTTCCAGCGATCAAGCCCAGTGTGTCCGTCCACCACCCGCACACCAGTTGGCTGCATTTCAACCGCACTGAGGTGGGCAACTTGTACGAGACGCCGGTGACGCGCGAACAGCAGCTGGGCCGTGCGCTAACGCACGCCTTCTGCGTCGCGACGGCATACGCCAAGCAACTGCACGGGGTGAGCGGAATACCTGCATAATCTAACCAATCATAGCTCTTATTCAAATAATCGTTGCCTTATCCTAATCGGGACTTTTGGGATATTGTTGAGAACCACAAAAGGAAGGTTTGTGCAAAAATCCAGCTTTCCCCTAATTTTTCCGAAGTGCTATGTCTTTACTACCTGTATTATTGTTTGATTTGATTTGTGGGCCCAGTTCTAGTGATTGGTGCCTCTGCCTACCCCTTCGGGGTAGTTTATTTATTTTATTTATTGTTTGATTAGCATAGGTGTTCTAGTTTGGAACGAGGACAAGGGATTGTGTTGTAGAAGTTGTTATTATTATTAAAATGTGCTGGAATTGTTTGTTGCCTTTACAAGCCATATTTGTTATAAGTTACATTGATAGTAAATTAATGAGTACCTATACTTATAATGAATCAATGTGCGATTTCACATGGAATGACGACATCATAACTCTGACTAAAATTAAATCAAATCAGTTCAGAAAAACAAACATGTAATTAATGTCAATTTGAATTTTTCCAGGAAAATGTGAAAATACTTCCAGAGCCTGTCTATCTGAACTGCATACAAACTGACGGACGCAAATACGACTTCGGAGTCCTCCAATTGAACACTCTAGATGTGAATGGCTCTGAGGGAGTCAAGAATGTCTGGTATTGCAAGAACGACATGACACTGTACGATTCTAGTAGGTACTTTGGCGGCATGCCCGTGTTGGAAAACTACAACCCTAAAGTTTATGGCTACATAAATGCATTTTACAACTGTTAAATACAAACATATGATGGTATTTGGCTTGTGAAAACTTCGCGAGGTATACCTCTAACGCGACTGCCTCGCTAATCTGGAATAATAGGTGCAATATTATATTTTTATAGTTTATTGCGACTAAAGATAGCGAAATATCTTTCGGAAATGAACATGCAAATAAAACCCACAGTGTCTCAGTTCTGAGAAAAATAAATATTTATTTGGATTTTTATTTGCTTCGGTCTGAGACATCCTAGGCGAGGCATTCCCGATCTAGGTATGTGTCACTACGTCTGAAAATGCCTAGTATAGTATTAAAAATAAATAAGAGTTCACAAATAATTGTATGTATTCTTATTTATTAACTAAATAAACTTTTCTTATAACGAAACCTAAGGGAATTCCAAACAACTTAAGACTGTTTGAAAAACAACAAAACAAAAAGTTTAATGTATTCATGTGTATATCCAATATATTTACATGAACATAAATACATTCACTTCAAATATGCATTAACAGTAGCACGTTACAATGATGTCTAATTTATGAAAACACCATTCCTTAGAACACCACCCACCATACAGTAAAGACCTAATCATAGCTTATTTAAACTACCTTAGAGGAATTTTGTTTCTATAAATTAGACGATAATGTAACTAAATATAGAAAGTGAAACGGAACGAAAGGCTTGGGTCTTATTGCTCATTTATCCACTGTGAATTTCTGAAGTCGGCGTCTTCTTAACTCGTTTGCGTCGTCGTCAGTCGCTTCTCTGTTGACAAAAAACGAAAATAATTTACATAAAACACCTCCGAAAAACCTAAAGTGAGGTAAATTGAAATGAAATCCAGACACAAGATTTCCGCTTCAAAAAGGAGTTTAGTTCTTATTTTACGCAGCGTCGACTTGGCTTGGCCTAGGCACTGGAATCCGCGGTCACCAAGTCACAACTTTTTCGCCCCAATGGCCAACAATAATCCGAGCTATGTGCCCCGGATTATGTAAAAATGTTATTTATTTATTTATATATTTTATTGACACAGCCAACAGGTATTAAGCACAAAAATACAGAGTTCTTATACTAATGTGGTTCTTGTCTAGCCTAATACCCAATAACAGGCGTGCAACAGCATTCAATACATTTTTGAATTATAACTTATTGTAAACAATTGACAGAGCAGATTATTAGACAAATTACAGTAAAGTGAACAGTTACAATTATTATTTTACTTATATTATATATTATAATTTATATTATATATTATAATTAAAATGTTGTAAAATATATGGCATTTTTTTTTTGGCGTGTGCTTCTGGGGCATCCCAAAATGTATTCCCGTTTCCTTTTTCTCATACTTTCAATACTCTGAACACGAGTTGAACCAAGGCTCGCTCCCTGGCCACTGACCACTGGATGAGGTCCTCTCCTATAGCCCCATTTACAAAAGTGGGTAGCCACAGAATACATAATAATACAGGTACAGAAGATTCACTCCGCAAAATCAATTAAAGAAAAAGGGACTCTAGCAGCGATACAATTAGGTGCAATTCAGATCGCACGGCGCTAAAAAAGCTACGTTATATTCACCTACATGTTGCCTCTCTTTCTACCGCGTAACTCTTAGGTCTTCTAAGGTTGCTTCTGCATCTGCCGACCTGCGTTCTTAAGCTAAGCGTCCACTGTATCGGAGTCGGAGCGTACGACCGTACGAGGCGTCGGCATTGAAAAAATACCGAAAGGGTGCGTCCACTGCATTCGGATTTTTCGTCGGCAATATCGGTATTTTCAAAGCAATCGAGTTTGCCTATGCACGATCCTCCATTGATAGTTGTCAGGTGAGGAGGAGAAAAACAAAAGGAAACAAAAGACGTGAGTTCATAAAATAAACGGATATTATTATTATTTATTTATTTCGGAGTATATCCATATAAAAATTGTTAGTATTATGTACTTAACCTATATTAGTAACTAACTCTAGGTAAGCTAATTTAATTTAAATATTTAGTAGTTCCACGCACATGCGTGCAGATCCAGTGCCGGAAAATGTGGCAGTCGAACCGGTCGACAACAACACTCAGGATGCCGTTAGAGCTTCCCCGCACTCTACGGAGTATTGAGGCAGTTCGCTTTCTAATAATAGAAAAGAAGTCATCCACCCCAGCTTCAGCGAACATACCTGACGCGCTGCAGTAACGAGGAAGACCCATCAGCACCCTGAATGCGTTATTATACTGCCGACGGAATATCCGAATGCAGGCGACGCATCCTTTCGGTACCTATTTTGTGAATGCCGACGCCTCGTACGGTGCGTACGATCCGACTCCGATCCAGTGGACGCTTAGCGTTACTTCCCACTCACCTGTCAGCGTCGGTGACAGTAGCGGAGGCAGGAGCGGTGGCGTCCGGTTGCGAGAAGCCTTCCTTGCTAGTGGAGGGCGTTGGCTCGACCTTCACGCTGGCGCTCGAGGTCGACGGGGTGGGCTGAGGCGGCTCCGGTTTACTGCGAGGAAGATTACCTTAACTATTAAAGGTTATATTTATGTCTTTTTAACCGACTTCAAAACAAGGAGTATCTCAGTCCGTTTTTATGAGGCTATTTGACCGATTTCTGAAAGCCGTTGTTTGTTGGTGTTCATGGAGTCCTCAGAAAGTGGTAATTTTAAATTCTTCCGTGTATTTCTTCTAAAAAGGGCAAACGAAGATTCACTTTTCAAATAAGCCGCAAAAACGCTATCATAGGCAATATGGCGTCGCGCGGAAATTATGACTTCACTTCCCGGTAAACCAACCAATGAACGTAAGAATGAATGAATGATAGACGCCACACACGCCACCATAGAATCGGCCAATCCAGGCCGTTTTCGATGCAATGGCGGCAGATACGAATTATCAAATTTTATCTTGTGTTTTTTTACAAATCATAATAGTTTTTTTAGTTAAAATGCTTTAAAGCGGTTTTAAGACACATAAATTATACGAATACGTATAAATAATACTGTTTTTTCCACACTGTCAAATAGCCTATTACTCGAAAACGCGTGGACAGACTAGCATTTTTTTCTTTAGATTCTTTTTTCTTTCAAAGTGTAGACTTTACAGATCGTCCCATAGTCACCAAGTCAGGATCTGATGATGGGATCCTGGAGAAATGGAGGGAACTCCTAAAATTTGAGACACTTTGTACTGCCCTCGTAACGAGAAACACAGTATTATAGCCAATACTGCGTTTTTAGTTTGGATGCAAAAATTAGCTACTCTGTGCCATTTTTTGCAGTAACCACACCGAGTAGCTTCTTTTTGCATCCAAACTAAAAACGCAGTAATGGAAAAGCCTCGTATGGAACCAGTTCTAAAACTCCAGTTCTGTAGACGGCCGAAGCGGGCTATTACTGTGTTTCTCGTTACGAGGGCAGTGTAGAGGTTTTGGTATTTTTTATAGCGAGTCGTGCATTTGCTATCGGAATCGAAACGATGGTCGATGAATTAACAAACAGACTTCAGCTTCAGCTTCCACCACGCACGAGGCTCTTCCCACGGTGCGCGATTCTGCGGATATCGAAACGACCACATACCCACGACCGGTACGGCGCACCGCCACGCACGTCTGTGCTACCGCGGACCGAGACCCTTCCCACGGTGTGTCGTGCGAGCTGGTCCGCGTCCGTCCGCGATATCGCGGACCGTGGGAAACCGACCCCTTTGAAGACGACTTTTTTTGAACCTCCGATGGTATGTTATAATAACTATAGTCTTGAAATGGTCAAGGGGCACTCACACGGCGTCAGTCTGCGTGGCCGCGGAGGCGGTTGTCTGCGGGAGGCGGGCGGCCACGGTCGAGTACTGCTGCATTAGTATCACGGACGCGTCCAGCATCAATTGGATCTCTTGCAGCAACTGCGGGATTTCATAAGGCATTTAAGGATGCTCTTACGTGGAGCATGCTATACCACTGGCACTATTTAACATTATTGTTATACTTTACATAAGAAATAGCATGCAGCATCTACAAAGGCGAGCTTATCTCTGTAAGGGAATTCTTCCAGCAAACTTTGGAGCCTGAGAAGCAGAAAAACATTTTTTGGTGATTGTGACAAACGTCAAAATCAACATCGGCAAAACGTGGGCCCAGTTCTAGCGATTGGTGGCTCTGCCTACCCCCTCGGGCATGACGGGTGTGAGTTTATTTTTATTTTTGTGACAAACATTGTACATTTTGTAAATGAGGTCCGAGTATTTGACGGGTAATTAAAGTAAAACTAGTGCCTGGTCTGGTCTTACTGTCAGAAGTTTTCAAGCCGCCCTAAGGCTTGGCTTAACGCCTGCTATGTATCGACGGCAGCCGGCACCAACTGCTTAACGTGCCTGGCGAAGCACGGTACCGCTCGGAAGAATGCCACTAGCGTTAGTCATAGAACGGTCACCCATCCATGCACTGAACGCGCCCTATGTTGCATAACCTTCGTGATCGTATGAGAGTATTCAGGCGGCCAGGGCTACGAGCGATTCTATATTTCGAAAATATATTTAAAATGTACGTAATTTAATCACGCAACAAACCCTAAGCTCAAATAAATGAAAAGTTTACTCAATATTAAGTGTTAAATTTTACGAGTATGCTGTCTCCCTCGTAAAATTTAACACTTAATTCATGTAAGAACAGTCATAGACAACCACGTAGGTAACAACTTAAACCGCGTCTTCGTTTACCATCAGGCGTGACTGGATTTAAGTTTTTACATGTCGTAATAAAAAGAAATGCGGTGTCCACGATTTAATGGAGGCGGCCATTCTGAACAAGTTTTATGTCACATACTCCAACATGCAGGACCGCGTTTCATAAAACTACAATTTAATTATTTATTGAGGTGGCTTATTGAAGTTACATTTAAAACAAAAATTACAATGCGGCGGGCAATAGGGAATGGATGAAAATATCAGAAGTGCTTGATATTTTTTTTGGTGATAGGAATAACCTTCCTTAACGCGGGAAAAAAGTTTAAATTTTTTTGGCTTCGTAGTTAATTTTTAAATAATCTTAATATTTTTCCATTCATAGTTCTGGGCTCAGTACGGCTTAACAGACATATTCCTTGGTCCGCTACGTATTAAAAAAAAATCTGTGGTGACATTGACAGCTTTTCAAGGCGGATTTTTTTTTTCATACGTAGCGGCTAAGGAATATGTCTGATATGCCGTACTAAGCCCAGAACGACGAATGGAAAAATATTAAGTATATTTAAAAATTAACTACGGGGCCGAAAAAATTTATATTTTTTCTCGCGTTGAGGAAGGTTATTCCTATCACCGAAAAAAATATCAAGCACTTCTGATATTTTCATCCATTCCCTATTCATAGGTTGCCTAAAGTTAATTTTTGGCTAGTAAACAATGGAAGCGGCTTCTTAAAACATATTTTTTAATACAAATTCCGGGATTTAAAAAAAAATCGGGAATGTCAAACAAATCGGATGCATATTTTTCATCATCAACCCATTATGTCCCCACCGAGGGGCACGGGTCTCTTCCCTGAGGAAGGTATAGGCCATACTCCACCATGGAGGCCAAGTCCGGATTGGTGGAGGCTTGTAAGACTAGTGGCTGGTCTTACTGTCAGAAGTTTTCAAGCCGCCCCTAAAGGCCTCTGACTTGGCTTAACGACTGCCATCTATCGACGGCAGCCGGCACCAACTGCTTAACGTACCTTGCGAAGCACGGAATCGCTCGGAAAAAATGCCACTAGCGTTAGTCATAGACGGTGACCCATCCATAGACTGAACGCGCCGTATGTTGTTTAACCTTAGTGATCGTTCAAGATCACTCAGGTAGCCCAGGCTACGAGCGATTTATATTTACCTAAAGTTAATTTTTGGCTAGGAAATTATGGAAGCGGCTTCTTAAAACGTACGGGATTTTTCGATTGAAAGTGCACTCCATAACTGCCAACATCTCAACTTTAGGTAAATATGCATCCGATGATCCGACCACTGGTTATTATAGCCGGTTTTTTTTTTGTTTTTTTTTTATTGGTAATAAAATCAAAATGTTTACTTTATAACATAACATAAACATCTACATACAGGCACATACATTGCTTCTGGCCCCACACTAGGATACCCTGTGTCGTGGGAACCAGAAACAGCGACGTCACAAACATGTAACGTCAAACGGTGTGGGGTATCTTTGAATTAAGCAGACGTGTTACATATCTTTCCCTGAAAACAATTTAAAAAAGTGTGTCGGAAGTGGTTGTTGCGAGTTGCTGACGTGCGATAACGATACTGCATTATACGCTTCACAAAATGTGCTAATCACCTATAACCAGTGAACGTGTTATAAACAATAAAGTGCAAAATAATTTTCGGATGCCCGCTGACATAACTTTACCTACCCGTTCGGCTAATGAATACAAAACAGTGCAAAATTGATAATGTACGTTGATTTAGACTTCTAGAGTAACAGCCGTCGTGGCGTGGTTCGGAGAACTGTCCGCCTTTCTCGCAGTTGGTGTGGCGGTCGTTGGTTCGAGTCCACGTTAAAAATACAATTAAAACAATTTATTTTTTTGTTTTTCTTGCGCACATTTTATACCACTGTTTTTGACAGAACCTCATAATGAACTGTACGATATGCAAAAAAGCCGTGAGCACGAAACTACTCCTGAAGTGCGCCTCATGTAGCAAGACGCACCATTACCAATGCTTAAATGTGTCCACAGCTCATTACGCAAACCTTACCACTGAACTAAAGAGAACATGGCTCTGTCAGTGTTGTTCTAGTGCTACCCGGCCCCGGCGCAGGACTGCACTACAGGAAATTGAACCGAGTACCACCGATACAGCTAACAGCCAATACGGACCTTTATCCGACAGTAATAATATAACTGCCGACCCTTCTCCTGGACAATCTAGCTCTTCGTTTGACGAGATCTCTTACAAAAAATTCAGCGAACTTCTCGAGTCTAAAATCAGAGAAATTAAGATCTCTCTGGCATCCACAATCCAGAAGGAATTGAGCAACATCATAGAGAAGCTAAAACTTGAATTTACTGCCACCACAGACTTTCTGGCAGCTGAGCAAGCTGATATCAAACAGGACCTTGAGTCCGCAAAGCAGCAAATCAAAACCTTAAGCAATGAAAACCTTGCCTTAGTCACCAAGAACAACGAGCTTTCTGACCGGCTAGAACAAGTAGAACAAAAGGCAAGAGAGTGCAATATCGAAATCGACTGCGTGCCGGAACGCCGGACGGAGAATGTAGTTTCTATAGTAAAAAAACTAGCTGAAGTTGTCTCATGTCACCTGTCTGAAGAAAATATTCTTTCGTGCTACAGGGTTTCCAAACTGAATGCTACTTCTACTCGTCCTAAGGCTATAGTCGTAAAATTACCAAGCACCAGATACCGTGACCAGCTACTTGCGGCTGTTAAAAGCTTCAATAAAAAATCAGCTGAAAGGTTGAACAGCTCTCACTTGGGCATAGACGGAGCTAAACAACCCGTATTTGTTTCGGAGCACTTGTCGCCCTCTAATAAACATCTTCACGCGGCCACACGAAAAGCTGCAAAGGAGAAAAACTATAAATACTGCTGGATCCGTAACGGCCGCATTTCCATTCGTAAAGATGACGGCTCTCCAGGCATCTTAATTAAAAACATATCTACTTTGAACTCTCTGTAATTTCTAATTGAGTGTCACCCAATATTTATATTATTTAACTAGTAGCTATCATAAAAACTAATATGCTTAAAATGTATTATCAGAATTTGCGTGGCATGCGAACCAAGACTGATGCCATTAAGAGTAATATTGTCGCAACTGACTTTGACGTGTTCATTTTTACCGAAACCTGGCTTAACGATTCTATATATGATTACGAGTTTCTGGATGATAGGTACGTGGTATTCAGACGCGACAGATTTATTAATTGTCTTAATACAAAAATCAACGGAGGCGGTGTGCTGATTGCTGTTCGTAAGGAGTTGTCAGGTGCTCGGAAGCCTAAATGGGAGTGCAATTGTGAATTACTGTGGCTCTCTCTTCCAATAAAGGACAAAAGATTTGGAGCTAAAGTTCTCAACATATGTGTTTCATATATTCCTCCCCCGTTGAATCCGAACTATGTCGACCAATTTTGCAGAAATATTGAAACAGTGCTAACTAACCAATCCAGCGATAATGCTTTAAATCTTCTTGTAGGAGACTTTAACCTCTCCAGTATTATTTGGACCTTAGATAAAGATAACATCTCTTACAACTCCAGTGCCCCCTTTTGTAATTTGGAAGGTGCGTTGCTGGATTGTTTTACCTTCAATAACGTTCGGCAATGCAACGGCGTTCTGAACGATAATGGGAAAACATTAGATCTTATTCTGTGCAATGAACCAGAAACGATTAGCGTTACCAGAAGCTGTCGCCCTATATCAATTATTGACAAGCACCATCCGCCACTCGAAATAATTCTCCATCTTACACCAACTAAGCTATTAACACAAAAGCCTACCAAATCTCTTAATTTCTTTAAGGCATCTTACGAAATCATTAACTCTAAATTACTGTCGATAGATTGGCACTCATTTTTAGGGGACGAATCGTGTCACGATATAAATGTTGCCGTTGATAAGTTCTATTCCACATTAGATTCAATAATAACAGCTCACTGCCCAGTTCGAATTCATAAGCCTTCTAAATATCCCAAATGGTATAGCAAACCGCTCATTAAAGCCCTAAAAGAAAAGGCAAAATACCACAAAAAATTCAAAACATATAAGAACCCTCTAGATAAGTTAACTTTCGATATGCTACGGGAACGATGCTCCAGTATGATCAGACTTTGTTACACTAAATATAAAAAAAACACTGAAGAAAATATAAAGAGAAACCCAAAATTTTTCTGGAGCTTCGTTAAGAATACTAGAAAGAACAGTCATCGCATACCTCAACACATGTCCTACGGCCTTCTGGATGCACACGACGGCCAATCAATTTGTAACCTCTTTGCCAAATATTTTAACTCAGTTTATGTACCATCTAATCCATATTCAAAAAGTAATCACATTTATAAACCCTACAAAAACGTTAATAACATTCTAAGTTCCATAAAAGTTACCGAGGAAGAGATTATTAAAGCGATCATGAAAGTAGACGGAAACAAAGGCGCAGGGCCTGATGCTTTGCCACCATTCTTTTTGAAGAGTTGTTGTAAGGGCATCTGCAAGCCGTTGCAGATAATATTTAATTTATCCCTCCGTCTGGGTCAGTACCCCGACAAATGGAAGGTGGCTCATGTCGTCCCTATTCCTAAAACTAGCAGCCTAACACATGTCGAAATGTACCGACCTATATCTCTTCTAAGTGCAATAAGCAAGCTCCTTGAATCTATTCTAGTACATAAAGTCTATTGGCACGTGAAATCTTTTTTGATAGCAGAACAACATGGATTTTTACCTAAAAAATCGACCGCGACTAACCTTACCCTGTTCGCCCAAAATATAATGAATGATTTAGATAAAGGACTCGAAGTGCATACCATTTATACGGACTTTAGCAAGGCTTTTGACGTCGTCGATCATATTATTTTATTAGAAAAGCTTTCATCACTGGGAATTCATGGATCTCTTTTGCGTTGGTTTGAGAGCTACCTGTCAAATCGCTCCCAAATAGTTGTGGCGAGCGGATATAAGTCCAATAAATTACACGTACCGTCGGGAATAGCACAGGGATCTCACATGGGCCCACTTCTCTTTGTAATATTCATCAATGATGCGTTGCAGAATATTACTCACTCTGAAGCACTTTTCTATGCAGATGACCTAAAAATTTATAAAACGATTCATAGCCCAGCGGACTGTCTCCTACTTCAAAGTGATGTCGATCGCATACATCAATGGTGTACATCAAACAAAATGTCCCTAAATGTGTCAAAGTGTTTTTACCTGAATTTCAGTCGAAAACGGATCCCTACTATCGGTAATTACACAATTAACGGTCTAACACTCAGGGAGGTAGAGTCAATACGTGATCTTGGAGTGGAGATGGAAAGATCGGCAAAATTTTCTAGTCATATTGATAAAACAGTTAAAAAAGCTAACAGAGCTCTAGGATTCGTTGTCCGAAAAACAAGAGTATTCAAAAAATCCAGTACTTTATTAATCTTGTACAATGCTTATGTGCGCAGTATCCTGGAATACTGCAGCACAGCATGGAATCCAGTATATAAAAGTCACGGTAACAGAATTGAAAGAGTTCAGAAGCGTTTTTTGTATCATCTATCTTTTGCTGATCAGCTGAGTCGATCTCATCCATCCTACTCCGACCGTCTAGAACACTACAATATGGAAGCACTCCACACAAGGCGTGATCGTTCAGACCTAATTTTTCTATATAAACTAATTAACGGTATTATTGACTGTCCTGAACTTTTGAGTCAGGTGCACCTGAAAATTCCCCGTCCAATTAGCAGAATGCACAACCGGTTGCCGTTTTCTTTACCACAATGCCGCACTAATATTGGTTCGCATGCCCCTCTCTTTCGCATGATGGGACTTTACAACAAACATAAAGACCAACTAGATGTTTTCTTTTCCTCGGTCAACTCAATTAAATACACTTCTTTCGACACTAGTTAGATAAGGAATTTGTTTATTGTTTTATCTATTGTTTTTTAGACTTTGTTTGTACCTGTGTTAGATTCCGTACTACATACTACCCTAACAATACATAATAATGCGTGCTGTGATCACCTGCTCGTAGATAGTACACTACAATCATGTTTTTGTAACACATAAATTCTCAACTGACGTGTCACAGTGTAACTTTCTGTTTGGTGATTCTAAAATAAATAAAAAAAATAAAAAAAAAAAAAAAAAAAAAAAAAAAATGTAAACATCCAAGACCTGGGGTTTTTTTTTCTCCCCAGCCGGGGATCGAACCCGGGACCTCTCGCATGGTAAGCAGATGCGCTAACCGTTACGCCACAGAGGTCGCCGGTCGTCTTCAAAGTTGTTAGTTTCACAAATTAGTACAGAATGATCTTCCTCTTGTTCATCTCTGGGTTAATCAGCTACGCATTTGAATGGTCATATTAAACCGTGAATAGGGAATGGATGAAAATATCAGAAGTGCTTGATATTTTTTTTGGTGATAGGAATAACCTTCCTTAACGCGGGAAAAAAGTTTAATTTTTTTTGGCCCCGTAGTTAATTTTTAAATATACTTAATATTTTTCCATTCGTCGTTCTGGGCTTAGTACGGCATATCGTTTTATATGTTAATGTTAATGATCTGCCGTACCTAGTTGAGAAATTGTCACAAATAGTATTGTTTGCGGATGACACGTCTCTAATTTTTAAAATCAAGAGAGGTCAATCTAATTTAGACGATGTAAACAATGCTCTTTCTAAAATTCTGAACTGGTTTAACGTAAACAATCTTATGTTAAATGCCAAAAAAACAAAATGTATTAAGTTTTCATTGCCCAATGTCAAAAAAGTGGACACAAGTTTAACAATAGCTGGTGACAGACTAGACTTAGTTGAGACAACGGTGTTTTTAGGCATTACAATAGACTCAAAACTACAATGGGATCAACACATAGAAAAGTTAGCGGGTAGGTTAAGTTCAGCTGCATTTGCAGTTAGAAAAATTAGACAACTAACAGATGTAGAAACTGCGAGGCTAGTTTATTTCAGTTATTTCCACAGCATTATGTCATATGGTCTGCTACTATGGGGGCGGGCGGCAAATATAGAAACAATTTTTATTCTCCAAAAAAGGGCTATTAGAGGTATTTACAATTTACCTGCCAGACACTCACTACGTGAGTTTTTTAAGGAAATAGGAATTCTTACGCTAGCTTGCCAATATATATTCGATAACATAATGTATGTACGTAAAAACATAACTACATTTAAGCTAAACAGGGATATACATAACGTTAACACCAGAAATCGAAACAAAATTGCCTCATCTAGATTCAGATTAGCCAAGGTAAATACATCATTTGTAGGATATAGTGTACGTTTTTATAACAAAATTCCTGAAAGTATTCTATCCCTGCCAGGAAATAAATTTAAATTTGTTATTAAAACTGCGTTGTGTAAAAAGGCATACTACAGAATAGATGACTTTATAGATGATAAAAACCCTTGGCAGTAAACCAATTCCACAACGAGCTAGTTATTGGTATTCTAATAATATATAGGGTTTAATAAATTTCATACATATGTACAGACGGTGTGATTGCATATCAAAACTATGCTATTATTATAGATAACTGACAAGAACTTTATCACACAAGTTTGCCAAAGGCCATGCGAATGGTGGCGCGGTGGCCGGGTCGCCTATCTCCCTCTAATATGGTTGAGACTGGTGATGGCTGACCTCTGCGTTACGCTCGTGAACGGGTGCCGTCCGTGTGTCTGGCCGCAGCATTGGTGTTTTATTACCTTTTAAGAATATTAAATGATGTTTGACTTTGCAAGTATTTATTGCACTCATGGATCTTGAGATTCTTGGTATACGAACACTCATACCTAATTTGTATTAGCTTTAAGTTGATTTGAGAAAAGATGGTCAGAGTGGAGTTTTTTTTCGCTGCCTTTTTCTCCACTACAGACGGCCCTAAGGCAGCGGCTAACATTTTACATAACTGTATGTACATTGACATTCAACAAGCAGAATGTAAATTCTTTACGTTGAAATAAAAAAAAATTGTATTTTGTATTTTTGTATTTTGTATCAGACATATTCCTTAGTCCGCTACGTATGAAAAAAAATCCACCTTGAAAAGCTGTCAATGTCACCACAGAATTTTTTTTAATACGTAGCGGACCAAGGAATATGTCTGTTAAGCCGTACTGAGCCCAGAACTACGAATGGAAAAATATTAAGATTATTTAAAAATTAACTACGAAGCCAAAAAAATTGAAAATTTTTTCTCGCGTTAAGGAAGGTTATTCCTATCACCGAAAAAAATATCAAGCACTTCTGATATTTTCATCCATTCCCTATTGTAATCACCTGTAGTCTGGCCTCGATATTACTGCGCTCGGTTCCTTCCATCCGCTGGAGTTGTTCCACAGAGAGCGTGGCGAGGCCGGCCGGTCGCGGCGGCATGGGCGGCGGAGGCGCGCCCCACGCCATCATCGCTGTGAAATGGGAATGAAATGAAAATTAAATGTGGGCAGACTCCGTCTATTGAACCTCTTTACTGACGCTTTTTTTCTTTGAATCGCTCGTAGCCTGGGCTGCCTGAGTGATCTTGAACGATCACTAAGGTTAAGCAACATACGGCGCGTTCAGTCTATGGATGGGTCACCGTCTATGACTAACGCTAGTGGCATTTTTTCCGAGCGATTCCGTGCTTCGCAAGGTACGTTAAGCAGTTGGTGCCGGCTGCCGTCGATAGATGGCATGGCAGTCGTTAAGCCAAGTCAGAGGCCTTTAGGGGCGGCTTGAAAACTTCTGACAGTAAGACCAGCCACTAGTCTTACAAGCCTCCACCAATCCGGACTTGGCCCCCGTGGTGGAGTATGGCCTATACCTTCCTCAGGGAAGAGACCAGTGCCCCTCGGTGGGGACATAATGGGTTGATGATGACTGACGCCCACTGTTGGGTAGATTCGGCCCAACTGGCGCCTCCGCCATTAGTCTGGCTCTCGGATAAGAACTTAGGGCTGACTTCTGTCTGAATTGAGAATTTCGCTAAGTAACTTAACTTTACTGTAGGCTGTCTCATCAATCTGTCGCCATCTGTGTAAAGATCGTGACAGAACGATGCTTAAATATCTACTTAATGAAATTCTCAGTACAGAAGCCGCCCTTAGGATGTCTCTAAAGTCTGGTTTTTAATTCACTGCAAAAAAAACTATCACATTCAATTCAATTCAATTTTGGGCGAAATGGCAACGACTGTCATGTTGACATATCAATATCAAGCCAAAGGCTGTCAATTGTGTGGGCTACGTAGGTGTTTTTTTAGAGTTAGCTCATATGAGTAAGTAATTAAAGGAGAATGGCAGGCTTCAGTGTAAATCTAGTACACCTACAAAAAGTCGTGTTGAAACATGAAATATTCACATTTAATAGATCATTGTATTAGAATTTGTTGCATTAATTTTTTTTTTTTTATAAAGTTGGGAGTCATAAGTTAAGGTTGTTTTTTTTAAGAAGTTTGGAGGTTATGTTACGACCCCGTTTGCTTGACTGTTAGAAATAAATACCTACCTACACAAATAATTAAAACAAAAGCATTCTAATATACACATACACGTACATACCTACGTACATATGTATATGTATAAATAAACAGTCAGATAAAAAATCAAGAAACATAATTTGGACCAAATACATACTACCTACTGCTCAACTAACAACAGCAGTTTTCTACGTGTAAAGCCAATTTCTCATGTTCTAGGATATTTTAAAACTCTCACCATAGTCATAGTCTACTACTACTACTTAATATACCTACTACTTGCATAATTCGAATAACAAAAATAACTTTTTCATTAAATGGTGTTTATTGAGACAGATCTTATCTACATGTAGTACAAAAACGTATAGCGGCGCCTTTTCAATCATCTACACTCTTAAATTAACGTCATCTAAGAAGTTAGCTGGTCGCGTCACTCCCTCCATGGAGAGCATAGCCCAGGTACCAGATGATACTCATCACATGGGAGCAACACCCCACAGTTCTCAGCCCTACAATGCAGTTGCATAAATAACTTATTATTGCTTCTCTGCCACGATTACCTCTTTCAGTTACAATAAAAACAAAGTATGGTTTTTTCTGAAGAGTGACGAGACTTCAATTCAATTAAATTCTTTTTTAATGGCACCCCTAGGATTCTGCCAATGTCAAGTTTATTGTGGAGATGGCAAGTAGGTATCTTCTTTTTTTTTATTTTTGCCCGAAGCAGTCCCACAGAACACCTAAAGATCGTTTCACCAAAGAAGTCCCACGGTAAGATCCTTAATGATATAACAATAAAAGACAAAATTCATTAACTCATGGGACTTCTTTCGTGAAACGAACTCTACTGATTTTCACTTTGACATGACAGTTGTTTTTTTTCTTGGCTTGCAAGCATAGATTATTCTGAGCTTGCAAGATAAAACAATCGATGGCGTTCCGTTTCTGTTTGTAAATTGCGTTTTATTTAATTATTTTCTTATTTTCTTCCCCCTACTTTAAAAAAATATTGGAATAACTGAAAAAAAGGGCCAGTTGCGAAATACTAAAGATGGGAAAATATGAACCCAAAATATTCTTTTAATAGGGCGGTACACCATTTGCCGTTGTCCTTTTATTGTATTTGATGTGATAAGGATTTCGGTCACATGAGTTTCCTATTCACGATAAAAAAAACTACCGAGTAAACCTATATATTTTATATAGGTTTTTAAAATATGTTGGTTACCGCGACATATTTTTTTTCATCGAATTAAAAAAAAGGTCTTTAGTGCTTACAAAAGTTTTAGTTCAAGAACTTAGGAGTCACGCGGCGGCGCGGCAAGTTAGTAAAGTAAGGAAATTCAGGCGTGCTCTTTGGCGTATAACTTTATTATGTGGTCTCTCAAGGAACCATTCCCATACAAACGTACTTTGGTTTTTATTTACTAACTAACGACAACGAAACGAAACTTTGTGCCAAAAAAAAAGAGACAGAAATCAGAAATGTATTTCAACGTAAATAATTTCCATTCCGTTAGTTGAATGTATTAATGTTGAATGTAATGTTAGGCGCCACCTGGACTGCACAACTATTTACCTCTTACTCATATACTGTGTCAGCAAGACCCAAATAGTTATTCATGCAACAGCTATTGTCGTGCTAATATAATCCGGGATATTTTTAAATGCACATCTGTATAATTTTACAGCACACTAGGAAACTCTACTAATTAACTGAACGCATACCAGAAAACTGAATGCTGTGAAAAAAAAAAACCAATTGATTAACTAAACATGTTCTACTCAAAAAACTAAAATGTCACACAAAACTATCTGTGGTATGTGCAAACTAGGGCCAATACTATTAGACTAGGGCCAAGACTTACGCGGCGGCGGCAAGTTGGTCAGGTTTGGGAACGGCGGCGGGGGGGCGGCCGGCGCCGGCTGCGGGGCGGGGCCGGCCGGCGGCGCGGGCGCGGGCGGCGGCCCGGCTGCCGGCTCCGGCGCCGGGGCCCGGAGTACGTTCAGCCGGCACGTCGGGCACGTTTGCTGGCGCTGGAACCACAGCCGGAGGCAGGCCGCGTGGAATATGTGGTTGCAGGGCAGCTTCTTCGCACCTGGGGGAAGAAAAACGTGTGAGATAGAGGACACACATACATGTCGTATTATTTAAAAAGTTCACACGGTAGATGCCATAGTCAAACATGTAAAATATCTGTAAGGCTCAATTCCCATTGGCGCAGAGTCGAAGCGAAGCGTCACGTTTTTGTAACCGTTTTACAATAACCGTTTTGCGAAAATTTGAAAACGCTCAGCGACCCTTTTCGCAACACAAATTCGTACCGTATTGATAGAGAAATACAGATGAATTTAGAACAGTTGAAAAACGTGACGCTTCGCTTCGACTCTGCGCCAGTTGAATTGAGCCTAAAGCTATTAGCTATTATGCGCGGTGTCGCTATATTGGTTTATCTTATTACAATTTAATATTATACTTTATTCTTAAACTCATGCCTGCATCCCAGAGGGGTGCCACCTGCCACGATCCTGATAAATGACTTTCGGTTCATCGACGTTCATTAGGGGCTATCCGTAAATTATGTCACACGAATTTCATGACTTTTCCCTAGTGTGACGTGACATATTTTACAATTTTTCATCTAGAAATTATTGAAATAAAACAGCAGTTCCGAAATTTGTTTTATTTCCGACAGAGCTGCAAATAGAATTAGGAACAGATAGGCAAATGATTTTGACTTTTTCGTTCAAAGTTCGTATTTAACACATAAATTATAATAGATTTAGAAATGTAACGTCACGAAATTTAGGACTCCTCCCACCCCCTTGTGACACAATATCACACTTCATCGAGCCCCTCCCTCCCCCTTAACGTGTGACGTAATTTATGGATGGCCCCTTAGTACTTCGGCTGTTTTTTAGCTACACTTCAATGAAGCGATTCAATGTGTAGCAAAAACGTGTAAAAATCAACCTTGAATAATAATTTTAACTCGATCAGAAAAAAATACAAAAATAGTTTCTCTGACCTTATACTGGTCTTAACCACGAAGAAAAAGGCAAAACAACAAACGCGGTGATAAAAAATAATCGGCCCAGCGCGAGTCAGAATCGCGCACTAAGGGTTCCGTACCATTATCAATTTATTTTATTTTATTTTATTTTATTTTATTAGGGACATCAACAGCGAATAACAGACAATAACAGACATCCACAAATAGATGAAATGAAAAAACGTTATTGTAAAACGGTTACAAGAAATTGTTACTGGGCCCCAAACTACGATTTCCTGTGCTTCCTTGAGACGACGCAACAACGACGTTTTTTGCTCGATATTAATATAATATAACGTCTAATGAGACGTTATATTATATTAATATCGAGCAAAAAACGGAAAAAGTATCAATCAAACTTTATATTAGTAGTCTGTGTAATATATTGTATGTTTATTATTGTTTAGTTTAGTATTTATATACTTTTGTGTTTAAGTTAGATATATATATTTCTGGCGTTCTTATATCTATGTAGGCATTTATGTAAGTTGTATGTATATTAGTAAGTAGTTTATTATTATTATTTATAAATACCTACTTATATTTAGAATGAGTTTTTTTTTCTTCTTTATCTGCCCTACCCCGCTCTCTTTTTAACATTCCAAAATTTCTAGGCTGGCTGGAAGAAAATTCTATAAACATAAGTCCGCCTTTGTTATTTGAGTTATATTATGTTTTTTTTTGTGCAATAAAGAGTAACAACAACAGCAATCAAACTAACGGTCGCTAACTGTGAAGGATAACATCGCCGGGAAACCTGAGTGTCTGAGCTATACTATTTTATAGCGCTGAGATATTAGATAGATACAGAAATATCTTCTTGAAATCGCCTGAGCTATACTATTTTATAGCGCTGAGATATAAGATAGATACAGAAATATCTTCTTGAAATCGCCAATCTGCGGTGGGCACGCGCGGTGATTAAAGCCCATAATGTCTCGGAGATAAGGCATGTGCCGTGTAGTGGGACGTATATAGGCAGCTTACATACAACAAAATATTCTGTGAATATTTCACACGTCTACTGGTTGCCGTTATTAATATCGTGCACAAAACGGGACAAAAACGCGTTTGTTGTGTGGGAGCCTCACTTAAATAAATATTTACTTTCTATCTATCTAATCAGCCCGTAAATAGAGCCCACTGTTTGGCAAGGCCTCTTCTCTTTCACGCCAACCCATCTGTTCCAGTGCTAGTATCGTCCAATGTTTCCCAGCCGCTTTCACAATATCGTCGGCCCATCGGGCGACCGTCGACCAGTTTTTGGCCACCGCTCAGTGACTCCCAAATATTGCTGAATATTCTCTTTATTCTGTTTTAGTATTAGTTGTTATAGCGGCCAAACAGAAATACATCATCTGTGATGTGACTGTCTAGCTAACATGGTTCACAGGTCACAGACAGATAGACGGACAGTGGAGTATTAGTAATAGCAGTTTTTAACCTTCGTGTAGGGAACCCTAAAAACTATTAAAATAGCGTGTGAGAAGTTCATTGGACTAACATAGATGTGTTAATCTAGAACTGCAGGTATCGATCGATTGCAGAAGATTAATTAACACAACCGCGTCGATCACGGGCCTTGATTTCGCGAGCAAAGTTAATGTCCATATAATTACACTTTGTCGGCAAATGTTTCAAATTAAGAACTAATTGTACCACTTACTAAGTGTCACTAAGTTGCAGTTTAACTTTTGTATGAAGAATTTTATTTCGTTCATAATCAAAATCAAAAATTTATTTCAACGTAAAGAATTTACATTCTGCTTGTTGAATGTCAATGTACATACAGTTATGTATAATGTTAGCCGCTGCCTTAGGGCCGTCTGTAGTGAAAAAAAGGCAGCGAAAAAAAACTCCACTCTGACCATCTTTTCTCAAATCAACTTAAAGCTAATACAAATTAGGTATGAGTGTTCGTATACCAAGAATCTCAAGATCCATGAGTGCAATCATTACTTGCAAAGTCAAACATCATTTAATATTCTTAAAAGGTAATAAAACACCAATGCTGCGGCCAGACACACGGTCGGCACCCGTTCACGAGCGTAACGCAGAGGTCAGCCATCGCCAGTCTCAACCATATTAGAGGGAGATAGGCGACCCGGCCACCGCGCCACCATTCGCATGGCCTTCGGCAAACTTGTGTGATAAAGTTCTTGTCAGTTATCTATAATAATAGCATAGTTTTGCTATGCAATCACATGTTTGTTGGGTATGTGCCTGTATGTAAATGTTTATGTTTAATTCTTAAAGGCTACAAGATGTAAATACTAGATGAAAGCCCGGCTTCGCTCGGCCTACATTGTGTCGACCACATATTTTTGTTCAGTATTTAATTTGTGGTATTTTTCATATCCATCTGCTTTTTCATTTCAACAACTTAGACCTTAGAGTTCACAATGAATACATGTGACACGTGATGACGTGACACCAACGCAACATTGGTGGGAATTATATTTACTTCGCAACGCCATTATATGGAAAGATAATTATTATTTAGGAAATTTTATACTCTATAATCAGAATTTTCCGCCTATAAGTTGTCGACTCGGATATACTATTTTTTTACGCTCTTCGAGTCTACCGTGGACCGGTACGAAATATAGATATAGATCCATACTAATATTATAATCTATATCTATACTAATATTATAAAGAGGAAAGATTTGTATTTTTGTGTGTGTGTGTGTGAGTTTGTGTGTATGTGTGTGTGTATGTTTGTAATGAATAGGCTCAGAAACTACTGGGGCGATTTTAAAAATTATTTCACCATTAGAAAGCTACGGAGAAAGCTAGGGAAGAGACCCGTGCCCCTCGGACATAATGGGTTGATGATGAATAGACCACAGAAGTTTTATTCTTTGAAAACTGTGAATTTCAAATATCACTATGTGAATAACTAACTTAGCTGTGAAAGAAAAAGTGTTCTAGGTCTGAGGGGTTAAGTATTTACTTAGTGAAATTCTCAATTCAGAAACCGGCCCTATATTTATATGTATACTAGCGACCCGCCCCGGCTTCGCACGGGTGGCAAAAACGTTTCCGTGGAAATAGTTATACCAGTTCCATGGAAAATTATCGGGATAGTAATTTTTACACCATTATTCGAGATTTTGTACGGAACCCTAAACTTTTTAAAATCCAATATAGCCTATGTTACTCGCGAAGAATGTAGTTTTTTAGTAGTGAAAGAATTTTTAAAATCGGCCCAGTAGTTTCCGAGCCTATTCATTACAAACATACACACACACACACAAAAAACAAATAGATTACTAATACTATACTAATACTAGCTGACAGCTAGTATTAGTATAGATTAGTATAGTACTAGTATTAGTATAGCTTATTAAAATTTTATATGTATCTGGCAAAACAACCGGGTCAGACCCGGTAAACGTTGTTTTGCCAGATAGGGGTATGAAACATAGATAACAACCTATTCTCAGACCTACCGAATATACATATAAAATTTTGTCAAAATCGGTCAAGCCGCTTCAGAGAAGTATCTAACATTGTGACACGAGAATTTTAATATTAGATTATAAAGAGGAAAGATTTGTTTTTTGTGTGTGTGTGTGTGTGTGTGTGTATGTTTGTAATGAATAGGCTCGGAAGCTACTGGGCCGATTTTAAAAATTATTTCACCATTAGAAAGCTACGGAGAAAGCTAGGGAAGAGACCCGTGCCCCTCGGACATAATGGGTTGATGATGAATAGACCACAGAAGTTTTATTCTTTGAAAACTGTGAATTTCAAATATCACTATGTGAATAACTAACTTAGCTGTGAATGAAAAAGTGTTCTAGGTCTGAGGGGTTACCTAGTTTGGTACAGTACTGACCGCTGTGCATCTCCTCGCGGCAAATGATACACTCGTTGTCGGCGGCGGCGAGCTCGTCCTGCGTCGCGTCCGGGTATAGAGTGTTCATGTTGCGGATGGCGCGCCGCGACAACACCACGTCATTGTACGCCTTCTTGAAGCTCCTGCTCGGGATACAGGGGAGATAAATGTTTTTATTTAACCTTATTTATTTATTTAAAGGATATCCGGCAAAAATTTATGATCCATTTGTCTATACTTGACATTTTCTCAGACTTTAAACGACAATAAATCAAAAACCTTTAGCGGTAGAGGGCTCGAAACAGTTTGCAAATTTAGTGCTAGCTAGTACTAGAAAAATGTCAAGTATAGACAAATGGATCATATGGAGGCTGGTCCAAGAACCAATAACGACGTGACAATTATGTCATTAGAAAGGTTTTTTAATATACTACAATAGTTACTATGGGAGCTCCCTTCAAATAAATATACTTATTTTTCCCTTATTTATTTACTCTTTCATTAAGAAATACCTGAGTAATTTTCTTTTTTATGTACAATAAAGTGTTCTCTATCTATCTTATTTACTTTAAGCCTTGCTTACGGCTATAAGCCTATAAAGCCTACTTTAGGCTTTGTTTTCATGCTTTTTAGCATGCTCTCCACAGAGCTACAATAGAATAGAGACGCCAATTAATTTTATAAGTAAACAAGCAAATAATAAATCAGTACTGGCTGGTTGTGTAATATGTACCTATTTAGGATTTTTTGAAGGTTCTTTTATAATATATGGTGCGTAATAAAAGCTATGAATCGGCATACGTTTTTGCCGTCTCTATTTCATTCAACCTCTATGAAAAGCATGAAAATAAAGCAAAATCCTAGTTTGATACCAGGACAAGTGATTGTGTTGTGTGGAAGTTATTTTTAGTATTTAGCCTATTAACTTCTCAAGACACTTTCAAGAGGCTTTCTCTCACAGAGAAAGTACGGGCCTAATAGGGTAGTTTCCAGGGTCAAAATAATTAAATTCTATTTAGTCCGTCGTTTAGATTATAAAAAAATATTGGACACGTATTTTTTCTTTTTTCGATTAAACAAAAAATAACAAAGATATAGCCCATTAGAGTTACGTGTGACGTCACTCCGTGCTAAAAAATGCAGTACGGCGTGACGTCACATATAAAAAGTCACATAAAAAAAATACGTATCCCTTATTTTTAAATAATCTAAAAGACGGACTCATTACATTTTTTAGGGCAACTAGCCCATTCCCGCGCGTGCCCACAGCGGATTGGCACATTCAAGCGCTGAGATGTGTGAACACAGAACACCACAGTGTGACCTAATAGCGCAGTAGAACTACTTGAAAATGAGGTAAGATGGTATTTTTATTAAATGCTATTTCTGAGTACAGCATTTTTATCTAACACTAGGTCGGTCAGTGAGACTATCGTGACTACGCTCATCGTAAACATCGTTTTCCTAAGGATGTTATGCAATTGTGTTTGAGCATTAATAAACTAATTGGAATTACAATAGCACTGGGCAGAACAGTACTCAGAAATGCCTAGACTGTAGATCGTAGAAGGAAAACCGACAGCTAATAATATAAAAGACTTTTGTTCGACAAAGTCACTCACATACCTACACCCTCACACTAGGTAAGGTTGTAGCCATGCCGAGATCGATAAGAACTGCGCTATGGGAAAAACGGACGATAAGATCGTACCGTACATTCAATTATAGTCGGAAGTCTCATATCATATGACGACGTCTGTGGCCCAGCGGTTAGCGCATCTGCCTACCATGCGAGAGGCCCCAGGTTCGAACCCCAGCTGGGCACAAAACAAAACCAGGTCTTGGATGTTTACATGTTTGTAATGTCGCTGTTCCTGGTACCTACGACACAGGGTATCCTAGTGTGGGGCCGGAAGCAATGTATGTGCATGTAAATGTTTATTGTTTACTTCTGCTATATTGACCTGAGCCGTTCCTTAGCAAGTCGCCGAACGAATTGAAGCGATTAGGCTTTAAAGCGCCGAAAATCCAGACAATGCATAGCATAGTCGTAAAACGCAGAGCGCAGAGCTGTTCTAAGCTGAGCTAGGGTTTGTGTGTTTATAATCTTTATCAAAGTGGTGATAAAACTATAAAAACACAAACCTTAAAATAGCCATGGTCTGCAGTAAAGGGTAAGACCAACTCAAACTCCATTTGAGGAGTTTTTAGTGGAATCGCGTTTTTAGAAATGACAACGCAAGAATGCAGGCACTCACCGTCACCCATAGTTTCATGCGACGTGCGTAAATAAGATCACAAAGAGAAGCGCTAATGGCCTTCACGATCACCGCAACAGAAAAAAGTTAAAACTAAAAAAAGAAAAAAAACTTTGATGCCTACTAGTTTTAAGCAAATAAATGTGTATACACCTGAAAAGGTAGAACTGGTGACTTAAATATAAGCCACTTGAACTGCTAATTGTAACCCATGTTTCAACACAATAAATTAATTTCATTTTATTTCATTTCAAAACTTCAGGAAACTCACCGCATCGTCTCATACATCGGGCGGAAGGCGAAGAGCGGCAGCGTGTAAATGCGCACCATAACGGCGACGAAGCCGATGTAAAGCAGCACCTTGAGGAAGTTGACTGCCAACTCCGTGTAGAGGAGTACCGCCGCCTTGCTCTCCCAGGGCGCGTCCCAACGCGAGTCAATGGCGTGCAACATGTACTGGTGGCGGGGAACTAAGTTATTGTTTGGCCACTAAGACGCGGTCCACCAACTCAGAGGCCTGAAGGTCATAGCCCACTTACACGACTAGCAGCTCGCTGTTAGCTAATTTATGATGCCAATGTAAAATATATCTAAAGAGCAATATTTAAAGCCCATATTTGAATGATATTATTTTTGCCGGGTGGGAGCAGAGTCGTGTAAGTGGGCTATGACCTTTAATAGGGCAGCTTGGAAACTTCTGACAGTAAGACCAGTAACTAGTCCTACAAGTCTCCACCAATCCGGACTTGGCCTATACCTTCCTTAGGGTAGAGACCCGTGCCTCTCGGTGGGGACATAATGGGTTGATGATGAAGACGCGGACCACGATGATGGGACGTGGGACTAGGACGGGGCGTAGATGCGGCGTCCTTGCTATTCACTTTCATACAAAATGTACTGAAGCGATGGGACATAGCCTACACAGATAACACAGGGCGAAGACGCGAACCTCATAAGTTGTATCTAATAGAGAACATGCAAAAATCGAGTTACTGAATAAAAAATAAGTTAATGGAATTCGTTTTTCCATAGAATTTCCAAACATTCTATAATAAGGATGCAGACATAAAAATATTATTTTACAAGATACTCAAATATTTATAAATACATACTTTATATCTTTACATCATGATGTAACAGTCAATGCCCGATTTTGATTCAATCGGGGTCCCTAGAATTACTTTTCGACAGGGTCATTTATCTGATTATTATTTTTCTAATGTCACAGCATCTCCACAGATATTAGATTTTTTTCTGCAAGTTCTCCAATACGACAGGTTTTTGTTTGTACAATTCAATTATTTAAACAGCTGATAATACCTACCTTGATAAGAATATTGGCGATCATGATGATTAAAATGGCATATTCAAAGCCAAACACAAGTTGAACCGACGGCCCCTTGGTCACCGTCACTTGGTAAGCATGGATGATGAAGTAAAAGTCCAGATGCGCAAGTAACACCAACAGGGATAGTATTCGAACATGGAACAGCCAGCCAATCACAGGACTCCGTTCCATCTAAAAAATTAAAGGTGATGATTTCAGATTAGCATGTCAAATTTGACCATGTCATGGTGACCCTTGACCCTTGGTGGGGACATAACGGGTTGATGATGATGATGATGATGATGATGATGATGATGATGATGATGATGATGATGATGTCAAAGTTGCAATTTCATTTTCAAATTTTTCTACTAATTAGAAGAGCAGTCAAAGAATTATTTTATCAGCAGTGCACTAAAAGATTCCATTTTTGGGAGTTCAAAAGCATTGGAAAATGGAAATTTTAAATAGATGAAATATAAAAAGAGTGCTCTGAAATGTGACGTCACAAGCAAGTATTTTCATACGAAATTCCGTTTCAAAAGTAACTCATTTGACATTTTGTCAAATACCCAATTGCACATGTGCTTATTTATTTCTCATTAAAAAAAATTACCTTACTAACACAATAAAAATTCACATAAAGCTTCGTCAAAAATTATTTTAGCGGTAAACTACAAACCAAAATTAAAATATAATTAAAGTGGTGTTATCTTAAGCCAAAAATAACAAAGTGTAGGTATACTCCATACAGTAAAATGTACACTATATCACAAGCAAATCAGTGACAATGTGTGCTGATGAGAATTGTTGTAAAAATATAATAATACCATATTGCCATTCCGATTCACCTTCTTTGTAATTTAACAATGTCAATTTTATTGATTGCCGAATAAAGGCTAATTTACTCACATAGTCAACCCTGTCTTCTGCGAGCCAATGGAATGCCTTCAGAAATAGTAAAACTGTGAACAAGGCTATGAACTTCGGATTGAAGTCATCTCGGAACACTGTGAACGCCAGACATGTCTCTGTGATGGCGTACCAAGACCTTTCTATTAGATGCTGAAAGAAAAACAATTTTGTATTTCTTAAAAACAGGAATTACTGAGATTAGAGAGTGGAAAAATGAATGATCGAAATTATTTGCTATTAGCAATAAGGTAGCCAATAAATTGAACTGTCACCTTGTAAATATTTTATGTTTGTTTTTTTTTTCTCGTGTACAATAAAAATATTTTTATCTTATCTTAAATACTTGCTCCATTTGTTTGTTGTTAATTTTATTTAATGGATCATGAAGTAACTACATAACATAACTAACCTCAAATTCGGCAGGTCGGAGTTGTCCAAAAAATATTTTTCTCATCAGTTTACCAGTCAAAAAGACCAATATGAAAGCTTGTAAGTACATGACCTGCAATAAAGATAATAAGGTAATTGACGACCTCTGTGGCATAGCGGTTAGCGCATCTGCCTACCATGCTAGAGGTTCCGGGTTTGAATCCCAACTGGGACAAACAATGGTCAAATAACAACCAGGTCTTGGATGTTTACATGTTTGCGATGTCACTGTTTCATCTCCAAAACTGTTGACAGCCAAATTTTGGGTAACTTGGTGTATCACAGGTATATCATAGGTATACCATATACCATAAAAGATTCTCCCTCTGATGGATAGCTTAGGAGACTTTACAACCAAATAACCCGTGGAGTTTATGGACACCTGTGATATTTATGGGCACCTGTAAGCCCATGGGATGTCAGCAAGGTATAGGTAGCTAAAGGGTACTTACAGCCATGCTGGGGTTGGAATTTGTCAGGTAGACTATTGAGGGATAGAACTGTTTCTTTTGGTAATAAGCATTGCCGATAACCACAGTCGAGAGCGTCAGACTAATAACAGTCGCGAGTAGGGCCTTCATCTTGATGTTGTTTCAAACTTCACACGCACTGATACTAAAATTTGTTACATCCACATTAAAAATATATTCCTGGGCGCGCTATAAACTTATTAGAATCAACAAATACATTTTCAAAACATCTTTTCCTTTCCTTCGAATCGAAAGCAAATAAATTATTTGACGTGTTCATTGTGTCATTGGGTGAAATTGGTTGCGTTCGTAAACTCTCATATTGGATTTTGGGCACGATTATTGTTTCGTGTCAGAAACGACAACAAAAAGAAAAGAAAACACAAGTAAATATTAAAATAAAGCTATGAAATATTAGCGAAAATTTAAGGCTATTTTTATTTAAAAAATCTGGAAAATTTAAGAAAAGAGCCTGTAACAACTGATACGGTTACGGCAACATATTCATGCAGATAGGGCAACATCGTTTTGTTGATTGTCAAAAAAGTGCAAAAAGAAGAATGGATGCTTTTCGTTTTGATCATTGATTTTATTGTATATTTCATGTAATATCATCAGAAATTCCTCAAAAAACGTGATTGAAGTGAATTGGTTTCATAAAATTGCAGAGGTAAGCTTTCAGTCATCGGTTTTGTGTATTTGGCGCGCATTTGGCTATCGATATTTTCTAAACCTACTTTCTACTTTACACGCATTTAAGATACAAAATATGTTTATCCTCAATTTTTTCGGGATGCCTGTCCCCTTAGACTACCGCCGACCACATTCTTGTATTATATATTGAGGATCTATTGCCTGTTACAGCGTTGTGTGACCAAACAGTAAATTAGATTTTAATGACTTGCTATGCTCATATTATAAAAACGCGAATTAAGGCGATTAACTATACCTAATCAGCAATCGCAATTTGTCATGTTTGTATAACTAAACAATAAATTGGTCAACATAGTGTTATGTTGAGGATATGAGATGTATCACAAGAATTTGCTATCAATTGTATCACAAGATTATGGAAGCAAACATTTACGAATTCCTTCCATCTATTGGTCCTTTCTGTATCAATATGTAAGAATTATAAATTTATTCAATGATTTGATGCCTTATTGTTATGTATGTATTTTCAGGTCACATTTCCCTGACAAACATTGGATTAGAGCACAAAATACATTCATGAAAATGGTAAGAGTATGAAACATGATTGAATGAGAATTTTATCCCTTTGCGAATTTTATTCTTTAAGTATTATTTATTTGCATAAAATATAAAATGAATGTATAAAAAAATTATACATAAAATTGTACAGGCATATTCTCTCCGATGCTTGGAGTTTATAGATCTGGATATTCAATCCTAATATTATCAAGCGGTGGGCAGTGAGTGGAAAAGAAGAGCCAAAGATCGGGCTCAGTGGTGTGTCTTGAGAGAGACTGATACCAGCTTATTAGGATGATAAATCCTATTACTGGATTTGTAGGGCAAAAATGTGTTTTTTTAGGTTCCATGTCTAAAGGATACATCTCCGTGGACTCCGATACCATCATCATTGACTCTATTGTCCATCTGTCTGCCTATCACCAGTCTGTATCTCATGACCGTGATATTATTATTATTATTATTATTTGTAGACGGGCAGGCAGTTGGAACAACTGATAATTGCCCGCATCCAGTTTCACTTGGTTATTTTTTTCTTTTGGTCAGTGATGTGTTTGTCCAGTAAGTTCTTGAATTTGTTGACGTTTGGTGCTGTCATTTGTCATAGCTAGTCATTTGAAATTTTCACAGATGATGTATTTCTGTTGCCGCTGTAAGAACCAATACAGAATAAACTTAATTTAAGTGGGGCTCCCAAATAACAAATGTGATTTTTTTGCTCCATATTAATTATGGCAACAGGCAGATGCTTGAATTATTGATAGAATGTTTAGTTTCTATAAAAAAATTCAAAACGTAAAAGTTTATAAAATTCTATTCTTGTATTAATAACGGCAATAGGTAGATGCTTGAAATATCCTAATGTTGTATAGATAATTATATTTTTATTTTATTTTATGGTAATGGTTTGGAACCCTTCATGCACAAGACCGTCTCACACTTGACTGGTTTTCTTCTGTTATCTATAACTATGTGTTGTTTGTGTTATCTGTTTTATAACGATAAATATATTTCTCCAGCAGGGGGATGACCCTCCCTTCCTGACGGTGGGTACTGATGTCAGTGCCAAGTACAAGGGAGCTTTCTGTGAAGCTAAGATTAAAAAGGTGGTCCGAAACATCAAATGTAAGGTGAGTCAAACCAAATTGAAAGATGCCATGATAGACAGTTAATCTTAATTACCAAGATAGATATTCTTTTTTATAGCCAAAAGAAAACGCAAGACATTAAGTCTGCTTAGCGAGATATGTAATTAAAATGCAATAAAAAAGAGTCTCCAAAAATGTTGTTAGATAAGATAAGATAAGATAAGAATATTCTTTATTGAACCAGGAAAAACATTAATACAGAACATTAACAATAAGATGCAGTACAAGAGGCGGTTAGGTTAGGTTTCTAATATACAGATTCATAAAACTAGTGTACTAACCTCTATGAGACGTCAGTGAATTAAAGATTTTTCAAGACTTATCTAGAAACTTTTTAGCACTTTTTTACATTAATATTATGGAGGTGAGTACTCTAACTTCAGTTTGCTGTATTTAAAAAAATGTAACCATGCCTTGCTACAGTTTTAATAACTTTTTTATTGCTTGTAGTTTGTTAACTGATGTACTAATTTTTTCCACTCTCCTTTTCTGAGTTCCAAGGAGTAGAAAGTACTCAAACTCTGAAAGAATGGCTGTGCCTAGCAGTAATGTAAAATACTGATTTTATTCCCAACAGCTCTCACTGAAAGTGGGCGGCGGCGTTATGACGGTAACCGATGACCTTATCAAAGGCACACTCAGGGTTGGCAGCACTGTGGAGGTGAAACAGGATCCCAAAAAGGAAGCTGCGGAAGCGATCATCACCAAAATACAGGACTGCAGCCAATATACAGTTGGTAGGTGATTTATTTCTTATAGAAACCCAACAAATGGAATGTCTGTCCAGTGCCCTCCTACTGAATGAGGAAACATCCAAGCCAGTCCACGGACTCCACAAATGCTTTTCATTGCAGCGAAAATGCACTGTCACATCGTTTTACGGTCAGAATTCAGCTTATCAACAACTCGCTGTACATTATTGTCTGCTGATGCGAAATTGTATTTATAACCCTGATGTACTGGGCAGTATAAGGCTATTTGTCCCCGACAAATACGCGCGCGCGGGGCGGCGTCGGCACCGGCTCTTCGCAGAGTTCTCGCTGCGCACGCACTGCGCTAGTAATGCGCCCACGGCCAGGGCCCTCACCCTTCTCAACGAGTTTGTTATCAAGGTCCAACATGTTGACATCTTTGTTGACCCTATTTATAATATTGTTCTAAATTTAACATTGCACTTATGTAATTAGTGTAGTCCACTTGTAATAAGTATTTAGTAACAATAAGAACGTTTTGGGCAACTGTAAGTTCTTATGGTATAATAAATAAATAAATCAAAAATTATCAATCTTGCCCTCAGTTTTCGACGACGGTGATATAACGACACTGCGCCGGTCTGCGCTGTGCCTTAAGAGTGGGCGGCACTTCAACGAGAGCGAAACACTAGACCAGCTTCCACTCACACACCCTGAACACTTCTCCACGCCCGTGATAGCGGGCCGCCGGGGACGACGCGGCCGCGTGCAGTGAGTCTTACCCCCTACTATCATTGCGTTAGGACTTAGCCTTGTCAGTGCGCGACATAACGACGCGATCTGTTATATTATGTACTAGCTGTTGCCCGCGACTACGTCCGCGTGGGCTTTAGTTGAGTAAAGAGCTTGAAAATAAGATAGGGATACTTTTAGCGCATGCGAAAGAGCTTTCATACTAACTTCGCAACCCCCTCTTACACCCTTAAGGGATGATTTTTGAAAATATTATTTTACCTGTGTTGCATGACTTTCAATGAAGGACCTTCATGCTGAATTTCATTCGAATAACTTCAAAAATGGCTAAGTTTCATACTAAGTTGGCACCCCCCTTTTTCCCCCTTAAGGGATGATTTTTAAAAAACTATTTTACACGTGTTTCATAATTTTAAATGAAGAACCTTCGTACCAAATTTCATTCGAATAACTTCAAAAACGGCAAAGTTTCATACTAACTTTGAACCCCCATTTTACCCCTTTAGGGGATGAATTTTCAAAAATCCTTTCTTAGTGCTCTCCTAGGCTCCCTAAGGAACTCCCATGCCAAATTTCAACCCCTTAGGTTCAGTAGTTTGGGCTCTGCGTTGATTCTAAGTCAGTCAGTCAGTCAGCTTCTCGTTTTATATATATAGAAAGATTTTATTTTGTGCAATAAAGTGTAACAACAACAAGAACGACATAACGGCCTCGAGCGGATCGCACTTCAGTGAGATTGAGATGCCAGACCAGCTCCCGCTCACGCACTATTGCACTTCTTTATGCCCGATCGTTGAATCGCTCGTAGCCTGGGCTGCCTGAGTGATCTTAAACGATCACTAAGGTTAAGCAACATACGGCACGTTCAGTCCATGGATGGGTCACTGTCTATGACTAACGCTAGTGGCATTTTTTCCGAGCGATTCCGTGCTTCGCAAGGTACGTTAAGCAGTTGGTGCCGGCTAAGTCGTTAAGCCAACTCAGAGGCCTTAGGGAGGCTTGAAAACTTCTGACAGTAAGACCAGCCACTAGTCTTACAAGCCTCCACCAATCCGGACTTGGCCTCCGTGGTGGAGTATGGCCTATACCTTCCTCAGGGAAGAGACCCGTGCCCCTCGGTGGGGACATAATGGGTTGATGACGATGATGACGATGCCCGATGGGCCCTCGGGTTCGTCGTGGCCGCGCGCAATGAGACTTGTGCCACACTAACAGTGCGCGAAATAACGACCTCGCACAGTGAGCCAGTGAGCCCTAGTACCCGACATAGCGACCTCGCGCAGTGAGTCTCCTTAACTCCTTGATAAGGTGAGCACAGTTAGAAGCTGATGAAGCTGGCCTACAAATGTGCATGTGCCCACTCCACTCAAATTACAGTTATTTCAGAGATGTAAAGGTTAACCTACTATATTCTCACAGTAGCGTAGTATCTAATACTCGCGATACTCATACAGGACAATGGCGTGAAGTACTGTTGTCTAAATTATGGCTTGTCAAGAGTAGAGATTCTATGATGATTATAAAAAACCAGTGCGAGCCAGAGCCAAGTGCGTGTCGGGCCATGCGCAGTGTAAGGTTCCGTAGATCAAAGACTGTTTTTTTCAAAGTAATTTTCAGTGAAGCTTTCCAAGCAAGTTTTCCTTTTATAAGTTGGTCGCCTATTACTCATTACTTTGTAAAGCCTACTGTGATAGTTTTCCTTTTCAGTTCGTTATAATGTCCAACGATACCCCACTCTATAATAGGCGAGATAAAAAATGGACCCCGAATTTCGTGTAGAGGGGAACAATGTAACACAATGTTTTTCGAAATTTCATTCTACCGTTTCGTCAGTGAAATAAATATGCACAATTATCTGTGCCAAATTTCAGCTCTCTTGTACTTATCGTCTATGTCCTAAGGCACGGACAGACAGACTGACAGACGGATATGGCGAAACTATAACAGTTCCTTAATGACTATGGAGCCCTGAAAATGCATGTCTAATCTAGTGCTCACCGTACAGGTCAGACGAGAGCGAAGGCGAGCCCACCGCGCGAACTTCAAAGGCGGACAGTGCGGAGCGAGAGCCCCACGTCGGCCGCGTGGTGTTAGTAGAGGCAGCCGGCGGGGCGGAGCGGCGGAGGCCGCAACAGCCCGCCTTCCCGGCCCTGGTCGTTGCCCCAACGCCGCAGATAAAAGTCAAGGAGGACTACCTCGTGAGGTCCTTCAAGGATGGACGATAGTGAGTTTCCTAGTCTCTGTAGTGGGATACCGCCGTTTAGCCAAAGTATTTTTCGCCAAATTTTACTTCCCAATAAACTTATGGCATCAGTTTCATTTCCCAAATGAAACTTTAGCAAGTTTTCATTTCGCATTTTATTCATTTGGTCAAATTATCATTTCGCATAATTTTACTGCGTCAAGTTTTATTAAGACAAACGTTTATTATGCTAACGTTTTATTTTTGGAACGGGGGGTCGGCGATGTAAAGAATACGTGACAACAGAAATAGCGTTAGGTTCTCTATGTAAGATCGAAAACAGACTCGACTTTGATGCGTTCTTACCTTGCCTCTTGTTGCCTCTTTGGTAAAATGAATTTTGACCAAGTATTTATTTGGTAAACAATAACTTGCCATAATAACTTTTGCTAACTGTTTATTTGCTTTAAGTTGTTTTGAGAAATGTTTTTTTGCCAAGTGATAATTTGCGGAAAATAGTTTGGGAAGTAATACTTTGGGAAACGATTTTTGGCAATACATTAGTAAACCCTCTGTAGTTGTAATAATTAAAGTACCCAGTAGTGTGTTGGGGACTGAACCAGTCAGCCTTCCCAGCCCCAATACCAAGGGGACAAGGACTCGCCTTGTGAGGTCCTTCAAGGATGGACGATAGTGAGCTTACTACGAGTACTAGTGTATTGGATAGATAATGCAGAATGAATGCAGTCGGTGGTGCGTCGGAGACTGCAACGCCCGCCTCTCGGCCCTAGTCGTTGGCCCAACGCCGCTGATGAAAGTTAAAGAGGACTAGCTCGTGCGGTCCTTCAAGGATAAACGAGTTCAATAGTGTTTGTAGTAGTGGTAATTAAGGCAGCCAGCGGAGCGTCAGAGACTAACAGCTCACTTTTCTGACTGTAGTCCTTGCCTCAACGACGCAGAACAAAGTTAACACAAATTGCAATGGACGGAATTAGCAGGGGACCGAGACGGTTGACAGGAAAGATGCCTATGCCCAGTAGTGGGCTACATCCTTGAGCTAGGTACATTAAATAAACTCACAAACCAAAGTAATCGCAGTGGCGGTCATTATCTGCAGTAGTGTTTGTATGGACGCGATTAATTCGTTGACCGCTAAACAAATGATCGCTGCATTTGAGGTCAGATTGCACTGGTAAGCTTAGAGACTACACAATAACTTCGAAATAACAACTAAAAGCTAATTACATGTTTTCACTTATAAACCACAGATTAATACAATTAAATATGTTTTAAATTTACTTATGTTACCTTAGATTATTTAGGTTGAATTAAATTCAATATCATTTTAAGTTTCAAGTGTGTCCTTTGCAAACTGATATGTGAGAAGCGCTTTAATGAACGATACACTGGAATTAAAAATAGAAATGTCGCGTCATAGTTGATTGAGTAGATTGGGAACTCTAACTAAGAAAGAGTTTTTCCTATAGTTTGTTCCACTACTAGGTGCAAATAGCGGAATATTGTGCCTAAAATGAAAAGATTAACGATGGAACAATCACAAGGTGTATGGTGCTTTGGTTTGTCAGCTTTGTCGTAGGGTTGTCTGAAAGAAATTGCTTTTAGTAATAAGGCCGCCAATTGTACCATGAACCTTTGTAAATATTTTGTGTTTCCTTTTGTTTTTTCTAGTGTGCAATAATAGTACATTGTTCACCGAGAGGAGAAAGTGACCGATTACCGTCGAGGGTGTCGTTTGAAGCCGGAGCCGTAGGCGAGGGCTTTAAAACACCTGAGATCGGGAATCGCAGTTTCTCTCGAGTGATACATAGTGCTTTATACTACACCTACAAGGAAAATAAAAAACGAAATTTTTACTAATTGAAATTTATATTGAAATTGTTGCTAGTGGCCAGTGTCATTTTGCGAACTTGGAGATAAAAACTCACTGTAAAAACTTTTTGGCTTTTGATATTTAGGTTACCGGCGCATAGTCTTACCCAAAATTAAAAAAGAAAAACCACATAAGAAATGGATTTTCATACACTTTTCTCTCCCGCTCAGATGTGTTTTCTCCCCGCATATTTGTTCGATATGCAATGACGTACTGTCTACTGTAAATTTGATAAAGTATCAAGGTACTTTCCAAGCAGGTGTAGTATAAAGGATATTCTATCTATCAATCTCCCTTAGTAAGCTCTCTCGACGCACTTTAAACGAGCTCTTCCGCCTCCAGCTACACGGTCCCGAAGAAAGAAGCGCGCGAGTTCCGCAAGGGCGGCGCTCCGCTGGAATGGGCCGGCGTGGAAGCGGCGCTACAATACCTCAACAACGGGGTTTTGCCGCCGCACTGGGACCGCGACGCCCTTTTCAACGAGTCCAAGAACACCTCGGACGACGTAAGTGATGTGTGTATCTTCACAGTATTTCTGTATTGTTTCTGTTGCTTTTACGATTTCTATGCGATCTTGCGTAAGCGTATCGCATCGACCAGAACGCGACTACAGAGCACTACCAACGCGCCGCTCCGGGTATTTGCAGATAATAAACCCTTTTATGCGACACTGGGTGGGTGTGCACATGGAACGAAATAAATAAATGTAAATGTCAATGTAAATAATAAGGGTTAGCGTAAGCGTTAGTATAGTATATAGCTAAGTTACTAACATAGTCTTAATGTTCTTCCTTTTACTAATATAACATTATAAATATGGATACATTGTGTCTGAAATAAGAAATAAATTATTGTTACTACAATAACTAGTTGTAAGAACCTTCTAAAGTCAGATTTTTTATTCCGTAGAATTTTGACATTTCATTTGTGCTGGGAAAAGGAACAAAGGAAAAATTTTGTCCATTTCACAATCCAAAGTCCTGACTGACTGACACACTCATCAACGCCCAGCCCAAGCCGTTGGACTTAGGAAGCTGAAATTTTGCACAGAGGGTCTGTATATAATGTAGATAAGGAATAAGATCGGATTTTTTAAATTCAACCCCTAAGGAGGCGAAAAGGGTTGCCAAAATTTGTATGGGAGGTATAAAGAATGTTGTCTAATATTCTTGTAACTTAAAATAAACACTCTTCAACACAATTTATTGAACACGTGTTTCGCCGTTTTTCTAAATTTAACCCTTAAGGGAGTGAACGGGGTTGCAAAAGTCCACGCGGACGGAGTCGCGGGCGAAAGCTAGTAAACAATAAAATGCTAAATATTTTTTATGTTTTACCTATGAAAAGATAAATCTAAACATTGACTTACTCAAATGAACTAATACAAAAATAACAAATATTTCAATATCACGATCAATATATCAAATTAATTTTAATTACTTTATTTTATTACCAATAATTCAATAATATACCTTTTAAAAAAAGTAAAGAATGCCGCTGTTAGCAGCTCTCTTAATATTTCATGTCCGCGATGATGATGATGATGATGATGATGATAGTGATATTAGATGATGTTATTTCATGATGACTACATATTTAAAAAATATTTTTTTTTCTTTGCATACTTGTACTTTTTTTACTGTTTGTGTGATGAAAAAAAGACACAATTATAACTCACATAAATCATCTTTTAATTTGGAGCGCCGCATATTATAAAATGGGTACTTTCACTAACAAATAAAATGTATATACTCAGATGTTCTCACTCGTATTGAAATTGAAAAATGTGCCCGGCCAAAAAGGTTTGTAATCTCCGACATGTCAAAAAATGATAACTGTCAGAATTCGGTATTTGGTACTATCAAAAATAAATTATTTGATATGCTCGATTAAAACAAAAATTACAAAATGTTTCGGAAAATGTATTTCTTTTAATCATTTACTAGTAATTACAATTTTTAAATAGATAAAACATAAAAAGAGTGCTCTGAAATGTGACATCATAAGCAAGTATTTTCATACAAAATTCCGTTTTAAAAGTAACTCATTTGACATTTTGTCAAATACCCAATTCTACGGAATTAAAAATCAAACTGAGTAGTAGGCTAGCGTGTAAGCAGCACTATGGTATGACGAGTCCCAGAACACCTCGGACGACGTAAGTGATGTTTGTATCTTTTGCGTACTATTACTTTTTTATTGCGAATGTTGAATGAAAGCATTTATTCAAATCAATTCAATTCAACTTTTACTACACTTTTTAATATAAAAAACTTCTAGAATGTCTAGAGTAAGTTGGCGTGCACGCGGCTCTATAGTGTCATACGGACTGACGCGTTCTTCAATAAGATCACTTTGGACGACGTAACTGACATTGTGTATCTTTACTGTACTTTCACAATACGGTGAAAGGTGTGGTATGGTATCTCGGTTTGTAACGGTGTAAACCTCTTTACACCGTTTTATTAAAACAATATTTTAAATTACGGCACTAATTTCTACATTTAATTTGACGTCCATTCCTACTTTCGATGGTACATTCTATATAACTACCACAGAACATAAAAAAGAGCTACATTGGCAATGTTGCCATGTTTATACTATAACAATTTTACACATTTCAAAAATATAATATTCAAAAAAATATCAATTCAAAAAATAATAAGAACTGAGAGCTTAACACGTTCCGGCGCACAGCAAATAATGCGTTAGCGCACAGGTATTTTTGTATGGGAAAAAATACGACTGATATATCAGTTGTGCGTCATTACAATATTCGGTAGCGCCTGTAATAATGATAGACTGATATATACGTCGGACGGATACTTCACTTATTTTGTATAAAGTATTCAAAAAACATATTGAAATAATTTAATATTTTATTACCATAAAATAACAAACGATAACAAACTACAAAGTTATAAAATTATCCGTTTTCAAAACTATGAGTATCAAAAATTATCCAATGGGTATTATGTAAACTTCTATAAGTACTATTTAAACTTCTAAAACAATTACATATTGTGACTTAAAGTCCATCGATCCATTAGAGTCACTTGCAGGGTCATAATTGTTATCTGATTGACTATGTTCATCCCGGTGTGGATCGGGTGTCTCATCACCAGATGAAACTTCTTCAAATAGTAGCAAAATTCGTCTCTCTGTATCATCATCTCACTTTCTCCTGGACATGCTGGAAAGTTACACAAGAAAGCTAAGGAAACCACACCGCAGTATCACCAATCCGCAGCGTATCAAAGTAAGAGCGCCAGGCAACATTTGATGCTACGAACTTCAAAAACATCGCATGTTGAGAAAACCCCACAAAAAGTGTTAGCATAAGAATAATTAATTTAAAGAAGTGAAAATAATAATACTTTGATCATCCTCACAGGATTTCTTGTAAGTTATAAATACAGTTAGCAAATTTAGAAGTTATGCTTTGTAACAATGCTGTTTGCAGACCAGTGCTCTAAAGTTATTCACTTCAAAGCTTAGTGGAGGAAAATTGTATTTGTAAAGAATTTCATATAAGTAATTGTCAAATGTAGCAAAAATATATCAAAACATTTACCTGGAACTACAACCGCGAAATAATGCGCGCGAAAAAAATTACGGTCACTCCCACAGAAGCACAGCCGCGTGACTATTAGACAGACAGGAACCACGGACGACTGACATATCAGTTGTGCGCGTGTAAGCACGCCCACAGACGCTGTATCGAGCAAAAAATATGCGTTTGGTCTAATAGATTGTAAGTGCACCAAACGCCAATATAGAATTTATTCTTTTATTATGTGGAAGCTTAAGACCCTAAGGTACATAATTGTGTAAAAAAAAATGTGTTTAGGCTATTGTTTTTTAAATATGAGGCAATAAATCAACGACGGCTATATCAGTCGTGCGCTATCGCAGGGGTCCGTGAAGACTGATATACACGTCTGTGCGCCGGAACGTGTTAACACTTTCTCTGCTACCCAAATATCAAAACATTATAAGGCATTCCACGAAAGAATGCCATAGGACTCGGGAGCCGGGTGTATTTCATAGAATGCGTGCGAACTGGACATCTACGCCGAGCACTCGGGAGCCGGGTTCACTTAGAGCCAAGCCGCCGACTCGGCTGCCGGGTCGTGACGTCACACAGGGTTGTCAAACAAATGGAACTAGACATCTACGCCGAGCACTCGGGAGCCGGGTGCACTAGAGCCAAGCCGCCGACTCGGCTGCCGGGTCGTGACGTCAAAGGGTTGTCAAACAAATTGTTAGATTAGAGCTTAAATATTAGGCTCTCTAAAACGTAACTTTGATTAATTATATTAAATTATTTAGCTCTATATAATATTGGTTTGACTATTTATATTATAATACATTATTTGATCTACATATCACATCTAATAAAGACGCACGCACGCCATAATCCGTAAGACAACTTTGACAAGTGACAGATAACAAAGTGTAAACAGAAATCGGCCAACTGCGAGTCGGACTCGCACACGACGGTTCCGTTCCATTGTCCACAACAGAACAACATTAAACACTAAGATCAAGAAAAAAACGGGAAGGAATTTCCAATATCAGCCGTTTAGGGAGGGTTGGGAGGGGGGTGGGGGGGCAGAGGGGGGTATATGCCCCCCTGTGAATCAGTACGTATTGTCGGTACGTATGACTCTATTCACTGTTCACTAGTGCGTTCCGTTAGACAATGTCGCCTTTGAAAATGCCGCCTTGGCTCTTGCCGCGATCAAAGGATGCCGCCAACCTTATCAAAGGAGTAAGAACACTGCGCGCCAAAGCGACGTTTTCGTGCCCGTTCGACGTTCTACTGTTACTTGAGAGATTCGTCAACAAAATTGTTGCCAACGCAATAAATTAGTAAAAATATTCAGTCACATTTTTACTCGTAACGCCATCTTTGTTCAATAATTGGCGAAAATAGATACTATAATTATCAACCCATTATGTCCGCGCCGAGGGGCCCGGGTCTCTTCCCTGAGGAAGCTATAGGCCATCACGGGGGCCCAAGTCCGGGTTGGTGGAGGCTTGTAAGACTAGTAGCTGGCCTTAATGTCAGAAGTTTTCAAGTCGCCCTAAGGCCTCTGACTTGGCGACTGCCTATCTATCAACGAACTGGTTAACGTGCCTTGCGAAACACGGAACCGCTCGGAAAAATGCCACTAGCGTTAGTCATAGAACTGTCACCCATCCAAGCACTGAACGCGCCCTACTTGCTTAACCTTCGTGATCGTTTAAGTTCACTCAGCTGGCCGGGGCTACGAGCGATTCTATAGATACTTTATTAAAAAGTATGAATGGGAGATAATGGTTCTCCCAACCCCCGCCCGCGTCCCCCACCCGTCGAATACCCGGCGCACCATATTTATTGCTGTTTTGAAAGAGCTTTCAAATCTCTTCTTATATCGAGAGAGAGAGAATTTTACGTATTTTACGTCTCGATATACAGCTGACATGCTGAATTAGAAACGCAAAATTAAATTAATTTTAATCCGTGAATGCGGTATGGTATCTCTTGTTTGTGTGTGTGTGTGTGTGTGTGTGTGTGTGTGTGTGTGTGTGTGTGTGTGTGTGTGTGTGTGTGTGTGTGTGTGTGTGTGTGTATGTGTGTGTGTGTGTGTGTGTATGTGTGTGTGTGTGTGTGTGTGTGTGTGAAAATAAATGTTGTGATTGTGACTGACTGTGAGGGCTGCGAGTGCAACAGATAGTCGCGCGCCGGTCTTCAGATCGGCAACGACTATCATATTCATAGTCACGGAGATTTTAAATCGTGGTGTTTTTACACCGACAGTCCTTTTCGCAATAGAAGTGTTAGTACTCTTCACAAACCTGGCATAGAGGTGCCTTAGAAATTAATTGAACAACATTTTGCGACAAAATGGTGAGTTGTAACATTTCGTGGTGGTTTACAGACAGCCAAAGGAACATTTTACAGAAGATCTAGGGACTTTGGAGACAATGGAAAAAGTTTATTGTATTAAAAAAATTACGTCGTGGTATTTTCTGAATACTTTTTTTACATAAATTAATTATTTCATCTGAATTAACGATCTTTTACTTATGAGAATTTAAAGATTTTGTTCGTTTAAAAAATATTATTTTTGTACACAAGAATACATGTTTGGCTGCTTTAAAGACGTTAAAGGGTTTGTCGTCAGGTTCTTCTTCTATTAGGACCACAACACTATTACCTTGCCCAAAGACAGCAATTTATAACCCTGGAAACAGTGCTATAGTTTTACAGGCAGCCGAATAATAAAATGAAAATAAGCTCTAGGGGACATACGGACGTTGGAAAAAGGTTTTTGTCGAAAAAAAAATACGTCGTGGTATTTTCTGTTTTTTTTTTATAAATTTATATTTCACCTTGTTAAACTATGTAGGTATGTTTTTTTACCATTAGACCGTTTCTGTGCCAAAGGGCAGCAATATAATACCTTCGAAACAGCGCTATTGTGTTACTTTTTCAATGTTACCATTAATGGGTAACGGTAATCTATTCCAGACACTGCCAACAATAAGAATCGCGCAAATAATCTGTATTATTCCTCCTATCTTAGGAGACCATTATTTTCAAATGTATTGTTTATTTCTGCTTTCCTTTTGTACTCTAATCTTCATCATCAACCCATCATGTCCCCACCGAGGGGCACGTGTCTCTCCGTACTCTAATCTTAGTGTCATAAAAACTTTTGAAGCTTTTAGATAAGTTTCACTATAAAAAAAACTGTGAACGATCTTTGTGATTGTGAGCCAATGAGAGATAATCTACTAAACTATTGCTCGTGATAATTTAAGATGACGTTGGTAGTAACTGGAAAAAGTGATTAGGTCTCCTAGCTAATCAAATCTAATCTTTAAAGCAATTACAAAGTGCAATCACTGATTACAAGTCAGAAATAGTACAATTCTGGGAATATGGTACAATACCGAAATGGCATTAAGAAAGTGCCAGTTTCGCACTTGTCTGCTTATGGTGTCAAGTGACTATTTAGTAACCCATAAGCGTGAAAAGTGTATTAAATTATAGAATAAACTTCATCAAACCTTTCGGCGTTTTTAAGGCTGGTCTTGACGACCTCTGTGGCGCAGCGGTTAGCGCATCTGCCTATCATGCGAGGTTCCGGGTTCGAATCCTGGCTAGGGACGAAAAAAACCTAGGTCTTGGATGTTTACATGTTTGTGACGTCGCAGTTTCTGGTTCCCATGACACAGGGTAGCTATCTTATTGTGGGGCCAGAAGCAATGTATGTGCCTGTAATGTAAATGTCAATAATTCCATATTCGTCCACTGCTGCACATAGTGCTCCTCAAGGCACGCCATTTCAAATAATATGTATGACATCCTATATATATTACAGAAAAAACCGCAAATATACTCACGAAGTACATAAATCTATTTCTCGACCTCCTGATAACCAGATGTCTGTAAGCGGTGGTAGCCTAGTGGAAAGAACAATGGACTCAGAGGCGTGGGACCCGCACGATCGATTCACACTGCGGACATTAAATTTAACAATTAAATTTAAAAAAAATCTGAACTGAAATCGAACCTGGCCTTCTTTTGGCCTTTTTTTGGCCTTCCGGAATGACTGATTTTTAATTTAATTTCAATTAATATTGATAATTGTGTCTAGTCTAGTCTAACACATCCATGAGTAATATTTTTAAGTTTGAAAGTTTGTAAACGAAACTAAGACTGTTTTGAAAGGAATAAATGCGGAGTTTCTTCTCCACGTAATCTAACAACCTTGACGTTCATTAAGTAAACATTTTGTTTGCATTTTGAATAAAATTTAAAAAATATTAGGGTCTGTTTCACAATCTGCGGATAAAGTTCCGGATAAGCTATCCGCAACCAGGGCTGCCATTTGTTTTAAATTTGAAGCCATAAACGAACACACGCAATATAGGAAAAATTCTTTCAATTTAGAGCAAACGGCAACCCTGGTTGCGGATAGCTTATCTGGAACTTTATTTGAACATTGTGAAACAAGGGCTAAGTATTTGACCGATTTCTGAAAACCATCTCTTATTTTTTGTTTGGTGTTCAGAGAGTCCTCAGAAAGTGATCATTTTAAATTCTTTCGTGTATTTGTTCTGGCGTCGCACGGGAATTATGACGTCACTTGCCAATAAATCAACTAATGAACATAAAAAAGAACGAATGACAGGCGCCATTTTTACTGACATGTGACGTCGTCATAGAATCTGCCAATTCAGGCCGTTTTCGATACAATAGCTGCAGATACATTATAATCAAATTTAATCTTGTGTTTTTTTACAAATAACAATAGTTTTTTTTAGTTAAAATGCCTTAACGCGTTTTGAAGACTCGAATACGAATACTTATAAATAATACTGTTTTTTCACACTGTTAAATAGCCTATTGATGGCCGCCATAATCGCCTCATCCGGCAGCACTGACAGACACAGCTCTTGTGTTTAACATTCATTCACTCACGTGTAGAGTGCAGACCACAGATTAAAGACACTGCTCAAAGAAGTAATTTTAAGAGACATTTAACGAGACTTTAGTTGCAAAGGGCTTAAAGTGAAGATTTGACCTACCTAAGCTTCACTAACTACCATTGTAGTGGAATCGTTTACTTGACATGTCCCACCTCACACACTAGAAACTATGAGAAATTACGAGCTCACCGCTCTCATCATAAGGTCAGGAAGAACAATATTTTTCTTAACCTCAGTCGTAATCTCTCTTTCTCTTTCGATCTGCAGAGTTCCGATGACGAGCCTCGCGAAGAGAAGGACCACTTCGTGGCTCAGCTGTACAAGTTCATGGACGACCGCGGCACACCGCTCAACCGAAACCCGACCATCGCCAATAAAGACATCGACCTCTACAGGCTGTTCCGGGTATGTCCCTTGCGTCTCTATACTCTGTCCCACGAAGCGAGCACCCAAAAAAAAATCCATATACCTGCGCCCATTGTCCCTTTCCTCTCTATACTCCGTTCCACGAAACGAGCACCCGAAAAAAAAAATCCATATGCGCCTATTATTAAATACGAGTCACCTTCAATAGCCACTGCCCTACCGACGACCTCCGTGGCGTAGCGGTTAGTGCATCTGCTTACCATGCGAGAGGTCCCGGGTTCGATCCCCGGCTGGAGAAAAAAAAAACTCCAGGTCTTGGAGGTTTACATGTTTGTGACGTCGCTGTTTCTGGTTCCCACGATACAGGGTATCCTAGTGTGGAGCCAGAAGCAATGTAATTATTTAGAAAATATTGACCATTTTAAGAAATATATTATTGATTATTTTTGAGGTTTCTTCAGTCTATTTTCAATATTTTTATAAAATTTTGATGTTGTTGACTTCATACGAGGATGATAAAAGAGGCAGTCTTTGCCTTCATACCAAAAAAAAATATCATTTGTATTTTTATTTTTTTTGTAAGTAAGGCAAAAGATTCATATCCATACTGTGTTTGCTGACGTCATGAAATAGTCATTTAAGATCAAGACTTTTTATTTAATATCTTCAAAAATAGACACTTATTTACAAATCTGATAAATATTATGTTGATTGATGATTTCTGATTTCTATAAATTTTGCTGAGAGCATAATCTCGAAATGGTTTTTAGATTTCCGTTCATGTTCAAAAATGGAGCGTGTCCAATAGGATAATGCTTTTTTTTTTAGGTTTTGGTGCTCCAATAAAATAAACTTTAGGTTCTGCGATTCTATTTACATATTGAGGCCGTGAGAGCCAGAGTGGGCTATATTTTTTTCAATACCTATCCGAAAATAATTGAATGAATAAGATGCCTAGGGTTAACAAAATCACTTATGCCCGGTTCCAATATCCACAAAACGCTTCGTTTTTGCTTACGATCGGTTACAATTCCTACGAAATTCCTACGAACCGTCAATAAATTGTATGGAAAACGGATCGTAGCCGGTAGGCGTATATTATAGAAACCGGGAATTAAAGATTACATGAAAAGTGCGTAAGACAGCAAAAAAATATGAAATAAATTTATTCACCAAAGTTATAATTTAAATTAGGGCTCAATTTTTTTTCGTTGCTTTTATAAGCAGTTAGGCCGCTCTGGCTCTCATTTTATAAATGCGTTGTAAATGTATTTTTCATACACCTCTATAATGAGGGTAGTCTACTAGAAATATTTTCTCTGTCAAAACAACGTTTGCCGAGTCAACTAGTTAACAATAATATTTGATAATATTATGCAGTGGTGGCCGTGTCCCCACACTAGGCTAATAAATGTGTTTTCTTCTTTCTTCTCGATTCTAAAAGAGTATAATTACTCTCCCTTGAACAGGTGACGCAAAAGTTAGGCGGCTACAACCGGGTGTCAAACCAGAACCAATGGAAGAATATCGCCGACAAGATGGGCTTCCATCCCGTCACTAATAGCATCACCAACCTCTGCAAGCAAGCATACAAAAAGTAAGTAAACGAAATAAATATAATCCACATTAAATTGTATCAATTGAATGACCTGCCCAAACCCGATACCTACCATGCGAGTGGTATCGGTTTCGAATCCCGGCTGGAGACAAAAAAACCCCAGATCTTGGATGTTTACGTATTTGTGATGTCTCTGTTTCTGGTTCCCACGACACATGGTATCCTAGTGTGGGGCCAGAAGAAATGTATGTGCCCGTAAGCGTGCTCATGGTGGACATTTGCCAGATATCATTTTTCATTCATAATTGCCAAACTTAGATAAGTTCTACGAAGAGAACTTCGTAGTACGATAAAAATGTTAATCATCTTCATCCAAATTCTTTCTTTTATTTTGTTTTAGAAAACAAAGTTCTTGTTGAAAAACCGCAATTTCTTTCTTGTCTCCGTCTATGGTTGCCTGGAAGAAATTCCTTATAGTAATAAGGCCGCCGATTGCACTTAGATTTATAAAAATCTGTAAGTGTAATTTATGAATACAATAAAGAATATCCTATCTATCTAAAAACCGACTTCCAACAGATACCTGCACAGTTTCGAGGACTTCTACCGCAAGCTAGGCGTCACTTTGGTCGCACACCCCCGCGGCGCGAGGACCCCGCCCGCGGGCCGTTCCCTCATCCGCGACCGAGACAAGCAGATACCCACTTCTTCTTCAGCCTCCAGTACTCCCACGGGAACCCCGCATCAGGTAAGGTAGCCGCTAGCTCAGTTCCTATCCTAGCTAGCAGCATAAGGTGCCAGAACCGTTCATCCGCGACCGAGACAAGCAGATACCCACTTCTTCTTCAGCCTCCAGTACTCCCACGGGGACCCCGCATCAGGTAAGGTAGCCCCTAGCTCAGTTCCTATCCTAGCTAGCAGCATAAGGTGCCAGAACCGTTCATCCGCGACCTAGACAAGCAGATACCCACTTCTTCTTCAGCCTCCAGTCTCCCACTGGGACCCCGCATCAGGTAAGGTAGCCCCTAGCTCAGTTCCTATCCTAGCTAGCAGCATGAGGTGCCAGAACCGTTCATCCGCGACCGAGACAAGCAGATACCCACTTCTTCTTCAGCCTCCAGTACTCCCACGGGGACCCCGCATCAGGTAAGGTAGCCCCTAGCTCAGTTCCTATCCTAGCTAGCAGCATAAGGTGCCAGAACCGTTCATCCGCGACCTAGACAAGCAGATACCCACTTCTTCTTCAGCCTCCAGTCTCCCACTGGGACCCCGCATCAGGTAAGGTAGCCCCTAGCTCAGTTCCTATCCTAGCTAGCAGCATGAGGTGCCAGAACCGTTCATCCGCGACCGAGACAAGCAGATACCCACTTCTTCTTCAGCCTCCAGTCTCCCACTGGGACCCCGCATCAGGTAAGGTAGCCCCTAGCTCAGTTCCTATCCTAGCTAGCAGCATGAGGTGCCAGAACCGTTCATCCGCGACCTAGACAAGCAGATACCCACTTCTTCTTCGGCCTCCAGTACTCCCACGGGGACCCCGCATCAGATAAGGTAGCCCCTAGCTCGGTTCCTATCCTAGCTAGCAGCTTGAGGTGCAGAATAGGACCTAGATTCCGCTAATGCATTGTAGTACAATTTGTTTGTTTTTCTAGTGGTGAGTTCTAATCAAATCTACAATGACTACCGCATATACAGTCTGTTAGCTGCTGTTAGCTGTCAGAATATACCTCGGGCTCTAGAGTAGGCTTCGGTTTTCGCCGAAAGCACACGAGTGTAATACTACTTCCTGCTCTGTATAAAACTTTTCTTCACTATTTTGAAAAGTTATGTAAAGTTATATTAACAATACAAAATAAACCTTACCTTATTGCAATATAATCGGTTTTTGATTGCTCAGTTGAGATATATATTCTAAAAGCTAACAGACTGTACGTTGTTCACTTTTTGAATGTCAAAAAACTGACCACTTTTACTATTTATAGGCTTTGCTGAGGAGAACCTAAAAGATCATAATTTACAAAGATTATTATTGTTATTTAATTTTATTCCACGGATATGGAGCCCCAAAACCTAAGACCTTATTTTGATTCGCAGCGCGTCAAAGATCGAGAAAAAGACTCTGACAAGAGTGAGACAGACAAGAGCGAGAAGGAAGATAAGGAAGTGAGCCAAGATAAGCCGGAAAGGAAAGAGAAGATAGAAAAACCGAAAGAGACCAAATCTGTACGAACTAGTGACGGAGAAGATAGCGCTGACAACCAGCCATTGGCTGGACCTTCCAAGTAAGTAAAAAGTAGTTTATACTCTATTAATGAAACTAAGACAAACTTACCAAAGGACTTTATCTCTAAGATTAGAACTGACAACATTATTTTAACGGAACCACAGAGCATATCTAACGCATTTAACGATTTTTTCATTGACAAAATAAAACCTCAATCCCACACTCAAACTAGGATAGAGTCACATACGAGTATAACAAAACAGCGTAACTCTTTGTTCATGTCACCAAGTGTGCCATATGATATATGGAGGATCATTAAATGTTTAAAAAATACAAATAGTGTTGGCTATGACGGTATCTCCACAAAAGTCGTTAAACATGTAGCTCAGGACATCTGCGATCATTTAAGCTATATTATTAATTTAAGCATTACTGAAGGGAAATATCCACACAGTTTAAAAAAGGCGGTAATAAAACCACTCTTTAAAAAATGCGACCGGGAACTTATGAAGTATTACAGGCCAATTGCACTTATCCCCATATTTGCAAAAATATTTGAAAATATTTTGAAAAAAAAATATACTGACTAGGGAGCAAAAAGCATTTCGGCAAAACAAGACCATTAATATGGCAATTTTTGACTCCTTAAACAATGTCATAACCTGTGTAGATTCAAAAATTCCAATTTGTACACTCTATATGGACATGACGCAAGCATTTGATTATGTAGAGCATAGTATTTTACTGAATAAGCTTGAAGCCTATGGCGTACGAGGAAACGTAAGGCAACTGTTAGAATCATATTTACAACATAGGTCTCAATACACAGAAATAAAAAGGATCAACCCAAAGTTAAAAAAGAGGAGACCTTTGTATCACGTGAGCGAGAAGTCTCTACCGGTGTGCCACAAGCAGCGTTCTTGGCCCATTATTATTTATTTTGTACATAAATGACTTGCCTAAATGTACCGAAAATCCTATGTCACTTTTTGCTGATGACAGTACTGTCACTATACAGTATAAACCAGAACACAATTATGAAAATGACATAAATAAAGCTCTACATTCCGTTATAGAGTGGCTAAATAGGAATAACTTACAGGTAATCCTGACAAAAACAAATTTCATGCAATTTACTCAAAAAAAGCCCTCAATATCAGACCTAAATATACATCACAACAATGAACGCATTGCAGAAGTGGTCTCTACGAAGTTTCTAGGGTTAACAGTAGACCAAAATCTTAATTGGAAAGAACATGTCAAAGTACTTTGCAAAAAGTTAAGTTCGTCTGCCTACTTGCTATACAGGTTGTGTCCTGTCACTGACACTGAAGCTGTGATTACTGCATATCATGGCCTTGTTGCTTCAGTGCTGCGATACGGCTTAATATTTTGGGGAAACTCTACGGAGAGAGAGACGGCATTCAAAGCACAAAAAAGATGCATACGAGCCATGTTTAGATTAAAGCCTAGTAATAGTTGTAAGCCATATTTAAAAAAATACAATATCTTGTCTCTACTGGCGTTATACATCTTAGAAGTAGCTCTGTTCGTCAAATCAAATCCAGACATCTTTAAACAGATCTCAGTCGTAAGTAGCAGGTTACAACGCGACACAAGTAGAGTCTGCACCCGTAGGGCAAACACTGCTCTACTGCAAAAAAGTATATTTTGTATGGGACCTACAATTTATAATAAGCTACCGAGAGACATGAGAGAACTTGACATAAATTTGTTTAAATCTAAATTGAAAAATATGTTATTGGACAAATGTTATTACAATGTAACGGAATTCTTGACCGAAAGATAACTTGAAACGTCGCAGACGTAAACCGGGTCCGCTGCGCCATGTTACGCGTGTTACAAAAAACGTAACACGTAAATATAATAAAAATGGGGCGTGGTATAACACGTTACGTGTTACACAACGTTACGTTACGTGTTAAGTAACACGTAAAAAATTAATACCACTCCCCATTTTGTTTTAATAACGTGTTACATTTTTTGTAACACGCGTAACATGTCGCAGCGCACCCGGCTTTAATCTGACATTATTACTGATATTGTTTATTTTATTTTTTATTTTCCCTGACATTTTAAACTTGCTGTAATTGTGTATAATACTTATGACATTTAAATACTTTGTTTGAAAGCATGATCATCTAATTTAGCTATTAATTTGTACGTCTATAATGGCAAAGCATGCAGGACAAATATGCAAATATGTACCATCATCTTCAAAACTCATGTTTGACAAATAAATATCTTTATCTTTATTCCATGAACCGGTTCCCAAAGATGACCAAAGAGTTCATGTGCACCGTACATGATGTGCTTCAATAGGCACTGCCCTCCCCTATATTCCGAACCGTATTCGCTTATAGTTTATCTCTAAATAACTACATGGTTTCAATCATCATCATCATGATAAACCCATTATGTCCCCCCAGCGTTATTCATAGCACGGTCACCCATCCATGCACTGAACGCGCCCTATGTTGCATTCACAAATGAGAAGCGAGTATTTGATTCCCTACGAGTTAGTCTCGTGGAACAGGCCATAGTTACACAGATATTTCATTGCGAAGAGAAATAAAACGTTTTAATAATGTTACAAGAAAAAAAAGCAAAGTAACACAATTGATTCTTAACACACAGGATCGACAAAGAAAAAGAGAAGGCGGACAAAGAAAAGGCAGAGAAGGAGGAGTTAAAAGAAAAGGAGAAGGAAAAAGAGAAAGAGGCAGAAGAGAGGAAAGAGAGGGAAAAGGAGCTAGCGAAAGAGAAGGAAAAGGAAAAGGTCCCCGAGGAGAAGCCGCCCACGCCGATCGTGATCAAGCCTCGGTCTCAGTCTAAGACCCGCAGTCTGCCTCCAATCAAGTCTGAGGCTAAAGATGAGAAGAGAACACCCAAGCCAAGGGGGCCTATGTCTTCGAAAGGTACTGTCTATCACGATGTCACGGTGACGATGTTTTTGTAACATAATTATCTTGTGTAATGTAGGTGTAGCGATTCCTCTGTAAAGTCACTGGCCGGCACAACCGTCTTGAATGACTTTAAAATTATTGAAAGGGAATCGCTACGTTTTTGTTTAGATGTCAGTCGATGACTAACTAGGATTGGCAGTTCTCTGAAAAATAGATTATAAAATAGTATTTTGGCTAAAATGCATCTTTTTTCTACAGTACTGTAAAGTATGTCGAAATGTACTTTAAAAGTAAGTATAGTAGTGTTCTTGTATCGAGCCATAGTATCAGTAGAAACTGACAGCTCATAGGATCTTAGTTGATGCCTTCTTTCGTGCATGATGTACTTCCTGATTCGTACACTAATTATTTTATTGCTCTGCTAAAAAAACCATTGTTATTTTCAAGGTCGGTTCTCAGGAGGATATGACAGTTACCCCGGTTTTCTCGAACGCTGTCAAACAGTCTGTTAATCTGTTAACAGCTGTTAGTTGGTTTGCCCAGCACCTGTACCATCTAAACAATGTCCAAAGTCCGAATGGTCCCTTCACCGATCTTGTGTGGGTGAAGTTGCCACAGGACTCTATAGGATTCATCTCATTTCGTAGATGCAAGGGCGAAAGTTTTTTTTTTATCAGATAGCAAAAGTTCTTTGAAAATTCTTTATTGCACTAAAAACAATTTGGTACAAAGGCGAGTTTAGCACTAAAGTCTGTTTTTTAATAATTGTAAAAACTCACGTTGACTTATCAATATCGAGACAAAGGCTGTCTTTTTTTATATAAGGTTTAACGGCCCTGGATACTAGTCCTTTTGAGCCTTTATCACTTTCACTGTATTTTACACTCTTCACTATCCAAAGGCTGTCTAAGTGATGCTAGAACGTAAAAACCAAATAACCCCATTTTACTTCCAAGTAAAAATTGTGTGAGCTACGTAGGTGTTTTTTACACTTTGCTCTAATGAGTAATAAAATTTTAATGTCTTTGACGTGATAAGGATTTTGGTCACATGAGTCTCCTATTCACGGTAAAAAAAATCCACCGAGCAAACCTAGATATTTTATAGCGGTAACACCGCGTCATTTTTTTTCTTGCATAATAAAATAATAAACTCACGCCCGTTATCTCTAGAACTGGACCCACGTTTTGCCGAGTTTATTAGGTCCCAAACGTGACAAGTGGCAAGCCTGTCGCCGTTATCCGGGCACAATTTATCAGCGAATGGTGTTGCTGTACAAACAAATGTACGTAACTAAAAGTCATTGGTACATGCGTGGTTCGAACGCATCTAATTAAAAAACGTACTTTAGACAAACGCAGTTGTGACAAAGGTGTGTTCTTATGCGCAGGCGACGGGAGCGGCGCCTCTACGTCGCGGACGCCGCGGCGACCGCATGTATCCACGGACAGCGATAGTTCCGGCCGCGCCTCCAGGTATCTATTAGGTCTTTACCTATGAAATTGCCGTTTTGTATGAAAAAATGTAAACGAATTTTTTTCATGTATTTTTTATTGTATTAATCGAAGTAATCACCCATGCAATCAATGCATCTTTGCCAACGCAGTGGCAGTTTATTGATGCCCTTCTTAAAGAAATCAGCTGGACGGGAGGCAACAAAAGAAAAGATGGTCAGAGTGGAGTTTTTTTTTCGCTGCCTTTTTCTCCACTACAGACGGCCCCAAGGCAGCGGCTAACAATATTTTGGAAGCTGAGGGTTATCTGGCTCCAGATACGTCCAACCACTGTGGCAAATGTCGAAAAATGATTAAATTTAGAATAGATAATGCCCAAAAATAATACGAAGCAACGAGGCGAATTGCACCTCGTTACAAACCTTGCTACGTACAATCGCCCAACTGTAAGTGCGAAAATCTCAGGTCCAACTAACTAACTACCCTGTGTTTATCCGACTGATACGTCCGACTGACCTGCGCAGACAATTCCACAGGTGCGCCATGACGAAGAAGATGCAGAGTCGTCGCAGTCAAAGCGCTAACTCCGCCAGTAGCGGGAACACGATCGCTTCCAACAGCAGTAAGCGGCCGCGCAAACGGAAGAACACTGAGTAAGTCCACCTATAGTCCGTTTTTTAATTCGATGCAAAGAATAATGACGCGGTGTTACCGCTATAAAAGCTATGGGTTACCCGGTAGATTTTTTTACCGTGAATAGAAGACTCATGTGACCAAAATCCTTATCACATCAAAGACATTAAAATTGAATTACTCGTAAGAGCAAAGTCTAAAAAAAGACACCTGGGTAGCATACACGATTTAACTTGGAGGTAAAATGGGGTTATTTGGTTTTTACGTACTAGCAACATTCAGACAGTGACAACCTAAGAATTGTATGGAGATGTCAACGTGACAATATTTTCTTTTTGCATTGAATGAAAAAACAGACTGTAGAGATAGATAGAATATTCTTGATTGCACACTAGAAAAAACAAAAAGAAACACAAAATATTCAGCTGCAGCGGTTCTCAAACTTTTTTTGGTGACGGAAACCTTTTGGAAAGCAAAATACTTGACGGAACCATAGAATAAAACAATTGTTTTATTTACGACCTCTGTGGCGCAGTGGTTAGCGCGTCTGCCTACCATGCGAGAGGTTCCGGGTTCGGATCCCGGCTGGGGACAAAAAAAACCCAGGTCTTGGATGCTTACATGTTTGTGACGTCGCTGTTTCTGGTTCCCACGACACAGGGTATCCTAGTGTGGGGCCGGAATCAATGTATGTAAATGTTTAAAGCAAAACAGCACTCGAGCCTCGTTCGCTTGTTCGTCACTCATTCGTCACTCATGATAAACTTAGAATTTCATTATAGGTAATTTCTTTCGATTCGATTTCGAAATTTGCAATAGGTTGTAAGATTGTGCGGTCAAGTGAGATGTCGAAAGTGCAAAACAAAAAGTACCAACAAAATACGCTTTATTTTATGAGTGGGGGATTTTATGGGGGATTTTTTTCGTAGGGGTTGGCAACACTGTAAAAAACCGATATTGCCGACGGAAAATCCGAATGCAGTGTACGCACCCTTTCGGCATTTTGTAAATGCCGACGGCCGTATGGTGCGTACGCTCCGATTCCGATGCGGTGGACGCTTAGCTTAAGGAGGCGAGTCGTAAGTTCTCTTCTATGTATTTGATGGATGCGGTACTGTCGTTCCCAGGCCATCGGCGAACGAGCCTCTGCGAGTGCGGTCCAACGTCAAAGCTCAAGTCGGTGACAAGCTCCTGGTCTATTACGGCCCAGTTCACTCCAAATCCATGGTAAGAATATATATTTCCAGGGTCGGACTGAGCTTCAGGGGCCCGGGTGGCATTTTGACCTTAGGGACTCGCCGCAAGCATAGCATACCATCAGCACTCAACGAGTAACACAGTAATATCCATTACTGCGTTTTGAAAAATAATGGTGGCTGTAAATCTACTACAGCCACCATTATTATTTTTTACTCCAAAAAATTTCACCGAGTAGCTTATTTTTGCATCCAAACTGAAAACGCAGTAATAGATATTACGGTGTTTCTCGTTTCGAGATCAAGCAACAAAGTAAAAATTGCAATACAAATGTACAGCCCCACATAAAAGAGTAGAGAATCATTGAGGGCGTTGCAATCGAAGTAAGTGGCAACACTATTATACTATAGGAAACAGACAAAAGTATCATGATACTTTAGCAGAAAAAATTAAAACAAGTTTTATATTTAATAATTATAAAATGCCACTTTTTCGCGACGATTATGTTAAGAGAAGAAATTAATACGTACGACAAAATAATTAATGTTTTTTTATTGACCAAAAGTAATAACTCTATTCATCTTCAGAATGTAAGTCGAAATCTAAATACTCCACGCCGCCGAGAAAATTTTCAAGATCACTAGGTTCTGAGTCACTTTCATCACTACTTTCACTACCAACCCTTATCACCAATTCATCAATATTGTCATAAAGGACGCCTCCCCTGTCGTAGTATTCTTTCTCAATTTTTTTTACGTGCTCACAGCTTTTCCTCCAATCTTCGGCAGTGATCCCTTCAAAAACTTGCTCAGTGAGATCTTTAATATTTTTACCTCCCCCTACATTTAAAGAGGCAACAGCTTGTTTTGCTTGCCCCCATATAAGTTCAATCGGGTTTAAGTCGCAGTGGTAGGGTGGCAAACGTACAACGGTATGGCCGTGTTCTCCTAACAATTCGTCTATTTCGTATATAGGAGTCTGTTTGTGTTTCTTGACAAGAGCTAGAAGTAAAGGTTTTCTAGTATCCGGATCGAATGGAATATTGTTTTCCAGCAGCCATAATTTGATTTCCGCCACTTTGCTGGCCGATGTGGGAGCTTTGCTTTTTATCACTGAATGATAAGGAGCATTGTCCATCACAATTATTGTTGGCTCCTTTAGATTGGGTATCAGCTTTTCAGTGACCCATTTGGTAAAATTGTGCCGGTTCATTTCCGAATGGTAGTCCTCTTGCTTGTTTGTGCCGCTAAATATAAGTAGGGCATTCGGAACAAACCCCTTTTCATTTCCGGCGTGCACAATTATCCACCTTTTTCCTTTTGACATTTCTGTTAAAACACCATATGTATCAATAGATTGCCAACACTTTTTCAACTTATATGAAGCGTGGATGTAACTCTCATCTAAATAAATAATATCCTTTTGCAGTTCCGGTGGTAGACTTCTGTTTGCCATTATTTGTTGCAGATAAAGCTCCCTCTTTGCAGCAATATTTGCTGTCTCCATTAAGACGTGTCTATTCGAGCGACACTTTTTGTATTGGAATCCAATATCTTTCAAAAGTCTTCGCAAATGTTCCCTGCTGCCGTCGTAACCTATGTCATCCTTTAACAGTGCCAACAACTTTGGAATTGTTGGTACCTCTTTCTTCACAGTATAGAAGTGCTGAATTTTTTGTCGGATAGCACATTTATCAAAATCATCCAACTCCTTCTTTGGGCGGCCTTTCCTTTGTTTTGCTGGCGTGGAAAATTTACCTTGGTTTATTGATCCCTCTTTGGCAATTCTTCTAACTGTGTTTACAGATTTTCCTGCAACAAATGATTTTATTTGTCAGAAAAGCAGTGACTTGCAAATTATTATGTCTGGGGGATTTATACCAACTAATGAATTAGTAGTATTAGTAGTTATACTCTTTATTGTACACCACAATTAAAACAATTTATTTAAAAAAAAAAAATCATGTAGCATGTCTAAGAAACATGGCTAGAAAACCAGATTTCAAAGAAATAAAGTCTGATGTTACGGGCGGACAGACACACACACACAGATAGACCAACACAAATACACCAGTAAAACTTATCGATACCCTTTTTTTGAGTCGGGGGTTAATAAAAAAGTATCAAGACCTCATGTTTTAATACCATTAGCTTACAGACGATGACGTTATGTGACGTTTGACACTGAGTATTTTTCTAACCTCTATAATAATAACACACAGTCATTGTAAGCCATTCAATACATCGAAATAGTACATTGTTACAAGAAATCTAAGTAATGTATGTTAATTGTTAGAAATTAAGTAACTACTCACCAGTATAAAACGCCGTTCTTTCATAAACATCGTGTATATTGACTAACACTTCTCCGGCCTGATGCTCTGCCAAACACCGTAGATAAACGCTGTAAATCATCTGTCTGGCTCCGCTGCGAATGGTTTTATTCATTTTCACCTCGTGAACACACTCAACAATCCTCAAAACTCCAAAATTAAGGAAATCCGATTTGTTTACTTAGGACTTAGCGCGAGTTTGACACACAGACCATAGACACAGACCACTTTTTTTTTGTTGCCAGGTTCAAATCTGTTTAGTTCCTAAAACATTAATCTCTACTCTTTTATGTGGAGCTGTAAGCAAGGTTTTTCATGTTATTCTCTATTTTCTACCTCTACGGCCAGTCCGACGCCGTATATTTCTACAGAAATCACAAAATTACAGTTTATTACTATTTGACGTGCATTACACCTTTACCTGTTTAAAAAATACCCGCAACCGGCGCCGGCGTGCGTGCGTGCAACGACTAATTTATGTCGATGAAGCGAAAGTGATTTGTCAGGATCGTTGTAGCTGGCAGTCCGTGGTCTCTGCCTACGCCTCTGAGATACAGGCGTGAGCTTATGAATGTACACCTTTACACTGTACAGCTGCGGACGCAGATCGATAAAAAAATTGCGGCATGTACTGTATGTACAGTACCCAAGGTACTACTACTCCCTACTCCCTGTAAATATCTCTATATTATGTAGTATCACAAGCCTTAAGGGGTTCCATGAGATTAACACCACCACCTATGAATAAAAAATACCATGAATGTAACAGATAGTTTTTGAGAAATATTTCTCACTCACGTGAATTGTAATTTTTGTACCACCCATGACCAAGTATTTATCTAAAAATGGCCGTTTTTAACGAAAATATAAATTCAGGTTTTCATTTCAGGCTCTCGTTCCGAATCCAAAAAATAACAATTTACTTAATTGAGACATTTCTTACACTTTGCTCAAAAAGGAATATTATACGTACAATTTTTACCATAGGTGACGTCAACATTTTGTGACTTTGTTAAATGTTTTTGTAAAATGTGAGTGACTTCATTATTACTGTATTAAAGTTAAGCATTTTAATATAACACCACATGTATAAGCTACATAAACAGTGTATTAAACGTTGAAGAGCACTGTTGCCTGAGATACAGGTCTAGAACCTAGTTCAGGCACAGAAGAGAATTGTTTATATGTCTCTTTGCCTTAAATATTAAATGTAACAGGTAGGTACCTCGACGGTACTGACGACCTCTGTGGCGCAGCGGTTAGCGCATCTGACTACCGTGCGAGAGGTCCCGGGTTCGAATCCCGGCTGGAGACAAAAAAATATAAACCCAGGTCTTGGTTGTTTACATGTTTGTGACGTCGCTGTTTCTGGTTCCCACGACACAGGGTATCCTAGTGTGGGGCCAGAAGCAATGTATGTGCCTGTATGTAAATGTTATATTTAAAAAAAACTCTTACAAATGTAAACAAACCACTAGTTGTAATTTTTTTAAAGTAATAAAGATATTTTATTATAAACATTTAATCCGGATCAACTTACGGGTATTGTTTTATCGGACGAGTCCGACCAGGTTTCGCTCCGATTCGCAGAGCGTAATGATGGTGAGTAGAGACGAAGCTCGCGTCGTCGATCAACAACACCCGCAAGTTGATCTGGATTAAATGTTTACAATGTGTTGTGCTTACGAAATATTTTATTATTATTAATAATAATGACGTCACTTACATTTTGCAACCTTAATGATTCACTAGCGCCATCGATTGCCCTGAAACAGAGTTTCGCACGCAGCCGTGCTTAGGGCTACTCAGAATCCTCCATGATCTAATGGTCTTGCAGGTTACGTACGAAGCGAAGGTGACGGAGATATCGGCTGAGGGCATGCTGCGCGTTCACTACACGGGGTGGAATACGCGCTACGACGAATGGATCAAACCGCAGAGTATCGCCGCCAACATCACGCAGCGAGAGACCACGCATAGCAAGAAGGTAGCCTATCGACTATTCATTTGGGCACAGAATACATAATAGTACAGGTACAGAAGATTCACTCCACAAAATCAATTAAAGAAAAAGGGACTCTAGCAGCGATACAGTTAGGTTCAATTGAGATCGCACGGCGCTAAAAAAGCTACGTTATATTCACCTACATGTTGCCTCTCTTTCTACCGCGTAACTCTTACCTCTTCTGGCGCCTGAATTCCTACCTATTTGCCACTCCGGAGTGGTCGCCGCATGTACATGTCTTACGCGTTCGGTACCGACACGCGTAGTGAAACAGGCCTGATTTGGGTCTTACACAAAATGTAAACAACATTTAATTTTTAAAGTTAATTTGATGTTATCTAATCTATTTTACTTATTTCTGTACTTTTACTTTATACTTTTAGTGAACAAACAGAAATAGTCTAAAGAGTACTGAAAAGTTGTTTACATTTTGTCTAAGGGACTCCACACGCGGCGGCTATAAGGTAAAAATGTACATAATATAGCACGATATATCTCATTACACCTTTCCATAGAAATTGTCAGGAGACCACACACGACAGCTATAATATACATCTTTACATCTTCGTATCTTAAAGGTTCTGAGCAGTCTCTAAGCTATACATCCTGGGATGTAATGTATATTATAGCTGCCGTGTGTGAAGTCCCTTAGACCCAATTGATTATGGTATAGTGAACTGCATGGGTAACTAATTGGTTAGAACGATGGAACGAGTATTTTTTTAATTCAATTTTTTTTTTGTTTACATGTTTACATGTTTGCTGTTTCCCATGGCACATGGTATCCTAGTGTGGGGCCAGAAGCAATGTATGTGCCTGTATGTAAATGTTTATGTTTATGTAAATAATTTGTTGTTACGTTTCAGGTCACCACCAACACCAGGCGTGTTCGGCCAAAGAGATCTGAAGGTACCTAACTAAACTCCAACCAATAGGCTAGTTGGCCTAAAAAATGTAATTAGTCCGTCTTTTAGATTATAAAAAAATAAGGGACACGTATTTTTTTATTTGTAAATTAGACCAAAAATGACAAAGATATAGCCCATTAAAGTTACGTGTGACGTCACGTCGTGCTGCATTTTTTAGCACGGAGTGACGTCACACGTAACTTTAATGGGCTATATCTTTGTTATTTTTTATTTAATCAAAAAAAGAAAAATACGTGTCCAATAATTTTTTATAATCTAAAATACGGACTAAATAGAATTTAATTATTCTGACCCTGGAAACTACCCTATTGTAATAACTGTATTAAGTTCAGTGGTAGTCTAGTGGGTTGAACAACGGACTCTGAAGCTGGAGACCCAGCTTCGATTCCCAGTGCGGTCATGCACCTATGACTTTGTTTTCGAAGTTTTATTTTTATTTTACTTGTTTATCATATTGTAAAACCTTACAGTCTTTGATTAATTCGTTGCTGCCATTTATTATAAATTAATTCCAGCAGGTTCCTCTGTCAGATCTGATTCTGACAGTGACACAGACAGCGAAATGGATGTCAAGAGACCGCCCAAGAAATCTCTTGATGACAAGAGTTCAGGCTCCAAAAGTAAGTGTTTAATATCTTATATTATGTACAGACTCCGCTGTAGCAGATTTTATACTCGAACTGTTTCGTTACATTTATTTATTTATTGATTTATATATAAGGCACGTTACATCACCAAATTTGTCCAGAGTTTACTACGGTTTTTGGTCTGTGACCTTAGCCAGGGCTGACTGCTACCAGCCTTTTAAATTATAACTTATGTATCTATAAGTACCAAATAAAGATTCTCTATTCTATTCTATATAATTTCTACCTAAACGACAGTTCCCAGCTTATGCATACTAAATAATCACGACTGAACAAAATTAAATATATACAGTTGGCGAGGAGACATACTTGAGGAGACGAACTAGCGCTAAATTGTTGTAATAGGATAGATGAGGACATGATGAAAGATAAATTAAGTATTTTTTTCTCTACTACTAATACTTTTCATAATATAAACAGTCGAAAAGTCAATATACCTAGTCACGTGGTACAAAAACGTACCATACAAATCGGCCTTAAACTGTGACGTCACTCCTTCACGTAACGCCTTATAAATAATAATATTAAATAATCAATATTTATTGATACCTACAATAATTTACCAATGTTTGAGTTGTATCGTTAAATAATATTCTTAAGCATCTGCATGCTAGGAAAACGTTTAAAATTCAATGAAAAAACAAAATGTAATTACTTTTGTGTTATTGTAGTAACTTTATTTTCCACATTTTTGTGATCTCCAAAACAACGGTTTATTTAAAAAAAAATATTTTACTTTTATATTTTAATGTTTCTTATGCCATGTCACTCCAATCTAAGAGAGAGTTCCCCATTGGAGCAAAATAACGGCGATTGAAACAGCGTCTCCTCGCCGACTGTATGTATTTATATTCATCTAACTCCGCGTACAGCACGTCAACAACATTTTAGTTGTAAAGTCGCCCGTAATCCAACGGAGTAGACTGCATGGGTGTATAGGAGGATGTGCTGTCGACTGTCCCATTGACTAAGCAACGTTCGTAGTGCGAATGTGCCTTTAGAGCCAGCTCGTGGTCATTACTGATTTTGATTCGTCAACGAACAGCTCCCTCCCGGCCCAAGGACTCCAAATCCAGCGACAGCAGTGGCTCGGCCAAAGCCCGCAAACGGTCCGCGCGCCTCCCGCCCGGCACCTCCGCCCTCTCCCCGGCAAAGAAGCCCCGCCCCGCCGCCACCCACCAAGGCAGGGACTACGACCTCAACGAAATCCGTTCCGAACTCAAGGGCCTACACTCCGTCAAGCAAGAACCCGACGAGGTCAAACAGGAGCTCGTTGGGAAGGAAGTCGCCGAACTCGCAGACGTCCCGCCCCCCGACAAACAGCCCGAGGACGTGTACGAGTTCAAGGAGCCCGAACCCTTCGAGCTGGAGCTTCACGACGAGAAGAAGAAACGCACCCATCGCATATTCGACGACATTTCACCTAGCAAATACACCTCTACCCTATCAAAGTCCTTAAGCGAGGAGATATCCGAGGACCACCTACGCGCTCGGCCTCCGCTACGGTCCCCATCTTTGTCCCCGTTTAGGGACTTCTCCGTCAGGGACGCCCCGGGCCTCCAGAGCCTCGAGGACGATTCGAAGGACGGGCTCTTCTCGCTCGATGACGACTCTTTCCCGGGAGATGGCAGTTCCGGACCCATTTTCGAAGGGTTCACGCCGGCCAAGAACCAGGAGACTTACTCCAAGAAGAGCAAAGTGTCCAAACTGATGAAGTTGATAGATGATGACTCGCCAGACAGTCCGGCGGACGATGAACAATCTTCCGATGACGATGACGTGGATGATGACGATATGATTATGAAAGAGGACTCTAAACAAAGGGACTCTAGCCCTGAAAAGGTCTCGGAGGAACCAGGTAAGGAGGAAACTGACACAAAAGATGAACCAGATTTTGGAAATTATATTTCAGTGGATTTAGACATGATTCCACTGCCAACAGAGTTGCCTCCACCGAAAATAGAAATGCCCAAATTAGACACTTCACCTAAGACTATCATTCCACAATTGGCCGCAACTATTGAAATCAAAGAAGAACAGAACTTCGAAGATATTATTCCACTTAGTGCTATACCATTACCTAATACTCCACCACCATCAATTATAATACTTCCTAACATAACACCTAAGCCTTCACCAATAGAAATAAAAGACAACCCTAAACCTAAAGACAGCACAATTATAACACTGAATAAATTTAAAGAAACTACACCAAAAACTAAAGAGTCTACACCAAAAGTTAAGGAAATATCCTCTAAGGTTAAAGATATACCGCTCAAAATTAAAGAAATTCCGCCTAAAGTCAAAGAAACACCTCCGAAAATTAAAGAAACATCTCCGAAAAACAAAGAAACTTCTCCTAAAGCCAAGGAAACGTCGCCTAAGCTCAAGGAAATATCTCCGAAAGCCAAGGAAACATCACCGAAAGCCAACAAGGAAACATCTCCAAAAGCCAAGGAAATATCTCCTAGTGTCAAAGAAACATCTCCTAAAGCCAAGGAAACGTCCCCTAAAGCCAAGGAAACGTCCCCTAAAGCCAAGGAAACGTCCCCTAAAGCCAAGGAAACGTCCCCTAAAATCAAAGAAACGTACACTAAAATCCGAGACTTCATCCCAAAAGATATTATCCCGAAAGAAACCATACCAAAAGATATCATCCCGAAGGTTAAAGAAAGCGCACCGAAAATAAAAGAAGCTAACACAAAGATAAAACTCGAAGATATTAAGCTGCCCGACGAACCGAAGCCCGAATCTCCCAAAAAGCTAGAGTTACCATCCAGTCCGCTCATCGACACTGAAGAGGACAAATCCGAGCCAGACAGCCCGGCCCGCATAGACGTGCTTCCTGAACCACCGCCCGGGTTCCTCCTGCACTCAGAAGGCCCAAAGATCGCCGAGAAACTGCTCAAAGCCATCAACAGCGCCAAGAGACTGTCCCTCTCCCCGCCGCCGGTCGAGTCGCGGCCAAAGACGCCCAAAAAAGACGACGCGAAACCTAAAACCGAAGAAATGATATCACCGACACCGGATACGAAAAAGACAGAACCAGCGAAGGCCCGGACGGAAACTCCGAAGAAGGAAATTAGAAAGACTCCCGACGTCGCCGATTCTATATTCGGTGAACCGAGTAAGTTCACCGACACCAAGCTCGAAAGTAGCGACGTGAAGAAAGTCAAGCCAAAAGAGCCGACGCCTCCGCGCATCGACAGTCCATTGGACATTCTGGAGCGGAGGAAAAGCATAGCGGAGTTGCCTTTGGCGGCGCCGGGTAAAAATAACAAGGTGTTGAGTGACACGATACAGAAGTTGTCGAGCCAGATCAACCAGGCTGCCAACAACATGCCTCCGATCTCGCTTCCGACCTTCCCGTCCGCTGACCGGAGCGATTCGAGTGACTCGGATGATTCGGATAGAAGGTCAGTCAATTTTATTATGCTCTTTTGCGACTTGGCTAGGGCGTGCAAAACCAGTTCCGTTTTCTTACATTCAACATTTCCTGTTCCAACTGGGATAAATGTATTGTGGGACTCCTCAATAGGATATGGAAATGGTTCTGTTTGCCATTAGAGCCCTATCACACTAGCGATTTGAATGCGATGCTATTTCAAATAGCTCGCATCGCTAGTATGATAATAATAACAAAATATCTGAAAGTCTTAAGTATTGAGTCCCCAAAATGGGCCAGACTCAGCATAATGTTGCAACCGAGAGATCAGTTGCAACGCTGATTATTAGTGCTGTTTAAACCCAACTTAACAACAAAGTAAATACTTAAGTAACGTGCTGTCACACATTACGAAATTTGGTGAGGCAGCACTACAGTTACGTAATTATTTAGCGAAATTCTCAATTCAGAAATCGGCCCAAAGGCTCTCAATGTCTGAGTGTTGCTAGTACGTAAAAACCAAATAACCCCATTTTACTTCCAACTCAAAATTATATGTGCTACGTAGGTGTTTCTTCTTAGACTTTGCTCTTATGAGTAATTAAATTTTAACGTATTTCATGTGATAAGAATTCACGGTAAAAAAATCTACCGAGTGAATTATATTTTACAGCGGTAACACCGCGTCATTTTTTCGCATCGAATTAACCCTTTATAAGGCTCTGTACCATATATTGTCACCATAATTTGAACTTTTTTGCATTGACATAGAGTCCAAAACCAATGAAAATTTAAGACTAGCTCTGCCTTATAAAGGGTTAAAAAACGGACTTTATACTACACCTGCTTGGAAAGTACCTTGATACTTTATCAAATTTACGGTAGAAAGTACGTCATTGCATATCGAACAAATATGCGGGGAGAAAACGCATCTGAGCGGGAGAGAAAAGTGTATGAAAATCCATTTCTTACGTGGTTTTTCTTTTTTAATTTTGGGTAAGACTATGCGCCGGTAACCTAAATATCAAAAGCCAAAAAGTTTTCACAGTGAGTTTTTATCTCCAAGTTCGCAAAATGACACTGGCCACTAGCAACAATTTCAATATAAATTTCGATTAGTAAAGATTTCGTTTTTTATTTTCCTTGTAGGTGTAGTATAAAGCACTATGTATCACTCGAGAGAAACTGCGATTCCCGATCTCAGGTGTCGCCGGTACCCTCGACCGATTACCTCGAACACCCTCGACGGTAATCGGTCACTTTCTCCTCTCGGTGAACAATGTACTATTATCTATCTATCTATCCAACTACAATCCTTTCCAATACTCCAGGTTAATAATCGGCGCGGGCTGGGCGGCGGGCCAGCGAGGGGCGGGGCGCGCGGGCGCGGTGGCGGCCCGCTCCAGCGCCGCGCTCGCCCACGCGGGCAAGTCGCCCGGCGAGTGGAGCGCGGGCGAGTCGCTACTCATGCTCGAGGACGCCTGCAAGAACGAGCGGAAACACAGTGAGTACTGTCAACACTATAGCTTGTTCCAGCGCGGGCGAGTCGCCACTCATTCTCGAGGACGCATGCAAGAACGAGCGGAAGCACAGTGAGTACTGTCAAAGCTATAGCTTGTTCCAGCGCAGGCGAGTCGCCACTCATGCTCGAGGACGCCTGCAAGAACGAGCGGAAACACAGTGAGTACTGTCAACACTATAGCTTGTTCCAGCGCGGGCGAGTCGCTACTCATGCTCGAGGACGCCTGCAAGAACGAGCGGAAACACAGTGAGTACTGTCAAAGCTATAGCTTGTTCCAGCGCGGGCGAGTCGCTACTCATGCTCGAGGACACCTGCAAGAACGAGCGGAAGCACAGTGAGTACTGTCAAAGCTATAGCTTGTTCCAGCGCAGGCGAGTCGCAACTAATGCTCGAGGACACCTGCAAGAACGAGCGGAAACACAGTGAGTACTGTCAAAGCTATAGCTTGTTCCAGCGCAGGCGAGTCGCCACTCATGCTCGAGGACGCCTGCAAGAACGAGCGGAAGCACAGTGAGTACTGTCAAAGCTATAACTTGTTCCAGCGCAGGCGAGTCGCCACTCATGCTCGAGGACGCCTGCAAGAACGAGCGGAAGCACAGTGAGTACTGTCAAAGCTATAACTTGTTCCAGCGCAGGCGAGTCGCCACTCATGCTCGAGGACGCCTGCAAGAACGAGCGGAAGCACAGTGAGTACTGTCAAAGCTATAACTTGTTCCAGCGCAGGCGAGTCGCCACTCATGCTCGAGGACGCCTGCAAGAACGAGCGGAAGCACAGTGAGTACTGTCAAAGCTATAACTTGTTCCAGCGCAGGCGAGTCGCCACTCGTGCTCGAGGACGCCTGCAAGAACGAGCGGAAGCACAGTGAGTACTGTCAAAGCTATAACTTGTTCCAGCGCAGGCGAGTCGCCACTCATGCTCGAGGACGCCTGCAAGAACGAGCGGAAGCACAGTGAGTACTGTCAAAGCTATAACTTGTTCCAGCGCAGGCGAGTCGCCACTCGTGCTCGAGGACGCCTGCAAGAACGAGCGGAAGCACAGTGAGTACTGTCAAAGCTATAACTTGTTCCAGCGCAGGCGAGTCGCCACTCATGCTCGAGGACGCATGCAAGAACGAGCGGAAGCACAGTGAGTACTGTCAAAATAAATATACTGACAAAAATATTGACTTCTATAAAAACAAATGCCACTGGAGTTGACTTAATTAGTATTGACATGATCTTACTAACATTACCGAAGACTTTAACAGTATTGACCGCGATTGTTAATCGGAGTATAATATCGAAGACTTTTCCGACCGACTGGAAGACTGCGAAAGTTACTCCGCTTCCTAAGAAACCCAACCCTGTCCATATATCCGACCTTCGCCCTATCAGCATCCTTCCCTGTATGTCTAAGATAATCGAGAGGGCCGTGTATGATCAGTTGTCGAAGTACCTGGAGGAGAATGGCATACTGCCAGATAAACAATCTGGTTTCCGGAAGGGTCGGGGAACGGCTACCGCGTTATTGGACGTCGTAGATAACGTCTTGACGGAAATGGACAGGGGAAAAAGTACCATTCTGGTGCTGCTAGACTTCTCCAGGGCCTTCGACAGTTTGAATACCTCTCTCTTGTTATCGAAGATGTCGTATTATGGATTTGATAATGCTAGTGTTCGGTGGTTCGACAGCTATCTTTCGGGCCGTGCACAGATAGTAGAGATACAGAAAGGCAATGGCACAATGCAGTTGTCATCAACAAAACAACTGGCTAGAGGTGTACCACAGGGATCTATATTAGGCCCTCTGTTGTTCATATTGTATAGTGCAGATATAGTTTCTAGTATCAAAAACTGCAACTGCCATCTTTATGCTGATGATACACAGCTGTACATATCTACTATACCATCAGATGCAGCTGTGGCAGCCAGTTTGATCAACAGAGACCTCGACAGTATAGCGTCATGGTCCGATAGAGGCTGTCTGGTGCTGAACCCTAGCAAGTCCAAGTACATGGTGCTTGGCACTAAACGTGTTAGGCTAAGTGAATCGTTAATATTATCTAGATTGAACTACTGCGATGCTGTCTATGGTGGTTGTATACTTGGCCGAACAAAGAGACTAATACAACGAGTGCAAAACGCATGTGCTCGGTTTTGTTTCAGAGTCCCACCCAGATCCCATATCACCCCGTTCTTGAACGCTGCAAAGCTTTTGAACATGGAAGCCCGTCGACGACTGCATCTTGCTACGTTACTGTTTGGTATCATTCGCAGTAAATCTCCAGCCTACCTTCACAAAAAGCTGGAATGGTCGTCCCGTCAGCGCTATGTGCATAAGAACAGAATTCTTATTCCAGCGCATCGTACGATGGCTTTCCGTGGCAGTTTTAAGTATGCGGCGTCCAAGTGCTGGAATGATATTCCTCCCCCTGTCCGTGAAGCGTCCAGTCGATATGCCTTTGGGCGTAAGCTCAGGGCATATTTGCTTGAACAGCAGAGACTTCCCTATCCTGTCCAAACTTCTCGCCGCAACTACTGACTTGACAAAATTTAACTATGTGATCGCATCGAAGACAGCTGTGGCCACAAAATTTTACATTTGATTTTGTTAACATTTATGTTTATCAAATTTTTTATTAAATTTGTGATGCATATGCCATTTTATTATTACTGTTTAAGTATTTATATATTTTTTACATACATATTTGTTACTATTTTATGTCTGTGTACATTGTACAATAAATATTTGTCTTATCTTATTATTAAATTATATAAATATACACTGCGCCGCACAATTGGGACACTTACGGGACATTTAGGCACTGACTGAAAACCAGCGCTGAGGGCCTACACCCTCAGCATTATGCTGAGTCAGCTGCCTTTTGCAGCAGCGGTTACACACCGCGACAAAACTGTATAAATGTATTTCCTTATGTTATTACCTCTTTTTATCTTTAATGTTTTCTTCTCATTTGTATTTCGTATTTTTGTTGTGTGTGACTGTTGGTGCAATAAACGTTTCTCTTTCTCTTTCTTTCTTTCAAAGCTATAGCTTGTTCCAGCGCAGGCGAGTCGCCACTCATACTCGAGGACGCCTGTAATGTGACAGTAAAATTAAAACTAATAAAGGGTGCTCTAGCATAAATTTACACCCCTTTCCACGCTTCCAATTCTATTTAAATTTATATTTATCCACAAACACCTTTCACTAGTGCATACACGATGTTGTTGTATGTACGTTGAATGTCAATGTACTTATTAAATAATGTTAGTCGCTGCCTTGAGGCCGAATGTAGTGGAAAAAAAGGCAGCGGAAAACTCCACTCTATCTTTTCTAAAATCATCTCGTAAATATAACATCTAATCAATCTTGAAACAAGTGGCAGACTCCCGATTAGATTTAGAAGCTAACTTTGGAGAGGAATTAAGTGGCAAACCCACAGAAAGACTACTATGGCAACACTTGTTTCTGTTATTTTCACTCTTGAGCTTGTTTAAAAAGTTTTGATACTTTGAATGTTGAATATAAATTCTTATATGTATATACCCGCTCAAGTACCAAGACTATAATTGGGGTTATAAACATAGCGATACCGTACCCTTTTTTTAAATCTACCATATTTAGGCCACTGCAAAGTTAGCTTTGTCAGACTCTTCTGCCGTCATAATAAAAAAGGTCATAACTACCATGAACTTGATTTCGAGCAAATTGATGTTTAGTGAAAAACTTGCAAGCAAGTCTGCTAACTTGTCGTCGGTGATTCCTGTTTGAAAAACACAAGAATAATGTACATATTTCATAAACTAAAATAAAAAATAAACTAATGCCCGTGGTCCCCATAAACTATTTTCTTAAATTTAAGTGTTAGAGTTAAATACAGTTTACTCTTTCTCACTAGTAAAAATTTAAGTTTCGTATGACGGCAGAATTGAGAATTCAGTTCGACACTCATTACACTCCGGCAGGCGCGAGCGTCGTAGTCGCCGGTAGCGGGGCCAGCCGCGTTCTGAGCTCGTTGCCGGCCGGGGCCGCCGAAGAAGACAGCAACATCTCGCTACTGCTTTGCGAGGAGACCATCCCGGGCTCGCCGGCGCCGGACGCCGAGCCCGCCCCGCCGCGACACCGTCTGCACATGCCCTTCGCCTCGGCGACGCTCGGGCAACACTCTACGGGTACGCACCCTTTTTATTTTCATCTTTAATGGAATATTAAGTTGATTAGTAATAAGATAAGTTGATTAGTAAGTTGAAGTGGCAGTGGGCGGGGCACATAGCACGCAGAACTGATGGCCGATGGGGCCGAAAAGTTCTCGGATGGAGACCACATATCGGCAAGCGCAGCGTAGGACGACCGGCCACAAGATGGACAGACGATCTCATCCAAGTGGCGGGAAGACGTCTTTTTGGAAATCCATGGAGGAGGCCTATGTCCAACAGTGGACTTCTTGTGGCTGAATGATGATGATGATGATGAATGCAATATTGACCCATAAGTAGATAGGTCATTTGAGTTACGCACTTGCTATGATGGACTTATCCTACTTATTGACGCATAAAATTAAATCTGATTTATTAATCAATCATGAATGGTTGTATTTTGAACGTTATGTTTAATTATTGATGAGATCTGAGTAAAAAAATCCGTACGTAACTCAAATGACCTATCTACTAATGGGTCAATGTTCCATTAAGCGTGCGCTTTATGGCCTGCGCAAACGACGGACTTTTCTCCGCGGACTTTCTTTACCGCTAAAATAGATCGCTTACAACTGTATCGAGTAACGCAAACGAGGGGTTAAAAGTACCGCGTAGCGTACTAAAAATCCGGCGAATAACAGCGGGCATGCAGGGACCGGACTAAAGTACGGGGGAGTCCCCGAAAAAAATAGAACTCGTGTGACTAGGCGAAGCAACGCACACGGTGGACTTTAGTCCGTGTTGAGATATAAGGGGATGGACCGATTATTTCGCACGCCCGTTTGCGTTAAGTTCGCGGTAAATCCGCGGAGGACTTTTTATTCGCGGAGTGTACTTTTTCTCCGCCGCGGAGAAAAGTCCGTCGTCTGCGCAGGCTATTAAGGTTCTGTAGTCGACAAGGGACAGTTATAATTTCGACGTGTCGATACGTCTGTCCGTGGTATAATGGAAGCAAAAAGTTTCACATCGCCGAGGCGTAGTTTACGTTTGCACATTTTGAGTTTATTAGTTCAAGTCATTTTATGTTATCATCATCATCATCTTTGGATTGCTGTTCGTTAGTCTCACTAAAACTCGATAACGGTTGGACCGATTTGGCTGATTTTTTTATATTTTTGGAACTCCAGGGAAAGTGATAAAATATGGAAATATTACGAAATTTTACGATTGTAACTTTGGCGGTACGAAGTTTGCCGGAACAGCTAGTTTTCTTATAAAAAGATACACCCAATACAGTGTGTCCCTGGATAAAGTGCAATCCCGAAAGGGGATGAAACTAGACCATGAATCATTGACTAGAAAAATATAATAAAAAATTATTGTAGGATTTATTGGTATTTTAAGATTTTCATGTTTCATTAAGGACTCTATGTACAAAAGTATTGATTTCTTCCAAAATAATGGGTCTATTTCTTTGAAATAAAAAAAACCAGTATGCCTAATACCTGGCGATGACCATGAAATAATAAATAGTCCGCAAAAAAGTAACTATCTTGGGTTAAAAAATGTATTTTTATGAAAAAAATGATTTTTTTAGACGTTTATTTTTAAAAACTTCAAATTACTAAAAAAATGTGCCCTATAACTATGTAATTTTATAGCTTACTTTTATTCTTTACCATTTTAGCTTCCAAATAAAAAAAAAACAATGTTCTAACTAAAAAAACACGCTATCTACGAACTTTTAAAGTGGAGCCTAATCGTGTTACCGTGCAGGTAGAGACCGTTTTTTCCATTGTTTCCGTCCTACTCTGTGCCCTTCGGCAGTCGCAGTCCTTTTGTTCTACACTCAGGTAGAGGGAAGACGAGGGGAGGGGAGGCAGGGGGTTCGAAACAGGACTTACACAGTCGCTCCGATATTCTCGCCGCTGCTACTAACTGTTCTCGTTCTCGCATTGTGTTCTCGTTGATTTGTTATTAAGTTTTTGTTACATTGTTGACTGTTACGTTTTCTACTGTTCGTTACGTTTGGACTGTTCCTGTTCTGCTGTTAAGTGTTGACGAAATGCCGCGATTGACAGAGTTCTCACCTCGAGAAATAGCCGACATGCATTATTATTATGGCATGTCACATGGTCGCACAACAGTCGCTCGGACTGCATACATAAATGCTTTCCCGGGCAGACTCATACCCTCAGCTCGAAATTTTCAAGAGATTCATAGGAGGCTCTCCAACATTGGACTTGGTTTGGCACGAGATCGCCGTGAGCAACCAGCTGTCGTTATTGACAATGCGATAGAAGAGGCCATTTTAAACGATCTGTTTGCTGACCCTACAACAAGCATAAGACGATTAGCGTTGCGTCATGGCATATCGAAGACGTCTGTCTGGCGAATTTTGAAAAAGGAGGGATTGCATCCTTTCCATTACCAACGAGTACAACATTTACACGAAAATGTAGATAATCGTCCAAGATGCGTAATGTCGACGTGGATTCTAAGAAAAATTAGAGCTGACCCAAATTTTCCCAAACGCATTTTTTGGATGGACGAAGCGACATTTACCCGAGACGGCATTACAAACTGCAGAAATTTGCACCAGTGGTCTCACGAAAATCCACGATTGAAGCGGGCATCTACTTTTCAAGTAAAATTTTCAATAAACGTATGGGCAGTCTTAATCGACGACATTTTAATTGGTCCAGTCATTTTACCCAGAACCCTAAATGCTGAACGTTTTTTAGAATTACTACAAAATTTACCCATGTTGATGGAAGATGTTCCCCTGGCTACGAGACGGCGTGGGCGTATGTATCTCCAAATGGATGGATGTCCTGCACATTATGGGCGGGAGGTGCGGCGATTTTTGAACGAAAATTACCCGAACCGGTGGATTGGCCGAGGAGGGCCAGTAGGCTGGCCAGCGCGTTCACCTGATCTGACACCCCTAGATTATTTTGTATGGGGTGTCATGAAGCAAAGAGTATACAGCACGCCAATAAATACCGAGGCACAGTTGCACGACCGAATAATTCAGTGCGCAAATGACATTAAAAATGATCCAGGAATGATTCGCAGAGCCACTAACCAAATTAATATTCGTGCAGTAATGTGCTTGCAAAATCGAGGAGGCCATTTTGAACATTTAATGCATTAAATAAAAATGCAAAATTGTAAATTACGGATAATTTTATTAATAAAGTTATTGTGATTAAAGTCTGACTTTTATTACCTACTAAAATGTAAATAACTCCTACCTAGCCATTTTTTTAGTTAGAACATTGTTTTTTTTTTATTTGGAAGCTAAAATGGTAAAGAATAAAAGTAAGCTATAAAATTACATAGTTATAGGGCACATTTTTTTAGTAATTTGAAGTTTTTTAAAATAAACGTCTAAAAAAATCATTTTTTTCATAAAAATACATTTTTTTACCCAAGATAGTTACTTTTTTGCGGACTATTTATTATTTCATGGTCATCGCCAGGTATTAGGCATACTGTTTTTTTTTATTTCAAAGAAATAGACCCATTATTTTGGAAGAAATCAATACTTTTGTACATAGAGTCCTTAATGAAACATGAAAATCTTAAAATACCAATAAATCCTACAATAATTTTTTATTATATTTTTCTAGTCAATGATTCATGGTCTAGTTTCATCCCCTTTCGGGATTGCACTTTATCCAGGGCCACACTGTATAATGTTATGACTTATTTTCTGTATCTCACTATGGAGATTCGCCTACTGTGTAATATGTAAACCTTTATGGAAATAAGTACATACTATTTTACTGTACTTTTTTACAAATTCTAACCATGGAAACTGACAGCTCGTAAGATCTCAGATGGTGACGTTTTTCTGTGCATCACACTTCCGGTTTCGTAGACACTGTTTTTTTTTAAATATTTTCGTCTTAGACCATACTAAAGCATCCCAAATCGAAATATTGTGCACAGGCTCTCAAATAACCTATTTTCTCGAAAAAAAAAAACGGCACTTAATTTTTTTAGGATTATAATTATTCTGAATTTGATCCAGTGAGTTGTCACAAGTCGCCCTGAGTGAACAATACAATAACGGCATTGTTTTGTGCAGAGGAGCGGCGCGCGGAGGCGGTGGGAGGCGCGGGCGGTGGCAACGGCGGGGGTGGTGGGGGCGGTGGGGGCGGTGGTGGCGGTGGGGGCGGCGGGGCGGTGGCGCCGGAAACGGTGCGCCCCGGGCCGCGGCGGGAGCGCACGCCGCCCACCACTCCCGACAGCAGCCTCGACCTCTCGCCCCCTCGGTACGTATTCCCTCGCCACTCCAACACTTATGCCCGGTTCCAATATCCACAAAACGCTTCGTTTTTGCTTACGATCGGTTACAATTCCTACGAAATTCCTACGAACCGTCAATAAATTGTATGGAAAACGGATCGTAGCCGGTAGGCGTATATTATAGGAACCGGGCATTAATAATAAAAAATCCCCTCCGGCCGTTTTCGCAACTGCGTTTCGTAACTGGTTGCGAAACAAGAATGTTTATTCCTTGTTCGCAACCAGTTGCGAATCAAGAAAACTTTTTCCTTAGCCGCAACTAGGCATCCCAATGGTTATGTTTCGCAACCAGTTGCGGTAAAAGATTATTTTTTCCTTATTCACAACCATTTTTGTCTGTTCCATGACACTTTATTTTGTTGATTAGTATTACAAACTTTTCAAAAAGACACTAACCTCTACAATAATATCAATAGATATTCATAATATCTAGTCTTGCTTGACAATACACTCTCGTTGATGCACCGTTGACGTGCTCCCAAAGTCAATACTCCCAAAGTCATTTGGGAGCACGTCAGGGTGGAGAAGGCCTTCCAAATTTTTTTTATTTTATTTTAGTTTATTTTATTAGAACTAAATAATACTACTTTGTTGCATTACGGTATTAAAAAAAATTAGAAAAAAATACTGTCAGAAATAAACTCGACCACTTTATTGGTACACCGTGAACATTATTTTGATCTATTTTAAGTATTTTACGAACTGGCTTGTGATAATGGATCTCGATACCGTTTTAACTTGTAACCCTGGCTTTTCTACGGTCTCTGGACATCATTCCTATGACGACCATGACGCTTTAACGGAACCCGAACCTTCCCTGACGTAGACACAAATCGACATGTTTCTCCAAATACCTACATTGATTCTGCTCGATCCATTTTGGATTTGACATTTTGTTTATGACACACATAACCTACTAAACCTACTTATTAGTGATCAAATTGCCTGTTCACGTATAGCCAAAACACCCTATAAAATGGTCATTGTCCTTTAATTTCCTATCTTTTTGAATTATTATGTTAGCCTTTGGTTGCGAATAAGGAAATGAATTTCTCCCATCGCAACTCCGTAAGTTTGGGAAGATCGTATTCTTCGTTCGCAACCAAGTTGCGGCTAAGGAAAAAGTTTTCTTGATTCGCAACTGGTTGCGATCAAGGAATAAAAATTTTTGTTTCGCAACCAGTTACGAAACGCAGTTGCGAAAACGGCCGGAGGGAGAAAATCATCGGCCAAGAACTTCCTGGAATGGAATAACCATCATGTTTCAGAAAGCTTATAGCTTGCGCAGACGAGGGATTTTTGTCCGCGGACTTTTTTATCCGCTATAGATCGCTTAGGTATTAATATCTCGTACTCTCAGACAGGGCAGACAACCTGAACAAAAATTCGCACAGTAGTTCTAACCGGTAGAAATAGGGTCTTCTGCGCAATGTAGGACGCTGAATTTTTTAAATTAATATCACAAACGCAGCTATTGATCATTATATTCATTACATTCTCAACAAGAAAAAAATAAGTGTACGTTTCACTAGATAAATTTTCAGAATAACGCTTCGACGCACATAATATGCACGAATATAAGTGTTTGTCTTGTCAATAGATTAAAGCTAGTTGTAGCGTAGAAATAAAGCTACACTAGAACTAGCTATAAGCTGCCACTACCATGGGTTTGTAGCGCACCGGCGACCTAAATATTCTTTTGTAAATATTTTGTTTTTTTTTTGGTGTGCAATAAAGAATATCCATTAACAAACAACACGATAGTAGAAAGCTATGTTGGAATCTTAAAAATCTGCAAATATTGCGTTACGTTAAGTACTCCTATAGTCCGTTTTTTGATTCGATGCAAAAAAAATGACGCGGTGTTACCGCTATAAAAGCTATAGGTTAACTCGGTAGATTTTTTTTATCGTGAATAGAAGACTCATGTGACCAAAATCCTTATCACATCAAAGACATTAAAATTGAATTACTCGTAAGAGCAAAGTCCTAAAAAAAACACCTGCGTAGCATACACAATTTAACTTGGAAGTAAAATGGGGTTATTTGGTTTTTACGTACTAGCAACATTCAGACATTGACAGCCTAAGAATTGTATGGAGACGTAGACAGAGAATAGAATAGACTGGGCCCGCGCGTATACCTTTGAGATGGAGATAGAAGTAGGTATTTTTTGAGAGTTGCCAGCATAACACATAATTCCCGAAGTATGTTTTACATATGTACAACTCGCAAACAGAAAATCGGGAAATAAATAACAAATTCAAATTCAAATCAGTTTATTGCTCAACTCAAACAGATGGAAACATTTTTATTAAATTATAAACTAACAAGATTATGCATACATAACACTTATTGCAAATATCCGTTAAATGCCATTTTTATCAATGTTTTGTATAAAAGTTTCTTATCCTTTCTCCATCGTTGACTATTTTTTTAGAGCATGATGTGTGTCGTATTTAGATATTTTTTTATATACATTTAATCAAAAGTGGATAGTGGCTGTCAAGAAAGGATTGTTCGGCGAAGTGATCTGATATATCTATAAACAAATTTAGACAGACACATTTTTTCAAGCACTTTTGTAAAAGACTAAGGTGATAATTTTTCTGGCCAATGGTTTTGGATCTGCGGTACATTTCAACTAATTCGCAAATAGTTATTACGTCTTTAGTGGTATAATGAAGGCCCCCTTTATATTTTTTCATCTACAGGCTTTTGTACGCCATCGAACTTACAAAAGCAGACAAGCAAGTGTGAAATTTAACTTGTGATTCCATGTTCCATACAACATTCTGTCGGCAAAGTAGGATCAGCTCTTTAGCTTTAGACATGATCCAATTTCTATATCAATTTGTTTTAGCGAGGAGAGACATCCACCTGTAAACAAATTGTACTTATGTTTAGCACAACTTAGTCCACCTGTTAATTATTTCACCATATGATGTGTAGGTACATTTATTACTGTGCGTCTGTGACAGACATGTTATTCTAAATGAAACTTTCTACGCTTATAAGTAAGATATTATAACAGTAGACCGTTTTATTTGTTATGAAATGTCTGTCATAGACGCACAGCAATGTCGCCGTCCGTCGCCAGATACAACGTGGAGGACATCAACATCACCAGATATGGTAGACCTACTGACCGGCGTTGTTGAATCTAGGTATATTCTGACTTTTCACGCTGTCCATCCTAGGAATATCAGTAGCACTTTTACTAGTACTCGCAACCGCAAGCTTTGGAAAATACGTTGATGAAGCCTCATGAAGAGTCTGGAAGGAACACAAAACATCCTTTATAAAATTTTATTTAAAGTATATTATAGTTTAGTACCTTAATTGACTATGCAATTACTAGAGATTGTATAAATAATAGACCCAGGACTAAGACGTAATTTTAAATGACTCCCTTAGTAATAATGCATTGAGCGGTCAACTCGCGAATAGATTTGTGAGGTAAACTATAACATAACAATGTACGAATATATTAAATCACTGAAATATTCTACATACCCATAACTCATTTTATTTTAGGTAGTCCTCGCAGGCAAGTTCCGTAAAGGAAGCTTCCGTCAGAAAAGTCAAACTTTTTGTTTTTCAAAGACAATGGGGCTCGAAATGACGGGAACAAACACGGGTATACTTTGTCGGTTGCTGGTCTAAGTGACCCGTGGCTTCCCTATAGCCTGATCAGATTGGTATGTACCTGTAAAATAATTTTGTTCAATGTAGCTAATCATTATTTGGTACGTTTGGGAACTCGTCAAAACGTGGGCCAAGTTCTAGTAGTTGATTCCTCTGCTTACCCACCAGGGGATATCAGGCGTGAGTTTTATTTCATATTAGTCTGGTAACCCTAAAATGAGTATAAACCCTCTAAATGAAAATTGTCGCAGTTAGATTGCGAATCTATCGTACGAGCACCTACACAATTTAGACGGGTAACACCAAAACAATCAAATTCTCTATTTTGTTTTCACGACTAATTTAGGGGTAATGGTGGGCATTAGATGCATTTTATGTGCGTTTGATTCCTTTGCATAGTCTTCCACATCATAAAAACAGCTCTAAGAGAGGAATTAAGGGCACTTACGAATATAACCTCTAAGTTGGCGTCTTTTCGCTCATTGCGGCTTCCACAGCCTAAAATGATGTAAATCTCCATTGTATCACTTTCGTTCAACTGCACCGAAACATAAAAACTAAAATCCTATGGAGAAAAACACGAATATCTGCCGAAAATCAATGTGAAACTAGATAAATCCCAGATTTGACGTAAGTTTGTCTGCCACACATTGAGCTGTGGCAAACAAACAAAAACGCATACGCGAGTAAGGGACAGAAGATCATTACTGTTTCTCGCTTACACTTTACAAGACTCGTATTAGGTTATCTTTCTTATTTTTTTTGTCTATGGTTATGTCTCGTCTATCTTTTCTCTGTCTACGTATGGAGATGTCAACGTGACAATTTTTTTTTTGCATTGAATGAAAAAACAGACTGTAGCTAACCCACAAGTATGTGGTCCACTAATGAAAAATATTTTTGCCTTGCAGAGAAAGACGGATATCAGGACAAGACAGCCCGGCCCATCGCAAAGAAGAAGATGAGGAGAGCCGACCCAACGACACGTCAGCTATGGAAATTGATAAACCTAATGGTGTGTATTATTTGAGGCTAGTCAGTTATACCAACAATTTTATTACATACCTAGTCCTTTTTTTTATTTCGATGGAAAAAAATGACGCGGTATTTTTTGTACATCGAATTAAAAAACGGACTTTAGAACTGGAACAGGTATAATCTGAAAACGCTAAATTTGCAATGGCGTAAATATGGTAGATTAAAAAAAAGGTATGGTATCCCTATGTTTATAGGGATTTATCACGATTATAGTCTTGATACTTGATCGGGTGTAGGTGAGAATTTATATTCAATACTCAAAGCATCAAAACTGTTTAAGCAAGCCCAACAGCAACAAGCACCGAGTGTTACTACAGTAGTCATTCTGTGTGCCGCCACTTAATTCCTTTGCAAAGTTGCGAGAGGTTCCAGGTTCGAATCCCGGCTGGGGCAAAAAAACCCAGGTCTTGGATGTTTACATGTTTGTGACGTCGCTGTTTCTGGTTCTCACGACACAGGGTATCCTAGTGTGGGGCCAGAAACAATGCATGTGCCTGTATGTAAATGTTTGTTCATTCAAAAATGTTTTTCATTTGCATTACGGGCGACTTTGTAACTAAAACGTGAAGGTTGACGTGCTGTCGACTGTACAGACAGAATGTTTACTTTATGAACGTCAAAGTCGTTCTGTGGGGTTGCCACTTAAAGATCATAGCCCACTTACACGACTCTGCTATCACCCGGCAAAATAATTATCATTCAAATATGGGAGCCGATTCTCGCCCATGCGATTTGAAAGCGTAGACGCCAAACATTCGAAGGATTAGACATTTGTCGCATAAAAATCAGTTTCATGTATTCACAAAGTCGTATATACGCAAATTTGCTAACAATTTTCGTTCGCTTTGAGGTGTCATCTTGTCGCATGGTAATTACCATGCGACTCGCAAAAGGCGTATGAAATTTGAACGCATTCATTGATAGTTCACGTTTCTTGATTGGAAATTCCAAGAATACTTTCCGTACGACGTTGCCTGGCGCGAATCCACTTAAGTACAGTAGGCACAAAAACCCTACTCCGTGCGAGATACTTTGGGACTACTAAATTTGGTCGGATTCGCGCTGTAATTGATTTTATCGCATTACGGAACGTAGGGCAAGTCCATTTAATGGACTCGCCCAACGTTCCCTACGTTGACGTTTCGTTATAAGTAAAATTTCAGTTGAAAATTTTAAGAGTTAAGTGTATTAAACTTTTAAACAACGTATATTTTATGTACCTAAACAGTTTCTTAGTTTATAAAATAACACTCAAAGTAATAATTTGCCGCAAAATGTATCAATTTAAAAGTGAAATTGTAAATGTTTTAAGATTCGACTAACTTTCAATTTACAATCGAGAAAATGGAACTTAGGATTCACAGACGATAGACATTTCTTTTTTCATTCGATTTCAATGTCGCATGGTGTTCAGAATACAGAATTTGGGTGTCGTTCGACTTTTTTATGTAGAATTCAAGTCATACGCCTTAGAGTCGTATACGTCTTATTTGCTAATGAAGTGAGAATTGGCCCCCTGGGCTTTAAATATTGCTCTTTAGATATGTTTTACATTGGCATCATGAATTAAACTAAAATCCGTAATTCGACGGAGCAGTTTGAGAGATAGAGTGTTACCATGTGTGGGGAAATTATAGTGATGAGATATGTCGATATTTAACTATCGACAGAATATCCGGCCTAAGTATAAAACCTAAAATCTTTTGTTTTTGGGCACGTATTTATAAGTATTTGAAATAAGTAATTTCTCAGATTCAATGAGTGCATGTCGCTTTCTTTTTTTCGGTGGTGGCGGATAAGTAATAGACGATCCAGGTGTTACTTCAGAAGTGCTTGTACCGGGCTCTTGCCGCTTTGCAGACGTACTAGCTCCTGTTTCTATTGTTAACTCGGAACAAAAGAAATCAACAAAACTAATAACAACCCGGTAACAAAAACATAACTGAATAACAAAACAATATAATATGTTATCTGGGCAGAGAAGCACAATCGCATAGAACAATCCAAGGTACGGAAGCCGACTGATTTACAAAATGGCATCAGCGTCATCGTGTCAACCATTATTTCACAGACGATATAATGATACCTACTCATTATTTCGCTAGCCAACAGTGCTGCCAGTATTAAGTATTGAGAAATCGTGCCGGTTTTAGGGGTTAACAACAATCGATATTTTCTTGCTTAGTATGTAGGTACATCAAGTCAATTTAATACCATAAAAATATAATATGGAGCTTGCACATCGACGTCTTTAATAATAAATTAATTATTAGATACATTCCCGTTTCAAATATAAAACTCGAAAAAAATTAACAGGTTTTTTGTTCGAATCGAACCGTATCGTACATTATCGATGAAAACAACACTAGGCTGAACCTGGCAACATTATGCGATTTTGAGTTGTCAAACCGCTCCGTCGAATTACGGATTTTACTTTAGCTAACAACTGACAGCGACCTGTCTGCAAATTTATGATGCCAATGTATCTAAAGGGCAAAATTTAAAGCCCATATTTGAATGATAATTATTTTGCCGGGTGGTAGCAGAGTCGTGTAAGTGGGCTATGACATTAATTCCTCCGCGAAGCAAGCTTTGCCAGACTCTGTGAACCTTTCCAGTGGGCCCCCGCTCTCGCGTCGCGTCGGAGAGTTCCTGCGCCGGCGCCGCCCCCCGCCGCGGCCGCCGCCCGCGCCGCGACACGGACGAGCAAGCCGCGTCCGCCAATCAGGCGCCGGCGGCCCCACTCAAGTACAACTTTTACGTCGACCTGGGTAAGTGCTGTTATCTTGTCCTAAATATTGACAAACTGGTGTCCGTCCTCCCCTCGCTCGAATCGCTCGTAGTCCCAGCCGCCTGATCTTAGGCTGGCTTCCCACGGTCCGCGATATTGCGGACGGCCGACGACCACGGACAGCCACGCACCAAGAGAGGCTCTTCCAACTGACCTGTCATCTGTCTGTGCTACCGCGAGACCCGAGAGTGTCGTCCGAGCTGGTCCGCGTCCGTCCGCGATATCGCGGACCGTGGGAAGCCAGCTTTAGATGATCACGAAGGTTAAGTCACATACGGCGCGTTCAGTGCATGCGCGGGTGACCGTTCTATGACTAACGCTAGTGGCATTTTTCCGAGCGGTTGGTGCCGGCTACCGTTGATAGATGGCAGTCGTTAAGCCAAGCCAGAGCCCTTAGGATGGCTTGAAAACTTCTGACAGTAAGACCAGCCACTAGTCTTACGAGCCTCCACCAATCCGGACGTGGCCCCCGTGGTGGAGTATGGCCTATACCTTCCTCAGGGCAGAGACCCGTGGCCCTCGGTGGGGACATAATGAGTTGATGATGATGATCATTTTTCGGAGCAAATCCATAGTGTTATTAGTATTATAAATATTTCTTAAGATAGGTTTATTCACTGACATGTGACGTCGTAATTCCTCTGCGACGCCATATTGCCCAAGATAGCGTTTTGGCTGGTTATTTGAAAAGTAAGTTTTCGTTTGCGCATTTAGAAGAAATACACGAAAGAATTTAAAATGACCACTTTCTGAGGACTCCATGAACAAAAAATATGAGATGGTTTTCAGAAATCTGTCAAATAGCTTATTGTAATCTCTAAAGTTGCGATTGCGTCTTTTAATCGCAACTTTAGAGATTACAATAGGCTATTTGACAGATGCGTATTGCGAATTGCGCCTAGCGAAACTCGGCCTCCTCGGCGGTCTCGCGCGACTCGGCCATCATAATCTTTTTTCTCCTTTACCCCCATAACGGGCAGAGCTGGCACGATTTTTTCATTGGTTATGATGATAAGGTTTAATATGAGATGGCGATTGTTATGCTACAGCCTAGCTAAGTGTTAATAATTACCACTGATCTCAATAATGGTGGTGATGATGAATGATTTATTTATTTATTTATATGCTCCGCCAACAGGATAATACATTATACATTAAAAATTAACACTTACCAAAATAATAATATGTACATCCCAATTACAGGCAGATACGCCACTAATAGTTAATAGAGTTGGTCGGTTGATGGTGCGGCTCGCGTGTAATCGTGCTAACTCGCGTCGCTTTAGCACACCTTGATGCCTGCAAGGTGCCTTCAAGCCATTTACTCGGTACCATGTTCACAGATCCGTCCTGGGACAGCCAGCGGCGCATCAACGTGTTGACATCGCGCTTAGCGGACCTGCGCAAGGCGTATCACTCGGTCAAAGCGGAACTCGCGGCAATCGATCGCAGGCGCAAGAAACTCCGGCGCAAGGAGAGGGAAGGTGCGTATTTTTGTTTTAGAACAAGGCAAGTGGTCCATTCCTTTAGACAGTTTATTTATCCTTACAACCACGATACCTACCTGGTTTAGAGCCTTTTTTTTCACTTTCATTCCCTTCCATTTTTTTTTTACCTGGAAGAAAACTTCTATCGATGCCCTTTTATTTTACACATATAAAGCAGTGTTTTGTTTGATGGCTTAAGCAGGAGACGCACCTATGACGCATGTTGTTTGCAACAATTTTAACAAGGTCTTTTCTTTTCCAGCTGTGAAGGCTGCAAAGGCTGCGTGCTCATGATGACAGTTGAAGTAAATCGAACAGACACGACTCTGATCTCATGAGGACATCGCTCCGAATCCACAGGCTACTAAGACTATAAATACAATACCAACGGAGAAGGCTTTCACGAAAAATTTACTGTAAAGCTGATGTGCTCCAATCATAAGTTTGGTACAACCTCTGACCGCCGTCTATTTAAGTTGCCGACCCTTTCCGAGACGCGAACCTCGACGAACTGAGCATATTCGTTTTAGAATAGCTCGACTAAATATTTTGCGACTTTATGGGAATCTCCCGCCATGTTCCCGCATTTCCAATCTCTTTAGCTACTGTGATTCTTATAAAGTTGTACAAATTATGACTAGCAATATTTGTCTCCTTTTGTGACGCTATGTGTATTTATAGGTATTGAAATGGATTTTATTTTATTACAAATTAACTTAGAAGATGGCTTTGCCAATTAGTGAATTTTTTTAAGCTGCTATTAGTCTGTGCAATGAACTGAAATTTAAATTATCTCTCATTTATGGAATAACTTATTTTTATTACAGTAATTTTTTCAAGTTATACCATTTAGTTAACCATCTCAAATATAATTTTCTATTTAGATACTGTATATTGTAATGGATATTTTTTTCAATAAAATTATAAGGAAATAGTTTGGGTTTCGATCTCAATCCACTGTGGTAATCAGATTTCCCTAAATAAAACATAAACTAAATAAAACAATCTTCTTCTTTTAAGTATTATTTATTAACTAATAACAATGCTTTATTGCGTGATATTGGTGCCAAATAGAATTACACACTACTTTATATAAAACTTAGGACTTGTAAATAGACCTCCGTAAGGTCCAATTTATAGTTAACACTTTGCATACAAATCAATGATGATTGGCAAATTGTAACTCTACGGACATTAATGAATGTCAGTAATATTGTGTGCAAGCCCCAATAAGATTCTTGTTTTTCCTCTTTGTAGCAAGATTGGTACATAACAACGTCAACGAACATCTGAAGTCTGATGACGAGTATGGCTTGAACTATTAACAATTGATAGCACTGTTTAGTGAGCCCTGAGTGGCCTACCTACTAAAAGCCATATCACCCACCATCAAAAACTGCAGATGAAACAAAAAGAAAATCCAAAACAATCAGTCTATTTACTAGCCCTTACACGCGCATGTGAAATTGACATTCTACACATAGTAAAGAACATTTATCTCTCATCTAAAATTTAGCTTCCACTCATTTTGTATGCAGTTCAAGCGTAAAACTAAAACAGCAAGCCATCCCAAGGGGATACATATACACAGCCCATTCATCTGCAGACACGATCCAAGGGACCATACATATATTTATCAGATTGTGGGATTGTAAGTAAAGGTCCATTATTAATAATACAAATTATTTTATATCAAGACCCACACTTCTTCACAGTTAAGTCAGTGTTACACCTAACAAAAATAAGGTGAAAAAAGTGTTATTCCCGTAGTCAACGCTGCCCAATGCAGATAAGATACACCGTCATAGTGATCACCTCATATCACCTGTATTATTGCGAGTGCAAGTTGGGGCCAGGCAACCTCACTCGGGGCGGGGCGGGGCCCGCGGCCCGGGACTAGTAGTAGTTGGGGTACTGCGGCGGCCAGGGGTGGCCGGGATGGTGTTGGTAGGGGCCGGGGGGTTGCTGGTAGCCCCACGGCGGGGGTTGGTACGACTGCGCATACTGCTGGTCGTAGGACTGGGTCGGCGCTGGCGTGGTTTGGTAGTAGGCGCCACCCGCGGCAGGGGCGCTCGTGCTGTTGCTTGTGCCCGTGGATTCCTTCTTCTTCACGTCGACGGGGCTGCAACGCAGACATTAGTCAGTAACCCAGCATAATTTTGGAAACAACTTTTCTTTACTCAAAACTACTTAAAGCGAAACACAGTGTATTGTAAATGTCCGTAATTTTTTTATCTGTCAAAACCTTAATGTCTCTCAAATTATACTCATTTTATTACAATAGGCTATTTTACATTGTGAAAAAAACAGTATTATTTATACGTATTCGAATAAATTATGTGTCTAAGAACCGCTTAAAGGCATTTTAACTAAAAAAAGAATTATGATTTGTAAAAAAACGCAACATGAAATTTGATAATTTGTATCTGCCGCACTTGTATGGCCGATTCTAAGATGACGTCACAAGTCAATAAAAATGGCGTCGGTCATTCATTCTTTCTTACGTTCATTGGTTGGTTGACTGGGAAGTGACGTCATGATACCAGTGCGACGCCATATTGCCCAAGATAGTGTTTTGCCGGCTTAATTAAAAAGTCAATTTTCGTTTGCCTTTTTTAGAAGAAATACACGAAAGAATTTAAAATGACCATTTTCTGAGAACTTTATGAACACAAACAATATGAGATGGCTTTCAGAAATCGGTCAAATAGTCTATTACTAAAACCGGCCAAGTGCGAGTCGGACTCGCGCAAGAAGGGTACCGTACCATTACAAAATTGGAAAAAGTCCCATCGTATGGGAGCCCCCTTAAAAATGTATTTGATTGTTTTTGAGTATTTGTAGTTATAGATGTAACAGAAATACATCTGTGAAAATTTTAACTGTCTAACTATCATGGTTCATGAGATACAGTCTGGTTACAAGACGGACGGACAGCAGAGTCTCATTAATAGTGTCCGTTTTACACTTGGGGTACGGAACTCCAAAGATAAGATAACATAATATAATGGTTTATAAGTCCACAATTACATTCAATCAAAAGATCTGTATCTTAGGTTGAATGTTAAGAATATGCGAGCGAGACGGTACGGTCGACGTGTTTCTATTTGCGCGCACGTTTCCGCACATCGTCACGCAGCTCTTCGGCCAGTTCGCAGCTGACGTGAGCTCCACAATTAACGATCACTCGAGTGCACGTTAAGCCAGACGTAAGACGAAGCTTTTAAAAGTAAGGTAAAACTCACGGTGCAGGCGGCGACTCGTGCTTCTCTTTGCGCGCACGTTTGCGCACGTGTCTGGCGAGCGCTCGCTGGTGCAGCGCGGCTGCTCGCGCGGCGTTGGCGTCACCCAACTCCTCGGCCAGCTCCCGGCGGCGCCACGCGAACTCCGAACTCGTCTCCAGCTCCGCGCCCTCCTGCTTCTCGTAAGATTGGACCAGCTCTGTTGAAGAGGACATAATTATGGCGTTTCCGCTTGCTCCTACTCGGTTCTCCCACTGGTAGGAGCACAAGGACCAATATCGTCCCTTAGCTTACAACAACGCTCAAGTCGAAAATCGGCGGTTTCCAAAGTTGAATGCCATTAGATGGAGCTGCTCATTGCGCGTCTAACCATTGGTCACACCTATAAAGTTCTTAAAAATTGCTTAAGCGGTGTTGTAAGCTAGGGGACGATATGTCCTTATGCTCCTACCGTGACATTATATGCAATTAGTGCACTTAAGTACAGTAGCAGACTGGGTTCTCTTGGGAAAATACCTGTGTAATTTCAATTAAAAAAAGGAAAATACCTATGTAATTTCCTTTTTTTATCTGTTTAATCACAATAACTAATAGCTCCCACACAATGCAATCGTTTGGCCTGGCCCCAAACTAGGATAGCCATGATAACCAGGCAGGAATGTCACAAACATGAAAAGGTACACGAAACTATAAGGCAATTTGTACAAATGCAGACAGATAACCAACTCTGTCGACGAGTTCGGAAAGGAGTCACAAGAGTGGAAATTCCTTAACCCAGACAACTCTCAAACTTCAAACTGAGAAATAGAATTTGTACTAAAAAGCTACCAGGAAACGATGCTAGATTCAGTGATATTTGGGCGCTTGTACCGTAGGATCTGGCTTAAAGGCAAGTAAGCAGTGGCTAGCAAACTCGGCGCCCTCTTGCTTTTCGTGCAATTGCGTCATGTGAAAGGTATAGTCACAGGAACAAATTTTTCTTAACCCAGATGCCCCTCAAAACTCAACAAAACGAACCGACAAAATTGTTGGAGGTTAACATTGAAAAGCTACGGGCGTCTGCCCAATAAGATCTGGCTGTATTATAACAAATTCTAACATACTTTATGTGCTTGCCTGTTAACTGTCGGTTATTAACTCACCCTCAAGCTCCGAGAAAGGCGTGCCAGGCGTGTGAAGGGCCAAGTCCAGCCGCTGCAGGTGCAGTCTCTGATTGAGCGGATCCTTAGGTATTGCTTCATCCAGCACCTTTCGCGCTGCCGGCGCGTCTTGCCGCACGTGGTAAAGGAATCGGGCAAACTTGATAGCCAGCGCAGACGCGACAGCCTTATTCTTAGCCGCAGCGATGTACGACTCGTACAGTTGAATGCATTTGTCGTAATCCCCGCGCCGCCGCTCCAGGTTTACGCGTCTGGAAGGGGGAAAGTCTAGTGTAAACACTGTGATCAGTACAGACTCAGTGCTTATGGGGAGTAGAGAAAAGACCTGCTTCAAAATGTCGCATTTGTATGTTTGTCGCATTGTGATTTTTCTTTGCTTTTGTGGCAATGTAAATAAATGCGTTCTTTCTTTCAAAATATCAGTCGTCTAGCTAAGCCCTTCTCAAAGTGCTATCAGTGTGTTAATTTACTGATTGGTCTAGTAACAATATTGTAGTCACTTTGAACAAACGAGTTTTTTTATTTGATAAGATTCTGACAAAGGTGTGGAAAATTAGACCACTAAACAAGTACTTTTTCTAGAATAGCAAAATTATTATTACTGTAGTTGGCCGCCTCGCGCCGAGAACAGCACTATCGTACCATCAAAAATATGTAAAAGCTGTCCATCTATATGGCTGGTGATGCTTCACATACTTCATATCACACCTACACCTAGCAGTGGGCTAATGAAAAATATTATTATGATGATGATGAATTTATATGATTATGATGAATTTATATGATGACGATGAAGTAATCCATACCTGTACTGAATCTGCACCAGATTGGGGCACGCCTTTTCCACCCGCTCCAAAATCTCCGCTGCCTTGGTCGCATTGCCCTGAGCCTCTTCAAAGTGAGCCCAGTGCAGATGCAACTCCGGCTTGTCCAGGTGGTGAACGGAGCAGGCGCGCTCCAGAGCTTCGCGCTCAACTGCGATAAGCTCCGGGTCAGTCTCCGCACGTTCCTCCAGGAACTTTATTAACTGGGGGATAGAGGTTACAGTTGAATGACCGAGTCAGTTTATCTCTCGCCTGTGTAGAGATGAAATTTAAAAATAAGCTTTAATTATTTAATTTTAGGTTTGCTGAATGTGTGTGTGAAAAATTAAATAGGTTCTTCTGACTCGTAAATCGTGGAAACGTCTCCCATGAGGGATTCATTACAAAGGTAACATGTTGTTTTTATATTAATAAACACGTACATACTTATTGCAATAACTCAAAATTCAAAAATAACAGCTGTTTCAGTTGACAACTGGTCGCCTGGGTTGCCAGGCGAAAAAAAAACTTTACAAACGTCAAGGTGCCTGTCAACAGCAGTTGGTGAACCAAAACCTGTGAATTTGAATAGCTATCTTTAATAGGTCTCTGTTATTTCTCACCCTCATCCAGAACTCTTCGTAGAGTGCACAGGCGATGAGACACCGCTCGTGCAAGACCAGCGCCCTTTTGAAAGTGCCATGTGTCTTCTCCCACTCCAAGTACGCTTTCCAGTTCTTCAGTTGGCACCGTTCGAGAGGTTTCACATGGAAGTATGGTCGCTTAATCTGTGTAAAATGACAAAAAATATTTGATTCGATTCACAGCACCTAAATAATCTTCATGAATGAACTTAGATTCTAATATCTAACTTGAAAAACAGTGTGTGTAGGTCCTACCCATGTATTACGTCTCAACTATAAAGTCCAGTCTGAAATTCTCAAACTAACCAGTCAGTTTATTGTTCTATTTCTTAAGGTCTAAACTAACCTCGGAGTTTGAGCTTGGTTTGAGCTAATTTGGCTATTGGACTCACTTCTCAAACATGGCTAACCTCAGACTTTATTTCAGACTGTTAATATAAACAAACATGGCAAACCCCAGACATAGTTTATTTTAGACTGTCAATATAAATATTGATGTGTTGTGAGAAGTTTCATTATCATTACCCCTTCCTCGAAGGTCCACCTGGCGGCGACCTCCTCGCCCGTAGTCTTGTGGACCTTCCTGCGCGCCGCGATGATGCGTTCCTTTATGGATTGAGCTTCCTCGTCCGACGCCTGTCGAAAATGTTCAGATTAAGAAAAGACTGACTAAATTGCGTGAAATCTCTAACAGCCCTTAAAAAAATCACTAGAAAACATAAAATAGCTTAACTATTGGGATAGTTGGGGTAAGTTTTTTTAACATTTACTTACAGGCACATACATACATTTATTCTGATGTATTTGTCGTAGGCAAATTGTATGATTCCACGATTTACAAACGGCATCGCCCGTTTATAAACGTTCGCTGTTTTGAAATAGTATAACATAACATTTACATACATGCACATACATTGCTTCTGGGCCCACACTAGGATACCCTGTAGGATGTATGGCAAAGGCAAATTGTAAATTGCCTTGCAACTCGTTCAATTTCTAGAATTTCAAGATTGATCGCTATTATATGTAGGGTGATTATGATAAAACAGAGGTTGGAGAAATTACACTTCATTTCAGCAATCAGGTGCCTATTCAAATACCTTAAAATACGTACACAGGCACTTTTAATATAACTTCTAACGACATATTCACTATATTATTATAAAATGTATTAAAATCCATTCAGTTGTTTTTGCGCGAAAGAGTAACAAACATCCAAAAATCTTCACAAACTTTCGCGTTTATAATATTATTACATTCAACGCCATGTATTTTCACCCAGGCGTTGAAAGGCGTCGTTGTAGTGCCAGAGTCCGCATAGCGTCGACGCCGCAGCGACACGACGCCAGCGCTGCCCGTCTACCGAACGTGGGTTTACGCAGCGCAACCGCTCCCCCATCCAGCCCAACGTTTTTTTTTGGCAAATTTCCCCAGTTGTTTCGAGTCGCCGACGGAAAACACATCCAAATAATAAGACTTTGTGATAGCGACTCGCTTTACTTCAACTAAAATAGTACATTGTTCACAGAGAGGAGAAAGTGACTGATTACCGTCGAGGGTGTCGTTTGAAGCCCGAGCCGTAGGCGAGGGCTTTAAAACACCTGAGATCGGGAATCGCAGTTTCTCTCGAGTGATACATAGTGTTTTATACTACACCTACAAGGAAAATAAAAAACGAAATCTTTACTAATTGAAATTTATATTGAAATTGTTGCTAGTGGCCAGTGTCATTTTGCGAACTTGGAGATAAAAACTCACTGTAAAAACTTTTTGGCTTTTGATATTTAGGTTACCGGCGCATAGTCTTACCCAAAATTAAAAAAGAAAAACCACGTAAGAAATGGATTTTCATACACTTTTCTCTCCCGCTCAGATGCGTTTTCTCCCCGCATATTTGTTCGATATGCAATGACGTACTTTCTACCGTAAATTTGATAAAGTACCAAGGTACTTTCCAAGCGGGTGTAGTACCTATAAAGAGTATTTTTCAACAGTTAGGAAAATTTGCCAAAAAAGAGACGAGACGGTCTTTTAGTAAGGATTTGTGCGACTCACGATGTGGTCGAGCGGCTCGTCCTCGCCCGGCGGCAGGTCTAGCTGGGGCTGCGGGCCGCCGGCGGCGCGCACCTCGGCCCGCAGCCGCACCAGCTCCTCGGACGCGACCACGCCGGCCACCGGCTCCGACATCACGTGCTCTTGGAAACTGCGCAAGGGCGGTCAGTGGGTCATTTTCGTGCGTTCCGAATGGCTGCTGCTTAATCGTGAACATAACAATGTACTTTATTTCACACCGGCGTGTGAAATAAAGTCGGTGTGAAATTGTTTGTAGCAAATTAGTGGCACAATGTGACGACGTTAGAACCAGACTGATCTAGGGCACAACAGTGATCTAAGTGCATCGCATTACCAATATCAGCCTGGCATGCCTTTACTTTGCTGACCGCACCAATTTCATAGTGAGATGTTGTGATGTGGCATGAAAGATTTATGAGTTTTCTTTGCCATGGTGTAACAGGCTCATTGTTGGAATAAATGTCACTTAGTTTATTCTAGTTCCAACATCCTCAATTATTCTCATCTATGTTGGATACGCCTGTGCTTACTTTTGTTGTTGTATTTGCTTTTTTTGTACTCGTGTAATTTTAATGATTATACATGTGTGTGTATGCGGATGCAAATAAAAGGCCCATAGTACAATTGGAATTTCAATTCGACAGAAATGACCGGCAACAAAGACGGCATACCATCGAGAGGCAAAACCTCGATAACAAAAATATCAGATATGGGCACCTATTTCTCGATATATGTTTTTGGTAGAACTAGTTGGTCTATTGATTAATTAGTCAAACCATTAGGTCTTAAAAAACAGAATAACACAACCCTTCTTTACTTTCACAGTCGAACTCGACGGCAAAACTAAAAGAGACGAATGGCTAAACGCAACATTTACTTGTCAAAGTGTGAAGTGTAGCCGAGAGTGGGCGTGGCCAGGAGACGGTCGTAGATCTTTGTGACGTTGAGGGCGGAGCCGTTCTCTGCCTCCCATTTGATGTAGGACTCCCACAACCGGTCTGAGCGGAACTCCAGACCGCATGCGTCTGTTGAACAATTATGTTGTGTCAATAATATGGCGATTTATGGCGAGTTTTCATTCATTCTTAGATAGGGCGGTGTGCATTTACAACATAATACTATTTTGGGCAATATTATGTACCCCTTGCCCTGTGTAAGATAAGACTTATTCCAATCCCACAGGCTTTCATTGGCATTCGCCCGCAGCGGGCAGAAACACAACTATTTGACTATTGTGCCTTCTATGACGGCACTTGAAGGGTTACATGAAAATGTAGGACTTGTACCCTCCGCTCCCAAATGTTTTTATGTAATAAATTAACCGCCTCTTATACAGATAACAGTGCATAATCCTTCTTTGAGATGAAGAATTAAGACAATATTGAAATTAAATTCGACATCGACCTAAAATATACACAAGTTTTTTTCAGTTTCGTTACACTACAAATAGCATGCTTACCGATAGCTCTCTCGTACTGCGATCGGATGTAGATATGATCTTCAGTACGTGTAGTTTTTATGTGATTCAGATAGTGGATCCACAGATCAACTGATAGCGGAATGCCTTTAAGTCCTCTTTCCAAAACCTGAAACATACAACTGAATCAAACAGGGTCACCTGGCGACGGAGCGCTGTCGCGCGCGCGACACCACTATTAAGCAAGGGAATATTATATAGCATTGTATGTCTCATTATAATTTTGATACAGAAGCAGTGAGGCGTTGTATTGATCTTGTTTATTATCTTCTCAAGACAACCCCTCACTCGAGTCTATAGTATAATAAAATGTTTGTCTGGGCATATTACACCTGTTCACACCCGTCGTTCTGCAGCCTCGGCCGACGCCTTCGCGAAATGTCTTCCATAGCTAAGGCCAATGCCTACATACGGAGCTCTGTTGATCTCCATGTTACCATGGATTATTAGACTTAGAGAAATGCGTTTAAGTATTTCCACGAACCAATAATAGACTTAAATAATATACATGAAAAAGGATTACAATACATCATGCGTGTACAAAGTATCATAAATATTTGCACTAGACTATAAAATATACACCACAAATGACAAATCACTAAAACGAAATGTATGTGAAGATAATACAACTCCCCATTGTGAACGGACGACTTTGCGTAACGAACATCGTGGGCCTCGACGCACTGTTGGGAAAAAAAATAATTGCAAAATACCATTTATGACCAAAACAATTCAAAATCAAAGTGTTCATTACAAATAGCACAGTAGTTGATTTATATCAACTAAAAACTTGTATAAAACTTGATACAGAGTTATTGAGTAAGTAGCCTTACCAAACTCACCAAGTGGCTTAAGTAATTGTATTTGTTGTGGCATGGAAGTGTACTTACATCAAGGCACTTCTTTTTACTGCCTTTTCTTTTTTCATAGTCCGCGTATTTGCGCCAGTACCCGTAGCAGTAGGGATAGTGCGAGAGGAAAGCGTCGTAGGCCTCCCGCGCCGCCTCCACGTCACTCTGGAAAACGAGACTAGTTTGTAGACACTGCGTGAATCCACAGGCTGGAGTGGTAATGGAGACATAGTCAGATGGCCCTTGCAACCTCGTCATCTTAATTCCGATGGTTGAGAAGATTTATTAGCAAGTGTTTTTCATCATAGTGGTTGGGATGGTTTTCTATGTAAGCCCGAAACTAATCATCATCAGCAATTTGATGCCCAACGCAGAACATAGGCCTCCAACTCCATCATGGTTTGTGCAAGCTTCCGGTCGGCCGGAAACTCACGTATTTTCAATATTACGAATATTGTTTTCCAAAAACTTCCTATGGCTGGGAAATCTAAGGGAGAAACTGAGGTTAGAGATTGGGCTTTTATGCAAATTTTTGGGGAATTTAAAGTAGTATCTAATATCGAACATTTGGTTAAGAGATTCTAGGTTTCGTTTAAAAAAAGAATTTAAAATATCGCTATTTAAAATCTCAAACATGCGTAGCACTCAGATTATTGTTAAAATACCTGACCTTAAGCCTAGGTCAGGTGTCAGCGTAATTAACACCCTATGGTTTGTTAGCATTTTAAATTAATTTGCTAAAGTACGACAGATCTCTTGCCTATAACCCATATGCGTTAAAGTTAGTGTCAAATATAAGAAAAAATGTAATGTTGTACCTCTTGATCCACATACTGCAGCAGGTAGGTCCAGCCAGTAAAGTCAGTGGGGTCATCGTTCACCACCTTCCAGTACTTGTCCAGCTCGGGAAGCACCTTCTTCTTTGGCTTCTCGTCCGTTGAGGGCCGCTTTTCGGCTGGCACTGGCTTACTCTCGCCGTTCTACATAGAAACAAGAAATTGTACCTACTCATAATAAAATTTAGATAGATTGAACACTTTTTTGTACCTACATAAAAAGGAGATTACACAGGTATTTCTTAATCTAAGAGTACAGATGTGTAAAATACTAGTAGTGATTCGTATATTCGTATAAATGATGTCCTTGTATACAAGGGCAATTTTATTTATTCTTTACATGATATGAATTCAAAATTTTCAACATTTCTAATAAGCCCTGATGACCCATAAGATTTAAAATGTATGGTTTAAATTGTAAATCATTATTCCTTAAAACGCTCCTAAAAGGCAGTTTATTCTGCAAGAAATAACATTTACATACCGGCACATACATTGCTTCTGGCCCCACACTAGGATACCGTGTCGTGGGAACCAGAAACAGCGACATCACAATCATGTAAACATCCAAGACCTGGGTTTCTTCTTTTTTTTTTGTCCCCAGCCAGGATTCGAACCCGGGAACTCTAGCATGGTAGTCAGGTGCGCTAACCACTGCATCACAGAGGTCGTCGTGTTTTAGAGAAAAAGCTTTTTCATAAATTAATACAATAAGACTGTTTTAAATTACCTTGACTACAGCTTGTTTCTTGGCGGCAGATTCAGTTTCTGATGTTGGGGATTGAGGATCATAGCCATCTCTCTCCTCATCAGGCTTACGTTTCCTGGACTCTTTCGCTTCTTTCTTTGATTCTTGCAACTCGTCTTCTGAGACCACCTGTTAGGTTATTACAATTTATTATCTGATACCTTTTGACAACAACAATTAACAAAGGTTTGGCTCAGACGGAGTACATGATTTATGTATAATTCAAGTTCTGGCCAATTGGCAGATAATTTTCTGAGATACTAAATTAATTACTGACACCTTTATCAGCTAAATATGTCACAACATAATCAAAAATAATTCGGCCTTATTAAGCCACACCTCTGGATAGATAATTTAAAGAGCAGGTACGGTAAAATGTTTATTATCTGAACGCCCGTCATCCGAACGGTCACTTGACCGCTCCCTGCTTCTCCGCACTACCTTTCCTGAAGAAAAGTTATGAAAAGGCATACCTATATCACATAATAAATGATGTTCACTTCTGAAAATAAGGTCGATTCCTACTTGCCATTACAATAAATGTTTTTTAGGTAAACAAAATACAACATTAGATATTGATTATATATCCAAAACACTAGTTTTGAGAACTCCCATAATAAACATTCTACCATACTATTTTGCCCATTTTTTCTCATAATTTTAACTACTTAATTTGTAGGAAGTTAAAAGCAATCAATAATTTCTCCATAGTACTCACTTCAGTGTCAGCAGGGAGCTCAGCAGGTTTAGGACCCGGCAGCTCATCGTCAGAAACATTCTCAGCATCTTTGACACTTGGTTTCTCAACAGTTGGAAGCTCATCTTCAGACACCACCTCTGTTTCCTCGGCTCCACCAACATCTGAAGATACTTTCTGTTTCACCTTTTGATCATCAACATTTTTAGATGTAGATTTAAGCACAGAATCCTTGACATCATCAGTGAGCAAAGCATCCTCAATTTGCTTCGCATCTTCACTCTCTCTGTTTAGGCTAGACTCCTCAGGTTCTTGATCAGCCTTGCTGGTTTCAATCTCCTCATCAATCATGGCATTTTTGATCTCTTTGATAGGCACATCTTCACTTACTTCATTTTTCACATTATCTTTTCCCTCCATAATGGGTACATCTTGACTGTCTTCTTTAGTCACAGCATCTTTGTTCTCTTCAATGGGTACATCCTGACTGTCTACTTTAGTCACAGCATCTTTGTTCTCTTCAATGGGTACATCCTGACTGTCTTCTTTAGTCACAGCCTCTTTGTTCTCTTCAATGGGTACATCCTGACTCTCTTCATTGGGCTTGATGTCATCATCCTCAATCAGTGTGACATCTTCCACATCCTCAATATGTCCTACAGTGTCACCATCCAGCTCCTGATCCATTTTGCTATCATCAGCATCAAGATCAACTACCTGATTATCAGTGTTCACTATAGTTATGTCCGCATCTGTTTCCATCGCGGTTTTGTAGGCGGCATCGCTGAGGCGAGAATCACCGTCGGACAAGACGTTATTCAGCGAATCACTCGGGAAGGTGACGGCGTTATCTCCGACATCGAAAGACTCCGCGTTGAAGGATTCAGTATTGTTTTCCAGATAGTCGCCCACACTGCCGGCAGATAGTTCAACGGCGTTCAGGAACCCTTGGTTGGAGGCCGACGACTCGTCCACGCCAACCGCATCCACACTGTTAAACTCGCCTTCGGTGAGTAAATGCGACAGCCCATTAGAGTTTTCATTTATTAGGGGCCCCTCGTCAGTATCCATGGGTCCGTCAGATATACACTTCTGTAAGAATTTGTTAGATAGCTACATCATGAAGAACAACTTGTAAAGGGTAAGCAATAACCTAGAAGACATTAACTTACCTGTAGATCGGACTGGGCTTCGTCGACGTCATCCATTGTTAAAGTTTTCTTGTAAATACAACAGTTCTTGATTTCTTTGCACTGCCAGTACTGTGTTTTACGAAATACAATACGCCCACAAAAACGGCTTTTCCGACGCAGACAAATCGATCCGCGAATTAAAAATATGGCGGCATAAACAAAATGGCTGCCGAGCCGACCAAGCAAGCAAGCAACTGCAACAACCGAAAAAAAAATGGTCTCATCTCATCGATCCAAAATACAACAATGGTTAAGGTTACTGTCAATATAGTAGGAAAGTGCCGAAACAATTTCCAACGTTTGAACAACTGTTGCTCCTAATGTTGCCAGATTTACCCAGATGCTGGCCGGCCAATGTTTCCAAATCAAGTTCTAGCCCAAATCACCTAATTTATTATAGATGTTTCTTTTTCTGCTCTCATGTTTTTACAAAGTGGCACTACCCCACACATCCAGTTACTGTAGCTCTCATTCGCATTTTCGGGTGCATTGAATTTAGTCGGGTGGTAAGAATGATGCTACCGGAAGCAGCAAAGGTATCATGACACAGGGTAAAATGTACACTTCTATGGGAAACAGAAGTGCCTCTTGAGTGCCTCTCTCAGATGAGGGCTTTTCAATGACAGCTGTCAGTTGAGTTCATTAAAAAAAACTAGATGGCGCTGCACGAATACCAATATGTCATCATGTTTTTAGGCCTGTGGCTTTAATATTAATCTGTGATAGTCTAGACGCCTCTTTGTAGTCTGTGATCTAAACTAGACTTTGTTTCGAAACTGATGAAACTTGAAAGTTAGAATAGAATAGAATCGTAGACATTCTCTGTCTACGAATAGAATATTCTTTATTGTATGTGGAACACTATTCGGGAACCGCTGATAAAGAATAATAAGGTGTCTGAAGTGAAACATTTTATCGTATGTGACGTCACGACCCCGTTGAATATCCTGTCTTGTTATTATTATTAAATCTTTATTTTACAGGGCCTGTACGAAACTTTAGCCCTAACTGATGTTCGGGAAACATTGTTACAAAAAAATCGAACTTTACGCCATGATAACTGAAAACGGAATCTCCTGTCTTGTCTATAAAAAAAAAAATTTAGTCTATGCCACAGAGTACATTACTTTGACAGACAAAAGCAATAGAACTATAGAAGAAATTCTATCTATTGCTTTTGTTGTTGCTTGCTTGTAGTGCTATTAGGTTATGTTTTTGAGAATTCAGAGTAATTAAATCCAAAAAAAAAATCGCTACGCAATGTTAACCCTACGATCTTTTTTTATTAAAAGTTCTGTCGTAGTCCCAGAACTAATAAAAGTACCAACAAGGGTGAGGTTACTTTTTCTGTATTATTCTAGATGCTAGCTTGTGCATTTTTCCCACTATGACACATTTTCAAGCGAAACAACACTATTAAATCAATAATTCTTCAAAATTAACAGAACACATTCGTCCTGAAGAGAAAATATCCACCACCGCTGCATAAAAAGGGTGGAAAACCTAGCAAGTTTCGAGGAAGACATTTCGTGTATGATTTGGTAAAAGACACTAATATTGAGAAAAAACTCGATATCAAAGTTATATTGAACCAGTACGTTGACGGTACGTAATGAACCTATTTATTATTAAGTAAAACCATAAACTCCTTCACTACCTACCCTTGCCGTCATTTTGTCTAAATGAAAGACTAAATACAGTCTGTTAGCTTTTAGAATATACCTCGGGCTCTAGAGTAGGCTTCGGTTTTCGCCGAAAGCACACGAGTGTAATACTACTTCCTGCTCTGTATAAAACTTTTCTTCACTATTTTGAAAAGTTATTACAGTCTGTTAGCTTTTAGAATATACCTCGGGCTCTAGAGTAGGCTTCGGTTTTCGCCGAAAGCACGCGAGTGTTAAATAACAATACAAAATAAACCTTACCTTATTGCAATATAATCGGTTTTTGATTGCTCAGCTGAGGTATATTTTAAAAGCTAACAGACTGTAATATCATAGTTATTTTTAATACTTACTGTAAAAACAATGTGTATGTTTCAACAATTTGTCGAAGAAATGAAAATATTTTGTCTACAATTTTTTTAGGTGTAGGAAATGTTGGAGATGTTATGAGCATGCGCCCGACCCAGGCCTATAATGAATACCTCCTCCCAGGCCTGGCTGTGTATGCCAGCCCTGAAAACATAAAGAAGTATAAAGTTGATGAAAACAAACCGAAGGAAGTTGACTCATTTACCTCACCTTATGTACAGAGAGTAAGTACCTACTATCATTCTTCTCTTATAACTATGCTGTTGACCATAGCCATGATCCATATGGACAATCTTTTCATTGGAGATGTGAGTTAACTCCAGGTTTTGGGTAACTGAACAATTGATATTGTCCTAAGAGCTTACCAAAAGAGCTTAAGCATTATTTGTGTAGATAGGTGAAATCTCCATATTAACATAACATTTGCATACAGGCACATACATTGCTTCTTAAGTATTGTCTATGTTAATGGGGATCTCAGCAGATCGCACATTCAAATCTCTCGCGACAATCTGGCAGGATCAAAAATCCCAGACCTATCAGACAAGATCTTGAGCCTGCTCTTATGTGGTATCTGAATGCTGTTTTGTTCGCACAATCTGTCATTTTTAGTGATTGTATTAAAATGAGTACACTAGATAAAATATGTGGTCTGAGGGTTTGTAATTAATCTATGAACATTTTAAACATGTTTTTAATTTCTTAGAAGAAGTTAACAGCAATTATTAATTTTGGAATCAATAGGATACGTACAGGATAATATGTCTAAAACATCAGTTTAATAGTATTATTATGGAAAATTTAATAGTATTTTTTTTCGTAACGTATCAAACCTTCAGAAGGCTTCAGATCACATTTATCAAAAGTATTCTCAATTTATTAAAATCACCAAAAATGTTATATTGTGCGAGCAAGTATTATACAATATTTACGAGTATAACATTTTGCAGACCATGAACTGCCTCACACGTCTCCAACTCCAAATCACAATGAGCAAACTCCAGCCTTGGACTCTTGAGCCGTGGCATGTCAGAGCTTCATTCAGGAAAGCTGGTTATGTGGTGCCCGAGGATGCCATAGAAATGCCCCCTGTCACCATCAAGGGCCCTGACCTATCACTCCAAGATAAGGAGTTCTATGTCACTGTCACTGTAAGTGTTTTTAGTGCTTGTCGAATTTCCACTGTCTTGCAGACATGATAATAATGGACAGTAGGTCCATGATGCACCTTTCTGGTAGTAAATACCTTTTATGATACACACAACTGTGGTTCAAATGGAGTACCAGTTCTTTATATTCTTAAAGAGATTTAATTCTATCCGTAGATCAATAAGAAGGAGAAGGTGAATGTGCGATGCAGGATCCACCACTGGGCCACCGGCTTGGATCGGCTCCCCTGGGAAGAGTTCCACTGGAAGAAGCCCAAGGAACCTCTGATACCAGAACAGGCAGAGGTCTTAGAGAAATTGCCGCTGTCTGAATAAGATTAGTATTGTTATTTCAATGTAGATTTATCATATTTACCCTAATATAAAATAGCAATCAAAGTCCATTTAGTCTTTATTGGTTTATTACTTCATTTTTCTCTTTGTTAAGTAAACATAAACCGAACATTAATAAATACATAGATCTAAAGACTAGAAGATTCTCTCAGTGAATGGGCCTAAAGCAAAATTGATTCTGGCTTATCTGCATAGCATTGTATAGTACATATTGTGACTCTCCTACTACAATCAAAGATCTTGGTTCTTGTGCAATGTGCATACACATATTTGTAATCTTTACACAATTTTTTAACTTAATTTTTTCTTCTTTTAATTTGATCTATATAATAAAAGAATTATGATGTAACTGGGGTAGGTTCTTCTCGAATGTCACCTATGTTTTCTTGAGCTGATGGATTTTGCTCTACATACCCATCTTCTGCGTCAAGCTGTTCCTGTACTTCTTCGACGACGTTTTGTTCATTCTGATCATACTGCTCATAGACTTGGTCATAGTCCGGTTGGTATTGTTGTGGCTGCTCATATGCCATTTGTTCTTCAGTGCTGTATTGCTCGGCGTAAGTTTGGTCGTACTGTTGCTCAGTTATGTCGTGATCATAGGTGACAGGTTGATTTTGAACATTGGCGTAGTTTTGATCGACACTATCGGGGTAGACTGGGTCGGTGACGTAATTGGTATCGGGTTGATACACCCCGTCGGCGGTATGGTTCGGTTCACCGACCTGTTGAATAGGATAGTTCTCCTTTTCCGCAAAACTATGATCATTTGTATAATTTTGCTGTGGGTCCCCTTCGTAAGTTACATCTTGCGAAGACTGGTCGTAGTTGATGTTTTGCGCACTCTGATCATAAGCTACGTCTTCCGGAGTTGGTTCATAGCTTAGGACTTGGTCATATCCCATATCTTGAGCTGGTACTGATGGTTGATTATAGTTTATGTCATTTATATTTGGCTCATAATTTGAATCTTCGATATTTTGTTCGTAATTTATATCGTGCTTATCGAAAGTAACTTCTTGTGCACTTTGATCATAGTCACATGCGTTATCTACCTGTGCAGTGTTGTAGTTGTCTGCACTGCCCTGTTGGTCAAGTTCTTGGTAATTTTCATTTGTCTCTTGAGAATATGTGAAGTCTTGAGGTAAAATTTCTGCTTCGTGATGAGGGTCAATAAGTGCAATAGATTCAGGAGTGTATTGTTCCTGTTCTTGTAAATATTCTTGTTGCACATTATTCTCATTAACCGCTACATAATCAGTTGGGTTCACTTTGTTATCCAGTTGAACAGGTGCTTCGACAGACCGCGAAAAATCTGCTATGTTTTCGACTTTTGTTTCAAATTCTTGGTTTTCCTCAAGAAGTGGATAATCCCGATTTATAATTTCTGTAGGGTTTTGAACTTCGGCTTCTTTCTCATCTACCGTTTTCACAATTTTTTGTTCTGTGTTTAGTTCTAGAGCATTTGTATCTGAATTTCCCAGAACAGCTTCTTTAGGGTTTTCATCTACAGCGTCTGCTTTTGTATAAAACTGAGGCCGACGCGTATTTTGGCTGACTTCGATGTGTAGTTTGTCTGTCTGCTGGATTTGCTCGTTAACTTTGTCTTTTCTAAGCGAATCATTTTCAGCAGTATAATATTGATTGTCCGTGACGTTGAGTTCTTTTATCGCTAATTGTTCTTTTAATATGCCCTTGTACTCCGGGTAGTCTTCCTTGTTTCTAAATTTCACAATGTCATTTGCTTGCGGCTTACTTGCTGAGTCTTTTTCAGGTATCTCTGGGTCTATTGTGGTAACAGGTGATCTACTAGTCACTAAAAGTCTCTCATTTTCTTCGCCTACAGTTCCATACTCAGTGTTTATTTTACTATTTAATTCGAGAGTATTTATTGGTGTAGTTTGTCGGACTTGATCATTCGGTTCCTTTTCTTCTTCTTTTAGTCTATTTAAAATATCGTATTTGCTTTTCCAATCGTTGTCGTGACCGGGTATCGTCTTTTCTGTAGTAAATTCACGATGCTCGTCTGATCTTTGGTCTCGTCTCGGTATTAGGATATAGTTTTTGGATATAATCCTCAGCAAATCGACCTCATCTACAGTCCTTTGAGGAGGCTCTACGGAATAATTTCTACGAAATGGTTGTAATTCATAATCGTTTCGACTTGGTCGATTATCCATTAGTACTGGATAATCAACTTTAAACTGAAATAAAATAATTATATTTAGCATATAGTGCAACACAATCATCATTATCAACTCATTATGTCCCCAGCGAGGGGCACGGGTCTCTCCCTGAGGAAGGTATAGGCCGTACTCCACCACGGGGGCCAAGTCCGGATTAGTGGAGGCTTGTCAGACTAATGGCTGGCCTTACTGTCAGAAGTTTTTAAGCCGCCTTATTAAGGCCTCTCTGACTTGGCTTGACGACTGCCATCTGTCGACGGCAGCCGGCACCAACTGCTTAGCGTGCCTTGCGAAGCACGGAACCGCTCGGAAAAATGCCACTAGCGTTAGTCAAAGACGGTCACCCATACATGGACTGAACGCGCCGAATCTTGCTTAACATTACTGTTCGTTTTAGATCACTCAGGCAGGCCAGGCTACGAGCGACTTGTGCAACACAATAAAAGAATTGTGAAAATTACTTTGCTAAATTCCGCCAAAATCCCACAAGCAACATGCGGTTAGTTAATGCACCGCCCTCCTTCGCACTTTTTCAAGCAGAAGCAAGACACAAACACAACACCACCGACCGACACCAATACCTACTTGTGTGAGAAAATGCCACGCATTTCGCCTCTAACACGAGGCATCCTCAGGCCCACAAGTGCAACCGCATGGTGCGGTTTTTAACTAATTTTCACATTTTAATGCTTTATGGACTTTCGCAAAGTAACGCCTTCATCATCATCATCATCATCATCATTCAGCCACAAGAAGTCCATTGCTGGACATAGGCCTCCTCCATGGATTTCCAAAAAGACCGGTTATAGAAGCGGCTTGCATCCAGCGTCTTCCTGCCACTTGGATGAGATCGTGTGCCTACGCTGCGCCTAAAGTAACGCCTAATTCCATACAATAAAAGAAGGTATATTTAAGTAAATCACACTTACTGTGACTGGTTCCTTGGAGCGGCATACCAATTTATCACATATGCGCATTTTGTCGAGACGACCCAGGATGTACTCGTTGCGCTCTTTGCGTTTTCTATCTTCTTCTAGAAAATTATCGTATTGTTTGCGCAGTGCGTTAATACGTTCAGATTTTAATCTGAAACGACAGAAAAACTTGGATTAATGTGTAACACCTTTTCCTCTTTAGGGTTCATAGAGGAGCTCACTTTTTATCGGATTTCCCTGACTTTCCCATTTTATGGCACTGCACTATCGAAAGAAATCCGTTAAAAACCAGTCTAGGTTTGCATGCTAGCGATGTAAACAACGGAATGACGCCGCGACCTTCGAGGTTTCGCGACTTGGCGCGTGCCGACACAGCAGTTTTACCCTTATAGCTGATGTTTGCTCTTTATGTGATCTTACACACACAGGGCTACCGCAAAAATGTGCTACACCTGAAAAACAACGTAACATAACATTTACTTACAGGCACATACATTGCTTCTGGCCCCACACTAGGATACCCGGACAAACTTAACATAACATTACTACCTACCTACTTTTTCAAATGTCACACCTGCCTATACACGGGTATCAATCATTGATACCCTGGGCCACGATTCTACTAGTGCATTATAGTACGATGACAGATACACGGTCGGGTCACGTGACGAGTTTTTTTCATATCATTGATGTGTAATTTTTATATCCCACTCTTTATCTCTAGTGGAAGGGATCACCTGATACACAATAATACATGTAGATATAATGCTCAAATGTATATTAACCACAGTAACAATCAATAACAATTTACAGCCTCTGCTGACATTAAATTTTCTCCGACAAGACACTCGCCGTCATTCCATTCAAACGTACATCAACAGTCATACCTGACAGTCTGTCCACAATTGTCCAACCTCTTTGTCTAACACTCCTCCTCAATTGTTTCCATCAGACTTCCATCTTCATCCAAGATCCTCAAGTTCCTTTCACTCACTACCAAACGACCTTCAACATACACCCATCTCTCCACGGCAAAACTCATGCTTCTCTCTTAATACGGCTTTTGTTAAAGCATCTGCAACCATTCGCTTTGTGTCCAAATACTTAAGCGTGATTGCACCATTTTCAATTGTCTCACGGATAAAATGGTAACGCACATCGACATGTTTCGTTCGTTGATGTTGCACTGGGTTTTGTGCAATTGCCATGGCGGATTGGCTGTCCGTATGTATGATCATGGGAGACTCCTCCTTACCCATGATTTCATTAAGGAACCTTCTTAGGAATATGGCTTCTTTGGCAGCTTCCGATAGACTCATATATTCTGCTTCAGCTGTCGACAAAGCTACACTTCTTTGTTTCATACTTTGCCATGAGATGGCTCCTTTAGCCATCTTAAACACATTCCCGGAATATGATTTTCTGTCAACCAGATTGCCACCGTGATCGGCATCAGCATATCCCTGTATGTCTCGACATGTGTCCATGGAGTATTCTAGTCCCATACATTTAGTACCTTTAAGGTACCTCAAAATTCTCTTTGCAGCAGTCCAGTGAACTTCTTCGTAACAGTTGCAGAACTGACTCATAAAATTCACTGAGTGTGCTATGTCTGGTCTTGAACACACCGCAATATACATCAGTGATCCTATCAGTTCTCTATAGGGAATCATCTCATCAGGTGTATATGGCTCTGTTGGTTTCTGTAATCGCTGCCCTGCAACTCCTGGTGTACTAGCTGGTTTACAGTTTTCCATTTTAAACTTACGAATGACTTTATCAATGTAGTCCTCTTGATCAACTTTTATGCGGCCATTCTCTTGTGTTATTCTCATTCCAAGGAACAACTCGGCCTTTCCTAAATCCTTCATCTCAAATTTTGACTTGAGTTCTTCTTTAACCTTTTTCATTTCTATCTCATTGTTATAGAAGATCAAAATGTCATCCACATAGAAAGCTAGGAAGATTATGTTACTGTACCTTTTTCGAATGTAGATACAGGATTCGTTTTTGCATTGCCTGAAGTTAAGGCCCTCCAGCTCTGTGTGTAACCTCAGGTTCCAAGCACGAGGAGCTTGTTTAAGTCCGTATAAGGATTTCTTTATTAGGCACACATAATCTTCTTTTCCTTTCTCTTCAAAATGTGGCGGCTGCCTCATAAAGACTCTCTCATTTAGATTGCCATTCAGAAAGGCAGTTTTGACGTCCATATGGTCAATTTGCAGACCAAGGTTTGCTGCTAGAGCAATCAGCATTCTCAGAGAACTGTGTCGCACTACCGGCGAAAACGTTTCGTCATAGTCTATGCCTCTTCTTTGGCTGAAGCCCCGTGCGACCAATCGAGCTTTATACCGAGTTTTATTCCCCGCCTCCTTTTTGATTCTGAATAACCATTTAGAATCTACAACGTTGCTCGCTTGTTCGGGCTTTACCAGAATCCATGTCTCGTTTCTCTTTAATGCGTCTAACTCCTCCTGAATAGCGTCACTCCATTGTTTAGCATCATTCCTTGACAGCGCCTCCTGTACTGTTAACGGATCGTCCTGTTCTGCTGTCGCTTGATAACTTATACAGTCCGGAAACTTAACAGGCTTTCTATTTCTTAATGGATATCTCCTTTCATCCATTATTGGCGCAGTCTGTGGCTCTATATTTTCTCTCTCAGGTATTTCTTCACACGATGTCCACTCTTCTTCTTTTTCTTCACCTTCAGCTATTTCATTCATTTCAGTATTCGCGTCAATGTTGTTTCTGACATCTGAATCTATGGACTCTTCCTGAATTGACTGTTCTCTCTGAATGCTCTCCGTTTCTCTTTGCTGTGGTGGGTCAAGCAGATTTTCGTCATCGTGTCCCATATCGATAGTTACATAGTCGTCTTTCTCAGTTTTAGTGACTTTGACATATGTTTGATCCTCAAAGAACACAACATCTCGGGCTCTGTGTAGCTGTCCGTTCGAAGGATCAATTAACCGATAGCCTTTCGATTCTTCACAGTATCCCACAAAGACAAGTTCCTTGCTTCTGGGATCCCATTTGGTTCGTCTTTGATCCGGAATGTGCATAAACGCTTTACACCCGAACACCTTCAGATGCGATAGATCTGTCTTCCGTCCGGTCCATGCCTCTTCTGGCGTCATCTTCTTCACTGCTAGCGTAGGACTTCTATTTTTCAGATAGACAGCGGTGTTCGTCGCTTCTGCCCAAAAAATTACGGGTAGTCCCGCTTCTTGTAGCATAGATCGAGCTTTTTCGGTTATGGTGCGATTTGCTCGCTCAGCAACGCCATTTTGCTCAGGTGTGTACGCAATCGTAAGTTGATGTTTTATGCCATGATCCCTCAGGAACTCATTGACTCTCTTGTTGACATTTTTTTTTTTTTTTTGATTCGCAATCGTTAGTGCCGTTGCCATATGAGTTGTCTTTGTCTGACGTGGGTTATGTAGACAGTCGCAGGCTTTATGCGGTCCCTCGCAGATAAAGCACTTCAAAGCTTTCTTCTGTTTGTTTCTCTGAACAAGTTTTCTATGGGGCTTCGATATTATAAGTGCAGAACTCGGACAAGGAGTACTTGAACTTGCCGAAGCTCTGGTGTCATCTAGTTGGAGTAGTTTCGTCTTGATATAGACTGTTGTCAATGCCGTGTTAGTATTCTCCAATGCCAACCTCATGGGTGCATACTACTCTGGTAGCCCCTGTAGCATCAGTGCTGCTAGTAACTCGTCGTCAATCTCTTTTCCTAAATCTGACAGTTGGTTTGCTGTATGCAGCAACTCTGTTACATATTCAGTTATCGAATTAAACATATTAAGCTTCAGGCTCACCAGCCTTGATAGTAGCCTGCATCGATTGTTAATGCCTTTGTCTTCGTAAGCAGTCTTTAAGTTCTTCCACGTCTCGTACGCTGTAGTTGCGTTACGAACATGTACCTTACATTGGTTCTCGATTAAAAGACATATTTTGGTGCGCGCTCTCTGATCATTGCGCTTGGCGGTCGCATCCGCGTCATCAGGGATACTCTCTACATATTTCCACAGATCATCGTGGACTAATATTAGCTCCATGTCAAATTTCCAGGTGTTATTATTGCTACCTCCTTGTAGCTTCTCTATCGCTGGAAGCCCTGATCCCGCACTTGACATTGTCGCAGTTATTTCTCTACTTGTTACGTCGGTGGTAGTAGGAATTTGGTAGATCTCACCGCTTTCCTCTCGTTCTCCCATTTATTATAGGTACGTTATTAGCACTCTCAGCACTACATGTGCTACATGTATCGTACGTGTTCAAAAAGCAATGTGCCGCCCATAACCTGTGTAGTTTTTATATCCCACTCTTTATCTCTAGTGGAAGGGATCACCTGATACACAATAATACATGTAGATATAATGCTCAAATGTATATTAACCACAGTAACAATCAATAACAATTTACAGCCTCTGCTGACATTAAATTTTCTCCGACAAGACACTCGCCGTCATTCCATTCAAACGTACATCAACAGTCATACCTGCCAGTCTGTCCACAATTGTCCAACCTCTTTGTCTAACAATTGACGCCTAGGTTTGATATGTGTGCGCGCGTAGACTTTAATCGGTAGTGTAACGAAATCGTCATGTTCATTCAGTTGTCATTGTACTACAATACATTAACAGAATCTAGGTCCCGGTTTAATTATGTACTTATACCAAAAATAAAAAAATACTCACACCATAACTACCTGGACCCTTAGTGCGAGTTTTTTCATTCACTTTCGATAGCGAGAGCGTTTGCAATTTGTATAGGAGTGACAAAGAGACAAATGTGGCGCGCTTTGTCACTCCTATAGAATATGAGTTTACGTTAACGCGATCGAGTAGTTAAAAAAACTCGCACTAAGCACACTGTTGCCTTTTCACGTTGACATTATTTACATACATAAACTCACGCCTGTATCCCCGAGGTGTAGGCAAAGACCAGGGACTTCCACGATGCTGATCATGTTAATAGTGATTTTTAGGACCCACGACAAAGAACCTAGGATCACGAAATCTGCAATCGCAAAAAGTGTCTACTTTTTGCAACAATCTGTAAAAAACATGTTTTTTTTTCTCGGTGGCGCTAGTTTTATTCCCTGGAGCCCCCTTAAGCCTTGAATCGGCTCATGGGCCTGATCTCTCCATGACCCCGATGATCACCGGCAGATTATCGGAGGACGGGAAGTTTCAAACAGACCCAGAGGCGTCAATCTATTTAAAAGGGCTCTTTTTAGGGTTCCCTACCCAAAGGGTAAAACGGACCCTATTACTGAGACTCCGCTGTCCGTCCGTCCGTCTGTCACCAGGCTGTATCTCATGAACCGTGATAGTTAGACAGCTGAAATTTTCACAGATGATGTATTTCTGTTGCCGCTATAACAACCAATACCATCACTAAAAAACAGAATAAAATATTTAAGGAAGGAAACAACAACAAACGTGATTTTTTTTGCTCGCTTTTGCTCGATATTGATAACGGCATGGCAACAAGAAGACGCTTGTAATATTAAAATAGGATTTAGTTATAAATATTGAAAAGTAATACATAATTAAAAAATATATACATATTTAATAACTGCCATACAACAAACTTGTTTTTTTTTTGCCGTTTCTATAGATAATGGTAGGGAACCCTTTGTGGGCGAGTCCGACTCGCACTTGGCCGGTTTTTTATTTATGCTCGTTTTCGTACTTACCCACCATTCCTATCGCAACGGAAAACAGTCATCGAAGCTCTGGAAAAAAAAATCAGTCATAATCAAAATTTTATTAAGAAATGTAAAACTTTTGCAATTCCTGGTCAACGAATCGACTCGACGACGTTTACAATTGATTTCGGACTCGTGGTCCCACCCATTCTGTCCCACCGTACAGTCGACAGCACATCATCCTTTACACCCGTGCACTCTACTCCGTTGCATTACCGGTGACTTTGCAAATAAAATGTGAAGTTAGATGTGCTGTCGACTATACTCGCTGGGTCCCATCACTTATTCCCACTTCCCACCCACTAAGTAAGGCACCTACAATGACCTACATCTTTATTAATTTCCATAAACTGGCCACGGCCGCCCGGCCGGCAGTGTAGTCTCTAGGCGGCCGTGGTCAGGGGTATAAGGGTTCCTTGTCGACTACGGAACCCTAAATATTGGCAGTTACCGTTAATAAATTCAAAGGATATAAAGATATACAAACCGAATATATAGAAGAAGAAGCCACATAAATTTTCCTAGGATACATGTGTCCTGCCTACAATGGTAGAAATTTATAGTAGAGTAGGTACTTTGTATTAGAAATAGAAACTAAAGTTTAAGCCTGTTTTTCTAAGGGGTACACAACTACACACAAGCATTTTTGTGTTTCGTCATAAATTAGCCAGTGGTATTTGCCTATTCAGCAAATATTAACCATCCATTGGTCTCCGACGGAAATCGAACCGACTACCTCTGTCTTGGATATGAAACGTTTTAAAGCTGGACCGACGAGCCAGTGAGATAAATGAATTGAATAGGTACCGTACACTGGTAAGAACCGGGAGAGTTGGCATGACGGAGAAGCTGGAGTCCCAACAGTGGCTATTTCATAGATGAACTAGAATACCTACCGTGGACCATCATAACGTGAGGGGGATCTCTTGTCAAAGACATCATTGGCAAATTGAGCAGACCATCTCACCAGTCGATCGAGATCACGTCACGTCACTTTGGTCTACCCCGTCCGTGACGATTATGTAGTATGTTAGTTTGACTTAAGATTTCCGCACTTCACTTGGCCTCGTAGTTGGGCCATTGTACGTAGCAAGGCTGTGAGTTTACTCCAGCCAGCCGATATAGTGTATATGCCTATTAAGTTGGTAGTTAAAAAAGATCACGGGGAGCCAGAACGTTATAGACGGAAAGGTTATCTAGTCTGTACAAGCAGCGTTAAATTTCGTGCCCAACCGTGCTAGGTACGGCCGTCGGCCTTAGCAGAAACCATGGCTTTCATGAGCAAAGCTTGGTGACCTTCCAACGACCTTTAAAGACTCGCGTATCACGCATCGCATAATACGTGTGCAGTTTTCTCAACAAAGTATTTTCTAGCTATTTCACAAGGCATCAAGGATAGCAAAAAGGTTCCATTCCAACCCACAACATGGTCATTTTTTAGTTAAATATACCAAAATTATCACTGCTCTATATTTTAAGAATCAAAGACTTTCATAGCGATCGACGATCCGATGAGTATGTGAAAAGTTATGGCACACGGTAGTCGAACCCTTTACATATTTACATTTACATACAGGCACATACATTGCTTCTGGCCCCACACTAGGATAACCTGTGTCGTGGGAACCAGAAACAGCGACGTCACAAACATGTAAACATCCAATACCTGGGATTTTTTTTTGTCCCGAGCCGGGATTCGAACCCGGGACCTCTCGCATGGTAGTCAGATGCGCTAACCACTACGCCACAGAGGTCGTTAAAGGTTGAGCCCCCAAAATGGGCCCGATTCAGCATAATGTTGCAACAGAGTGTAAAGTAAAGCACTCTCCTAAACACTGAGATAATCTAAACCGGCCCTTTGATCTAATTTGTTAACTTCATGTTGTTTGGAATACCGTGGCATTCAAAAAGATTATTATAATCTGTGCCAACTGAGAAGGTGTAGTAAGTAATCTGTGGTGTTTTTCATTGGCGGGAGCTCAGAAGAAGGTCCTTCTTCTGAGGGCGGGAGGGAAGACAATAATTTGACATTGAGTTTTGGAAGGTTTGCTTAGTTAGGTACCAATAAACTTATTGAAATGAAAAAGCCAAAAGTTAAAAAGACAAATACCAAAAATTAAAATGATGAAGAAAAACATGTGGTCAATACAAAACTAAAAGCTGTAAAGCCAAAGAGAGGAAGCTGTTTTTAGTTGATTAGCCAAGTGGATTCTACGTCTCATACGTCATTAGATTCACTAGCTGTTAACAAAATTCAATGCTGTTAAGTTTATGAAGGAAGCTCATTTAGTAATTTGTGATGAGGTACCCATGACAAAGTTATGATAAGTATCCGATTTTCGCCTTGCATTCCTTCGCGAGTAGCCAGAACATGTTCAAAAGAGCAAGATTGGCTATCCGTAATAGTGTGCTGGTTCCAATACTGATGTAAGCAAAGCATGGTAGCGAGATTTGAGTATGGCAGAAGAATCATGAAGGTAGGATTAGTGCAGTACAAATGAGATCCTTAAGAAATATGTGTGGTGTTACTTTGAATGACAGAATACGCAATAGTGTGATCAGAGACCGAGGATGTAGAGAAAGAGGATGTAGTGACTAGAATTGAAAAAAGGAATGTTGCGTTGGTTTGGAGATGTGGAGAGGATGAACGAAGAAAGACTGACAAAGCAAATATATCGGGCGAATGTGAGCGGAAGGGCCGGTAAGGGACGCCCCAGTTGGACATACTTCGACCAAATAGGGGATGTATTAGCAAAGGGCAAGATGAAAAGTACCCGAAACCGATGTGGGTACATGCAACGACTAATGGATGTCGATGAAGCGAAAGTGATTTGTCAGGATAGTGGCAGGTGACAGTCCGTGGTCTCTGCCTACCCCTCTGGGATACAGGTGTGAGCTTATGTATCTGAATGTATTAAGATATTTATATCTACTGGTGGTTGATAAATACAGAGGCGTCACCATATAAAAAAACATAGTGGAATATTATTTTGCGTCTACATTTTACCCGAGCGAAGCCGGGTTTTCGTCTAGTACATTCATATTTTGAGTCTTAATGCTTAACCCGATAGAGTGGAAAGTTACGTCATACATATATTTGCAGGGCCGCGTTTCATAAAACTATGTACAGTCGACAGCACGTCAATCTTCACATTTTAGTTGCAAATTCGCCCGTAACGCAATGGAGTAGAGTGCATGGGTGTATAGTATGATGTGCTGTCGACTGTACAATTCATAGGTAGTATGCATATCGTAGCTGATTCGTACTTGTAAATCTGCAGTGGGAAAACCATTGTGGTGTGCATTCTACAGAATTTTGTTAATACTCTATTCTAGAAGCAGCATTATAAGATAACACTGCATGACATGTGGTGACCACATTGTGGACTGTTCATTGTTCAAGTTCAAGTTCAATCGTTTATTGCTTCATGTGGTACATATTTCGTGAGTTAAGAACCAGAGTAGCGAAAGGGCAAAAATTGTAAAAAAAATTTTTTTCGCCATTCGCTTTTAAATCCTTCGTATTTTTATGTGCCAAAAAACTGGATCGATATTGTGAGTCGATTGCTTAGTACAAAAAAAAACGTATCCAAAAAAATTATTTTTGTTTACTGCCAAAATGAAGTTTGTCTGCTTGCAATAATTTTGACTTTTTTTAAATTTTTGCCCTTACGCTACTCTGGTTCTTAACCCACGATTTGGTCTTATAAATAGTGTAGTCCGCAACATGAGAACTGTGAGCAATACAGTTGCTTATACAGTCATACAGACATACAGTACCTAACCAACGTTTTTGTTGCAACATCGCTCGTAACGTTATTGAGTAAAGTGCACTCGTGTGAAGACAGCAGATCAACCTTCACGTTTTCGTGGCAGAGTCGCCCATAAGGTAAGTAGGTACCTACCTAGATTAATAAAGTGCGACTTTAAGTACAGTTGACAGCACGTCCATCTATGTTTGTTGAAAAGTCGTCCTTAACGAACAGCCCTTATATTACGTAACTTTCCACTCTATTGGGTTAAGCATTTAGACAACTCGAAAGAGTCAAAATGAGAATGTACCTATATGAGAGTTCGGAGTAGGAGTATGAGATACCTACTGGGAAAAAAGTCCCAGAATATAACAGAACAGTGTGACCTAAGGTGGTGTGACATACCGGGAACAAAGAGGCTAAATCAGACAACTTCATACAGTGGAGTCTTACGTAATTGCACCCCTGATTAGTCCTCGTATGTAAGGATCGATTTTATTGTTTGAAAGTATGGTCGAGGGTCTTAGAATAATAACTAAAGCTTTAGTTATTATTATAGTTATTATTCTGAGTCGAGAGTAGGTACTCACGGCTGACGTTTCTTAAGTTTAAGTAAGAAATTATGGTAGTATTTCAATATCTTTCTGAACGGAAAGTTAGTATTACTGTGAGTTGATATCATTTTGGCAACAAGACTATTTAAGTTTCGACTGTAATTTGGCTCCAATTTAAAATAACTACCTGTACAAAGTTATATCATTAAAATGTAATGACATGTATATTAGTCAACATAGAAAATAATAATTGTGACGGATGACGTAAACAGTATCATTGAGGACAGCTGCTCGGACAGCTAAGAAAAAGTTCTTCCAGATAAAAGAGCGTGAGTGAACGTTACGTACTTAGATATTTACTTCGTGAAATTCTCAATTGTGAGTGCTTAGTGCGAGTTTTTTTAACTACTCGATCGCAAACGCTCTCACTATCGAGAGTGAATGAAAAAACTCAGTATAAGCACTCAGAGTTTTGTCATTCACTTTCGATAGCGAGAGCGTTTGCGATTTGCATAGGAGTGACAAAGAGACAACTAGATGGCGCGCTTTGTCACTCCTATGCAAATCGCAAGCGCTCTCACTATCGAAAGTGAATGACAAAACTCAGTATACGCACTCAGTATACGCCATATACTTATCTATGGTGTACGCACTCAGGCCCTAACTTTCTAAGAGCAGATTCTGCTCTTTTCTAGCCGGGCCATCGCACTGCGTGAAGGATGTGTGTGGTATAAAATCAATAAAGGAAAAAGCTACACTAAGCACTCAGTACTATAATACCTACTAGGTACAGTGGACAGCACATCATTATATACATTCATCCACTCTACTCCGTTGCATTACGGGCGATTTTGCAACTAAAATGTAAAGGTTGACGTGGTGTCGACTGGCGCCACCAAGTTGTCTGTTCAGGTGGCCAAAATTGTAACTAACTAATAGTAAATCCTGTTCTCCATTTTTTGTTTCATTTATTCACTTACTAAAGATTTATAGATAAATTTTTATTAAAATTGAAAGACAGGTTAAAATAATCTCATTTCTCTAAGTAAATTTCTTAAATGTTACTATTAAATTCTCCACTAGCGCCGCTATCAACTGAACAGATAAGATGCGTACCGTAGAGAGAGTTCTACTCTATCAACGAATACACACAAGTCGTTTGCAAGTCGAGCCCATAGATTACTATGGTCGAGCCAGAGTGTGTTCGCGACGCACAGTGGTTCCATATTAAAAATCAGTGGACATAGGACCGAAAGTTAAGGTAGCGATCTGGTTTTTTTTTCTAAGCCAGCTAACATTAATACAAACATCTTTTACTCTTTCGTATTTTTCCTTAAAACGCATTGTTTGCGAGAAAAAAAAAAACTTTCTTTTTTGTATGGAGAAAATTACATTTTTTTTTTTCTTGCAATGTTTTAAATTGGTCAAGTTTTAGCTTAGATTATCTTATACTCTAAGCAAATGTGAACATATAAAAAAATAAATCATACGCAGCCACTTGCAGCTTTGTGACAAGAAACCTAAAATTGTTTCCTATATTTCGCCAACGTTGGTTGAAAATCTGATGGGGTGTTTTTGGTGGGGGTATAAAAACATGATCTTAGAAACTTCTAATATAATATAATAATTCCATAAAGTTAATATTTTTAGCGTAACGCACTTTTTGGTGGTTTTTGGCAATGTACATAAAATACCACGTGAGAAATAAAATGAATCATCTGCATTCCTCAGTCTTACATTAATTAGTGCTCGCGAGCTTCTCACCTAATTGCGCTCCTTGCATTCCATATAAATAGAATGCAAGGAGCACGATAAGGTTAGGTGATTAATGATTTGGCTTCATTAATATAATATAATTTTCATTAAAATTGAAAAACGGGTTAAAATTTTCTCATTTTTCTTGGTAAATTTCTTAAATGTTACCATTTTTAAGCGATGATGGCTTATCTGATCAACTTACATCTGCGTGGTTTGAGTTTTATCCAACTAGCTAGTGCAGAAACGGCTGCCTGCCAAAATGTATTTAGTATGTAATGTATAAAATCGCTCGTAGCTCAACGATCACGAATGTTAAGCAACATAGGGCGCGTTCAGTGCATGGATGGGTGACCGTCTATGACTAACGCTAGTGGCATTTTTCCGAGCAGTTCCGTGTTTCGCAAGGCACGTTGAGCAGTTGGTGCCGGCTGCCGTCGATAGATGGCAGTCGTTAAGCCAAGTCAGAGGCCTTAGGGCGGCTTGAAAACTTCGGACAGTAAGACCAGCCACTAATTTTACAAGCCTCCACCAATCCGGACTAGGCCGCCGTGATGGAGTATGGTCTATACCTTCCTCAGGGAAGAGACCCGTGCCCCTCGGTGGGAACATAATGGGTTGATGATGAATGTATGGAAAGTAAGCAGTCTATAAGTTCTGTAGGGCACAGGCTCTCTCTCGGAAAGAGGCTATGGGTTACTACTAAATTCTCCACTAGCGCCGCTATCAACTGAACAGATAATATGGTGGCACTATATATCGATGTGTTTGACAGATGTAGTTGACAGGCCATTGGTAGATTTTCACAGAATAACTTCTACAGACGATTTAACATGTGACGTCACCATAGAGGTCAAATGAAGGGCATCTAAATATTATTATTTACCCAAAATAAGGCTCATCTTTTAAGATAAAAATCGCTTACATTAAAAGTATTGTAGTTTGGATGCTAAGCTCGAAATGGTTTTCGATTGAGTCAGTTCACTTTTTTTTATCCCGAATCCAACTGCTGCTACTTGATGAAGTAAACCAGAATTTTGAAGAAAAAGAATTGATGACGATGGATTCTGAAAATATACCAGATCCTTTAGCGTGACAAGGCTCCAAACGAGTTCTATATTAGACAGTCTTGTCAGGACTACAAAAGGCTTTTTTCGGGGCGACACATTTTAACGAATAAAGCGAAATCACTAATCACTCCATATTTATGTAAAATACGAGGAGCGCAATTAGGTGAGAAGCCCGCGAGCACTAATTAATGTAAGACTGAGGAATGCAGATGATTCATTTTATTTCTCACGTGGTATTTCATGTACATTGCCAAAAACCACCAAAAAGTGCGTTACGCTAAAAATATTAACTTTATGGAATTATTATATTATATTAGAAGTTTCTAAGATCTTGTTTTTATACCCCCACCAAAAACACCCCATCAGATTTTCAACCAATGTTGGCGAAATATAGGAAACAATTTTAGGTTTCTTGTCACATCCTTAACTTGCAAAGCTGCAAGTGGCTGCGTATGATTTATTTTTTTATATGTTCACATTAGCTTAGAGTGTAAGATAATCTTAGCTAAAACTTGACCAATTTAAAACATTGCAAGAAAAAAAATAAAATGTAATTTTCTCCATACAAAAAAGAAAGAGTATTTATTTTTCTCGAAAACAATGCGTTTTAAGGAAAAATACGAAAGAGTAAAAGATGTTTGTATTAATGTTAGCTGGCTTAGAAAAAAAACCAGATCGCTACCTTAACTTTCGGTCCTATGTCCACTGATTTTTAATATGGAACCACTGTGCGACGGGTCGCGACCATAGTGCTTGATAATTTTATTCTGTGAAAACTGTCAATGTCAAAGTAATCAATCACAGACAGAATCACAGAGTACATTATTACTGGGAATACTAATCAATAGTCATCACAGACGATATAGGGATATAGTCATCTTCCTTCTCAGTCTGAGTAGGTCTGTGACGAATCCTATTTATTTGTAAACAAAATCATCATGAAAAAGAAAACTGCTTGCCATTAGTTACTACTTTACCGAAAGCTATGTACGAAAATACCTGAAATTAACTACTATATCCAAGAACGATTAATACCCTCTTTTTTTGAGGTTATATGATTATCTAACCTCAAAATCTCTACATAATAATTTTACAAAATGATCCACAAATGGTTCTATAAATACATTCGACGCCGCACCAACCCAATCCCTGAAGATAAAGCGTTACTATGGAAGAGGCGACTCAGTATTGCTTATGGTCTTATCGCCTGGAATGCGTTTGGCTTGGTTGTATACATGGCCTTTCAAGGCAAGTCCGATTGGGCTCATTTCTACGGACTCAAGAGTGATGACGAAAAACAAATGCCTCCAGGTATTTACCTAGTCTGTAGCTATAAGTTAATAGAGTTTTGATTGTGAAGGAAAGATACTTGGGTATGAGAAATTGACTAAACTTATAAAGAATATTCTGTCTATCTGCTATAAGGTTGTCTGGAAGAGATCGCTCTAAGCGATAAGACCGCCAATTGTGTACCATTTAGACATAAGGAAATTACAATAACTCTGTATTATGGTTGAGCAATAAAGTGTTATCTATCTATCTATCTATCTTAATATAAAGTGGTCGCAGACCCATCAGAATCGAGTAGCAACTTCACCTATGTCAACAGAACATTGACTTTAACATTAACCCATAACAGAATTATATATTAGACTAGCTGTGCTGCCCGCGGTTCATTAGGGAAAATAAATTGTGTATAATAGCAAGGAGAATTAATAGTAAACTATTTTTTGAAAAAGTTATGTACAAAGTTCCCCATACATTATCCAGGAATTCATTTTAATCGATTTTCCCATGGGAATAAGATATTTTTCTGCAGTAAAACGTTGCTTATGTGTTAATCCAGGGTGTCAGCTAACTCCATACCAAATTTTATTAAAATCGCTCCAGCCGTTTAGACATGAAGAAGTAACAAACATACACACTCACAAACTTTCGCCTTTATATGATTATATAATTAACAACTTCTAAATATGTATTAGAAGTTTTCATATTACATATTACTGGTAAACTGTCTGTTTATCTTTTTTTTTCTTAAACCTTCTCTAGCACAACCCCTTTCTCTTTCCGCATCACCCATGGTTAGCTGAACAAAATTGAGCTCACCTTTCACCATCATCATCAACAGGCTATACTAGTCCACTGCTGGACATAGCCCTCCCCTAATGAGTGCCAAAGCGCCCTGTATTCAGCTTGCCGCATCCAGCATGTACCTGGAGTTTCACTTCATTTGCAAGCTCACCTTTGTGCAGATCTAGAAAGAATTTTCAAATCAAAATAATTGAGTTGAGTACATGATGTAATAAATTGTTGTGGTTCATTTGCTGCCGACTACAGTTAGTAGGGGGACAATGTGAGATGCTGAAAAATAAATTACAGTTGTTTGTAAGTAAAGTATTATCTTTATATGGGCTTACCATAGATCCACTCTGCTTAAAGCAGTGAAAGTGCATTAATGGTTTGGTGAATAAAGTATGGGGTGCATTTTTGCCTCAGATTTGAGGAGTCTGTTCAATTCTGGCATGAACCAAATATTTTGGTTTTTAAGTTACATTAGCTATGAATTTCTTGTAGCAATACCATTCACAGACAGTAAAGAAACACATCATGGGGAAACCCAAGTGTCTTAGATGTTCACATACCTGTGGTATGTGACTTGACATGTACTATTGCCTAACTACAAGGCTAAGAGCGGAAATCACAGTTTTAACCTTACTGACGCTGCCATTTCAGAGTGTAACAGTAGAGTGAAGAAATACAGGGGAAAATATGTTATTATATGAAGTGCAATATATGTGTAACATACTTTGTTTTATTGCAGGAAAGGCGTGGGCGCAAACGCTAGGGATCCAAAATGCCAAAGTTTACAGAATATCTGGTTTACAGAAAGTGGATCAATATGAAATAGTTGATGGCAAAGAAGTGCGTCAGCCAAAACCAAGTAGAGAAGATGAAGAATTATTGAAAGACTAAAATGTTGTAGGCAGACAAATTACTTTAGATAAGTAGGTAACTAGGTACTTAAATAAATTATTAAAAAAAAAAATATTTTTATGATTGAATAATTTATTCTTATGTGTATAAGGCACAATACATTTGTATAGGAAGATGATTTCGTGATTTATAGAGATTGACCATATCTTAAAACTATTTGATCACAGCTCAATAAGGCATAGTCTTGTTTACTTAACAATTAGAATGAGCATGGCATTGTATCCCACGCCTTCGCCTTTCTATCTCTTGGACAAGGGCTGACCTGAAAACAAATAAATAGATTCATAAGTTTGGTTAGCTGTTGGATTTTTGTAGGGGTCTTTCTGCTGGTATTCTCAAATTATTATTTCATAGGAGGAAGCCCATTCAATGTTGACGCAATTTTGAGACATTAGACAATCAGAGAGTGTAAATATGATGCATCAGTCAACTTCACAACAGCTTAGAAAGTTTTTATGAATTAGCCACTAAGCAAACATTGAGACCGTCACAACTTCCATTAATTTAAAGCTTATACGGAAACAGTCCTGTTAATCAAGCCAGAAATTTTATGTAATTTTCATGTTGGGTAGATCAAGGTTTTTTATTTTTTGTATAGCATTATGTATCGTAAAAATTTTAGCTCGACATCCGTAACTGTATGTGGCGACATTTAATAGAGGTACAAGAAGTCGCGAAAATCACGTACAATCCTGATATTGACAGATCAGCGAAACTTGGATTAAGTATTACCGCAAATAATTATGAAGTAGCGTAAGCTGTAATGTAATCGAAATACAATACAAATAAATGATGTGTCAAGCTTGCTGACATTTCCAGTCGATTTTCTCAGAAAGGATTTCGTCACAAAAACTGATAGAGAACAGACACAAAATTATGTTCCATTCTAGTGCAGGTTTTGTTGAGACAAATTTAGAGAGCAATCCAGCTTGCTAAGTTGAAACTAGGGTTGTTGAGGAACTTGTTATGAGGAAGAGGAAATTTTAAAGTCGATTTTGAGGAAGAGGATGAGGATGAGGAATCTGGCAGACTAAGAGGAAGAGGATGAGGAAGAGGATGCTAAAGACGAAGAACAAAATAACATTACGTAGATTACGCCAGTATTGAACTTCTTTACCTACATGTTTCCATCTCTGTCTTCCTTTAACTTTTTAATACGGCGAGACTTCTCTCTCTCTCTCAAACACATTTCGTTTCAACAAAACTTATAACTCTCCTTCGTCTTAAATTCCTTATGAGGAAGAGGAAGAGGATGAGGAACCTCAAAAATATGAGGAAATTCCTCATTTTGAGGAAGAGGAAGAGGAATCCTCATCAACCCTAGTTGAAACATATAGCTACCATTGCAGAGAGATGGTCTCACTGGTAATGCGCGTATTTCATGACGACTAGCTGCAGCTCCTGCTTGTAAAGCCGAGTGAGCATGGCGAAGTAGCATTCCAGCTCGTTCAAATGGAACATGTTCCGGCTTAGCTTGTGTTGTTAAAGAAGGAGGGAGAGAGTTGCTCACCAGTACTGCTTGTACTTTATGATGATTAGCTGCAGCTTCTAATTCTAGAGCCGCGTGAACAAAGTAGCGGTCCAGTTCGTTTCGTTACAATTATGTTTTTTTTCGCTGCCTTTTTCTCCACTACAGACGGCCCCAAGGCAGCGGCTAACATTATACATAACTGTATGTACATTGACATTCAACAAGCAGAATGTAAATTCTTTACGTTGAAATAAATTTTTGAATTTTTTTATGATCCACCGCAGCTTGTGTTTAGAAAGAATGAGGGGGAGAGTTGCTCACCGATACTGCTCGTACTTCATGACGACTAGCTGCAGTTCCTGCTTGTAAAGGCGAGTGAGCATGGCGGAGTAACAGTCCAGCTCGCTCAGACGGAACATATTCCAGCGCAGCTTGTGGTCAAGTTCTTGGTCCGCTGTGGACAAGAATAGTACATTGTTCACCGAGAGGAGAAAGTGACCGATTACCGTCGAGGGTGTCGTTTGAAGCCCGAGCCGTAGGCGAGGGCTTTAAAACACCTGAGATCGGGAATCGCTGTTTCTCTCGAGTGATACATAGTGCTTTATACTACACCTACAAGGAAAATAAAAAACGAAATCTTTACTAATTGAAATTTATATTGAAATTGTTGCTAGTGGCCAGTGTCATTTTGCGAACTTGGAGATAAAAACTCACTGTAAAAACTTTTTGGCTTTTGATATTTAGGTTACCGGCGCATAGTCTTACCCAAAATTAAAAAAGAAAAACCACGTAAGAAATGGATTTTCATACACTTTTCTCTCCCGCTCAGATGCGTTTTCTCCCCGCATATTTGTTCAATATGCAATAACGTACTTTCTACCGTAAATTTGATAAAGTATCAAGGTACTTTCCAAGCAGGTGTAGTATAAAGTCCGTTTTTTAACCCTTTATAAGGCAGAGCTAGTCTTAAATTTTCATTGGTTTTGGACTCTATGTCAATGCAAAAAATTATTAACACTGTGTAATAAGTCTATAGTATACTTGAAACCACAATCCCGGCACGCCGCAGTGTTTTAAGAAGTGAACAGTCGAGTTATTTAAAAGTGATTGTGAAGGGATTTACCACTGACCAGACGTTGTCGCGCCTGCTCTGTTGGGTGAATTTATGACAATCGTGGCGTTTTGCATGAATCAACCGAATAAACAGGTCAGGATGTTTAAAAAACTTATGGAATAGTAACTATGTATTTCCCACTTTCGTGCTTCGCACGGCACGTTATATAGTTGGTGCCGGCTGCCGTCGATAGACGGCAGTCGTTAAGCCAAGTCAGAGGCCTTACGGCGGCTTGAAAACTTCTGACAGTAAGACCAGCTACTAGCCTTACAAGCCTCCACCCTCTCCTCTACCTCTACGTGGAGTATAGCCTACACCTTCCTCAGGGGAGAGACCCGTGCCCCTCGGTGGGGACACGATGGGTTGATGATTACTTCCCACTAATATTTATAAACTAGCTTTCGCGCGCGACTCCGTCCGCGTGGACTTTAGTTCAAAATTTTGCAACCCCGTTCACTCCCTTAAGGGTTAAATTTAGAAAAAACGGCGAAACACGTGTTCAATTAATTGTGTTGAAGAGTATTTATTTCAAGTTTCAAGAAAATCAGACAACATTTTTTATACCTCCCATACAAATTTTGGCAACCCTTTTCGCCCCTCTAGGGGTTGAATTTCAAAAAATCCGTTTTTATTCCTTGCCGACATTATATATAGATCCTCTGTGCAAAATTTCAGCTTCCTAGGTCAAACGGCTTGGGCTGGGCGTTGATGAGTGAGTCAGTCAGTCAGTCAGGACTTTGAATTTTATTTATATAGCATAGGAATCACAAATATCATAAGCTAGATTAACACATCATACTGAAAACCTTATATTTTACGAAAAAAAAATGGGATCAAAACATTAATGCAAAAACTTATTTGTTTCTTCACAAATTAAGAACAAAGTAGTTATCTATGATGAGTTTCTACTCAATTTTTAAAGTTTAAATTTACAAATAACTTTAAATAAATTTAATGACAACAAAATTAAGAATGTGGTGGAGAAGAAGGTGGTGGTGGCGTAGTGGGGTTGACCCTTGCTTCTCGATCTTGAGAGTCTGGGTTCGAACCATGCATGTACCAATGACTTTTAGTTACGTACATTTGTTTGTACAGCAACACCATTCGCTGATAAATTGTGCCCGGATAACGGCGACAGGCTTGCCACTTGTCACGTTTGGGACCTAATAAACTCGGCAAAACGTGGGCCCAGTTCCAGTGACTGGTGCCTCTGCCTACCCCTTCGGGGATATCGGGCGTGAGTTTATTAATTTTTTTATTATTTTAAAATTAAGAATAAAAAAAAGTAATTCCACATTAAACAAAATATATTCAACCACAATATAACCATAAGGCCTAGACAAGTTTACACATACCTTTAGAATAGACCATGAGCCAGTGCGGAATCTCCTCCAGGAGATATGGCGGCACCAGCGCCCCGGCCAGCGGGCTGACTAGATAGCACCCGCCCACCAGGCAAGGGTGGGCGTACGTCGTCTGGTTTGTCATCTCACTGCGAACGGAAGTTACATCATTGGCAACAGTCTGGCTGTACTGTACGAAATGGCAGTTTCGATGCAGTTTCCGTGCTGTCGTCACCACAGCGTCCAAACTGGCCAAGTCTCCTCCCACAAGGTACGCCATTTCTTTTTGCACTCGGTCATCTCATCGGAGAGCTGGCAGAAATCTGTCTCAGATCAAAAAAACGCTAAGTACTACTTAACTGTAGTGCTGTCTCGTCAAATTTCTCAGAAAAGAGTGTGACAGAACGTTACTTAAGTATTTACTTGGTGTAAATTCTCAATTCAGAAATCGGCCGTTAGTCTCACACTCAATCACAAAAATACAGGAAATAACTGAATATTATTAATAGGCTAGTTACCGTAAAAAATGTAATTAGTCCGTCTTTTAGATTATTCAAAAATAAGGGACACGTATGTTTTTATTTGTAAATTAGACCAAAAATGACAAAGATACAGATAGCTCATTAAAGTTACGTGTGATGTCACGCCGTGCTGCATTTTTTAGCACGGAGTGACGTCACACATAACCTTAATGGGCTATATCTGTGTTATTTTTTGTTTAATCGAAAAAACAAAAAATACGTGTCCAATATTTTTTTATAATCTAAAATACGGACTAAATAGAATTTAATTATTTTGACACGACCACGACAACGAAATCGTGGTCGCAACTATCTACTACTAAAGCACTGACTTGAAATAATAGACGCCGTGATGGGGCGTGGAGACGCGCTGCCACGGACTGGGCACGCTCTCGAGAGGATGCGTCCAGTGCGTGGTCTGCGTGTTGTGGTCCATGTAATAGCGGCGCCCGCGCAGCGTGCGGTCCGCCGACCAGCCCGGCGGCAGCGGCAGTTCGCACTCCTCCGACCCTGAGACGAAATAAATCACACTAATATTATAAACGTGAAAGTTTGTGTGTGTGTTTATATGTTTGTCAGTCTTTAGCGCTGAAACGGCTGGACGGATTTTAATAAAATTTGGTATGGAGTTAGCCGATACCCTGGATTAAAACATAGGCTACGTTTTACCGCGGGGAAATATCTTATTCCTACGGGAAAATCGATGAACCGCGGGTAACACCGCGGGGCACAGCTAGTAATATATAAAAATCTCGTGAGTACAGTTGCAGAAATAGACTAATATAGTTCAAGCAACAAGAGAAGGATAGAATAGACTATTATCTATTTACAACATTTTACTTTATTTGTACCTGCATGTCTGTTTTATTTCTAAACTGTAATAGCTTGGTATTATGTAAAAATAATGTAAACAGAAAGCTTACTCGAAATCTCACATACACATAAAATGTCATGACCATACATCCTACTCTCGTGTCACTCACAGTGTATGTTGTAGAACTCCTCCGAAACGGCTTCACCGAGTTGAATGATTTCTTTTTTGTGTATATTTGGTAGGTTTTGAAATATGACGTAGGCTAATTAATATGGCAAAACAACGTTTGCCGAGTCGGCTAGTAAGTAAATAAAATATTGCTTTCCTAGGCTGTCCCGGCAAACTTCGTGCCGCCTAATTTTTCATAATTTTTTAAATTATTATCTCACCACTCCAACATTCCCTGAAACTCCGTAAGTATAAAAACGCAAAAATTAAAATTAGCCAAATCGGTCCAGCCGTTCTCGAGTTTTAGTAAGACTAACCAACAGCAATTAATTTTTATGTATAGGATTAAGAAATTTCACAATTTATTAAAGGGTATAAATCCCGTACCAGGTTAAAATCTCTTTCAATTACAGAAAAATATATACAGCCGAAATCAGACGCTGTTTTGGCTTACAATTTGCAACTTGCTCTCCGGATAAGACCGGTGTAATAAATCTGAATATCAACAATGCTTGCTTCAAGAGAATGGCGAGTGAAATTGCATTTTTACATAATTTTCCATACTGTGTGAATGAGGAGCGGAATAAAAAACCGGCCAAGTGCGAGTCAGGCGAGTCTGAAGGGCTCCGTACGATTATCTATACAACATTTGAATATTTCAAGCTTCTACCTGTTGCCGTGATTATTATCAGGCAATAGATGGCAAAAAATCACGATTGTTGTATGGGAGCACCGCAAAATTTTTATTTTCTTGTTTTTAGTATTTGTTGTTATAGTGGCAACAGACATACATCATCTGTGAAAATTTGCCACTGTCTAGCTATCACGGTTCACGAGACCGACGGACAGTGGGGTTTTATAATAGGGTACCTTACCCTATTTTAAAAACTTTTCTTCTGAAACAGATCGTTCTAAAACCAATTTAAAATTCTGTTTATTCAATCTGTGGCTACATCTTTTTCTTGTAAAATCTCCACAGCAGAATATTTTAAATTTTTTTCTGACTTTCTGCAGTGTTTTAAGAAATAGTTTTTATTAAATAAGACAGTTTGTCTTTTGATTGAAATTATATACCTTGGTTGGTCGAAATGATCGTTCTAAAACCAATTTAAAATTCTGTTTACTCAATCTGTGGCTACATCTTTTTCTTGTAAAATCTCCACAGCAGAATATTTTAAAATTTTTTCTGACTTTCTGCAGTGTTTTAAGAAATACTTTTTATTAAATAAGACAGTTTGTCTTTTGATTGAAATTATGTACCTTGGTTGGTCGAAATGATCGTTCTAAAACCAATTTAAAATTCTGTTTACTCAATCTGTGGCTACATCTTTTTCTTGTAAAATCTCCACAGCAGAATATTGTAAAATTTTTTCTGACTTTCTGCAGTGTTTTAAGAAATAGTTTTTATTAAATAAGACAGTTTGTCTTTTGATTGAAATTATGTACCTTGGTTGGTCGAAATGATCGTTCTTTTAAAATTCTGTTTACTCAATCTGTGGCTACATCTTTTTCTTGTAAAATCTCCACAGCAGAATATTTTAAATTTTTTTCTGACTTTCTGCAGTGTTTTAAGAAATAGTTTTTATTAAATAAGACAGTTTGTCTTTTGATTGAAATTATGTACCTTGGTTGGTCGAAATGATCGTTCTAAAACCAATTTAAAATTCTGTTTACTCAATCTGTGGCTACATCTTTTTCTTGTAAAATCTCCACAGCAGAATATTGTAAATTTTTTTCTGACTTTCTGCAGTGTTTTTAGAAATAGTTTTTATTAAATAAGACAGTTTGTCTTTTGATTGAAATTATGTACCTTGGTTGGTCGAAATGATCGTGCTGCCTTGTGTGGCGTTGTGATACGGGATCGCTGCGTTGACGTAGTTGGAATATATTGGCGAAGACTGGCTGCTGGTTGGGTAAGCTGAAAAGAAACGTTGCCCATTGCGGATTCACATGTGTAATAAATGTAAAAACATTTTAGTGATTCGTTAGGCATTTGCACTTCCAAACCTAATCAACCAAATCAAACCAAAACCAAACCTAAGACCTCTCGCATGGTAACCAGATGCGCTAACCGCTACGGCACAGAGGTGGTCAAAGTGTAAAGCACGGAGTGCTTATACTGAGTTTGTTCATTCACTTTCGATAGCGAGAGCGTTTGCAGTTTGCATAGGAGTGACAAAGCGCGCCACCTAGTTGTCTCTTTGTCACTCCTATGCAAATCGCAAACGCTCTCGCTATCGAAAGTGAATGAAAAAACTCAGTATACGCACTCAGATAAAAGTGTGAGCACAGTCAGGTGAGAGTTTTATGTGTTTAAGTAGAATATCCAATTGTACTGTATCTTTTTTATGTTTTGTATGTGATCTCCTGGTACAATAAAGAATATTCTTATCTTATCTTATCCGGTTCAAAAATGTTTTCGAAGTGTGTAAACGCGGGACTAACGGTCGTGTAGACGCAGGGAGTGCGGCGAGGGCGGGTGTAGACGTGGCGTGAGGCTGAGGCTAGAGGCGAGGTGCGGCGCGCTCGGCTCGCGGGACCCGTACTGTTGCTGCCGTTGCTGCTGGACCTGGGAGACAATGAGCCGTTTTCAGAAGAACTAAAAAAATAATAATAATATGGCTGTCAAAGGAATGCAATTTTGGACCTCAGCCCAATAGCCATTTGTGATACATCATAAAATAGGTCTCAGCGAGCTGAACAAAAGTTACTATGACGCCAACAGCCAAATGTTTGTCCTTTCGGAGTTATATAGTATTGAAAAAAAAACTAACATTTTCAACAAAATATAACTCCGAAACGACAAACATTTGGCTATTGACGTAGTAGTAACTTTTGTTCAGCTCGCTGAGACCTATTTTATGATGTATCACAAATGGCTATTGGGCTGAGGTCCAAAAATGCATTCCTTTGACAGCCGTATTTTTTTTTTTTAGTTCTTCTGAAAACGGCTCATAGGCTATGAACCGATTTCTGAAAGCCATCTCATATTGTGTAAAAACCCGAGTTTGTCTTAGTCGCTAGTCGCAGCCGCGACTGAAACAAACTCATAGAAATGTACGTAGCAAGCCACGCGGTTGACGCCCCGTCGTTCGAGCCGCGCGATTTTTCGCGCGGGCGAATTGCCCCGTGGCCAGGCGGTTAGGCGTAGGGCAAGCAAGAGGGTACCTAGTGTGTAGGGCGCTTCAAATATCTTTTTTGTATTTACTTACCTAGCATTTAAGAGTAATTAAAATTGTAAAACCAAGAGCATCTGCCAACAAACTGTTATGGAGTTTGGCAGAAACCAACTTCTGTATTTTACTGTATATTTTTATGAATAAACGTCTTCAATCAATCAATAAAAAAAACAGTAATTATTTTTACGTATTCGTATAAATTATCTGTCTAAAAAACCGCTTCAAGGCATTTTAACTAAAAAAACAATTATGATTTTGTAAAAAAACACAAGATAAAATTAGATAATTTGTATCTGCCGCCATTGTATCGAAAACGGCCTGGATTGGCCGTTTATTTATTTATTTTATTAAGAACACAAAACAGGTTAAAGACACATTTTCGCAATTTATTAATTATTAATTCTATGACCCTAAACTTGTGAACCTAGCATGCATTTAGACTACTTGTAATTCGGATTAATCCTAACTAAATTTATTTTTAATTTTATTAATTTACTATATTTACTCAGGGCGCTCTGAGAACGCCACGCACAGCCTTTATAAGACGAAAAATTTCTGAAAAATATCAATGTCCACATCTTTGTTATCTGCCACCAGGTCGTTGTAAGTGCTGTTGTTTCTATGATGACGTCACATGTTAGTATAAATGGCGTCTGTCATTCATTCTTTCTTACGTTTATTGGTTGGTTTACCTACGGGAAGTTACGTCATAATTCCTGTGCGACGGCATATTGCCTAATATAGCGTTTTGGCGCCTTATTTGAAAAGTAAATTTTCGTTTGCCTAATTTATGAAAGAATTTAAAATGACCACTTTCTGAGGACTCCATGAACACCACCAAACTATATGAGATGGCTTTCAGAAATCGGTCAAATAGCTTTAAGCTATATTAGTAACTCGGATGCGAGTCAACTACAAATTCTCACAACAACTCATCGCCGCCACGGACGCGAGCTAGACGCTTTGATTTGGCCAAGCCTTAAGGGGGATTGACTAGTCATGGAGATCTCGCAGCACGACCTATTGGCAGACCACCTATGAAAGAGCCTGATGGCTACTAGGGCGGAGGCCAAATGAAGAGGCATATGTTAATCTAAGAGTGGTCAAACAAATGCTGAAATATAATAACATTTTTAGACCAAGATTAAACACATTAAACATTTAAATACATTGCTTATGGCCCCACACTAGGATACCCTGTGTCGTGGTAACCAGAAACAGCGACATCACAATCATGTAACAAAACATCCGAGTTTTTTTTGTCCCCAGCCGGGGTTCGAACCCGGGACCTCCCGTATGGTAGATATTATCTTTTGATCTCTTTAATGACATAACATAACATTTACATACAGGCACATACAATGCTTCTAGCCCCACATTAGGATACCCTGTGTGCTGGGACCCAGAAACAGCGACGTCACAAACATGTAAACATCTAAGACCTGGGTTTCTTTTTTTTTGTCCCCAGCCGGGATTCGAACCCGGGACCTCTCGCATGGTAGGCAGATTCGCTAACCGCTCCGTCACAGAGGTCGCCAAGTTTAAGAGAAGTTTTGTAGCTTAGCTGTCGCCCACCTGCTGTTGATTCTGGTAGATAGGGTCCTCGGGCTGCTGAGGCTGCTGCCGGTAGAACCTGTGGCTAGTCTGGCGGCTGAATGAGCCATCTATCTCGTTCAGGGTCGACTGGGAAGTCTAGGGTGAAAGAGATTTTGTCAAATAAGCATCATATTAACACATCATAAGTTCGGTAGTTGACACGACAAACAATAAATTATAATTATTTGATATGCTCGATTAAAACAAAAATTAAAAAATATTTCGGAAAATGTATTTCTTTTAGTCAATTACTAGATATTACAATTTTTAAATAGATGAAACATAAAAAGAGTACTCTGAAATATGACGTCATAATCCGGTATTTTCATACAAAATTCCGTTTTAAAAGTAACTTATTTGACATTTTGTCAATTGCGATATTGAAGGTTAAAAATTATTTATTGCACAATAAAACATTACATAGGCGAGCTCAATACATTTTGGGGTTCCAAACCTGAAAAGGAAAAAACGGAACCCTTATAGGATCACTTCGTTGTCCGTCCGTCCGTGTGTCTCTTTATCTCGAAAACGAGTTAAAATTATCGTAAAATTAACGTAAAAAAAAGATACGGCCGCCAAAAAACTCAAGGCAATTTTTCGACACTCAAGGGAATCAAATTTAATTTAAAAAAAAAGGTACCTAATACGTTCTGTTCAAGGCAAAGCTGCATAATAATATAAACAATTCTCTTCTGTGCCTGAACTAGGTTCTAGACCTGTATCTCAGGCAACAGTGCTCTTCATGCTCTTCATTTGATCTCCGTTGACCTACAACTATGAAATTTGGCACAAATATCGTCTTAGGGCCCTGCCTCACCGGGACGCCTTGGCCACGTCGCCAGCGACCGTATCCAAGCAGTTAATATTGAAATAATTGTGCCTATCTTACTTGGCGGCGGTCTGGCAACGTCGCCATTCAATACAAAGTGCTTGGATACGTAGCTGGCGACGTGGCCATGGCGTCCTAGTGAGGCAGGGCACTACTACAAATACAGAATAAAACTGAAAACGATACATTTGTAATTAGATCATAATAAAATTAGTCTTTTTGAAGTACGGGAAAAGTTCGGAAAAAACTGTGCGACTCGATTCCTAAACTATTTATAATAAATTATGTTATTACCTACATACGGAACCCTCGCTTGGTGAGTCCGACTCGCATTTGTCCGGTTTCATTAGAAACTAGGGTTAATAACCTAGGATTTTATTAAGCAGCCCAAAATTTCTTGCAGCCTCTCCTACAGCCTAAATTAGGCTGTAGGAGAATAACAGAGTTGGTTCTAAAAATATCTTTACAGTAGAAGGTTGATTATCGGAATGTCAGTCATCGGAACAACCGCTTAACCGAACTGGCAATGAACGTCAAAATTTAGAAACAGCTATTTATTACTATACACACTGTCCAATACAATTACAATAAATGTGGCTGAAATTATTATAAATATGGTTTTTGTTGGTAAATAGGCAAATAAACTAGTTATTATAGTGATGTTGATTATCTGAATACTGATTTTCTAAACACCCACATACTCCAATTAGTTCAGATAATCAATATTTTGCTGTATAATACTTTTTGCAAATATTATAAAAGAATACAAGATATTTTCTATTGGTGGCACTACACCAATGGACGACTAGGTGACCTACTAATTAGGTTGATTATTACTACAGAACGTGGGAGCAGATCACACAAAGCTGTCTCTCAATAGGTCTTACCAAGTTAGAATCTAGATGGAACTGAGAATTGTAATTGCTTGATGAGCTGCTGCCATCACAGTGTGTTGAAAGGCTGGCAAACCTGCAAATGAGACGCAACATAAACATCAGTGCAATGACATTAAACATGATTTGGGACTAAATGGATGTATTTTGGATCACATTGGCTATGGGCATGTCATAAGACTTCTTTGGATTTTAGTCAAATTAAAAAAACATGACAAAACAAATATTCAGACTTCTGATTTATGTTCAAGTTAATTACTACATTTTACCAATTTTATTACCATATAAATAGGTAAGTATCCTTTATCCAAATGGCTAGTCTACAGATATTATTAATTACCTACTTTAGTGTCATACTCATTATAAAATACTATCAGGCAAAACGCCATCCAAACTAATCTGTTTTATTTACTATATATATTTTGTATTAAACCAACATAGTTATAAGACTATTACTAAGCAAAATAATAAATGTAAATAAGGACTACTTGTCTATATATACTTATAAAAGGAGAAGCTGACTGACTGACTGACTGACTGACTGACTGACTGACATATCAACGCAGGGCCTAAACTATAAGGGTTAGAAACTTGAAATTTTGCACAGAGATTCCTTTTGTAACGTAGGGGAGCACTAAGAAAGGATTTTTGAAAATTCATCCCTTAAAGTGGTAAAATGGGGGTTCAAAGTTAGTATGAAACTTTGCCGTTTTTGAAGTTATTCGAATGAAATTCAATATGAAGTTCCTTCATTAAAAGTCATGACATACACGTAAAATAGTTTTTCGACAATCATCCCTTAAGGGGGTAAAAGGGGGGTACAAAGTTGGTGTGAAACTTTGCCGTTGATGAAGTTATTCGATTGAAATTCAGTATGAAGGTCCTTCATTAAGTCATGAAAGAAGTGTAAAGTAGTCTTTCGAAAATAATCCCTTAAGGGGGTAAGAGGGTGTTGCGAAGTTAGTATGAAAGCTCTTTTGCATGTGCTAATTTAATAAGCAAAAGTATCCCTATTTTATTTGCCAACACTTTACTCAACTAAAGCCCACGCGGACGTAGTCGCGGGCAACAGCTAGTCTGAAATAAATTGATTGAATAATTGAAAAGGTTGTTAATTGCTTCCATTTCAAATTCTTGAGCAGTAATAATAATTGGCATAATTCTGAGTACTTGTCAAGGGAATTTTAATAGAGAATCAGGCTTACTGTGGAAAGTTTTATTTTTCTTTGTGTGTTCCTACCTTAATATCAACTTACCTATGAGCTAAACTAGGCACTGATTCACTGGGAGTGTATTTCCCGGCATGGCCACTCATGGTTTGAGCTTTGCCAAATTTGTTCTCATGGCTTTGGATGGCCGCGTCGGCCACCCCAACGCTGCGCGGGCGCCGGTTGTGAGCGGTCGTCCATACATTGATTACTGCAGGGGAAAGTTGTGTTGTGTAAGTAAACATGTTTTTTTTATCATTAACATATTATTGCAAAAGTCTGGTTGACTAGTTTGGCTACATACTTTTGCTGGCGCAGGTATTTGAAAGATTCATTTATAAGCCAGAGTTAAGTATAAGGACGAGACATTAGGCATTAGGTTACAAAGAGTTGCATGAATCTTGCAATTTGCTAAGTTGTGTGAGATTAGGTCTATGATACGGAACTAGTACGAATATTGATACAATTACTCAACAGTTGGAAGACATTATTTGAAGGATATCACTCATATCACGTAAAATAAATAAAGATAGTTGCTTACTCGGTAGATCAGGCGGAGTATCTTTCTTGATGTATTTACCAACTACGCCCTCATTGGTACTCTTCTGCCCTTTCCTAGATATCATTATTTTAATAGATTTAACACCAAATTTAACTAAAATCACGAATCTATTGCAAGCTTTAAAAAAGTTCACAAAATCATAGCAATAAAACAGGGCAGTCTTCACTCACTCACTTCCATTCCATTCGAATTTGGTTGGTCTTTCTTTTGACATAAAGTGAGATGGCAAATTCATCAAACAGTGACAACCACACAAGAGAGAAAGAGATAAGAGACAAACAACAGATAATAATAGACAAACAACAGTTCATTTTTTTCACAGAGTATACTAAGCTGTTAACAACTATCGTTTCAAAATCATCCACGACAAAACTGAAATAAAACAACAAAAACCCGACTGCTGAACATTAACACCTAAGGTAAGGCTTACGAAAGCAGAATAAATATATAGAATGTAAGCAATGTGACCGTTACCAAGTTACATTGCGATAGCCAACTCTCATTATAACAACCACAGAACAAAAAAAAAAGGGTAGAAATAGTGACATGACCTATCAGTAGGAAAACCAGTGTGACCAAACTCACACACACAAATCAAAAGCACACTGTGAATACCAAGCTGCCATTGGCAAATAAAGGCCATTCTGAAAAGGTCTACATCAAAAGTTCCAAGTAAAATATGAACCTTTTCAATCATATAAACAATGATCAAAATCAAATGATAATTATGAAATTAAGTTTGACATACGATCTTTGCTTTGTAGTACCGCTACTCTACATTAGATGGAACTACCGCCGCGTGTGATCGTCGAGAAGCTTTAAGCTTTATGCCGTAAAGTCGAATATTGAAAAATAACTATCTGCTATGTTGCTACTCAGGCTAAGGATGGGACATATTGCCATATCGACAAATTATAGAACTGTTTCATGAAGCGACAGTTGAAAATGAATTTGTTATGACAATGTTTCTTAATCATTTTTTTTTTTAGTATCTACATTGACAAAGTAACATAATGTATTCCCTTCTGCCAAACTGTACCACAGTTCGATGTAAATTACGCAGCCGGCTACCATATTAACTGTCCTTCTGGATGATTAGCTACGCAATGTACCTAAAATGGAATTCTCATAATCTAACCATAGTCGCTTTATGAAACGAAGCCCAGCAAACTTATCGTGTACAATTTATAGAGAATAAGAAAGCCTATCGTATATATTTTTTTAACTGTAACTTTTATTTGTCTCTTGCTTCTTGTGTGCAATAAGGAATATTCTTTTTTTTCAAGTAGCCTCGATTGCCACAGAACAGAAAAAAGAATAGAAGGAGTGACATGACCTATTAGCAGGAAAACCAGTGTGACCAAACTCACACATAAGCCAAAACCCACACTATGAATGCCAAGCTGCCATTGGTAAATAAAGGCAATGCCGAAAAGGTCTACATCATAAAAGTTCCACGTAACATATGAACCTTTTGGTGATATAAACAACGATCAAAATCAAATGATAATGATAAAATTAAGTTTGACATTAGATCTTTGTTCGTAGTACCGCTACTCTACACTAGCTGGAAGTCCCGCCGCGTCTGACCGTCGAGAAGTTTTATGTGATAGACCATAAAGTCGAAAATTAAAAAACAAGTATGTGCAATGGTGCTTCTCAGCTATGGATGGCCTATCGACAAATTATAGAATTGTTTCGTAAAGCGACAGTTGATATTTAGTTCAATTACAATTCGATGTAAATTACGCAGCCTGTTAGTATATTAACCTACCTTCTGGATGATCGGCTACGCAACGTATATGGAATTCTCATATGAAACTAACTTATAACTTAACTTAACTAACTAGCAAACTTATCGTATGTATAGTTTGTTTATTTTTTATTTATTTATTTAAAATGACATTTGCCAACGAAAGTCACGAGACTTCCCCATAGATTTATGGAGTAAGCGTTGATTAAATTATCTAGACCCCCCCAGATGATTTTACTACACGAGCACATAAAATCATCTAACTTTGAAATTATGCATGCTGGTTTAGTTTTGATGACAATACGCCAATCTATACTAATAAAAATGAGATGTTTTTTGAACTTAAACTTTCGGCACAACTCATTGTAAACATTTAGTCCGGATCTACTTACGGGTGTTGTTTTATCGGACGAGTCCGACTAGGTTTCGCTCCGATACGCAGAGCAGTGAGTGGGTGGTGAGCAGAGACGGACCTTGCGTCGTTCGGTTGCTCGTCTCAAAATGGGATGGGTAAGTTGATCCGGATTAAAAGTTTACAAAAATGACATGATACTGCAGTCAGGACCACATTCTCGCAAAGGAACTAAACAGCGTTAAGGAACATGATCAATAAATTTTGCGCAGTATCAGAAATAATTGGAACTAAAAATGTGTTAAATAATAATAATAATAATAAAAGATGATAATAAACACTTACATACAGGCACATACATTGCCCCTGGCCCCACCCTGGGATACCCTGTGTCGTGGGCACCAGAAACAACGACGTCACAAACATGTAAACATACAAGACCTGGGATTGTTTTTTGTCCCCAGCCGGAATTCGAACCCGGGATCTCTCGCATGGTAGTCAGATGCACTAACCACTGCGCCACAGAGGTCTTCAATTAAAATAAAATAACGACAATTATTTTCCCAAAGTACCTAATAAGACGCAGGTACTCTACCTAAAGTACCGATAATTATTTATTACTGCTAAGTCATAGACAAAACATTATCGATAGATTTTTATAATGTTGTGTCCCAGCTGAATTGAGTAGCATTTGAGTAGCATTCAAATGTTGACAGAAATTTGTAGAAAAGGTACACAGACTTCGACGAAAATTGAACATTATATTCCAGTAAATAAAGGTGGTTTTACATTCTCACTTTCGGATTGCTTTCCTTGTTCATGTCATTGCAAATTTAATTTCTATTAAATTAAATACAATGGAAATACTACTTACCTATGGAATGTTACGGCATGATCGGTACATTTTGGTCCCCAACTTTTATTTTTGCACTCTAACACAGCACAATAAGGCATTTTAGTAGAGTTTTCACAATTGTTTTCTTTACTAGAAGCGCACGGCAACTGAGATAAGAAAAACTGTCATAGACTACGCTTAGGCAATACATTGCTAAGTTGAGGCACGCGGGCACCGCCCACTTACGATTTCTACTCTTTTTTTTTGTTCTGTGATAACAACCGTCCTTACCACTCGTTCGCAATAATTTTGTCAGTTGGTCGATGGTAGCTCTTTGAAGCTACCATTGTTGAAGTATTGTCGCGAAGCCCTATTCTCATAATATTGGTTATCAATGTAGATATATTTACATAGGGGGAAATATAGAGCATCGCGAATGGAGAAGTTAAAAAAAATAAAAATTATCATACCCAAGTGAAGTAAGCCGGGCAGTTGGACGGCTCCTTTGCTCCGCATCAACTGTGGCCCGTTGAGCAAGGGTAACCATCCACCTCCTTTGAAATACAGTCAGATGACATCGACTGCCTCGGTGTCACCTGTAGTGGCCACTCGGGAGTATATGCTATTGTCATCTTCATAGCACATACTCCGAGCAGCATCTTAGCTATACTTCCATCACACTCACATACTCTTTCATAAAGGTTATACCAACTGTTTTACATAACCAACAAGACTGTTGGTAACCCGATGACCCTTAGCCTATATCAACGGTTGAACTCTCATTATTCGTAACATATCTTATACAACTCTGGACCTGCTGATCTTGTCTGACCCAGCAGGGCTCTTAGTGACCCCTCGACCCTCTGCCTATATCGTCGGCTGGACAGGGCATCACTCATATTCTCTCTCTTAAGTCTCTGGACCTGCTGATCTCCCTCCCGGAACCAGCAGGGCTCTTAATTACCCCTCAACCCTCTGCCTATATCATCGGCCGGGCAGGGCATCACTCATATTCTCTCTCTTAAGTCTCTGGACCTGCTAATCTCCCTCCTGGAACCAGCAGGGCTCTTAATAACCCCTCAAACCTCTGCCTATATCATCGGCTGGGGAGGGCATCACTCATATTCTCTCTCTCTTAAGTCTCTGGACCTGCTGATCTCCCTCCCGGAACCAGCAGGGCTCTTAATGACCCCACAACCCTCTGCCTATATCATCGGCCGGGCAGGGCATCACTCATCTTCTCTCTCGTAAGTCTCTTGACCTGCTGATCTCCCTCTCAATCATCGGCAAGAACCAGCAGGGCGGTTAGTGACCCCTTGACCCTCTGCCTATATCCTCGGCCGGGCAAGCCGTCACTCATTCTCTCTCGTAAGTCTCTTGGCATACCTCATTCATACACAAGCTTATTGATACTAGACAAAGAAACATAAATGGAACACCGAGAACATTTAGTTAGACTACTTAGCTTCAATTCTGGGGACCACCTCACACGAACTTCTTCCTCCTCCGTATTTTTCACACACACCACATGTTCAACACGTCCCGCGACACTCACCGATCTGTCATGGCGGCGTCTCGTGGAACCCCACTTCATCGCCTTTCCTTTTCCGGTGTTGCTATGTACATTTTTATAGGTTTCGCGATCCTTACGTCGCGACAAGACTATATTATGATTCCAATTTCAACTTAATAGTTCAGTTTTTTCCATTTTGGATAAAGTATCTTTAGAACCCTAAATTCAGCAAGTTTCATGAGTTGTCCAAAAGTTTTGGTATGGCCTATTCCATTACAAACTCACCAAAACGACAGAATAATTTCATGTTCCTTTTAACAAGTTCCGTTAAACGATAAAAATTCTGATGCAAGTTTGACAAAAAAAAGGACCTACGTACATTTTTTTACGCCATACATGTATTTCATCGGACTTTACTGAAGAATTAACTTCATATAATAAGAAGTAAAAATTGTATATGGATACAATGATTATTTATCAATTAATACTTTTATTGCACTTACATTTAAAATTAAAACATATTATAATGCGATGGACTTAATGGCGATGCATTTCTTTCTTTTTCTCTTTCCTAGCATTTCTTCTTTCCTTCTTCAAATTAAAATATTTCGAGCCTCAGAAAGTTTGTTTACATTCTATACTGGTTTCGATGGCCTTACTTCAAGCAAGGTGGAACAGAACCAACCAACCAGTTCTTAGCAGCAGTGCTATGTTGTGATGATTAGATAACGTTACAAATTGCACCATGAAATTATTATGAATATGAAGGAACCTTCCTGCAAAATTAATCAGGATAAAAATCGTCAACATCGATAATTAATGTCCGAATGTTTTTTTTCTTCTACCCACGTTAATGAGTGCGCTCGTGTATTTTTATCGTTCTAAGAAATATTCTTAAAACAAATAAACGAAATAAAGTAATAAGCAAAAAAACACTTTCCCTGTGATTGTCGATATACATTTAGTGTGTGCAAGTGTTATCTCTGGGAAAAACTAACACAATTAAGAAAAAACCACAAAAAATATCTAAGTGCGAAAACCGTTGCCGCTACAATGAATTCCCTCGACAATAATTCGAAAACCAGCTGCTCCTTTCCGGATATAAGCAAATTAAATGAGGACGAACAACGTTTACCGGACTTCCGATCTTCGATGCGTAAAAGGAAAGAACCCGACTGTGATGATGGTTTTAATGGAGCCTTGCAGGAGATGCGCCGGGACCTTGTGAGTACGATAAAAAACCTTTTTCTCGAACAAAACGTAACATTGGATAAGTTACATGACAACCTCGGTGTTATCAGAGCAGAGATGGCCGGCATAAAATCCTCGAATGATAACTTAATACAAGAGATAAATTCCCTAAAAACCGATGTTACTACTCTAAAGAATGAAAAATCTGTTTGCAACGTGAAAATCAGCTCTCTAGAGCGCGAATTAGCTGAAACGAAGCGGACCATGTCTACCCTCTCTGAGCAATTGCTTGTCAAAGAACAACAATGTCGACTTAATAACTTAGAAATATCCGGAGTACCATTGTTAAAAGGCGAAAACCTACACAACATTTTGAATAGAATTGCACTGAAGGTGGGTTTCACGATGACACCAGCCGATATTGACTATATACATCGAGTTCGGCGTTTCCCCAATGGGCAGACGGAGTCCAAGGCATCCGGTTCTGAACCCACGAACACCAACCATCTTGTACCCAACATAATCGTGCGCTTTACGCAACGCAAACGCAAGAGTGACATGTTAGCAGCAATTAGAGCGCGTCGTGGCTTATCTACAACTGACCTTGACATTGATGGTGCCTCGCGACCGGTCTTCGTAAATGAACACCTAGCCCCGCACAACAAATTATGGCATAAACAAGCTCGCCAGCTGGGGAAGGAAGCCGGCTACAAATATATATGGGTCAACGATGGGAAGATTCGCGTTAGAAAGAGTGACACCTCGAAATCTGTAATAATCTCAAGTGAAGCTGATCTTTCGAAAATAAAATGACTAATTTTTTGTTTATTTACCCTATGCTTGCTTTTTGTTACCTATATCACTCGAGCTATAAACAATAATATGCCGCTTAGTGTATTTTCCGCATTATGTAAGGAATGTAAATCTTATCGTCCTAAGTATAGAGGACTAACAAATCTTAAAATGTACCTAATAGGAACTACGCTACATAACAACACGTCACTCTGTTTTCAAAACGCAATTTTATCACCCGTAATGTACTTATATAAGTTTTTCAGTCACGTAAAAAACATTCCTCACATGAATACATTATTGAATATGTGTAAAATAGTTATACTGCCATATTTTCGACGTGTATTTGTAATATCTTACAATAACCCACTAGTAAACTGTCACTCAATTTTAATGTATCTTTTTCATAAAAATATTAACCGATCGAGACGGCACAAATTACAATTTTTTTCTCTAATTACCTTCGTCTTAAACGAATAACGAAATACTTTCTATTTATTATCAAAACGTGAGGGGCTTGCGTACAAAATCCCATGAATTCCTAACAAACATTTTAAACTGTAACTACGACATAATTTGTATCACAGAAACCTGGTTAAGTGAATCTTTTTACAGTTCTGAATTTTTTGACAACCGCTATGTAATATTTCGATGCGACCGAGATCAAAACATTACTGGGCAGCATCGGGGGGGTGGAGTTTTGATTGCAACCCGTAGAGAACTTTGTGCCAGTGCCCGCCCAGAACTATGTGCCCCAGCACCAGCTGATGAGCTATTCGTAAGTATACCTTTATGTCAAGGCTCGAAAAATCCACCCACTAAGCCAGGAGCTGCTCCCACTTCCACTACAGCAGGCCCTTTTTTACACGTTGTATGCACTTATATACCGCATAGCGCGCAACACGAACTGTTATTGAACGATTTCTACGATAGAATAGGTGTGCTGCAATGTTCCCGACCGAATGACTCATACGTAGTTCTCGGAGACTTTAATGTGACTTATGGTGACTGGTTCTACGATGATGATGCTGGCGCTTTAAGATTACACGCTAGCAACGATCCGTTAGTCTCCCTTACTATGGATTTTATGAGCCTGTCAGGTTTTTCTCAATTCAACATAGAGTTGAACCCTAACGACAGACTTCTTGATCTTGTTTTCTCTAATATTGACTGTGATATCAAAGCCTCAGAGACTCCCTTGATCCCTGAAGATTTCCACCATAAAGCATTGCACATAGAAGTGTCACTAATATTGCCCAGCCCTTTAAAATGTAAAAAGCATGAAAAAAAATGTTTTTTCAGAGGAGATTACGACTTAATACGTTCCGAACTTTCTTCTATTGACTGGGAGTCCGAATTCAACGGTCTAGAAACGGATGTAAATGCTATGACCTCCAGTTTTTACAAAATAGTTAACGATCTTATTTCAAAATTTATTCCGTCTAAAGTAGTTTCTTGTAATCAAAATAAATATCCCCCTTGGTACACCACCCCCTTAAAGAAATTGGCAAATAAAAAAAGAAAATTTCACAAAAAATGGAAACTTTATGGTAACACCCACGATTACAATACGTTTCGAACTTTAAGGACTCGACTCCGCAAACTGGAGCAAAAATGCTATAGATCTTTCATAGACTATTCAGAAATTAAAATTAAAGAAAACCCAAAATTCTTTTGGTCTTACGTCAAATCTAAAACAGCGACAAGCGACATCCCCGATAAAATTACATTTGATGGAAGGGAACTTTCTGAGGGAAACAATATTTGTGAAGCCTTTAATAAATATTTCCACTCGGTGTTTGTCGGGGGCACCAATGATCACAATACCTTTGTATTACCTGAATTAATTACAAGCCCTAGTATTGAAGTTCAATCAGTAAACTTAGATGATGACGTGATTCTCCGCGAATTACAAAGAGTTAATATAAACAAAGGCGCTGGTTGGGACGGTCTTCACCCTGTTTTTATTTCCAATTGCTCCACTGAACTATTAAATCCAATCTCGTGTATTTTCCGTGCCTCAGTAAAATTAGGTATATTCCCCGATATCTGGAAAAAGGCTCTAATAACTCCAATACCCAAAAATAATAAAAAAAATCTTGTAACTCAGTATAGGCCAATATCTAAACTATGCACTCTTGGTAAGATTCTTGAGAAGATCGTCACCGATCAGCTGTCATACTTACTTCGTCATCAAATTTCTGAGCGCCAACATGGATTTATGAAGTCGCGTAGCGTCGATACTAATATGGTATGCTTCACGGACTACCTTCTTTCGGCTTCAACAACACACTTCTAAAAAAGCTTCTTGGGTGCGGTGTGCACGGCAGTCTGCTTAGATGGATTGAATCCTATATACGCAACCGTAGCCAAACTGTCTGCTTGAAGGGTTTCTGCTCGAGTTTTCTCGACGTTCCTTCTGGGGTCCCCCAAGGGTCCCACTTAGGTCCCTTGATTTTTTCACTGTATATTAATGATATTGGATCCATTTTGACAAATACCGATTATCTTCTTTACGCTGACGACACAAAACTTTACAGGATTGTCAAAACGATTGATGATTGCTTATGTATTCAATCGGATCTTAAAGCACTCTTAAAATACTGTCAAAACAATCAGATGTTTTTAAATGCTGAAAAATGCTATATAATCTCGTACACAAGAAATAAGAAGCCTATTATTTATCCATACACAATCAACGATAAAACGCTGCAGCGCGTAAAGAAGGTACGAGATCTCGGTATAATAATGGATGACCAGCTATCATTCGTCCAACACATAGATTCAGTTGTCCAAAGAGCCCTTCAAAATCTTGGCTTTATTAATAGAGTTACCAAACCCTTTAAAAATGACACAACATTAAAAATTTTATACTTCTCCTTTGTGAGGTCAATACTTGACTTTGGCTGTGTGGTCTGGAGCCCCTCATATGATGTTCACATTAATAGAATTGAAAGGGTTCAAAAGAAATTTGTAAAAGCCCTTAACTTTAGAAATTATCGCACTAACACTACATACGAAAACTCTCTGGCTCACTTTAAATTATTATCTCTCCTTGATCGTCGTAAACAGTTTGACATTACTTTTCTATTCAAATTATTAAATAACAGAATTGACTCGCCCTTGCTCCTTTCTAAAGTTAATTTTATCTCTCGTCTTCGTTTGCCCGTTCGCACCTCACGCATTAAAACACTATTTGTGCCTCCTCGATTCAGGAAAAATTATACTCGAAGTGGGTTCTTATATCGATCGCTTACCATGTATAACAGAGAATTTAATGATCATGACTTTTTTTGTACATCTCTAAGTAAATTTAAAAGTGACTTAAGACGTAAACTATTACATAAATTAACCTTATAAGAATTATTTGTTTATTATGTACCTAAAAGGGAACAAATTTAAGAAACTTTAAAACAGCGGCTGAATAATCCTAGTTTTTACTGTAACTTTAAAATAATTATATATATATATATTTCATTGTACACCAGAGCATATCATTTTTGTAAATTTTCGGCACTATAGGTCTATTCATCTTTGTTATTGTTACCTATTTAAGTTTACTTGTAATGACTGTTCGTTGCCAAAATAAAATAAAATAAAAATAAAATAAAATAATTAATATGAAGTTGCCTTTTATATTCTTCCAATATGCATAAATAATGTTCTTATCTTAAATATACGTCCACCATCAAATTATTATTGCGATATTATTTTGGATAAATTAATATCAGTGGTCAGATGTTAAATTAAAATAGAACATACACACATACTATTCAAAATATATTACTCTCCTTTCGGGATCCACTGCAGTTGGGTAATAAAAAAAAAAACTTCAAAATTTTTGAGGTTATGAGGCAGTCAAATTGTATTTACTTTAGGTTTCCTTCCTCATTGCTTGATGATTCCAAATTGAACCCTATTGCTTTGACGTAGCGCATACACAAAAGCTGCCAGTCTGATCAATCAATCAAATCAAATCACGCACATTTATTTCTTGTAAAACTTGTAATGAGCTGGCAGCGGGGGCTTTTAAAGTTTTTCTAAAAAAAAAAATTACGGTACTGTGGACTCCGGTAAGCTCTGATATGGTATGGTATGGTATATGATTTACTGCAATCACTGTCGTCACATCCTAATGCAATTCTGATTTCTCGTATTTTCAGGCAAAACTGGCTCACAACTTTTGATAACCTGAAATTAACTTCAAGAATGTTTTACCTCATTGGTTTGGGGCTTCGAGACGCCAAAGACATCACTGTTAGAGGCCTAGAAATAGTAAAAAAATGTGACAAAGTCTTCCTAGAATCATACACCTCTATCCTCACTGTAGGAAAAGAAGTGTTGGTAAGTTCTGCTAACATGAGTTATTTGTGGTGCAGCACTATATTCGAGTTGTTGATGAGTATCTAAAGGTGGAACGATTGATAAACTGCCATTAACCATTCAGGCAAATCCCAAAATTCTTTGAAAAATGGGCAAAAAATATGCGAAAACGAAGCATAATAAATTTTAGTGTTTCCTTTCAGGAAGACTTTTATGGAAGATCCCTGATCTTGGCAGACCGTGAATTATGTGAAAGCAGCATAGATGATATACTATGCGAAGCTAAAGACAAGGACATAGCCTTATTAGTGGTTGGGGATCCACTTGGTGCTACAACCCATATGGATATGTTACTCCGAGCTAAGGATTTCGGTGTTCAGACTCAGGTAAATTAACTTGTAAGTGTCCTGCAGCAGAGGACTGGTCTAGTCTGGACTCAAGAGGCAGGGAGAGATAATGATGTCATGTCATCTTGGACATCATCATGTGTCCAAATCCAGTTTGGTTACTGATATTTTTTGTTTCTATTCAGATTGTCCACAATGCTTCTATTATGAATGCAGTCAGTTGCTGCGGACTTCAGTTGTACAATTTTGGGGAAACAGTTTCTATTCCCTATTGGACTGAAACATGGAAACCAGACAGCTTCTTTGAGAAAATTGTTGGAAACTACTCAAGAAACCTTCACACTCTTTGTTTACTGGGTAAGCCTTGTTTGCAATTGTGAGCAATTGATCAGAAATTTGACTTCTTGTGGCTGCATGATGATGATGATGATGATCAGAAATAATTTACGGAAATTATATTGTGCTATCTATATACATAGAGCTACCAAGCTTGCTTATGATGGTAACCTGTCGTATGTAATAAGGGGTCTTTTTCTGTATTTTCTAAAATGTTCCAGACATCAAAGTCAAAGAGCCAACTGAGGAATCCCTGACCAAGAAAATTCGTGAATACATGGATCCCAAGTTCATGACTGTGAAAGAGGCTGCTTCCCAAGTGATTCAAATTATTGAAGCCAGACCTGATTCAGGTATCTGCATTATATTCGTAACTATTTTTTCTGTTTTAAACATAGTATAATAATGCTTAAAACACTTTTCAGGCATCACAAAATCCAGTACAGCTGTTGGTCTTTCACAAGTTGGATCCCCAGAACAAAGAATAGCTGTGAAGACTCTAGAAGACATGCAACACTTTGATCTAGGGCCACCTCTGCACAGCCTTGTAATTCCTGCTCCCAATATACATCCCTTAGAAAATGATTACCTCAACCAATTTAGATAAATACACATTTTACAATCACTGGCATGTCTTTTCAGATGTTACATCATAATTGAAAATCATAGTTTTGATGAAGTAGGTAATTAATATATTTTTATTATTTACAATCATATTATTTGAAAAAACATACTTCTAAACAAAATTCGAGCTGCAAAACACAAAGCTACCACAAATACAAAATAATAATATTTAAATCATATTCAATTTGTAACATTTTTTAAAGGTACAGTAGTTATTATTTGGTCTAAGTTTCACAGTATATTGAAAATACGAAGAAATATACAATTAACGGAATGTAGACATATCAATATAGGCTACATTAAGATAAATCACCTGTATTGATATATTAATAACTTTATGATATCTGGAAAATGGTGGGTTACATTTTTTATCAATAAATTTAGTGGCATAACTTACAAATTACAATGGAATTTTACATTTTATAACACTAGGACAAATTCTTAATAATATAATTATACAGTCTTTAGACTTAGGGTAATACATGATTTTAATAATAAATGTAGGTAATTATATTGAGAAAAATAATTACTCGTGCTCTCTATCAAGTGAGATTACAAAATGTGAAACCATATAAATAGACATTCAGAGTATTAAAATTTCAAACCGCGGAGACCTGCTGGTCGTCATCGTCGTCGTCCGGCGTGTCATGGAAATCATAAGTGCGGTTCGTGACGCCCTCGTGTGAGTGTGCGCGGCTCAAGCGCTCTAGACGTGCCACTTGCGCCGCAAACATGTTGTAGGGCACGGGCGGCAGGCGCGGCGGAGGCACGGGCCGCGCGCACGCCGCGGTGCACGACCCGTGCCCGCTGTCGCTCGACGTAGCCGAGCCCGTCTTCCGCAGTGGCAAGTTCACCAGCGAGGTTACGCTACTGCTCTCCGCAGACAAATCCACTGGCAGTGGAGTCGGCGTGTCGGAGTGCGACCGCTCGTGGGCTGTTCGCGGGCAGCATATGCCTGGCACAGGGCCGCCGTCGCGCCGTTGCGTGCACGGCGAGGGGCCTGACGGTGGTGGCCGCGGCTGATGCGGCCTGGTTTTCGCAGGTTCTGACAGCGCTAAAAGTTTCCGTACAGCTTGCGGAGAGGCTGTACCGAATTTGTTTCCCGCAAAACTCTTTTTGCTCTCGCTCGCTGAAGAGGCGCTGCTCGTGGTGGAAAGCGACGGCGACGGGTGACGCCGGCGAGGCATGACAGGGGCCGGCCCAGCTCCCTCGCACTCTAAGGAAAGCGCATCCAGACGCTCCTCGTCAGTCTCTACGTGCATACGGTTCAAATACGCCTTTACGCGCCGAACCATTTGTGCTTCTTCAAACATCTTCTTGGGGTTTGGTACATTTGATGACTTTTTCCTTCTTTTAACTGTAACCTGCCCTTGTGGAACACCACCAGTTGTCAACTGATTCAATGCAACCATAGCATTTGAAGGTGGCTGTTTTCCTAACTCTAGTAGAGTTAGAAGGTCATAAGGTGAACTACACATATTTGTGAGTGTTCTTACTTCCTTGGCAATCATTCTGAGTTTTTCAAAGTTCACCATGCCTTCCACTTTCGTGTCATTGCCCAGGTGGATAAACGTAAGATCTTTTTTTACCACGGGATAGAATGGTATGACTGGAGATCTGCCCTGTTCGGTAATTACTAACTGTCTGTACTTAGACATGTTCCTTGATGGGTCCATTAATGTTTGTAAATCGGAAAACAGTTTTAAATATTTTGTAGGCAGTTTCTCCCATGTCATGCGCAATCGGGAGACAGCACGGTGTCCTAGACCTGATATGATTGCAAACATTGAGTTGAAATTCTTGCATTCCTTGCAATGTCTGGCAACTTTGATGAACTGTTTGACGATTTTGAAGCGACGTACGAGATTCTGTTCAGTGACAACCTCTGTCACCACCCAAAACATTTCTTTATTTACAAGTTCCGCGAATTGCGACAGCATAGGAGTACCATATCGACTTTTGCGTTCAAACAAGTCGTCTACGTATTCTGTGCTCTCGATTTGGCGGAAAATGCAAAAATCTTGCAATGTCAACTGTACAGCAACTTCCACTGCGTTCAGTTGCAAAAAATGCACCACACTCTCTCTCAGCAGTTCTGGTGCCATTTCATCAGGTACTAGGGTCTCACTGATTCCATTTGTTTTCAAATAGTATCTGGAACTAAGTCCAATTCGTTCTGCAAGGTTTTGCAGTTGGTCTGGCAAGCGGTGTTGTTTGATTATCCCACCTTGGGCAACTGACACTTCACATAAAGAGAAGTTGGAACTTGGGTCAGTGATACCAAACTCTTGTAAAGTTAGCATAACCACTTCCCTTGCAGTTGTTTCCTTGTGCACTAATAGATACTTGCAAGTTTGATCAGCTCTGTATACTTTGAGAACATGTTCAGGATAATCTGATGCTTGATACTCATCATAACAAATAGATATTAAGTCTGGGTTACTATGAGAGCTGTAGAATGATGTGCTGCTGTTGGCTTTTGTCAGTGTTTCAGAATTTGATATAATGCTATCATCAGCATGCAATCCATCATTTATTGTGTTTTTAGGGAGAATGTTCATCTTCATCAAAGCCTTTTGTAATCTTCTCTTAGGCCCTAAAGTCATAAAACCTTTCTGTTGTTCCTTTTTTACATTTAGTTGCTGAGGTTTCTTTGTGGGAGATTGGAAAGGTGCCAATGGGTCATCACTCAAGAGCTCTGCTGTAGACAATCTTGCTCTAGGGTCTGTTTGCCAGCGCACCATACTGGGACACACTCTTTGTCTTGGTGAGTTTTCTGGCACAAGAAGCATTTGTTTAAACGCCAACAAGTTACTTTTCACTGTAATACTTAAATGTGTCGAACCTGTTATAATTTTCATTGCTTGATCATGTTTGACATGCCTAAAGGATTGACCATTGACTTCTATCACTTGGTCTCCTCTTTTCAGACCAACTTCTTCTGCCTTTGAATATCTTTCAACTTTTAGAATAAATATTCCGTATCCTCTTTCATATCCTCCCAAAATAGTAAAGTTCAAAGGCTCGTCCCTTGTGGGGCGTGACAGTGTCACGCTTCTCGTGCGTGCTTTGGCTGAACAAGCTATATTTAACAGTCTCAGTTGACTCTCCATTTTCTCCTTCTCCAAAGCAACTTCGAAACTCTCAAGGAAGTCCATCATGTTAGGATCAGTTTCAAAATCAGTGAAGTGATTGTTAACCCAAAGTAACACTACTCTTGTTACTTTATCTCTAACAGATGGCTCAGAAAACCAGGCGAGCAATTGTTTTGAAACTACTAATGGACTCTCAATGAATGTTCTGTGAGTCAGCAGAAAGTCTTCTACATATGTGGAGTCACAGGAATTGTCTTCAATGAGCTGCAGCATCAAGTACTCTGGAGTGCCTCTGATGACAACATGTCCATGCTGATGTTCTGAATCCCCAGCAGCTCCTCTGTATTCAGTTACTAATACAACATCACCATTTTCATTTACATGACGTTTGATGTTTTCCTCTCCTTGATGCAAAATACGATAATAATCTTTCTGTGTAATGCAGACAAACTGGCAATCATCACATCTAGTGGTCATCACTCCTCTATGATACAACTTCTCGAGTGTTGCTTCACCCATTCCAAAGCTATCTCCTACATTTAGATGCTCAATTTCCCCATTCTGGTGTTCTATTTCCACATGGCCATTGATAAGAACGGACCAAGAATCATGTTCTTCACCATCATTCATTACAACTGTTCCAGCCTTTTCCACCACAGCAAATACCATCACCGCACACAGTGCCCTGCGTACAGTCAGGGTCATGTTTGTAAATGCTTTGAAATGTTGAGTGAATTCAAGAAGAATTTCTATGTCATCATCATTCCTTTCACTTGGGTCTTTTTCTAAACATTCTCGGACTGCATCACGCACAGTGAGACTTTCCATGCTCTCCTCTAAATCTTCTTCTTCATCTGAGTCTACGATGGACTCCAGGAGTCCTGAGAGGTCCACTTCCATGTCCATGTCAAGTGAGCTGTGTACAGAGGTCATTGTGTCACTACCACTGTAGGCGGAGCTTGTATCACTCGCGTTGGAGCACTTGAGTGTGTGGGGGTACAGCTCCGGACTGTGACGGCCACCCCGCCCACCTCTCAACATTGTGAAGATTCTAGCCTCTTGTAACAAATTTGCAGCTTCTGCAAATAAAATAAACAAAACCATAATAATTTTGTCTTCTATAACATATAATGTCCATACATGAAATTTATATGGAGAAGTATAAAAATAATCAATTATGTGATTGATGATCAATTTCATGAGATATATTACATCTATATCATCTTTGAGTAACAATAAAGTAGGTAGGGGTCCATATGTAGTAACCAAATACCCAATAGAATTGACTGCAACAGCAACAGCTATGCATTTCATTGTGAAGTTGTCAACAACACTAATGCTCCAAAGGAAATCCTGTCAAGAGTAGGTAATACAAGATAATGGTAGTGTACAGAAAGTACACTGATAGGTATTCAAGATACACAGCCCATTGAGAATGGGTTCTTGTTAGGTACTGTGTTAGTGGGGTCATCTAATCATGTATTTTGAATCGTTACCCAGCTGTACATGTCGAGTTTGTGTCTACAGTAAGGGATATTATTATCTATATCAATTATATAGAATCTGTTTAAATTTACTCATACGAAAAGTACATACCTCTAAAATTTCTATTTATTTTGCATTCATGGCGGAACTGTCAGCGCTTCCATGTTGCTTTCTATAGATTTATCTTCACCATCACCAACTACGTTTACGTTACCAGAGGGTATCTAAAGGTACGTAAAACGAATCTATCAGTTTTATTTAGTTTTTAGTATCGGATTTCAATAGAATTTCACAGGAATGATGTAAAATCGTTACAAAAAGATTAGAAAGCCACTTTCGCCCAATCAACCAACAACGCTGAAAATCCATAGACTAAATTTATACAGGAGGAGGGCTGCCCACGGAGCGATAGGTAATGCAGCTTTCACACGATGGCACTGTAGTTGTCACTTTTGAAACATTCACACACAGATGATAACTCGTCACTGTGGAGTTTTTATATCCCACTCTTTATCTCTAGTGGAAGGGATCACCTGATACACAATAATACATGTAGATATAATGCTCAAATGTATATTAACCACAGTAACAATCAATAACAATTTACAGCCTCTGCTGACATTAAATTTTCTCCGACAAGACACTCGCCGTCATTCCATTCAAATGTACATCAACAGTCATACCTGCCAGTCTGTCCACAATGAGCCGTTTTAAGAAGCACTAAAAAAAAAAAAATTACGGCTGTCAAAGTTGTTAAAGTAAACGGGATTATGGAAAATAAGGATTGTGGCTTTAATATATCGACCAGTTTATTTAGTAGTTTTTCAAGAAGTGACAGATTAATCAAACAAAAGGAAAACACTTTTTCTGTCTGACACAAGTCTGACATTAACAACAAAAAGGTTGTCCTAACATCCACCTCTGTTTGTGATGCCTGCCATCTTCTTGAGCATTTCAATTCTGGGCCCATAAAGTGGTTTGGTCAGCATGTCTGCAATCTGCCTGCTTCCTGGAACATAGCAGATGCTAAAGCTTCCATTTTGTAAGCATTCTCTCACAAAAAATGCTCTGAGCCTGATGTGTTTGGTCCTCTGGTGGAACTCTGATGGATTCTTTGCCAACTTTATTGCTGATTCATTATCCACACACAGGCACGCTGGACATTCTTCTCCTGTAATGTCTTTGATTATTCTTCTTATCCAAATAATCTCCCGAGCAGTCTCACTGGCAGTTACAATCTCGGCTTCCGTCGAAGATATGGCTACTGTAGACTGTCGCTTGCTCTGCCAAGCAATAGCTCCTCCAGCGTACATTATAATGGTACCCGTTGTTGATCTACCGGTGCATAAGTCACCTCCGTGATCTGCGTCACTATAGCACTCTAAATTGCATTGACCAGGTCTATAGGTGATTCCTTCATCCAATGTTCCTTTCAGGTATCTCATTATTCTTTTAACGCCAAGGATATTCTGTTTCGTTGGATTTTCTAAATTGCGAGATGCAACACTGACTGCAAAGGCTATGTCTGGCCTAGTGCCTGTCATCAAGTATGCCAACGCACCAACTGCTTGACGGTATGGGAATGAGGATGCTGGTTCTCCATCATGTACAACATCATTCGCCTTCAGAATCGGCGTATTTAATGTCGTGCATTTATCCATGCCGAACCTCTCCAATACACGGACTGCATACGCTTTCTGATGTAGCAATATGGAGCCATCGGGGAACCTCTTTATCTCCATCCCGAGAAAGTAACTTGCAGGTTTCACTGTAATCTTGAAACGCGCTCTCATTTCTTCCAAGAAATTGATTGCTTCTTTCTCACTTGTCGAAGCAATCAGACCATCGTCAACGTATAATGCAAGAATAATCTTCTCTTTCCCTCTCTTCCTTACAAAAAGGCAGGGATCAGATTCACTTTGTATAAAACCGATGTACGCTATGTAGTCTGAAATGCATCTATTCCAACAAAGTGGTGCTTGTTTTAGCCCATATAGGCTCTTCTTCAATCTGAAGACAAGCTTTGGATCTGTAGTGTGACCATCAGGTGGCTTCATATAAATCTCTTCATCTAATGTGCCATACAGGAATGCTGTGGAGACATCAAACTGTGTCAGCTTCAGCTTATCCTTAGCAGCAACACTCAAGACTGCCTTTACAGTGCTGCTTCTAGCCACAGGACTGAAAGTCTCATGAAAGTCTATATCCTTTTTCTGTGAATATCCTTTGATGACCAACCGAGCCTTGTACTTATCGATCGTACCATCTGGGTTTGTCTTTATCTTGAAAATCCACTTGCAGGGGATAGCTTTCCAGCCTTTGGTTAGTTCGACTAACTCCCAAGTCTTATTATCTTTCAATGAACGTATCTCGCTATCAATAGCGGTCTTCCATTTTTCACTATCTTTACATGACATAGCCTCTTTGAAAGTTTTTGGTTCGAACATGAATTCAGTACCTTCTATCGCCATGACGTAGTCTTGGAATCTACTCGGAGGCTTGATGTTTGCTCTGTTTATCAGAGTTCTTTCACCTTCTCTTTCTATGTCCTCAACAGTCAAGGTAGGTTCTTCTCTTTCAAGTTCCTCCGTCTCCTCTTCTGAGTGCATTGACTCAAACATGGACTGATCTGGGTCCATTGTTTCATCTGGACGATCATTATCTTCATAAGCCTCGTAATGTGCCGCCGATTGTGAAGATTGTTCTCTGATCTCCTCAAGTTCATGTCGTTCCCTAACTTCAAGACTTTCACTTTCTAGTCTAAGATCTGCTTCATGCTCATCGTGCATATCAATGGCTATCTCCCTTTCATCGTTCATATCGATGTATTTTCGGAGATTCGGTATCTCGAAACGTAGCTATTTCTTCATTACTGGTGTTGGCTTTTCTGGTTCAGTCTCATTCTCCTTAGGTTTTCCCAATAACGCGATTTTCTCAAACGTTACATCTCTTGACCTTATGAGCTTAAGATTTTCTTTATTCCAGATTCTGTAGCCTTCGCCTCCATCATAACCAATAAGAATCCCTTTTTGAGCTTTCTTGGACAGTTTTCTGCGATTAGATTTGGGGATGTGCGCATAGCATGTGCAGCCTAATATCCGGAGATGTTTAATCGCTGGCTTCTTTCCATACCACAATTCAAACGGTGATTTGCCTTGTATGTTAGACGGCCCTGTGCGATTTAACACGTAGACAGTCGCATTCACTATCTCTGCCCATAAACCATCCGGTATTCTTTCATGTGCATGCATGACGGCTCGCGCTGCTTCAACTACTGTGCGATTTTCGTCGACAATCGTTGCGTTATGCCATGCTCTTGTAAGATCATCCGAAATTCATCGCTGACAAACTCACCCCCGTTGTCGCTTAGTACTTCTTTGACAACATGTCCTGAAACCTTAGCTTCGGCAAGGAAAAGCTTTAGCTTTGAAGCTGCTTGAGACTTTTGACGTAGAAAGTAAACGTGTCGACAGCGTGTGTAGTCGTCTTTAAACGGGATGAAGTATCGAAGCTTTGAGATGGAATAGGGAAAGGGTCCGCAAATATCAGTGTGGATTAGTTCTCCTGGTTGAGTTGCTCTAATCCTTGTGCCGAATTTCTGCTTGTGAGCTTTCGCGTACACACAGCCTTCGCAAATATCTGATTGCGTACTCTCCACTTTTAATCCCAACTCTTGTTCAACTACTTGTTTAACATGTCTTTTATTTTGATGCACTAGCCTTTCATGGTAGACTTGTAGTGGATTAGTCATTAATTGATTGACTTCTAGATTTGTTGGCGCTACACCTTTAAGCTCCAGCTTGAAAAGTCCGCCTCGTATCTCTCTCGTCCCAACTATATTGATCTGTCCATCTACTTTCAATACACATCTGGTAGGCTCTGACTCGAACGTGCTCTTGGATGAAATATCGTGTGCAGAGAGAACTGAGAATAAGTTTTTCTTAATGCTAGGGACGTACCAAACGTCTTTTAACTGTATGTGTTCAACTCGTCCGTTGATGTTGGCTTCAGCAAGTATATTGTCCATTCCAATGGCTTCGATGGTTTCACCATTCGCCGCAGTTACAGTATGTGAACCGTTGAAGTGCTTGAAGCTATCGAAGAAGTCGCCTCTGTTAGTCACGTGGCTTGTTGCACCGTTGTCAACATACCAGTTAACTTTGTCCATTGGCAATCCATCATCTATAGCTAAGACTGTGAGATTAACATTGGTCTTCTGTATATCAGCTGTCTGCTTTGGCGGGCGTCCATCATTTATCCATTATCGGCATTTGCGTACTCTGTGCCCAACTTCACCACAGTAGTTGCATTTAAACACTTCTAGTCTCTTTTTCTTTTCTGTCTTCACGACTAACACTTCGTTATGTTCGTCTTCAGTTTTGCTATTTAAGGCTTTCTCATATCCACTTAGTTGGGAGGTAAGATTCTCTATTGTCCTATCCTTTTTCGTAATCAGGAGCCAACTTGTCAAATAAATAAATAAATAAATAAACAAAAGCAAAATAATCTTGCGGTAGAGTGCAAAGTATCTTACAAATCAGCAGTATTTCCGGTAGATTTGTCTCGAGTTGGCCATTTAGGTCGTGCCAAATGTTCTTTAATGCAGATATATGCTTCCTCATGTCATGATCAGGGTCCTTCTTATACTTGAAGAATTCGAGACACAGGTCGTAACTTTTGTCTTCATTACTTCCACTATAAAGACGTTCTAGCTCATCCCAAACCTCTTTAGCACTTTTGTAACGCATAACTTGGTCGAGTGTTTCATCCGTCAAGTTCGTTGTCATCAATGTTAAGACGGCACTGTCAATACTTTGGAAATCTCGTATTTCCTTATCATATTTTGCCTTGGTGGCAACATCAGCCCTATACACTGTTTCTATCCTATACTTCCAGTGCTTATAGTTCTTTCCATTTAAGTGCACTATTTGTACCTTGGATGCCTCGGTGATCGCCTTGTCCATGGTGATTACGGGTCCGTACAAAATTTGCTCAGAACTTTTAGCTACTTCCGCTTTTACTTTTAATACTCTGATACCATGTTAAAGTAAACGGGATTATGGAAAATAAGGATTGTGGCTTTAATATATCGACCAGTTTATTTAGTAGTTTTTCAAGAAGTGACAGATTAATCAAAGGAAAACACTTTTTCTGTCTGACACAAGTCTGACATTAACAACAAAAAGGTTGTCCTAACAAAAGTAATGCAATTTTGGACCTCAGCCCCATAGCCATGTGTGATACATCATCGAATAGGTCTCAGTGAGCTGAACAAAAGTCACTATGACGCCAACAGCCAAATGTTTGTCGTTTCGGAGTTATATTTTATTGAAAATGTTAGTATTTTTTCAATACAATATAACTCCGAAAGGAAAAACATTTGGCTGTTGGCATCATAGTAACTTTTGTTCAGCTCGCTGAGACCTATTTTATGATGTATCACACATGGCTATTGGGCTGAGGTCCAAAAATGCATTTCTTTGACAGCCGTAATATATTTTTTTTAGGTCTTCTGAAAACGGCTCATTGTCCAATCTCTTTCTCTAACACTCCTCCTCAATACGCTACTTTACTCGTATCAAATTTGACGCGATAAATGGATATTTCCTGTAGTATCTAACGTAAGAAACCGAAATATATTGACTTTGCTAAGTAAATATGCAGGATGGCTGCAAAATTTGCAAATTAAAAAAATATTTTTCGCTTTTAGATCGGAACGGTGAAAACACTATCCGCCATCTTGAAAGCACCTTTGGTTGTAAACAAACATCTGTCAGTCGTGCGTGCGTAAGTTCTGTTGTGATTGTGAAATCTACTAACTATGCTCGAGGTGCTACACTACTTAACAATACTACAGTGATTTATCTGCTTATCATTAGAATCGGATAACATTTGTCAATATTTTGTTATAATTATATGTATTTGTTTGTTGTTTTGTTTTCCGATGTATAAAAATAGTACCCTTATCTTATTCTATTCTTATTCTAACTAATCGATCCGATCGTCATTAACCCTTCACTTGGGATTTACCAAGAGGCAGTGGTGCTCAAGTAATTTTTTTTACAAACTTTTTTCCAATAATGTATCAAAGATGATCACGGTTTGTATTAAAATAACAATCTTTGAATAGTTTAGCCTCACGCCTACAAAATTGATTGCAAATTCCTGATGATTTAATTAACGATTTTTTATTTAGATTTTCAGTTTTACTTACTTTTAATATAAAGCAATTCTCCTTAACGCTATTCTTATGTGGAGCAGGCTGTCTTGCTTGCACGATTTAATAATTTTAGTGATTCTAATCCTCGGTTTCTCGAACGCTAACAGTCTATTAATCTATTGTGGTAACAATCGTCAGTTGGCTTCTGCATAAAAAAAAACAACTGACAGCTGTTAACCACAGTTTAACAAGCTGTTAACGTTCGAGAAACCGGACGTTACTAGGTATACTTTTGATAAATGCGGTGTGGCTGACGTTTTGATAGATAAAAAAAATATTTCTAATGTGTAAGGTTCTGTTTCTTATCCAGTACTTACTAATATTTTGATTGCAAAAACTTGAGTTTAAAATAAATAATTTTGGAAACCAATTTTCTTTCTGTAAATGTTAGGAAGTGTTCGTAATTTTATTATACATAAAAATGACACTACATTTTGGTCCGAAGTTCATTCATTGTACAATATTGAAAAATGTCTAATTGGATAGTTGACAAAATGTCAAATAAGTTACTTTTATAACGGAATTTTGTACGAAAATACCGAATTATGACGTCATATTTCAGAGCACTCTTTTTATGTTTCATTTTTATAAAAAAATGTAATAACTACAGTCTATTTTTTGAAGCGAACGACTAAGTGTCAACATGTCAAAAATTTGGTTTTTCAATATGCCACATTTATAACACTGCATAATATTTAGCAAAGTTATACAAAACGATATGCCTAATAAATACCATTAAGCAATTAACACAATAACACTGTTATTACCTGATTTATCCCCCACTTGCAGTTTATTTAACAAATATTTTATTTTATCATGAAAATACCATTTGCTTAAGAGATCTATGCCCCAAAAAATACCTAAAATTTCAGTGGTCCTCAAATAAAAGCGATCCTACTGCTGCCAAATATGTTCGCAACTAGGAAAGATGGACTTTTGTTTAAAGGCCGATTATGATCGACTATTTTATGCTAATGGGCTACGCGAAGTGTAGGAAGAAGTATGGAGAGCTGACTACGAACCTCTTTTTTAATTAAAGACAAAAAAAAGTAAGATTGACGTTGTTGTTGATGGGAGTGCGACTAAAGAAAATAAAATAGGTAACTTATCTTTAGTCTGTTCATCATTGAAAATAAGGTATTGGTAAAGTTTTTTGGTCCATCGTCCAGTTGTTTTATACTTTTGTGTTTGTTATTACGAAACGAAAAATATGGGCGAGCGAGCCGGACCCAACGCTGATTCTGCCAAACCGATGTATACGATGCCACAGAATACATAATAGTACAACGATGCAAGCAAAGCTGCGTGCATGAGCTATTTTGAGTGAGATGTAAGATGTAAGATTGAGAGATGCTGTGTCTTTGTTTACCTTTAGTCGTTCGCTTCAGTAAATAGAATATAGTAATTGACTAAAGGAGATACATTTTCCGAAATATTTTGTAATTCTTGTTTTAATCCAGCATATCAAATAATTTATTGATGGTCGTGTCAACTACCGAATTGGACGAGCGAGACACCATGCTTGTTGCAGTTGATGCTACAAGTAAGAGCAGCCTAGTGAACATTCCACTTTATAATAAATTTATACATCCGTGCATCCACATGATGGCATTATCATGTGGATGCACTTCTGCTCTTTTTGCTTTGGCCATTAGCGCAAACATTGACACAAAAATTATGATAAATTTTAGTGAGTTTGCAAAATATTATCAAAATATTATTAAGAAATGTAATGCAGTATACATTCAATGTAATCCCAGCTAGGCAAATTTATTTTTGAACGCTTTTAATAAATGCGGAAGTCGTAGCCACATATTCCGTTCTTATTAGCATGTAAAACGATTATTTTTATATAAATAAAATGTTTTATTTACCTAATTTGTTTATATTTTTTTATAACATTTTATAATGTTTTAAACTATACCATCTACTTAATACACTATATATAATTTTTAAAAGTATGAAAACTGGGTACCCCAAACCTGTACTATATCTCCATCTATTTTCAGAAATAGGTACTTTTTCTATAAGTGTAGCGTTTTCGCAGGATAAAACCAGTGATGATTATCTTTTAGTTCGTATTATCTTTTATAAATTAATCGTCTTTGGCAGCGGAATAAGACACAAAAACGTTTAATAAACCCTGTGCAAGTGCAACATCTTTGAATAATCTCATGATTAGCGTTAAAATGCGTCCAGTTTTACTCTCAAAACGGATGGTGACCGATGGCGAGAATACGGTGATAGATTTTTGGTGTTAAATTTTTGCTCCGTGTCATCACCCGTTTAGATTTTGATTGCGTCTGAAGTGGACTATTACCATCTTGTACTGCGGAATTACGAGCTTCTGAAGTTAAATCAGCCGATATTCCGTGAAGATTAGTGCGGGGAAATTATTGTCATTGACTGACCGGCTGATATTACACGAGGCTTGTATGTATATGTGACTTCTGCCTTCTGCTATTCGTGACACGCCTCAGAAAATAAACTTATCGTTTGTGAATCGAATTCTTCGTTTTTGTTATTGTGTCATTTTGGTGTTATATACGTTATAAAATTACGTAACTGTTGTGGATTCTTGAAGTGAGTAAAGAATGGCCTGAGTTTGAGCACTCCATTACCGTCATGTGTGACGAAGGAATGTTTGTTTAGGCTTGTGATTGTGCTGCGTCCTAAAAGGAGTGCGTGTTCGTCTCGTGAAGCTGGCTGGATCATGACTCTGAACCGGGAATCAAAGAAAGTTTCGCATTGATCGCACTCGCCGTTTTCTCATTTGGGACACTTTTATAACGCCAACATGTCTACGGGAACAATTGTGGATAGGATCGACCCGTTCGCCAAGCGGTCTCTCAAGAAGAAGACCAAGAAGTCGCAAGGCTCGTCGCGATACCGCAACACGCAGGATGTGGAGCTCCAGGCACTGCCGCTGCTCAAAGGTGACTCCTACTCTCCTGTCCTGTTCTCCCTGCCTGCCTGTCATTCCACACTTCCCATCCTCCGATGACCTACTATGCACAGTGCCTTTTCGGTCACTGGCAAAGGCATTTAGCCTTGAAGAAATGGCTGCTTTACTTACATATCAGATTATAAACCATAGAACAGCTGTAGCATGGATATATGAAAACATTCTGCTTGCTAGATAGTGTTTCCAAAGGGAAATTGGGAGCTTAGACTTTATTTATTGAGGTTAGCTTTGTGAGGCAATTTGGATCAATTTGCTTCTACATTGTAGTCTGGTATGTCTTCATCATTATCATCATTAACCCATTATGTCCCCACCAAGGGGCACGGGTCTCTTCCCTGAGGAAGGTATAGGCCATACTCCACCACGGGGGCCAAGTCCGTCTTCATAACCTAACAATATGGGCACATAATTATGAAGGTATAAAGCTGGTATAATGTCTCGTTTAACTTGATTTAACAAAGATGTTCACAGTTGGGAAGAGTTCAAACACTGGACCAATTAATTTTTAATTACTTATTCATTTGATGAAACCAGTTGGTTATACCTACATAGTTCATATTTTATTAAAACTTGATAGATGTAGATAACTAATAATTTCTACACAGATTTTTATGGAACGTGGTACAATTATGTCATTTGCTATTGTAGGGTAACTTCTTAAACTTGTGATGTTAATCTTCTTTATCATTCAATAACTATGTTGTAGCTGTGATTTTATTTTGTAAGTTCCATACACAGCATAATCACCATTAGAGATAAAACTTATAGTCGAGCTACTAGGAATAATAGGTAATTACATTATGAAGTTGACTGTTAAAGTGCTCAATATACTCTCTTTATCACACCTAAAGTGATAAATAACAGTAACAGTAAAGTAAGTGAATCTGATCTGATACTGTTATCATTGAGAATCAGTTTCTAACATTGGAATTACAATATGTTTAGGCTCTTTTGCTAATAAACAACAACCTACTAAATGACCTTCAAGTCAGAAGAAGTAATGCTTTGGCAGACACCAAGTAGGAAGTTTATGACTGAGTGCTTAAGTTATTCTATTGCTAGTACCAGCAATATTACTCAGTTGAAACGATAAAACTTGAAAATGTTGCCAAATAAATCTCTAAATATAAATAGAATAAGTCAATAATGGAGTTACAGCACAATTTTGTTGGATTTACCCAAAAATATTTCAACTTACAAATTACTCAGTTGAAACGATAAAACTTGAAAATGTTGCCAAATAAATCTCTAAATATAAATAGAATAAGTCAATAATGGAGTTACAGCACAATTTTGTTGGATTTACCCAAAGATATTTCATCTTACAAATTACCAAAGGCAAGTAGCATTATAGACTGTCACTAGTCTCCAACTTCTGAAATAGCCAATCTACAGTTGGCATTTATGGTCATTAAGTCCATACTTTGACACATAGGCTCCATTATTATACTAATCTCCAGACACCCCATGGTGGTTCATGTAAATCTGTTATTTCTTAGTTAATGTATATGTTTGTGTCCAGCTGTGCACAGCTCAAAGGCAGATTGCAATATAAACAAGGGAGGAAAACAGTTCTAAGGTAGAGGTGTTTGTATTTCAGATGTTCCCAGTAGTGAACAGGAGGAGTTGTTCATCCGAAAACTGCGGCAGTGTTGTGTGGCATTCGACTTCATGGACCCCGTGGCTGACCTTAAGGGCAAGGAGATCAAGCGTGCTACTCTCAACGAGCTGGTTGAGTACATCACTGGTGGCCGCGGTGTGCTCACTGAGCCCGTCTATCCAGAGATTATCAAAATGGTTTGTTTTGTCTCAGCTATTTTATTAGGATACATCATTGGGAAGTTGGGATACATTCAGGAGGCCTGCAGTGCTAAAAATGGAATGGAATGACTATGAGGCTAGAAATTCAGGTCTATCTCTGTAACTACTTGTTCAGGATGCTTCCTTTTTGATGTGAGTTGAAAGATAAATTGGCCAAGATTAGTATTCATTGTCCATACCTCTGCATAGTCCATACCTCAGTTGTGCATATTCTGTAAGATATTTATAGGTTACTTATTTTATGTATAACTGGGTACCAGGAATTACGTCACATTATGATTTAATATGTCTAATAGGATCAGTAATGTCTTAGATCTAATTAGCTTATCATCTAGCTAAAATTTATGTACCAGAAAAGATGTAAGGAGAATATTTTCTTGTTCCCATCCCCAAACCTCTCATCTTACTCTTCATCTTGTTAAATGAAACTGGGTTTTATTTCACATCAGTGCTTAAGACATTGGTAAACAAACCTGTTTCTGTCTAGGTATGTTCAAAATGAAAGTTATTTAAATATTATTCTCAGGTCACTGAACTAAATAAAATGCTTTATCTTATCATCACACATTTTAATTCTATTGATCTTTTGACAGCCTGTACTGAAATTCTCCATTTATATTGCCAGTAATAATTCTATTTAGGTTTTAAAAAGGACCTTTTAGTTAAGGCGCAATTAAGAAAAAGTGTAGGATATGTTTGGCTGGACTAGCAGTGACAAATTTAATAGCAACATTTTGGTGTAATTTGTGATTTCCTTAAAAGTTTTCCTTATCTCCGCTACTAATATTATATAAAGGAAAAGTTTACAATATGTTTGTATGTAGTCTCCAAAAGTATTTAACTAATTTCAAGTTCTTTCACAAGTACTTCAAATTGGTCTTCAGGTTGTACATAAGCTATACACTAATCCATTTACCCCGCGAACGTAGTCGCGGGCACTGTTAGTTTGTGTTAAATTCATGTGATAATCAATAAGGGAATCTATTTAATTACATAACTGTATCATCGTCATCATAGTTTCATATTTATAATCTAGCTGGCCGTGCTAATAAAAAAAATATATACACTGCCTGCAAACATAAATTTCTACTATTTATTTACAGCATTTTGTACTATTTATTCACTATACATTGTCCACACCATTTTAAATTTTACATATTCTTCATTAACATCCTGACAAGCAATGTAAGGTAAAATATACCGTTGAAAATTTAAACATGTCGCTGGCACTTTCGCACCAGATATCGGCCAACTTGTTCCGCACGCTGCCGCCGAGCGAAAACCCCGACTTCGACCCCGAGGAGGACGACCCGACGCTCGAGGCGTCCTGGCCGCATCTCCAGCTGGTCTACGAGTTCTTCCTGCGCTTCCTGGAGTCGACCGACTTCCAGCCCACCATTGGCAAGAAGGTCATCGATCAAAAGTTTGTCTTGCAGGTATGTGATGGCTCGTTTTGTCTTGCCAGATAGAGACAGAAAGGAAAAACAACACTGACAGCTTAGGTGCCCCGTGGTACTGGAAAGATTTTACTTGTTTATAGAAACAATTTCCTTTATTTTATTTTATTTCCTTGGTTTACCTATTCTGTATTGTGTTAGGTGTGCAATAAAGTATGATAATAATAATGGGAAAAACATCAAAATTAATGTCAAACAATACTACCCTGTGACATTGTAATGTATGGAACAGCTAATATTTTATTGCCAATTTCCAAGTTTTCCCTATAGTAGACATGTTTGTAGTGACAAAATAAGTAATAAAATCTACAGTTTGAGTCTTCATAAAGTGCACATATCAAAATCAGGGAAACTAAACCCATTTCATAGACGGAAAAATAAAAAAAATATTAGTATTTTTTATGATTTTTTAAAAATTACGAGTTGCACCTGTTGACCCTATTTAGATAAATCGTCATAATTTTTAAACTAAGTGTGTTATCGCAGTGAAATAATTTTTTTGATGATGTCTAATAATAAGCCGTACCCATAAAGTAAAAATATCCAAGAAAACTAACCCTATAAATTTATAATTAAGTGAAACTTGAAGAAAATCTGTATTTTTTTTCATCATTTTTGCATTTGTTTTACAATTTCTCCTAAAATGATGCTATTGACCCTACTTTTTTTTCATTCTAGCTTATTTTACATGGCATTAGCTTTCTAAAAGTAAAAATTGCACGTTTATTACTCAAAAACAACAGTTTTTATGACCGTTTGAAAAAAGCCCATGCGCATTGTTTTGCTACACACCATTGTTTATCACAGTTAAATTTACCAAAACCAAGTTAAATTTTCCTTAAATGTATGGGCCGCAATGATCGACCATTTTCTCATTGGTCCTATAATACTCCCAAGAACTTTAACTGGAGAGAGATTTCCCTTACTTTTGAGAGACGAACTGCCGTTGCTGTTGAAGGATGTGCCACTACTAACCCGTCGCAGAATGATGCTCCAAATGGATGGATGTCCCGCCCATTATGCTCTGATCGTCAGGTCATTTTTAAATGAAAATTATCCACGTCGCTGGATTGGTCGACAAGGATCAGTTGGGTGGCCGGCGCGTTCCCCCGATCTCACACCCATGGACTATTTTTTATGGGGGACCATGAAACAAAGGGTGTACAGCAGCCTCATTAATACAGAAGCGGAACTTGAAGAAAGGGTTTTGCGAGTGGCCAATGATATTAGAAATGATCTCGATATGATTCAAAGGGCAACACAGCAAATTTTGCTTCGCGCTACAATTTGTATGCAACAACAGGGTGGTCATTTTGAACATTTAATGCATTAGGATAATCACTAATTTGATTTGATTTTAATTTGTCAAAGAAAATAAATGATTTATGCTGAAAAATACTTTTGTTTTAATCATCCTCCAGCTCTAACTCAGTTAACTGCATTTTTTAAACTGATTTAAGAAGTTGTATTTAAGTAATAGATGTGCAATTTTTACTTTTAGAAAACTAATGCCATGTAGAATAAGCTAGAATGAAAAAAAAGTAGGGTCAATAGCATGATTTTAGGAGAAATTGTAAAACAAATGCAAAAATGATGAAAAAAAATACAGATTTTCTTCAAGTTTCACTTAATTATAAATTTATAGGGTTAGTTTTCTTGGATATTTTTACTTTATGGGCACGGCTTATTATTAGACATCATCACAAAATTTATTTCACTGCGATAACACACTTAGTTTAAAAATTATGACGATTTATCTAAATAGGGTCAACAGGTATATTTTTTTATTTTTTCCGTCGATGAAATGGGGTGTAGTTTCCCTGATTTTGATATGTGCACTTTATGAAGACTCACACTGTATATGATTTTATTACACCGTGTATAAAGATTCTAAATACACATTCAAATTGTTTGAAGCATTTAGAAATAATGGTGGAATAATAGTAGATTGTTCAGGGACCAAACAACTCTTTTTACGGCGAGAGTGTTTGAATCTAGAGCCGAACGAAGTATTCTACAGTACAACAGTCGAATTACATAGCCCAGTCGAATTAACGTAAAAAAGGAGGCAAACTCGGAAAAAAATACAAGTAGGTAGCAATTTTCCTTCGGAATTTGTTGGAGGTGGGGGGGGGGGGGGGGGGGGGGGAAAGGGTCCCTGGAAGGCTAAATTTTATATTGCGTGGTCCTCGATCCTAAAAAAAATGATGAGTAAGTACCAACATTTTAGGAAATTAATTTTAAATGACTTTGTGATCAGTATTTTTCGCGTGAAATTGAAAATAAACAAGTTATTCAATAAACAAAATGTAACCGTCAATTCAAGATGGTAGGTGGGATAGAGTACCACGCAAAACAAAATTTAGACTGTCAGTCTGTGACCCAACTGATTGTTGACGGAAGGATGGGATGTTGTGATAGAGAACAGCTCTTTGCCAATCGGCCATCATGGCTCTCTATATATATTATATTATATATATTATATTTCTGCTAAACAAATATTTTTTGGAAAGAAATTGTAATTTTTGTGGCATACCGAACTAATGGCTGAAATAAGTAATTAAGTGATAAGTTGAAGCTAATAAAGAGCAATTTTGAGTCTTCTATGGCTAGAAATGGCAATTTTTGTCAATCGAATGGTAACTCAGAAAGAGTTTTGGCTTGGCTCTTTATTTGAGTGTCATTTTCATTAACACGGTCATAGAAGCTGCTGGCTTTCTTAGCTTATGTCCAAACACCTTATTCATTCTCATTGTCCGGCATCTCCTCGGAATTTCGTAAACATGTACTTATTATGGTTTTATTGTTGGGATTTGCGTATAAAGAACAACTAAAGTTGTGTATAGTCTAGTTCGTCATACTTACATAACATTCTTATGGGACAATGGAAAAGATATGTATATTTTAGGGTTCCATAGTCGACAGAGAACCCTTTTAGTTTCGCCATGTCCGTCCGTCTGTCCGCGGCTTAGCACAGAGACGGCCTCTGTGGCGCAGCGGTTAGTGCATCTGCCTACCATGCGAGAGGTCCCGGGTTCGAGTCCCGGCTGGGGACAGTAAAAAAAAGAAACCCAGGTCTTGGATGTTTACATTTTTGTGACGTCGCTGTTTCTGGTTCCCACGACACAGGGTATCCTAGTGTGGGGCCAGAAGCAATGTATGTGCCTGTATGTAAATGTAATGTTATGTTATGTTGCTATGATAAGTACGAGAAAGCTGAAATTCGGCCTAGACATACAGTCATATTAATCAAGCCGTCAAAACGAATAATTTTTTTAGGGTAGGTACCCCCCTATATCGCCTACACCATGTATTATAGTGTGGAGTATTGTTGGATTGGTCGTTTAAAAGTATGGTGTGTGGGATTCCATCATCATCATCATCATCATGACTTGATGACTGTGGGACCATCTGTAAAGTCTACTCTTTCAAACAAAAAATAATTTTCCAACTTCGTTCACGCATCTTCGTGTAATCGGGGAACATTATCAACATACATAAAAAAATCGGACGAATTGAGAAGTTCCACCTTTTTTGAAGTTGGTTGTAAAAAAATGTTATATTTAATTTCGACAGCATAATATTTCGTTTCGTGGGGCCAATTACTATAAGACAATATTATATTGTTTTATTTGAGTCCAGTGGCGTAATAACTATGTACCTATAATTATAGTTTCTGATGGGAGTATTTAATTTTTAAGTTATGCTTTGATTAGCTATACCTTATCCGCAACCAACGAACGAAAATAATTGACACACGCCATATTTCACCAGTTCGTTCGGTATTCAGCTTGGTTAAGTTGTTAACATCTAACATCAAAACTTGTATTAATAGGTAGTTAGATGAATAGACTATGACGTCATCACATAACAACAGCTCGAAATAGACTGATTTTAAACGACTTCATAGCTGATTTTTAAGTGTCAGGCCAAATTCAATCAATAGTAGAAAGCAATCAAGTGTTCTTTTTTGTTTTTTTCGGTTCAAACCTTTGAAATTAATGTTATAAAATAAAATGTTATTAATTTTAATACGAAAGCACCCACCGTATGTGTAAACCCTACAGCGTCCGGGTCTTTATATACTGTCGATCCTTCAGTAATTTATATTTTGTGAAAAAAAATATTCTTACTCTGTATTATGTATCACTGAGCAAAATACTACAACAATAATGAGTCCGACGTTTATTTTTTTTCTTTTTTATTTATTTTCTTCTATTCGATACAATAAATGAGACTTCTTAGAGCGTTATAGAATATGATAATCAAGAGCCAAGGTTGCCATTTGAAGTATCGGAGCTTATCTACTTAACGTTGATATAAAATCTATGGCCCCATTTCATAGAACTAGTACAATCCGTGGCTTACTATGACCATTCGATGTACATTTGCGTAGCCGATTAATTCATTTATTAATGAGTATCAAGTATAACGCACCACCACCAATCCGGACTTGGCCCCCGTGGTGGAGTATGGCCTATACCTTCCTCAGGGAAGAGACCCGTGCCCCTCGGTGGGGAGATGATGGGTTGATGATGATGAAGTATAACGCCAGAAATTCGATCCACTGAAAATTTTAGTTTAGTTCTTGTAATTTTTCAGTGGATCGAATTTCTGGCGTTATACTTTATCATCATCAACACATTATGTCCCCACCAAGGGGCACGGGTCTCTTCCCTGAGGAAGGTATAGGCCATACTCCACCACGGGGGCCAAGTCCGGATTGGTGGAGGCTTGTAAGACTAGTGGCTGGTCGTTCTGTTAGAAGTTTTCAAGCCGCCCTAAGGCCTCGACGTGGCTTAACGACTGCCATCTATCGACAGCAGCCGGCACCAGCTGATTAACGTGCCTTGCGAAGCACGGAACCGCCCGGAAAAATGCCACTAGCGTTAGTCATAGACGGTCACCCATCCAGGGACTGAACGCGCCCTATGTTGCTTAACATTCGTGATTGTTTAAGATCACGCAGACACAGGCAGCTAAGCATCGAATTGTCATAATAAAATGAGTAGGCTTAGGCTATGTATGACTCAAATTCAAATTCAAATTAAAAAAAATATTTCAACGTAAAGAATTTACATTCTGCTTGTTGAATGTCAATGTACATACAGTTATGTATAATGTTAGCCGCTGCCTTGGGGCCGTCTGTAGTGGAGAAAAAGGCAGCGAAAAAAAACTCCACTCTGACCATCTTTTCTCAAATCACCTTAAAGTTAATACAAATCAAACCTACAAAATAATATCTTGGATGTGTTGAACACTAGGCACATTTATCCTCTGATAAAATTTAATATTAAAATACTATTTAATGCCATACGTCCTTGTCTTCTAAATAATCGTTGATTTTATAATAAGCTTTTTTGCAAAGAGTGTGCTTAACACAATTCTTAAATCGCGTTGGAGGTAACTCTAATATATCTTGGGGTATCTTGTTGTAGAACCTTATACAGTGCCCCATAAGGGAAGTATTAACTTTTGCAAGTCTAAATCGTGGAAATGACAATTTATGTTTATTCCTAGTATTAACGTTATGATGGCTACCAAGTGTTTCGAAGTCTGTAATATTTTTCCTAACGTACATAATATTTTCATATATATATTGCCTTGCAACTGTTAGGATGTTAGTTTCTTTGAAAAAGTCTCTTAGCGAGTCCCTACTACCTAGCCAAGGTGATTTGAGAAAAGATGGTCAGAGTGGAGGTTTTTTTTTCGCTGCCTTTTTCTCCACTACAGACGGCCCCAAGGCAGCGGCTAACATTATACATAACTGTATGTACATTGACATTCAACAAGCAGAATGTAAATTATTTACGTTGAAATAAATTCTTGATTCTTGATTCTTAGCTTGTAAATAAATCGGATCGCTCTCTTCTGCAAGATGAAGATAGTCTCAATGTCTGCTGCCCGGCCCCACAGTATTATACCATAGGACATAATACTATGGAAGTAAATAAAATAAACAAGCCTAGCAGTTGCAACGTCAGTAAGTTCTCGGATTCTTTTTACAGCATATGTTGCGGAGCTAAGTCTATGTGCTAATTTTACAATATGTGGACCCCATTGTAGTTTGGCATCGATTGTGATGCCCAAAAATACAGTATCTTCAACAAATTCTAGTTTTTCATTTCCAATCACAATGTTATTTTCAACTAATTTTACGTTAGGTAGGGTAAACTTCATACATTTTGTCTTTTTTGAATTTAACAATAGATTATTTGCAGTAAACCAATCTAGAACGTGCGAGAGAGCATTATTTGCTTCATCAAGATTATTTTCCTGTCTCCTTATTTTAAAAATAAGTGACGTGTCATCAGCAAATAGCACTATCTCGCACATTTTTTGTACCATAAACGGTAAATCATTTACATAGACCAGGAAAAGGAACGGCCTTAGGATAGATCCCTGTGGGATTTCCATTTTTACAAGTGAACCCGACGATTTAATACGATTTATGTCTGCTTTTTGAACCCTTCCTTCTAAATACGATTTTAAAAGATCTAATCCTGCATTTTTTATTCCGTAATGTTTTAACTTTGAGAGTAGTGTTTACTCTCGTTTAAATCCTCGTTTAAGACTGTGTGAAAAAAAAAGTATTTAATATTGTATTCGTATAAATTATGAGTATTAAAAACGCTAAGGCTTCAAATGCCATAACACTAAAAAATATAATATATCCAAAAATCCAGAAAAAAATGATAATTTTGTATTCGAATATCCGATTGGCCGAATCCATGATGTGATGACGTCACAGATCAGGGCCCCGATTCTGTTAGTACATTACAGTTCAATGACAGAAACATGGTCGGGTCACGTGACGTGTTTTTTCATACCATTGACTCCTAGATTTAATGATTCGAGTGCGCGCGTAGATTTGAGGCGGCAATGAAACTAAATCGCCATGTTCATGCAGTTGTCATTGTACTACAATGCATTAGCAGAATCTAGGCCCAGGTAACTTAACATCTGTCATTCGTGTCATTCAAGAACGACGCTCATAGGTGTTTGTTTACTGACCAGTGACGTCATTGATTCCTATGCTACGCCATATTGCCTAAGATAGCGTGTTGATGACTTGTTTTAAAAGTGAATTTCTGTATGCATTTTTTACGAGAAATACACGAAAGAATTAAAAATTACCACTTTCTGAGCACTCAATGAACACAACGAGAAATCAGAGATCATAAACCTATCAAATCGCGTATAATGCCTGTCGGAAACGTTCGTCCCTCACTTGAATCGGTAGTTTCAGAAAGAACATTAGTCACAACCTGCTTACTTTTCTGTAGACATAAAAAACTGACCCCTCAGTGGGACTACGAGGGGTGATCCAAAAGTAGTGATAATCAATATGTAAAACAACTCAAGTGACCAAAAACTAAATTTATTTCTCGACGTAAGCTCCAAATAAGCCTACACACTTATACCATCTTTTTTCAAGACCGCGAATTCCATTTAAAAAAAATTCTTTTTCTTGACTGTCCAAAAACGCCTCCACAGCAGCCATGACCTCATTGTCATTCAAAAATTTCTTGCCTCTGAGGTGTTCCTTTAGCCGTGGAAACAGATAGAAGTCGCTGGGGGCTAGGTCTGGTGAATAGGGGGGGTGATCAAGCAATTCGAAACCCGCATCCTGGATTGCAGCCATTGCAACTCTGGCCTTATGAGGAGGTGCGTTGTCCTGGTGGAACAACACAACGGACCGTAACTTACCCCGTCGCTTCTCTTTGATAGCTTCCCGCAATCTCTTTATTAGTTCTGCGCAGTGTAAGCCCGTGATCGTGGCTCCCTTGTCCAAATAATCTATCATTATTACCCCTTCGGCATCCCAGAACACGGACGCCATAACTTTACCCGCTGAACTGGTGACCTTAAATTTCTTTGGGGTCGGAGAGGACGGTCGTTTCCAGGTCATAGACTGTTGCTTGGTCTCTGGATCGAAATGGTGAATCCAAGACTCGTCCACGGTGACAAATCGTCGCAAAAAAGTTTCCGGGTCAGCTTGAAATTTTTCAAGATTAGCTTTTGACATCTGGTATCGAATTTCCTTTTGGTCGTCATTTAACATTCGTGGCACCCAACGAGCGGATACCTTGTTCATGTTCAAATCTTCGGTTAATATTCGTTGAATGCTGCCATACGAGATCCCTGTCATTTCATTTAAATACCTGATCGTCACTCTTCTGTCACTCAAAACTAAATCTTCAATTTTTTTGATGTTGTTGTCAGTACGGGCTGTGGACGGTCGGCCCTCGCGGTGCTCGTCTTTAGTTGATGTCCTACCCAAGTTAAATTCCTTGCACCAGCGTGCAACTGTGGGATACGGTGGTGCGGATTCCCCTAATGTTCCCGATAATTCAATATGTATATCTTTAGTACACATTTTTTTTAAACACAAGTACTTAATGACGGCTCTCACTTCATTTTTCTCCATTTTCATGTATTTTTTCCGAACAGTTACGAACAAAAGAAGATAACTCAATGACATATACATATTTTTTAATAAATGTTTTTTTTAATTTACTGGCCAGTAACCGCTTTAAAAAATAAGACCTCCTTTTACCTTATTCAGCCACGGATAGTATTCGATTATCATTAGTTTTGGATCACCCCTCGTACTTGTTTTTGCGTCTACTGAGACGTAGTACGTACACGTAGTTCAATTGATATTCATTGGGCTAATGTTCTTTATATAGGGATCTGTAGACTACCCTCAAGGATACCATAGACAACAATAAGTCAATCACACAAAATTGGACTAATGTTCTTTCTGAAACTACCGATTCACTTACTCCTTCGCTTGGAGTTGCGAAGTTCCTCTGCCAATCTGAAAATAAGGTGTACATAACATAATTACAATTACCGTTCCTCGCGTCGCTACTGCAATATTAATTGATTCTGAAATTGATTACAGAGGTTATTAAACGCCAATAATTTGCTCGAATGAAATAGGCATGTGACAGGCTATCGAGCAAAGTTCAGTGTTATAAGTATTGTGCATAGAAATTATGATTCGGGTCTTAGTCCAGACTGGCTAAAGATCGTATGATAAGATCGTAAGATAATTATGTTTCCTTATCTCTAGTTGTTGTACAACGTGTAGGTAGTAGCGATGGACACCTCGATTCACATAGGACAGAAAACACGAAAGATTAAGGAAAACAATTGGAGGTACTTCAGCAGAAATGCTCCAACCCACACAAAGTGAGTTTTGAGATATTTGTAACATAACATAACATTTACATATAGGCACATACATTGCTTCTGGCCCCACACTAGGATACCCTGTGTCGTGGTATTTATTGCCATGCAAGGATTACAGTGATTATATTGCAGCTCGTAGACAGAACTCGACTATAACAAACTTAAACTAATGTGGTTTATACAAGGTCCTATCAGTCGTAATGCATGACAATCGGACATACTCTCAGCATAATGCTGTTGGATAGATCTATCCTAGAGCAGCGCTGATTTTCAGCGCAGCCCGTGTAACGTAAAATGACTTCATTTTCTAAGTTTGCGAAGCTATAGTAGCAATACAACTCGAAAACATCGTGAGGAAACCTGACTGTCTGAGCTATTCACATACATCAGCGCTCGGAATCGCCAATCCGCGGTGGGCAGGTGCAGTGATTAAGCCCATATTCTTGCTCTAAGAGAATGCCCTGTGCCCTATAATGCGACGTATATTATAGGCTGCTTACTTTGCTTCTAAAGTCTGTTTTTTAGTTCAATGCAAAAAAATAAAACAGTCACGTTGACATCGCAATACAATCCAATGTCTTGCTAGTACGCAAAAACCAAATTACCCCATCTTACTTCCAAGTGAAAATCGTTTGTGCTACGTAGGTGTTTTTTTTAGACTTTGCTCTTATGAGGAATTAAACTTTAATGTCTTTGATGTGATAAGGATTTTGGTCCCATGAGTCTGCTATTGACGGTAAAAAAAAATCTACCGAGTAAACATATTAGATATATTTTATAACGGTAACACCGCGTAATTTTTTTTTGCATCGAATAAAAAAATGGACTTTAAAGGAAATAACGGAATCCTTATAGGATCACTTTGTCCGTCCGTACCTCCGTTCGTCCGTCCGTCCGTACCTCCGTTCGTCCGTCCGTCCGTCCGTCCGTCTGTCCGTCTGTCCTTTATGCCGCAAAAACGAATATTTTGAGTCTGACGAGCATATAAATTCTAGGATACTTTCCGTTGACATAGAACAACCCTCAGTGGGCGAGCTCGAGTCGCTCTCATCCGATTTATCTCTCTATCTGAAGTTTCTTTATCAGGTTAGGCCTGATGGGACTCATGTTAAAAATAAATAAATAAATAAACTTTAAATTAAAAAAAATAATTAAACATTGGTGTAGGTAAAACTTGTATTTTGTTTGATTTTACACAGAAATACTTTATTTTACATAGATCGGTAAAAACTTTTTTATAAAAAAGAATTTTTGATATTTCATCTCCTCATGCACGAACACACTGTTTGTTTACGAGTATGTGCTCTAAAACGTGACATAACTTTCAGCACACGTGTGTAGAAGAGCTAATTTAGTAAATTCGTCTTGGGGGGTAAGATCTTCGTCGCGTAGTTGATATCCTCTAAAAAAATACTTATTGTAATGAGCCACATTTTTTTTACAGTTTCTGTTTGTAAAACGATATTTGAAACTATACTTTTGAACTAAAACTTCCTCGGCACTAGATTAGATTAGATTAGAACTCTTTATTGTACACACCAGAAAGAGATATACAGGGCGTCCCACGGCTATGCCACATGGAGGGAAAGTACCTTTAATATTGTAGATGGAACATTTTACTTAAAGAACACATTATTTTAATTTCAAAAACAATCTAAACCGCATTCATAGATTTTTAAATAATTACACGGTTGAACCGGGAATCGAACCCGCTACACGAGAAAAAAAAATACCCTTTAGTTTTAGCACACCGATCGGAAGGCTTCATCATAAGGATTATTTTTTGGTAAATAACATACTGTCAGAAATAAAAGGAAGACCATGAATTTTAACATTTTTAATACAATATTAATCACAAAATTAACCTACATTGGAAACCTTACATATCTAAAATTTGTCGTATACAATTGGTGTGGTCTTATCGCTAAAAGCGATCTCTTCCAGACAACGATAACGACGGACTAGACGTTATTCATTTTCTACCGGATAGGTACTTACTTGACTTTTTGTTGGAAGAATCCGAGCAGTTTCGCTCTGATTCGCGAAGCTTAATCATGGTGAGCACACGGAGTTTGCGTCGTCTATTACTTGTCTCTCAAGTGTATCCGCTAGAAAATGATTAATCAAACCTATTATTGAATTTCTACATGAAAAGTGAAGGGGCATTTGCCCAGACACCTCCTCCAGTAAATACTACTACGGGTGGTCACAGACGGGGGGAAGGGAGTAAAAATAGTAAAAAAAGAGTCACACAATGTTGTTAGGAGCCATCCATAAATTAAGTCACACGAATTTAATGATTTTTCACAGCTGGGCACGTTTGTGAGACTCTGAATGTGACGTCACAAAATTTAGGACTCCTCCCAGCCCCCCTTGTCACACAATATCACACTTCGTCGAGCCCCTCCCCCCCCCCCCCCCCCCCCCTTAACGTGTGACGTAATTTATGGATGGCGTTAGGTTTAAACTTAAGAGCTGATGCAGAGGTGTTGGCCAAGTCCGGATTGGTGGAGGCTTGTAAGACTAGTGGCTGGTCTTACTGTCAGAAGTTTTCAATCCGCCCTAAGGCTTCTGACTTGGCTTAACGACTGCCATTCATCGACGGCAGCCGGCACCAACTGCTTAACGTGCCTTGCGAAGCACGGAACCGACCGGAAAAATGCCACTATACTTGAGCCATTACAAACGTGCGAACCGAGTCATAAAAGGGCGAGCAAGAGTTCCGATATGCCTGATATGCCTCCTATATGTGTGAGAGAGAGGTCTGATACAAATGTTTATGACTCAGTTCGCGCGTTTGTCACACGAATCGCTCGTAGCCTGGGCTGCCTGAGTGATCTTAAACGATCACTAAGGTTAAGCAACATACGGCGCGTTCAGTCCATGGATGGGTCACCGTCTATGACTAACGCTAGTGGCATTTTTCCGAGCGATTCCGTGCTTCGCAAGGCACGTTAAGCTGTTGGTGCCGGCTGCCGTCGATAGATGGCAGTCGTTAAGCCAAGTCAGAGGCCTTAGGGCGGCTTGAAAAATTCTGACACTAAGACCAGCCACTAGTCTTACAAGCCTCCACCAATCCGGACTTGGCCTCCGTGGTGGAGTATGGCCTATACGTTCCTCATGGAAGAGACCAATGCTCCTCGGTGGGGACATAATGGGTTGATGATGATCGCACGTTTGTAATGGCTCAATTAAAGCGTTCGTCATAGAACGGTCTCCCCATCCTTGCACAAACTTCAGTACATAGAGTAGTCTCCAGTGGTCTATAGACTGATTGCTAATGTGCGCCGTTTCTCCCCGAAGCTGTTAGACCTGTTCGACTCTGAGGACCCCCGCGAGCGTGACTTCCTCAAGACGGTGCTGCACCGCATCTACGGCAAGTTCCTTGGGCTGCGCGCCTTCATCCGGAAACAGATCAACAACATCTTCCTACGGTTTGTCTACGAGACCGAGCACTTTAACGGCGTCGGGGAGCTGCTAGAGATACTTGGGAGGTGAGTTGCAATATTCTCATCATCATCATCATCATCATCATCATCATCAGGCTATATTAGTCCACTGCAGGACATAGCCCTCCCCTAATGAGCGCGCCCTGTCTTCAGCTTGCCGCATCCAGCATCTGCAATATTCTCAATTTGCCTCAAATAAAATATGTAAAGAGATACGCTTTGATTACTTTATTACGCAACATGTGACCTAAGTGATAATAAGGATATATGTACACTGCATCCTAAAAAGGTGGCCTGCATAAGCCGGGCTCACCCAAATACCTACTGGCATTAACGGAATCGACTTTCAGCTACATGATAGCAACAAAGCCATGAATGAAATTGAGCCAAAATTGGATACTAAAGGTCACAGCACACATATCAACTCGGAAAGGGATCATCACCGTATCGCCTCGAGCCGTTCAGCATTGTTTGTATGGAACTCCCTACTGACGCACACTAATCGGAATCGTAACGTAAACGCCTCGCCTCGGAACAGGCTCCGAACCGCGATGCGGTGCGTGGTCAACTTGCAGCTCTCGCGCTTACGGCTCGTCGTCCCCGCGCTTACGTGTCTCCGTATCCGAGCTCACGTCTCTTCGTCCACCCCAAGTATTACTTTAGAGCAAACTGGTAAGTACCAGTGGTCGACGAGCCGTAAGCGCGGTGTCGCCTAGCCGTAGCCGAGTTGACGTACAGGAGCTGCTGATACGCTTTGGTTACGATGCATACGTCAGGTTGGCGCCTGGTTGACGGCGAGGCGAAAGGCGATACGGTGACGATCCCTTTCCGAGTTGATATGTGTGCTGTGACCTTAAGGCATCGTCTTGTCCCCCGCAGCATAATAAACGGGTTCGCGTTGCCGCTGAAAAGCGAGCACAAGCAGTTCCTGGTGAAGGTTCTTCTGCCGCTGCACAAGGTGAAGTGTCTCTCGCTGTACCACGCACAGCTCGCGTACTGCGTGGTGCAGTTCCTCGAGAAAGACGCCACGCTCACCGAACCCGTGGTGCGCGGCCTCCTCAAGTTTTGGCCCAAGACCTGCTCGCAGAAGGAGGTAACAATACTTTATGGCACACGAATCATTGAACAGAACATTACATTATAAGAAACAACATGTACGAAGGTTAGCTTATCTCTGTAAGAGATTTGTTCCCTCAAACCTTAGAGAGTCGAAGCGGCGGTAAAAAAACGGGTCCATACGTGTACAAAATAGACTACCCTTACGTTCCGTAATGCGATTACAGCACGAATCCGACCAAATATTTGTTGTCCCAAAGTATCTCGCACGAAGTAGGGTTTTTGTGCCTACTGCACTTATATGGATTCGCGCTGTAATCGATTTCATCGCATTTCGGTATACACGCTACATAAACTAGAAATATCCTTAACAATAATCTACTTTATGCAGAAATAAATACGCTACGTAGACTAAATACCTGTAAGAATAAATAAAATGCATAGTAAACTATACATCAACAAATATATAGCTCAGTTATGATGATAGAAATAGATAACGCTTTTTCAGCTGCTTCTTAAATGTACCAATAAAGGTGCCATTTTCGATCGGAGGTAATAACTTTTGCCTAAGTAGCTCCGTGAGGTCCGTTAGTGCCAACAATGTGAATAAAATCAAGTACTTTTGCACAAAAAATGTCGTTCTATTTTCCGAATTCACGTAAATAGTGAGCCACGATTAGAATTTAAAATTTGTATTCTTGGACCATTATTCCAATTTCAGATGGTTCAATTTTAGTTGATTTTGGTCTTTAATTCTGCAATTTTCACTCAGAATGAATAATTTCAATAGAGATTTAATGTTGATTGGAATTGATTGTCGAATGATTACATAAAATCGAATAAAAGAAGAGTGAAATTAGATCATTCATTCGTATAATACACACAATCATATAAATTTTATTTAAAAACTATGTGACTTTCGTATAAATGATATGGTCGGCAATATGCGAAAATGGGACTCAAATTGGTGTTATTATTTTACTTGTCCTTATTATACCACCGCACCGGCTCCGTAAAAAAGAAAACTATGAACTTTCATTTTTAAGTCATCTTGACCACATCGTGATTGATGAATGACAGAAAAAAATAATGACCACTCAATAATATTGAAGATTGGTGCAGAAGTTTACTGAATGTTGACGCGATTGTACATTCCAGGTTATGTTTTTGGGCGAAATAGAAGAGATATTGGACGTGATCGAGCCGGCACAATTCGTGAAGATACAGGAGCCACTCTTCAGACAAATAGCCAAATGTGTATCCAGTCCACACTTTCAAGTGAGTTAACTTTGTTTATACACTTTGTAACTTAGTTTTCCAGGGTTTTTTTTTGTCAAAACTTACTGTTTTTGTGTGTTCATACACATTTAAAGAATCCTATAACAATGCAACAAATAGTTCACAGTTTTGACTACCGTGACAAATGTTAGTAGATTTCATATTATAAAATTGTTGTAGTATAAAATCATTATCATCATCATTATCTTTAAAAGTTGCACTCATGATAACTACAGGCCATTAAAAGTATTTTATTTTTTATTCGTATTTTATATATTTGTATTTTATTTAAGACGCTTCCCCATAATTTACTAATCCTCCCTATCTTAGGCCACCCACTGACCTCCTGATTAAGAGAGGAAGAGGTGGTCCCTCCATCCCCGCCTTGGTCGACCACATACACCCAAAATTAAAAAAAATCATAATCATCTGATAATATGGGTTGGTCTTTCTTTTGTGCAATAAACAAATAATAATACATACTTACATATACATATCGATATAGTCATATCGTACCCCCGGCCGCCTGAGTGATCTTAAATGATCACGAAGGTTAATAAACATAGGGCTCGTTCAGTGCATGGATTGGTGACCGTTCTATGACTAACGCTAGTAGCATTTTTCCGAGCGGTTCCGTGCTTCGCAAGGCACGCTAAGCAGTTGGTGCCGGCTGCCGTCGATAGATGGCAATCGTTAAGCCAAGTCAGAGGCCTTAGGGTGGCTTGAAAACTTCTGACACTAAGACCAGCCACTAGTCTTACAAGCCTCCACCAATCCGGACCTGACCCCCGTGGTGGAGTATGGCCTAACCTTCCTCAGGGAAGAGACCCGTGCCCCTCGGTGGGGACATGATGATGATGATAAGTTTATGTGGCAAACATTCCATGAAACCTGGACCCATATGCTTCCAGGTGGCCGAGCGGGCGCTGTACTTCTGGAACAACGAATACATAATGTCCTTGATGGAGGAGAACAATCACGTGATCATGCCGATCATGTTCCCCGCCCTCTATCGCATCAGCAAGGAACACTGGAACCAGACCATCGTGGCGCTCGTCTACAATGTGCTCAAGACATTTATGGAGATGAACTCGAAACTCTTCGACGAGCTTACCGCCAGCTATAAGGCGGAGAGGCAGAAGTGAGTACAGACAATTTAATAAATTGCGTGTAGGTTTAATATTTTTTTTGTTACGCTGCCGTACATCGCGTCGTCTTTTGCGAGCCCTGCCCCACATCCCTTCAATGTGGCCCAAGCCTAAGGCCCTTTCTCCACTGCTCCGGTCCGGTGTCGGAACCGGAACCAGCATTGAGAAAAATATCGGATGTCGGATTATGCTTCTCCACTTCATCCGAATATAATCGGCAATGGACGTGACCCAGAGCTTTATTTAAATTCCTCGGTTTTTCTATTCGAGGCAGGGGAAGTTGTCCACACATTCTATTAATGTAAATAAAATAGTATGGGAACATTTTTGGGTTGTATTCGCGGTGCAAAAACGTGTATTGTTTTTGTCCGTCGATCACTTCGGACCGGTAAAATACCGTTCCGATCTAGCAAATTATCGGTCCGTTAAGAACCGGATGCCGGAGTAGTGGAAAAGCTTATTAGTATTCTTGTGTGTTTCTAAATCGGATCGGTAATTAACGTTTGCTGGACCGGAGCAGTGGAGAAAGGCCCTAAGAGATGTTGTTTTCAGATCTTCAATAGTAAGAGATGGTACGAAAGTCGACTAGTTAACATAATATTGTGAGCAAAAGTATTGTGGTGCAGTATTAGAGATCTTTACAAATAAGGAAGAAAACAAATTCAAAATGCTATCTTTACCATAAGAATGTCAAGCTACATCTAGTTACACTATATAGTTATAGCTACATAAGCTACAAATATGTAGATACTACAGCATAATATGTATAGGTCTATAGGTTGTCTTAACGATGATGATGATTACGGAGTATTTGTGGTATTTCGTATGGCTGTCAACCAACAAAGGCTGTCCAGCAGAGTTCCAGCTTTCATGTTCACAATGCTACAAGTTATGTTCCGTATGCAACAATTACGAGCAAGTTAGGGTTATGACCTGCCACATACAGTTCTAGCTTGTGTTGTTCACGACAGATCTTATTGCATTTCATATGGATGTCAACCTACATAGGCACGATAGTTCCCATGCGTTTCATCATCATCATCGGCCTATGCGTGTCCACTGCTGGACATAGGGCTCTCCCATTGCACGCGACTGAGCACGGTCCTCGGCTATTCTCATCGCATATTGCGTTTCATATGGATGTTTAAAGGCATATGCCACGTAATTTCCACTCTATCGGTTTTAGCATTTAGATGACTCCAAAGTGTCAAAGTATGTATATACACTGGACAGCAAATAAACTGGGCCACGAGCTACTTTGGGACTCTGATTCGATTTTCTCCAAAAGTATAAAACTTACAACTATCACAATTATACCTACAAAAAGCGCATTTCATGCCGGTTAAAATGATTGGAAATTCATTAGGGTTAATCAGCATTTTACAATCAAGAATCATTTTTCTGTCGTGTTAATCGTTGGTAATCATAAAGTGAAACAAAAATTAAAGCGAAAAAAGCAGAAAAATTACAAAAAAAGTTTTTGATCAGTATTCAGTGTTTCCTCCCCTTGCTCGGATAACTGCCTGCATTCTCGTAATTATCGACCTCACGAGCCTGACGAAGAAATCTTACAAATACAAATACAAATACAAAAATATTTATTGCCGTAAAGGAATTTTACATGAGCGATACACAGCGGGCCCCGCACTAGGTAAAACCTGTATCGCGGACGCCCAAAAACAGTTTTAACAAATATGAGGTATTGCATTCCACTCCTCTTCAATTGCAATTCGCAGCTCATTAAGGTTTGCTGGAGTAGGCACTCGGGCTCGAACCCGGCGTTTCAGTTCATCCCACATGTGTTCTATCGGATTTAAGTCCGAGCTTCGAGCTGGCCAATCCATCGTACGAATGCCGACGTCTCGCAGGTACTGGGTCACCACATGTGCAACATGAGGTCGTGCGTTATCTTGCATCAACTGCATATCTTGCCCGATATATCCTGCGTAAGGGACCACATGATCAGCGAGACTTTCTGTGATGTACCGATGAGCAGTCAATCCACGTGTACGGCCCGCCGGTTTGATGAAAACTAACGCTGAATGTGCGGTCAACGAGATACCGCCCCAGACCATTACAGATCCTCCTCCATAAGCAACAGTTTCCTCGATGCAACACTGAGAATATCGTTCTCCGGGACTACGATATACTCTCTGACGTTGATCACTTCCATGTAGACTCACCCTGGTCTCATCGCTGAAGAGTACATTGCTCCACTGCTCTAACGTCCAATCCCTATGCTCTCGAGCAAATTCCAGTCGTGCTCTACGGTGGGCTACCGTTAATTTTAGGCCTGTAGCAGCTCTCTTTGGAGTCAGGTTTCGTTAAACAAGTCTTCTTCTAACAGTATCTGAACTTATGACCACTTGGCGTTCGTCACGTAGACTTTGTTGGGCTTGAACTGCGTTGAGGCGGCGATTTCGCAAAACAGTAAGTTGGATATAGCGATCATCTGCAGCTGATGAGCCCTAGGTCTGCCCGTACCTGGTCGGCGATCGAATGCTCCAGTCTCTAAGTATTGTCTGTAAGCCCGTTGTACCGAAGATCTGCTGATTCGAAGTCTCCGAGAGACTTCACGTTGCGAAACACCTGCTTGAATTAGTGCTACAGCTTGAGCTGCTTCTTGAGGTGTCGTATCCATTATTGACCGAAAAAATAACAAAAATACACGCGTCCTGAGGAAATGATTGATGGCAAGTAAAGAAATCGACTACTCTCATTGCAGAAAACAAGAACGCTAATCGCAAACTCTAGTCAAAACAGAGCAAATCGTTACCTCGTTGGTAAAATGCTGTTAAATTTCTCATTAATCCCAGTAAGTTTCCAATCATTTTAATCGTTATGAAATGCACTTTTTGTAGGTATAACTGTGATAGTTGTAAGTTTTATACTTTTTGAGAAAATCGAATCAGAGTTCCAAAGTAGCGCGTGGCCCAGTTTATATGCTGACCAGTGTATTTAACAGTTCGGAGTAGCTAAATCAGACAACAGATGAGGACTTACGTGGCCTCACCCCCGCATAAAGTTCTAGCTGTTTGCTTCTCGACGGTACAGATCGTGGCACGTAAGTTGAACCAAAATGGCGGTCGTCCGCGTAGGTATAATTGCGGACACAAGTCTTCGAGGAGAAGTGCGACTGCGCAGGTAAAGCGTAACCGCGTTGCTATGGTTCCGCGCGGCCCCTCGCGGTCGCACCTCATACCGCACTTCGATTGAGACCCAAAAATGTATCACTGGGCATTCAAGGTCATAGTTCAACTTACGCGCCATGATCTATACCCGTTGCATCCCACACTGATGTCACCCAACCCTCCGGCACCCAGACGTAGCTTGTCACACTGACGACGGCCCCCGTTCCGTTCGCAGAGAAAAGAAGCGCGAGAAAGAGCGCGACGAGCTGTGGAAGCGACTGGGCGAGCTGGAGATCTCGCGCGGGCGCGCGACAGCCGGCGCCGGCGCCGCGGCTGCGCCCTAGTGCCGGCAACAGCGCTCTAGATTAATGCGATCGATTTTACTTTCTTTTTTTTCTATTCGATTACACTTTTGTTAATGACGTTATTAATTTTTTTATACCTCTAACGATTGATTCATAGACGGCGACGTCTCTGTAGAGTCGGTTCGCTCGCGCGGCCGACGCCGCTGCCCGCCCTTCGCTATTATACTTGTATACAAATTCATCGTTGTGCTATCGACATGTCCGCGCGTCCCTAGTGCACTATCGTTCTTGTACTTGTATTTTATATATAAAAAAAACATTTATATAGGTCACTAGTTTACTTTTAGGATTTTTTAATATTGTTAAATTGTTTAAATAAGTTAAAGTTGTATGTATCATTGATACATGATCGATTGTACCGCATTTCGAATCACCGAGAATTATATTATTCGGGCACCCAGCTTTCGGCTGATTATGATTGTACAAAAATTATAGAGAACTTAAAAAGAAGGATAATTTGTTTAGATACTGCCCCACTGTGCACGGACCTTCGCTCGGCACAGGCCTGTTAGCCTATCAGGTCTACTAGTACGCTTGCCCGTCAGGCCCGTTAGCACGTTTACACGTAGGGCTCGTTAGTACGCTAACGCGTCAGACCAATTAGCAGGATAGCCCGTCAGACCCGTTGGCACGTTAGCCCGTCCGACCCGTTAGCACGTTAGCCCGTCAGGCCCGCCATCGCCGTCGGTCCGTCCACGGGGGGACTGACCCTGTAGGTTGTATGAAATTTTAATTTGAAATTAGATGCTCGATAAAAATGTAATTTCGTCGTACTATCATTTTGTATAGTTACATAGTGTAAATAGGCATTTATTTATTATAAATTTATAGCAGTGTGATTTTTATACATAGCTGCGGGAGTGGGACACTATACAATGGGCAATATCGGTCAGAGCGAACTGGAGACTTCATGTATCATGCATACAGCTCGGTGAAACTAAAATGTTAATTCGATCATACTTGAGTAGAACAATGCTAAAAGTAGATATAATAATTTGTAAGGGAATAGTCATTAATTTGTATGATATTACTGTAGCCTTAATATTTTTTTCTATCGTGAGTGGTAGACGGTCGCGGGCCGCGCCCCCTCCCCCGCCCCCCGTCTCCGGCTCCCCCCCGCTCGCCGCGCGACCGAGCCGCCACACGAGTGCGCATGTATGTATGTACACTATGGAGATGTTTGTTATGTAAAATGTATTAACATTGCAAAAATTATATATGATACTTATATATAAATTACTATTATAGAACACAGTATGAAAATAAAAAAGTTGACTCACATGTATATTGTCGTTGAATTCTTTGAGTGTAAGTGTAGCGCGGAGGCACCCCCCTCCCCCCTCCCCGCCGCCCGGCCCCCGCGTCCCACTAGTGATCTACTGAGTTGCGCAAAATGCATTGGAAATACACAACAAGTTTTCACATTACTCAGTTTTTCATTTCAATAACTCACTAAGATCTTTTACTAATCGCGCCATTGACCTTTGTCACGCTTGACCTTCGTGTAACAATGCTTAGAAATGTTATATTTTCACCTTAACCCCTGATATCAATCTTACCGTGACACACTCGATTGTTGTCCTTGTAGTCTTTGCAATAAGAGCTATTACTAATTAACTAATCTAGGTTTTATTGCCGAAACTATTGTTCTAGCGTACCAACTATGTAAGTGAAGTGTTCTGACGCGTGGAAATAAACAGCAGGTACATTGAACTATAGTGCTACAGATCAATACAACACACGTGGCGGTGACCATACACTCTGTAGCAAGATAAAAGCCCGGCTCTTTACTGTAGTGTGCCAAAGTATATGCCTTGTGGCTGTCCGTTTATTACGTGTCGGCACGACCCTTCTCACTACAAATTAATCCTTATTATTCACAATACATACAAAACAGTGTAATGAAACAGGTGACTTGGACGGACTTCCTTCTCCAAATTGTCTTGTGTAGTAAATGAACAGCCTTGGAAGTTATTTACTTTTGAAACGCTAAAATAAAATTGAGTTCGATTATGTAAATAAAAGTTAGGTTTAAAAAATAAACAACAGCTCGGTATGACGTAGTGGACTGTACATCTCGACTTCCCTGCTGCATCTCTTATCGAGTATTGAGTAAAAGAGAATGCTTGTAAATTCAATTGTTTTTGCTGACCCGCGATTGGGCCTGCTCCGTAAAGTGTCGGTTCGTTAGGGATTCATTACAGGGTCTGCCTCGTTGGTCCCAGCGGCTAACATGCTTGACTAAAATACAGGCCGTGGGATGGTATCCACTGGAGGCCGCCGTACTTGATGTCCTCAGCCTGGGTGTATTTCAATGTTCGTGTTGTCTGTTGTCTGGTTACCATAACACAGGGAATTGAGTTGTCCGGAAGTTATTATTGTACGTTAGATAGTATTAGGGGAAGGAGTTTAAAGAAGTTGCTTTTCCTTATATAGGTACCTGTGTTTGAAATGAGGTTTATTTAAAGGAGATATTTGATTGGTCGTGGTACACCTCGTCAGTTTACCTAGGTGATCCACGAACAAAAACATTCTTCGTGGATCACCCAGGTGGACAGAGGTGGAAAATTAAGTAAAGCTTGTGGGTGGTCAACCTTGTTCAAATCTGAACATCGCACACGACGCACATCCGCATTGTAAAGGTTAAAACCTCTTTTCTCCCCCCATTTTAAATAAGCCTTATTTAAAATGGGGGCGGATGGGAGGCTGTAAAAAAGTGGTCTTATCATTAAATGGATGACAACCAAGAATGTATTTATGCTCCAAACGAATTCTCGTGCAATCGACAGCAGATCAACCTTTACCTTCATTTTAGTTGCGAGTCGTCCTAAACCTAACCGCACCTAGTGCACGTATGTCGACTAAACACTACAATCTGTAATCTGGTGTTAATAGCTCTCAGTTACTGTTTAGTGCACTCTAACACTTTGTTAGTCTACAACAACACCGGGTTTATTTTGGTCGGATCTATGATGTTCGCTGAAATCTTTAGTTGTTGTTGCCTTTACACTTTATTGCACAAAAAAAATACATAACATAACTTAAATAACAGGTTTGTGATAAAAAATATGTACGTGCAAACGCGGAGTTAGTTTTAGTTCGCGCTCATAAAGATAATTTTTCACACGACGTACTCGGTCGAGCGGGTGTTCTGTGCGTTCCCGCTTCGCGTGGTACCAAGTTCAAGTTGGCGCGTCGCCATGGCCACCGTGCCCACAACAGAGCGCCGCTGCCGCATACCGACAGTCTAACGATCACACTTTGTCATACCTGTGCCGAAGAGGGACCTGTCACTGAGGAATCTGGCCTTGGACGTTACAGAAAGGTATGTCTCTATGTACTGCTTTTGCTCATATCTGTATTGTGCTTTTGGCTTTATACCCCGGGTAGTAAGTAAGTTTTGCTAGGAGACAAAGGAAATACCTTACCTACACTATATCCTTAGAATGAAGAAAATCAAATGACAATTCACGTAAAGTCACCGATATTGACTAGGTACTTACACTTGGCTAAGCACCATTTCATATTCAACTTGCTAAGATTCGAAGTACATACGTGAGTTTGACATTCCTGGAACAGTCTGCTTAGTTTTCGTCTCTGAATGTCAGCCTTATTTTTTATGCCGATTGTTTTTTCGTGGGGACTTAACTCATTGGTAGTTCATAGCTAACATCTATCGATGCTGAGCAAATCAATTAATGGGAATATATATGTCTTCCAGTACTAAACATTTACTGATTCCTTTGTAGCGCAATGACCACTTCCTCTGGTAAAACACAGGAAAAGTACTTACCAAATTACATAATTTTATTACAAATTAATTGAAATTTGTATGAAGGTAAGAAGAATATTCCTTATAGCGCACCAGGAAAATTACAGAGTTTTAGGCAAATGGTAAGTAAGCCACATGAGTGGTGAAATTTCATCTTATGCAATCTTTAACAAGTATTTTAGAACAAAGGCGAGTCTTGTGTATTCGTTCTTGTGTTCTTGACCGTCAGCCTTCTAGCACTGCCACAAAAAGCGACCTTAACTTTTTGGAAATTCATTCGGTTTTCCAAAGGTCCAATTAACTTGTCCGTTGCACTAAGTACGTACCTTAAAAAAAAAACTCACGCCCGTTATCGACGAGGGGGTAGGCAGAGGCACCAATCACTAGAACTGGGCCCACCTTTTGCCGAGTTTATCAGGTCCCAACTTGACAAGTGGCAAGTCTATCGCTGTTATCGCCACAATTTATCAGCGAATGGTGTTGCTGTATTTGTACAAACAAATGTACCTACGTAACTAAGTCCTACCTACCTTTACATACAGGCACATACATTGCTTCTGGCCCCACACTAGGATACCCTGTGTCGTGGGAACCAGAAACAGCGACGTCACAAACATGTAAACATCCAAGACCTGGAGTTTTTTTTTCTCCCCAGCCGGGGATAGAACTCGAGACCTCTCGCATGGCAAGCAGATGCGCTAACCGCTACGCCATAGAGGTCGTCAAATATATTGAAATATAATAATATCCATTAGGTACCTATATCAATAGCTAGATATTGTCGCTGAGAGCTTCCTAGTAACGAAATAAACGGCTGGTCTTGGCGAAATAATGTCTCCACCTCTCTTAGAACCCGCAGTCTCATTTTCCCAATGAACCTATAAATAAATATTTTACTTTACTTTACTTTACTTACCTAGTCTTCTATGGAAGACTAGATTTTAGCCGGTATGCATGTTATTTTGATACAATGTTTTATCTTAGGTGGTCTCCCTGTCCCCAGTATGAGGCTAGGTTTGAGCGCGTACGCGCCGCCCGCGCCGACGCCGCGCATGCCGGCCGGGCTCGTGGAGCTCATGGAGGGGCTGAGCCGCGACGTGTTGCGCCACAATCCTCAGGATCTCTACCAGTTCTGCGCTGACCACATGCAAAAGCTGCTGCTCATTCGAGCCGCTCACGGTGGGTGCCTTTTGGGAAGCTGCTATGGGACAGTGTGAAAAAAAAAGTATTATTTAAACGTAGGTATTCGTATAAATTACGAGTCTTAAAACCGCTTTAAGGTATTTTAACTAAAAAAAAAGATTATTTATAAAAAACACGCAGGATAATATTTGATAGATACTTTGTATGTATCTGTATGTATCTGCAGCCATAGTATCAAAAACGGCCTGTAAGTTGGCCGATTCTACGATGACGTTACAGCTCAGTAAAAATGGCGTACATATGTCATTCATGTCGTTCTTACGTTCATTGGTTTGTTTACTGACCGTGACGTCATAATTCCTATGCAACGCCATATTGGCCAAGACAGATAGCGTTTTGGCGGCTTATTAATTTCAAAAGTAAATTTTCATTTGCCTTCTTTAGAAGAAATACAAGAAAGTATTTAAAATGACCATTTTCTGAGTACTCCATGAACACCAACAAAAAATATCAGAAATCTGTGAAATATCGGAGCGTCTTACTTGGTCTTACGCAGAAACATTGCAACCCATAATTAGTACCTAACAAATAATAAACTTATACCTCCATCTTGGATGGGTGGACAGGAAGCTAGAGTCTGCCGATTGACACGATCCTGACTGACAGTTCTCTTAAGAGACCATGATCGGCGCTGGCTCTGAATTTGCATTTCACTTGTTTACGCGTAGGTAGCTATCAGAAGTCAGACTTTCATAAGTAGGTAGGTAGGTACAATACGAAACACCCTTCACCTTTGAATTTGGATTCGCAATTTCAAACCAAAGGTTGGAAATCACTACGATTTTAACGTACCGTTATTCTTATACTTATTTATAATTATTAATACGAACATAATGAAAAGATACATACCTACCTATTCTCACAAAATATTCATAACGATTTCAAAATTACGCTGACTAGGTAGTACCTAGACATTTCGTCTCTACAAACTTGGCATCTCTTTTTGCAGAAGGAAGAACTCGGACGATGACCCTGGAAGAAAAAATCGCCAGAGCTCAGAGAATCGTTAGGCAGAGAGCTGAGAATCGACGGAGGAGATATGATGAGCCCGACAGACGATCCCCAGGGCTTAGTGATGAGGAAGTAAGCGTGGGCAGTGATAGAAGGGTGACGCCGCTAGGCTTAAGTCCTAGAATTATGGTCCCTGAAAATATTAACGAAGTTACTAGTAACACAAATGACAGTGCTGGACTCTTGGATAAAGGAGATGACACAAGGGATCCTACTTTAGAATTGAAGAAAGTTGAAGACACGGACGATACTGTCAATGAAAAAATTCACGAATCGGTAGATGATGTCAACAAGGCAGAAGAGCAAGAAATTAGCAACGATAACGTTCTTCATATGGAAAATGAGCAAAATATAGAAGTTCATGTGGAAGAAAACAATAGCAAAATGATTGAAGAAAAATTCTCGGAAACTGAAAACACGGAGGGGACAGCGGTAAACCAGGTTACAGCTGGTAAATTTGATAAAACGGATTCAGAGACATCAGAGGTTAATCAAGTTTTGATACAGAACTGTGACGAACTACCCATTGAAAACCATATTTTTGAATCAGGAGAGAAGGATAATGACGCAGAGAATAGAGAGGTATTAGTTGAGGAAAACACAACTGATAAAACTGAGCCTAGCAGTGAAAATGTGGTTACGAACGAAACAAATTCAGAACAGAAAGAAGATAAAAGATTCGAGTTGGAAAACAGTGCAGATGGTAATGTTAAAAAAGAGATAAGTATCGAAAAGGGATCTTCCGAAGCTACTGTTGAACCAAAGAATACCGAGGCAAATTTAGAGGGAAGTACTGAAAATAAGATTAACGATGAAATAAATGAAGAAGCGTCGCCAAATGTAAAGCAGCAAGATATAGCTGATAGTAACACAGAAGTAGAATCTGAACAGATTAAAATAGCCAAGCTAGAAAATAATGTGGAAGAAAACAAGGGTGACGCTGACGAAGTAAAGTCCAAAGTAATTGGTATAATTCCCGACAACAAATGTAATGATAAAACTCCAGAAAATAGTACAGAAATAAAAACGGAAGAGAACGCTAAAGTAAATATTAAAGCGGAAGTTATCACTGAGGAGCTTAGTAGTGCAGATGGCGCACCAGTTTATGATAAAGACAATCCTAAAGAAATGAAAACCGATGAAGCCGAGAAAGAAGAACCAAGCGAACATGAATTTGAAATGGTTACAATAGAAGTAAAAGCTCCTACGCCTTTACCAGAGGTAGAAGAAAATAACGACAAAATCGATCAACCAGTTACTGAAACGGAAACCAATTTAGTTGAATCGGAAAAGGCTGCGCACAAAGAAAATGAACCTAGTTTGTTTATGAATAACGCAAAAAATAACGAGGAATCTGATAGTAGCTGCAGTGAACTCAAAAATGAAAATCCAGAAGAAGTCATAGAAGTTATCGCAAATATAAAAAATATTGAATTACAAGATTTAAATGTGAAAGACAACGAGGAGATGTTAATGACGATATCGTGTTCTAATGAAGAGGAAACGGACTCCATCAGCGATACTACAGCTAAAGTAAAACGATCCGTAGATGATAATAATTCTGCACCAAATAATACTGAAAGAATGTCTTATATTATGAGCATTCCACAAAGTGGCGACATCGACATTAACGCCCTCGCAAAGTCGGACAGTACGAACGATGTAATAATCGAAGAGACTACCGAAAGTATTTCAGAAACCAACACTGAAGCTGACGAAAGAGAGGAAACAAGCAACAACGCCCCAGCAATGGACTTAGAAACTGCTGCTGTTACTATACAAAAGGTGTTTCGGACATTTCTCTTCAAAAGTAGGGCTTCTACCTTAGATGATGTATCGAATGACGAAGGGTCAATGGATGTCGCAATGCCAGAAGATATTATATTATCGGATGAGGGAGGGCATGTCCCAAAGCAGGTATGTGAAACATTTCGTATTTAGAAGTCTTAGAAACGTAGAGATAGTATCTACGATGATGATGAGTAAATGATAATCTACGTTTACAGGAAGATGAATGTGCGAACATCAAAGACCGACGAACATTGGGAATAACGAGAATGGACACAGTGCTTCAGACAGTCAACGAAGAAAAATCTCTTTCCCTATCCACTGACGATTCGTCCACACTGTCCAGTGCTGCTACGACCATACAAGCTCATGTGAGGGGGTTCCTAGTCAGGAACAGAATGCATTCAAATAAAACTACCTCAGTGAGCTCTCTGGTCAATTCAGATGGCCTTTCCTCGTCCCAAGATGCGGATAATGAACAACAAAAAAGTAAAACTGTTCTAAATATCCACATAGTTCCAGAAGGCGGGCATTTTATGAGTCGGGACGAAAGTATGGCCATGTCTTTAGATCTACCTCTCGACACCAGCCCTCCCTCCTCCCTGAGCAACCTGCATCCCCTTAGCTTCGACGTCAGCGAAAGGCGGAAGCTTCTAAAGAGAGAAGACGCCATACAATCAGTTTCTCCACCCAGCAACAACAGCGGAAAGCTAAGTGAGGAATCGGTCAAAGAGGTTATCACGGAAAATTATGCCGCTTCCTCCCACCAGACTACCGAAGATGATGTAAAAACCGATATCCCTTTACAAATGGAGCAGGAAAACGCCGACCTAACTAGCGGCGATACTTCTCCTACCAAAAGCGTTACAGTCGAGACCGTCTTAGAGATGGCACAGGAGGCGGGCGAAACTAAACCTTGCACTCCCATTCCGGACGAGAACATACCCAACTTGGAACCGAGTGGCGATGAGTTGGACGTGGTCACCCCATTCGTCCATACCGAGGCCAAGCTTGGGACGCCCAGACTGTTGCATTCAGGTGAATTCCACGACGTCGTGCTCCCGACGTGCGTGTCGCGGACGGAGACGGCCGTCGTCCGCGGTGAGTGAAGACATCTTCCATTATCAGGTGATACATGTTTTCGATCTGTGCAGGCAACAGCTTCAAATGCTTTTAGCCGCCGATGTAGGTAGCTCGTGTTGTCGCATTCCTTGACACGTAATATGAGTAGTACTAGTGAGTATCCGCTGGTTCCAAATTGAGAATTTTCTAAGTTCAAACCTCAGTCTCACTTACAAAAACAACAGCTCCTTGACACTTTTCAAATGGAGTTTAAGTTGGTCTTTGGAGCCAAACTACGTCACACGAATTTCATGATTTTTTTACCCCTCCCCCGTCTTCTCAGAGTTGGTCACATTTGTGACACTTCACCCCTCACTAGTGTGACGTCACATATTTTGCAATTTTACACCTTGCTTGATATTTTAATTCAATAATTCTAGAAATTATTGAGTTAAAACAGCAGTGCCGAAATTCGTTTTATTTCCGATAGTTTCAAATAGAGTTGCAAATGTAGTTGAGTTCTTCGTTAATATTATGTAGTTCTAAGTTCGTGTTTAAAGGCCTGGCCAAACCAAGGCGTCCAGGTCGCGTCCGCGGGGGCGTGCGCAGTGGCGATAACTGCGCGTGCAAAAGTTGTTCACACTGTCGCGTTTGTTCTTGCGTTCACCAGGCTGGAGTCACGTCATTAATTACAATGCTCTGTGATACAGATAGTAAAATTGAAGAAGTTTTACTTTTGTCTGCTCTCATTGGAGATGAAGAGAAACCTATTTCATCCCACACCTATTCCTTTTTTCTAGTATTCCTATAATCAGATCAGACTGAGACGTATCATACAACAATGGGTATTTGTGAGCCTCATTTATAATTACTTCCGGTTCCACCTTACTTTAAAAATTAAAAAACACAGTTTTTCCCAACAAAAATAGCTGCGTGCAGCGTCCTAACGTAACAAGCGCGATCTGATCGCCACCGCTGCGTGCAGACGCTGCACCGGGACGCCGCGGCCAAACAGAGGACGCCTCGATGTGAACACGTCGCTACAAGTTCGTACGCAACAACTGATCGCTACCGCGCACGCCACCGCGGACGCGAGCTGGACGCGTTGGTTTGGCCAGGCCTTAACACTTAGATTATAATAGATTTTGAAATGTCACGTCACGAAATTTAGAACCCCCTCCCGCCCCCTTGTCACACAATCTCACACTTCGTCGACTCCCTCTCTCCCCCTTAACGTGTGATGTCATTTATGGATGGCCCCTTTCTATTCTCTACATTTAAGGAGTGATTTAGTGGCATCGTGTTTTATCATGTGTCATATTTGTAGACATCTAAATTCAGAGAAATTGTCAATTCAGGAACCATCAGTTAGGGCCAGTTTCTGAATTGAGAATTTCGCTAAGTATCTACTTAACTGTAGTGCTGTCTCGTTAAATTTCTCAGAAAAGAGCGTGACAGAACGTTACTAAAGCATTTATTTAAGTATATATTCGACGACCTCTGTGGCACAGTGGTTAGCGCATCTGGCTACCATGCGAGAGGTCCCGGGTTCGAATCCCGGCTGGAAAAAAAAGAAACCCAGGTCTTGGATGTTACATGTTTGTGACGTCGCTGTTTCTGGTTCCCACGACACAGGGTATCCTAGTGTGGGGCCGGAAGCAATGTTTGTGCCTGTATGTAAATGTTATGTTATTTACTTAGTGAAATTCTCAATTCAGAAACGGGCCTTGAGTCCCCCGTAGAGTAGAGCATAGCAGCCTATCGACAGTAGAGTACAACGGCTATAGCTATGTTGGTCTGTTTAATGAAATGTTAACTGGGTTTATTGAATGCTGCCGTCCTTAGTACCTACGTGTTTTGTTTTCAGAATTCAAGAATGTCCTCGGGTATTTTCTCCTTTGGAACAGTGCTTCATGATGGAAGATAGTTTAGTAGAGATAAGACAGTGACTATTAGCTGATATTTTTCAATAAAGCTCATTTCGCATTTGTGTGGTAATGTGGTTTAATTGTTCCTCTAAGTGTCGCGTGGGAAGGCACCACGAAGTATAATGAAGATAATGAAGAAGAATAAAGAAGAACCCTTGTCTACATATTAACACTCTCCCCGCTCTCATCCTTACATACCAATCAATCAATCAATCGTCTAATAATAAATAAATAATAATATATTTTGGTAATTTATTATGTAGCTTAAATGCCATTGCGGACCTGAACTATGAAGTTTTAGAGTAGAGGTAGGAATGGCTAATTTATTTTGATTTCTTAGATTCAATGGTTTGGTGTACTGGTCTGTTGGAAAAGAGAAGAGTTGTTGCTTTTTCTTCAAAATATATAATGAATGAGGCAATGTAGGGAAATCTTCTCTACAGCTCTCCATTTTGTTCTACATTATTCTAATGCATCTTTTTTGCAGTATGAATTAGTTAGATGCATCATATTTCCCCGCAGTAGAATTCCACAGCTTAGCCATGCATGTGCAAAATATAGTAAGCTGAGAGTGTGGTTGTTATCTTTGTGCATCGCTTTAGTTCGTTTAGAGCAAAGGTGAAAGGTGAAACGGGAGAGTTTTGCTTGGTATTATTTGGATATGCGCTTTCCTTCGTATCTAATTTAGACACAGTTATAGAAAAACTCGACGCATTCGAAGTGCCCTGCCTCACTAGGACGCCGTGGCGACGTCGCTAGCTACGTACCCAAGCAGTTTGAATTGAATGGCGACGTCGTCAGACAGTCGCCAAGTGAGTCAGGCACCATACATTTCATACGGGGCGACGACGCGTTGTGGCCATGGGGCGTCCCGATGAGGCAGGGCCCTAATTCATATTATTGCTTTTCGTAGGGCTTATACTGCATGAGTTCGAAAATTATAATCATAATGACATCCACACAATAACAATTAAGACCAATCACTTGACATGGTCCCAAATTAGGATATCTAGGAGGGTAACTAGGCAAGACATTGCACACATCGAAAAACACGCAGACTGAGGCCATTTGTACAAATGTTCGGTGACCTCCAGTGGAAACCGAACCCACAACCTCTTTCTTGGTAGCTAAGCTCCTTAACGGCTAGACCAACGAGGCAGTCAATTATAATAATTTAGTCAGCTGAATAAGCAGTATGTATGTACTGTACGTACATTCCGTACATTGCTCTCATACGTACCTACAGCATGTCTATACTCGTAGATGATTGAGTATACACCCGCCATCCTGATGCACACGTGCGTTCGATTCCCACTGGGTGCAAACGTAAATCCTCGTGGGGGGCATTGGTGAGTATCGGGATAACACATACAGAAAGTACTGATGGCCCAGGGCTTTGAAAGCATTCCGAGTGAGTATTGGATACGTTTTGAAATAACCGGATTTTATCGGTTTGTAATAATAAAGGTTTTTACCGGTTTCCATAGAGCGGTTCCTTTTTTTTGTAGGTATCTCTTTTTAGTCTGTGATGCCCAGAGTTCTGTCAATCAAGTTCTTTGCTTGTTGAATTGAATGTTTAATTTTGAAGAATTCGACGAAAAAATACAAATACCTAATAAAATATCATGCCTTTGCCACCTGCTTTAGCAGCGCGACTCGCCAAAAGAGGTATCCTGAAACCAGGTGGTCCACCATCCTCAGATTCCGCAAGGGACCCTCTGGTTCAACCAAACGAGGAAATTATAGCAGAAGACTACGACAGTAAGCCTGAGGAGCAACGTGACGATGAACAGTACTGGGCAGGTATAGAAGGCGTTAACGTGGATCCCATCAAAGGCCATAAAGGCTGCCCAAACAAGAGTAACATCTACCACGAATGTTCAAAATATTGCGTCAAAACATGGAAACAAGGCAAATTAGTTCCTGATGAAGCTTATTTGGAGAAAAAGAACAAAGTATTAGAGCTGTGGCCACTACCACCTGGCTGGGAGGAAGTATACGATGAGGGTTATGGCCAACATTACTTTTGGAATGTGCACAATAACTTGGTATCCTGGTTGCCTCCGTTGCATCCGAACGCGGCACCTACGGAGAGTGCAGCACACTTGCGCGAGGAGTCACTAATGAAAGAAGGCGATGAAAGTGATGGGGAGAGCAGTGACGCTTCAGATCAGGAGGTTCCTCAGCACCAAGAAAAGCCCAAAGATAAGCGACGCAATTACCATGAGAGAGAAAAAGAAATGGTACATCACAGGGATAAGAAACGTAGGAGGGTCAAGGACAATGACTTGGACCCTATGGATCCATCGGCCTACTCTGATATTCCACGAGGCAACTGGACTGCTGGGTTGGACAGTCACTCTAAGACTGGTGTGGATAGCACAGTCTCAGGTGCTCTATTCCAGATGCGACCATACCCTGCCCCAGGGGCTATCTTGGCAGCCAATAGAAAGGCATCACCACCTCCGAATCGTTAACATTCTAGTAGATACATGCTAAGTTATTATGCTGTTTAGCAATATTTTAGATTTGTAAATGATAGAATTCTACAACACAGTACACATCTTGCTTTACATTTGCCTTTCTTTTCGTTCACTGCATTTAATTTTCATTCAGTTTCAAACATTGTGTTTTTTTAAATAAGTTTCCTTGTAAACCTCCTCCAGTGTTGTTGGGTTTTCATAAATAATACCTTACAATTTCACAACTACTAAATTTGTTTCTTTAGCTATTTGGTAAGTCAACCAACAACTCCTGAGAATAGGTCGTAAGCTAATGAATATGGCAAACTTTTGTTGGGTCAACTAGTATATGATACAAAAATATCATATAGGAACTGCAGTAATTTCAAACAAATTCTTCGTTTTGTGCCAAAACTAAGGTCAATGGCCTGCGCAGACGAACGGGTGTTTCCCGTTCATCCGATCGGTCAACCGATCAATCGGCCCAATGCGAAATATTTTCCCCGTTTAGCTAACGCCCGCCTTTTGTACAGTCAGTATGGCGAACGGGAAAAAAGTACCGCTGGATCGACTGACAAGGTCGACCGATCGTACCAACGGGATACACCCCAGACGACAGACTATTCTCCGCGGATTTTTTTTCTGCTAAAATAGATCGCTTGCAACTGTATCGAGTAACGCAAACGAGGGATTAAAAGTACCGCGTACTAAAAATCCGCCGAATGGAAATCCTCCCAACCGAGGACATGCAGGGAGGGGACCGGATTAAAGTACGCGGGAGTCCCCGAAAAAAATAGAGCTCGCGTGACTAGGCGAAGCATTAACGCACGCTGCGGAGAAAAATCCCTCGCCTGCGTAGGCCATAAAGTAAACTTTTGGTTAATTGCAGGTATAAAATAAACAAACATTTAAACATTTACATACAGGTTCATACATTGCTTCTGGCCCCACACTAAACAGCGACGTCACAAACATGTAAACATCCAAGACCTGGAGTTTTTTTTTCTCCCCAGCCGGGGATCGAACCCGAGACCTCTCGCATGGTAAGCAGATGCGCTAACCGTTACGCCACAGAAGTCGTATACAAAAGTCTATTTCTTTTTCTTCGTCACTTTCATACAGATTGATGTCTACAAAATGAAACTTCTATTATATTGTATTGAGTGTATAATATTGTGATGATATAAATCTATACAATGTATAAATGTTACCTTATATAGGTATTACACTGATTATTAACATTTGATTCTGATGGTCTTAAATGCATTCACAATGGAATATTCATAAATACTTAGAACATGGACACGTGTCTTGGAAATAAAACCAAGCTTCTGAGACAAATTTCAGACTGGATCAACTCTACAATGTACCAATCATGGCAGTAAATCGAGACAGAAGTAAATAACATCCAAAAAGGTTTTACTAATAGATAATTATAATTTCCTAAGTCTAAACTACAACATCTTAATATAACTCTTTCACCAAAGTGATTTATCTCTATAGGGAAGCACTTATATTTATTTTCCTTGCAGTCTGTAAAATATACCAACCAGAGCAGAAGAGGTACCTAAAATATTGTTTAAGTGTGTAAATACATTTTGTGACCTATTTATAATGCTGGGCAGTCTTTCCTAGTAATTATTTGCCATTCATATGCTTTTTCCCGGTGGCAACATGCATAAGAAGATTTTCTGATGTAATTACTCCAACTGCCTGCTCCACTGCAGAGGAAGTATCTGAAACAAAAATAAAAGGTTTTTGTAAAAATATGAAGTATTTTCATTTAGTTCTGAAAATGCCGAGATTTTAATGTAGTGGAACCTAACCATAACCCAAATGCACACCGATCTTATTATTATGAACTTATGCAACCTTTGTATAATTTACATTACTTTGTTTGCTATAAAAACACTTATGTTTTATAACAAAACTGCTGGAATAATGGATAATGTGGGCGTTTCAGTAACTTCAACATTCACCGATAATGTTCGTATCTCCAAGAGGATTTCTAATACTAATCACTAATTTCCTAATTAATTGTCTAAAACAGCTCTGTTTACTCCTTTCAAAGGAGTTTTCTTTCACAAAAAATAAAAATAAAGAAGAACAATGAATAGAATAGAATAGATAGAGTTTATTATCATATTAAGATAAAGGGTTGAGGCTCAGCATTATGCTACCAAGTCAGCGCAGTGATCTTGGCAGCGCTGATTTTCAGCAACAACCCATAAAAAAACTAAAACTAAACTTAAATGTAGGAAAGAGGGTAACAAACTTAGATTACAATTTTGTTGCACCAAGAATATAATTTTTAATATATCATATTTAATATCAATACCAATACATATATGAATATGTAAAATAGTGAGTTCCATGATCTCTTGACTACCTATACATTAGCACTGATACTAACAGCACATTTCTAGATAGTCAAGTCTTTGCGTTTAAGGCTGTAAGAACAGCCCGTATTTAATAATTTTAATCATTGTAACAAGTATGCTTTTGAATGTGGTTTGAGGGTTTGATAGAAAACAAAATCGGGAACACATAAAAAAATAATCTAAAATGAATTAGTTAGTTTCAATTTCAAATACTTGGAAACAACTTTTTTAAATAAACTATGTGTATAGAAAAACAAAAATATATATTTTAACCTCCTCAGTCACGTGTCGACAAAATACAATAGAAAACTATGGTTATTTTCAAGGTCGGGACTGAGGAGGTTAAGCTCGTTTATCAAGAAAGTAAAATTTTCGCAATTTTTATTGAACTTTTTTTATTGAAATTAAACAGCATTCCTATGGTCGTTAAACTATAGACCCGATACCTATACAAAATGCCACATTCAGAATAAACCTCACCAGTTTTGACGACGACGACGAAGGGGGCTATGTCGAGCATCCTCGACACGGCGCCGAGGGTCGGCTTAAGAGCCAGGTCCACCTTGTAGAACTTCTTCAGAAGGAACTTGCTCAGGTCGTCAGCCGTGGAGCCGGAGAGGTTGGCCAGGCGCCGCCGCGCCGAGTCCGCCGTGAATATGCCCGCTAGTGATCTGGGGAGCAAATACCAATGATGACTTCCATTTATCATCAACCCATTATGTCCCCACCGACGGGCACGGGTCTATTATACCTAAGCTATAGGCCATACTCCACCACGGGAGCCAAGTCCGGATTGGTGGAGGCTTGTAAGACTAGCGGCTGGTCTTACTATCAGAAGTTTTCAAGCCGCCATAAGGTCTATGACTTTGCTTAACGACTGCCATCTATCGACGGCAGCCGGCACCAACTCCTTAACGTGCCTTGCGTGGAACCGCTTGGAAAAATGCCACTAGCGCTGGTCGTAGAACCATCCACCATCCATGCACCATCCATAAAAAAAAATATGTTTATTTATAAGAAATTGATTACATTGATTATGCTCTATTGCGACTCCCACACTAGGCGCAGCCTGTGTCGTGGGTGACGGGTAGATTACGCTCCTTATACTCGTAGTTAGCACTGGTTGACATAATATCGAGGCAAGCGAGTCACAAGCGTGAGCAAAACAGTGCTATTATGGACTCTCGGGCTTCCACACTAGGCCGAGCGTGTGTCGTGGGCAGCCATTGAATGTTTTTAAAGTATATCTTAGCAACTGCTTTTGCCCACACCCGTGTTTAGATTGTATTTAAATTACAATTATCCATCACCCATCCATGCACTGAACGCGCCCTATGTTGCTTAACCTTCGTGATCGTTTAAGATCATCAGGAAGCCGGGGATACGAGCGATTCACTTCTACTTATACTGGGCGGGTAATACGAATTTTTTTATACACATTTTACTTTCTAATGGTTTGTATTTAAAATCAGAGAAAATGCAATGCAGTGCAATGTTCTATCTAGCGCCGGCGGTCATTATATTAATGATTTTTTCAACTTTATAGTGTTTACTTGAGTGTTCACTCACATACAAATACACCTGAAATGGCCAATCAGCTGTCGGCTCGCATTAGAGAATTACTAGAGACCGGATTATATGCAACATAAAAAGCCCAAAATATGCAAGAAAAATAGAGAAAATACGCACAAAAATCCATTAAAACGGCCTAAACACACAACATGACGTAATAAGATAGTTATGTTTTAGTTTAAAAAAACCATTATTTCATAGACCTCTTGTTTCTTGTATACCAACAAGTTGGCCATAGTGCATATGGAAAAATAATTTAACAGCTGTGAACAGTAGATTGATAGCTTGTAAACTGATAAGCTGAGGTACAAACAATCATCAAATTGCATCGGTACAATATCGGATTGAAATAACACAAAACCAGAAAATTAATACCGTGTCATCCATTTCCAGTTTCCAGAACAACTTAAAGATGGCATTTTTTATTGTTTTATACTATATGTACACTTTTTTTTTAAAGTTTTTGAGTAACTTAGGTGGTTTTATTTTTCGATACTAAAGAAAAAAAAATCTGAAGTGGTACAACGTTGTCTTCGAACGCACTGTTTTGTATGGGACTTACTGCGCTTCACGAATGAATATAAATCCCATGAATATAATTATGACGACTAACGCCACTAACACATTCATTATGTTGATAGTTATTGTAGTATAGTTTTACTATCCAAATCTCAGTATGGCTCAGTCAATTGATAATTATTATTTAGACTCATATTTGCGTTTTTTTTTAAACTGTAAAATTTAAAAATCATTACAATAATAACCAACAGCCACTAGACAGAACATTGAAGAGATTTTTTTTTTCAGAGAACACCGAGAGTAAAATGTATTGTAATACAGCCAGTTGATGGGCAGTTATTTTTTCGTCCCCCTGGCTTTAGAAACCACTGGGGTCTGGGGTCGTCAGGAGAAAACCTTTATTTAAGAGATAGGGATTCGTCTGAGGAACCGTGGCTTGGACTACCGCTCTGGGGCATATTTGATGCAATTAATAAATTACAAAATATATTCTTCAGTGAAATACATAATTCTAAACCCTGAAGGAATAAGCACATAAGTCAGCACACTTTTACAGTAGAAATTGTATAGTGGTTAGTAAGTTTAACATAGGTGCTCGTTATCGCTGCTGAAATTGCAATAAAGTTTTAAGTTGGAATTTCCGACATGACATCAAAAGGTTCATGAACGTCTGAGGACTTAAGTGCTTATTCCGGCCGGTGTATGGCATAAGAACAATATTTGACTTAAGTGCTTGTGGCAGCCGGGTCTAGAATTTACCTTTTTAAATTTACATGATTAGTACGGTACCTTCTTACTGTTCTAACTAATAGACAAATTGAGTCTACAATCTTTCAATATTTTCGTGAGTGGCAAATGAACATTCTACGTCCACTGAGGTGTCTGGGTTGAATTTAATTAAAATCTGGTGACTTAGGGATTCAAACGCTGGGTTATCGTTCAATATGTTTTGGAACAAACTGTTCTGTGATTTTACATAGGAACAGCTCGGGCAACGACGAATTTTGGGACAATTTTTCTTTGTACTTTCTTTATTTATGAGGAACGAGATCGAGATGCGGCGTAAATAACCTTGAATTCGAAACATTTGCCAAAATATGCAACAACCGCTAAAATAGGCCTAAATATGCAAAGCACAAGCCAAGTCGGAACTCCATTTTTTTTCAAAAAATTTTTTTTTGCATCCTCAAAGTAAATTTCTGGACGCATCTTACAGTAGGTATCTCTTAAATTTTGAAAAAAAAAAAAAATGGAGTTAAGAGCTTTGGGACTTTAGCCGACGATATGTAAATGCATATAATTAGGTCTCTAATTAGTTTTTTAATTCGATGCAAAAAAAAAATGACGCGGTGTTACCGTTATCTATATATTATATATATGTATATAAAATTCAAAGTCCTGACTGACTGACTCACTCATCAACGCCCAGCCAAAACCGTTTGACCGCATGAACGGAAGCTGAAATTTTGCACAGAGGCTCTATATATAATGTAGGGAAGGAATAAGAACGGATTTTTTAAAATTCAACCCCTAAGGGGGCAAAAAGGGTTGCCAAAATTTGTATGGGAGGTACAAAATATGTTGTCTGATTTTCTTGAAACTTGAAATAAATACTCTTCAACACAATTAATTGAACACGAGTTTCGCCGTTTTTTCTAAATTTAACCCTTAAGGGAGGGAACGGGGTTGCAAACTTTTGAACTAAGGTCCACGCGGACGGAGTCGCGGGCGAAAGCTAGTCTATCTATATATATAAAAGGAGAAGCTGACAGACTGACTGACTGACATATCAACGCAGGGCCTAAACTATAAGGGTTAGAAACTTGAAATTTTGCACAGGGGTTCCTTTTGTAACGTAGGGTTGCACTAAGAAAATATTTTTGAAAATTCAACCCCTAAGGGGGTAAAATGGGGATTCAAAGTTAGTATGAAACTTTGCCGTTTTTGAAGTTATTCAAATGAAATTTGTTACATAGGTTCTTCATTTATATGTAATTATGAAACACGTGTAAAATAGTTTTTTAAAAATCATCCCTTAAGGGGGAAAAAGGGGGGTACAAAGTTAGTATGAAAATTCTCTGATTTTCTGAAAAAGTGGTATTTGGGTTAAAAGTTTTTTAGTATTATTATTTCCGATATCTCTTTTTGTGAATTCACCCCCTAAGGGGGTAAAAGAGGGGTGCAAAGTTAGTATGAAACTTTGCCGTTTATGGAGTTATTCGAATGAAATTCAGAATGAACGTCCTTCATTGAATGTCTATAAACACGTGTAAAATAGTTTTTCGAAAATCATATCTTAAGGGGATAAAAGGGGGCTGCAATGTTAGTATGAAACTTAGCCATTTTTGAAGTTATTCGAATGAAATTCAGCATGAAGGTTCTTCATTGAAAGTCATGAAAGACGTGTAAAGTAGTTTTTCTAAAATCATCCCTTAAGGGGGGGTAAGAGGGGGTTGCGAAGTTAGTATGAAAGCTCCTTCGCATGCGCTAAAAGTATCTCTATCTTATTTGCAAACACTTTACTCAACTAAAGCCCACGCGGACGTAGTCGCGGGCAACAGCTAGTAAAATATATAGGTTTACTCGGTAGATTTTTTTTACTGTGAATAGAAGACTTGTGTGACCAAAATCCTTATCACATCAAAGACATTAAAGTTTAATTCCTCATAAGAGCAAAGTAAAAAAAAAACACATACGTAGCACAAACAATTTTTACTTGGAAGTAAAATGGGGTAATTTGGTTTTTGCGTACTAGCAACATTCAGACATTGGATTGTATTGAGATGTCAACGTGACTGTTTTATTTTTTTGCATTGAACTAAAAAACAGTTTTAGTGATTAACCTCACTCTCTGAGCTTCTGCCACATGTCTATGTTTCTGCGCTACATGAGAGTGTCTAACAAACTGATGTGCTAAAACAAGTGGTTTTAATATTTTTTCTTCTTGCCTTGGATCACCAACTGTTTGGCGGCACCAACAAGTAGCAATAATTGTTTTATTCATCACTGTATAATTGTTTTCTGGAATAAATATCTTGTCATCTTATTTTTATGTTTATTTTTTATAGTGAACAGGGGCCCTGGAATAACTTGTTATCAAAATTAAATGAAACTGTATTAAAACGTTTGATTTATTATTATCATCATCATATTCTCACCTCTGCCCACTATAGCACCTTTGACTAATATGCCATCTTTGTTTAAACAATATGTCGACATTAAAACGAAGTAATACATAGTCCCCAAAATATGTTATTTTGGAGATGCTATTGTTGCGTCACTTAACTATGGCATACTTACAGACATTTTGCTTAGAAATTCTATATATTTCTTTGCATTGCTACCGAACCGGTTTCTCACGACTGGCACAGAGTTTTAAGCTCTCTTCTCTCTCTTGTAGAAGCAGAGTCAAGAACATGATTACCACGTAAATGTAGAGTCCCAAAGTTATGGCCAGTAAAAACATTAGTTGCAATTAATTAATCTTTAGCTTCGAAATTTTGGTATTGTCTATTCATTTCGCTGTTTTAATTTAGTTTCGGGCAAGGTTTGTTGTTTTTAATGTTTCGCACCGACATGTCAATTTTGTTAATGACATAAGAAAAATGACATGTTGACATCATTTGACACTCGTCTAGCTTTGTCTACGTTGATGGCTCAGAATAAGTTCTTATTCTGAGGTTGATGGTGTCGATGATGATGATGAAGACTATAAATTAATCCAGTCAAAATAGAAAAAAAAAAGTTGTGTGGGTTTTAAACTATGTGAAAAGACCCCATGAATCCCGCTTGTGCATTGTTTTCTATCCGAGGTTAAAGTTTATCTAGCCAACCAATCCCATCGCGAATAGGCTCTATTTGAAAGTGTGAAAAAACAGTAACATTTATACGTATTCGTATAAATTATGTGTTTTAAAACCGCTTTAACGTATTTTAACTAAAAAAAAAAAAACAAATGTGATTGATGTAAAAAAACACATGTAAGATAAAATTCGATAATTTGTATCTGCCGCCATTGTATCCAAAACGGCCGGGATTGGGCGTTCTATGATGACGTCACATACCAGTAAAAATGGCGTCTCTCATTCATTCTTTCTTACGTTCATTGATTGGTTTACCGGGACGCTAGCCTATGCGACGCTATATTGCCTAAGATAGCGTTTTGCGGCTTATTTGAAAAGTAAATTTTCGTTTGGATTTTTTAGAAGAAATACACGAAAGAATTTAAAAGTGCCACTTTCTGATCACTTGACCTAGTCTCAAACTAGGTAAACTACTCTGTGCTATGGTAGCCAGGCAAAAATATCTTAAACATCGAATAACACCCAGACCAAGGCCATTTGTACGGCGGCCCCCAGTGGAAATCGAGCCCATGACCTCTGTCTTATTAATGAGGGCTTTTATTATTAATGACAGCTGCTCTGTCAGTTGAGTTCCACACACAAGTATTCCATTACACACGTACGTGAATTGTGTCTCTGCTCATGACTAGCCCATGCATTGTGCATTTTTGTAAAAACATAGGACAGGAACCAGCGGAACCACAGAGAAGGTACAGTGATGTCATGTCAATTTTGACGTATTATGTGACGTCAGCACCATCTATCGGTAATTTGCGGTACTATTTTTAAGAGCTAGACTAATGGATTCCGTTTTCAGCCATCATGGAGTAAAGTTCAATTTTTTGTAACAAATATTTTCCGAACATCCGTTAGGGCTAAAGTTTCGTACAGGCCCTGTAAAAATAAATATATAATAGAGCTAGACTAACGAGGATGAGACATACTTATCGTCAAGCACGACCAGGAGCGGCGCCCGGCTGGCCTGAAGCTTAGCGAGAGCCTCGAGCGGCGTGCTGCCCAGGGGAACGCACACAGCCGGCTGCGTCAGCTCCTCGCTCACGGGACTGTCCCACCACCTGTGAATGGAATAAACGCTTTAGACTATTTCATTCACATACAATGAAAAAAAAAACCGATGTCTACATAACATTACAGGCACATACATTGCTTCTGGCCCCACACTAGGGTAACCTGTGTCGTGGGAACCAGAATAAGCGACGTCACAAACATGTAAAAATCCAAGACCTGGGTTTGTGATATAAGTTCTATGAGTTGCGATACTTGTAATCATTTAAGTCAAGTTAAGTCTAAAATACGCATTTCGGGAAACGATCCAGGTATTATAAGTACGTTTTGTTCTACGAGTTTATTCTCTAATTTAGTTTTTAGAAATATCTGGGTTCGTTTATTTAAAACGTCACGTGATCTAGCAATGTCGCACCCTTCAGTAAATCGTTACCATACAAAGAAGCATCATACGAAAAAGTGCTACAATAACCTCTTGCGGCCCGACCTTGAAAATAACAATATGTTTTTGTACATTTTATTTGACATTGGGCCACACGAGGATAAAGAAGAAAAACGGTAAAATTAATTATAAAAAATAAATAAAATAATTTTGTGTTTATTGTACATTTTAAATAGACTGCGAAAGATTACCAAGATGAACTATGGTGGCTGGGGTTGGTCGTATGACGCACGTAAAATTGTAGGTGACTTAGTCATTGACGCAATGCAATGAGAATAATATATTTTTTTGCTGTAAACATAGGAACAATTTGCGCGGAATTACGAAACTGTGTCAAATATTGCTTAGAGAAACCGCATCATACCGGCCGGGCATAATCGTCATGGTCACACCACAACTGATAAGGAAATTTTATCGTAAGCCGATATGGCTTATACAAGAGATTCAAGCCCAATATTAAACATCACATTATTTATGTGAACTTTGACTCTATTTATTGCTAATGTTATCATTATTATACGTAAGATGAGCGATTGGGATTCACCAATTACACCATTATAATGAATTGTCATATCGCACCCTTGCAAGAACAACGTGATATTTCGAAGAAACGCGTTTTATTTAGTCCGAAAACGCCGGAATAATGAGCAAAAGAGACACTGCATCTTGTTATAGCGCTATCTCTTTCGGGCATTACTTTGAAACCTTAAAAAATTCTCTCATGTAACGTAAGGGTTCCGAAATAACACGTTGCTCTTGCAAGTGTGCGATATTATACATGACAATAGGGTTAACAATAAAATTATCCTGTTAAGAAATAATTTCGAAGAGGCATATGATGTAAGATAAGATAAGAAAAGAATATTCTTTATTTCTAAAACGGCTTCGTCAAGTCATTATCCTATCTAACTAATCAGCCCGTAAATAGAGCCCATTGTTGGGCATAGGCGTCTTCTCTTTCACTCCAACCCATCCGGTCGAGTGCTAGTCTCGTCCAATGTTTCCCAGCCGCTTTCACAATGTCGTCTGCCCATCGAGCTGGTGGTCTGCCCACCGACCTTCGACCCGTTCTTGGCCACCACTCATTGGCTGCCTTAGTCCACCGGCCGTCTTCCCGCCTTACCAAACGCCCCGCCCATCTCCACTTCAGCTTTGTAATTCGTGTGCGTACATCTTCGATTATTGTTTTTTGTCGAATATCGACGTTTCGCACACATCGTCAAGTCACGCCAAACAACAATCACTTCTCTAATTTAGGGCCCCACATAGTAACACTAGCGCCAGCAACGAAAAAAAAAAATTCTACAGATCGTATTTCGAAAAGATCTTGATCATGTTGATGGTGTTTTTAGGACTCATGGCTGTCAATGTAAGACAAACGGCTTTTATGAGATAAATAATATCAAATGCCAGGTCCGTGATTGTAGGTCGTCCTAAAAATCACCATTAATATGATTTAGAGATTGTAACCACAATTTTTGCAAACTGTAACTGAACATTTTGCAAAAACATACAGCACACAAGCACACGCCTGTATCCCAAAGGGGGAGGCAGAGACCAGGGACTGCCACCTGCCGCGATCCTGATAAATCACTTTCGCTTCATCGACATTCATTAGTCGTTACATGCAGCCACGTCGGTTTCGGGTACTTTTTATCTTGCCTTTTGCTAATACATTCCCTATTTAGTCGAAGTATGTCCGTCTGCAGCGTCCCTTACCTACCGGCACGTCCACTCACATTCGCTCGATATACAGGGTGTTGATTGGTACAGTTAAATCCGACTCGGGTGGTTATTTACATGATACTGAAGCAAAGAAAATATATAAAAACAAACTTTTTTTAGTGAAAATCACCTAAAATCCCCGGTTTTGCGGACCGCGGGGCGAGCGCGCGGGCGCACTCTCCCGCCCCGCCGGACCCGCGATAAACTACAGACTGATGGTGGTGAAACGTGCGAAGAGACAATAGTAGACAAAGAAATGAAAGACACTGGTAGTGTAGGCTCAGTGAGCCTACACTATGTCTCAGCTCAGTAGACATAGTGTAGGCTCAGACCATAATTTCGATGGAAGCTGATATCTATACCGACCCAGTCTAGCTTAGATTACAGCTGAAACCCTACTACTGAAACCTAAACTACATGATGTATCTTATCTTTTAAAGATTAAAATATCTATAATGTATTAATATGTTACAGGTTTCTCTTTGCCAAATAAATTTAATTTCATTTCATTTAATTTCACACTTACCACACATTATCATTATTGACTAAAGGTTTGAAGTCGCGGGCCTCCAACCACTGGTCGGAAATGAACTTGGTCATGTAGTTTCGTATACTGTCTGGCAATAGGACCACACATTTCTGGCCCTCCTTTAGTGTCCGTGCGGCTTGGATCGCGCCGTAGAGGGCCGAGCCGCTGCTGCCTCCTGCAATTTAGCCAGAGTAATTGTTAGATTTGTGGCACATAACCGGACCGGATTTAGGTATGCAATGCATAATAATGCAGCCTTTATAAGCCCCACTGTAGGCCACAGGTCTTCCGTCAGAGAGAGACCCCTGTGGCGCAGAGGTTAGCGCATCTGCCTGCCATGCGAGAGGTCGCGGGTTCGATCCCCGGCTGGGGAGAAAAAAAAACTCCAGGTCTTGGATGTTTACATGTTTGTGACGTCGCTGTTTCTGGTTCCCACGACACAGGGTAACCTAGTGTGGGGCCAGAAGCAATGTATTTGCTTCTAGCGGGTTCGAACCCCGGCTTGTCTTCAAACTAAACGTGTCTTTAAAATTATTCTTTGTTTTCAAAATTTTTGCACTCTTTGACAACTTTAAAATCCTACTAAAATGAAAAGTGTGAAGTTTGCGAAGATGTTTGGATGTTTGTTACTCAATCACGCAATAACGGCTGAACGGATTTACATGAAACTTGGTGGACAGATAGACAAAGATCTGAATTGAGACAGACTAATTGATATCCCGGCAATCCTCCGCAGACGGGGTCGCGGGTCATCATCATCATCATCGGCCTATGGTTGTCCACTGCTGGACATAGGCCTCTCCCATTGCATGCCACTGAGCACGGTCCTCGGCTACTTTCATCCAGCTCTTGCCAGCCGCCCTGCGAAGATCATCGCTCCACCGAGGCTGAGGACGGCCTACACTGCATTTACCGATCCGCGGTCTCCACTCAAGAACTCGTCTACCCCATCGGTTATCAGTTCTTAGGGTGATATGGCCGGCCCACTGCCACTTCAGTATGCTAATTCGGTGGGCTATGTCGATGACTTTGGTTCTCTGTCGGATCACCTCGTTTCGAATTCGATCTTTCAGAGAAACCCCGAGCATAGCCCTTTTCATAGCACCATAGTCGCGGGTGTAGCTATATAAAAAGCATTTGTGACTCAATAGACTTGCCATTGGTTCACTAGAATGCGGTTCATGCCAGTTAACCCAATGGACTTAGCTTGACCAAGAAGTCAAATATCGAAACACACGAACTTTAATTGCATTACATAAATAAAGAAGAGTACGCACCGCCAAATAAGCCTTCGTCTTTGATCAATCTTCTCGCCATTTCCAATGATTTCTTATCATCGGTTTTCACCCATCGGTCAATGACTCTTCTGTCGAACACCTTTGGTAAGAAGTCATATCCAATTCCTTCTACCTGAAACAGACATGCTCTTATTTAATTACATAGATTCAGTTAAACCAAGGAGAACCTCTCGCCTGTAGAATTTTTGGGGGCTGATCCGCTCACCATAACAATGGTTTTTAATTTAAATAAGGCATCTGATTACGACAAATAACATTTAAAATAAATACGCACTGAAAGTGATTTTTCTCATGTATTCCAACTGATCGTAAATTTATATGGGGTTTTCCTTGAGGAATTTTCGTTCCTTTATATTTTGAGATATTACTAGAAATGGAGTTCAAAACATACATAAAAAAATATATACATTTAGACGTATGAATATCCTCCTCATTTTTTAAGTCAGTAAAAAAAAATATATGGACGAGGCATAAATTATATTATTAGCTCTCCAAATGTTACGTAGAACTGACACTTATCTTTACCTAAAAAGGTCAACAGTTTGACCGCCAGTTTATCATCATTGTTAATTACTTTGAAAAAGTTTTATTTAAACGCTCCTACAATAACAACAGACGCGTCAGATTTGTGAAATGAAAATATCTACGCACGTGTCGAGTATAAAACTAATAACAACATGCGGAGGAAAATTATTTATTTGTTTTAAAAAGGAAAGACGTTCTAAACGTGCCCACTATTGCATTGCAGGGTTCCCACTAACTATGTATCACATGAATCAATAAATGATTGAACTTGAATTAAACAAGCTACACGACCTAGATTCTGCTAATGCATTGTAGTACAATGATAACTGTATGAACATGGCGTTTTAGTTTCATTGCCGCTTCAAGTCTACGCGCGCAAACAAATCAAACCTTCTCGGCGTCAATGGTATGAAGAAACCCGTCACGTGACCCGACCGTGTATATGTCATCGTACTATAATGAACTAACAGAATCGATGCCCAGATTCAGGTTCAGGTCCCATCCCCAGCGTGGGTATGGACTTACGACTTTGTTGTCGAAGTTATGTACATTTGTAAAGTTATAACATAACATTTTCATACAGGCATTGGCAGGCCATAACAGGCACATACATTGCTTCTGGCCCCACACTAGGATACCCTGTAACCCTGCAATACCACTAGCTAACGATTGAACGACGGAACACTATCCACCTAGTCCTATCTATCTAGGGCTACCAGATGAAAAAGACCGGAGAAAAGGCCTGATTTCCATGGAAAAGTCCTGAGATTTCATACACTTAAAGAATTTTCTCTCTAAAACGTACTACCTCCTATTATCGTTTTATACACTGCGGATTTAGCTCACGCTTTGCAACTTGCACATCGCACTCAAAGCGGTGGGGCGGGGGTGGCAGCGGCATACAGCGGAGTCCGGATTATTTTTAGTTGGTATAACTTTCAATTAAAAAGAGATCCTTAAAATCTAACCTGTGTTTTATTGAAAATCCTAATAAATCAGGACATTTGCAAAATCCCGCCGCAATCCTGAGAAATGTCGAAAAATCCGGTAATCTCAGGACAAATCCTGAAATATGGTAACCTATCTATCCTATCCACCCCAAAACTCACCTCATAAAATTGCACGTCAGTTTTGTTGAGATCTTCCGGCTCCGCCAGTATAGAGCCGTAAGGGTCCACGCCGACGATGACGCAGTTCGGGCAGCGCTCCTTGATCTTGTGCGCGACGCCGGAGACGGTTCCACAAGTGCCGGCGCCCATAACGACCATGTCAACGGCGTCGTCAAGCGACCAGAGGATCTCCTCGCCCGTGCCGTCGTAGTGCGCGAGAGGGTTGCACGGATTGTTGTACTGCGGAGAATGGTGCTAGTGAGCGGCGGATGTTTCGAGGGAGACGGAACGAAACGACCTCTGTGGCGCAGCGGTTAGCGCATCTGACTACCATGCGAGAGGTCCCGGGTTCGAATTCCGGCTGGGGACAAAAAAAATACCCCAGATCTTGGATGTTTACATGTTTGTGACGTCGCTGTTTCTGGTTCCCACGACACAGGGTATCCTAGTGTGGGGCCAGAAGCAATGTATGTGAAAAAAAATGTTACAAAAAAAAAGTTTCTGGGTTGAGGTCTTAGCTGGCGTTTCTGGAGCGCAGACGTTTTGAGAGAAAATATCAATGGGATAGATACCGCGAACCTCGTTGGTGATTCACTAAACTAATTTTAGTTAGGTTCTTGTCCAAGCACTTTAAGCCCATTACACAATGAAAAAAATAAGGTATAAGAATAAGAAATAAGGAGCCAGGAATAAGGAATAGCACAGAAATCAATGTGTCTTGCTCAACGGTGCTGCCATTGCTGGATTCCGCTATTCCTTATTTCTTGTTCCTTATTTCTTATTCTTTTACCTTCTTTTTTTTCATTGTGTAATGGGCTTAAACTCGTTACAATTTACGAGTTGAACTTGGTGGAAAATAAATAATTTAATGGTTAAACAAACAGTTTGACAGGTGACTAAAAAAACGGCATGGGAATAGAATTCGTATGGACATAGCGAAAATTGTATTGTGAATTGATCACCTCGTTTCTCTTTATACAAGGCAAAAATTTCTTAGAATCATTTAGATCGAATTATGAAAGGTTAAATTGTATTATTTACCTGCAATAACTTATATTTATATATAGATAGCGCGGTGAAATTTTATCGGGTTTTGTTTTAAAATATTGATTAGTAATTCATATGGAACTTCCATGGGAGAAATATTGTTTATAGGTTTCTAGTTCTTATTCATATAAAATCATTAAAAAAAGTCTCGACTTTGCACCTCAATATCTATAACGTTGATCTCCCAACTATGGTCTCTTGGGGAAAAAAATTCGGTTTCATGTAGAAAATGCGCGGTTTCCCGATCCGGTTGTGGTTCTTTAACACCCAGTATACTTACAAAATATTGATTACATAATTATGATTATGTGAACTGTAGAAATTCAATGCTGTAGGGGACGAAGTAGCTAATTAGTGTCTTGCTTCAACCAGTATTTAAATGTGCAGTATTAATCATGATTAAAAACGAATTATTGTTGCTCTTTGTCATATTGCAATTACTTAAATAACAGTTATAGTGAATAAATAAACACAGTGATAACTCATTGCAATTTCTTTATTCGTGAGAAACATAATATGCAGTCTCGTGCTGAACATTTGCATTACAATAATAATGGACAGTGCACATGTGACAGCATGATGAAACTCCAGCGATACGAACCCATTATTATCATCCCAATGGGATGCATGTGTATGCAAAAATAAAATTGATATCTAAATTTGACGCAGATAGACGCCTCGATTAATTTTTCTATCTCCAAAAAGTTCTATGGTCAACATCATCTTCAACCCATAAAAGTCTACTGTTGGAGAAGGGCTTCTAAGATATTTCTACAGTACAATAATTAAAACACTTCCGAAGAAGAAACAGTAGTCAGGTTTTAATTATTTAAATAACACGTCGTTTAATCCAGGTAGGTATGTATATGGGAATACACCGGCGCGCGTGTCCTAAGCTTTCGCTGGCGATGGCGGTACGGCGCACAGGTCTAGGTAGTATTAGTATCTACGTACCTAATCAACAGTCGAAGCTTATCTCAAGGAGAGAATGCGAATTAATACAGCAAAGGTTTACAGCACAGTATATTTTTAAATGCCTACTGATGTGCACTAGAGACCGTCTAGAGGATTTAGTTTACTAAATTGAAATGGAATCGCTACGTTTTTCTACGATCTCTAGCTAGGCTAGGTGATTCAGGATTCTCGATAAAAAGATAAAAATAAACATAAATATTTTGATTAAAAAGCATTTTCAATAAAAGTAGAGCGCTACATATATGTCCCACTATAGGACACAGGCCTTCTCTCAGAGAGATTTTTGGACTACAAAATATTTCCAGAGCTTACAGTCCGTATAGTCTCACCTGATCCAGCACCACGGCGTGAGGTATCTCAGTCGCCAGTCGGCGCGCAACAGATATGTTACTCTCGGGCGAATCCCAGGCGGCTTCTGTGGGCGTGCGTACGATTTCGGCCCCCAAGGCTTGCAGCGTGTTCACTTTCTCGTCGGACATCTTCTCTGGCAGCACGATTATGCATCTGTAGCCTGTTGGTGACGGACACTTTGTAAAGAGACTGCTGGAGACGCGGAAGCACGTGTACAGACAGTTTATTATTTGTGGTGACATGACACAACCATACATGCACGCTGAGTTTCTGCAAAGCACCGGCAAAGCTCGCTAGTGGACAGGTTGCACCAGGACTAAACCATAAACTCAATTCAATTCGTACACTTATTCACTCTCGGTCTTCTTTCTATCCGCTTGACCCAAAGAGACAATTTTAAGCAATTATGAAGCAGCAGAAATTATAAGTATTGTTTAAACATAAACATTTACACACAGACACATACATTGCTTCTGGCCCCACATTGGAATACCCTGTGTCGTGGGTACCAGAAACAGCGACATGACAAACACATAAACATCCAACACCCAGGGGGTTTTTTTGTCCCCAGCCAGGTTTCGAATCCGGAACTCGATGGTAGGCAGATGCGCTAAATGCTGCGCCACAGATGTCGTTTAATGCCTATGGACTTATCATTGCTCTGAATCTTTAAATCACCCTCAAATGATTAGGCTAACAACTTAACCTTGCCTGCATGACCAACATCCTGGCTACGCCTATAGATATAGGTACTATGTCTTACGCTCATCGGTGTCTAGATGAAACTAACAATAGATGTCAGATATAGCGACTGTTGCATGAATCATGTGGGGGCCTAGTTTACAACAGTAAACAACTAATAAATAGCATTAGATCTCACTGATCTAGAACTATTCATGTCTGTAGTTGATCAGTCTCTAGATAAAGATAGTAAATATTTGTTAGGTTAGGTTAGGTTAGGCTTAGGCTTAAGGAAAACCAGTCAGTAAACAACTACTGAGTGTTACATTTCCCCACAAGTACCTTGTATAAATATACCTACTTATATCTAGGTACATGGTAATTGTATTCCTGGTAGGAAAATTGTTGATTTTACCTTTAACAGCAGCAGCCAATGCAAGCCCAATACCGGTGTTACCAGATGTAGGCTCTATGATAACTGATTTTCCCGGTGTCAGGACACCACTCTCCTCGGCATCTAGCACCATGCGGTACGCGATACGGTCCTTCACTGAGCCACCTGGGTTTAGGTACTCGCACTTGGCATCTGTAAACAGTTGCGGGTTGAATCTTGTGTATTATATCTTCTCGTCTGTCTATTACGCAGTGATCCTTCAATAGCCTAATAATATTAAGATGATTTATGGATATGTTTATTAGTTTATGATTCAAGAGAATGACAATGATAGTGGCCAATGAGGGTGGCTACCTCCCAATAGGTCATGGCAATAGGGAACTTGCATTAAAATTAGAATGATGTGGCATTGTATTGATAGAACATAAGAGGAAGGAATTTGGAAAAAAATAAAATCATATTTTTTTTTCTGTTTAAAGTTTCAAAATTACGAAAAATCGATGTAGCTGCAGTTTTATTTCTTCTACTCATAAGACATAGTACACCAAGTAATTTTACAATAAAATTAACATAGAAGCAACTGCTTATCAAGAAAATAAACAGAATTGAAGGCATCACAATTTATAATAATTACATTGGATTATGAATGACTATAACCTATTGTGATGTTTTTATACCATGTGACTAGAAATACTTTTCAACATAGTATTATATTTTATGTCGTAGAGAAAAAACTTTATCACCATTTTTATCTGGTATTTTAACAACAGATTAGCTTGCTGGAATGGAAACCAGATAAGATTTTCTGTTACACCCATTGTACTCTAAACCAGTCTTCAGATGAAAGAGAAGTACCTAATTACCTCTAACAAAACTAATTTTCAACTGTTATACCCACTCAATATATTTTTTTAAGACTTGCGATGCTCATAAATAAAAAACTTACACATTTCACATTTAAGACCCTCATCTTTGGGTATCTTGTTGAGCTTTACTAATGGTGTGTTGCCGATGACATGAAGGATATCTGGCTGCACTTTCTGATTACGGTCTCTGTTGGGCATACAATTCATAGTTAAAAATAAATTATGTCCATACAATCTGTTGTAACTATTGTATCTATTGCTTGGTGCTATAGTTGGAATACATTGGGATCATTTGTAGAAACTTAAGTATGGCATTGGGCAGGAATTGAACGTGTTATCCTTTTGGCGATAATCTAGGAGAGTGGGGAAGATGGGAATTTAACATTGCTAAGTAAATCAAGGACTGGAGACTATTGGTTATTCAAAGTATTGTTAAAATTAATCGCTATAATTTCCAGGCGGGTTTTTGGCTTTATCGAGTAGTTATAGAGCAAGCGCAGTCAAATGGGTATTATAAATAGTACTCACAGTGGCTTTACGATGTGCGGCAAATCCTTGAGGCTGAAATAGCTGGAAGAACCATTTGCTGTCCCGTTGCCCACGTGGTTCGACATGTTTCTTACTTCAAGCTCGTCACTTGTACCACTTTGACTACCTACTGAGAGAAAATAGAAATGCCGGAAAGAGAACAAGGGTAAATTTCCCAAAGGTGTAACTGTGTTATTAATTAAATCCTGAATGAAAAGGTAATCACTTATTAAATTACACTAGATTGTGAGCTTTTATGGTACCTACGTAAAAGTATGTCTGAAACTTGCAAAAATATCTAACCTCGTAGAATAGAGAGAAACTATAAAATAAGTTCGGGTCGCGATACTTGCGATAGGTTCACACCGCAACGCAACCACGAGCTGAATGAATACTCTGTGAGCTGAATGAATGATGACATGAATGAATCACATCACATCACATGAATGAACCATGGATCCTTGGAATGAACAGTCAGAATGAATGAATGAATGAATGAATGAATGAATGTGGAAATGAATGACAAATCGGTTTTTTCTTAAAATGTTTAACGGGCTTAGATACTAGTCCTTTTGAGCCTGCTGCCATGATAATCTACCATGGTAGTTTTTATTAAGTTTAGTTCTTATTATATTTTTGAACGTTTCTACAATCAATCGTTTAATCAGGAGAAGGAAGGATAATCGTCTCTCTGACTTCTCTGAGGTAGGTCGCGGACAGACAGACAGACACGAAACGTTGCGAAACTATTAAGGTTTCCTTGTCGACTACGGAACCATAAAAATTGCCCAGCCATATGTGGTTCTACATGTGACCTTCCATTCGACGTCAGAGCTGCTCGTCCGCTTCCTTGTTCAGCTCAAAGCAAGTACGCATTTTACTCTAATGTATAGTGCCTTGGGCTGTAGCCTTAACTTAACCTAGCCCAAGCAAAGCGCCTGATCAGTTGTAAAGAGAAAGCGCAGTTATACTCGTATATACCTATTTTAGTTAGTTTGCGCAGTCGTCCACATAACCATTTTTGCCTTAACAATTTATCAGGCGTTTTGCGCGAACTTTTTGCCAAAAAAGGTATTCTTCTCCCAAAAAGGCAGTGCGATACCGTCTAGAAGATCGTTGTAACTCTTAGGTAGGTACACAATCTTCGTGTGTCTCCACAACAATCACATGAGAAGTTTCACATGGTATACAACGGCACGCATATCAAATCGAAGAAGGAAGAAACGAGCGACTAGGAACAGAGGCTAATATTATGCGCAGCAAATCCTATCGGAATCCTGACTCCAAACGTTCCATGAACGCTGTAGTGTTACACAGGAGAATATTAATTCGAAGGAAAGGCTTTGTCGTATATAAATCTTAGGGATCTATCAGACAGAGAGCGGTCACGCGGTCAAGCGTTCAAGCGGTCAGTTTTGCGTTATACATATTACGTTACATAGATACCTATATTCACACAGGAGGTATTCTGAATTTCTGACCGCGGTCGGTCAAATGGAAGTACATATATCTATGTAATGTAAATAACACAAATAATGCAAAACTGACCGCTTGATCGCTTGACCGCGTAACCGCTCTCTGTCTGATAGATCAATAAAATTACTCTCCGTCATCCGCATTGTAGATAATCGTACTGTTGCGGCCTTGAATATATTCAGTGAACAGTAACGTATTAATAAAATGTTCATGTGCTGTTAACTGTAACTATCCAACAAGCTTTATCTAAGCAGTCTTCTGAGGAAATCAAGATGGGAGACTTGGGGCCGATTTATGAATTGAGAATGTACACTAAATAAATACTTAAGTAACGTTTTGTCACGCTCTTTTCTACAGATATTTGACGAGACAGCACTACAAAGTTAAGTAATTACGTAGCGAAATTCTCAATTCAAAAATGGGCCCTTAGCCTTTCAATAAATAAACGATAAATAAGTCGGTACTAAGGTATATTTACCTAAAAAATAAAGATAACAATATAGATTCAGGGCATGAAATATATCACTAAAGCCTATCTAAGAGTAAATACTTTAGTACTTACTTTGTAAAACTTATTACTAAGGTAGATAGGTTCTTATCGTGTATTGTGGTCTCCTTGGTTGGCAATAATGTAGCTCAACAGAATTTCAGGCGTAACAATACCTTTTGGTACGAGCATCTCTGAAAAAGAGAAAATTAGTTAGTGTTTGTACTTTGTGATCATGATGACGTTTATGGAATCTATCTGACCCTCACCATCAGTTGTCTTTTCCACTATGACGACGAATGGTGTTATGTCCAAGATCCGGGACACAAGTCCGACACTAGGGTTGCCCACGTTCGTCGCCAGCTGGTAGCAGTCCCTAATGAGATGTTCGGACAATGCTTCACATAGGTCAGTCGGCTCTTGGGATTTGGGGTTCGTCATTTCGCCTCGCAAACTGTTTTTCGATACTGCTCCTCGATAGTACCTGAGAAACCACCGATTCATTTTAGTAATTAGTTACATATCTTACCTACATAATACGAACTACGATTTAGGTAGGTAACTACCTACTATGACAATTGGGAACTTGCGTCTCACTTAGATTGGAGTTTCAGATTTTTTTAGACCATTATAAGTTTCTAAATCATGGTTAGCCCCCTTATTAAAATCTAACCAAATTCGAATTCATGGAGACGCAGTGGCGTAGCTAGCTAACCAAGGGCCCTGGGGCAAATAAAAAAATGGGGCCCCACTGCTATCTAATCTGGTTAATTTTTAGCAAGTAAAAATATTAAATAAAAAAATACTTTAAAAATGCTAAGGTATCATCAGCTCTTTTTTGTGCATTGTAGGGTTGGTGATAAAAATATTAAATAATAACAACATAAATTACAATTAATACTTGGTGTAGGTATGGTAAGGTAAAAAAATTTCAAAAGTTTAGTTCGATCGAGATTTTTTTATGAGGGCCCCTTGAGCTCGAGGGCCCCGCGGCACTGCTCCGCCTAGCCCCTAGGTAGCTACGCCACTGTGGAGACGTTGTTTATCTTACCCATCATTATTAACGACCAGTGTGACATTGTTTATGTCTCCCATGACTTCGATGGCTTCCAAACAAGATGATTCCTCGTTCACAATGGGCACTGAAGTATTAATTTGTAAATTCGACGCTGAGTGATCCCACCATCTGTAAAAAAAAGGTTTTGTAGGTAAACTACCTAGTTTTTAAGTTGGCCTTCTTTGCACGAATTTGTACAACTTCCATCGCGTGTGTGTTGTTTATAGAGCGTTAAGGTCACAGCACACATATCAACTCGGAAAGGGATCGTCACCGTATCGCCTCGAGCGGTTCAGCATTGTTTGTATGAAACTCCCTACTTCAACGCACACTGGTCGGAATCGTAACGTAATCGCCTCGGCTCGGAACAGGCTCCGAACCGCGATGCGGTACGTGGTCAACTTGCAGTTCCCGCGCTTACGGCTCGTCGTCCCCGCGCTGACGTCTCTCCGTACCCGAGCTCACGTCTCTTCGTCCACCCCAAGTATTACTTAGCAATCTGGTAGGTATCTGTGGTCGGCGAGCCGTAAGCGCGGTGTCGCCTAGCCGTAGCCAAGTTGACGTGCAGGAGCTGCTGATACGCATTGGTTACGATGCATACTTCAGGTTGACGCCTGGCATACTTCAGGTGGACGGTGACGATCCCTTTCCGAGTTGATATGTGTGCTGTGACCTTTAATTTACTAAGGCCTTTTCCGAAACTCTATAATGGTTCAGTGTCACAATTTTCGCAGTACCTAATGCTCTTATGTCACATTCATAACAGTTAAATTAATCCCTAGAAATCTTGTAGAAGATTTCAAGCATTTTTTTAGAAAACGAACTTGAAATTTCATAACCTTCAATCATTCAGCCCATTTCGTCTACCTACTGCTGGACAAAGGTCCTCCCCCAGAGCACTCCACTTCCTTCTGGCCTTCCATCCTCATCCATCTGCCAGCAATCTGCCTCAGATCATCAGTCCCATTAGCTGGTGGGCGGCATAGGTTGCGTTTGCCAGTTCGTCGGCTCGGTCCTACGCCACCCACTTGTTAATCTTGTAGGCCATGTCAACTTTCGTTGTTTATGCATTGTCCTATTTTGCCTACCATGCGAGAGTTCCCGGGTTTGAACCCCGGCTGGGCACAAAAAAAAACCCCAGGTCTTAGATGTTTATATTTGTGATGTCACTGTTTCTGGTAGGTACGTACCAGAAACGGCGAGTACCCTAGCGTGGGGCCAGAGGCCATATCGGACCTCCAGAACTAAAGTGACCGAACTCAAAATTTGCAACTTTTGGGAAATGAAAAAAATGTATTCGGCGCTCTGAGCGAGTTGCTCAAGAAAAAATAGACCGCAATATTCCTCCAGCTCTCTCTGACCAAATAAAGTCGGTTTTTTCATATAGGCTTGAGAGAGTATACCTTTTTGAGTCATTCGGAGTACTTAACTCATTTTACCCAAATTTTGAGTTAGGTCACTTTAGTTCTGGAGGTGCGATATGTGCCTGCATGAGTAAATGTTTATTTCTTATGAGAGTCATCATAACGTCAGCATTTTGGTTCCAAACGCTTGATATATGGCTTTATGACGCTATACTCACATTAGATTATTTCGCAGAGGTGGTTCTTTGAAAAGATGTGCCTCCATCCACTGGTCAGTAACAAACTTGGTCATGTAATTTCGGATGCCGTCTGCCATCATCACCACCACGCGCTTCCCGGGGCCGAGCCCCAACGCCTGCGCAGCCTTGACTGCGCCGAACATTACTGCACCACTGCTCCCTCCTGCAAAATCGTCTGTAGAATATTACCACTGTTCTTTTGATGTAGCGAATTATTTTCTTCGAGCGCATGTGGGTGAAACTGCTGGGACGTCCCAGGCGTACATACTTCGACCAAAGAACAAGGGCAAGATATTAAGTACCCGAAATCGGCGTGGGCGCATGCAACGCCTCATGATTATTGATGAAGCGTATGACTTGATCGTGGCAACTGCAGATGCAGAGCATTGGGGATACAGGCGCGGGTTTATGTAATGTAATGTTTAAATCTTGAAGCTTATTCACCACATAATATTCCCTCTTTCCTGATGATGTTTCTAGCCATGTTGAATGCTTCACAATCGTTAGGCTGCTCCACTCTGTCAACTATAGATTTCTCCAGGACATCTGGTAGGAAGTCTCCTCCTATACCTTCAACCTGTGAACGCCATAACGTTAGTCACACGATAGCATGTCTTTCCACTTAAGTACCTAACTTCTAAATCTTTCGTTCTCACCTTAAATGGTACGTAATCACCATCACCAAAAAGTTGGGAACCCTTAGGATCAACAGCTACGACGATACATTCAGGAATTCTCTCTTTAAATTTGTGACCGATGCCGGAGATGGTTCCGCCGGTTCCCGTGCCCACAACTATCATATCGACATGTCCAAGTGCTGATAGTATCTCCTCAGCCACGAATTCGTAGTGGGTCATTGGGTTCACTGGGTTTGCATACTGTAACGCAAAGCTAGAATTAGTGTTGGAATCGTTTCGTCATAATCCCAAAAAATCTAGGCCTAGTGTATCGTTCATGCTGAAAACTTGAATGGCTTCGTCATCATCCCCAAAAAATTACTGTAGGTAAGTATTAGGACTCGTTTGTACTGAACAATCACACAACCATACAACACAATCTAAACTAGGATACGGTCATCAAAACATGGAAAAATACGAAAACAAAACAATCTTATGACCTTGAAAAAAAAATTCACACTATTCGTTTTTATTTTTAACCAACCTAGTGTGGGGCCAGAAGTAATGTATGTGCCTGTATGTAAATGTTATGTTATTGTTATGGTGAGCCGATTGGCCCATCGAAAATTCTACTGGCTTTAGAGAACTTGACTTTTCTTTCATAAAATTACGCTGACAATGTTTATAAGCCGTGCAAAGGATATTTGGCCTTCAAACACATCGCTAACCAGTGCGCCTTGGTCAGACTTCCTGCAACATTGGCTTATAACGCGCTCTACCCTTCTGTGGCTCGCTACTGTGGCGACACCTCTTCGCCACCCATGCCACGGATACCGGGCTTGTGCAGCGGATGCAGCCCATAACAATACCCGCGCTCGTTGTCATAGCAACAGTCGTCAATTCTCCTTGTCACCGGTGAAAGAATAATTGCGGTTTTGCTAAGCTTTTTCTCCCTTGTAAATAAAACATAATTTTATTGTTATTTATCACCTCCGTCTTAATCTTTACGCCGACACCAACCAGCTCACACCACACCTATACGGTGACCTACACTACTATATTCTCCTCATACTTATTAATGACCTACCTGGTCCAAGGTGATAGCGTCCGGTGTCGCCTCTCTAATCCTGTCAGCCACCGCCATGAAGTGCATGGGATTACCCGCGTGGGCGCTAGACGGAGTCAGCTCGACGTCCGCACCTAGCATTCGCATGGTGTTCATCTTCTCATCGGAGTTCTTGTCTGGCGATACTATTGTGCAGCCATATCCTGTAAAAACCGACCAGGACCAAGTTTTATAAAACTACATTACGTAGTGTATTAAAAAAAATGAGATACATTACGTAGCAGAGTCTACTTGTTAATCTCTGGCTTAATCGACTTAACAATGTACATCGACTTGTTACAGAAAACCATGAATTTTATTATATGTAACAGAACTAGAAGGTGGCATGGCACTAGATTGTTTTGGTCGATTTAAGACATAAGGAGACAGACGGACCGACAGCGTAGGCTTAAAATTAGGGTCACGCACGTAAACGGCCAATCGAATGAGGGTGAAAAACGACCTCTCTGGCGTAGCGGTTAGCGCATCTGCTTACCATGCGAGAGGTCCCGGGTTCGATCCCCGGCCGGGGAGAAAAAAAACTCCAGGTCTTGGATGTCCACATGTTTGTGACGTCGTTGTTTCTGGTTCCCACGACACAGGGTATCCTAGTGTGGGGCCAGAAGCAATGTATGTGCCTGTATGTAAATGTTTAATGTTTAAAAAACTCGTTTTTCAAACCTGAAAATACAATTTTATCAGGGATTTGCATCATAGAGTCCATAGATTTAACAGACAACGACATTCCTTTCTGAGTTTGATTCTGTTTCTAGCAAAACAAATGTAGCCAACTAGCCAATGACGCACCTTTAACTGCTGCCACAAGGGACATCCCAATGCCGGTGTTCCCTGACGTGGGCTCTATAACTCTCGTATTTTGTGTCATCTTGCCCTCGTTTTCGGCATCTTGGACCATAGCATAAGAAATTCGGTCCTTATAAGACCCTCCCGGATTGAAGAACTCACATTTTGCATCTAAAAAATAAAGGCTTTATTTCTATAATTCTGCGCATAATTTAATTGCAGTCTGTTAGCTTTTAGATAGTAGCCGAGGTACGGCTACTATCGATTAAACCGATTATATTGCATTAAGGTAAGGTTTATTTTGTATTGTTATTTATAACTTTACAAAACTTTTCAAAATAGCGAAGAAAAGTTTTACACAGAGCAGGAAGTAGTATTACACTCGTGTGCTTACGGCGAAAACCGAAGTCTAGGTACTCTAGTGCCCGAAGTATATTCTAAAAGCTAACAGACTGTACTGCTTGTTGCTTATCGAATACTCACAAAATTCACACTCGAGTCCGAGCTCATTGGGTATTCGATTGAGTCTAACCAATGGTGTATTGCCGATTGTATGTAGTATATTGCGGTAAACTTTTTGGTCGTATCCTCTGTGAAAGGAGGTAAAATCTTGTAAGAGACGTTTAGAAATGACGCTTTGTAAGAACGGGTAAATAGATCTATGTTGTTAGGACCACGGGTTTATAGAAATGCTTGGCTGGCTTTGGATTGAATGCCTCATGAATTGTGCCCTTTTCTAAATATGTAGCTACTAGGACGTCTCCATAAAGGCAAACGCAGAATTTAAATTCGAGAAGCACATGAAGCCAGCTCTGTATTTCTATTGACATCATGGTCCTAACTGTAGCGGCCCCGCTAGAAAAAACTATGAGTTTTAACTTGTAAAATACGTGTAGGTCATAGAATAGAAATTCAAATCACAACGACAATGTGGTATGTCAGCGTTTCAGTTGTAACCGCGCCTCACATGCGTAAGGTCGTGGGTTCTAATCCTTTATTTCCTCAGCTACGTATATATTTTTTTATTTGTTGATTTCAAAATCAAAAATGTTTTGTTGAGCAGAACAAAAGAGAGAGAGAGAGAAATAATTTATTCAACGGCACAATACTCAAAACATAACAAAACAACAAATACATAAAATTTACACTGCAATACATAAACAAAAAAGAAAATAAAAACTAGGCACCATAAACAAAAACCTTCTTATTTTTATTTAAAGTAAGCAATATACAGGGCGTCCCAAAAAATCCAGAGATAGAGCACCCCTAGGGGTACCCGAATCACCCCCATGTATGTTCCGCGATTTTTTGTAGTTTTCGAGTTATAATTTTTTTTCGTATTTTTTGTCCCACTTGACCTACAAGACGTTATTGGCCACAGAGCCATGAATTATTAAGATACATGCTTTGTTTTTTTTAAATAGGTGAATATTGTGCCTTGCAGATACAAACTCAATTGTGGGTCAATCTGATACAATAGCGCCATAAAAATGAAGGATTCCAAAGTTAGTTAAAATTTATAAATTGTTAAAATGTTTCATGACCCGAAAACTACAAAAAATTGCGCAACATATGTGGGTGATTCGGGTACCTCTATGTCTGGACTTCCGCTTAACACAATTTTTTGGAACACCCTGTATAAAGTACCTAGATAATTATGCACTCCAAACTAAATTAAATCTGAACGAATTAAATAAAACGAGACATTTGGAGGAAAGCATGGTAAAGAAACATGAGTCTCTGAGGTGTCAACGCAACGCAAATGTATCTCGATTTGAGTACCTACCTAAGCAATATTTTGTTTTATTATTGTGTGTTGTGTCTTTGAAATAAAGCTTCTTTATTCTATTCAATATTTTTTCCGGTACCTACGGAAACTGGCTTCTTTCGGAAAAAATAGACATATTTTTGAAAATAGACATCAGGATGTAATCTCAGATCTCTAACCACCTAAGTAGATGCGAAATAGATAGATACTTACTCAGGTTTCCAGTAGGCAATATTTTTCCTATAGGGAAACTCACTCCTTCGGGACGAATTATTCATCTTTAATATTCTCTTCTTATTGGCAAATCGAGATAATATCCACTTGTAAGCACTTAACCCACTTGGCTCGATCCAGCAGCACTGAAAATATGCACTAGAATCTCGGTTTTATAAAACACCGATAAGTATAAGTACTAATCGTCACTGATTATTTCTCCTGACATAAATTTTACGAGATTACAAATACAACGCACGGAAGAAGGTACTACAAGTTACCTTTGGCGAGACTAGTACAAGACTACATGAAGTTGTGATGTGACATTCAATCTCGGTTTCTCAATGCTAGTATATGTAATATATTTACTCGTACTAACGCTCGTGTTTGTGCAAATTGATTTGTATTAGCACCGTCTTTGGATTAAATGTACATCGAACAAGGATAACACCTACATTGTTGCCAGCGATAGGTGTATTCAGGGTTTCATCAATCATTTAAATCAACCAGGGCTGGGTTTGGGGAGCGAAAGCTACCGGTACCAGTTCTTATCAGGTACTACTCTAACTATTTATCTAAATATAATTTTATTTCATTCACTTCGCAACCCTTAGAGGGTTTTCTACTCATTTACATAGAGGCACATACATTGCTTCTGGCCCCACACTAGGATACCCTGTGTCGTGGGAACCAGAAACAGCGACGTCACAAACATGTAAATATTCAAGACTTGGGTTTTTTTATTCTGTCCCCAGTCGGGATTTCAACCCGGGCCCTCTCACATGGTAGGCAGATGCGCTAACCGCTGCCCCACAGAGGTCAACGTCACACTTGCTGGTCTTTATTATTTGTTAATAGGTGTACTATACTTAAGTAGGTAGGTATCGTATTAAGCCAAGTCAGAGGGGGCGCGGCTTGAAAACTTCTGACGGTTAAGATCAGCCACTTGTCTTAAAAGCCTCCACCAATCCGCACTTGGCCGCAGTGGTGGAGTATGGCCTGTACCTTCCCCAGGGAAAAGACCCGTGCCCCTCGGTGGGGGCTTAATGGGTTGATGAAGGTTTAACAGTATAACTGTTTTTTCAAACTTAGTGTTACTTACGAAAACACGATTCCACTAGTTTCAATATAATATACGTAATGTTGTTACGTTTTTCCCTTTACCACAGACAATGGAAACTGCCTCAGAGGAGTGTTTTAAGGAATCATGTTTTGATGACCTCTGTGGCGCAGCGGTTAGCGCATCTGCCTACCATGCGAGAGGTCCCGGGTTAGAATCCCGGCTGGGTACAAAAAAAAAAAAGAAACCCAGATCTTGGATGTTTACATGTTTGTGACGTCGCTCTTTCTGGTTCCCACGACACAGGGTATCCTAGTGTAGGGCCAGAAGCAATGTATGTGATGTTATGTTATGTTAATGTTATGTTTTTATAAATAAGACCGTATAACAGTCTTATTTGACTATAGAGTAGCGAGACATACAACAGAAAAAAAAATTACCAGTATATCTACACTGCGTAGCCGATTAGTAAATTAGATTTTGTACTATTGAATCTCTGGGCCAGTGAGCTATGCAAAGTACATCGATTTGCCACAGTAAGAAATTAATTTTATCTGTAATGGCGCCCAGGTCAACCTGTTACAGTAGCGAGGTCACCAGTGACTTAACTGAATAGTGTGCACACATGCGTTTTACTACTACTTATAAAGTTACAACGTAGGTATGTAAAGTAACTGAATAGAATGGTATTGATAGGTTTAACAGGGGGTGAATTTCCCAGACGCATTTTTTACGCGGCTGGTATGAAAATGGCAGTGTAAAAAGCCTTTTTATGGTAAAATTATATTTTATTGTTTAGTTTGTGTAATTACCCATAAGAGGCAACAAATACGTTTTTATTTGGATCACTCTTACATATAAATAAAAAAATCTAAATGTGAAATTTTTCATCTTCGGTGACTGTCCCCAAACCTTATTTAGTTCTAATTTCTTTAGCTAAGGAAAAAATACAAACTGTACATACATACGGATTATTTTATTTGATTCCTAAAGAATAGAGGTATAATTTAATATATATTTCATAATCTTAATCGTTATGACTATTTTAACAGTCAGACAAATACGAATGTCCCCAATTTATTTTTCATTTCGGTGATTGAAAAAGAAATATGGATTGTCGAGAACAGGAGAGCTATTGAACATAGTGTCGCTTCTGTAACTCAAGCGCCAGTTACGCACAAGCATTTGGAGCTAGTGGTGGTTTGCTACGCTGCGTGTTCCCGCTAAAAAAGTAAGTATTTCAAATCGGTGACTAGGGACAATTTTGCTTTCATTTCCGTGAATCAATTAATATTATAAATGAACAAGATAAAACTGTTGATTTTATATTCGCAGAAACACTTCTTGTAATATGTTCAAGGATGTAGTATAGATCTCGGCCTAATTTATGTATATGTCAAAATATTTAATGTTTTTAGGTGTATTTTAATATCGGTGATTTAATTTCGGTGAATTCGGTGACCTGAATGGATCACCGAAATTAAAAAATATCACCAAAATGAAGAAAACTTTCATTTCGGTGTTTTTTTTTTCAATTTCGGTGAATAACATAACCAAAAATCGTAGCGCAATTCTCGATCTTGTTTATATTCAAAGATATAATGTTAAGTCAGCGCTGCATTTATACAAAAATTAACATGACTCCCCATCTATCTATCTATCTGGATGGGTTTTTATGAACTTCCTCTTTTCATACTAGATTGTCTGAAAACTATGGAAGTTATTTGAAAAGTTAGTAAAAATAATTAAGTAATTTTACAGTCTATCTTGGTTTTTACAAACTTTGATTTCTTCAAAATTATCTTTCCTATCCAGTACCTAAACATACCTTAATATACATAAAGTAGTCGGCACTGAAGGTTTTTTTAGTAATCACTACATAGTATAAAACAAAGTCGCTGTCGCTGTCTGTCTGTCCCTATGTATGCTTAAATCTTTAAAACTACGCAACGGATTTTGATGCGGTTTTTTTAATAGATAGAGTGATTCAAGAGGAAGGTTTATATGTATAATACATGCATAATATAGTAGAGAAACAATGATAATTTTAGAGGTTTCTAATATAATGTCGTAATGAGCGCTCAGGCATTTTTTTGGAATCCTAAATTCCACACGTGTGAAGCCGCTAACAAAAGCTAGTTATTTATATAACTTCACCAACATTGTAACTGTTTGTGCCGAAATAAAATATAATAATAAAATACATGTCGTGTAATCATCATGCTGTATATACTATTTCGGTGAATTTTCATTTCGGTGAATCCTTCTTTCATTTCGGTGATTGACTGTTTCATTTCGGTGACACATAAATTTGAAATGCCTGTCATCCATTTGTTTTTTTGTTTTCCATTGTTACCATTATTCATAAAGTAATAAAACATTCAAATTATTAGCAAACATAAGTAAAAAAACCAAAAAAAGGTAAACAAAAAAGTTCACCGAAATGAAAAAAAAAAAAAGAAATGGGTATGTTGAAATTCACCCGGGAATTAAACTAAAATTAATACAAAACTAAAATCAATACAAAACTGTGCAAAACGTGGGCCCAGTTCTAGTGATTGGTGCCTCTGCCTACTCTCGGGGATAACGGGTCTAAGTTTTTTTTAATTCAAAAACTAAACTAAAGCTATTAGAGTTCCGAGAAGGCTGGCGGCCTATGGCCAAAGTAGGCACCAGCCCGCGGATCTCCAGACGCGTAAACTAGGCGGGACGAGATCTCCTTAGAGAGGAGTCGCACGCACCTCTTACCTAATATTATTATTAGTTTTAGTGTTGTAAATACTATGTAATTACTGTGAATAACTTTTCAAATTACAGTGGATACTGATTAATTGGTAATAGTTATGTACAGCGCCACCAAGTTATCTGTTCAGGTGGGCAAAATTGTAACTAACTAATTTATTGTAAATCCTGTTCCCCATTTTTTGTTTTATTTATTCACTTGCTAAGAAGATATATTTTTCAATAAAATAGAAAGACGGGATAAAATGTTCTCATTTTTCTAGGTAAATTTCTTAAATGTTACTTCTAAATTCTGCACTAGCGCCGCTATCAACTGAACAGATAAGATGGTGGCACAGTACCTTAAAATGACAATGTCAGTTGTATGTCCTTACGACAATGTCATTAATCAGTATTTTTCTAAGACAGGAGAATAGATCATGAATATAAACATTGATTAAAAATATTGCGTTGCACTTGAGTGTAAGTTTTATGATGTCATGTCGACTTTTTCCCAAGTTCGATTCCGTAGTCGATAACTGTCGATGTTTTTAGTCCGGCCCTGCCCGCTATACAATATTCATACGATCGTTTGCTGATTAGCAAAACTTTTCCATAAAACATATAACCCTTAGGTTTATTGGGTTTTTCAATGCTTGTCACGTTATACGAGTATAAACAGACTATTAGTATTAATTGGTATGGAGGTAGATGTGTCCGGCAACTTGCCAGATTAACCTTCCAGCAATCAGGCAGCGGCATTCAATAACGTGGCTGCTTTGTAGTTACCTACAATTTTCTACATAAATTACTTGGCTAAAGTTGACTGATGTAAAAATAGCCTATTTACCGAATGAAGACTCGATAACTAGTCTGAATTTTAACATGTTTTCAGTGCTAGGTACCTACCTACAGCTGATTTATTACACTCATTTTCATTTTCTGTTTCAATCAACTAACTTGGCCACTCTACCAAAGCCGATGTTCAGCCTAATATTAAAGACTTGGCTAGCCATCTTCAGCCAACTGATAGAAAGTTTTATTAAATCACATGGCTGAATGATCTTGAGCCGTATAATTTATTGCTGAAAGTCGTTAGCTATCAGTCGTCAGGACAGTATATTCAACGGCTTCTTTAACTAGTTGGCGACGACGTTACACAGATGCTACATAACATAATATACCTATTTTAACATGATACAGTTTTAAAATCAGAAATTTAAGGGCTATTATGTATCCTACCCACCACTTCAAAGGGCGAATACCAATCAAAATGCGATGAATTTTACTAAAACCGACCTAAGTGTAGAGAGGTATGTTAGGGACATCTCAGTAGCCGCGATGGCGATGGCGGTGACGCGTACGGTCAATCAATGTTAGCTGCGTATGATGCAATGACCACTGCAGTAAAATGTCTTGTGTATGGAAACATGGACAGTCACCTCCACCGTATTATCCTTCTGTAGCAAACCCATCAAGATCTAATTGGAGACAGATCTTGGCATTTTACTTTTTTTTTACATTTACATAAAGGCACACACATTGCTTCTGGCTCCACGCTAGGATACCCTGTGTCGTGGGAACCAGAAACAGCGAGACCACAAACATGTATACATCTGACCTGGGGTTTGTTCCTGTTTGTTCCCAGCCGGGGTCCGAACCCGGGACCTCTCGCAATGTAGGCAGACGCGCTAACCGCTACGCTACAGAGGTCTTCAAATGATATGACCCAGCTAAATGCGTAGGTACGAATTACTTACGTGCCTTGCAGCCGGCTTCTGGATCTGGAACAAACACCTGCGGCGCCCCATTTCATAGAAATACAATTTAATGGTTTCGATATGCCACTGCGTAGCCGATTTGCGCATACACTAACAATAAGTGAGAAGGCTGACCAATTGGTTAAACTGTTCGGTTGTACAGTCGACGGCATATCAACCTTTAGATGTTTGTTGCAACGTGACCGAGAAGAGTGCAAATACAACGTAATGGTTGATGTGCTGCCGATTGTACTAATTGGTTACCTACATACGCGTTGTTGTTTTATAAAACGCGACCATGCCACTCAAAGTATTAAAGGACATAAGTGCAAGTAGGACCCGCGCCTTTGGGTTCCGTATGAACCAACTGCAAATATAAGTTTAAAAATAAAAATTGACGACCTCTGTGGCACGCGATTAGCCCATCTGCCTTCCATGCGAGAGGTTCCGGGTTCGAATCCCAGCTGGGGACAAAAAAAAAAGAAACCCAGGTCTTGGATGTGTAGCAGCGCGTGGGACGCGCGGTGCATGCATAGACGGACAGGTTAGTTAGTAGTTCCTGTGCCGCGATTGTAAATTGTAATAACACGTTTGTCACTTTTTATATTACATAAATGCAGTTGTCGTGAAACCTTCTTTCATTTCCTGCCAGGGACTACTCCGCAGTGACAAACCCTATATTGGTGACCCCGTCAATAAAAGGACACTGTGAACTTTAAAGGGGCACATATAACTTTTACGTGTTTTTGGTGTACAGTTTCGGTATCTATTACGGACAGACAGTGCGCGTGTGAAAATGTCGCAACCCGGCAACCAACCGCAATACTTACCCGTAGCGGCCCCTCAACCGCTTCCACCACCTTCGAGTGCAGGAGCGGCTACCACGAGTACCCCGGTGAAACGTGAACCAGCGAACATGGCAGCGATATCCATCGGAGCGCGCCTTCCAGACTTCTGGTGTGATCAGCCGAGGCTATGGTTCGTGCAAGTGGAATCTATCCTTGCGCCGCAGAAGCTCGGAGACGAGGCCAAATTCCACCTGGTCGTCGCCAGATTACTGAAGGAAGTAATCCAGCAGGTGAGCGATATCCTATTATCACCTCTAGAAGATCGTAAATTCCATGCCTTGAAAGAGAGACTATTGGCCGTGTACGAAGAGTCCGAAAACCGCCAATTCCAAAAGTTGCCAAGCGAGATGGAACTTGGGGAGCAAAAGTCTTCGCAGTTATTACGCCGCATGCGTGACCTCGCGCGTGGTAAGATTCCGGACGAGACCCTACGCATTATGTGGACTGGACATCTACCATCAGCAGTCAGCGCAGTTTTAGCGGTTACGGAAACAAACGAGCTAGAAAAACTCGCCACCATCGCTGACAAGATCATGGAAACTACCAGGCCCATAGAGATTCCGGCAGTTGGGCAGGCTAACTGTGACTTAGTGGGACAGATAGCTAAGTTAACGGCCCAAGTAGCACAGATGCAGCGATCCAGGCAGTCGACGAGGCCGGCCCGTGGGCGCAGTTCAAGGCCACAGTCACGCGATGCATCGCCGCGCGCGCCGCCGTGATAATGCTGACTGGCTGTGTTTTTATCACCACAGGTTCGGCCAGAGAGCTAATAAGTGCGTAGAGCCGTGCAACTGGAAAACGAAGAATGCCTCGGGAAACTAGATCAAGTGCGCGCCGCGACGGAGGTTTGCACTATTCTACCATCACACCGTCTTTGCGTAGCGGACGTCAACAGCGGACTACGTTTTTTAGTAGATACAGGTGCTAACGTATCAGTGTTACCTATGGTCAAGAAACCGTTCAGGGTCAGTGAAAGTACAGACTTTGTCTCTTTTTGCTGCTAATGGTACGAAAATCAAGACATATGGAACTAAATCGTTAGTGTTGAACTTTAAATTGCGTAGACCTTATAAATGGACTTTCATTTTAGCCGACGTAAAGCAACCAATTTTGGGAGCAGACTTTTTGAGTCACCACAAGATATTGGTAGATTTAAGTACACGTAGACTTATAGATCAAGTGACGAGTCTAAATGTTATTGCCTCTATGGTCGATTACAACGAGTCAAGTGTAACGACGATAGATAACAAACATCCATTCTTTGAGTTACTTTGCGATTATCCTGAAATCACTAAACCAGTATTTTTCAAGGAAGTACCACGTCATAATGTATACCATCACATAGAAACCCAAGCGCCACCGGTTTTCGCACGGGCTAGGCAATTACCACCAGGTAGATACAGTAAGGTGAAGGAGGAATTTAGTACCATGCAAGAATTAGGGATATGCCAACCATTCAAAAGTGCTTGGGCAAGTCCGTTGCATGTGGTACCTAAAAAGAACGGGGATATCCGACCGTGCGGTGACTATAGGCAGCTAAACGCCATCACCAAACCGGACCGTTACCCGATTCCTAGGTTGCATGATTTCACTTACTTACTAGCTGGAAAAAGTGTGTTTTCCCGTATAGACATTAACAGAGCTTACCATTGCATAGGAGTAGCTCCAGAAGACGTTGAAAAAACGGCTATTATTACCCCATTCGGTTTATTCGAATTTAGTAGAATGCCGTTTGGTCTACGGAATGCCGCACAAACGTTTCAGCGTTTTATGAACCACACTGTTTTCGTAGGTTTGAATTTTTTGTTTACATACATCGACAAATAAAATACAAAATTATTTATTTCCGAAAAGATACTTGTACATAGTGGATTGACATAGCGCAGGATGCCTTATTACGACGTAATAGTAGCAAGTAGTTCTATGGAAGAGCACAAAGTACATCTTAAAGCAGTTTTTGAACGTTTAAATGAGTACGGTCTGACCATTAACCAGGAAAAGTGTAGTTTTGGGCAAGCAAAAATCGAATTTTTGGGATTTGAAGTTTCGACAGAAGGTATTCGTCCTCTTGAAGACAAGGTAAAAGCAATTGTCGATTACCCAAAACCCAAAAACGTCGATGAGCTTAGGAGATTTTTGGGCATGTTAAATTTTTACAGAGCACACATTCCGGATGCAGCCCAACACCAAGCAGAGCTCAACAAGTACATACATTCTTCAAAGAAAAGAGATAAGACGCCCATCGAGTGGGCAGAACAAGCTGAGCAAGCATTCGCGCAATGTAAGGTAAATCTACAGGAGGCCGTCACGTTGTCCCACCCGTTGGTCGACACTCCGATAGCGCTTTTTGCTGACGCCTCGGATGCAGCGACCGGCGCAGTTCTACAACAGCGGGTAAACAATTCGTGGAAGCCGATAGGTTATTTCTCAAAGAAAACGAACGCTGCTCAACAGAAGTACAGTACGTATGATCGCGAGCTTTTAGCAATATTCTTAGCTCTCAGCCATTTTCGCCCTTTGGTAGAAGGTCGACAGCTAACAGCGACAGTTACAGTTTGCATTTTGTTCTTTTAACAGTGAGAAAGAGACACCTAGGCGCACCCAGCAGTTGGCCTATATTAGCGAATTCACCACCGATATACAGCACGTGAGCGGAAAAGATAATTTAGTAGCTGACGCGTTATATCGTATCGAGACGATACACTGTCCTACGGTCATAGATTATTCAACTTTAGCAGATGTGCAAGAAACAGACACTTTTCTCACGCAGTACACGGCAATGCCTGATAGCAAAATAGTATTGAAAAAGCTTAGCATTCCGACTTGCGATAAAACTATTTTTTGTGAAATGTCATATACAAATATTGTAAGTCCTTTACCAACGACTACTGAGGGACAGACGTACTCGCTGGCCAGAGGCGTTTCCAATGCAGCAGATTACAGCTGAGGATGTAGCCAAGGTCGTTTTTGAGGGGTGGATATCACGATTTGGATGCCCAGTTCGTCTAACTAGTGACCAAGGACGACAGTTCGAAAGTTCTTTGTTTACGCATTTAATGAAGTATTTAGGTATTAACAAGCTTCGTGCATAGCGAAGGACATAGCCCTCCCCTATGGCGCTTATTAGGGGAGGGCTATGTCCAGCAGTGGACTAATATAGCCTGATGATGATGATGATGATGAAGCTTCGTACAACAGCATACCACCCGCAGAGCAACGGTATTAGAGCGTTGGCACAGGTCACTCAAAGCAGCGTTGACAGCTCGCCTGAGTTCATGTTCATCGTGGTCAAAGGAACTCTACACAGTTCTCTTAGGGCTTAGAGTCGCATGCAGAAGTGATAATGGTGTTAGCGCAGCAGAGATGGCATACGGCACTATACTACGCTTACCAAGCGATTTTTACGAAAACACTTCGGCGAAAGGAATGCAAGACGATACATTTACATCCGTAGATAAGCTACGCGAAAGTATTAACAACTTGAAACACATTGAATCAAGGAGTAACAGAAGGTCGATTTTTGTTCATCCAGAGTTGAAGTCATGCACACATGTTTTCATACGTAATGATTTTGTTCGTAAACCTTTACAACCTACGTATAGGGGTCCTTTCCGCGTACTAAATAGAGGCAATAAGGTTTACCGTATACAATTACGGGATAGGGAAACAAATGTATCAATAGATCGGTTAAAACCAGCGTTTTTAGTTAATGACCACTTTGATGAGGTAAATCCTTCTATAAATGTAAATCCTTCAATAGATATTCCTGTAAATGAACAGAAAAAAACTAGAAGTGGACGCATTGTAAGACCGAACTTAAGGTTCGCAGACTGATCGTCGTTCTGTGTTTTTCTATTTTGTGTTAGAATAAGTACTTTTACATTGTATTTTGCTAATGTGTTGTTATATTTTGCCTGCACTATGGTGCACAGTCCAATATGCAGTCAAAGTAGGTTCCGTAAGTAAGCAAATTTCAAGTGACCATGTAATAATTCGGATACTATATTAAGTAATGTTTTGTATGATTTATTTCACTGACAGTTCAAGAATGCCGCAGTAACCATTAACTATTTACCATGGGTTATAATCAGAGTAAAGAGCAAGTTATTGCTGCTCAAATTGTTTCAAGTCAAGGTCAAGTGGAAAGCAAGCTCAATCACTACGGTTTTCTGTTAATTGCACTAGTGGCGTTATTAATTTTCATATTGTGTTGTCATTATTTGGAAACAGTGTAACAGAGGAGTGAAGGGCTGGGTGAAGAAACAAATAACTTCGTCAAATTTACAACCACCTGTATTAAAAGTTCACACGGTTCAACAACAACCGGCGGCAACCGCTACAGGTGTAATAATAAACTGCAGTGTCAGTGAAATAGAATAAGTAGACAGTAAGTTCGTTAGATATTAAGTAAACGACCATTGTGTTAATTCAATGTAATTCTGTATTTTGCAAATCATGTTTTGGTAACCGAAAATTTTGTGTATGTACCTTCAATTTTTTTTTTTGTAAAAGGGGAATGATGTAGCAGCGCGTGGGACGCGCGGTGCATGCATAGACGGACAGGTTAGTTAGTACCTAGTTCCTGTGCCGCGATTGTAATAACACGTTTGTCACTTTTTATATTACATAAAGGCAGTTGTCGTGAAACCTTCTTTCATTTCCTGCCAGGGACTACTCCGCAGTGACCAACCCTATAGATGTTTACATGTTTGTGACGACGCGTCGGTGTTTCTGGTCCCCACGACACAGGGTATCCTAGTGTGGTGCCAGAAGCAATGTATGCGCCTGTATGCAAATGTTACGTTATGTTTGTAATTAGATTTTACGTGCAATAACTACAAATTAACAGTTGTCGGGTTGTTTACTTAGGTTTTGCTGTAATAAGACATTCTCGACAAGTATCATGACAAATGTCAACGAGAAGTAGGTAGGAATATCCAGTTTATCTGTATGAAAACTGCCGTATAAATGGTAGTGATAGTTTAATTGCATTGATAGAAAAGCTCGATTATTGTACACAAACAAGATGACCATGGTCTTAATGCCGTGTTTTTTAACATAAACAATCTACAATTAACTCTGCTGTCAGTTACCCAAAGTCCTTACAAAAAATAACTGACAGCAGTAGATTAACATTGTTAGTGTATGAGAAACCTAATTGTAGGTTACCTAATTTCAAATTGATGTTCTTGAGAGACGAACGATGAGATCCTAACAGAATTAACTAAATTAAATAAAGTATACCTTGAGCCTTGCAGGCATTACAAAAGCTGTACAATGTAAATTGTAAATGTACAATGCTGCCCTCGTAACGAGAAACACAGTAATATTTAGCCATTACTGCGTTTTTAGATTGAATGCAAAAATAAGCTTGGAGGCATTTTTTGCAGTAAAAAATTAATGGTGGCTGTAGGTGTAGGTACAGTAGATCTATAGCCACCATTACTTTTTTACTGGCTATTACTGTATTTCACTATGGGCCTCATAAGAAAGCTCAAGGTCACGGCTCGGAATTTATCTACGAGACCGAATCAGAACTGATGAGGTGCGTAGATAAAAAAAAGTCATCGTCATAGCCCACCGGATGAGCAAGTTGAAGTGGCAGTGGGCGGGGCACATAGCACGCAGAACTGACGGCCGATGGGGCCGAAAAGTTCTGGAATGGAGACCACACATCGGCAAGCGCAGCGTAGGACGACCAGCCACAAGATGGACAGACGATCTCATCCGGGTGCCAGGAGGACGCTGGATGCAGGCCGCTTCTAACCGGTCTTTTTGGAAATCCAGAGAGGAGGCCTATGTCCAGCAGTGGACTTCTTGTGGCTTAATGATGACTGTGTTTCTCGTCACGAGGACAGAATGGACAGTGGCCGTTACTACTCTTCTTCTTCTTCTTCCGTCCTTTAACTCCTACGGGAGAATAGGGCCCTAACCACAGATTTTTACTTCTGACGGTCGTTCGCGGCAGCTGCCAATTCAGGCCAGCTAGGGCCGATCGAATTGACCTCTTGGGCTATAGATCTTTTCCAGGTTGTCCTAGGCCGTCCCCGGCCGGCTTTAATTCAAGATTTACTACTCAGACAAGAAAAAAAACTTCGGCTGCAGGAGGATAAGGTTCTCATGAAATGTATCCTTTTTGTTCTACTGAAATCTAGAAAATGAGCCTTAAAATTAAGAAACTTTAGAAAAAATGTAACTGAAATTCGGAGCTAATAATGTCTATCTACAATACCAACTGGTGGCAAACATTTAGGTAGTAAGGATGGAAAAGTAAAAATGAAACAAGAGGTAAACACATTACAAAAACTTTATAAAAATTGCCAAGCCTACATTCAGACTGAAGCAGTATTTCTGTCATATTTACATTACGCGTAGATTAGGCTACATTGGCTCCGATTCACTTCTAAAAACAAGAAATGAAACAAGCCATTCCACAAAGTTCACGCAACAGCACAACTTTCAACTAACCTGGATCAGGTACACAGTCACTTTTCCTAAAACTAGAGAGCTCCGTGTTCATCTCATGGTACTGCGGAGCCAGCTACAAACACGAAACACCATCGGTTCTACGGCTGCGTTACACAGTAACAATCACTAAGTCCCAAAACTCGATGGCCGCTGGTTCACTGCGCTTCAGCGGTGACGTAGTTCTCGTAGAGCCAGTCCCAGAAGCGCACTCTGTCGGCTTCAGGGTCGCTCCGGAGCGTGAAATTGCTGTTTATGTCCAGATAGTCCACGGTCGGTGACGATGCATTCACAGGCGGCCACGTGAAGTCTACTATTGACTCGTATTCCACCGGCGGGGTGGGGTTCCTGCAAAAACAACGCAATAGACAATCAACTCTAGATTAGATTAGAACTCTTTTTGTACACAATTATTGTACACACCAGAAAAACAAACAAATACATTGTAAGACTTATATATCTAAGTTTTGCCGTATACAATAGGTATGTAGCTAAGTACAAATGACAGAGCATCAATCAAATCAAATAATGAGACACCCTGTATCATAATAGCATACTTTTTGATATGCAGTCACAGGTTGGTGTTCTACATAGATTTCATTTAATTTGCTATTATATTCATAACACGAGATTAGATCAGTCAACCTTTACTTTTAATCGCAAATTCGCCCACAATGTAACTAACTGCCATACTCAGAGACATTGATTAACTTTAATGGTTAGTTAAGAAAGAAAAATAACACTTATATCAATACGCATAAGGACGATCATTAAAAATGTTAAATGACGTCTCTGAGTACGGCAGTTAGTGCATTGAACGGATGTAGAGAGACAGAAGGGCCGATTTCATAAAACTACAAATTGTAATTTATTTTATCGATTCGGTGTGAGTAGCAGTTTTCCTACTTGTTAATCAGATTAATCGGCTGTGAATAATAAACATAGAATTGTCACAGTAAACAATGCAAGGGGAACACTGAACACTTGCACTAAACAATGTTTTGATGGAATAGGAGAGGACACGTTAAAAGGCAAATAAACGTGTTTTTTTTTCAACGATCACTTTATCATGATAGCCAGTCGAATAGTCGATATAGTCACGTGGTACAAAAACGCCCTATACAAATAAATCGGCCTTAGACTATGACGACAATCCCTCAAGTAATATAAAGCGGTTATAAATATTATGAACTCTAAAATATTTATTTTATTATCATAGGAACTTTATTTTTGACATCTTTTGTGATCTAAAAACCTTGTATTTTTTAATGGTTTTATTAACTTTTGCTTTTATTTTCATTATGTCTTCTAAGGCATAAAAGCAAATGTCACTCCAATCTAAGTGAGACGCAAGTTCCCCATTGTTATATGAAATGAAGCCTAGATCGACCTATTCGTTGTAAAATCGACCGTAACGTCACTAACTGTTCACTCTTGTAAAGTTCGACGTGCTGTCGACAGTACCGAACATCTTCCAAGAAGGGGATTATGACGAAACACAAATACAAGCTGTGATTAGTTCAATTGTTGTATCAACATCGATCAATGTTACGATAATTTGGTGTTATCGAAACTCGAGGCAAGACGCACTTATCGCTGCAAACAAACCTAATCGCCGCTGCATGGCTATTTACACTTACTCAGGGCCGTATTTGACCTATTTGCGGGTCTGGGAATTTATAATTAAGGGGAACGGATGGCATTTATTTATGTAGCTTATTATAAGTCCCACTGTAGGGCACAGGCCTTCAGAGAGAGAGTATGCGCTTAATGTAGAACTTGCACTAAATATGTTTTAAAAGTATAAGAGAGTACTCGTTAAAAGATAAAGAAATGTGGTCTTTTTTTCCCTACGACTGAAACTATACATATCCTATTTGACGGTTGTTATCAGCATAATTATTAGATTTTCTCTTCTATGAGCAAGTTTTTAGTCCATAGAAAACGCTGCTGGGTGTACAATATACATACAAATGTAAGTTTCTCTAACTTTTAACCATATTGTACAACTGTTTGTTTTCTTGTTATTTAAAAAAATTCGTATGACAACTTACCCGGTCCTTGCAAAGTTGGTCCAGAGCTGCACCATTCTTTTAGTGACGGCTAGTTCAGGGGAGTCGTCGTCGAGCCTGTAGTTCAGTCTCGAAAAGTAGAACAGGTATCCCATCTCGTCGCCGTGGCATGCGCCAGGATGGGTGATCCCGAGCATCCGCTTGAAGAGTCCTAGGGCTCCGTCGAACGCGAACCGGTAGAAGTAGGTGGGGCTCGTCCTATTGGTTTTGGCTTGCAACCTCAGAGTCTCTAGGACAGGCCGGAGGAACATCACGTCCGTGAATAGCTGGAGACAAAGAACAACCTTGAAAAGGCTCCGTATGGAAAGAATCCACACGTACGGGTAAACTCTACGTAAGGCCGCCAATTGTACTGTATCTTTTTATGTTTTGTATGTCGACGGTTGAAAGGTAATAGGGCTTAAGCGACATTTTGGCCCAAAATGACTTTTGAATGCCATCTTACTTAAAAAAAAATTCTGCGTCGAATGCGCTTACTCCCGCGGCTCTACGATGACTTTTTTGTATCGTAGAGCCGCGGGAGTAAGCGCATTCGACGCAGATTACCTATTACCTTTTAACCGTCGATGTGTTTTCCTGGTACAATAAAGAATATTCTTATCTTATCTTATCTTATCTCTATGAATAAATACATAACATAAGATTACATTTACATACAGGCACATACATTTCTTCTGGTCCCACACTAGGATACCCTGTGTCGTGGGAACCAACAACAGCGACGTCATAAACATGTAAACATTCAAGACCTGGAGTTTGTTTGTCTCCCCAGCCGGCGATCGAACCCGGGACCTCCCGCATGGTAAGCAGATGCGCTAATCGCTACGCCACAGAGGTCGTCAAACACTTTTGTTCTTTGAATTTTCTCCGTTTACATAGGCAAAAAGGTTCGTCAAACATAACCTCATCCATCCTGACCTTGAAAATAACAATGGTTTTCTATTAGAATCTATCATTTCATTTCATTACATTTCATTTCTATCTGAAGAGGTTAATTGTAAAAACTAAAACTAATAACGCACAACAGAAAGGACATACACGCACCCACAAGTTGTGGTTTATTGTTAAACTCCGTTTTGGTTTATGTTATTTTACGGGATTTCACTCCGGTAATCGTCAAGTTCCAATAATTGAGGCGTGGAATTTACAAATGGGTTAAGTGCCAAAACACAATTATTTTCAAATGAAATAAAAATGGATTAGTCACCATAAATATTAGGATATTTTGTCACAAGCTTAAAGCCCATTACACAATGAAAAAAAAAGGTATTATGGCCCTTTTACACGAGGCCAATAGCTGAGACAATCCAGTAAGCCAGTCCAATATTGTCTTCGTGTGAATGGAGCCAGGACAATGCATTGGATTGGCCCAAGCCAATGGATGAAGCCGATCCAATGAAATATTGGATTGGCTTACTGTCCTGGCTTACTGGATTGTCTCAGCTATTGGCCTCGTGTAAAAGGGCCATTATGGGCCTTTTACACGAGGCCAATAGCTGAGACAATCCAGTAAGCCAGTCCAATATTGTCTTCGTGTGAATAGAGCCAGGACAATGCATTGGATTGGCCCAAGCCAATGGATGAAGCCAATAAAATGAAATAGAACGATTTCGAATATTCTCCTATTGTCCTGGCTTACTGGATTGTCTCAGCTATTGGCCTCGTGTAAAAGGCCCATAAGAATAAAAATAAGAAATAAGGAGCCAGGAATAAGGAATAGCACAGAAATCAATGTGTCTTGCTCAACGGTGCTGCCATTGCTGGATTCCGCCATTCCTTATTTCTTGTTCCTTATTTCTTATTCTTATACCTTTTTTTTTCATTGTTTAATGGGTAAAAAGCTTAGTTTTTAGGCACTATTGAAATAAAATGGCTACCGAACTTAGCACCATTGAAAATAAAAAAGTAGATTTGGATATTTAAGCACTTAGCCTATTTGTAAATTCCACGCCTCAATTTCTAAAGCATATTTATGCTAGGCGTCTCTATGCGGGTCTTACATCAATAAGGCTGTCGATATTCCTGTTGTCAACGGGTCGATCTTGGAAGTAGAAGTTTCGTATGACGTCGGTGACATTGCGCGTGCGCTCCTCGTCTGACGTAATCAGCGATGGCGGCACCACGCGCTTGAACTCACGGTCTAGCTCCTGCAGTAGCTTTGGGTAGCGCTGAAGCCCTGGAAATTTCACATTAAGCCTCAAAATTCATGTTTACATAATTTACACCATTTGTTTTCTTTCTTTTCAAAGACGATTTCATTACAAAAGAGATTGGCAGGGGACTGAAGAGGTGGCAATTATTAAGAGGCACTATTTATGGGAATCGTTCGTACCCTGGGCTGCCGGAGCGATCTAAAACGATCACTAAGGTTAAGCAACATATGGCGCGTTCAGTCCATGGATAGGTCACCGTCTATGACTAACGCTAGTGGAATTTTTTCCGAGCGGTTCCGTGCTTCGCAAGGCACGTTAAGAAGTTGGTGCCGGCTGCCGTCGATTGATGGCAGTCGTTAAGCCAAGTCAGAGGCCTTAAGGCGGCTTGAAAACTTCTGACAGTAAGACCAGCCAGCCACTAGTCTTACACGCCTCCACCAATCCGGACTTGGCCCCCGTGGTGGAGTATGGCCTATACCTTCCACAGGGAAGAGACCCGTGGCCCTCGGTGGGGTCATGATGGGCTGATGATGACAATTTATGGACTGGATATATTCTATTCTTAATCTCATTTGTAATTCCTGGTTTACATACATTAAATAATTCTATTTATCTATTATTGTTAGGTGCTGAGCACGGATTTGTATCCAAGGCCTTAATTCGTCTGTGGGGCGAGTAAAAGATATCAATGCGGTATAAAAAAAATTACGCGTGGTGCCTAAGTACTTTATAAAGATTGTTTGTTATTCGAAGAGGCATATTGCCGATTGACATTTGAATAAACTAAGTAGGTACGACTTAAGCCAAGATGTACCTAGGAAGTATGAGTAATAAATAACTAATAACATCAAGTTCTTATTTTCAATGTCAACGTCATAACTTGGTCATAACATATGATCATGATCAGTCATAAAGCGCAATACGCATTCGAAACATTATTATGTAAGTGTATCACATAATAAAAGTATCCGTTTACGTGAGTCGCGCGTGCGGTTTACCTAAGCGAGCCGCAACGTTTTGCGTAACCGAAAGGAGTTAGGAGGAACAATGTTTTGCATGTTACTTAACATTAACCTTTATCTCGTTTCGTTTTAATTGTTTTGGTTGCGGTTGCACCACACACTTCGGGCCGGAGTCTTAACACGATTGCAGTCGGTAGAAAATGGAGTGACCTTTATTATCGAAAGTTAACTCTTCTGGCCCAATACCCTGGACAAAAAATATAAACCTTTCTTAAGTCGGGCGGTGAGCCGGTTCCGGTGCAGTGCCGTCGCGCAGTTTGTTTTACCTACTTTCCAAGTTTATTTGCCAACTGCTGACACCAGGCTCCAGTGTTTCGATAACAAGGATAATGCCAAACAATTATACAATTTTGTTATGATTACATTAACTTAGCTGTAGGTACATTTCGTTTCGTCGACGTTTCGCGAGACTGCACTGCGCTGTTGATATGCGATATATTGGTTGTTTGTACCTACACATGGATTTCGCAAGCGACCTTATAATACGTCACTAGCACGAATAAAACGAAAAATTGAAACTTTAATAGCATCCGGTCACTGGATTTCGTACACACTTCAGTAAATGTCTCCGTATAGTTAGGGTTCTGTGAGGTCACTCGATAAAATAACTTAGCTACACAACTAGGTACATCTCTACGTCTTTGTAAAATTTGGAATATTACGAGTTATGCAAACATTGCAACATTCGGCGTCGCCGGCGATTTGTTTGTTTGCCAATTTATCGATCTAAAGGTCCGCTTCATCAGATTCGGTAACACTCTGCATTTCGTATAAAAAACGTGAGTCACGAGTTGATTCGACGCTAATAAGCTGCTGGAGTAAGCAAACACGCATCGAATCGTGTTGGAGTCGAACCTTCAGGGTATTTGCTTACTCCAGCGCAGCAGACAGGGTCCCAATTTTGTTAGTGCATTACAGTACGATGAAAGATTTAAGGTCGGGTCACGTGACGAGTTTTTTCATACCATTGACGCTTAGAAGGTTTAATATGTGTGCACGCGTAGACTTGAAGCGGCAATGAAACGAAATCGCCATGTTCATGCAGTTGTCATTGTACTACAATGCATTAACACAATCTAGGTCCAGTTCTGTGTCACGGACGAGGATATGTCCGTGTTCCGCGTTGCAGCCCTGTCATTACAGAGTGCGTATACTGAGTTTTTTCATTCACTCTCGATAGTGACAGCGTTTGCGATGCGTTTGCGATTTGAAAAAACTCAGTATACGCACTCAGAGTGCGTATACTGAGTTTTTTCATTCACTCTCGATAGTGACAGCGTTTGCGATTTGCATAGGAGTGACAAAGAGACAAATAGATGGCGCGCTTTGTCACTCCTATGCAAATCGCAAACGCTCTCGCTATCGAAAGTGAATGACAAAACTCAGTATACGCACTCAGAGTGCGTATACTGAGTTTTTTCATTCACTCTCGATAGTGACAGCGTTTGCGATTTGCATAGGAGTGACAAAGAGACAAATAGATGGCGCGCTTTGTCACTCCTATGCAAAACGCAAACGCTCTCGCTGTCGAAAGTGAATGACAAAACTCAGTATACGCACTCAGGGCATTTCTCTGATGTTGCATAACGTGTTATGTGGCGTGCGAGCAGCACAATTACTGTAATGGGGAAAATCGCGATGGGACGGGCGCCCGAACATTTGTGACAGTGCATTGTTTGCGGTTATGAATTTCCTGGTCTCGATGTAGTAGTTTCTCCGCCATTTAGTACAATTTTGATTTGGTTTTGCTATCTAACTACTCAGAAGATTGAAAAAAAGTTGTCGATGCGACTGAAAGGGAATTAGGGCTAATGTTCACATGAGCTGCAACAAATCATGGCAGTTTGAAACTTATTCGTACTAGTAAAGCCGCTGCTAAAATCAACATTTACCTAGTGTTAGTTGCTGTTTAATGTCTAACCTAAGGTGTGTACCTTTGCAAGGTGAGCTAGGTAATTGGAAACATAGTTTAGCGACAAGATCGGCGAAGGGCCGGCTTCCGCTTGCGAAATGTCGCTAAGGATTTCCGTCCAAGGCGTTTAATTGCAAGGCAATGAAGGAGTTGCACCAAAGTACCAAACGTAACCGGAAACTGTTTGAATTGATACCCTGCTGTATTTTACGATTACACTTTGCGGTAAAGCTTTACCTTAAATAGTGTCGTTTAGTTTACCTGTCTCTTTACAGCTGTTTACTTAAGCATTGGCAATATCAATTAACAATTGCGTAGACAGGGGGAGTCGCTTGGGCCGTGCCCCACCAAGAATTGACTAAAAAGTCTGCCAAAGAAACACTTAGGGTTTTTGCATTTGTGTATTAGACCAACGCTTCTCAGGGGCTCATCCTCAACATCTACACAAAAAATTACCAAGGGGAACGAGGGTCTAGATATTTGTGAAACAAACGACTAATACCTATGTTCATCATCATCATCAACCCATTATGTTCCCACCGAGGGGCACGGGTCTCTTCCCTGAGGAAGGTAACATGTTATTTAAGTTATATTATGTAGGTACCTATTATATTTATCTAAAGTGTAACACAACCACAACAACGACTCCTAAGCGTGGGCGGATCCTGCGGAGTTCGCGTTTGTCAACAGGACCTTCTAGCTAAGCCGTTCACAAGGTTCTCGACAACAGACAACTCAAAAACTCACGTCAAAACAGAATAAGCCTCTCCTGGGCGATGAGGCCCATGAGTTCATTCACAGTAATACAATAAAATATTTACTTTCTGTGAATTTCGTTAAGTAAGTATGGGAGGACAAGAAGCGAAAGAAAATGCGATGTTCATTTGTCATCAAAGCCTTAGGCCAAGCCATTCAAAAGTGAAAAACTCACGCCTAAACAGGATGATCACCTCCTGCGCGTTGAACCCGGTAAGCAGGGGCACGTCGGCGCCGGGCATGGAGTCGCGCGGATGCCGCTTGAGCAATGAGGAAACGATACCAGCCAATAAATTTTTTTCAAGAAACAAGTGAAAAACTCACGCCGAAACAGAATGATCCCATCCTGGGCGTTGAACCCTGGAGTAGTCGGCGCCGAGCATTGAGTCGCACGCGAGTCGCCAAAAACTTTCTTCAAGAAACAAGTGAAAAACTCACGCCGAAACAGGATGACCCCCTCCTGCGCGTTGAACCCGGTGAGCAGGGGCACGTCGGCGCCGGGCATGGAGTCGCGCGGGTGCCGCGTGAGGAAGGCGCCGGGCGCGTCGGGCTCCACGGCGGGCACGAAGGGCAGCGCCACCGTGCTGTGCAGGTCTGCGGCCGGGCCCGACGCCGCCGCCAGCCGGGCCCCCGCCTTCACCAGCTGCTCGCTCGGGGTCGCGCGCAGGTAGCCTGCGGAGGTCATAGGTAGTAAAAAAAAATGGCCAAACGCACGAAGGGTTCCGTAACATTATTAAATTGGAAAAAAATCACGTTTCTTGTATGGGGGTCCCTGTTAAATATTTATTTTAATTTAGCTAATTAGGTATTTATTTTTAGAGTGAATAATATAATTCAGTATTCTGTGAACGTTTCAAACGTCTACCTGTTCCCAATGTCAATATCGAGCACAAAATTCACATTTGTTGTATGGGAGCCCCCTCAAATATTTATTTTATTATATTTATTTATAAACTGTCCTAATACGGTATTTGACGCTATCAACAATAAATTATTTGAGATGCTCGATTAAAACCAAAATTACAAAATGTTTCGGAAGATGTATTTCTAATCATTTACTAGTTATTGCAATTTTTAAATAGATGAAACATAAAAAGAGTGCTCTGAAATGTGACGTGACAAGCAAGTATTTTTATACAAAATTCCGTTTTAAAAGTAACTCATTTGACATTAAGCCAATTAATAAAAAAAAGTTGTTATGAGGAAGAGGAAGCGGGAGAAGAAGTGTGAACTATTAAGTTAGATGATGACGATATATTTATGAAGAAGAGGATGCCGATGAGAATGAGGAAGTGGAAGCTGAAACGGATGAGAGCGAGAAAGAGTGCGAATTTGATATTATGAATATTTTCAGTTTTCGGAGCGTGGGTGGCAGGAGTTGCGGTGCCGTTGCTATTGGTTACTTACATTACGCGCATTCGCGATGCAATGAATTCCTCTTAAATTGATCTTGATGTAAGAGGAACCGAAAGCGGAAGGAAGCGGAAGCGATATTCGCATCAGCACTAGATCAAGAGGACGGCCCTTTGCAAGGGATTCCAGGAATTCTATTCCACTGCCCTAAATAAGGGCAGGATCCCTGAATACCGTGTAGTGCAGTGTTTAAGGTTAGGGTAAGTGTCGATATGGCATCTACGGCGGCTAAGGACGGCGGAAAACGACGCACCACACCAACACTGCTTAAAACTGTATTCTTCGAGCGCACAATTTTGTACGGGACTTAATGTTGCGCTTCGCGAGCGAAAAGATGAGGGAAAGTAGCTTTTTATTTTACACTTCTGTACTTTGTACTTGTACAAATCCTATGAATAGAATCTTGATGACCGACGTCACTAACATATTCAGTGATAGTAATTTTGTTTGATATGTTTTTCAATATTCAAAACTCAGTACCTACAGCTCAAATGAAATTGTATCTAGTGATAATTTTAGACTCATGTTCGCGATTTTTTTATGCTATGAAAGGAAAATCACAAAAATAATGACCGACGACATAGAACATTGAAAAGTGTTTTTTTTTTCAGATTATAAATACTAACCATTTGAGAGTAAAATGTATTTTAAAACACTTCATTTAGGGTTAGTGTCGGATAGTCCACCCTTAATTTTACGAACCATATCAAGCCACTTTTGACCCCAAGCTTAGCTGAAAATTCAATGTTATACTAGATATTGGCGAGACGATCTCGATCGACACATGCCGGAGTGGTCTGAGGTGGCACAAGACAGAAACATCTGGTCTGAGTTGGGGGAGGCCTTTGCCCAGCAGCGGGACACAATCGAGGCTACGTAAAAAAAATATAGATATTAATTAACTGTTCAGACTTCAGCTGTGAAAATTTGCCCAGTTTTCATAGCTGAATTAAGATTTCCATTTCTTTGCAACGGACTTGGCTCCCTTTTCACGTATTTTTTTTTTAAGATTGTAGAATGAATCCCGCCAAAACGATACCTACCGTGAAAAACGTAAATAGCATTTTTTACGATCATAACTCGAACACATTCTGTCTGATCGTAAAAAAGTGAGAAACTAATTATTGCCAACAATAGCCAATACCCCATAATGTAACCCTTTCTGTGCGAAAAGTGATTTGTCTTACCGAGTAGCTCAGCGGTGTTATTCGTGTCGATACCCAGCTCCATCCCCAATTTGAAGGCCTTCTCCTTGGGCGAGGTGGCCAGCGCCCATGGAGACAAAGCGACGCCACTTTGGGCAATGGCGCCGTGAAACAGCCCCTGTAATATGCTATAGATTAATAAGAACTCTACACTCTCACTCTTTAACCTCTTAAGCCGCCACCAATGACGCTGGTTCATTTTGACCCGCGTTGTTTTTAAGCGGCCATTTAGAGTGTTTGTGTAGCTGGAGATACAACCCGCCTCTACCCAATCATCCGGTATAATTAGTTAATTAGTGTGACGGTCAAGTCAAAACGGGTAAATATGACTCACGTCATTGGCGCCGGGTAAAGTCTCCGAATACTACTAATAGTACTGATATCTACCATTGATATTTTCAAGGTCCAGGACCTAGGAGGTTCTCTACGTACTCCATGGTCTTGGATGTTTACATGCTTGTGGTGTCACGGTTTCTGGTTCCCACGACATAGGGTATCCTAGTGTAAGGCTAGAAGCAATATACGTGACTGTATGAAAATGTTCGAATGTTCAAAAAAATAACGCAGAGTGACAAATAATAATTGTTCTATGGCTCTATCGGCTCGTTTTTAAGGATTATGTACTACTTAAAATATCCTAACGGGATTGTAAAGGGTGGTTAAATTGTAAGGGCCGATGTTGAATGTGAACCACACCTAAACGTCAAGTTTTTTTCTGCATTTCATTTGACATTTCTCAATTTCAGACTAACTCAACTTGAACCGTCTTGAAAGATACACAATCGAGCAACGCGTTAAAGTTATTTAGGCTTATTATGAAAATGGGCGTTCAAATCAAAATGCATATCGTGCACTTCGTGATTTTGTCGGTCAATTTAATCGTCCAAATGTGCGTTGTGGTTTGCTCAAATTTATGCACGATTTTTCCGAACAGGTTAAAGAAAACTAAGAAAAACCTTAGAGGCTGGTGAGAGCATGTGAAGATGAACGGAGGCAGCGCCGGCAGACTCCCCAAAGATGGTGACTCGCGACGCGTCGCCGCCGAATACCTCGATATTATCGCGCACCCACTTGAGTGCCATCACTTGGTCCTGCGAGAGAAAGTTAGATTTTAGTTAATTTATTGAAGAATTAAGGAACTCCATATAGTTACAGCCACACCAATGGAAAAAAAAACCGGACAAGAACGTGTCAAGCTCGGTAATCGCAGATTTTCCGAGCTTTTCTCGAACTTTAAGGCTATTTTTTGAATGATTTAATTGAAAACAGTTTTTAAGTGTTTTCCTATATTTGTAATAAACACGATATTACTGGCCACATTTACGTTCTAGTTTAACGGAAAATACCTAACCTATGTGCGAATTTTACGTTTTTTGGGGCATGAACGGCCGTATATTTTTTTACGTAAGCTAAGTTTAATTTTTTTACAGCTGCAAGCTGATTGAGTAATAATCTTACGTAAACTCACGCCTGTATTCCAGAGGGGCAGGCAGAGATCAGGTACTGCCACTTGCTACAAAAATTATCTGTAAAAAGAGATACGATTTTTTCCATTGGTGGCGCTGTTACTTACTGCACGGAGCCCTTAAAAAACTTTACCAAGACAAGTTCTGTTTACTTTCTCCTCGAAATCTGTATTCGATAACCGTTGAATAATATTGTGACCTTAAAACAGTCTCAGGTATTTACCAACAGTCTTGACCTACTTTGCACAATGCCTGCACCTAAATATAAACAAAATCCTGACCTCCAACTGCATTTCAATGCTAGATGCAAATCAATAATCCATCATAATTTTTATCAACAGATTCAATTTCATACAAGGATCACATTTTTCGTACAATACGTAATAGTGTGCATGTGATTTGATTGTTGTTGTTCTTGTTACACTTTATTGCACAATTAAAAACAAACCATCATCATCATCAACCCATTATGTCCTCACCGAGGGGCACGGGTCTCTTCCCTGAGGAAGGTATAGGCGATACTCCACCACGAGGGCCAAGTCCGGCTCTCCTACCTACTACCTACTTAGGTACTGACCTTCAAGCCCATATTCCCCGGCACCTCATCTGTCTCCAAGCTCAAGAAGCCCAGAGCGCCGAGCCTGTAGTTGAGGGTTACCAGCACTACGCCGCCACCGACCAAGTGGTCAGGTCCGTACAGGAAGGAGTTTCCGGACCCCACCGCAAAAGCCCCACCGTGGATCCACACCATCACAGGCAAATTCGGGTTGTACCTGGTGATGACAATAAATAAATAAAAACGTTTGTTTAAATTCATGCAGTTTATATTTACGTATCTTAGATTAGATCAGGTTTTACCTAGTTTGGCTTTCGACGTGTCTTCTAAATACACCTTAAATAAATAATCTGAATACTTTAAGTAAGTTAGGTACTTACAAAGTTGTTTTATAGCTGTTACAATAAGTGTGTACTTTGAAGTTCGTTGTGAAATAAATTTCTTTATTCTTTATTATAAGTACTTACTCTATAGGGTAGGTATAGGTATAGGAATCGCTAGTAACCCCAGCCGCCTGAGTGATCTTAAACGATCAGGAAGGTTAAACGACATAGGGCGCGTTCAGTGCATGGATGGGTGACCGTTCTATGCCTAACGCCAGTGCCATTTTTCCAAGCGGTTTCATGCTTCGCAAGGCACGTTAAGTAGTTGGTGCCGGCTGCCGTCGATAGATGGCAATCGTTAAGCCGGGTCAGAGGCCTTAGGCTGGCCGCACACGCACGGTTTCCTGATCAGGTTTCCTGATCAGGAATTCCGATACGGAATTCCGTGAGTGTAGCGCATACATCCGGTTATTCTTATTAGGTTTTTTTCTTGCCAGTATTTAGAGTGACATCTTCGTGAACACACGTTTGGACATGGATGACGAAACATTGATTACCATTTCACTTTTACTAGTGCTATGTAAGAAAAAGCGGAATCGTCGTTATTGGGTACACCCATTGAACACTCAAAGAATTAAAGAGAGTCAATTCCATCTCAAAAGAGCACAACTAAGAGCTCACCCAGAAGAATTTCAAAAATTTTACAGGATGTCAATTAAATCCTTTGTGATAATTCGGATTTTCAATATGCGTGAATATTTTTCAACCGCTAATATTACATTTTCTGGTTCGCTCATTTTTAACGGAGTTTCATACAAAACCCGTCCACTCAGCACGGCGCTCGCGCGGTTCTGAACGAAATTTCCGTTCGTGTGCGGTAGGTATTACAAAATGTATAGACACGCTGCGTTCGGGATGACGTCATCAGGTTTTTTCCGTTCTGCCAACCCGAACGCGCGGCTTGCAATTCTGAAAATTGTCAGAGCGTGTGCGCCTTGTTGAATATTTATATGAAAGACGTGCATTCGGGTTTCCGAATCTGAGTTCCTGATCAGGAAACCGAATCAGGAATTCCGATACGGAATTCCGTGAGTGTAGCGCATACATCCGGTTTTTCTTGTTAGGTTTTTTTCTTGCCAGTATTTAGAGTGACATCTTCGTGAACACACGTTTGGACATGGATGACGAAACATTGATTGCCATTTCACTTTTACTAGAGCTATGTAAGAAAAAGCGGAATCGTCGTTATTGGGTACACCCATTGAACACTCAAAGAATTAAAGAGAGTCAATTCCATCTCAAAAGAGCACATCTAAGAGCACACCCAAAAGAATTTCAAGGAATTGACTCTCTTTAATTCTTTGAGTGTTCAATGGGTGTACCCAATAACGACGATTCCGCTTTTTCTTACATAGCACTAGTAAAAGTGAAATGGCAATCAATGTTTCGTCATCCATGTCCAAACGTGTGTTCACGAAGATGTCACTCTAAATACTGGCAACCTGATCAGGAAACCGTGCGTGTGCGGCCAGCCTAAGCGGCTTGAAAACTTCTGACAGTAAGACCAGTCTTACAAGCCTCCGTACTTTGCCTCCGTGGTGGAGTATGGCCTATACCTTCGTCAGGGAAGAGACCCGTGCCCATCGGTAGGGACATAACGGGTTGATGATAATGAAGCCAGCTTATAGTAACTTCATATTTTTATAAAATGCAGCCGTTTTGGTTTTAGTTTCTGTTTCATAATAGTTGCCGGATGTATCATTTCCTCACTAGTATAAAACGAGTGACCTCACTGGTGTAAACGCCCAAGTCCCGATTGTTTGCTTACAGTAGTTGTAAACTAAGTTAGTGCACCTAGAGTAAACAAACGGCGCCCCTGGCCGGTCCCCACATTGCAAAAACGCTTCCGATCCGATCAAAACCACACCGATCCAACGGACCACCGCCTCTTCTGACTGCTAATTATAAATATTGACTCTGGAAAATCCTTATAAATGTTGATTCTGTGGAAAATCCTCTTGAGGGTCAGTAAACATATTGCACTAATCACGGACTGGCAAAGGCCAATATGAATGACGTCATAACTGCAACAATGTGTCAGAGTTATATTGATTTGCGCAACCAACTCTTCAAGACAATCAAGCTTGTTTGAGGCAATGTACATAACATGAGAATTATTATAAAAGGGCATTGGTTCACTTGCAAAAGCCATTGCTTTGTTGGCAAATTCACGGTTTTGGGAACCGACTTTGACCAATTTATACAAAATTTTGGCATAGAGCTGTTGGAACCGGGAGGTGTGAAAAGGCAAGTATTATTCAAGGGATTTCAACTTAAAAAAAATGCATCATTTGTCCAAAAAACCAGGATAAAATTTGATAATTTTCTATCCGTAGCCATTTTATCGTAAACCGCCAAGATTGGCCGAATCTATGATGACATCACAGCTCAGTAAGAATGGCGTTCATGTTGTCTTACGTTCCTTGTTTTGTTTACTGACCTATGACGTCATGACGCCATATTGCTCAAGATGGAGGCGCTTTGGCGGGTTATTTTAAAAGTTAATTTTATTGCTTTTTTAGAAGAATTACATGAAAGAATTTAAAATACCACTTTCTGAGCACTCAACGAACACAACAAAGAAATTGAGATGGTTTTTAGAAACCTGTCAAATAGCCTTTGACTTACTTCAATGAGATTATGAAAAAAACCCGAAATCGTTCGTTGGCAACCGACCATTATCAGATGTAGGTAATCAAAACATTGTCGATGACGTTAAGGATATCGATATGAGGTGGTCGTAACACGAAAAAGGTGAAAAAAGAATATGTATTTATTTACCTATCGTTTCGCCTACTTGTTAGTACCAAGCGAGAATTATTAATAATTTAATTAACCACGAGTGAGGTCCCCGGACGAGACGGAATACGGAAAGCAATTAAATATGTAGCTTTCCCGACAGCAACGTGAAACCGCTCTGTTAGGTTTGATGTACGATATTATATGCAGGTCTAGGTACGATCACATGTATTATCAATTTAAACATAAACATTGCACATACATTGCTTCCGGTCCAGAACCAGAAACGCCGACATCACAAACATGTAAACATCCAAGACCTGGGGTTTTTTTGTCCCCAGCCTGGATTCGAATCTGGCGAGAATATTGATAACTTCCTTAAACAACACAATGACTTGGTCCAAAACTAGGTCACCGTGCTATGGTCACCATGTGTACAAATGTACGGTGTGCCCCAGCGGGAATAGAAACTAGGTACGTCTGGGCGGTGGCGTAGCTAAGTAACCAAGGGACCTGGGGCAAATAAAAAAATGGGGCCCCACTGCTATCTAACTTTTATCAAGTAAAAGTATTAAATATACAAATACTTTAAAAATGCTAAGCTACGAGTACTTTATCATCAGCTCTTTTTTGTGCACTGCAGGGGTGGTAAAAAAAATATTAAACAGTAACAACATAAATTACAATTGAAGACGTGAGCGGATGAAGGTGATAAGTGCAATTTTTTTTATTTTGAGTAAATTGAAGTTAAAGTTTTACTACAATTTTTTCCACACAAAAAACATTTAGGGCCCCCTGAGCTTGAGGGCCCCCCGGGGTACTACCTCGCCTAGCCCCTAGGTAGGTACGCCGCTGGGTCTGGGCCAGAGAGAAAGCAAACTAGGTTAATCTATTTCCCTAAGTTTATTATTTATTTCACGTTTTTGCTTGCACTACCCGTCGCCATTCTTTCAATACCTAAATCAGGGATTCCCAAAGTGGACGTATCGGTTTCCTAGGGGTCGACATAAACGAAAACTGATTTTGGGGGTCGACGAGGTCTAAAAATCGACCCCTATTTAATTAACACAAGTTCTTATTTAAAACTTTCATGATAGGTAGGTAGGTACTGTATTGTTTATATTGTGTTACGTGTACTAAGAATAATTAATATTTTTGTAGGAAATAGCATTGTTGTAGTAATGTAAAGTCTCAAGTTCGTACAAGATGAAAAACTTTAAACTTCACTCACTTAACCAAGTGCAAAGTTTTCCAATTGGTACCTTAGTACCTAGGTATTTTGTATCAATAGAAAAAAACTAAAGATAGGCCCCCTTATTCATAATAGTCTGCTAACTTAAAGCAATGCTAATTCTCACTGTATTCTTCTATTGACCTAAATCAGAATGAAAAATAATACTCCGTAGCAGCTGTTTTAAGTTAGCGGACCATTATGAATAAGGGGGTTGATCTTAAAAGTAGGTATGTAATTTGGCCATGGGGGTCTAATGTAACGGTTCATTTTGGAAAAGGGGTCACTTGTCCAAAATAGTTTGGGGATCCCTGACCTAAATAATAAAGGTTTGCTGGAAAAGCAAGCTTCTTGCATCAAGTATGCCCATGTATATTTATACACATATTTAGTGCAAGAAATAATTAAAAAATGTAGAAAGCATTAACGCACAAATGCTAGCTAGTCCCAGGTTTGTGATCCTAGATTCTTTGTCGTGGGTCTTAAAAATCAGTGTTCGTATAGTTGGCTTTCACATGGTCGATTTTAGTAATTTCGAGTATGCCATAGAACTGTGCATCAATAGTGCCTAATAGTGCTACGAGGCACATTTAGCTCGGAAAAATATTTCAGGAGATATTAAGGCGACTCACTGAGGCAGCCAACTAGACGTCTACTTAGCAGACACATCACGAACGGCTTTAAATAGAGTTATGATTTGTATGCCACATAATTGTGCGCTAATAGTGCGCCCTGCATGCCAAGTTTCCAGAATAGTGCTTCAATACAAGCTGAGAAAACATACCCTATTGTTGAGGCAGCCAACTAGACGCTTTTTCTTACCATGATTTCTTCGTAACGGCGTAGAGTTTTAAAACAAAAACTATACCAAAAAACTGTGCATCAATAGTGCCTCTTAATGAAACACAAATGCCCCCGAATCACCTATGCGTTTAGCCAAGAAAATAATGTGAACTTTTACATGCATTAAGGTTTTGGTACATGTAAGAACAAAAGTGAAAAAATAATATCAATCAGCAAATATGGCACGGACTAAAATGTCCGGAGTCGGTATATTAATTTAACTACTAAAGTAAACTACTATTAGATTAAACCTTTCCGAATACTAGTTATCGAATCACTATGAATACTCTGTACTATTTCTATTTTTTATCTTTCCCACTTCCAAAAATATGGAATCACTATTAATCTATTGGTGAAATTAATAATGTACTATTTTTTATAATAATTTAAGATAGTAAGACGCTGTGGGTAGACTCATCTCTCAGAAAGCGGAGAGAGAATTAGAGTAATGACGAACGAAGCCTTCGACATTAACTAGTACAATTATTTTTTCCATGAACATGAATTTAGTTAGCGCTAACCAGGGATCAGTTTTTTTTCGGTCCTGTGACAACATGGTTAACTGATTTGACTCTTCCAGCGCAACACATCGGCATCGGCGTTTTCGTCCTGCATCGATTTATTATGAGTAAGTATGTACTGTGTGCAGTAATATACATCAAAATTATCTTTTCAAAAATATTTAAAAAAAATAATATTTTCTGCTTGTCGGTATCAAATAATTGTTGCAAGTAATTTTCACCCTAATCGCGTTTACATAAGAGTTCATTTTAATTTATTGCAAAATTATTGTTTAGTACGTAGCAGTTTGCATAAATTTCTTAGCTAAACGCATAGGGGATTCGGGGACATTTGTGTTTCATTAAGACGCACAGTTGCTTGGTATAGTTTTTGTTTTAAAACTCTATGCCGTTACGAAGAAATCCTAGTAAGAAAAAGCGTCTAGTTGGCTGCCTCAACAATAGGGTATGTTTTCTCAGCTTGTATTGAAGTACTATTCTGGAAACTTGGCATATAGGGAGCACTATTAGCGCACAATTATCTGACACACAAATCATAACTGTATAAACAGCCGTTCGTGATGTGTCTGCTAAGTAGACGTCTAGTTGGCTGCCTCAGTGAGTCGCCTGAATATCTCCGGAAATACTTGTCCTAGCTAATTGTGCCTTGTAGCACTATTAGGTTTCTGTAGTCTATTTTATTTACTTTAAAAAAAAAGCCGCTAAAACGCTCTTTTGGGCAATTTGACGCGATAAATGGATATTTCCTGTAGTATCTAACGTAAGAAACCGAAATATATTGACTTTGCTAAGTAAATATGCAGGATGGCTGCAAAATTTGCAAATTAAAAAAATATTTTTCGCATTTAAATCGGAACGGTGAAAACACTATCCACCATCTTGAAAGCACCTTTGGTTGTAAACAAACATCTGTCAGTCGTGCGTGCGTAGGTTCTATTGTGATTTGGATTGGATTTAGTGTTTTTGCAAAAACTCTTCTTGTGCAGTTAGTGTCTTATCATTTTATTGATAAGCGCAATCATGGACACTGGATTCGTGGAAGCTGATAGTACCAATTTGCCAAAACCAAACCAAATCAAACCAAGCATTATTACAGCTAAAAACAGTTTCTGTGTACATTGATATTACAGTACTTACATTAAAGTGATCTTCACATAAATACACCCAAGTTTCATAATGATAATTGATATATTTTGCATGTAAACTCGATGAAATCATGAATGCGTTGTTGTTATTTCACAATGCTCACAGATCACTAACAAATTTTAGGACTAGGTAAAGATCGTTTCACCAAACAAGTCCACGGTAAAATCCTTAAGGCCATAACAATAAAAGCCAAAATTCATTAACTCATACTTCTTTCGTGGCACGAACTCTACCTATGTTGAATGTCAAACTTTGTTTACAAAAATAAAGGACTTCAAACCATGGACAAAAATGGCAGACCGCGTTTTTGGCTGTTTAGCAAAGCAACGTTTTAAAATAATGTTTTTGTTGCTTTTAGGTCCTCAAAAATATACTAAAATATTTTTTGGTCTAATGGAAGAGATATTTAGCATTTAAGACAGACTTGAAAAAAGAGTCAAGTAGCGGACAGAAAACCAACCAATGAACGCAAGAAAGAATGCATCTCAGACGCCATTTTTACTGACATGTGACCAATCCAGGCCGTTTTCGATACAATAGCCGCAGATCGGTACATGATTATCTAATTTTACGTATAAATAATACTGTTTTTTTCACACTGTCAAACAGCCTATTGAGATCTCAGAAGAAGGTTCTGAGATTGAGATAGATAGATAGAATATTGTTTATTGTATGTACACCAGGAGATATTGTACAGACAGCATGTTGGGTGCACTGTGAATCAGCAATCTTAATCTAATCGTACCCTGTGAGCTTATCCGGCAGCGCAGGACTGTAGACGTTGAGGAAGAGGCAGTCCTCGTCACCCTTGTAGGTGTCAAACAGCATGAAGCGGTGCGGGCAGACTGCACCCTCGTCGAGGGCGTCGCGCACCCCGGCCCAGGGCTCCAGAGGCGCTGGGGGCCGGAAACGGAGCGAACCCTGCGGCGGCTGCGCGTATCTACAGGAGAAACAGATAAGGTTGGATAAAGGCACTGTATAAGGTTCTACAACAAGATACCCCAAGATATATTAGAGTTACAGTTACCTGCACACTCTTTGCAAAAAAGCTTATTATAAAATCAACGATTATTTAGAAGACAAGGATGTCTGGCATTAAATAGTAGTTTAATCCTAGTGTATCATGTGTGTGTATGTGTATTGGGTATCCTAGTGTGGGGCCAGAAGCAATGTATGTGCCTGTATGTAAATGTTTTTGTTTAATATTAAATTTAATCAGACGATAAATGTGTCTATGTTCAACACATCCAAGAGTATTTTTTATTTTGTAATTTAGGCTAAAACTGTTTTGAAAAGAATAAATTAATGTGGAGTTTCTTTGTTAGTTTCTTCTCCATCTAATCTATTAATTGTGAAACTAACAACATTGACGTTCATAAAGTAAATATTCTGTTTGGAGTATGAATAAGATATTTGATTTTGATTTTAAAGGTGCGATTTAACGACGCGGGGTAGCCGATCCCACGCAAGCCGCGCATCCGTGTAGATGCGTTTCTTTAACTAAATTCTGATACGTGCCGTATTATTAAGTTACATAATAAAGTATAATCCATTAGTCTATACTTGGCATTTTCAGACTTTAAACGACAGTAGGTAGATCAAAAACCTTTAGCGGTAGAGGGCTCGAAACAGTTTGCAAATATAGTGCTAGCTAGTACTAAATTTGCAAACTGTATCGAGTTTTCTGACGCTAAAGGTTTTTGATTCAGTGTCGTTTGAAGTCCAAAAAAAATGTCAAGTATGGATAAATGGATTATGCATGTTAACATTCATTGTACGAGTATACTTTCGGTTGAAGTAAGTAAGATCTTATAAATTCACAAAAAACTATTCTTAGCTGTCCTTTGCTGAACACGTTGTCTTAACCAAAACCGTTACCTGATCCCCTTGAAGCTGTAGTAGATAAAGGAGTTGCGACGCGGTCCTCGTGAGCAGGCTGCGCAGGAAGCCGAGCTTGGTATTGACGACCAACCGCCCGCCAACGCGCAAGCGGTGAACTATTTTATCATTCTTGGGACACCGCCTGTTGTTTACTAAATAAAAGCTTGTAACTACTACCGAAGCCGTTACTGGTCCCCTCGAAGCTGTAGTAAGGCAGTTGTGACGCGGTCCTCGTGTCCAGCTTCCGGCCGCGGCCCCGTCGACGACTGGCCTACCGCCCTCACGCGCTAAATAATGTTATTTTTGTTGATATGTACTGAAACAATACCGACGCCTTTACCTGATCCCCTTGAAGCTGTAGTAAGGCAGTTGCGACGTGGTCCTGGTTACAAGTCTTCGGCCGCGCAGGGAGCCAAGCTTGGTGTCGACGACGGGCCCGCCGCCCACGCGCATGCGATCCACGAGTGCGTGCACGAGCCGCGCCGCGCGCGCCGGCACGGCTTGCAGCCGCCGCAGCGCGTGCTTCAGCCCCACCGACTCGCTCACCGTGCTGGATAGCCGGCGCCAAGCACCGGTCACCTGGCGGAGATCGGACGAATTTACTCAGACGCCTTATGTGCACCAAATCCTGTGACGAAATTCTGACCTTTGGGATATGGAAGTTGGACCATTTGCATCGTTCAGGATTTGGTGAGCTGATGTTTCTTCTTTATATTATATTCTCGTGTCACAGTGTTAGTGCGCATACCCCTCCGAAACGGCTAGATAGATTTTGATGAAATTTCATGTGTATATTTTGTAGGTTTGCTATCTATTTTTCATACGCCTAAATAATAAGAGTGGTCCACTAAAAATATTTTATCTGGCAAAACAATGTTTGCCGGGACAACTAGATAACGTAGGTAAGTAGGTATATACAATGTCCTTAAGCGGCGGAAATCGCCTGGGATCGTTGACATTATTCAGTGAATCGTTCGAATGGAATCAACATAGGGCGCGTTCAGTGCATGGATAGGTGTAACCGTTCTATGACTAACGCTAGTGTCATTTTATCGAGCGGTTCCGTTCTTCGCAAGGCGAAGCAGTTGGTGTCGGCTGCCGTCAACAGATGGCAGTCGTTAAGCCAAGTCAGAGGCCTTACGGCTCCGGGGGCGGCTTAAAAACTTCAGTCAGTAACACCAATAAGCCTCCACCAATCCGGACTTGTACCCCTTGGTGGAGTATGGCCTATACCTTCCTCAGGGAAGAGACTGTGCCCTTCAGTGGGGACATAATGGGTTGATGATAAGAGTAGGTACGCGGGGTTCAAGTTTGTAGCATAGCCGTTAAGTAAATGTAGAGTCAGTTTTAAAAGTAGTTTATCAAGGAAAGGAATGTTTAACGCCTTTCATGCAAATAGCGTGACTGCAAAGCCGGCCATTCGTTTGGTAGGCGGCAGCTCCTAAAACCGTGAAATTAGCCTCGTGCTCACCTCGAGCAAATAAAACAGCATGATATTATGATACAACCAACAATCAGGCTGTGAACGGCTCGCAGGGAGTCGCCAATCTCCAGGTTATCATCCTCATCAATGTATTATACAATATCTTGTGCGTGCTTATAATACTGCATCGAGGTAAGTAGGTACTTGAGGTGTCAGGCGACTCAACCGTTCACTGCTCCTGATGCGATAATAACAATAATCAACAACTTTCAATTGTAGGTACTTGTACCTAAGTGAACTTTACTTAACCAACCAAACCGCGGTGGTCGTATAGAGTATAAAAGGCTATTGCTTGAAGTTTTTTTCACTCACAATTATATACAGTAACGAAATAGTAGATTAGTAGCCAAGGGCTGTAAGGCATCAATTGCAGCCCGAGATATTTAGGCGCTTGAGCGCAGCGAGGGCGCCTATAGTTCGAGGGTGCAATTGATGCTTACACCCGAGCTAACTACTCTGCTTTACATCTCGATTGTGAGGTAAGTAGAAAATAATTACATACTCGTTTTTCTTTTCGCCACTTCATGAACTCGTCGTACCTAAGTTTTCAAATATCTCTCTTTAGAACTTTCAGGCAAAATATTGTTAATTGCTGCTTCAGCTTCCATTTTCATTGAATCGGGAGTGCAGATTATATCTTCATCACTTGCAGAACTCATGTTTTTTTCCTAATTAGCACGTAATTATAAAAAAAAATCCCAAAAACAAACAATATTTAAAGTGAAAGTTTTCTATTCCCGAATCCCGCCTTTTTTCATCTTTTTTTTTAAATTATTTTTTTCAAGAACGAAATTGAGCTTCGCCGTTCGATATTTAAAATACTCATACGAAGACAAGGCTGAATAGCGAAGCGACTTCTTTTGTCATTGGGCTGAATGCATGATATCTATGAGCCGTTTTCAGAAGACCTAAAAAAAATAATATTACGGCTGTCAAAGGAATGCACTTTTGGACCTCAGCCCAATAGCCATGTGTGATACATCATAAAATAGGTCTCAGCGAGCTGAACAAAATTTACTATGACGCCAACAGCCAAATGTTTTTCCTTTCGGATTTATATTGTATTGAAAAAAAACTAACATTTTCAATAAAATATAACTCCGAAACGACAAACATTTGGCTGTTGGCGTCATAGTAACATTTGGTCAGCTCGCTGAGACCTATTTTATCATGTATCACACATGGCTATTGGGCTGAGGTCCAAAATTGCATTCCTTTGACAGACGTTTGACAGCCGTAATATTTTTTTTTTAGTTCTTCTGAAAACGGCTCATTGCCAGTATGATGGTTAGATGTACACGAACTTTTTGAAAGAGTGAAGAGTTTTTTTTTAATTACTTACCGCCCTAGGGCTTTTCTAGCTACATTATTACCATAGAGCGCTAATTGGTCACCTAGAAGCCCCATTTGGGGGTAATAAGGACCTGCTTACCGAATATGAGAGATGTAAAATGAAATTACTGTTTAAAATGCTCCGTTATTTTGTCTATTATTTCCTTTTGGCTTACCTTGAAAGAAGGTACTACTAGCTGCCATCTCCCAGATGTCACTGAAGAGGATTGTCAAATACACTTTTCCATATTATACAAAGTATTACATTCCGCTTGTTAAAACTTATAAATAATGTCTAGGCTCCCTGCACTAGACCCGCATTTTTTTATTCTCTTATAACACGGCTGTTAACATTTACTAGAGTTTAAAAAAACGTTTTTATTTTAAGCATGTTTAAATTGTTATAATAATACTAGTTGACCTGGCAAAAGTTATTATGCCATATGTTTTCTTTTAGGGCTATGAAAAATAGATAAAAACTATTCTCACACCTACCGAATATACATTTAGTTTTTATTTCGTAGTGTTTTATTTTTTGTTCCTGGATTAACACAGACTCAGACTCAGACTCTAGTCTAGCGTGGAACCCACTGTAATGTTTACCATGTTTGATACCATTATTTGACCTAATAATTACAATAACGGTGTCCGTCAAAAACAGTACTTTTGCACTTCCAAAGAGCCTTAAAGATTGTCATTGAGATGCGCAGCGGGCAACTCGGAGTTAATTACAAACGTGTGAAAGTCAACGGCCTATAAGAGTCCCTTGAAAGGCTTCATAATTATGTGGGTCGTGCGTGGCCCTGTGGTTGGAAACTCTTGCTCGCTCGGGGACTCGATAGAATCGGGGACTTGGCCATCAGATTATCTCATTCAACAAGTATGAAAACAAGCAGTGACACCGCAGTCGGTATACAACTTGCCTCACATTCTTGTTTATTCACAGTCTTAATGCATACTAATGCACATTTCTGAATTTCTTGGTAGCACACAAAAATGAACGAAAACATTGTGTACAAACCTGTGTGTCTGAGATGCTCACAAAATTGACAATCCGCGGTAGGCACGCATGGCATCTAAGCCCATATTCTGTCTGAGAAAAAGCACGAGCCCTACATACCTACCTAATATTAGCCAAGCCATAAATTGCCAATTAATATCAGAGTCGCTTCAGCGCCGATCTGTTGATTGATGACCTTCCGATAGTTGAAAATGTCAGTAACGTTTCATAAGCATAAGATTTTTTTTGTCCAAAGCACTTTAGAAATCTTACAAATTGTAAGTAAATAAAATTTTTTGGTAACATTGACTGCAGTGCTTGTCGCATTGCAACATTGAATAAAAAATGTACCTAGCTAATAGGTACCTCTATACATATAACTATAGCTCAAATGCGGAGAGCGCAGCGGAACTTGATAATGATTCCGTCTCTACGAAAGGAAACTAACTTATTTTTTCGAGACAATGAGTGGAAATAACTCTACTTAGACTATGTTATATATGTATGTATGATGTAATGCACGAGCTCTTTAACCTAATACATCAATCTCACACTGAATCTTTATGACGGCACCACGGTACGCAAAGCTGAGTGAAGGCCATTTTGGTGCCAATTTCTACTCTTTAAGGAGGACAAGGTACCCGAGACTGTTTTCTATAAATGTACAGCAAACAGAGCTGTTAGAGTTAGAGCAAAGCAAACACTTTCATTTGAAAGCAAACAAAACTTGCATGCAGCCGTGTCGAGCTATTAATCCACATATCAACAGAAATGTAGAACAATTTATTAGGCTTAGGGTCTGTTTCACAGACTGCAGATAAAGTTCCGGATAAGCTATCCGCAACCAGGGCGGGCTGCCGTTTGTTCTAAATTTGAAGCCATAAACAAACACACGCAATAGGAAAATTTATTCTTTAGAACAAACGGCAGCCCTGGTTGCGGATAGCTTATCTGGAACTTTATTTGAACGGGTTATTAGATAGAGTTATTTCTTCCTGATAGATGTGTTAATGCACATTTTTTTTGAAGAATAATGATTACTGCCGGGTGCGAAATTGATAAACCACGAATTTTTGGTAATTATGTGCACCCCGATATTTAAAAAAAATTATTCTGAGAAAAAACTCATATAGAAAAAAAGTTGCTGTCAAACACCAACTCCAATTTAGGTGCCCCACAAATTGAGCATTATAGAAAAAAACTCAAGATTTTCAATTCATAGCATAACTGCTTATAACATTATCATAATATTACGCGTATGTAGGCCATGGAGGGCACGTAGGAACATTACATTGCAACACATATGAATCAAGCACCGTATTTGAAAGATAACTCCATTATTAGATAGAAAATGAATTCGAAATTGATCCTGCAGTAATCTAGAGTAGTCATTACACAGATTCGATGTTGCAATTGAGATTAACCTAAATCAAAGTGTGTGGTTATTTTATCCTGGCTTTACTTGAGCAATGGCATATTCTAACTAATAGTCTGTTAGGTACATAGTCGATCACACCGCTAATATCGGTTTTGCGACATTTCTAATTTTCTGTAAATACGCAATGTCTGGCTTCCGATGGAGCGTTGAGAAAAATATAATCCCGAGAAACGGTAAATCCATTCATTAGTACTCTTACCCAGTGAATTGCCCAAGGTTGTCAATGAAATATCGGATCGATTGTTCAACTTTGTACTGAGAGCGTTCACCACAAGTTGTGTGCGAAATGTCATCCTACGAGTATTAAGAGGCTCCATGAGGTTAACTCGAGCCACCAACAAAAACAATCTTCTTTATTGATTGTTTTGGCAATAGAATCTTTCTATTATTAAACAATTTTTTCTATTTTTTTCTCTATCCTAAGGTCAAAATCCAAGGATTTGATATCATTCACGCTAATAACAGCTGTCTTTCCCTGAAGCCCTGAAGCCCTGAACTTTTTGCAAAAACAATCTGTAAGCCAAGATGTTTTTATTTTTTTCACAAATCAGCAAAATTTGCAGTAGTAAGCCTCATAGAGCCTCTTAAGGGGCTCCAAGGAGTAACATTAGCGCCACCGAGGATAAAAATCACATCTTTTTTTTACGGATCAAATTTGCAAGAAGTGTCTGTGGTACAATCTCTTAATCATGTTAATAGTGAATTTTACGACCCATGCACGGCTGTAAACCTAAGGCAGAAAGCTAGGACTAGGTAGCATTAATGCCTGAAACAGCCGTTTTTGACATGAATCCTATCTAGTCCCAGGTTTGTGATCCTATGTTCTTTGTCGTGTGTCCTAATAGTCACTGACATAACTAACATGATTGAAAGATTTTACAAACACCTTTTACAAATATCTACGATCTATAAAAGAAGATTTGGTTAGCCCACTAGATCCCCTTTTATGAACTTTGACGCTTTACGAACTCATTCTCCGGTAAAACTATATGTGGTGCTCTGCCGCAGAGGCACCACCTTAGAATCACACTACTCGTACAACAGTTTTAATCCAAACACAGGAGCTTTTATCTTTCCTGAGTACATTCTTGGTGGCACTGCTAGAGAGACGCTCCGCAGCAGAGCCACAATCAATGTCTATTTTATCATTACCTAAAGGCGGGTCCAGATATGTTCTTTAGTCCGTACCATTCCTCCGTTCCCTATCAGCACCGCGATCCAAGAACGCTAGTGTGGACGCCTCCCGATCGAGACGCGCCGTACTACCGTACCGTTTCAAACAGGCGTCCACACTAGCGTTCTTGGATCACGACGCTGATACAGAACGGAGGAAGGTTACGGACAAAAGAATATATCTGGACCCGGCTTAAGGCACGTAAAGCCGACAGCGGCATATAATCCATTTATCTATTTTTTTACGTAGCCTCCATTTTTGTGTCCCACTGCTGGGCAAAGGCCTCCCCCAGTTCAGTCCAAAGTTTTCGGTCCTGGGCCACCTCAGACCACTCCGGCAGGTGTTGGTCGAGATCGTCTCTCCAACATCTCCTAGGCCGGCCTCGACTTCGATGTCCGTCTTGTGGCACCCACTCGGTGGCGAGTCTCGCCTACCTATCCGAGTCCATTCGACTGACATGACCAGCCCAGCTCCACTTTAATTTCGCCGTCTGGACGCCCACGTCGATTATTCGGGTTTTGGTGCGTAATATGGTATTTCGGACACGGTCTACCCTCCTGACGCCCAAAATACTTCGCTCCATTGCTCTCTGACAAACCTTAAGCCTGGACTTTTGTTGTTTGGTCAGCGACCAAGTCTGGGAGCCATAAGTGAGAACGGCCATTTATCTATACTTGACTTTTTTCCAAACTTTAAACGACACTAAATCAAAAACCTTTAGCGGTAGAAAACTCGAAACAGTCTACAAATTTAGTGCTAGCTAGTACTAAATTTGCAAACTGTTTCGAGTTTTCTACCGCTAAAGGTTTTTGATTTAGTGTCGTTTAAAGTTTGGAAAAAAAGTCAAGTATAGATAAATGGAGTGTACGTAAGTTATGTTTGTTTGACGTAGGTACATCCTTTTATGATATAAATGATCAGATTCTAATGTAGGGCTCTGCGGCAGAGCACCACACAAAACTATGCGTAAAAGATTGCTAACAGCTTCACAGTATGCCCATTTCTTCATCATACGCAAATGAGCATTGTTTTATTCTCTTGTCCAAGAACAGCGTCTCCACCTAAGCCCGCCCAATACGCCCGTCTACATGCCTTCTTGCGCAAGGCCAAGGCACAATGAAGTGCAAGTAATGGGCGCCGTTAAATGCCGTGACAGTGCTTCTTGCCAAATCGGCGTATGATCAGCGTGTTCCTATTCATCGCTGGCTCTCGTTTCGTACACGATCCGACAAAACGCAAGTTTTCGTCAGCTGAATAAATCAGCCTAAGCACCTTGCCCGAATTTTGGATCTATGGAAAATGGAAAATTTGGATATGAGTTGATCGAAAATAATGATTCTCGATCAACTCATAGTCCATTTTTGCTCATTCATCGACTCATTTTTGCTGTGTAGGTACTCTAATGGGAGCATTAAATATTTAGCCAGAAGCAAATATTAGTAAATTATTAAGAAGCTAAAGTCATATTTAAATGTATCACTTTAAACAGTCCAACTATTATTACGCGTAACTAGTATAATATCGCGATCCATAAACACGTCATAATTATAATTGCAGCTTGAAACAAAATAAATCTTTAAAAAAATCTGACAAGAGGGAGTCGGGCTCGCCCACTGAGCGTTCCGTACTCGTAGTTTTTTCCGAGCTTTTCGCGAACTTCAAAGATTTTCGTTTTTGTATTTTTCACATTTTCCCTGTATTGTCGCATCAGAAGCTAGCACGTCGAGGAGCTAAATACATCATTGAGTAAAAACCTTAGATATTTGAGACTTCAAGAAGTCAAACAAGAAAAGACAGTCTCTCTAAAACAAGAACTTACCCAGCTCTTGGAAATGGCGCACGATATGGGTGTGTATAAAATAATAATGCAGCCCGTATTCTTCCCACTGTATAGCTCTGGCCTGCTTTCTGAGAAAGTATGGGCTTTTAATTACCACGCGTGCCTACCGCAGATTGACAATTTCAAGTGCTGAGCTACGTGAACACCACACTCAGTTTTCCTCACGACGTTTTCCTTCATAGTTAGTGAATGGTATTTTGCTACTAGAGATATAGTCTCACAAATGCACGTAACTTAGAAAACAAAGCCATTGTTACATGGGGAGATTCGAACCCATGACCTCCCGTATCAGAAGACCAGAAGCCGTCCTACAGCTCCGCTACCACCGGTTCAAATAAAATATTATCTTACCTTCATGGTGTTGAGATGGGTGGCCGCGTTCGCGATGACATCGCCGAGCGCAGCCGGCGGTAGTGCGTCGGACTGCAGCACGAGAGCGCAGGAGCATACAAGTGCCGCTTGCCACCAGCGCACGCGCATTTTGCCCCGGGTTTCACTGTCACTTTTCACTGCACAAATTTTCTGAAGACCGATCGGGCTAAGACAGTCTTGTATAGGAGGTGTCTCTTATAAATCTAATAATCTCGACCAGTTGACAGAAACGTCTCTAGAAAACTTCAAATTGTAAAGTTCAACCACTGTACAACTCAGTTCCTTGTGACACTTTCACGACATCTCAAGCCATTTTATCTTTTCTGAAAGTCTTCTTACGACACTCGACGAAATGATTATACGATCTGAAACAATATGTTGTCAGCTTGTATTAACATGCGTTAGCGTTTAGAACAACGCAAAATGTGTTCAAAGAATATTCGGGAAATTTATTTCGCAAATTGCAATACAACCGACGTTCAGGAAGTAAAGGTACCCCGTAAAGGAATACTTTTCATTTGACCTAAATCGCCCAGAATTACCGACTAAGTGTTCGATAGATCTATGTTAAATGAATGCCTCAAGCTGCACTTTAAGAAGGTTCACGCCGGTCGCTATTTTTATTTTTCGTTTCTGACAATTAAACAATTTAGACAATCGATATTATTACCGGTAGGCGAAAGAGGTTTGTAGGGATCGTGACCAGTTGCTCCCTAGGCCTCAATTCTATTAGTGCATTACCGTTTGATGATATATAGACGGTTGGTCACGTTACTTGTTTTTCCATACCATTGACGAACAGAAGGGTTGATAAATAATGTGCGCGCGGGTACGACGGCGCACAATGCGCGGCAATGCAACTGAATCGCCATGTCCATGCAGTTGTCATAGTACTAGGTACAATGCATTAACAGAATCAAGATCCTGGTTTTTGCCTTTTCCTTCGGGATACCGGGCGTGAGTTTATGTTATCAATCTGTTTAATACATTACTCAATGCTACAATAACTGGCATAGTTATTAGAAAATACTTATGTCTACTCGACATGACAACTCGTTACGGATCTAACGTTTACCTAATTCTGGCATAACGACATTCTGTTACGAAAATGGCAATTATTGCCGAAAACATGCAACTTACGACCGCACGCTAAGTAGGTAATCGTTTAGGTGTGAAGAGAAAACTGTGCTCGACAATGACGGTTTAGTTTCCGTAGTACCAACGGCATTCTATTATTAAGGCATGGTTAAGATTTGCTTTATTTTCATGCTTTTTAGCATGCTTTCCATAGAGCTAGAATAGAAAAGAGAGACCAATACCTTTAATAAGTACACAAGCAAACAATACATCAATAATGGTTGGTTGTAAACTATGTATTTAGGATTTTTGAAGTACTCTTATAACATATGGTGCGTAATTAAATCTATGCATCGGCATACAATTTTGCCGTCTCTATTTTATTCAACCTCTATGGAAAGCATGCTAAAAAAAGCATGAAATAAAAATAAATTTAATCTAGGCCTAAGCCTACGCTCTCCGACAGTTTCATTCAAACGTTAATCTGTCGAAGTTTTAGTCTGTCCATCGGCTCACCATAGGTGGTTTTTAATTTTTCTTCTCAAGGTCATAACACAATTGATTAACCATTACAATTTTTGGTGGGCCGGCGCTCAAAGCTAATCTTTATTTACTCAGGCAACTTTTATTTTTATTTTCACAATGTTCAACGTTTTTGTGTCCGATATCTCCGGCAGAAATTGCCAATATTTGTGTCAAATGATTTGCCAACTTAGTTCGTTTATTCGTGTATTCTATTTACTTCACGAAGATATATATACCTGTAAATCTCAACTAAAGCAGTATTTTAGTTCATGCCTAATAAATACGTAGTAAATAATTTTATTATAATATTTATGTACTTGAAAGGGTTTTATACAGAAATGACACAGATCTGAAAAACTACCAACATAACAAATGTACTAACTTAATTACCTAATTACAACAGAGGAAAAAGGAACTATTACTTTATTACTATTACGTAATATTTAGTAACAGTACCTAAAGGTTGCCGTAATCAACTCTCTAAGATCGCCAATTTTATTTATCTTGTGCAAAGTTAGTGTTGCTTGACTTGAAGATAAATTTTCAATGGTTTATCCAATTACAGATTTCAACCATCCATCCGTTCCATCCAGTCTGTTTATTTCTATTGAGAATAATATGCAAAAGTTTTGTAAATAATATTATAGTTAGTTTGGTGCGTGCGTGCATTAATTTGGTTATTATTAATGTTTTGTGCGTAAGTTTGACTCGCACTTGCCCAGTTTTTACTGTACTAAGGCATTTTCATCAAGCGTCTGCAAAGGTGCTGGCTTGGAGCATCCTATGCAGAAAATACTTTCGAAATCTTTAGAAAGATGTTTATGCAGCTCACAGCAGGGCTGCATAAACATTTGATCCACGCGTGCCGATCATGGATTGGCAATTTCAAGCAATGAGGTCTGCGCACTCCTCAGAAACTCAGCTTTTGTCATGATGATTTCCTTCGCAGTCAGCGAGTGGTTTTGCTGCTACAATACTTAAATTTTTGTCAAGAAACTATTGAAATGGACGGGTTGAGTGAAACAGCCAACATTCGAGGGTAGTGCCATCGACAAGGATTACGCGTGGAGCAACTGGCAGTGAGGTAATATTATGGCTTCTATATACGGTAATACTGCCATAATCGTAAATAAGCCCGAACTGACCCGGACTTAAATATCCCAGTAACGTCATCAACTCCAGTCTCAGACTTTTACTCAACTACAAGGTCATTAGTAAATTGTGCTTTGTTTTTCGTCTCATAGCTGGGAAATGCTCTCATAAAAATGTACCGTAACACACGTAAAATTGTAACACATAGTAACACACTGGAAAATCGCAACACCCGGCTGCTAACCCATCATGTTTTTTGGCTGTGACCAGATTTTCTTCTCTAAGCGAACACGCGACATCCCAGAAACATAAGAAAAACTTGATTGGGTTTAGCAGCCGGGTGTTGCGTTCTTCTCCACCAATCCGGACTTGGCCCCCGTGGTGGAGTATGGCCTATACCTTCCTCAGGGAAGAGACCCGTGCCCCTTGGTGGGGACATGATGGGTTGATGATGATTGCGTTGCGATTTTCCAGTGTGTTACTATGTGTTACAATTTCACGTGCGTTACGGTACATTTTTTTGAGAGCCTTACCCAGCTACGAAATCCATACTTTTTTATGTCATCATCATCGTCAGCCATTAGAAGCCTACTAAGACAAAGTTTTTTTTTTAATAATAATAATAATAATAATAATAATAAACTCACGCCCGTTATCCCCGAAGGGGTAGGCAGAGGCACCAGTCTCTAGAACTGGACCCACGTTTTGCCGAGTTTATTAGGTCCCAAACGTGACAAGTGGCAAGCCTGTCGCCGTTATCCGGGCACAATTTATCAGCGAATGGTGTTGCTGTACAAACAAATGTACGTAACTAAAAGTCATTGGTACATGCGTGGTTCGAACCCAGACCCTCATGATCGAGAAGCAAGGGTCAACCCCACTACGCCACCACCGCTATTTATTATATATTTTTTTTTAAATAATAAATATCAAGTCGTAACTTTAAGCAGCCTGTATGGTACATGCCTTCTCTCAGAAAGAGAGAATATGGGCTTAATCACCAAGCATGCCCAGGCCTGAGGTTGTCAATAGTTCAGATACTCAGGTTTCCTTTGTATGTTTTGGTTCATGTTTAACGAGAGGTATTGCTACTATCGCTCGTAGCTCCGGCTGCCTGAGTGATATTAAACGATCACGAAGGTTAAGCAACATAGGGCGCGTTCAGTGCATGGGTGGGTGACCGTCTATGACTAATGCTAGTGGCATTTTTCCGAGCGGTTCCGTGCTTCGCAAGGCACGTTAAGCAGTTGGTGCCGGCTGCCGTCGTCGATAGATGGCAGTCGTTAAGCCGAAAGGTAGAAAACTTCTGACAGTAAGACCAGCCACTAGTCTTACAAGCCTCCACCAATCCGGACTAGGCCCCCGTGGTGGAGTATATGGCCTATACTTTCCTCAGGGAAGAGACCCGTGCCCACAGAACACCTAACCCAGCCCGTGCCCCTCGCTGGGGACAGAATGGGTTGATGATGATCTCTACTATAACTTCACAAATGTACATTTAAAATAAAATAAAATGGTGTCATGGGTAGACTTATCTTTACTTAATTATACATTACAAAAATGGGGAATACGCTATCAATATTTTAATATGTGAACAATGCGTGAGCCAGTCTTTTTTCGGTTTCAATTTACCTGCCTATCAATTAGGGAGGGTAGTAATTAACAGTTACTTATTCAATGATTTGTATCGATGATGATAACAAAGTAACCATCTAATGATAAGATGCTGGGGTAGGTAATGAAAGTCGGTAAAAAACGGCGCGCGCCAGAATTAAAGAACGAAAGAAATTAATTCAGCTCAAAAAATGTCTAAATGGTAATTAACAGCGGAATTGTTACACAACAATTCCGCAGTTATAAAAATACAGTTATTTAATTAATCCACCGATGGTGAAACTGAAACCTCTTTCAGAAACCGTCTTGTAATCACGGAGTAATTATAATTAAAATTAATAAGGTCGCTTTTATCTGATTCAAAAAAGGCTGGTTTTGTATACGTCAAAAAGTATGTTTTTTACAAATTGCTTAATACGTATGTCCACAACCAAATTATAATATCTCTTTGTACCATTGTTTCATCAATATTGCAATAAGGTACAGGTTTTTTTCGTGTAATTGTAGCCTAAAAAAGAAATGTAAATCTATACCATAAATTATGTCATGTGGGGTCAAAGCTCAACAGCCTGCCCCATACAAAAGACATCAACGCGAGTACGTCGTTACAGTTTTACTCCGGCATACAAAAAACCTCAATGCGGATGCGGACTAAGACGCAGAATACAGAGTTCTTTAAAATGGCGTTAGTCTATCTATACACGATCTATACAGTATTTTTTTTAAATGGGAAATTTCTATGAATGCCTTTAATGACAAGTTTCAAAGCGAACGATAATGTCAACTTATTGTATCAAAGAATAAAAGTGGGGGTTTCTTTGATAATTTGTTTTCCAAATAATCTGTTTTCATTCTGAAACTAACTGGATTAACGTTAATTAAGAAAACATATTATTTTAATAATGAATAAGTAAAACTTTATTTGAAATTTGAACCCTCTCTATTTGAATCTTACTGTTACGAATTTGTCAAAATTCATTAGTACGAAACAACTGTGTTACTTTCACTGTCGCCCTAAATACAATAATTGTAGCTAAATATTACTGATTGACAAGTCTAATTATACAGCAACGTGTAATACACAAACATTCGATAACGTCTTAACTATATAGGAACACAGACAATTTGAGTAAGGTATTTCATTGTGTAACAAGAGTGTTCGTTGTCCATTACATAAGTTACAAGACATATTTACCTACCTACACATGTCGTGGCTCCGAGTGTATGCGACAGTGAATACCTATGTATGTAGAGAGAAGGTAACATTGTTAAAAAGTCATCGAAAAGTCATTAACTCTTTTGGTTTTTCCTTGGGAGCGAGTCAATTTTGTTTTATTAATGGTAGTAAGTACAGTCAGATACAACACCCAAAGATACCTTTGTTATACTGCTAAATATGACAACAGTAGAAGTTCTAAGTCAAGAATATGGCAACTGTAGGCTTAAAATACATATTCATATGGTTGTAGGTTTTAAAAATAACCATCACAGTTATTGTCATTAATAAATTAAGTTCAGTTTTAAAAAACGGTAAATGTATTACAAGAATACCTACCTGTTGTTTTTTCACTTGTAGTGAATGTACCTATAGTAGTTTGTATCGAGTCAACCCAATTTTGAGAAAATAGTTATTAATGATTTTATAAGTGTCAACCCACTCTCACAATTATGTTATAAAACCTTCCATAAATACCTATACAGATATAATTTCGGTTCCGAGGGAACGTGGAAGCGCACCACCTTCACAGCAACTTTAAAAAAAACTGTTTCTGCGATTGTTACGAGCCTTATGTCACGAGGTGCCCCGTAATCACTTCCTGGAACGTTGTCGTTGTGGCTATGCATGCACTGCACAGGTATTGGGCGTGATTGGTTGGATTAGAGAAGGCAAGCGATGGCCGATTCCTGCGTAAGCTCGTGAACAGGTGTTGTCGGAATGTCTGGCCGCAGCATAATATTTTCTTACTTTTGTAAGAATAGTAACTAAGGTTTTGCAAGTTGTTGATCGTGCTCATGGGCTCTTGTTATGTAGGTACTAGTACTAACTTCCGTATTAGATTTAAGGTTATTTGAAAAAGATGTTCAGAGAAAAGATGATTTCTTCACTACAAATCAACCCGGAGACAAGAAACTGAATGAATAATTATTTATGTATAAATACATTTTTGATTTTTTCACATTTATTTGGGTCGGGTTGTTCGTAGACAACACGGTATTGCACGGCGTTACACGGTAGAATGGAATCAGCATTTAAGTAAATACAGTCGATCAGTGCAGTGCGATGGCATTCAAAATATCGTGGGTTCGATCTCAGAATGCAGCAATGACTATGTTTTCTATTTCTAAATTTGTCGAAGAATAATACCGCTTAATAACTGTGAATGAAAACATCGTGAAAACATAAACACCACGCCTGAAATTGCCAAACCGCGGTGGGCACGCGCGGTGATAAAGGCTTGATTGAGAGTAGTTAAGCCTGTGCTCTACAATAGGGGGCGGTTATGACTGAGAATTTTCACTAAGTAATTATACTTAACTGTAGTGCTGTCTCGTCAAATTTCTCAGAAAAGAGCGTGACATCATGTTACTTATGTATTTACTTAGTGAAAATTCTCAACTCAGAAACCAGCCCTAGGACGATTCGAATATAAACTAATTTCGTAAGGTGATACATAGTAGGATTAAGCTTTCTTGAACCGCTTTCGAATTGACTCTGGAAATCAACTCAAAGTAAAACGTGATAGAGCACATTTGTTACGCTTTATCGCATAATAAAAACATCAAAAATAAAACTTACTAACACCGTAAGTCCGGTGGCAAGTGAGGACTTACGGTGGTAGTAAGTTTTATTTTTAGTGAGAATGTGTGTGAGAATGACCTCTCATTCTCACTTTCTAAAATAACTCCGTTTAGTGCGACGCACCTGAAGGGACTGCTTACGCTTACACGACAATTTTCAAACTAGGGGCGTGCGTCTCCTAAAAAAGTTTATGAAATAGTGCTGCAATCGGCTTTGTCCTATTTTGAGACTGTGGTCCCAAATAAAAAAGTTTATGTTTTGCTTAACGTATACAGGGTGGAATTTTGTAATGCCACCTGAAGGGGAAGTACTCTTAATACTGTAGATAGAAAATTTTACTCAAAGAAAACATTCCTTTATTTTTGAAAAGAAAGAAAACTGCGTTCAAAATTTTTTAAAATTCGCTTGCCTCACCCGGTAATCGAACCGACTAAAACCTGTGAAAGTTGCATCCTGTGCTTTTATTGCATTGATCGTTAGGGTCAATTATAAGGATGAAATATCTCTAACAAACTTCATAAATTAAATGAAAGGAAAACAATTAAATTTTAAATTGTTTTAATTATTTACAAAAAATGGTAAACTAACTAATTAATTGCTCGAAATGGGCTCAATTTTCTTGGATACACAAATTTATTCTTCTAACGAATTCATTTCTAATAACCTTTAATAACGTGTTGTGGTGAATGTTATAAATCGTATTCTGAACTTCAACTCGCAACTCGTTTACATTATATCATAAGATGGAGTGAGTGAACGGGGTTGCAAAATTTTGAACTAAAGTCCACGCAGACGGAGTCGCGGGCGAAAGCTAGTACCTAATGAAGCACAAAATAAAACACTACTCTTCATCACTCGAAGTGTCCTCAGAATATTCATTTCCACCGGTATTTAGAGTAGGTACCTACCTAAGTGATGCAGGATCGTTTCGTTATAAATCCATTCTAAAATACTGATTGATTTACTTCTTTAATTGCGTGATCTACATAATAGTAGAATGAGACGAGCTGCGAGCCAAATTCACTGGCGTGTTTGCGCCGCGTCTTCCTTTAATTTCTTTTGTCAAAAGCCGCCATGTGCCGAGGCGGTAAATATCAAAGTGACACTATGATTGCGAACAGACTTTATCAAATATGATGTGTTAACGACCCCTTGATACAAAAAGTCCCAGTGAAGCATTATATCCTTCAACATAAGAAGTGCTTTGTGAGGCTATATCCTCCTAAAGATATTTTCCTACAAAGTGAAATTTCAAAATATCAATCACGCCATAACGGCCGAATGAATTTGGATGATATTTTGCAACATACGAGCCATAATGTGTGAGCAGTACGACGCAATCATACTAAATGCTTCTCTCAGCTAATTTTGCCTATTACAGTATTTAGGAACTTCATCTTAACCAGTAATACAATGTATGTAAGTAGATGATATCTCTATAAGCTACGTGAAAGTCTATAGTCGAAACATTTATGAAATACTAGCTGATCCGGCAAACGTTGTTTTGCCAAATAGGGGTATGAAAAGATAACAACCTATTCTAAGACCTAACGAATATACATATAAAATTTCATCTAAATCAGTCAAGTCGTTTCGGAGGAGTAACACGGTAACACGAGAATTTTATATAGATATTAGAAAATATTCGGATAAGCGAACTTTAATTGTGCCCTAATAAAACCTGTTTTATCAGGCCCATAACCACATGCACACCAACTCTACAAGCCCTACATATCTATTCATGTGTGTTTATAGTACATATATGTTTTACGAGTAGATAGGCATTTCTATGATTATAGAGATAACGTCCGCGGGTCCCCGTTTTCTCTTGGTCCTACTGATTTGTCCCACTAGTAGGACCACGAGGGAGACACCATATTTCTGTCTGTCCTAGGTATTATATGCCTTAGTAGCTGTTGTCACTTATTTAAAATACTATTTTTAAATAAATATATTCAAAATTAGGTACCTCTTGTTTTTTTTGTATCCCTCTTATGTTTAGTTTTAGTGTAAAAACCATTGCGAATCGGAACGATTGAATATACAGGTGGTTTAAATAATCGACATCAGCTACTAAGGCACATATTAGGACAGACGGAAATAGGTCTCCCTCGTGGTCCTACTAGCAGGACCAATCTGTAGGACCACGAGAAAACGGGCCCGAGGGTTACCTGTTCTTCCGCTTCGTAAGCTCTATCTCGTAACCCGATGAAGCCGGAATTCTCGCGTAGGTAGGTAGTTATAACAAGTTATACGTAACGTTAGTCGTATCAAGTCGTATCAAGTTTTGTAGCTTTTTAATGACAAAAGCACTTATCGACGTCAATTGGCCATGCTATAATTTTTTAGCATGAACGAAAATCTCAAAACCATTACGAGAATTATAGTAATAATGCTTTTAGTACCATTTCTATTCATCAGATTTGTAAATAAGTCTATATTTTTAAGATATTCAATAAAAAAATTACCTTTAATGACCGTTCTATGACGTCAGCAAACACAGTATGAGTATAAATCATTTGCCTTAAAAAAATACAATTGACATTGTTTTTTTTTATGTAGGCAAAGACTATCTCCTTACTCATGGTCTGATGGTGTCAAAGATACCAAAATGTTGAATAAATATTTAAAAAAAAAATTATTATAATGAATAAAACTCAAAAATAACGAAATCCGTTTCTTAAAATGGTCATTATTTCAAAGTAAAAATATATCAATATCAATAATAAGTAGAATCGCTCGTAGCCCCGGCTGCCTGAGTGATCAGTGCAAGGATGGGTGACCGTCTATGCCTAAAGCTAGTGGAATTTTTCCGAGCAGTTCCGTGCTTCGCAAGGCACGTTAAGCAGTTGGTGCCGGCTGCCGTCGATAGATGGCAGTCGTTACGCCAAGTCAGAGGCCTTACAGCGGCTTGAAAACTTCTGATAGTAGGACCAGCCTCTAGTGTTACAAGACTCCACCAACCCGGACTAGGCCCCCGTTGTGGAGTATGACCTATACCTCCCTCAGGGAAGAGACTCGGCGGGGACATAATCGGTTGATGATGATGACCAGTGGTCGTCAAATAGCCCAATGGATGGTCTTATGACTGAAAAAATAAGACTTGGATAAAGTTTTTGTTATATCTAGGTAACTTTGAGACACCTACCTAGATATAACAAAAAATTAAAGAAAAAACTAAGCCTCAAGACTCTATAATAACTCTATTTGAACTAAAAATATGGTGGCCAGAACGCTACGGTAAACCGATAATGTGCCCAACAGGCTGACAACGTTGCCCTGCTGAATAGCTATACCTACCTACTTAACCGCTACCCAAAGTAGGTACTTTATTCGAATAAATCTGTAGTCCAAAATAAGTTATTAAACGTTCTTGGATAATGTAAACTAAATGATATAGTAAGTAACGGGTGTATCCCACTCTTTCCATGGAATTACAAAATAGATAAAGTAGGACCACCCTTTTTTCCAAATTATATACCTACCATTACATATTTCCATAGTGGCAAAAAACCTAATTTGATATTTGAGAATCTTTATTCGACTAAACGAATAAACGAGAAATCGTTTATTCGAGAGAGATATTGAGAATTTAATAAATTGAATTAAAAAAAACACACGACTTCTCGTTTAAAAAAAAGAGAACAAATTAATGATCTTCCATTTTGGTGAACAATTCTCCACCATATACATAAGAGAGGTGATGCCGATTTTTTTGCCGCCCGCCGGCCGCCCGCCAGCAATGGAAATAGTGGGAGAATCTGTTCCAGTATTTCTATCAATAGAAATACCTAATATAAATAGTGGGCTACACTCATAAAAACAAATCTCTTCAACTTCATTCACAAAAGGGTTCATAAAACCACATTTCTCTTGGTCACAAAACCGCACTGAAATTCAAAATTATCTAGATTGCGCTTTACAGCGACCATCAACATTGCGATGTATCGTCGTTACGCAAACGCTTTTCGCTTTTCTCAAATTCTTATCTTAAAATTGGAAAACCTAATTAATTTTCTTTCAACGACACGACTGGCACGTAGTTGGTTAGTTTGTTTGCAAAAGAACTTTTGTCCACTTTCCTCTCTATATAAATAGCAATAAGCACTAAGAATGAGTGAGTTCAGATGTTACAAACGTTACCTTGCTAACGGCAAATGGTAACAATGTGATTCGTGAAATAGGCTTCGGTTTCATAATAAATAGCATTCCGTGAAGCTATTCACATTGTGTCATTCTTAATTAAGGCTCAGGAAAACCAAAAAGGGCATTGTTAACAATAATCACCAGTTTGTTGGGGTTCCACGAAGTTTGTAAGCGCATATGTGGTGGAATGTAGTTTGCATAGGAGCTTGTTATCTCACTAGGTGTAGCTAGACTAGTCGACAGGGCAATCCTGTACCGACCATTGTATAATCATGATGTGCCAAACAGTTCCAGATACGCATCCATGCAGCTTGAGAAAGATGATGATCAACACTCTTCTAGAAATGTTGGTATGCTAATTTGTTATTAGTCAAACGTAACCCAGCGTTACATAATTTTATTAGTAAACAGACAACACGGGACGGGGTTAGATGGAAACAAGCGGTTATTGTGCACTCGGTGACTTCACCACGCGCTCGACAACTGGGTTGTATTGCAATTGGCCAAACTAGATTTTTACCAATTAGTGCGGATTACGGTCGGTCGTGCAGACGGTGTTCGCGGCGGGCGCGGATAGTACGCGGCGAGCTCGGTGGCACTGCGGCGCCGGCGCCGGCAGCGGCGCGCGGTGGGGCGGTTGCCCAACACTCACTACCACCACCGCGACGCTGTGCTGAGCCAGAGCGTCAACCCTGCAATTCCACTGTCTCTTGGCTCACAATTACTATGTTTCAACTTTAGCGTTCATCATGAACTTCACATTGCAAACCAACTGTCAAAACACCATCGCGTCGGGTCTTAAATTGTTGTAGGTAATGCTATCTACAACCTCTTGCAAGTGTTGTTTTTCTAGAACTATTCAAGATTATCTTAATTTTTAAGGAAGTTTAATTATTTTTAAATGGTTTTGTGATAGTTAAGACAAAAAGGCAACCAATATAATGTCCATGTGGGATTCTGAAATCCCCAATTCCTACCAGCGGCGGGCTTATAATGCTTATCCATTACCTACAGCTTCTCGATACATATGCATGCATGTACCGTGACATCCTACGTCTTCAAGAGCTATAAAGTAGACCGAATGGTATAAGACTACTTTTCTCTTCCAATCTTTTCCAAGAGCGTCGAGCGGGCAAATCCTTGTATTAATACCTACATTGGGATTTGACACATAAACACGATACGACGTCGCGTCGTACCACGATGCGATATCGCGTCGTGGAAATGTACACTCGACAGCACATCATCCTATACACCCATGCACTCTACCCTGTTACATTACGGGCGATTTTGCGTCTAAAATGTGAAGCTCGACGTGCTGTCTACTGTACAATTCCACGACGCAACATAGCATCGTGAAACGACGTTGCATCGTGGTACGACGCGACGTCGTATCGTGTTTATGTGTGGGAGCCCTTACATGCCACTCTTATTATGTAGTAGCATTATTACCTGATTTATCCCTCACTCGCAGTTTATTTAACTAAATATTTTGTTTTATCATGAAAATACCATTTGCTTAAGAGATCTATGCCCCAAAAAATACCTAAAATTTCAGTGGTCCTCAAATAAAAGCGATCCTACTGCTGCCAAATATGTTCAACTAGCAATGTTCGATAAATCTCTCATAAATGCAGGTAGAATAAATAATATTTTTAATTTTGCGTGCGGTAGTTGATACCGACATTATATTCTTGTCTTACCTGGCGTGCGCGGCTTGGTTCGGTCTAGCTGTGCAGCGATTTAGCATATTTTAGGGAATATCGTATAAAATCGGTTAGTGCTTATAATAGGCATTAAGTTTATGTACTGTTTATTGTGTATGTGTGCTCTTCTGTGACGTGAAAAACTATTACGGACACCTAAAACGCAAAGGAAGCAAATTCAAGGGGCCCCTTCGCCGTGAAAACTTCTACGTGATTGCACCCAAGGTACTCTTCCATATTTATTTTATTATATCTATTTCGAACAAGCAAAGATGACGGACTTTTGTTTAAAGGCCGATTATAATCGATTATTTTATGCTATGCGCTACGCGAAGTGTACTTAGGAAGAAGTATGGAGAGCTGACTACGAACCTCTTTTTTAATATAAGGCAAAAAAAAGTAAAACAGCCACCCTGATGCCATATTTACTCAAATACTCACGATTGACATTGTTGATGCGAGTGCAACTTCTCTAAGCTATTTTATTTTCTTTAGTGTTTGTCTTGTCTTGTTTGGTTGTCTGTCTGTTTTCCTTAAACAGTACCTACCTGAACTAATGTGGGTATACGATGAAAGCAAAGTTGCGTGCATGAGCTATTTTGAGTGACATGTAAGTTTGAGAGGTGCTGTGTCTTTGTTTACCTTTAGTCGTTCGCTTCAGTAAATAGAAAATACTTAAGTTTTCTTTTGTCAACATGGCGAATGCCAAATGGAAAATATTGCTGGTCATGAAGACATCCATTGTGGATAAGTTGCAAGCTTTGTCTCAACGAGCTGCAAAGACCACGATTTATGCAACTCGATCCAATTGTATTTCTTAGCCGAATCCGAGACTATTGACGAGATGTTGGCTAAGTTAGAATCGCTTGTTATTGAGATAAATCAGATAGTTCTCACTGATAAGCCCGACGCTATTCCTGATGTCGAGTCGCTCCAAGTTTGTACTGAGATTCACAGTAGGATAAAATTCGTACGTAATAGGATATTGTCTTCGGACTCTGCCCCGCCCGCAAGTACAGCGACATCAGCTCGGGAAAGCTTCACGATTAAACTACCTTCCATCGAATTACCATCGTTTGATGGCAGAGCCGAGAATTGGCCCGTATTTTACGAGTCATTTAAAGCAAATATTCACGAGAATAAAAATCTTAATGATTCACAGCGCATCCAATACTTGCTATACAGTGTGTCCCTGGATAAAGTGCAATCCCGAAAGGGGATGAAACTAGACCATGAATCATTGACTAGAAAAATATAAAAAAAAATTATAAAAAATTATTGTAGGATTTATTGGTATTTTAGGATTTTCATGTTTCATTAAGGACTCTATGTACAAAAGTATTGATTTCTTCCAAAATAATGGGTCTATTTCTTTGAAATAAAAAAAAACAGTATGCCTAATACCTGGCGATGACCATGAAATAATAAATAGTCCGCAAACAAGTAACTATCTTGGGTAAAAAAATGTATTTTTATGAAAAAAAATATTTTTTTAGACGTGTATTTTAAAAAACTTCAAATTACTAAAAAAATGTGCCCTATAACTATGTAATTTTATAGCTTACTTTTATTCTTTACCATTTTAGCTTCCAAATAAAAAAAAAACAATGTTCTAACTAAAAAATTGGCTAGGTTGGAGTTATTTACATTTTAGTAGGTAATAAAAGTCAGACTTTAATCACAATAACTTTATTAATAAAATTATCCGTAATTTACAATTTTGCATTTTTATTTAATGCATTAAATGTTCAAAATGGCCTCCTCAATTTTGCAAGCACATTACTGCACGAATATTAATTTGGTTAGTGGCTCTGCGAATCATTCCTGGATCATTTTTAATGTCATTTGCGCACTGAATTATTCGGTCGTGCAACTGTGCCTCGGTATTTATTGGCGTGCTGTATACTCTTTGCTTCATGACACCCCATAAAAAATAATCTAGGGGTGTCAGATCAGGTGAACGCGCTGGCCAGCCTACTGGCCCTCCTCGGCCAATCCACCGGTTCGGGTAATTTTCGTTCAAAAATCGCCGCACCTCCCGCCCATAATGTGCAGGACATCCATCCATTTGGAGATACATACGCCCACGCCGTCTCGTAGCCAGGGGAACATCTTCCATCAACATGGGTAAATTTTGTAGTAATTCTAAAAAACGTTCAGCATTTAGGGTTCTGGGTAAAATGACTGGACCAATTAAAATGTCGTCGATTAAGACTGCCCATACGTTTATTGAAAATTTTACTTGAAAAGTAGATGCCCGCTTCAATCGTGGATTTTCGTGAGACCACTGGTGCAAATTTCTGCAGTTTGTAATGCCGTCTCGGGTAAATGTCGCTTCGTCCATCCAAAAAATGCGTTTGGGAAAATTTGGGTCAGCTCTAATTTTTCTTAGAATCCACGTCGACATTACGCATCTTGGACGATTATCTACATTTTCGTGTAAATGTTGTACTCGTTGGTAATGGAAAGGATGCAATCCCTCCTTTTTCAAAATTCGCCAGACAGACGTCTTCGATATGCCATGACGCAACGCTAATCGTCTTATGCTTGTTGTAGGGTCAGCAAACAGATCGTTTAAAATGGCCTCTTCTATCGCATTGTCAATAACGACAGCTGGTCGCTCACGGCGATGTCGTGCCAAACCTAGTCCAATGTTGGAGAGCCTCCTATGAATCTCTTGAAAATTTCGAGCTGAGTCTGCCCGGGAAAGCATTTATGTATGCAGTCCGAGCGACTGTTGTGCGACCATGTGACATGCCATAATAATAATGCATGTCGGCTATTTCTCGAGGTGAGAACTCTGTCAATCGCGGCATTTCGTCAACACTTAACAGCAGAACAGGAACAGTCCAAACGTAACGAACAGTAGAAAACGTAACAGTCAACAATGTAACAAAAACTTAATAACAAATCAACGAGAACACAATGCGAGAACGAGAACAGTAGTAGCAGCGGCGAGAATATCGGAGCGACTGTGTAAGTCCTGTTTCGAACCCCCTGCCTCCCCTCCCCTCGCCTTCCCTCTACCTGAGTGTAGAACAAAAGGTCTGCGACTGCCGAAGGGCACAGAGTAGGACGGAAACAATGGAAAAAACGGTCTCTACCTGCACGGTAACACGATTAGGCTCCACTTTAAAAGTTCGTAGATAGCGTGTTTTTTTAGTTAAAACATTGTTTTTTTTTTATTTGGAAGCTAAAATGGTAAAGAATAAAAGTAAGCTATAAAATTACATAGTTATAGGGCACATTTTTTTAGTAATTTGAAGTTTTTTAAAATAAACGTCTAAAAAAATCATTTTTTTCATAAAAATACATTTTTTTACCCAAGATAGTTACTTTTTTGCGGACTATTTATTATTTCATGGTCATCGCCAGGTATTAGGCATACTGTTTTTTTTTATTTCAAAGAAATAGACCCATTATTTTGGAAGAAATCAATACTTTTGTACATAGAGTCCTTAATGAAACATGAAAATCTTAAAATACCAATAAATCCTACAATAATTTTTTATAATTTTTTTTTATATTTTTCTAGTCAATGATTCATGGTCTAGTTTCATCCCCTTTCGGGATTGCACTTTATCCAGGGACACACTGTATAGGTAAATTAACTCATAATGCATTAAAGGTAATGGCAGGTATTGTTCCCTCTGGCGAATCATACCCAATTGTGTGGGATGCTTTGGTGAAAAAATACCAGAACAAACGTGCATTAGGCACGCATTATTTAAACAGTATTTTGGATCTGAAACCTACTAATGGTTCCGCAAACAGTCTTGACGCCTTTGTAGAACGGTTTTCTACTTCTACCGCCGCCTTGAAGCAGCTAGGAATACCTAATCTGGCTGACTTTATACTTTGTAAAATTGTAATGTTACATGTACGATATTATTATTAAAACTAACACTTTAAAAACATAAATACAATCTTAAAACTAATTTTATCCTAAACTATTTACAAATTATTAATATCAAAACAATACTAAAATGTTAAAATGCTACTTGAATTCATCGGCGTCGTCTTAGCGCTCCCGCCGCCACTCACGAAGCGCAATTTTAGCGCTCACGGAACTTGTTCCTATTGTTTCTAATGAGTGAACTGAATTTGCGGATCTTCATTCATTCGTGACACTACCGAATAGATTGAGTTGAACGCACGTCACATATCCTCGGTCTCTAATGCGTGAAGACGTACTCCATACCATTTAATATTATTTTTTAAACGCAACCGAAATATATAAAAGTGTTCGTCACTAAACGTTCCTCGATACAAATAGTAATGAATCCCTAAGTATTGTTTTTCGCGAGTGTTATTCAACCCCATATCGGGTAAGTGGTACATTTTAATAACGCTTTGGGAACTTTAGCAATTAGATTTAGTTATTAAGATAATTGTAATGCTTGTGCTTAATTCTATTTCGTTGATTTTGCACCATCATCCGAGCACAGCTTAATCGATGCACTTTTTATTTCCACCCTCATTTTGGCATACAAAAATAAAAGTAAATTATTGCATCATCTTTCTAAATTGTTATCTCCGTATCTGATTGTGAACATCCACGGCATCACTGCTACATGTAGGTACCTTTTTCTTCTACTGCCGTACGCCGGGATGCTCACAAATCGCTTTCGGACCTTCTCGTAATGGATTTGGATGACGCGTTCCAGGGTCCTAAGTTCGGGCTTACGATCTGGGTGGAGGTGCCACCGTAGCCCTGCCTACACCAACGTTACGCCGCCATTTGGTTGGGACAATCAAGATTCGCCATCACCGGGCCGCCGCAGAAGTACAGTCCGTCCCGATTACGAGCGCCCGCGCACACAACACGGCATTTCCCAGGCGAGCGTACCTAACCGTTGAAAGAACCCGGGACTGTGTGAATTTATATTAAAAACCCTAGTCATTTTTTATTACGACCCGCTCTTCCAAATTCTAAATTTTAACCTGCTTTTAATTTTAATCTATTATTTTAATTATACATTTTTATGCACGAGTCTTTGTTTCACTTAAATTCCATTCCATAGGAATAGGAACATTAATTAAGTAGAACAGACTTTACCCGTGACACTGGCGCCCATATACGTGGTTAAATTCACACAGATCCTGTTTTTTTTTACGGCTTTTGTAGTTAGTGTATGTTGTGGCTTATTTTTTGTGAAACGTTTTATTGTTTTATTTTTTGGTTTTTTATGCTACTAAAGTGTACTCAAATGTGTACTTATTAATATATTGTTACTATACGAGTAATCATCTGCAAAGCTCTGCAACGAACTTTTTTTTTTGCAAATTTTAGATCTACCCACTTTTTTTGTGAAAAGTGTATTAATTATTTATTGCGCATTGTCTTTATTTTTATTAATTTATTTTTACTGCAAGGCATTTTATTGCTATTTTATTGTGATTTTAAAATTGAAAAGTACGCATTAGTAGCACCCTTTTATTTATTTTTGCTGCTAACCTGTTTTTTTTTATTTTTACTAATCAGGGAAAAAACCAGAACGTTCATCATTGATCAATTAATTTGTAACAGATCGGAGTTTTCATTTTAACGCTAATAATTTTCCTTGATACCACTTACCCAATTGTTTATTATAAACACAATGCTTCCTGTCAAATATCTTTCGCTTCAAAAATCGGAGCTCGAATATGAGGTTCAAATCAGAGGTGCTACTGCTGCTTCTTCAGTTGATGAATTACGCAAGCAAATTGTTAAGTTGGTTTCAGAATACCCGGCCGACCACATATTGGAGTCTCCCTTAGATATTCAACAGGACCTTAAAGGTTGCTTAGAAGTGCTTACAAAAATTCAGATGAATCTCGATGTTTCTGATCCGAATGTACCTACCTTGTTGAGAACACAAAACATGTTAAATCACCTTCATAATCGCCTAGCGAGGATAACGTGTAGTGACGTTGCTAAAAAAGAATATAAAGAGGCTGTAGATGGACAAACTTTTATACAATAAGCTAACGGCGCTTCTCGCGAAAAAACCAGCTGCCGCAGCACACGCTTCTACCAGCACAGCTCAAAGCGCTGCACCCTCTGGCGAGCCTTCAACATGTGTTCCAGAAGTGCAAAATCTGATATCAGTGACTTGCGATCGCTCAATAGCCGATTTTAATAAATTGCGTTTTAATGGTAAATCTTGCGTGCGCTCATTCATACAGCGCGTCGATGAATTCATAGTTGCACGTAACATTACTTCTGCGAAGGTTTTAGCTTTTGCTACTGAAATATTTCAGGATGATGCCCTTCATTGGTTCCGCTCGGTTAGGGACAAAGTTTCATCTTGGCCTGAGCTGGCCACCAAACTGAAAGAGGATTTCGACCAATCGGATTACGATTATAGACTTATTTCGGAAATTCGTTCTCGCACTCAGGGTGAGCGTGAAAACATAACTATTTATCTCTCAATTATGAGTGGAATGTTTTCTCGTTTAACTAGGTCTCTAAGCGAAGCGGAGCAGCTCGAAATTCTCCTTCATAATATTAGGCCGTGCTATGCCAGCACACTTGCAGCATCTGCCGCCGCGATTACGACTATCGACACTTTACGCTCAATATGTCGTAACTACGAGACTTTTCATTCTCGTCTTTCACAATTTCAGGAGCCTCCAAAGGCGAACTCAGATACAGTAGCGCCTGAATTTGCATATTGCAAGGAACCAAATAAAAGTGGTTATAAGCCATTCAATAACACATTTAAAAAATCTAATTTCACACACAACAGTCATTTCAACAAGGCACATTATTCTAAAAATCAAAATTATCAACAAAACAATAATAAAACACAGCATCAAAATTATATACACACAGTTCAGGCAACCAAACAACAACCATACTGTCCGAGGTGCCGTAGCAACTCACATCACATTCGGCAATGTCAGGCAAGTAGGGATGTTTTTTGTTTTAAATGTGGACTAAAGGACACTAAGACTCCTGACTGTCCCGTGTGCAATAAGGGAAAGGTTTCAAAAAACTAAGTGAGCAGAATTGTAGTTATTTTGACAAGCAAGATTGGGATACTTGGCTTGCATTCATTAAAACATTTTCTTCTACTTATAAAATATCAACAATTCTGCATTCAAAACCTCAGAATGATCCTAGGCCTTATGTGAACATTAAAATAAACGATCTGGACGCCTGCGCGTTACTTGACTCTGGTGCTGCAGTGAGTTTGATTGGACGTAATGCCCACCTTCATTTAAGCGACTGCACTTTGCAACAGGATGATTTTATTTCTATGGTAGCTGCAGGTGGCCAATCTTTGAATAGTATCGGATACATGTATTTGCCCGTCACTTTTGAAAGTCAGTTTCATATTATCAAGGCTTACGTTGTACCCGAGGTGGAAACGTCCATCATACTAGGAATCGACTTCTGGCGTCCTTTCCAAATCTGCCCCAAATATTTAGGCAGCATAACATTGTCTGAGAGTCCCCTGGCTGAATTACGAGTAAATAATTCTGTTACTTATATAAAGTCATACGACAATTTGATCGAATCCCAGAAGTCTATTGCGGATAATGTTATCGCTCAATTTAAGTCTATATCTATGGAGGAGAAAGGTTTGGGTAGGACTAACTTGATTACCCATAGGATAGATACCGGGGACGCTCAACCTATAAGGCAGCGATATTACAGGATGTCGCCAGAGAAGCAGCGTATTCTAGTGGAACAAGTTGATGAGATGTTGGCACTAGATGTTATTGAGCCATGTGAGAGCGCTTGGTCTTCACCGGTGCTTATTGTGAATAAAAAAAATGGTCAGCCAAGGTTTTGCCTTGACAGTCGGAAGCTCAACGCTGTCACTAAACGTGATGCGTACAATTTGCCATACGTCTCGGAAATCCTAGATAATCTTCGAGACGCAAAATACCTTTCAAGCGTTGATCTTTCGAAGGCTTTTTGGCAGATCCCAATAGAACCTTCCGACCGCGATAAGACCGCCTTTTATGTACCATCAAGAGGATCCCTACGTTTTAAAACCACCGCGTTCGGTTTGACCAATGCGCCGGCAACGCAGCAGCGACTGGTTGATATGTTGTTTGCTGACATGGAATTTAAGACTTTCGCTTACCTCGATGACATTATTGTCGTAAGTTCAACATTTGAGGAACATTGTGTCTCGGCTATTGCGCGTCTTGGACAGGTTAAAAAGCGCAAATTTGACAGTCAACTTCGAGAAGTGTAAGTTCTTTCGAAATGAATTAAAATATTTAGGGTACGTAGTAGATTCTCGTGGGCTCCGTACAGACCCAGAAAAAGTACAGGCAATTTTAAATTTCCCTGTACCTACAAGTAAAAAGGAATTGAAACGCTTTCTCGGTACTGCAACCTGGTACCGACGTTTTGTACCGAATTTCAGCACGGTAGCTGGCCCGCTAAACAGATTGACTTCAAATGGTAAGAAAGCACCACCCTTTCAATGGACGCCCGAGGCCGACGCTGCTTTTAATGCTCTAAAAGATTGCTTAGTATCTGCTCCGGTTCTCTCTTGCCCCGTGTTTGATCAACCTTTTGAAGTTCACACTGACTCAAGTAGCTATGGCATAGGTGCCATGTTGACGCAGACTCTAAATGGAAAGGAACACCCAATAGCCTACATGAGTCGTTCTCTCACAGGTGCTGAAAAGAATTATAGTATCACAGAGAAGGAGACACTCGCTGTGTTAGCTGCTCTTGAGCACTGGCGGTGCTATATAGAGAACGGCCATAAGTTTACTGTATACACAGACCATTCTGCGTTGAAGTGGTTCTTGTCGCTAGATAATCCAACAGGTAGATTGGCTCGCTGGGGAGTACGGTTGTCATCGTTCAACTTTGACCTTAAACATCGACGTGGCGTAGATAATGTTATACCGGATGCTCTGTCACGTGCTGTTCCAGTTGCTGCCATCTCTCTTTCCAATGCGATATCTAGTACTAAAGACGATTGGTACACCAAAATTTATAACGGATGTCTAAATTCCCCTACACAATTTCCAAACTTTATCATTAAAAATAATTCGTTGTTCAGGCTTTCTAAAACTAAATCACGGCTCACTTCTGAATTTGAGTGGAAAGAAGTTGTTCCCCTTGAATTTCGAGACCAAATTATAGCTGACAACCATTCTGTCCCAACTGCTGGACATCTCGGCATATTTAAAACTTACAATCGCTTGGCATTGTCTTATTACTGGCCCGGGATGCATCACAGTGTCGTTCAATATGTTGGGTCTTGTTCCGTCTGTCTTTCTTATAAATCACAAAATCACACTACATTGGGAGAAATGGGGCGCCCTAAGCAATGCTCTCGACCCCATCAAATGATCTCAATTGATTTTGTTGGTCCTCTGCCAGTAACTCGCAAGCAGAACTGTTACATGCTTGTTGTGACATGTTGCTTCTCAAAGTACTGCAACATATTTCCCCTTCGGCGTGCAACTGCCGATGCAGTGGTTAAAATATTAGAAGACTCCATCTTTTTAGTTTACGGTGTACCCCAGACCATATTTCTTGATAATGGTAGTCAATTTATAAGTTCTACCACAGATGCGTTATTTAAGAAATATAAGTTCACGCCTAGATACACCCCCCAGGTTAACTTAACTGAACGTCATAATAAGACGATTGTGACGTGCCTTTCCACTTTCGTCCAAGGCGACCACAGATCTTGGGATACTTATATCCCAAAAGTGCAATTTGCCATGAACAACTCGGTAAACGAAGCAACTGGTTATACGCCGTCTTTTCTGGTTCATGGCCGAGAGCTTGTCGTATGTGGCTCACATTACACCGACAACGATTTAGGTGACGAGGTTTTATTCTTGCCGCGCGATATTTATGCCGAAAACATAGGACATCTTTCATCAGTATTCAATGATGTGCAGGCCTCGCTATGGAATGCACATGTAAAGAATACTGCTCACTACAACTTACGCAGGAAGCCGGCAGAATATAATGTAGGTGACACAGTGTTTAAGCGCACTTATATCCTTAGCGATAAGGATAAATATTTTAGTAAAAAGTTAGCGCCTAAGTACATTAAATGTCGAATTATTGAAAAACGCTCACCCCTAGTTTATGTTTTAGAGGATATGTCAGGCAAAAACTTAGGAGTCTGGCATATAAAAGATTTTAAACTTTTTAATAATAAGTAGGTAATAAACATGCCCTCAATAACATCTAGTATCTAGCATGAGTCACTAGTTTCACCACAACTGTTGACTCACAGTAATGTAAGTAGCGTCAACAACGGAAATAATATCGTTGTTGTTGTTTTTTTGTATGGTTTTTGAAAGGAAGTCTGATAGATGAATAGAATGAATCAGTTAATGCTAAGGTAACTGCTTCAACGGGTTTTATTTAAGAACAAAACCCTTTTCCGAAGGCGGGCGGTAATGTAACATTGTAATGTTACATGTACGATATTATTATTAAAACTAACACTTTAAAAACATAAATACAATCTTAAAACTAATTTTATCCTAAACTATTTACAAATTATTAATATCAAAACAATACTAAAATGTTAAAATGCTACTTGAATTCATCGGCGTCGTCTTAGCGCTCCCGCCGCCACTCACGAAGCGCAATTTTAGCGCTCACGGAACTTGTTCCTATTGTTTCTAATGAGTGAACTGAATTTGCGGATCTTCATTCATTCGTGACACTACCGAATAGATTGAGTTGAACGCACGTCACATATCCTCGGTCTCTAATGCGTGAAGACGTACTCCATACCATTTAATATTATTTTTTAAACGCAACCGAAATATATAAAAGTGTTCGTCACTAAACGTTCCTCGATACAAATAGTAATGAATCCCTAAGTATTGTTTGTCGCGAGTGTTATTCAACCCCATATCGGGTAAGTGGTACATTTTAATAACGCTTTGGGAACTTTAGCAATTAGATTTAGTTATTAAGATAATTGTAATGCTTGTGCTTAATTCTATTTCGTTGATTTTGCACCATCATCCGAGCACAGCTTAATCGATGCACTTTTTATTTCCACCCTCATTTTGGCATACAAAAATAAAAGTAAATTATTGCATCATCTTTCTAAATTGTTATCTCCGTATCTGATTGTGAACATCCACGGCATCACTGCTACATGTAGGTACCTTTTTCTTCTACTGCCGTACGCCGGGATGCTCACAAATCGCTTTCGGACCTTCTCGTAATGGATTTGGATGACGCGTTCCAGGGTCCTAAGTTCGGGCTTACGATCTGGGTGGAGGTGCCACCGTAGCCCTGCCTACACCAACGTTACGCCGCCATTTGGTTGGGACAATCAAGATTCGCCATCACCGGGCCGCCGCAGAAGTACAGTCCGTCCCGATTACGAGCGCCCGCGCACACAACACGGCATTTCCCAGGCGAGCGTACCTAACCGTTGAAAGAACCCGGGACTGTGTGAATTTATATTAAAAACCCTAGTCATTTTTTATTACGACCCGCTCTTCCAAATTCTAAATTTTAACCTGCTTTTAATTTTAATCTATTATTTTAATTATACATTTTTATGCACGAGTCTTTGTTTCACTTAAATTCCATTCCATAGGAATAGGAACATTAATTAAGTAGAACAGACTTTACCCGTGACAACTTTTACACTATGCAATGAAGAAGGTTGATACTCAAACTGCGCAAGCGTTTGAAATGTCCGTTCGCGCGGTAGATATTCCGTCCGCACAAAGTCTGATCTCCTTTTTAAAAGACCAAGTAAGGGTACTCGAGCGCGCCGCTGGCACTAGTAGTTTCACCCGAGGTCACCCGCGTCCCGCTGTATTAAATAAATCCGTACAACCCGCCGCAGTGGCTACTTACAAGTCATTCATTGCCAATGACGGCCATATTAGCGCTGCACCGCAACCGCTACCGCAATCGTGCGTTTTATGTAAAAACCACGATCATACTCAGCTTTATTTATGCGCTAAGTTCAAAAAAATGGACTCGGCAAAGGCGAGATTTGATTTCATCAAATCAAAAGCTGGCTGTATTAACTGCCTAAGCGTGACTCACACTTCGAATTCGTGCAATGGAGAATGTTACTAGGTATGCCAAATCGCTTGAAATGTTGTCTCAGTAAAGCCTGTATGTATACAAATACACTAGTTTTTGTTTTTGTCAAAAATACCTAGTAGTTTTGATTTTATAGGCATTCAAAGTTTCGAAAAATATCGCGTCCCGCTAACAGTCACGAGACTGCTTGTGACGTCATATCACATCGCGCCGCGCGGGCCGCCCGCCTAATATCAAGTCGCCAGCGGTTATAGTAGTAGGTGTAATAGCTTGCGCAGTATTTTGTTGTGTTTTCTTTCGCGTATTAAGTTAATAGTCTAATAATAGTAAATATTATTCGATTAATAAAATGGATGAAGGATTCGAAAAAGGGCAATCGGATAATCTATCTAAAATAGATGGATTAATGGTCGCGCATTATTTATCAACAAATAGTGATTTCGTTGTCGCCGAAATGCGAGGAATAAAAATGCAAAGGTGAGACGACCTCTGTACCGTAGCGGTTAGAGCATCTGCTTACCATGCGAGAGGCCCCGGGTTCGATCCCCGTCTGGGAAGAAAAAAAACTCCAGGTCTTGGATGTTTACATGTTTGTGACGTCACTGTTTCTGGTTCTCACGACACAGGGTATCCTAGTGTGGGGCCAGAAGCAATATAATATGTGCCTGTATGTAAATGTTTAAAAAAAAACTTTCCGTGCTACTAGTTATGCTTAATAGTTTATCTGTTATAAATTGTTTTATCAAAACAAAATACCCAACTAATGTCATATGGAAGTATCTCACTCATAATGGAAGAATCTAACTCAAATAGTAGAAGTACCTAGTTACCTACCATTAAATTTTTACGTTAATGACAACAAAATACGTGTTATAGTTTTGTAGCTATTGGTAGGTACGTATGTATACAGTGTGTCCCAAAAAGTAGTGTCAAGCGGAAGTCCTGAGATAGAACACCCCTTGGAGCATCCGAAACACCCCCATGTATGTTTCGCGATTTTTCGTAGTTTTCGAGTTATGAATTTTTTACTTAAAATTTGAGAATTATCGACCTAAACAACTTAAACATTTCTAAAAAAAAAAGTATGAGACTTTTTCGAGATATTTTTTTTGCAACTTAATTCTCATGAATTGTACTTTAATGTTTAAAACATTCGTATTCGTAACTAAGATGGAAGTTTTAAAAATGATGGTACAAAGTGAAAAAATCACGCTCAGTGAATTTTGTCTTAAAATTTCAAGTTTAAATTTAAAATCTTTATAGGTACTTTCATAGCTCCCAAGTAGGTCTAAAAACTGCGCCAAATTCTCAGCTTTCATAATCATTAAAAAAAAGTAGTACTTAATGATCTACTTTTGCTGAAATCTGAGGTGGAAAACTCTTAAAATTTGCCATTTGGTAAAGAAGTATTTTTTGGGCAATTAGTTAACTAATCGAAAATTATTACAAAGTTAAGATTTTGCCATTTGAAAGTTAAATTTTTAGAAGATTCTTTGAACTCGCTGTATTGTGTGATACTTAAAAATTAAGTTACAAAAATAAAATCTTTAAAAAAGGGAAGCTAAAATAAAACAAAAAGTAACTGTTAATTATTATTTATTACAAAAAGTTCTCAAAATGCCTCCCTTCCTGCTCAATACAAATTCTGCACCTTCTGAAAAAATTATCTTTTAATCGCATAAACGCTATTCTGTTGTCTTTTATTCTTTCTTCTGCGTTTCGCAATTTTGTGCGTAATTCTTGAATGTTTCTTATTTCTTTAGCGTAGACTAATTCTTTGTAATATCCCCAGATGAAGAAATCAATAGGGCTTAAGTCTGGGGACCGTGGAGGCCACGCGATGGGCCCTCCTCGTCCGATCCACTTGTCTCCAAACCTTTCATTTAAATGTTGTCTCACGATGCTAGCGTAATGACATGGAGCGCCATCGTTTTGAAAAAACATGTTCCTCCGCGTTAATAGATCTACATCTTCTAGTAAGTTGTAGAGATCTTCTCTTAAAAATTCTAAGTAGGACTCGCCGTTTAATCGGTTAGGTAGCTCGAACGGACCAATCAGCTGGCCGTTTATTATGCCCGACCACAAATTTACACTGAATTGTTCTTGGAAATTTGAGTCACGAGTCAGGTGTGGATTTTCTATGTTCCAAGAGTGATCATTGTGGATGTTAAAAATCCCACACCTTTTGAAGTGAGATTCATCGGTCCACAAGATACTTTTGAAAAAATTTTCGTTTTCAGCTTGACGCCGCAACATTTCTTGACAAAATGCCACTCTTCTCGGGTAATCTTCGGGCTTGAGCTGCTGCACTCTTTGAATATGGTATGGGTGAAGACACTCTTGCTGGAGTATTCGATGTGCCTGTGACTTTGGCATTCCAATTCGGCGTTCTAGGGTCCTCACACTAACCGATGGATCTCTAGCCACTTCTTCGAGCACGGATTCAAAGGTATCTGGGTCGTGCATTTCACGTGGACGGCCGGATCTTGTGCCTGGTAAACGCCCTTCCATGTAAGAGTTATGGACTCTTAAAATCATTCGATGATCAGGCCAAGTTTCAGGCTGTGGTCCACCTCCATTTTGTACTTGCTCCCTGTACAATCTGGCTGCTTCAGAAGCGTTTCCTCTTGCATAGCCATAATAGTAATGCATAAGAGCATAATCTCTTGATGAAAAAGGCATAGCTCACCAAATTAATCAGCTCGAAAATTCCGTTGAGAAAGTCAAAGTCGTCGAATTCCGTATCACAAAACCAAATCGTAATCGCACTCAAAGTCCATTATGAAAGCCAAAGTAGTCAAAGTCCGTGCCACAAAACCAAATCGTAATCGCACTAGAAGTCCGTAAAAAAGGCAAAGTTCGTCAGGAGATCACAAATTAGGAGCGCATCGTACACAGCTATCGTAAGGCGCAAAGGTAGGCAAACGACTGGACGAACACAGGCACATACAATAGACCGACGCCCGCGCCGCACTCCTTCTCACCCCCTGATGGCCTACCTGTAACTCAGGTAGTAAATTCCGACCATCGCATATCCTTTTTAATAACAATAGTATTTGTTCTGGATGCGAAAACATTACTAGCGCAATGAAATTTAAATTACAGAAAATACTAAGACATCCAAATTTTTACATCTTTGCGTTCCTGCAGTAAATTTTGGTTAGTTAACAACCTAATTAACTCTAGGAATGATAAAATGCCCAAAAAAATACTTCTTTACCAAATGGCAAATTTTAAGAGTTTTCCACCTCTCTGTCTTTGAAGTCAGATTTTAGCAAAAGTAGATCAAGTACTACTATTATTTAATGATTAAGAAAGCTGAGAGTTTGGCGCAGTTTTAAGACTTACTTAGGAGCCATGAAACTACCTATTAAGATTTTAAATTTAAAGTTAAAATTTTAAGACATAATTCACTGAGCGTAATTTTTTCACTTTGTACCATCATTTTTTAAACTTCCATCTAAGTTACGAATACGAATGTTTTAAACATAAAAGTACAATCCATGAGAATTAAGTTGCAAAAAAAATATCTCGAAAAAGTCTCATACTTTTTTTTTTAGAAACGTTTAAGTTGTTTAGGTCAATAATTCTCAAAATTTAAGTAAAAAATTCATAACTCGAAAACTACGAAAAATCGCGGAACATACATGGGGGTGTTTCGGATGCTCCAAGGGTTGTTCTATCTCAGGACTTCCGCTTGACACTTCTTTTTGGGACACCCTGTATACTGCCCTCGTAAGGAAGAACGCAGTAATCGTAAAAACGCAGTTCTGAGTAAATAGCGAAAAACATATCACAAACATATCATTTCATGACTAAACTGCATATTTTCTCACTGAAATTTCAGGTTTCTAGTAGACCTACAGCCACCATTATTTTTTCACCTATAGATGTACCACCGGGGAGCTCAATTTTGCATCCAAAGTAAAAACGCAGTAATGAATGGCTATTACTGCGTTCTTCCTTACGAGGGCAGTATATAGGTAGGTACCGATCTTCTTAGTAAATTTAAATGAATACATACATTGATTTATTGCAAACTAGCTTCCGCCAACAGCTTCGCCCCCGTTTCCCTCGGGAACTGTACATTTTCCCAGGATAAAAAGTAGCCTATGTGTTATTCCAGACTTCATCCAGATCCGTTCAGTAGTTTTTTCGTAAAAGATAACAAACACATACACACACACTCACAAACTTTCGCATTTATAATATTAGTAGGAAGTAAGATAGGTACTTAGGATGTAGATGTAGTGGGTTGAACGTTACAGATGTATAAACCTTTTTTTTATTTGTATTTTTTTTACTTACAAAATACGTAAGGCCATTTATTTTTATTTGAAACTTATTTCATGTCGGCAAGAGACAGCTATGGCGATGATGCTATTGGTTTTGTTCAAGTAAAGAGTAGGTGATGTATGTACGGTTGAATGTAGAATCATGCCAGAACACCGCGTACGTACCACACCTTATCATTGCAGTTTAGAATGCAATGAAAAGGATCAAGAAGTTTTAAACGTAACCTGCGAAGATTGCGACACAGGGTATCCTAGTGTGGGGCCAGAAGCAATGTATGTGCCTGTATGTAAATGTTATGTTATGTTATTGTGCCGCCAGCAGAGGTGGCTGTAAACATACTAGGTATAGCATTTTTAATGTGGCTACATCGTCGAAGCAAGGAGCCTTCAACTACTGCTACCAAGTGTTATTGGAAAAAATCCAAGCTTTCAGGTATTGGTACCAAACTGAAAATGATTAAAGCTAAAGATTTGGGTACAAGTTGTATAACACTTCTATCTAAACTAATCTAATCTATCTAGTCTATCAATCTAATCTAACCTCTTCATAGCTTTTATCCATTTTTTTCGCATTTTAACTTTGGAACTATAAAAAACAACTTTTCCGGTGAATTGGTAGTTGTACATATTTTTACATTTAGGTACAACATGATTTCCTAGTATTTGGATTGGACATTTTTAAAAGTATTTACGTATAATTTCGACGGCAAAGGGCGCGCGACTGCGAGCGGACTAGTGCGAGAGACTGAGCGTGTTGTGCGATGACGTCACACCGTAACCGGCGCCCCGCGTCGTACGGTTACAACTTGTTTTACTTCTAAAGTTCTAAATCGGAAACTAATTGACGTATGGAAGTAATTCTTTCACTAGTATTTTTTATTTTTGACAGGGAATATGGAGTGCTAATAATCAAAATTAGTTAACATTCTTCATGTGTCAGAAACGTCATCACACGCTTTTACATTTTGACTCAATGACATCAAACGTCCAATCGACGCAATTGTTCACGCAGAATATTAACTCCGCACCCGCTGCGCCTCTGCCTACTCCGCAAGGGACAAACACAGTTCCCTCGCAGAGTGCGCCCGCCCTTAATCCTGCCCTGTCACCAGTTTTTGGTTCGCAAGTTGGTGTATCCGCCCCGCTCCCGCTTCATCAACCACCGCCGCCGCCGCCGCCGCCGTGCTGTCTGCCTACGTTGGCGACTAGTAATGGTGCGAAGAATAATAATAATATTGCTCCGTGCACTTTTAATGCTCATGTCGCAGTAAAGTAGTTAAATCAGAGAGTCATTGAATTTCTAGACAGTCAATCAAAGATCGATATTCAATCAAGTCGCTAGCATTTTGATTCAAATAAAGCAGCGTTCATATCGTTCGTTCAATCGCTCGTAGCCTGGGCTGCCGAATCGCTCGTAGCCTGGGCTGCCTGAGTGATCTTAAACGATCACTAAGGCTAAGCAACATACGGCGCGTTCAGTCCATGGATGGGTCACCGTCTATGACTAACGCTAGTGGCATTTTTTCGATCGATTCCGTGCTTCGCAAGGCACGTTAAGCAGTTGGTGCCGGCTGCCGTCGATAGATGGCAGTCGTTAAGCCAAGTCAGAGGTCTTATAGGGCGGCTTGAAAACTTCTGACAGTAAGACCAGCCACTAGTCTTACAAGCCTCCACCAATCCGGACTTGTCCCCCGTGGTGGAGTATGGCCTATACCTTCCTCAGGGAAGAGACCTGTGCCCCTCGGTGGAGACATGATGGGTTGATGATGAAAGCAGCGTGGAAAACGTTTAACTATCTTACTGACCGAAAGCCAGCATGTTGATTAACCCTTAACTGCTCGCATGGGGTCAGCGCATTTTTGAGCGCCAAAAAAATATACTTTGGCTGTGGATATATGGTTGTCCCATTTAATAGCTTTCTTATTCGCGCCAAAGATGCCATTTTAGTATTTGACAGGACTTTGGAGCATGCGCAGGCGTCGCTGCTCTCTTGAGTGAGACCCCATGCGAGCAGTTACGTAACTTTTCCGACCGAGTCGAGTGAGAGTTTTTTTGTTATTTACGGTATTTTCAAATAGAACTTATAACGGTTTTCTTTCATTTTCGTACGTATGTTATCAACATAGTTAATTTAATAAATTTTGAGTGTAGTTATTATTATATTTTTCACCCATGTGAGGCGGCATTTCTTGTGACAACTTGCCCTAGAGCTAGTTGAAGATCGTAAGAAGCATCGAGTGAGTGTAGCCGCAATCCCAAAATTCATAAATAAACGACTTTTGGAGGTGCATGACAGGGAGAATCGACTATCCTCATCATCAACAGTCAAGCGTAGACGATATAGCACATTTCCTCCAATGACGCATGGGAAAGTATCCATGAAATGCATAAAATGCACGAAATTTGTTTGCAATGACCACTGTAAGGTGTATTGTCAAGCTTTTGATAATAGTGATTCAGATTAGTTCCCAAAAATAAAATTTAATTCAGTTTTTATCTCAAGGTACGCCATAACCTGGTTTTTAAGAGAAGATTTTAAGCTCGTGTTTTTTTTTTATTTCCTACTAGTTTATGATTAAATAGTTTCATTGAAGCTTTAATATGAATAAAGAAGAAATATAATTTCTAAGCAGTTATTTTAATCTGTTAATACTGTATTATAAATTCACAAAACCAAATTGGGGTCACTGAAGACCCCATGTGAGCAGTTATGTGATTTTCTTTATGCGCGTAGTTAAGGGTTAATAATGTAAAAAAAGATGGCGGTCACGACAACAGCTGATTACTTTTAGAGTCTTTCTTTTGGCAAACGTTGTGCAACGTTGGTTTGTTGTGTGAGTGTTTTTTTTTGTTTCAAATTGTGGTCTTTGGTGAAGTTATACACTTACATGTTGTCGACTCCGCCACGATTATTTCATTTGTTATTGTTATTTCGGTGTTATCGTGAAGAACGGAATTCCGTGTTTTGTTTTATTGCAAATGGTTACTCAGCAAAATTAAGAAGAAAATTCTTGTTTTGTAGTGAGTTCTTGTTGCAAAGATGGCTTTCGAAGACTCGACAAGTCGACACTCGAAGACTCGGTCACCCTACCAAAGTTGAAATACCTATATTCTATTTACTGAAGCGAACGACTAAAGGTAAACAAAGACACAGCGTCTCTCAAACTTACATCTTACTCAAAATAGCGCATGCACGCAGTTTTGCTTGAATCGTATACGTGCATAGGTTTGGCAGAAAGAGTTGAGTCCCGGCTCACCCATATTTTCCGTTTCGTAATAACAAACACAAAAGTACAAGAACAACTGAACGATGGACCGAAAAACGTTACCAATACGAGTACCTTATTTACAATGATGAACAGACTAAAGAAAATAAAATTGCATAAAGAAGTTGCACTCGCATCAACAACGTCAATCGAGAGTAAATATCTATGGCGTCAGAGTGGCTATCTTACTTTTTTTGCCTCTAATTAAGAAAGAGTTTCGTAATCAGCTCTCCTACTTCCTCCTATACTTCGCGTATGTAGCGCATTAGCATAAAATAATCGATCATAATCGGCCTTTAAACAAAAGTCCGTCATCTTTACTAGTTGCGAACATATTTGGCAGCAGTAGGAACGCTTTTATTTGAGGACCACTGAAATTTTAGGTATTTTTTGGGGCATAGATCTCTTAAGCAAATGATATTTTCATGATAAAATAAAATATTTAGTCAAATAAACTGCGAGTAAGGGATAAAGCAGGTAATAACGGTATTATTGTGTTCATTGCTTAGTGGTATTTATTAGGCATATCGTTTGTATCATTTTGTATCTTTTCTAAATATTATGCAGTGTTATAAAACTCTTTTGTGAAGGGTGTCGGATTGACTTCGCGACCGATCCATGGTTTGTTTCGCTTATTTGGACATAGAATCGCGCGTCGCCCCAGCAAATAAATATCGTATTCACGCGTTAGTGGTCGACTGTATTACGGATAAATTACCGTCACAATTTATCGAGGCGTTCGACATGACGTACCTCGCTTCTATTCCGCTCGCTGATCTTTCCTGGAATGTACCGGGAAATATTGACGTCGTGCTAGGAGCTCAGCTGTTTCCTTATATTTACCAGGGAGACAGAATTGAGTCAGGCTCTGGTGCACCTCCCGCGTTACGTACTGTATTTGGTTACGTGCTTATGGGAAATTACCCCTGCACTTCCGCTCCACCGCTTTCTTCTTTTACCGCTTTCGTTCAAAACGATACTGACGCTCTTTTACAAAAATTCTGGGAATTAGACGAGGTTCCGAAGGAACGCCTTATGAGTCCTGAGGAGACTCAGTGTGAGAATTTATTTCTCGCATCTGTGTCCCGCGAAGAGGGGGCCGATATTCGGTAGCTTTACCCTTTTGCCGTGATCCCGCGCAGCTTGGCAACTGTCAGTCGGTTGCGAATTGCGAAGCGTCGTCTTTCGGCCTTGGAAAGAAAATTCAAACAAACTCCTACGCTACGTGAGAGTTATAACCTAGTGCTGACTGAGTACATTGAGCAAGGATACCTAGCTGAGGTTCCTGAGAGCGAGATAACGGATGTCGGTTACTATATTCCGCACCACGCTGTCACGCGCCCTGACAAACCGCTGCCGCGAATCGTGCTAGACGCTAGCGCAAAGACCCATACCACTGGACTTTCGCTGAACGATGTACTTCACAAAGACCCTAACTTACAAGCAGACTTGTTCCTGCTACTTTTGAATTTCCAGCTCTTTCCTGTCGCTCTGACGGCTGATATCAAGCAGATGTATTTACAGATTGGTGTTTGTGAAGACCATCGGAAATACATCAGACTCTTGTACCGCTTCCATGAAAATGATGAAATACGCACCTTTCAATTCAACCGCCTTCCGTTCGGATTGAAATCGAGCCCGTATTTGGCTATGCGCACTCTGCGCCAATTGAGCGCAGACGCTTCACCGCCGCACAGTGGTCCCGTCTTGAAAATCCGTGGACTTAGGGTCGATAGTCTGAATTCCGGTCTGATTTTTTTATATGTGCTGGACAGTTATACGCCTAGTAATAGTTGTGGGGAAAACTTTTTTGAGAAATTGATACTTTACCAGAAAAAAAATAATCTAGTTTTTTTTGTATGGAGAAATTAACCTTTTATTTTTTTTCTTTTTTTGTTTCAACTTGTTTAGCCTATGACTTTATAATTACAATAGTATAAGTCATTGCCAACTCAGAAAAAATATAATCTACAGCCGTCACTTGCCGCCGCGCGAGATTTCGATCGCGAAACATAGCAAATTTTTTTCATACATATTACTAAGAATGTACCCTCATGCTTGACATTTCAGTTGTTTTTATGTTGCTACCTCAATTAAAAACCAAATGACAGTATTATTTCCTCCAAAAAAGTGCAAGGTAAACATATACCATTTTTTTATTATTTAAAGGTCATTTGTTTTTTGTCCAGCTGTAACAATAAGATTACGAAAATGTTTAATAACTTTTAGGTCAGCACCCAAAAAAGAACCAATTACTACTTATTTACCACTTTAAGTATCGACCTGAAGTTTTTGGGCAATGATGTTAGTGCACAAACAAAGGAGTCATCTACGATAGTAAGCTTCCGTTGTTCACTGTGCTCTGATCGGTCGTCATAACTGCTGTCGCAGACTGCTGACGACCAATTAGAGCCCAGTATCGGGGACAATAGCTCTTCGCTTATTTTGCTGGTACTGAATATGACATCGGATTGAAATTAATTTGGATGACCTATCTATTACTATGCTTCCGTTGACTAGGTACTTGCTTGCGCAAATTATGTTGTCTTCTCTGCTATTGTATTTATGCAGGTTCAATAGCATTGCTGTTATTGAACCTGCAACCTTGCTGCTCAGATTAGACACAAGGAATAGGTATGGCGAAATCAGACTTTCATTCATGAATCGATGATCGTCTTTTTATATCGAAACCAAGCCATTGTGGAGGTAAATCCGAAATGAGAGATTTTTTATACGATAAGTCGTACATTGCTGAACGAAATGAAACCCCTTAGATATAATGACAGTGAGTCACTGGCCTATTAATGAGATCTCTGGTTTTAGTGTTCATGTCATCGAAAAGAAACATTGATAAAATTTTAGCCTAAAATTTGGCGCTAAAGATTTATCTTCTGAATCTTTGACTATTCTCCTTGCAGTATTCTCCTTATCGAATAGAAGGTGCGTCAATACGTCTACAGCATCAGGATTCCTGCTTCTTAGATGGTCGACAATCTTAGCTAATGCTAGTTTGCCTTTTTTCAACTTTGATGTGAACAATATTGCAACTCTTTTGCCTTCACAAGAGGGTCAGAGCGTCTTTTTTTCTGTTTCTCACTCAATACTTTGAAGTCCATCCATATTTTGTGGTTTTGTAGATGTTCCTGCTTCCACAATGCAGATGGATGGAATTAGACTTTTTGTCGGGGTTAGATTTGGAAGTTCCAATGGCTCAGCTGAAGTTTCCGTCATCAGTTTCAAATCTACAGAGTCGTAAGTTGGCCACGTGATGCTTATCTCCAACCACGTGCGGTTCACTTCTCGGTTCAGAAATGTTTTCTGACATCTGTTTGCTTCGTTCCATTTTTTTATTGGGATATGGGGATACATTGGGATATCTCGACTGGTATTTCAAAAACTATAACTTTGTATAAATACTCGTTCAAGTTGTTATCACTATCGCGAAGTTTTTGATACAGGTCGAGATGTATGTGTAAAATCCAGCCATAGCACTTCTTTGACACACTAAATTCACTTCAAAATGAAAATATCTAATCCTTTTGCAGATTGATTGACATAACTTAAAAATAAAACCGTAATTAGTTGTCATGTAAACCAATCAGAGCCCAGAATCACATAAGTACTATCCGCGATACTGGGCTCTGATTGAATAAGAATTGGCGCAGCAGTGTGCGACAGCAGCTATGACGACCAATTAGAGCACAGTTAACAACGAAAACTTAGTATCGTAGATGACTCATTTGTTTGTGCACTAACATCATTGCCCAAAAACTTCAGCTCGATACTTAAAGTGGTAGATAAGTAGTAATTGGTACTTTTTGGGGTGCTGACCTAAAAGTTATTAAACATTTTCGTAATCTTATTGTTACAGCTGGACAAAAAACAAGTGACCTTTAAAGAATAAAAAAATGGTATATGTTTACCTTGCACTTTTTTGGAGGAAATAATACTGTCATTTGGTTTTTAATTGAGGTAGCAACATAAAAACAACTGAAATGTCAAGCATGAGGGTACATTCTTAGTAATATGTATGAAAAAAATTTGCTATGTTTCGCGATCGAAATCTCGCGCGGCGGCAAGTGACGGCTGTAGATTATATTTTTTCTGAGTTGGCAATGACTTATACTATTGTAATTATAAAGTCATAGGCTAAACAAGTTGAAACAAAAAAAGAAAAAAAAATAAAAGGTTAATTTCTCCATACAAAAAAAACTAGATTATTTTTTTTCTGGTAAAGTATCAATTTCTCAAAAAAGTTTTCCCCACAACTATTGCTAGGCGTATAACTGTCCAACACATATAAAAAAATCAGACCCGAATTCCGACTTTCGACCCTAAGTCCACGGATTTTCAAGACGGGACCACTGTGCGCCGCGGCCTAGCGATGTCGCCAAGGTCGTGGAGTCCAATTTCTGCATGGACGACTTAGTGTGCCTAACGAGCTAGTAGCCTTGCAGCTGTCTCAACAGCTGGTCGATCTTTTTAGGTCTGGGAACTTCGACTTAATTAAGTGGTCCAGCAACGCACCTGTCGTTCTCGAGGGTTTGCCCGCTTCTCATTGTTCGTCTCTGGATTTTTCTTCAGAGTCATCGAAGGTCCTCGGGCTGCACTGGGAACCGAAGGATGACAATTTCTTTCTGACCGCTTCGCTTCCAAGTGAGAAATGTACTAAAAGACCTATACTGTCGGTTGTCGCCCGTTTGTTTGACGTGCTTGGCCTTGTGGCTCCCGTAATTTTAGACGCAAAATTACTGATTAAAGAGCTTTGGCTCAATAAAGTCGGTTGGGACGATACGCCACCTGAAAGTGTAATTCTTCGCTTTACCGCTTTAGTCCAAGAATTGCCGCTTCTCTCGACTTAGAGAATCCCGCGCCATATAGGTGTTTTTAAAGATCATCAGGTTAACCTTGTAGCCTTTTGTGACGCCAGTTTTAACGGTTATGGGTGTGTGGTTTATCTGCACTCTGAAGCCCCAAATGGAGAAGTTACTGTAAGACTCTTATGTTCGAAGTCAAAGATATCTCCGACCAAAATAATCACTCTTGCGCGCCTTGAACTGTGCGCTGCACATTTGTTATAGAAACTTGTTAGAGTAGGTAGTACTCGACAATTACGCCACCCGCGTTTCGATAGCAGCAGTTTACGCTTTCTCAGACGCATCTATTGCACTCTCATGGATTCACTCATCCCCGCATCGATGGCCGATTTTTGTGAGTAATCGCGTTGCCAAGTGCCATCAAAATTTGCCTGCGGAGAGTTTCTACCATGTTGCTGGTAAAGAGAACCCCGGTGACGCCTTGTCCCGAGGTATGTTGCCATCTCAACTAATTTCACATAAACTTTGGTGGAACGGTCCAGAGTGGATTCGTAGCCCGATTGCTACTGGACTATAAAACCTTTTGTACCTACTCCCGCGCAAGAACTGCCCGAATTTAAATCAAGTACTCTTGTCACCTCCACCAATCCGGACTTGGCCCCCGTGGTGGAGTATGGCCTATACCTTCCTCAGGGAAGAGACCCGTGCCCCTCGGTGGGGACATAATGGGTTGATGATGATGAACTCTTGTCACGGTAGTTCACGAGCCTACTGTGTTGGGCGATTTATTCGCACGCTGCTCCTGGAGTAAATTGCTTAAAACCGTGTCTTATGTATACCGTTTCATGAAAAAATCTGTTCGTCATAGTCCTTCAGACAGCCAATTGTTGGCAGAAAAGGCTATCCTCCGCGAAGTGCAAGCCGCACATTTTACAGAGTGCGTATACTGAGTTTTGTCATTCACTTTCGATAGCGAGAGCGTATGCGATTTGCATAGGAGTGACAAAGCGCGCCATCTAGTTGTCTCTTTGTCACTCCTCTGCAAATCGCAAACGCTCTCACTATCGAGAGTGAATGAAAAAACTCAGTATAAGCACTCAGAGTGCGTATACTGAGTTTTGTCATTCACTTTCGATAGCGAGAGCGTTTGCGATTTGCATAGGAGTGACAAAGCGCGCCATCTAGTTGTCTCTTTGTCACTCCTATGCAAATCGCAAACGCTCTCACTATCGAGAGTGAATGAAAAAACTCAGTATACGCACTCAGAAGAGATTAAAAACCTAAAACGGAATGAAAACGTAACAAAAAAGTTGCGAAATTTATTTGTTTTCCTCGATAGTGAGGGAATATTACGGGTCGGCGGACGATTGTCGAAGTCGTCTCTACCTTTAACGCCCGCCATCCCGCCGTCTTGCCCAAAAAGGATCACGTAGTGAATCTTCTAATCGATCATGCTCACATTCGAAATTGTCATACTGGAGCTGGCTTGCTTTTATATCTATCCTCCGACAAAGATATTGGATCTTTGATGCTAGAACCGTTGTCAGTTCGCGTGTCCGTCTATGTATGTAATGACTGTTTTAGAGTTAATCCTACGCATCCTACGCCAATAATGGCAGATCTTCCTGAATTCCGCGTGCAGGAAGCAAAAGCTTTCGTGCACACCGGCGTAGACTATGCCGGTCCTCTCCGCTTTGTGCCGACTCGTCGACGTGGTCAGCATTCTGAGAAGGCATACATATGTTTGTTCGTATGCCTCGTTACGAAGGCAGTGCATATTGAGCTTGTCTCCTCACTGTCTAGTGATAGTGACGCATTTTTAAGGCTTTTAAGAGGCCTTCCACACGATCGGAAAGATTCTCCGACCAAGGTGACATTGGTCTGGTTGGTGTAAAAATTTCACGTGTGGAAGCCGGTTGTCCAACCAAATATTGGTCGGAATCCAACGGCCTTGATCGGAAGCGCATCCATCACGACACGCTGTGTTGGCGGTCGGAATGGATCGTGCGGAAGGCTGTCGTCCGACGCGAGCGCTTCAGTGTGCCGTTGGCCGTCGCTGCGAGCGGATGTATGTCTATGACAGTAAGTCCGAATTCGGTAGTTGACACGACTAACTATAAATTACTTCATATGCTCGATTAAAACAAAATATTTCGGGAAATATATCTCTTTCAGTTAATTATTAGTTACTACAATTGTTAAATAGATGAAACATAAAAAGAGTGCTCTGAATAATGACTTCATAATGCGGTATTTTCATAGGTACAAAATTCCGTTTTAAAAGTAATTTAATTGACATTTTGTCAACTACCCAATTATGTTTCGAATTATGGTTGGAATGGGTTCGCATTTTGAAAGCCGCGAACGGGAGGTGTTGACGGAAATCATATCAATTTACACATAAAATAACATTTACATACAGGCTTGCATTTACATACATCGCTTCTGGTCCCACACTAGGGTACCCTGTGTCGTGGAAACCAGAAACAGCGGCGTCATAAGCATGTAAACATCCAAGACCTGTGTTTCTTTTTTTTTGTACCGAACCGGGATTCGAACCTGGGACCTCTCACATGGTAAGCAGATGCGCTAACCGCTGCGCCACGTCGTTTCGTACAGTCGAGAGCACATCATGTTATACACCCATGCACTCTGCCCCGTTGCATTACCGGGCGACTTTGCAACTCAAATGTGAATGATGACGTGCTTTCGACTATACGTTGTCAAGTTGTCCGACCGTGTGGAACGAATTCCAACCCGACCAAGGCCACTTGGTCGGAGTCTTTCCGATCGTGTGGAAGGCCTTTAAGCGTTTCATTTGCCGTCGAGGTCCTGTCTCTGTCTTGTATTCCGATAATGGAACTAATTTTGTCGGGGCTAAGGCTCAATTAGACGAGTTATATGAGTTTTTACTTGGCTCAGATTACAAAACAATATACATTTTGGTTCGATGTGGGAATCTAACATTAAAAGTTTAAAGACTCACTTTTTTCGAGTGATAGGAGATCATCTTCTAACTTATGAGGAGATGTTCCGGGTTCTCACTCAAATAGAATGCATCATGAATTCACGGCCGCTATCGGTGATTTCATCAGATCCCGATCTCGAAGTTCTAACCTGCCTGCGATATCTGCAACTACAATATCTGCCTGCGCTTGATTTAAATAACGCAAAAGCTTGTTGGATAGTATGGTCCAATCATATTGGAAAAAGTGGCGCTTAGAATATTTACATACGCTACAAGTCAAGAAAAAGTGGTGCACTCCTGACAACCCCATTTCTATTGGTTCCAATAGATTGTGCTCATGGAAAAAGAAAGCTCGCCTCCTTTATCTTGGCCTTTGGGCATAATTACCGAGGTTTTCCCGGGCTCTGTCGGTGTCATTAGGGTGGCAGTCGTGAAAACCAAGGATGGTTTTTATAAACGTCCCGGGGTTAAGCTGTATCCTATTCCTACGCAGTAATCTTGTTGATCGTCTCGGATGAGCTGTATATTCGTCCGCGAATTGTATAGTGATTTACATAATCTTTAACTTAGTCTTAGGTATTACTCATTTACCGTGATAAACTTGAGTTATGATTTTTTTTAGGTTCCTAGCGCTACAAATAAAAAAGGCGAATTGTTTGAAGTTTACAACTCTGCAGACAATAAGGACAAACTAATTTCAATATACCTACCATCACCTTCTGCTTTCTTACAAGCTAAAACATACTCCTCAGTCAATTAAGCATACCTAGTGTCAATAAGACTGCAAAGTTTTTTTCGATGAGGTTGGGCAATTATTGGCGATCAAGTAACCGAAAAAAGAAATACTAATCGTGAAATTCCTATAAAACTTAGCTCGACGAATATTTCGTTAGATCCCATAGCTAACGATTTTATTATCGGAAATCAATCTCAAAGTACATCTTCAAATCGTAAGAGTCGTCGAAGACCGCTTAGCAACTTCGAAGAAATTAATTCAGCTTCAAAAAAACCACGTGTTTTGGATTTCGTGACAAGCAGAAAATCGGACTAATTAGAATTCGCTGCAAATTGGTTAAAGGGTAAATCCAAATCCAAAAGTAATAAAGTTACATTATCGCTTTTTGATGCATTAGCATTGTATATAGATTTGGAATAATATAAGCTGTATACAGAGAGTGAAGCTGAAGTTGATTTACAAGATTTGATCAGATTCATCAGATTCGATAGTACAAACAGTACAAACTGCAGAAATGGACCAAGTTATTTTTTGCATGGGAACATCGTTAAAATTAATTTGTAAATGGGGCTTCAGCGGATTCTCTGGGCACAATACATATAAAACAAAAGTTTGATAATTGGGAAAGTACCAAGGAGTATCTTTTTTTTAACAGCATTAGTACCAATATCAATAATATACTAATATAAAGCCCAAAATGTATGTAAAATGATTTATGATAAACCGTTCTATGGGCTCGCGACACTGTGCGGCAGTGCCGTATAGCACGCCACACCAACTATTCACTTTGGCTGAGCATACATGGGGGGGTTATTTGAAATAATTTGAATAGCCCTTGGTACGCCCCATCTATGAATTTCATTTGGACCATGTGAAATGCGACACTAACCGACATTATCAGCTAGCCAGATTAACCACGGATGCTAATTGCCGGTAAATAGGTATTGCAATTGACGGTACATAGGTATGTTATAAATTTTTTCCTTGTGTCACAGTGTCAATCCAAAGTTTGTGTATTAGTAGTCGATGTGTTTAGCGGTTCACAATAATGAGCCGTTTTCAGAAGAACTAAAAAAAAAAATATTACGGCTGTCAAAAGAATGCAATTTTGGACCTCAGCCCAATAGCCATTGTGTGATACATCATAAAATAGGTCTCAGCGAGCTGAACAATAGTTTTTAAAATTTTTTTCAATACAATATAACTCCGGAAGGACAAACATTTGGCTGTTGGCGTCATAGTAACTTTTGTTCAGCTCGCTGAGACCTATTTTATGATGAATCACACATGGCTATTTGGCTGAGGTCCAAAATTACATTACTTTGACAGCCGTAATATTTTTTTTAGCTCTTCTGAAAACGGCTCATTGTGAACAAATAAAAAAAATTTGAAGGCGTAATTTTTTCGTTTTTTATGAAGTATTGTTAGTAAATCTTTAAATTTTTGTGATGGATTTTATTCCGGAAGGTATGTTTTGTTCATTAGTAATAGTTTTGGTAGGTACATACAATGTTTCAAAACAATAATGACAGGAGGATGATTAAAAAGCAACTTTTGAAAATTCGTTAAGTGCTAAAGTGGTTTTTTTTGGACAGTCCTGCTTCCTTAACAATTTTTAGATTAAACGTTGAATTTTCTATTACAACTGCAATTTGATACGTCCGAACGTCGCTTGAACAAAATATTCACTTTAAGGATGTAGGTACAATAAAAAACGAGTAAAAAAAAATCTTATTTTTCGGATCAACTTTCGAGGAAGTGTCTAAGGGGCCGTCCAGTAATCACGTGAGGCTTGAAAGGGGGGGAGGGGTTTGACAAAAATCACGAAATGTCACAAGGGGGGAGGGGTATGTAGTAAGATATCACGTGTATTTATTTTTTCATTATTTTTTCAAACGCGCGATTTTAAAATCGAAAAGCATCGTGTAGTGTGACCTTGTGTATTATAGTAAAACGACACAAAAATATATCATGACATATACGATACCAAATTAATACATAAATTCAACACGCGCACGCGCGCGTAGTAGTAATTGTAGTTCTAAAAAAATTAAGATTTTTTGTAGATACGAAAAATACACGTGATGTTGGGTGGGGGGTGGGGGTAGTCTTAATCCTCACCATGTATCACCAAGGGGGAGAGGGGGTTAAAAAATGCTTAAAAAAAGATCACGTGATTAATGGACGGCCCCTAAGCAGAAGGACTTTAGTCCTTCTTTTAGTTCTCAATTTACATTCATTTTCTGACATTGATTTCATTTGATTCATACATAACATCACATTAAAAACGGGAACTATATTTTGTGTTATCAAAGTTTACATTTGTCATCAATAATCAATAGATCTATCTCCACGAAATATTTTCATTGTCAGAAAAATAAAAAGTGTCGCCAGGTACAAATAATCAAATTAATGTCAATATGTATGTAGAAAAAGAGATGGATTATCTATATAATCGTAGTTCATCCATTGAATAAAAAATTTGTTCTCAAAATAATAAGTTTATTCCAAAAATAAGAGCTCCGTAGGTACTCAGAATAGTAGATCTGTCATCAAATAAATCGATTAACGTCCGCAGAGTGAGATTTGTTTTTATTTGTTATTTTGTCATCAGTACAGTAGTTACGAATTATTTCGATCAATTCTCCAAATAATACTATTCGTTACCAATTTAATAGTTCAGTTCATTAATTTTATGAAAAAATGTTCAAAGGGGGGCGGAGCCAAATTGGCACAATTTAGATATACATAATGATTGGTAGGTATAAAGCTGAAGACAGGGCGCTATGGCGCTCATTAGGGGAGGGCTACGAGTATGTCCAGCAGTGGACTAATATAGCGAGGGTGCAGTGATGAAACCCGATAAGTGTGTTTTTATATTTCGTGTTAGTGTGAATACCGTGATTATCCTTGCGCTTTAAATACCAATAAATACACATTATGTGGTTCTCTCACAAAACAAATGTTATAAAGTATAGCCATAAATACCTTTGAAGTGTTTTTAATTTCTTTGTTATGCACGTACTGGGCAATAGTGGGCTATAAAAACGAAATTTCGATTATTTGCATTTATCGGGTTTTAACACTGCACCCTCGATAGCCTGGTGATGATGATGATAATAATTATTAAATGTAAGGTATAAAGTAATAATAATTATTGTGATTTTAAATAATTCTGTGTTTCATTATTCTAATACATTCATACTACTTACTTATATCTAAATAATAATTCAATATTAATAAATATTTACAGGGTGTACATAAAACTACGGCAGATGTAGAAACAACAATAGGTACAAACAGTACACAAGTACCTAATGATGCCTAATGTAAGATAGTAGTTAAATACATAGGTACAAAAACATTATTTTTCTGGATCTTTATGATTTTTTTAAGTTACATTTTTTATTTTCTTAATGACCGTTTTTCCTTAATTTGATTTTACAGTTATCAGGACAAAGCTATTAAAATAAGGACAAACCTATTTATTTGATATACTTGATAATATATCCCGATGATTATATGTGATTTATTATGAAATTGTTTTTATATTGTTTGGCGACTACACTTTGATGACAGATCTATTATTTTGCGTACAAACATTCAAAACTTCATAAATTAATGATCGCTTAAATCATACCCATTAAAAATAGAGTTTATGTATATTATAAGTATTCGTACCTGTTCGTCTGGGAATCGAACTTGAGAAATGTAATGTATGACGTGAGCATTGTGTCTAACCCATTCACCATAGAGTCCAATTACGTTTTCAATACATACTTTTCATACATTTTTGACAATATTTAGGTTTTGTCCGACTTTTGTTCTATTTTCGCCGGTGTGCGTCCGTAGAAACGGTATACTTATCTATGCGTGGAAAGGACAAAACTTGGTTCGTGGGTAAAGTTGGGCTGGGGCGGTTGTGTTGAGACGAGAATGGATGACGTATGCAATAAAGTAGGTACTTATTAAGTATTTTCACCACCTTTTGAGGTGTTTTTGAAGCGAAAACTTTTTATAAATTCATGGTTCTGTCGGAATAGGAAATGCTAAAAGGCGCGAAAAATGGTCGAGTGGATAAGAGCCAGGGCTGCCAGAGGAAAAAATGTCGGAATCGTAGACCAGCTTCAAAAAAATCGTATGCAATAAAAAAGCGTACATTATTATTTACTGTTTTTGTACTATTTGTCGTAAGTATTTTAAGTTATTATCTGTCGGCTTAAAGTCGGTGGTTCTGATAAGTTGTTCTGCCACTATAAACTATAAGGTTCCAATGACTGTTTTAGGATCCGGTGCCAAGGACAGAGAAACCGATAATTTATGTACAAGGTACACCACTGGCACAGTGGAAATTACTACAGAAATTATGTACAGAAGGAGTTAACATCTAAGTTTAAAAAAAAAAGATTTCCGTGTTAAATAAATATTGCAAAATCCGCAAAAAATCCTATCAAATTGGCAGCCCTGATGAGAGCCTCTACACCTGTGCTCTACACTCACGTTCTTTACAACCTGTATGATTGAGGAGCAGGCTAAACTGAACGCATCCATTATATTATAAAATTTGTTGATAAATTTTGACAGCTGTTGTGACGTCATTTTCTTACGCGATAGGAAGAAAAACGATACCTAATCTTAATCAGTCGCAGAATTTAGGATTTTTTTGGTGAAATTTGTCGTCGTTCCAAGTCCAAATCACGATCAACAGCATAAACTTGCAAGGAGTAACCGCTTCAGTCGAGCGTTTTCATAGTCGTGCTATTAACCAGTCGTGTTATTAAATTAACCAAGGAAAATGTCAATTAACCAAGGCCCGAGTCAGAACACGTCGTCAGCGCCGGGGTCCGAGGACCTCCCGCCCCCGTACTCAACTGTGGTAGGCAATCCCCAGTACGGGTTCGTGGTGCCGCCGGGCGAGCCGTACCCTGGGCCAGCGAACACCCAGCCGCCCAAGGCGTTCACGGCGCCCGGCGTGTACCCGCACCCGCCCGCCAGCGTCACGGTGCAGCTGCAGCCGCAAGCGGGCGCACCGCCCGGCCTCGCCATGCCCGTGGGCCTCGTCATGGCGCCCGCCGTCGGCACCGAGCCCACTACCGTCACTTGCTTCAACTGCAACAAGGTTGTCACCACAAAAGTGACATACACCACGGCATGGCACACGCACTTAGTTGCTGGATCAGTCTGTGTTATTACAATGTGAGTTCATATTTCAACTCTACTCTAGTACGTATCCTACATATGTCACAAAGTGTTTCCAATGCTGATTGATTATGACACAAGCCACTTGGGTCTCTACACAATGTTTTCCCATTGCGCCAAACTTTGTTATTGTTGCTGTTGCCCTTCACTCATGTCTGACCATAGTTATAAAGGGTTGCTTGTTGTCTGGTACAGTCGACAGCACATCAACCTTCCCATTTTAGTAGCAAAGTCGCCCGTAACGAAACGGAGTAGAGTGCATGGGTGTATAGGATGATGTGCTGTAGACTGTATATACTGCAGAATACTATATTTTTTAGTTGTAAATTTAACAGTCCTTGCTGAATTTACGATGGGCCCAAGCTTATCATGTTACTCTGTTTTCAGGGTTTGCTCGCTGTGCTGTCTGGGTCTGGTGCCATACTGCTTCGACACCTTCAAAGATGCAGAGCACTACTGCCCCAACTGCAACACATTTATTGGTAAATGCAACAAGTGTTAACTAACGCCGGGTTCAACCACAGAATTGCTAAGTTGTCACTGTAACAATTTTTTGTTTATTTCTGGTCTTCCTGTAATTGTACTGGCCTAAGATCATCAGAGTCATTGGCTTTGTGGTGTACTAGCCTCGCTCTCATCTCCTGCCCTAATTTAATCAGATTCAGATTTAGAAAGAGAAGCTTTTGTGCTACAAATATTCCTCCAAACATTTAAGTAGTTCAATTTTGAAAGATTTTAATTTTATATTAGGAATCTGAAATATTGTAGATACTATTTCAATAAGAGCAGTTGGAGATTTCTATTTTTATGAAAATCATGATGTGTTATGTAAACACTTCCAAAAGTTGTCTGTGCAATAATATTAACATGACATCAGTGGCAAAATCTAATATGTTATATAAAATTTTCGTGTCACAATGTTAGTACTCCTCCGAAACGGCTTGGCCGATTTTGATGAAATTTTATATGTAAATTCGGTAGGTTTGAGAATAGGTTGGTATCTATTTTTCATACCCATATCTGGCAAAACATTGTTTATATAAGTTGGTTTAAAAATAAAACTCGCTAAGTGACATTTTTTCTAGCATGTTTACAAATTACAAATGCTTACAAATGGTAGCAATATGTCATGTTGAGAAAAAAAGTCACTTGGTTAGTTTTACCTCTGAACCAACTATATATTATAATATGAATTAGACTATTATGTTATGACTACTTAAGAAAGTGTATAACTACTACAAAAATAGGATCAAAATTTTCAAAATTTGTCTAAAAAATTTGTGTGGCAGAAGACACTTTATTGTACCAATTTTTCCAGCACAAAATGTATCAATGTACTCCAATTTCTATTAACACATTCCGAAGTGTAAATTATGTTTTACAATTTAAAAATATTAATTTTTATTGTTACCTATACATTTATTGAATTAATAATTATGTTGCAAGTTAAATGTTTCTTGTAGAGGCCATATTCCATTGGAGATACCTAATCCAGCTTAATACTGTCAAGTCTAACTCATTCTGAGTCGTAGGCAGTACAGGTTTCATAATATACCAATATTTCATACTATCTCAGCCTCCATAACATTATAGTCCATTATCAAAGTCGATAGGACAATACATTATACACTGTGCTATCATCAACATGCATATTTGCACTACCTAGAGTAAGACAAAGAGACCCAGTATCAAATAACGGCCTCTTTGATCTAGCGGTATCACATTTCATTACCGGGGGTGTGGGTTTGATTCCCACTGGGGGTCGCTGTACAAATTGTACAAATGGCCTCAGCTGAGTATATCATGTTTGTGACGTCCTTGCCTGGTTACCATAGCACAGGATATCCTAGTTTGGGACCAGAACCATTCCCACCTAACATAATCAGAATATAATAAGAACTAAACTTAATAAAAACTACCGTGGTAGATTATCATGGCTGTAGTCTCAAAAGGACTAGTATCTAAGCCCGTTAAACATTTTAAGAAAAAACCGATTTGTCATTCATTTCCACATTCATTCATTCATTCATTCTGACTGTTCATTCCAAGGATCCATGGTTCATTCATGTGATGTGATGTGATTCATTCATGTCATCATTCATTCAGCTCACAGAGAGATGGGATTGGCTGTTTGGGCGGGAAACAGCAAAGATACGAAAACTTTTTCCAAAATTTTAAAATTATTAGTTATTTGTTTTAAACTAAGTGCAAACTATTAAAGAATTCTCGTTATTGATATTAATTTTTTTTTAAATAGTAAACATTTTTATTAACATTTCGACAGGATACAACGCTCAGTTCGACACAATGTACTTTAAATTCATTTATCTCCTTGCAATACCATTTTGAAACCTGTCAAAAAAAAAACAAAAAAAAAAGGTTAACATTCTAATTTTGAAAAGTTCATTTCTGGTTTTGTATTAAACCGGTTTTATTTTTTATTTAAAAAGAACTGTAAATTTTGAATTAGGAATTTTAATTAAAAAAAATTGTGTCTACATTCATACCTTCCAGAACTACATTTAAGCTGAATATGAACTAACCTCCAGAACATCACTTTTTTTCGCTGTCTGCTTCACGTTCACGTAAAATACCCCTATTCTTATTCAATATTTATCTTCTAACTAAGATTCTATTGTCACCTTTTGTTTCCTGACTGTGCCATTGACTACAGATGGTGCAGCAAATTCAATGTGAAATATTATTTGATTTTTAAGTAAATATTCTAGACTGAGTAATGTAAGCATTAACAATGTCACAGTTTAATTTTTGTGCCGGTTACCTATGTAAATGAAATGTGTGCGATTTTTTTCATTGCTACAGCAAAGTGATGTTAATATTATCATCTGGGTCCTTCATGGTTTATAACCATAACACCAAGTAGAACATGCAATATAAATATTAGGTATAACAGTAATCTTAAAGATACACATAATAACAATGTTAGTTAAGGACGAAGTTTATAACTAAACTCTTGCAAAAAAAACGGGCACTTTAGATTTTTTTCTCTACTTCAATGAAGAAGAACAACAAATAGGTTTTGTTAATTTGACGATGTATTGGCATGTTGTTTGAAGCATCCTGGCATGATTCTTTACGTTCCAAATTTAAAATTTGAAATTATTGAAAGAAAAATAATGATTATTGTGGATTATTTTAAAATTGCTTTACTAATGGCGCGAATTGCTGAAACGATTTTTAACTGATTACGATATTTTAAAACTTTTTGGATATTTTCTGCAAATTAAACAATTTAATCTTTCTTTTTACATTAAATACCACTTTTTGATATGAGTGATAAAGCGATAAGGGCCGGTAAAATTATAGCCCTACTTGAAGAAGGTTGTTCGCAAACTTACGTGTCTCAGCGGCTAAATGTGAGTCGTTCAACTGTCCAGAGGACTTGGCAACGGTATCAAGAGACTGGTTCGGTCAAAAGAAGACCCGGTTCGGGAAGAAAACGATGCACAGAACCAAGAGATGACCGCTTTTTGGTGAGTCAGGCGTTGCGTAATCGTAAGGCGTCAAGTGTGGACCTGAAGAAGAGCCTTGAAGAAGTAAGAGGAGTAGAAGTTAGCTTGTGGACGGTCAGGAGGAGGCTTTTGACTGCCAATATCAAGAGTTACCGCCCAGCTCGGGGCCCTAAATTACTCCGTGAGCACCGTGTTGCTCGACTTCAGTTTGCTCGGAACTGTGCTTCATGGTCTCTGGAGGACTGGCATAAAGTATTGTTTTCTGATGAAGCTAGAATCTCTGTGTGGAGAGGACGGACGCCGGCGAGTGCTGCGAAGACCACGGGAACGCTATGCGGAAGTGTGTTTCGAAGAAATCACTCCTTATGGCGGGGGCTCCGTTATGTTTTGGGCAGCAATTAATTCGACGGAGCGTACGGAGTTACTTTTCATAGAAAATGGAACATTAAATGCACACCGGTACATAATGGAAGTCCTAATTCCATATGCACAACCCACATTGACTGCACTTGGGGAAGATTCCATTTTTATGGACGATAATGCTCGCCCGCACCGTTCTGGCGACGTGGAAGCGTACATGCAAGAAGTTGGGATCCGTCGTTTAGATTGGCCAGCTCGAAGTCCTGACCTCAATCCAATTGAGCATGTGTGGGATGTTCTAAAGAGACGGGTAAGATCAGTGCAACCCGCTCCACAAAACATCAGGGAGAAAAAAGAGTCATTGCAGAAGAGTGGGAACGTATTCCTCAAAACGTTATTAAAAACATCGTGGAAAGCATGCCCAGAAGGATTCAAGCTGTGATTTTGGCAAGAGGAGGTCACACTCGTTATTAGGTTTTTGCATTTGTAACTTATTTAATTAAAAAAAGTAAAAAAAAACTTGTCTTTATTGCCGACCACTTGTTGTTGTTTGGGCGTGTACATCGATTTTAAAGAATCCATCGTTTTTTTTCTTTTAATTGCTCGAATTCACTTCACGCGCATTAATTTACACGATTATAAGTATACAGACTACGTCAAAGAAATAAATTTCATTTAATTAACTAAAATCGACCTTAGGACGTAAATTTCCTTAGGTGCCCGTTTTTTTTGCAAAAGAGTGTATAATTACATAGTTATGTTGATGGCAATGTGTGTTATGGTTATAAAAAAAGTGAGCACACACAAGAACACATTCACGTAAACAATTAAGGGAAAATATTGTAATAATTATTTTTAATTAAAGAGAAAGTTTTAACTGTAACACCAAACATCTGTTGTACTATGTGTTCAAGTGTCAAAATGTATTAAATGGCAATTTAAGCAAAATCTCCCTGTCAGACAGACAACAAAATATCAATTATTTATCTTTTCCATTTTAAAGAACATTGTGAGTGTTCCTGGTGGACATTAAAGGCCGGTTTCTGAATTTAAAATTTCTCTGAGTAAATACTTAAGTTACATTCTGTCACGCTCTATTCTGAGAAATTTGAGTTAGTTTTGTTAACTTAGCAAAATTCTTAATTCAGAAACTGGCCCTAACAGTACTGCTTACTACTTAAATAAGTACTGCTACTTCTTGCATCCTGTTATAATTTATTTATTCATAAATTTATTGTAATTGACCTTACGTACCTATTTATTATACATGTCACATTTACTTCGCCTATAAGTTTGTACTCTTGTCTATTGTGATGTTTAAGATGTAAATAAAATGCTTTGATGAAACAATGGTTTCTCATTATACTGTTGAAAATAATCATGGACAGATATTTACTTATCTAGACTGATAAGCTGATAAATGGCAGTGTTGAAAATAAAAGAGATAACAAAGCATATTAACACTATTTTACAGAGGACAGACATTTTTTCTTTACATAATTTTCTTTCATATTAATGATGAGTGCAACTGTAGTGAATCAAACACCGAGAGAATTTGAGCGGACAGAGTTACAAGTGGACCCAGAGACAGTTGCCTACAACCGTGTGTATCCACCCCCTTACACAAGCCATATCCCAACTATAAGTGGTTCAACTGAGCCACAAGTTATACATCAGACTATAATAATACAGGGACAATTGAAGAGTCACCCGGTCAGCTACACCTGTCCATCATGCCGTGAGCGAGTTGTTACTAGAGTAGAGTATATAAATTCGAGAAAAACTCATATGATGGCTGGCTTCATCTGTGGTTTGACATTGTAAGTATTTATCAACTCACTAGAAACTTCTTACTCTTGATGTAAGAAAGATTTAATCTGGTTTTTTGCAAATAGCAACCCCTAACATCTTTCTGATCCTGCAGGTTGTGTATTGTAAATGTTTTACCTATCGAGGCTCTTTGTTTAAGTCAACCTTTGTAAATGTATACTTTACATAGTTATTTTCTTTTTAGCTGGTGCATGCTGTGCTGTTTATCTGCTCTTCCATATTTCACAACAACATTCAAACAAGCTGTGCACTACTGCCCAAACTGCAAATCATATTTAGGATGCTACTCCAAAATATTGTGATATAAGTTGTTCTAATAAAGTGTAATTAATAAATGACAAGGCATTTTTATGAAAGGATTTTTATTTAAAATAACTAGTGTCATGATTTTGATAAATTTGTGGCAAAGGTTCTATTTAATTTAACAATAAAACATTATTTTAGAACGACCGGTAATTTCTAAGAAGTATCTATATCATTTTTAACAGTTCATTATTTTAAAAGTGGCCATTTTGAATAGAATTACATTTTAACGGATTTGTCAGAAAATGGCGCCTAGTTCCATGCGCTCGCATTTAGTCTATAAAAGGGAGGGCTCGACGATAAACCCTCAGTCTTGTTCTAGCGCTGTGATCAGGCGGAAGCTCAGCCCGATTTAAGAGTCTTGTTCTAGCGCTGTGATCGGGCGGAAGCTCTGCCCGATTTAAGAGTCTTGTTCTAGCGCTGTGATCAGGCGGAAGCTCTGCCCGATTTAAGAGTCTTGTTCTGGCGATGCCGATCCTGGCAATGCCGAGGGTGGCGATCCCCAGCCGGGGATCGAACCCGGGAACTAAAATACATGATTTTTTTAAAATATGTATTTGAATATTCTATATTGCTCACAAGAAATATAAATAGAAATATAAAGTGGCTTACAATCATGGCCATATTTTATGCCCACCACTGAATGGTCCAGACCAACTCCACAATAGATAAATTGAGAACATTTTATTGCACAATCACAAGAAAGAATAGACAAAGTATGTTAGGTTACTGCTAACACATCATGTTTGTGTGACAGGCAATGTATTACCTGTATACATAGCCAGCATCTCCTAGAAAATTACCTCGGATAAAACAAAGCTTACCAATTATAGAAAAAAAGCCTAAGCCAAATCATCTGCTCTAAGGATCTTCTATTGTATAGGCGTCTATCACAATTTTCCACTTGCCATCAATGGCCACTATAGTAAAGGTCTGATTAAACTTCTTTGTCTCTTCGTTCTGGTACGTCACGTCGCCGCAAACTTTTATTTCGTAGGTAAACTTGTACATGGTGAAGTTCTCATCGCCGCGTACACTGTTCAAAGACTTCAATACGTGTTTACTAGGCGGCAGATTCATACGGAACTTTTGAATCATATGGTTGCCACCACTTATCGGGCGTGTTATCCCGTTGCTAGTCCACGTCAAAAATCCAACGCCCTCCTCCTTATAAAAGTTTGAAGTTAAGTGACGGGCGTTGTCGACCTGTTTGTAGAAATCTCTGATAAATTCCTCAGCCATTTCGTCGGAATTATCGTCGTTTATAACAGTAACGTCAGTCATATTTGGTTTGATTCAGGAACCGTAACACAGAGCACAAATACTAAGTAAACTTTGATTAAAATTAAATTTAATTCTTAGGGCACATCCCCAGGATTCTGCCAAGTGCCAACCAACGTCACCAGCAACAAAGGTAGTATGAGGACGTGAGCAGTGTTGCCAACTTTATTTTTCCAAAACCACTAAACTCAACTCGCTAAACCACCAGGAAAACCACTAAATTTTTTTTTGCGGTAACAAATACACCAGAAAACCCACTAGATCAAATAAATATTTCAAAAAGTACTTATTTGAAGTACAACAATATACTTATACACTTTACAAAGTCAAATAAACTAACCCCCGGTTTCTCGAACGCTCTTAATCTATCGTTAACAGCTGTCAGCTGTCAAAAGTACAAACAAAAAAATATTTTCACACAAAAATTGAAAAAAAAAATGAATTTTGAGGGTTCCCCATACTAAGAACCGTAACTCAATTTTTTTTTCATCAAACCAATACGTGTGGGTGGGGTAATTTTTATTTTTTATTTTTTTATTAACTGCATAGTTAGCGTAAGAGACACTTCCAAAGTGGTAAAATGTGCCCCCCACCCCTGTAACTTTTAAAATAAGCGAATGATAAAACTAAAAAAAAACACCGAAACTTGGTTCGAACGAGATCTAATTTAGCTTACATTCAATCAACTCAAATATAAAAATAAAAAAACATTTGAGGAACCTGTTATGTATGGGGAGCGGCTAAGTAACACGACAAGTGGCGGATGACAACTGATTTATTGAAGTACCTTCAGACATATACAATCAATTAGGTAGGTAGATACATCACACTCTCCCATCTCTATTTGAGACAAGTGGTATCTCTAACTAAATCTAACATGCAACTAAATCTAAAATTAATCAAGAATATTTAAGGAAAGGCTAATCATCGAAACCATATCGACACGGAGGGCGCCTCGTTCGTAAGGGTCTGGAGTTCGATGGGTGCGGCCCACTAGGTTTGTCCGGTGTCGGGTGGTGTGCAGGCTCGGCCTGGTGAACTGCGTGGTCCCGCTGTGGCCCGTCAACGTCGAACCACTCCTCGTGTGGCGAGGAGGACGGGCCCGGCGCAGGGGCGGGCACGCTCGCCGCCGGCTCGCCGCTGGAGGTCTCGAGGCCGCAGCCGCTCCAACTGTCCGGCTCCTCCTCCTCCTCTCTTCCATCTCTTTTGTATATCTGTTCTATGTGTCTTCTGTGCCTCTCCGTGCCGTATTCTATTTCATATATGTTACTACCTATTTTATTTATAACTCGTCCCGTTTCCCATTGTTCCCCGTTTTTATACCATTTTTTAAACATCACTTTATCACCGACTGAAATGTCTCTGTGCTTGCCTCCGTAATTTTCTATTTGCTTGTTCTGGTTTTGATGCACTATGTTTCTCGCGTCTGGTATAATTAAATCCATGCAACTCCTTAACTTTCTTCCCAGTAACATTTCACTCGGTGATTTTCTTGTTGTGCTATGCTCGCTGTTCCTGTAAGACAACAAGAACCTGCTTAATGCTACGTCAACGGCGACTCCGTCGGTCAATGCTTTTTTTAAACAACGTTTAATTTGTCCTACAGCGTTCTCAGCGGCACCATTACTACGCGGATGACGAGGCGGTGTCAGTTTGTGTACAATACCATTTTTAATCATAAATTTTGAAAATTGTTCGCTGGTGAACGGTGGGCCATTATCAGAGACTATCTCATGAGGCAGACCAAACCTAGCAAACACCTCCCTCATTAGGCGCAGTGTACAGTCGGCAGAAGTAGAGCTGACTCGTCCTACCTCGATCCATTTCGTATACGAATCAATTAAAACTAAATAATATTGGTTTCGAAATGGCCCTAAAAAATCACAATGTAGTCTAAACCACGGTTTTGTTGGCCAAGGCCAAGGAACTAACTCGCTTTTTCCAGGGTTGGCTCGCTCCTTTAAACAAACCTCACAGCCATTGCACATTAACTCAATGTCGCGATCTATATTTGGCCATATGTTTTCACCATGCCTAGATGACTAGCATGTAGCTGCTTCAACATGTCTTTTCGCAGGCATTCAGGAATTATTACTCTAAAACCAAACATCAAACATCCATAATCCGATGAAATAAAATGTTTTCTTGTGTAAAATTCTTTACATTTATCTGGCACTTCGTTTATTTGTGAAGGCCATCCATGAACAACATACCCGTAGATTATATTTAAGACCTGATCTCTTTTTGTGGCTGCCGCTATTTGTTTGAATGAGATAGGAGTGTTAGACTCAATAAAATAAGCAAACGCGCTCGGTTTATCCAAAACAGGCTCCGCGCCGGCCGCGGCTTCGGCGACCGCCTCGCCGTAACAAACCGGTTTCTTATTTTCAATGGAATTCGCACTCGAAAGGCGCGACAAACAATCAGCCAAACAGTTATCACCTGACTTCACGCATTTAATTTGATAATTATAGGTACTGAGGATTATCGCCCATCTCTGTAACCGGCCTGCAACCATTTGGGGTATGCTCCTAGTTGGTCCAAAAATAGAACACAAAGGCTTGCAGTCGCTAATAAGTGTGAAACGCCTCCCATAGAGATATTCATGAAATCGTTTCACTCCAAAGATGACCGCCAATCCTTCCCTACAGATCTGACTGTAGTTACGCTCACTGGGTGTGAGCGTGCGACTCGCGTGCAGGATGGCTCGCGTGCGGCCGTCCGGCATCACGTGCCCAATCCAGGCGCCCACTCCCACGGGTGATGCGTCGCTGGCCATCACCACCGGAAGGGTTGGGTCGAAATGCACTAATACCTCTGCATACTGGCTATTTTTCCTTAATAACTCATACAATGGGCTAACAACTGTGCTAAAATTCGCGATAAACTTTGAGTAATAATTTATTAGTCCTAAAAATGCTCTAAGCTCTGATACACTTGTAGGCCTTCCTGCCCTAAGGACCGCATCAATTTTTTTTGTCTCAGTGTGTAACCCTTCGGCATCAATAACATGACCTAAATATGATATTTTCTTTTGGAAAAAGCTACATTTGTTTTTCGCAATCCTCAATCCGCAATCGTTAAGTATCTGAAAAACACTGTGCAAATTCTTTGTATGCTCTTCTTTATTTACACCAGTAATAACGATATCGTCAACAAAAATACCTACATGATGCATTTTAAATAAATTGTCCATGATTCGTTGAAATTTGTTTGGTGCCGTCTTAATGCCAAAGGGTAGTCTATTATAACAAAAGTTCCCTTTATGTGTAACTATCACACAAAGTTTTTTGGACTCCTCATCCAGCACGAGCTGTCGGAACGCATTCTTACAATCTAGTTTGCTAAATGTCTCCCCTCCTCGAAGGGTAGCAAATAAATCCTCGATCCGCGGAAGAGGATATTTATCATCACATAAAACCGGATTTAAAGTAACTTTAAAGTCGCCACATATGCGGATGTCCCCCGAACTTTTTACAACTGGCACTATGGGCGTGCCCCACTCTCCTACGTCTTCGACCGGGCTCAGGATGCCCTCGTGCTGCAGCCGCTCTAGCTCGCGGTCAACGGCGCCGCGCAGTGCAAACGGCACGACGCGCGCGCGCCGCCACACCGGCACCGCGCCCGCCATCACACGCAAACTGTTGGTGCCCCGATTAAACGTACCTATTCGTGAATCAAACACGTCCTTAAATTTATGCTCTATTTCTGAAAGAACCCTGTCACACTCACTGTCAGAAATATGAGCTACTAGTGGTAGCATTATTCCTAACTCGCGCATCCATTTTCTTCCCAATATTGGCGGACAATTGCCGTTATCAATTACGTACAGCTCTGATTGGAATGTAGTTTTGCCATGCGCGACATTAACGGGCATTATGCCAACAGGTTCGATTCTCTGACCGCTGTAAACAGTCAATAATTTATTCGTATTATGGATTGGTAAATCATGAAAAGACGCTAGGTAGGTTCTTTAAGAAATAGCGCTCACCGATGACCCACTGTCAATTTGCATTTGTAAAATAATTCCTTCTACATTTAACTTACAAAACCATGGACCGTCGGAGTCGCTCGCTTCTTCTAAGCGATACAGGGCTGGGGACATTCCGTCATCCGATTCACTTTCATCGACATGATAAACTTTATGCACTTTATTGCTTCTACACATGTGGCTTATATGACCGACTTTATTGCACTTGTAACACTTGGCGTTCGCAAACGAACACACATCGGCTGAATGCTGCCGCGACCCACACCGATAGCACTGTGAGGCGCCTGGGGCAGGAGCGCACGCTGCCGCGCCGCCGCCACCACCCCGGCTGCCGCGAGGTCTGCGCGCGCGACCCTCGCTGCTGCGCACTGCCAGCACGGCGCCGCTGCTGCCGCAGGATGCCTCCCCGGCGCTGCTGCTGCCTTGTCTTCCACCCAGTCGTGACTCGCGCTCCGCTGCTTCCATGGCCGTGGCCAGTTCTAGGCTACGCTGGTACGTCACTTGGCGTTCTGATAAGATCCTCTGTCGTAATCGCTCGCTGCTAATACCGTATATAAACTGATCTCTTAAGTTTTCCTCTAGAGCGCTTTTAAATCCACAAAACTTGGCTAACTTCTTCAGACGCAATAGGTATTCGTTCACCGACTCCGAGGGTAGTTGCATGCAAGCTCTGAACTTCATTCGTTCCGCTACTTCGGATGATTTTGGATTCAAATGATCATCTACAAGTTTCACCAAGGCCTCGAATGACTTGCCTTCCGGGTCGTCAGGACTGCACAGATCCGTGAGCAAGTTGTAGGTATCGTTTCCGATCAATGTGATCAAATACGCAGTTTGAACATCGGGTTTGACGTCATTAACTTTGAAGAACGCTTTTACACGTTTCACGTAACTTGCCCAGCAATCATCGGAGTTTAGTTTAAACTCGCCTATATTACCCACGACACTATTTGCACTGGGAGACATTGTAATTACGGAATTTAAAAGCCCAACTCGTCGCCAATATGTTATGTATGGGGAGCGGCTAAGTAACACGACAAGTGGCGGATGACAACTGATTTATTGAAGTACCTTCAGACATATACAATCAATTAGGTAGGTAGATACATCACAGAACCCTTCATGGGCGAGTTTTTTTTTCCATTCCAACCTAAAAGGTGGATGTTGTGCCATTGGTCATCGACTTCGGCCTCAAAATCAAGACCTTTTTTGAAGAACAAAAGTAACTCCACTAAATTACTCCTTGTTATGCCATAGTGCCTCTCCTACATGTTTTTTTTTTTAATTTGTCTCATAATATTATATATGTTAGATTTTCAGGCATTTTATTTTTAATTCATTCGTCAGTTTAATAATAAACTGCATGCACCGATGCCGGCTGCATTAAGTTTTGTTCTTGAGTAGAGAGACCGTTTTCTTTCATTTGCGTATTTTTATCTCAAACCACCCAAAAAATATGAAACAGTGTAACTTTAAATATTGGACTCTAAACCACCAGAAATTCCACTAACCACCAGACACATCTTTTGCCCACTAGGCGAAAGTCGAAACCACCAGATCTAGGGGAAATTCCACTAAGTTGGCAACGCTGGACGTGAGTCGCGCGCGACAACGTCAAAAGTCGCGAGAATTTGACAGTTAATGTACTGGAAAGTCGCGACTTTTGACGTTGTCGCGCGCGACTCACGTCCTCATACTACCTTCACAGCACAGAGAATATAATCACTGCGTTCCAGTGTTGCCAGTGGCAGATAGTCAAATATAACACGAGGCAGATCAAAAAGTAACATTTTCTCGAGAAAAGTAACATAACCTTTTTTTATTATTTTATTTTATTTATTTATTTTAGTGATGTAGTTCTTACCGGTTTTTTAAATTTGACATTGCTACACGAGAGCAGGAAAACATCATACAATTTTATATATGTCAGAGTGAATAAAAAATCCCACAGGTAATGCTCGTAGAACATCAGTGAAATGACGTTTGGAGTAGTCTGTGAACAAAAGGCTTAGAAGTGACAGTTCTAAGTTCACGTAAAGTCACCGATATTGACTACTTACACTTAGTTACGCACCATTTCATACTAAACTTGCTAAGATTCGATTCTGAATACGAAATGTTGTTAAGTACGTGATTTTGACATTTCTGAGACCAGTCTTTGCTTAGTTTTCAATTCAATTTAATTTTGGGCGAAATGGCAATCAGCCGCTGTCGACTATTTCTGCCAAAGTCACGATTTGATATGACATGGACTGGATGGAATAGAGACTTTGGTTGGGAAGTGTTCCTTTTTGCGGGCTTATTTTATCATGCAAAGTCGTGCAACACTGATTAAAAATCATGCACTGCGAATCTGTAACAAAAGAAACTCTTTTTTCCACTGGCAACTATTTACATTTAAAAATACCTATAACGAATAACATTAAGGGACAGACAGCCTTGTTCGCTTGTGATTGGCTATAGTCTTGTCTAACACAGGATATTGGCGAAGTTGTACTGGACAATCAGTGCATTGAGTCCATAAAACAGAATTGAATTGAAGGGACAGACAAAAGACATCACAATTTAATTTCGTTTTCCCCAATAAATTTAATAAGTATGATAAATAGATCAGTAGAAGACGATAGATAAGTTAATAGACATTCAAAGTTTATAGAAAGGGGGATATTAATTGAAGGAAGAGACATGTAAATATTTAAAGAGCGATTATTTCGGTGACAGTTAAAGAATATATGATCTAGATGGCCTTCGTCAAGCCCGCATTCACATAACGACGAATCACGAACTCTAATTTTATTTAGGAAAACGGGTGTGCAGCAATGACCAATGCGCAGCCGGCAGATTATGGAAACTACCCTCTTACCTACCTTCTTAAATCTATAAAACCACGGTTTAGCCTGGATATACGGTTGGACAGAGTAAAACTTGGAGCCCTTACTGCGACTACTCTCCTGCCACAAGGTCAACCAGCAGTCAAGAAGATGTTTTTTTGGTAAGGACAGTAAGTCGTAAGCGTAGTATGAGTGATGTTTTAAATCCACCTCATGTGTACTCGCGTGTTTGGCTATAGAGTCCGCATTTTCATTCCCCACGATACCCGAGTGTCCAGGAATCCACACGAGAGTAACCTCAAGGTTCCTACTATGGCAGTTAAACAGTGTCTTTTTAATATCTAGTATAAGTCTACTATTGAGTTTACTCCTGAGTTGGTTCTGGTCCAGAACTTGAAGGCAGCTAACTGAATATGACGGCGTTTTCGATGTTGTGCGACTCAACAAATAGACAGGCCTCCAAGACTCCAATGCACTCACCCGTGAAAACGGAGGATTCCGATGGGCATTTAAATTGTAAGGCTAATTTTGAATTTTCTAAATAAACGGCAACTCCAACTGAGGAAGACTGAGATAATTTGGATGCATCTGTGAAAAATCTTTGGCAATTACCCCAACGGTCATTTACTACTGAATTAAAAATGGTGTTAGCTGCAGGGTTGTCCTTGAAAATACCAATGTTCATGATGATGTTAGGCTTAAACTGCAAGATGTTGAAGTTGTATTCAAACAGAGGCATCGTCACCGCCGTTATCAACGACTTCTCAAACTGCTTTAGCCGTCGGAAACCATGGAGAATAATTGGGACTTCTCTGTTTTTCCAGAAGCAGCTTCTACGGGTCAAAATATCAAGTTCCTGTAGTTTCTGAAGGAGAATGTGTGAAGATCTGGAGAAGGCCCTGACCATGAAGCGGTCCGCAAGGTATTGACGGCGCAGATGAAGAGGAGGGTCGACAGCTTCAACTTGGAGGGCATTAGTGGGAGTCGAACGCATACATCCTAAGATGAGGCGAAGGCACTTATACTGTATCCGATCCAGTTTGACCAGAGAAGTCTTGTTAATTGGTTCCAGCGCAAAACATCCATAGTCCATTACGCTTCGAATTAGGGCGTTATAAACAAGTTTCATACAGAGCTCCCCACCAGACACCAGCAAGAACTCTAAGTATGGAATACATTGTTGTTGGGCTTTCTCCTGGTGAAAATCAACAAAGAGCTTTTTGGGGCCGAAAGAGAGAGACCATGGCGACTAAGCCATTGCCCAAGCGAGCTGAGAGATAGATTTAGAGATAATGCTGCATGTTCGATAGAGTTGTCTGAAACATATAACGCTACATCATCAGCATATTGAAGGATCTGACAGTTATAATTGAGGCTAGAGCTGATGTCGTGAGTATAAATGTTGAAAAGGGCAGGCCTCAGTACCGATATTTGGGGCAGGCCTTTGCTCAATATTCTGCAGTCGGTTTCGTAGTCAGGGACCCGGAGAGACACGGTTCGTGACATGAGCAGTACGCATATGCAACGGACCAACTTAGCAGGAACCCTCAGATGCAGCAATTTTTGGCTGAGGACTGAAAGTAGGACGCTGTCATAGGCAGAGGAGATATCCAAGAACACCGCTACTGTCGAATCATTTTTGCTCAACGCTATTCTGACATCTGTGACCAACACCGTCACACTGTCCATAGTGCTTAGGCCCTTGCGAAACCCAAATTGGGTTTTTGGTAACAGATTTCTACTCTCTATGAGCTTTTCAAGACGGGTCTTCAGAAGATGTTCTAATACTTTAGCCAGCGCCGATGAGAGAGCAATGGGTCTAAATCCGTTAGGGTCATTAGATCATTTACCGGGCTTCAATATAGGCATAATTAACTGCTTCTTCCATGGATCTGGGATGAAGCCAGCATCGAAGCACATATTTACAAATTTTAAAAAGTAGTTTAGTGTGTGAGGACCAGATTTTACTAAAAATGAGTACGGTAGCCCATCCTCGCCTGGAGCAGTATCCTTTACTTGTGACATTACTGTTCTTAGTTCCTCCATAGTAAAAGGACCGTCCAATGGATCTTGGGACCAAGATAATGCGAGATCTGGGAACCGCAGTTCATCTTCAGCAGGTACAAAAGGGGGAGCTAATTTAGTAAAGAAGGCTTCTGCGACTTCATTGGCAATTGAGTTTGATGACTTAGGCGTAAAGGTACCAGCTCTCTTTTTCCTACGTAGTGCTCGTTTAGTTTTGGTCAAAATTCTGCGGTACTCGATAAGATTAGTAATAGTAAAGGATTCATTGCATTTGTTTTCAGCCTCTACACGTTCCCTTATTAGTTGGGTATATTCTTCATCCCACCATGGAGGAGATGGAATCTTATCAGAGCGGGGTTTTTTGGTTGGAAAAGCTTTTTCTGCAGACCTATTAATAGCGTCAGTGAGAGCATTGTACGAGTAAGTTATATTATCTTGGTCAGTCACCCCTATATCATGAACCTCCCTCTCTACAAGCTCAGAATAGGTTTCCCAACCTTTCTTGGTCAGGCGATATTTAAGTAGGGGTTTAGCTATGACCTCTGGAAGGGATTTGTGAGGTAAATTTACCACGATTGGGAAATGGTCACTTGAATGAGTAGAGTTTAATCGGTCCCAGTTACAACATAATCCTAGGTCCAACGAACAGATGGTCAGGTCCACACAGCTCTTTCTCTCTCCAACTTGGCCTCTGCGTGTAGGTCTACCATCATTTAGAATGCAGAGACCAGCATTATCAATGGCCTCAACCAATTCCTCCCCAAAAGAATCGCAATGGTCTGAGCCCCAACGGTAATGGTGGCCATTGAAATCTCCCATAATGATAGATGGGCCTTGTAACTGAGAGAACAGGGAACTGAGCCAAGGAATTAGAGCAATTTCGGGGTCTGAAATATAGATAAAAACTATGTTAATGCCTAAGGCTTTGATAGCAATTATAGATAGATAGATAAAACATTTATTTGCGCTTTGAAACACACACACATAAAGCATAACACAATGATCATCATAACAATATAGAATGTAAAATAAATCATAACAATGAATAAAATAGAATTATCAGATTACACAAATAGCATTGAATTAAATCACAATAATAAATAAAAATAGAATTATCAAATTACATTCAAATTCAATCGTGATAAATAATTAATTAAAATAGTAACAATAAATTTCGAATGACATTCAATTAAAATTATAACAGTTGATATAAAATTCTTCAATAGGAAATGGATGAAAATATCAGAAGTGCTTGATATTTTTTTTGGTGATATGAATAACCTTCCTTAACGTGGGAAAAAAGTTTCAATTTTTTTTGGCCCCGTAGTTAATTTTTAAATATACTTAATATTTTTCCATTCGTAGTTCTGGGCTTAGTACGGCATATCAGACATATTCCTTAGTCCGCTACGTATAAAAAAAAATCCACCTTGAAAAGCTGTCATTGTCACCAGATTTTTTTTTTTCATACGTAGCGGACCAAGGAAGTCTGATATGCCGTACTGAGCCCAGAACTACGAATGGAAAAATATTAAGATTATTTAAAAATTAACTACGAAGCCAAAAAAATTGAAACTTTTTTCTCGCGCTAAGGAAGGTTATTCCTATCACCAAAAAAATATCAAGCACTTCTGATATTTTCATCCATTCCCTATTACTTCCATCAAATCACTTAAACTATATTAAGGCTCTGCCGGGCCATATGTGCGTGTGCAACAGCAGCACAAAAGGGCCGTATCTCAGCATTATAAATATTGCTTTCACAAAAGCAAATATTTTGCTGATTTTCAGCTACGGCCAAGGAATGTGAGAACGGAATTAACAATAACCAATACGAATACAAATTAACCCATAGCAGGAAAACAAATCAACGTCGCTCTGTACATAAAATTAATTATAATCATATTATTATTCATATTATTATTCATAATATTATTATTTACATTCAATTAATTTAGCCAGTAAGTGTATTAGTGTATAGTGTTGGACATTGTATAGTGGAGTGATATTTACGACTAATATTTTAATTCATGCATAAATATAATATAAATGTTATCAATTGTAATTTGTAAAAATAATAAAACTAGAAGCAGTTTCACTGTTATGAGATTGCCACCTACGTCAACTTTTGCAGACTAAGCAAGTGGAGCTTAAATTGTTTTTTAAAACTGAGTTTTGATGGCATTTGCCTTATCCTTATGCCCATTATGTTAATATTATCCTCATACATAACATTTACAGAGGGAAAATTTAAAAGGGAAAAGGGAATTCAGTTATTAACAAGAATGGCGCAACCGCCATAATTGTCGAATCTATCATTACGTACACAGCTAAAATTATTTACATTAAAATTGAAACCTGGCCTAAGCCAGGTCTCACTGATGCAGCAAACGGCTGCGTTGAAATTGTTAAGTAGGTAAATTAACTCATGTTTTTATTATTTATGCTCCGCGCGTTCCACTGAAGCAGTGAAAGGGGAGTAGCCATCTTGGAGGATGTTAAAAATAAAGTTCAGTTTATTGGCATCGTGGTCCGGTAAAGAATTTGAACAAATAAGTGAAGAGAGAAGGGAAATCAATTGGTCCATTGGGTCATTGTTGAGCGGTGTCGGGTGTTGGGCCTGGCTAAGAGCACACCAATTCTGAGATGGAAAAAAGGAGTAATCCTGAATTAGGGCTTGGTGGGCACGTCTGTCATACCCAGGAGAAAGAGAGGAGTGGGGCCTGGGTTTTAGAAGGACAGTTTTTTTGTATTATTGTTGGGGGGAGTTTGGAGATGTTCTTTGGGAGGGTCCAGACTGAGATTGAGGGCTGTTGTAGTGGCGTGGAGGGGTCGATTTTACTGCCTTGGCATATTTACGGGAGATAGGAGGGATTTTTTTGTTGGCCTCAAAATAGGACATTGAGTATTCGGCCATCATACTTTTGATTGCTGTTTGCCTACCATACTCTGGGCAGTCCTTGCTAGTAGATATATGGTTGCCATCACAGTTGGTGCAAATAAAATCACTACTATTAATTGTACAGCCATCGCCAGGGTGGTCGAGACAGCATTTGTAACATCTCGGTTTAGACCGGCATGCAACCCTTGTGTGTCAGAATCGGCAGCAGTTAAAGCACTGTACTGTAGGGTATGTGTATAGTTCAACCTCTAGGGCTGAGTAACAACAGTATACTCTCTTTGGTAGAACTTGCCCATCAAACGTTAGAACTACTGTCTGGCTCGGCTGCCATATGGTTTGTCCTTCCTCGTTAGTGATTTTTCGATTCATGCGTCTTACTTTTAGAATATTGCCACATCCAGACGGAACCTTGACCAGGTCCATCACCTCCTCGTCACTAAAATCAGCGGGTACACCCCTTACCAAGCCCATGCGAGTAATATTAAATTGAGGAATGGCTGCTGAATAGTTATTATTGCTCAATATAGGGTTTGATAAGAAGGCATTAGCATCTTCTGGCGACTTGAACTCAACAGAAACTCTGTTGCGTCCAATTCGCTTGATGCCATCAGTGAGAATGTTGGATCAAGAATAACCAAACTTGATATGGTGTAGCGTGGTTCCTGCTTTTTCATCGGTCACTGGGCGGGAAACATGGACGATAAAGGGGGCTTTGTCTAGAACAGAGTATTTTCTCCTAGCATCGAGAGGCCTCGTGGTTTTTAGAGACTTTGACAGGCATTTGAGCGGGCGAGTCAGTCACTGCTGGGCGTTTTCTATTTGTGGCTTCTGCAATATCCATCGGCTGGGACGAAGAGGCATCTTGAGGAAGAGAAATTGTCCATACAGGGCAAACGAATGGCTCTATATCGGGAGGTTTAGGGGGGATCCTATTGTCATCCATGTTCGCAGAAATAAATGTTATAAATAATAATAAACTCACGCCCGTTATCCCCGAAGGGGTAGGCAGAGGCACCAGTCTCTAGAACTGGACCCACGTTTTGCCGAGTTTATTAGGTCCCAAACGTGACAAGTGGCAAGCCTGTCGCCGTTATCCGGGCACAATTTATCAGCGAATGGTGTTGCTGTACAAACAAATGTACGTAACTAAAAGTCATTGGTACATGCGTGGTTCGAACCCAGACCCTCATGATCGAGAAGCAAGGGTCAACCCCACTACGCCACCACCGCTCGTAATAATAATAGTAGTAATACTCACCGAATAACCTTGTTTACTTATACAGGGTGGCCGGGGGAAAGACGTCAAAAAAAAAATTAGGTCCCTCGTGTCATGGGGTATCCGAATCACCCCCATGTATGTTCCGCGATTTTTCATAGTTTCGGAGTTATGATTTTTTTTCTGAATTTTTATGAATTTTCACCTTATCAATTTTGAAAATTTCTAAAAAAAAAAACTAGAAACTTTTTTCAATTACTTTTTTTTGTAACTGAATCTTCACAAGTTGTTCTTCTATGCATAAAATAATCAGCTTCGTAACTTTGATAAAAGTTATTAAAGTGTTGGTCTAAAGTCAAAAATTTACGTTCGGTAAATTATGACTTGAATTTTCAAAAATAAATTAAAAATCCAAACAGATGTTTTAATGGTTTCTTAGTTAGCCTCAGAAATCCGCAAGACTCTCAGATTTCATAATCATTAAAAAAAAGTACTGCTTAACGAGCTACTTTGTGTACATTCGGCCTTCGAAGACAGCGAGGTGAAGAATTATTAAAATTAACTTTTTTTTCTGCCATTTCGTCTTTTCTTAGGTTATTAATGAACGAGTGGTCATCATCATGATGAATAAAAGTGGTTTTGTTAATAAAACACAGTTTAAAAAATTTGGAGGCATTTTCCGTTTTACAGTAATTAATTTTGCGCGGTCCGTTCTCGTGGGTCATGGGTTGTAAATGCAGACGCAACTTTTTACCTGTAATAACAATAGTCTTTGAGGATAGGAGGCTGCCGAACTATTGCTATCTCTCTCACTCTCAGCGGTAAGAGTGAGAGGGGCAGCGCAGCAGAAGCGAACACAAAACAAGTTTGTACCTCAGTCGTTCTCACTTTGTGTTTACTGCTACACGTGTCTTCATTTTGTTTTACCTCACTGTCTCGCTTTGTCCGCGGATTCCGCTGCCTACTTATTTGACTACTTTGCTCGTTAATTGGACTGTGTCATGCATACTGATTTGGACTTTGTTTACTTGGAAGTGTAAAAGATGAGTTACACGTTAAGTGAATACGCAGAAATGCACTATTTTTATGGAGTTGCACAAGGAAACGGCCTTGAAGCAGCGCGACTGTATCGCGAACAACTTCAACGTTGTGGTGGGCCGCAACCTGAGCATTATCCCGACCATCGCGTTTTTATTAACACGCACAATACCTTAATGGCAGGCCGCATTCCTGGCCAACGAGGCGATAGGGAAGGAATCCCTAGAGTTGACCTGGATCGCAGAGAAGTTGTGCTCGAAGAAGTTCAACGAAATCTTTCCACGAGTACCAGAGCTATGGCTCGTACTCTGAACATCCCAAGAACTTCTATCCAAGACATACTTCACGATGAAGGATATCATGCGTTCCATATCCGACGAGTCCAAGCTTTACTGCCTACAGACTACCAATTGCGCATTGATTTCTGCCAAACAATGCTACAAAAAGAACAACAAGATCCTGGATTTTTCAATAAAGTTTTATGGTCAGATGAGTCACGTTTTGAGCGCACTGGAATTTTCAATATTCATAATTATCACACGTGGGCGGTTGAAAATCCACACGAAATGAGAGCGTCGACGTTTCAACATCGTTTCAGCGTTAACTTGTGGTCTGGTATTCTCAATGGCGAACTGATTGGTCCATTTGAATTGCCGTCCAGATTAAATGGAGAAAGATACCGACACTTTCTGGAACATGAACTTCCATTGTTGCTAGAAGACGTGAATATTGAACTAAGACGAACCATGGTTCTTCAAAATGACGGCGCTCCATGTCACTACGCAACGCAAGTCCGAAATTATTTAAATGAGGCGTACCCCAATAGATGGATCGGACGCGGCGGACCAATATCGTGGCCTCCACGCTCACCTGACCTCAACCCCATGGATTTTTTTATTTGGGGCTATTTTAAGGAAATAGCATACGCCAGAGAAAGTGGGAGTGAACAACAGCTGAGGCAGAAATTAACAGAAGCCGAACGTGTTGTAAAGGAAAACAGGCAGCTTTTAGACGATTAAAAGATAATTTCCTACGTAGGTGTAGAATGTGTATTGCTGCTGGAGGTGGCAACTTTGAAAACCTATTATAATAAACATTTTTTTTACATTTTAATCTGTGTTTTATTGACAAAACCACTTTTATTCATCATGATGATGACGACTCGTTCATTAATAAACTAAGAAAAGACGAAATGGCAGAAAAAAAAATTGTTAATTTTAATAATTCTTCACCTCGCTGTCTTCGAAGGCCGAATGTACACAAAGTAGCTCGTTAAGCAGTACTTTTTTTTAATGATTATGAAATCTGAGAGTCTTGCGCATTTCTGAGGCTAACTAAGAAACCATTAAAACATCTGTTTGGATTTTTAATTTATTTTTTAAAATTCAAGTCATAATTTACCGAACGTAAATTTTTGACTTTAGACCAACACTTTAATAACTTTTATCAAAGTTACGAAGCTGATTATTTTATGCATAGAAGAACAACTTGTGAAGATTCAGTTACAAAAAAAAGTAATTGAAAAAAGTTTCTAGTTTTTTTTTTTAGAAATTTTCTAAATTGATAAGGCGAAAATTCATGAAAACTCAGAAAAAAAATCATAACTCCGAAACTATGAAAAATCGCGGAACATACATGGGGGTGATTCGGATACCCCATGACAAGAGGGACCTAATTTTTTTTTTTTGACGTCAATCCCCCGGCCACCCTGTATAATAGATAGACACAACAACACAGAACAGGACAAACACGTATAGCCAACAAAAAGAACAAAAAAAAATTGCTAAAAACAGTGAGAATTCCGAAAGCGCATGTGCTAACCAAAGACAGCGACGACAAAATCCTTTGCTTAGTTTTCGTCTCTGAATATCAGCCTAACTGTCAAATTCTCGCGACTTTTGACGTTGTCGCGCGCGACTCACGTCCTCATACTACCTTTGCAGCAAAGGTAGTACGCACAGAGAATATAATCACTGCGTTCTACAAAGGTAGTATGAGGACGCGAGTCGCGCGCGACAACGTCAAAAGTCGCGAGAATTTGACAGTTAATGTACTGGAAAGTCGCGATTTTTGACGTTGTCGCGCGCGACTCGCGTCCTCGTACTACCTTTGCTGTGCAAGACTAGCCATTATGGTCTGACACTTAAAAGTTAAAACCGTTTTCCTATAATTTTTCTCTATTGCAAGGTATGTATGTAACTGCTACCTGTTTAGTAATGCTAAGGGGCAACGGCTTGTAAATAAAGCTGTTTATTTTATTTAAAACACTATAAAAACCACTATAATCCATTAAGAATTTGATGTTCTTGGATTGCTCACACTTGTGGCCACAAGAAAAAGATGAACTGCATAGTGATGTTTGTCACTAGATAGCAAATTTAATTAAAATACAGTATTCCACTATACAGCGGCTCAAAAATCAATAATAACGAAAGAAATTGCATTTTAGTAGCGGTAGGTGACAGGGCAACCGGCAACCCTTGTCTATGACAAGGCCCGATTCGGGCTCCACAGACAACGGCTTTTCTCCATTTTTGTTGCCACTGACGAGTGGCTAGGTAGGTACCTACTACTATCTTTAGTTGATAAAAAATTAAAAAGAAAGATACACCCATGAGACAATATAACACCCATGAGACAATATAATTAATAACACAGGCCTTCAGTTAGTTAGACAACAGTAGTTTTTGAACTACCCACATCGGAAAAAAAAGACAATTTTTTTCATGTTCATTGTGTTTGTATACGGGCAGTTATTATTTTTATCCCATATTAAAATTATATCGTCGTCTATGAGAAGTGGTTTAAATGATCCAAATATGTACATTTTGTTATATTTGTGGTGAATATGTTGTGAAAAAATGGAGAACACCTGTAACGGACTTCGTAAAAATGCATATTTTGACTATTACAAGATCAAAATTAAGGACTTAACGAATCTGTCTGAAACAAAGCTTTTACATTTATTCAGAAATTATATTCCGTATTCCCCAAATGTCAAAAAGTCTTGATATTGTAGTGAAATGAATTTCTAAACGAATCCCAAATGAACACACTCCAGTAAAACGCGCAAAACCTATGATGTGAACAACGTAGTTATTGTATTCTCTGTGATGTGAACGAGGCACCGAATGGTCACCGATTCCAGGGCTGTACGTTCCACGTCCGTGCATTCCGGTACGGACCGGGATTGCACGGACGGGAATGTACAGCCAGGAATGCACATCCCGATAATTGGTGTCATTTGGGCACGAATTCCCGGGCTGTACATTCTCGTGCCGTACATTCTCGGTCCGTGCAATATAGTGACCCCAAAGGTAGCATGAGGATGCGACAACGTCAAAAGTCACGAGAATTTGACAGTTATTGTACTGGAAAGTCGCGACTTTTGACGTTGTCGCGCGCGACTCGCGTCCTCATACTACCTTTGCTGGTGGATTGGGTGATATATGATATGATGACGTCACAATGTCAGTAAAAATGGCGTATTTTGTTTGTTTCTTACGTTCATTGTTTGGTTTTCTGGCAAGTGACGTCATAATTCCTGTGCGACGCGCGCCATATTGCCCGAGACAGCGTTTTGGCGGATTATTTCAAAAGTGAACTGCCGTTTGCCTGTTTTTAGAAGAAATACACGAAATAATTAAACATTACCATTTTCTGACTTCTTTTTTACAGTAACTATTAATTTATAATTGATAATCATTCATTTGTAATTTTATTGATTTTAATATGATTCCGAATTTTTAATTTAATTTAATATGATTCATAATTTTTAATGATTTTAACATGATTCATAGATTTTAATTCGTATCTGATTCGGATTAATTGTAAATAGATAGATAAATATATTGACTTTGTTATATTCATTGCATTGTTTATCAAATTAATCAATTCATTTAAATTTACTTGCATGCAAAAAATATATATATAAAAAATGTTTGTAAATTATGTATAACGTTTCTCGGAAGAACAACAGAAGGCTTTTTATTTATTTTCTGAGGAGTCTATGAACATCAAGGACTTTATGATGAACACCGACAAAAAATATAAGATGGTTTTAGAAATCACCATGAAATCAGTCACATAGCCTATTGTTGGCAACACTGCAAAAATGACTGAAAAAAAAAACTGTCTTTCATTTCACAGACATTAAAAATCAATCTGACATTTGGCATCAAACTGAACTGCGGTTATTCTCTTTTGCGAACTCTAAACTAAATATGACTGACGTTGCTGTTAAAAACGTGGACAACGCCTGTGAAACGGCTGAGGAATTCACCAGAGTTTTCTATAAACAAGTCGACAATAGCCGTCACCTAACCTCAAAGTTGTATTTGGACACCGGACTTTTGGTTTGGAATGGCAACGGGGTAAATGGCAACGATAAGATTCAGAAGTTCCTTATGGACCTGCCGGCTAGTAACCACATACTGAAGTCTCTGGACGCTCAACCCATCAATGAGAATATTGTCGCGAACAAGCTTACCTACCTGATACAGGCTTGCGGTGACGTCACGTACCAGAACGAAGAGACGAAGAAGCCGTTCCAGCAGACCTTCCTCATAGTGGCCGTCGATGGCAAGTGGAAAATCGCATCAGACTGCTTTAGGTTACAAGTTCCATACAACAGCTAATGTGGGGAGATACTTTTCCTTTTCTAGCTTGTTTTGTAAGCATTGGCATATCAAGGGTTATTTATCCGTGGCCTGTCACACTAAATGCAATGCTGAAACCCAATATCTTGAGGTTGGTCTAGCTAGACCATTCTGTGGTGGGAACAGAATATGTATGCCGGTGATTGTAAGATTTGTAAGCTTGTATTTAAGACAGTTTCTCTTATTATTTGACTTGTGATAGTAGGTACCTAATAAATATTTTCAATTATGATGCTTTTGATTCTAAGTTTAAAATGACCTGATTGGACCACCCTAAGGCCAGCCTCACACAGGTGGAATGTCTATCTGAATTCAGAAACAGAATTCATAAGATTAATCCAGAAAGCATGGAATTACATATTGTTGGTCTAATTATCAGAATACGTAACTCCAACAAGTTTGGCTACAGTAGCAAAGAAAAATTCGTAAGGCCATTTTCTTAATGATCTAGTCTGCAAAACTAAAAACTCCTTGATAATTTTTACTACTAGATTCCTAAATGCATTGAAATTATTTCCGTACGTCGTAAAAATGAACCGTTTTTACGAGCTCCTGTAAAGATCATGCCGAGGGAATTATGCATTCTGATAATTAGGCCGATATAATGTAATCATGCTCCACACACATTCAAATTATCTCGGATTATGATTTTTTTCAGATTGATCTGTCGGAATGATATTGACAAATGTTCTTAATTCCGGAACGGAATATTGCAGATTATGATTTCATAAAGCGCGTTTTTCTATAGTTTTGATTGGATCAGCACACACACGACTGTATCAGATTACACAGGTCTACAGTGGTTTTGTTGCCGCCAAACCAATAGCTGATTATGAGTACAGTGGGTACCCAGATTACTACCTCAAACTCACTTTTTTAATGCTATGTGTAGTTTCCGGGATATGACATATCGTCCCTTAGCTTACAACACCGCTCAAGTCGAAAATTGGCGGTTTTCACATTTGAATCCCATTAGATGGAGCTTCTCATTGCGCGTCTAACCATTGTCACACCTATAAAGTTGGTAAAAATGACTTAAGCGGTGTTGTAAGCTAGGGGACGATATGCCTAAAATTAAAAAAATAGCAAATTTCAAACATTTAATCACATTATTTTCCAGGTAGGAAGCTTCTTGTTCTGGTTTTTCTATAGTGTTCAGTGTTATGATCCTCCCTTGTGATACTCCAACAGTAATCTGCCATCATATGCTCATCCCAGCGACCTTGGTACCTATCTTACATCACTTTTATATCCTGGTGGAAGCGCTCTCCTTTTTCTTCGCTGCAGGAACCAAGATTTTCAGGAAACTTGTCCAAGTGATTGTGCATATAGTGCACTTTTATGATCATGTTACAACCAATATTTTTGAAATTGTCTAAAAGGTCCAGGTAATTTTCTGCTTTCTCATTACCCAAAAAATTTTGGACAACTTTGACGAAATATTTCCAAGCCGCCGATTCCAAACTATTCATAGAACTTATGAAATTGACATCTTTTATTAACGTCCTTATTTGGGGGCCATCAAAAATACCAAGTAAAAAGCATGGGTTCAGCTGATGATTCAAAATCACTATCTTGCTCATTCGAAGATATCTCCATCATATCTGAGTCCGACGATTCTTGTGAAACTGCCTCCGTAGTATCGACTGAGTATGGCAAAGGCCTTCTAGCAGACGGTAGGTCAGGGTATGTCATTTTTTTCTGTTTATTCCATGCAATTGAACTAAACAAAAATAACAGTTGTCAAAGTGTTTTTTTGGTTCTGACCAAATCATAGGTACGCCGAACTTCAATTGTGCTCTTTTGGCACTTTTCCACTGTCTCATATATTCAATACACAATGTGCACACGATATTTGGCACCCACGGCCGGTTTAATCAACATTAGCGAAATTGTACTAGAAAATCAGTACCATTCAGTGCAGTCAGTCCGTAAAGCAGAATTGAATTGAATTCAATAATCTAGCAGTGTTTTTGGTGTAAAAAACAGAGATTGAAGCTAGCATCCATAAGTTCCGCATCACGTTGCCGGTGTGTCCCTAGTCGTGTTAAAATAAGCCGTTCGCAGCGCCTGAATTAAAGGTTAGGTACCTGCGATACTAGACAATAATCAAATACTTTTAGGACACAGTGGTATCTGACGCTTCCAGTTTCTTGCTGACGGATGGTAGGGTAAACTATACATTGATTGGCACCTTAAGCAAAACCTTGACTTAATTTGCTTCCTAAGCATTCAATTTCATATTCAATCACTATTAACCATTTTTATTAGTTAGAATATGAGTACAGGTTGGAAATAAAAAATAATTCTTGCTTGTTGTCATAGTTTTATTTAAGAAAAATAATAATAATTTGAAAATGTCTCAAACTACAGTCATTGGCATTACAGGTACAAACATTGTCACTAATAATATCAGTAATTGGCACTTATAATTTGTATGTATGTTTTGTACTTAAAAATGCTAATTATAAAAAACTACCAAAATGCCCTTTAAGCAATTTTAATTCTTAATATTTGTGTTTAAAACTCACTGTGCCAATGACTAGGTGGGTGCCAGCAATACTATGGTTTACCCTACCTATTCGTAACGCCAGCAGTCAATGTTGAGATTTGGTAATTCTCTACATATTCGATTTAACACAACTTTCGACTGGCCTTTAAATGTTCTTAGTAAATAAAGGATAAATGAAATACGTATTTTATTGTTTTATTTATGAAACGTTCCGGACGAGTCAATCAGTTTTAAATTATTTCTCTTCTCGGGTCTCGGGTACCTACCTACCAACTAAAATTACACTAAATGTCGTCCCCACGTTTACCGAGGCAATCATAATTTATACTTCTTGTGGGTTTATCCTCGTAGTCATACTGATACGAAAAATTAGTATGACCACCAGGAAACTGCGTTTTTACTTATGTACTAATTTGCTCTGTTTTGAATCATTATTCATTTAGATTGGATTGCGGATACAAACCTTTAGTTCCTATTCCACATCTACTTGCTAGATACCTACCTACTAATTATCTAATACATTAAAAATAGGTACCCCATACTATGGTAAACAGGCAAGTACTGCGCAAATTAAAGTATGTCAGTAGTAAACAAGTCCACAACCTCTGATTCGGCAATTAAGTGGTTAAAGAATGATGCCTGATAATCAGATATTCAATATAGAGCTGATAAAGGGAAGTACACTCAATCATTGGTAAGGTGAAATAATAAATCTGATGCTGAAACGCCATGGGCATTATTTTGGTGGAGTGCCAGATACCTACCTATAATATTTATTTTTTTATGATATCAGCCAGGTGTTAGCAATATAATATTATGTCATACTTACATCACATGAAAGAGCCAATTAGATAATGCAGTTTTCCTTATTATCAGAAAGTAGTTAGGTATACTCACTCTGTGAGAAGACCTTTGCCCTACAGTGAGACGTAATGTAGGCGTTACTTTATACTAGATACCTACCAACCTATTGCCGCTCCATATTTTAAAATAGGTGGTTCAGGCTGCCTGAGTGATCTTAAGCGATCACGAAGGATAAGCAACATAGGGCACGTTCAGTGTATGGATGGGTAACCGTCTATAACTAACGCTAGTGGCATTTTCCGAAGGGTGCTTTGCAAGACAAGGCAGTTGGTGCCGGCTGCCGTCAATACATGGAAGTCGTGAAGCCAGGTCAGAAGCCTTAGGGCGTCTTGAAAACTTCCGACAGTAAGACCAGCCACTAGTCTTACAAGCCTCCACCAATCCGGACTAGGCTCCCGTAGTGGAGTATGGCCTGTAGGTATAGGAGCGAGGGGCACGGGGCTTTTCCCTTCCTCAAGGAAAAGCCCCGTTCCCCTCGGTGGGTATATAATGGATTGATGATGTATCGCTCCTCAACATCTAAACTCTGATAATTTCTAAAATACGATGCTTTAAAATGCTCCTCTCCAGGCAGTTTAAAAGAAAAGATGTAAAAAACTGGATGAAGAGTACATTAGTTGAGCAGTGTTTTTACAAATAACACCGTTTTATTAAATATTATTTCGATTTCGTTCTTCAGTACATAGGTAAACTATTCCAGAAATTCCATACTCTGTTATTATTTTTTTACGTTTTCGCCAATATATAATAATTACAATAATAATGTAGCTTTACGATAATGAGTTAAGTGAAGGAAAGTTATTTAACAGCAGTTGTAAGTAAACCAGACAGAAAGTTTAAAACTATTTATTAAACTTAACAATATTTCCAAATACTTAGGTATTTCGTATTTTTTGTATCCTCCAAGTATGAACAGTACATGAAGATATTTAAACATATGGTGCTCTATGCAGTAAGACTAGCGCCGCCACCAATAAAAAAAACGGCCAATTGCGTGTTGGGATACGATCAATGTAGAGTTCTGTAGAAATATGTTTTTCTTATGTGTTTTACAGAACTAGCTTCATCAGCTTAAATTTAAATTAATTTTGCACGAAATTTTCCTATTATTAGTTGGTCGCCTATTACTCGTTTAAAAGTAAAGCCTTCTTAGCTGTCATAGTTTTCTTATAGTTCAACGAATATCAGATTTTTTTAAGTTTTAAATATGCTAACGAAAAATTGCGCTTTAAGCAGTAGAATTTTTGGCTCACCGTAACAATGATTTTTTTTAGGGTCAATAACGCAAATGACTATACAAACTATGGATGATATATTGTTTTTGGCCCACCAGTTTCTGTAAATTGTCGTTTAAAAATATTGGAGTACGGTGTCCACCCCGTCTGCCGGCTTAATGGTTAATTTAAGAACCGTGAAAATTTTCAGGGCCGTAGCACATTGACCACTGAAATTTTAGGTATTTTTTGGGCCACAGATCTCTTAAGCAAATTGTATTTTCATGATAAAATTAAATATTTAGTTAAATAAACTGCGAGTAAGGGATAAATCAGGTTATAACAGTGTTATTGTGTTTATTGCCTAATGGCATTTATTAGGCCCATCGTTTTGTATAACTTTGCTAAATATTATGCAGCGTTGTAAATTTGGCATATTGAAAAACCAAATTTTTGACCTGTTGACAATTAGTCGTTCGCTTCAGTAAATAGAATATAGGTATAACCAATATTTACACATAAACTTAATGTAGCTACTTAATAGAGATGAGATCTTGCTAGTTACAGTAAAACATATTCCATAGTTTAACACTTACTTATAGAATTTTTTTAAATTATAATCTTTCAGCAAGTTGTTACGTACTTTAAATTATCCGTATTCAAAACATACCTATGTTATTACTATTTTAAATAAATAAACAAGATGCGATTACCTACTGACAGATTTTTATTCGTTGTTTTAACGTTTATATCTCTATCTATCTTTAGGAAACTATTATATTATTTATTATCTTACGGCCCCCGTAAGATTCATAATAAATATTTATAATATTAATTTGCTGTAAATTTGTCCAAATGGCCTGAGTCTGGGTGTAATTTCACGTTTGTAATGTCCTTGCCTGGCTACCATTTCATTCCTATATCTATACAAAATTTAAATATTTCAAACGTCTGCCTGTTGTCGTTATTATTACCAAGCAAAAATATGTCAACTGTCTAGCTATCACGGTTCATGAGATACAGCCTGTGACAGACAGAGAGAAGGACGGTGGAGTATTAGTAATAGGTTCCCGTATCCTTTGGGTACCTACGGAATGGAACGGTATGGTTTGGCTGAGAATGAAATGGCAATTCGCTGTACATTAATGCGCGCGTTGCGGCATCGGTATCAGCTGTTCGCGGAAGTTCTTGCTGTGCACGCGCATAGACGGTACCCTAGCGCGCACGCGTTGCCCTAATAATGTGCCCACGGCCAGGGATCTCGCCTGCTCAAGGAGTTTTGATAAAAAGGATATGGCAACTCTTAGGTTATTGAAACTTTTAATATGGTAAGGGTCGCAGGAATTTTTTACTTAGAAAAGGGATCGCGACTTCAAAAAGTTTGACAATTACTGAACTATTTTGATAGTTCATAAAATGTGACTTGCTTATTATTTATTATACATTTATTTTTACAGGGCCTGTACGAAACTTTAGCCCTAACGGATGTTCGGAAAACATTTCTTACAAAAAATTGAACTTTACGCCATGATGGCTGAAAACGGAATCAAAAAATGTGACTTGCTCTACATGGCGTTACATGAAATTGTTTACGAGAAACCGTTAAAAAATTGTCTGGCATCATCAAGCTAGCAGCACCTCTGATGCGATGTCTAAGCCTTAGACTGTAAGGCCTCTGTATACTCTTTTATTCTGCGACTGTAACGATAACGATAACCGACGAACCTTTTCATACCTTGTAAGATGTGTAAATGCCGGTCTCAGTAAGGCGCTCCCCGTCTCCAGCTATATTCAAAAATCGGGTAAAAGAACTGTATCTTTCTCTTTAAACCAAGTATTTATTACTCAATTACTTTCCTGTCCATGTAGGTTATTATATAAATTTTATCCTCCTCTTACACATAGATATTATAATTTATTTATGTAGTGCATAGTTTATAACATCTATTTAAGTAAGATTTATGTAAGTTTATTATTAAGTATAAGTATGTATTATTCGTATTTGCACAAACTGTCAGTCTCTTTTTCCTTCGGCAACCTCTCCGTCACAAGGTTGTCTGGAAGAAATTGCTGTTAGCAATAAGACCGCTTATTGTATATATTTCCTTAATTGTAACTCTTATTTGTCTCTTGTTTCTTATGTGCAATAAAGAATATTCTTATCTTATCTTAAATTATATAATTCACATATTACACGAAAGAGTGTATGCAGTGCTACTCTCTAAGTAGCCTGTTTAATGTTTATTTATCGTTCACTATGATCTTTTAGTTTGAGTGACATTTTTACATATAAAAAGGTACCTAACTAGTTTAAACTTTGGCTTACTTTCAATTTTTACAAATTGTTGTTGGAAAAACATGTCTTTTTTTCTTTAGTCGGCTCAGATCAACGCTTATTCCTACGAGTAAAGAACTCTTCTGAAACATATGCCTACACCACAAATAACCGAAACGCCACGAATTTAAACAACGATATTGATTAAGAAATATTTTATTTGATGTCTTTATCCAATATATTATCATAATTCATTATCATACAATATGACTTACCTAGATTACAATTATTATGTTCGATAATGAAGCTTACATACGGCTACTTGAAACTTCAGGATTTTCGACACGGCGTTCACTGAGTGAGTAGTAAGCGCCCGTGATACTTTGCAAATATCCTTACAAATGATACAATAAAAGAAGACAGAGTATAACAAGCATTATATTGAAATAATTACTGCATAATAAAATTATCACCACAACGAAATTAAAGTTGCAGCCAGTATCCGAATATTACCCTAAGGCACTGACAGAGAGGATTATGCACTAATTACCAAGACGTATATTATAAATAATTTAATTCTAGGAGTAAATAACATTCCTTAAAAACTGATTGAGTAATAGTAAAATTCATTTTAATATCTGCAAATCATATTGGACACATCATAATTTGTCTGGTACATAAACCTACACACAAAAATTAATTGCTAATAGTCCTGTTTCTTCATTATAATTTAAGTTCAAAGTCTAAAACGCTGCCCAATTTTGTCCATATATAAACATCAATCGATTATTTATTATTGCATAAACACACTCAGTAATTTATAAAAAAAATATCAAAATAAACTATGTAGCTAAACATAAGATTTTTTCACTATTGCATAATCACATTGCAATATAAATGATCTCGCAGCTTCTTTTGAAGCGCGTGAAAGGTATTTCCGTTGAATATTCTACACTTTCAGATGTATGTATGTACGTCGTTTGCTGTGTAAGTCCTTTTCGAAAAAAATATTTAATTGTATTAAAAATCCCATAGGACGTTCCGAATACTTCGTCTAATTATCGAATACAATAACTTTGAAATATTATTTCATACTTAACACTACGTTGAGCATTTTATGCTACCAAGAAGTGATTCCGTCAATTTAGTTAGTAAAAAAAAAGACAATTTGACTTATGGCTTGTGATTGATTTAGTTACCTTCTACTAACCCTATTATATTTAGAATGATCTTGGCATTCACAAACATCCCTAAGAGGCGCACCCCGAAAGCTGCGGTTTTAATTATCTTAAAAGTAATTAAGGATGTTCATAGAATAAAGTAGTCACATGGAAGTAAGGCTGCCCGCTTATGATAACTATGAATGTCTTTTTACTAGAAAGCGAAACAACTAAGTACACAATATAGTCGCCACGAACATTTACGTGTGTAAACACTGGGGTAAACCGGTGCGGGTGCTGGCAGCCTCACAGACACAACGTCCCGTAAACACAAGTACGTCGGTTGGATGCGCGCGCGCAGACGTTACCTGCGCGCAGACGTCACCTGAGCGCAGGCGTTACCTGTGCGCGCGCCGTCCGCTGGAATGACACACATCCGCCTCTGACAACGCGTCGGCGTTATCTAAATGTTATTTCTCATCTACTCCTACCTGAAATGAGACAAAAATTGACATCATTAGATATAACATTGGCAGTTATCTAAATTAAAAAATTACATTGTTGCTGCCATGGGCTGCCATAAGCTCGCGTTTAGAAAAATAATTAAAGCATTTAGTGCTCTTACCTTTTGTTTGCTAATCGTGTTAATTTTAAAATTAATAAATGTTACGAAGTCATGTCACAAGACTATCAGGAAAACACGGATTTCCTGCTATAAATTATACTAGGATCAAATAAATAATTGCGTTTCTAAGGTAAACATTTTTTTCATGAGCTTAATTTGACGACCTCTGTGGCGCAGCAGTTAGCGCAACTGCCTAACTTGCGAGAGGTCCCAGGTTCAAATCCCAGCTGGGGGAAAAAAAACGAAAGCCCAGGTCTTGAATGTTCACATGTTTCTGATGTCGCTGTTTCTGGTTCCTACGATAGAGGGTATCCTAGTGTGGGGTCAGAAGCAATGTATTTGCCTGTATGTAAATGTTTCTGTTATGAATGAAATTTTATGTTAATAAAATACCTAAAATGATACATCAAATCGCAAGAAATGTATAAATATCTGCCACTCTGTTCTCGACCTCTATTTAGCTTCATTGCGTTTTACTTAACACTTCCTTCGCATGACCTACAAGTGCCTCGAGCTATTTGATTAAATCTGCGACAGTAGTTTATTCATCGCATAAGTGGGTGAATTTAAAGGATTAGTCAAAAACTAGTGGAACGGAATCTTGGGAATAAGTTTGTACGGCCGATCTCACGAAAGAAGTGCTCTAACTGTCATAACAAAGAGGCCTTTACATAGAGTTTAAAAACGCAACATTGCCATGTTGTTTAGAGAGGAGCAGGTTGTGCGGTGGCGTTTACCTGTATGGGTCCATTCAGGGAGTCTAATTTGTGTTTTTCCGACAAGCCACCCATAAGTCGTTCCTGAAAGGAGAAATAAACTTTAACGGCCTTATTTAAAAAAAAACACGATTCCACGAAAACCAATATACATAAACATAAACATTTACATACAGGCACATACATTGCTTCTGGCCCCACACTAGGATACCCTGTGTCGTGGGAACCAGAAACAGCGACGTCACAAACATGTAAACATCCAACCCCTGGAGTTTTTTTTTTACTCCCCAGCCGGGGATCGAACCCGGGACCTCTTGCATGGTAAGCAGATGCAGTAACCGTTACGCCACAGAGGTCGTCGACCTTCGATTTGTATTACATACAAATAAACATAAGCGTATCCAAGAAGGGTAGGCAGAGACCAGGGACTGCCACCTGCCACGATCCTGACAAATCACTTTCGCTTCATCGACATTCATTACTCATTGCATGCAGGCACGCCGGTTTTGGGTACTTTTTATGTTGCCCAAACCAAGATAAACGTGTATTTAATCTGTGGCTACAAATTTTCTTCGCAAAATCTCCACCACAGACATTTAAATCGAACTCTTGGAGTGTTATTAGGAATTTAATTTTTACAAATAATAGCGCTAAGTCTTACAAACTAATGAGCGAAATTACGACAAAAAAACAGCTCCACTGCTCGCCTAGGGCTCATAGATGATTTTAAATCAAGGCGAGCAGTGAGGATTACAGTAAACCACAGTGTAAAGTCATATAGCCACAAGGATACTACGAAAAATTTATGATAAAAACTACAGATTTTTTTAGATTCCGGAGTTATACCTGAATTACGAGCGGGTGTTTAGTTAATTAGCATACCCTGTATAAGGCCGGCCACATACATACATGCGTTTTCCGCACACGTTTTTTCGCTTTCGTTTTCCGTATTCGGGTTTTCAAATGCTTCAAAACTATATAAAATGCATTCACTACCGCATACATACGTCTTTTTTCCGTACGGAAAATTTTCCTAATGTAGAAAAACTAACGTCTGCGCTAGGCTCACGGATGTGCGAATCTGTATTCCGCATTAGGAAAACTAAAACGGAAATCGAAGGTATGCGGCAAGCCTAGTATGTGTATGCTTAGACTGAAATTCTAGATCTACTCTCTCTCTCTCTCTCTCTCTCTCTCTCTCTCTCTCTCTCTCTGTATGTTATAGGTGGTTTGTTACCCGTTTTACACACCAATAAATTAAATGTAAATGAAGCTGGGAAGGGTCGGTGACAGATAGCATTTGGAGGAAAAGGCCTGTACCCAGCTGAGTAGCAAGCAACATTGGGCTGATAATGATAATAATGACTATCATGACAAGGTGACTCGTGAAGCTAGTAACGGAAGTATGGGTACGGACAAATAGTAGATTGTTCACCAAAGGCACAAACAAAATGTTTGCGTCGAGGTTGTGAAATTGAATCCAGAGCTGAGGCGATTCTTGCATTAAATCCCGAGCGAAGTGAGGGCTTTAATTAAGAATTGCTGAAGGAGCGAGGGAATCAACACTACCAAGACCAAAAATGATTTGCGCCCGTGTAGAACACTCTGCTTTTCACTACTATCTGAGAGGAATGAAAGTGCGTACTTGCGTTCCAATTTCAAATATTTGACAATTAGGTACTTAAAAGTTTTGCAGAGTACTTCCAAACTCGGTTTTAAAACTTATTGCTTGGGGTGGAGCGAAATAGATGTAGGACGAATCCTCAAGAGTGAAAGAGAAGTCCGACTTCTTAGTAAATGAGTGCATTAGTATATAAATTCAAAATTGGATTTTGAGTCTATTTACTTAAAGGTACCTAAAGGTAAATAGATTCAAAACCCAATTTTGGGTCTATTTACTTTGATGCATCTTAGCTTGAACAACAATAGCTTGTTTTGGGTCCTAAATTTGGGCATAGAATTGCATAATTTCGAGCAGATGGAGTGAAAAGAATATTAGGACCCAGCTGGAGGTGTCGCTAGGCCAACTGAAGTGAGCAGTACCTCTGTGATTCGCTCCGCATCGGCGAAGCTGTGGTTGTGATTGGCCGACTGCGCCTGCCGCAGCTCCGCTTGCAGTGAGTCTATCTTGTTCTGCATCTGCGCAACGAAAATACCGAACATGTAAATTTACAATCGTAAGTACTCAGGTTACTGAATTTAAAGAGCTCCAAGGAGTAACACTGGCGCCACCGAGGAAAGAGAATACGGTAGTTGACACTATCAACAATAAATTATTTGAGATGCTCGATTAAAACAAAAATTACAAAATGTTTCGGAAAATGTATTTCCTTTAATCATTGACTAGTTATTACAATTTTTTAATAGATGAAACATAAAAAGAGTGCTCTGAAATGTGACGTCACAAGCAAGTATTTTTATACAAAATTTCGTTTTAAAAGTAACTCATTTGACATTTTGTCAAATACCCAATTATATATTTGTTCTCTTTTTGACAAATCGAAATTTCAAAAAGTGCCTGTCAAATCTGACAGACATGTTCATAGTGATAATTAGTATCCATGGCCGTGAATCTAGGCCAAATAAGCTTTAGATTTTGTCAAAAACGGCCGTTTCCCACTTTCATGATTCTTCTCACGTTCTTTGTCGTGGGTGCTAAAAATAAATATTAACATGATTGAGAGATGGTAGCTACAGACTCTATTTGCAAATACGATCTGTAAAAGAAGATATGCCTTAGTTTTCGTTGTTGACGGCTACAGGAACCCCTTAACAGGAGAATCCCAATTGTTAAATGTTTTTTGTTTATAAAATATAATTATTTCGTACTGGCAATCTCGAAAAGCAAGATGGCCGAATTTGTTGCCAGCATGTAGACGGCACATAAAGAAATAGAAGTATTTATTTCATCTGAAATGACTGTTCCACACTCTGCGGAGGAACTCTCGCGAGGTTGAGAAGAGACTTTGAGGACAACATTCACTCTCATGCAGCTAATACAGACGGTAGGCCGATACTCCACCACTCGTGAAGACAACAAGCAACAATACGTCCCCCATCACAAATCGCAGCTGGAGTGATAGCGTGTTGGCCTCTCCCTTCGCAGAGTGTGGACGCGGCTTGACGGGTTTTTCGTTAAACATAATGCCAATGTTGGCACATCCCACTAAATATACCGGGTGAAATTTTCACCGGTACAATAAATTTTACCATATCATTGGTATCGGTAATAGATTACATTTATCGAACAAAATTACGTTCGTGCGTTTAGTTGTGCTCATGCGTAATGAGTCCATATTTCTTTAAGATTTGCGGATGAGTTCAGAAATTGGTATTTTTGTTTTTTTGTACCAACGGGGTAGTAACAAAAAATGTTGGTATTTGTATTTTGGACTTAGTATTATGTATGTTGATTTATTGTACTGGTGAAAAAATATTCCTGTATAGTCTATAATGAGCACTGAAGGGAGAAACTGTTCATAATGTTTGCATAATGTAATGTTTCAAATCATTGCATACTGGTTGCGTTTCTTATTAAAAACCGCTGACTATTTATACGCATTATATTCATGGATCACGTCGCTAGTGGGATATACCAGCCAAGAGGCAAGTTGGAATTGAAATAGACTATAACATAATTACCAATAAACCCAGACCGAAAGATAAACATGTATAAACCTCGTTGACATATTTGAACGCTCTTTAAATACTACGGAGAGGAGCAGAGTGGCTGCCATTTTGATTTTTCCACAAGTTAATGATGCGGTCAAAAACATCCGCGAGGTTTACAGTACACAAAACGGCGACTCAAGAAGTAATGCGACGCACACGCACTGACATTCAAGGTTATTCGACCGCTGTACCTCGGTTATGATCGCTGGCAACGTCTTCTCAATGCAGGAGTAGGCGAACGCCAATGGTTCCTGTTCGACCAGGCACCAAACAAAACATTAGGTACACTTACTAGGAGCTCTGGATGAAAAGGATTATGAAGTTTGATGGAGTCTTCACTATTTGAATGTTTTCGATATTGAATATTGACAGAAGTAAGGGAAAACCCGAAAACGTTCCTTAAGGAACGATAAATTAACCACTTTCAATAAGGAAGTTAATGTTCATAATTAATTTAAATTTTCATGGAAATTAGCTGCGTGATTGTCTTGGAACATTCTGGCACACAGCATTCGCGACCTACATTTCCTCAAAGAGAAATCCGTAATTTGTTTACACAGGCTCGCTGCCTAGTAGAGGTCTGCCTAGTAAGTCTTGTTTTTAATTCAATGCAAAAAAAACACTGTCACGTTGACATATCAATATAAAGCCAAAGGTTGATAATATCAAAGCGAAAAAATTGTGTGTGCTACCCCGGTGTTTTTTTTAGACATTGCTCTATTATGAGTAATTAAATTTTAATATCTTTGAGGTGATAAGGAATTTACTCACACGAGGCTACCGAGTCAGCACACCTATAGTATTTTATAACGGCAACACCGCATCGAATTAAAAAACGGACTTTAGCACTCGACAGGCGAAGCGCACATACAACTGCCTAGAAGAACTCGCGTTCGAGCTCCTTTAGAGTAGGTTCGCCCTGAGGCAAGTTGAGATCGCTACCTGCGTGAGTGTACGCGCGCGAAGGTCGTCGAGCTCCCGCTGCTTGTCGGCGAGCTGGCTCGCCCAGCGACGCTCCTCCGCCGACACGTCTTGCTGTAGTCGGCCCAGTACGCCCTCCTGGGGGAGGACCGGCTTTATTAGCGGCTGAGGTAACTCCCACACGAGTTTTTTTTTTTATTATTATTTTATTTTTTATTTTTTTTATTCTTTAACTTAATTTTTTTCCGTACATAGTAAATGGAGTCACCTTTTAAGCATGCAATGCCTGTACTAGATGACTCCGCTCTTCCATATCATAAATCATATTAAGTTTATAACATTATTATTATAAGAGAAAAATACTTAGCCAATTATGTTTGTGTGTGTGTGTGTGTGTGTGTGTGAATAACTTCCGCGCAAAACGCTTGTCCTGCTCCCAAAGTGAGATACCTTGTTTTATAGTAATCTAGTCTAACTTTCACATAACACAATCACTTGTAGTGGTTTTAAACTAAGATACTTTGTGTTACAGTAATCTAGTTGTTGTAACTTCAACACGTCAGACTCGTTCTGCTCCCAAACTGAGATACCTTGTGATATAATAATCTAGTAGTTTACTGAACATTTGGATTTGGTAGTACAATGATTTTTGTAATTGATGTTATTATAATATATAAACATTTATATTTATGTAGCCGATGTACGTCCCAGGGCACAGGCCTCCCAGAGAGAGAAAAAGAAAGAGAGGGAGTTTACGGTTTTGCCACGCATGCCCACCGCGGATACTAATTTTAAGAGTAATTTGTGTAACAAAACGAAGCAGAAACTAAACAACCGCTCACCGTATCGTCAATTATCCTCTTGTACTTATCGACGAGACCTTGGAGGTGTTCATTCTGCGCTCGCAACTCCTCCAGACGGGAGTTGTCGGGCTCCGATGGCGTCGCGACGGGCCTTCTCGCCGCTTCCAACTCCGCTTCGAGGGCGGCGGCGAAGGCCTCCAGCCAGGCGCGGGAGGGGGGCGAGGGGGGCGCGGCGGAGGGACACGCCGACCGGAGTACCGCCGCCATTTCGCTGTACTGCGCCTCTTCGGCCTTCGCGATGGCATCCTGAGGAGGTGGAAGGGGCGTGGTGAGTTGTGACTGGCGATAAGGAGGATTAGAGGTTATGAGATGACACTCTTTGGTTGCATGGCAGCTGTCGTACATAAAGAGTTAATCTTTGTGCGCCGAATAACGTGAGTCACTGGGTTGGTATCTGCCATCCCCGGAGGTGCTACTTTTTCGTAAATCGGACATTGGCAGAATCCATTGGCCGCCCTTTTTTTGAAAGCGGCGCGCCGACGAAAAAAAAATGCCAAAAGGCATATTTTTTTTCCGGTACTTTTTTAAATATAATTTATTTAGAAACTCTTGCAAAAAATCCATCGGCGTTGCGAGCAGTTTATTTTATTTTATTTATTGAATCGCTCGTAGCCTGGGCTGCCTGAGTGATCTTAAACGATCACTAAGGTTAAGCAACATACGGCGCGTTCAGTCCATGGATGGGTCACCGTCTATGACTAACGCTAATGGCATTTTTCCGAGCGATTCCGTGCTTCGCAAGGCACGTTAAGCAGTTGGTGCCGGCTGCCGTCGATAGATGGCAGTCGTTAAGCCAAGTCAGAGGCCTTAGGGCGGCTTGAAAACTTCTGACAGTAAGACCAGCCACTAGTCTTACAAGCCTCCACCAATCCGGACTTGGCCCCCGTGGTGGAGTATGGCCTATACCTTCCTCAGGGAAGAGACCCATGCCCCTCGGTGGGGACATGATGGGTTGAAATAACATTGCATCACACAACAGATGCGTAATATTGCATGTTATAATCGTGATGGATCTTATGGTGAAATTGTACCACACCAAAACCAATTCTGAAAATAAATTTAGTTATTGCGAAAGCTGCGATTTAAAACTTTAGATTTGTGCAGACCCAACCCTGTCTAAGCGTATGCGATATAAGCCGCATCTCAGTACCTATATGCAAAATTTAGAAAGAGCCCTCGAAAGCGAAGCCGGCCAAAGATTTGTGTGAGACTGTAATGTAGGCTTATTTACACTAGACTCCGTAACTCCGTAAGAATGTATTTGTATTTTTTTCCAGTTTCACTGTAATAACTTTGTATTGATGAGTTGTTTAGTAAGACTGGAAAAGGCTATTGTAGTTAATATGAGAAAATATTTTAAACCGAAGCAAGACCGTCTCAGGAAGATCAAGTCAAGGCGGCGTTTTAGTGAGCCATCCAAACGCCGCTACAAGTTCGATAATCATTTCAAAAGTGTATGAACACTTAACATTGACAACAGTAAGTAAAATGGGAAAAATAAGTAATGTATAAATGTTCCATACTGTAGTACGCTCTATCACAATTATAATTTGCGCTAGCGAACATGACAGTTAATAATTTTGTCGATTTTCGACATGGCTCTCGCTCTCACCATAAAAATAACATAAGAAAAAAATATCCCTTCTATGAGTAGAATAACCTCTTTAGGAGCGCCGCCCATCGCGCGTGATTGCGCGTCCAGTGTGAAGCTGGCAATGAGTTCGCGTGTGTTTTACAAGAGGTGGATCACTTACGCGCAAGTCTTGGGCCGGCGACGCGGAGCCTATCCGCGCCTGAAGCGCGCGCTCGGTCGTCTGTAACGCCTCCATTACTTTCCAGTTTTTAGTTCGCAACTCCTACGGGGGACCCGGCGGAAATAGAAGGCGTTAGAATATTGTTGGAAAGTGTGGGTTATTTTGAAGACTAAGTTTCAGTTTAGGCAACACAGGGAGAGATCTCATAGATCAAGGTTTGCGGTAGAGTATGTAGATCACTTACATGTGATTCTACAAGAAATATCCTAACATTATGTGTGTGGTCCTTTCCGAAAAAAATTACTTATTTGGAGTTTAGACGGATTAAAATCGAATATAAATCGATCGGCTTATGCGGCGCCAGATGCAAGGCATTTGCAAAGAGAGTGAGAGTATGGCGAGCACATGTCAACTCTGCGCGCGCACTATAAACTCCAACATACCTGCATCGCGCAATCAAAGTTTACCCATTGACATACCATAAATACAACGTCCAACGGATTACAGTTGGACCGGCCGTCCCCAGGCATACGATCTGCCTGGCGGGAAATTTCCCTTTATAGTGGAAGAGCATGATCACCCGCTCTTCCCTATAAGAGTTTGGAGTAAGTCAATCGCATCTGAAATCATTGTGATTGGCAAGCGCTCCAAACAACAAAACTTATGTTTCACCAGGCGGTCCACACAATGAACGACAGGTCCAATGTAAAGATGGAAAACACTCTACACCCATCCTCGTCATAGCGGCCACGATGCTCAGCGGGACTTTCTGATTGTCGGGTTCACAAAGCGTGTCGAATACCCTTATCCCCTCTTTCTCGTACGCAAGCTGTTAATCGACTGTTAACAGCTGTCAAATGTTTTTCGGTATGCAATTTGGCCAACTGACAGCTCTTAACAGAAGGTTAACAGTTTGTTAGTGTACGGGAAACGAGAGGCTAGACTCACATTATTCTTGTCTTGGTAGGCGGTCAGTTGTTCGCGGAGCCGTAGTGCCAGCTCGCGCTGCTCGGCGCTGGTCGCCTGTGCCGCGGCCAGCTCGCCGCGGAGAGACTCGATCACCGCCTCCACTTTGGCTAGCTCGCCCGCCTGTAAGACACAGACACTTTTAAAGGAGTTGTTACGGCACAGAAAGCGGATATTATAGAGCCGTCCGGAGCTCGCACGGGAGTGGGTTGAACGGTTATAGTGGTTATTCGTCGTATTCGTCTAACGTAAATCTAATGTTGCAATGAATTCTATGCCTTAAAAAAAGCTCTGTTATCGAAATAAAAGTGAAAAGATATTTTATTTATCATAGAAATCTCTTTCAAATCTTGCAAGTAAAAGGCAAGTAAGGTTTTTAAGTACTTACCGTCCGGCCGCTGGCAGTTTAAGATCCTGACAGGTCATGTTAGAACGGACGACGTAACCTTGAAGTGGCGTTAAATTTTCGATTAAAATATTTTTATGTCCTATTTATCCTACTAGCAAATAATTGTCATTGAAATTTTATCATTGTGTAAACTTTCAATCAATGTTATATTTTGCACAGTGATTTAAATGTGAAATAAGAAGAAATCAATATTAATGTTCGTGCGTAAAATCCTTACTACGCTGTCACAAGGTTATGTCAACCGTATTTTTTTGTAGTGACGTACCAAAAATAACGAAAATAATAACGGTCCCTTTAACGATACGAAGTTGATGAACAGGCTTTAGAAAAAGATCATCGCGTTCTCAGAATCTCTCCGTACCACTGCCGTACAAAGCGATTGAGCTGATCTGGGCCCAAATAAAAGGTCGCACAGCTCGCCACAACACTTCACCGCCATTCGGCAGAAAAAAAGATGATGACCCTTCTAAAATGCCTGCGAAAATGGCACAAGAGATGACTGAGTGAAGGTCGTCTAAAAAACAAAACTACTTAATCGTGAGTCAGTAGCAAAAGCTAGTTAAGAATAACGTAAGGAATGATAACGTTGCTTTTCTCCCATCACTAGTCATATGAAACAGACATGTGTCAGGATCGTAAACTCCCAGCGGCCGCACATTACTTGATGATTTTGTCTGGACGAGCGTCAGGGAAAATCATCAAATGATTACTTCTTTCGGTCAGCGTTAGCGCAGACATTGATGACACAATCATCGCGATATTTGGGGTGAACTGAATCTTACTATCTCTTCCCACATTATGTTACCTATGTGGAAACAGCAGAGTATTCTACGGTTTTACCAAATAGGGAAACTACCAAGAGTTGCAATTCACAACATTTATGGGCAATACAAGCTATTGAAATACTTACAGAAAATTAAACTAGCAGGAAAGCTCACCTTATGCTGGTCAGTCATGTTGGTGGGTGGCAGACCATTCTGTGCTGGCACGGCGGTCGCTTTCATCTGTTTGACCTCAGCCAGCTCCACTTCGCGCGCCGCTAACTGCTCCTTCAGGGTCGACAACTCGCTTAACAACTGGGGGAGATACGGCTTTGGTATAATCATCATCATCATCATCATCATCATCATCATCATCGGCCATTTGAAACCCACTACAGGTCACAGGCATCCATCATGGTTTTCCAAGTGGGTAATTTTAAATTTCCAGTATAATTTTTCGAGTCCGCTATAATGCGCGACAAATTACTTTGACTTCCCATGAACGTATTTCGGGTCTCATTGGCGCATGGCGGTAGACCCGGGATGTATCCGGAATAACGTTAACAGTGCCTAAGTAGTGCTTACGAAAGTACCGCAGAAGTTAGTTTTAGTTCAGAAATACTATGGTTACCTGTTGCTTTTGTTTCTCCATGTCTTCTTTGATTTTTTCAGCGTTGCTCTCGGCGATTTGCGCCTGACTGGTCACCCTCTGAACCTCAGCTTGCAGCTCAGAGACGGCTGGAACAATATCATCAAAATTAATTTCGGCAATGAAATGAAATCGTCGCGTTCATGCAGTTGTCATTGTACAGTCACGAGCAATAATATGTATACACTGACACATTTTCTAAAAATCTTAACTTAAAAAAATATAGAAAGAAGTATACGACAATGAGCCGTTTTCAGAAGCACTAAAAAAAAAAAAAATATTACGGCTGTCAAAGTAATGCAATTTCGGACCTCAGCCCAATAGCCATCATCATAAAATAGGTCTCAGTGAGCTGAACAAAAGTTACTATTACGCCAACAGCCAAATGTTTGTCGTTTCGGAGTTATATTTTATTGAAAATTTCAGCTTTTTTTCAATACAATATTACTCCGAAAGGACAAACATTTGGCTATTGGCGTCATAGTAACTTTTGTTCAGCTCGCCGAGACCTATTTTATGATGTATCACACATGGCTATTGGGCTGAGGTCCATAATTGCATTCTTTTGACAGCCGTAATATTTTTTTTTTAGTGCTTCTGAAAACGGCTCATTTGTTCTAAATTATCTAACCAATGGTTAGATAATTAAGGACAAATTATCGTACACTGTGCAGTACAAAACAAAATGTGTACGTCGTACAAAATGTGATAGTGTATACATGTTATTGCTTGTGACTGTACTACAATGCAGAAGCAGAATCTAGCCCTCCGGCCGTTTGCGTATGAAGGAAAAGGTTTTCTTCATTCGCAACTGGTTGCGAACAAGGAATAAACATTCTTGTTTCGCAACCAGTTACGAAACGCAGTTGCGAAAACGGCCGGAGGGGAATCTAGGGTCTGAATGTTTGCGGCTTACCGTTGAGTTTATCCTGCGCGGCGCGCAACTCCTGCTGTGTTCCCTGCTCGGCCATGAGCGCGCCTTGCCGCGCGGCATCTAGCTCCGCGCACACGCGGTTCGCCTCCTGCCAGACAACACAACTCGTGGTTAAAAATATCATTTATACTACGCCTGCTTGGAAAGTACCTTGATACTTTATCAAATTTACGGTAGAAAGTACGTCATTGCATATCGAACAAATATGCGGGGAGAAAACGCATCTGAGCGGGAGAGAAAAGTGTATGAAAATCCATTTCTTACGTGGTTTTTCTTTTTTAATTTTGGGTAAGACTATGCGCCGGTAACCTAAATATCAAAAGCCAAAAAGTTTTTACAGTGAGTTTTTATCTCCAAGTTCGCAAAATGACACTGGCCAATAGCAACAATTTCAATATAAATTTCAATTAGTAAAGATTTAGTTTTTTATTTTCCTTGTAGGTGTAGTATAAAGCACTATGTATCACTCGAGAGAAACTGCGATTCCCGATCTCAGGTGTTTTAAAGCCCTCGCCTACGGCTCGGGCTTCAAACGACACCCTCGACGGTAATCGGTCACTTTCTCCTCTCGGTGAACAATGTACTATACCTATTATGTACCCACCGAGGAGAACGGGCGATTCATCGCTCGTAGCCCCTGCTGTCTGAGTGAACTTAAACGATCACGAAGGTTAAGCAACATAGGGCGCGTTCAGTCTATGTCCATGACTAACGCGACAGTCTGTAAAATATAGCTTGAGCTCCGCGACAGCTGTCACACTGACAGGGCTAGGTTACGATATTGCTTAGACATCGAATAGTGTGCAGTAAGTACGGAGTTTTCACAGTACAAATATTCTGTGAAATATTAAAAACTTCATGGACGCAATTTAGATGACAGCTGTCGCGGAGCTCAAGCTATATTTTACAGACTATAGTGATATTTTTTCGAGCTGTTCCGTGCTTCAAAAGGCACGTTAAGCAGTCGGTGCCGTCGATAGGTGGCAGTCGTTAAGCCAAGTCAGAGGCCTTGGGGTGGCTTGAAAACTTCTGACAGTAAGACCAGCCACTAGTCTTACAAGCCCCCACCAATCTGGACTTGGCCCCCGTGGTGGAGTATGACCTATACCTTCCTCAGGGAAGAGACCCATGCCCCTCGGTGGGGACATAACGGGTTGATGATGATGATGGCTATTATTGTTAGAAGCTTCCGTCCGCGACTTTAGTTCAAAATTTTGCAACCCCGTTCACTTTCTTATGGGTTAAATTTAGAAAAACAGCGAAACACGTGTTCAATCAATTGTGTTAAAGAGTTTTTCAAAAAAATTAGACAACATTCTTTATACCTTCCATACAAATTTTGGCAACCCTTTTCGCCGCCTTGGGGGTTAAATTTAAAAAAATCCGGCCTTACTCCTTGCCTACATTATAATTATACAGACCCTCTGTGCAAAATTTCAGATTCCTAGGTCCAACGGTTTGGGCTGGGCGTTGATGAGTGAGTCAGTCAGGATTTTGAATTTTATTTATATAGATTACTGGGCTATTACGCAGTAATGGCTACTACTGTGTTTCTCGTTACAGACTGACCATAAAGTCTAGAAAACGGAAGTGAATTGTAACTAAATATTGTACGAGCTTTTCAGGCCATTTCCTATTCTAATATAAGCACAATTATTGTAACTGAGACTAAGGTTAATTCTCCTTGCTGAGACTATGTCTTTTAGCACTAAAAGCTTGGGTATGGAAGATAAGAGTATTAGCAAAATCGCACTCTTTAATTTCTACTCTTTCTGTGGGCTCATTGTAATTTTCGCAACGGATATTCATACGTCTTAAAAAGTCACGTCAACACAAAAACCGACGTCGTACGGAGTACTGTCTCGCTCTAACATAGGGTCTTAAAAGATGATAGTGCTATACAGTAGTGGTATACATCGCACATTTGCAAGAACAACGTGTTATTTCGGAACCCTTACGTTACATGAGAGCATTTTTTTAAGGTTTCAAAGTAATGTCCGAAAAAGATAGCGCTATAACGTAATGCAGTGTCTCTTTTGCTCATTATTCCGGCGTTATCAGAGTAAATAAAATCGCGTTAAAACAAATAAATATCTAAGAATAAAAAATGGTTTTCTTCGAAATATCACGTTGTTCTTGCAAGGGTGCGACACGACTTAAATTGATTTCATAGATTATATGTATTCAAATAGATTATATGTATCGCTCGTAGCCTGGGCTGCCTAAGTGATCTTAAAAACGATCACCAATGTTAAGCAACATACGGCGCGTTCAGTCGATGGATGGGTCAACGTCTATTACTAACGCTAGTGGCATTTTTCCGAGCGATTCCGTGCTTCGCAAGGCACGTTAAGCAGTTGGTGCCGGCTACCGTCGATAGATGGCAGTCGTAAAGCCAAGTCAGAGGCCTTAGGGCGGCTTGAAAACTTCTGACAGTAAGATCAGCCACTAGTCTTACAAGCCTCCACCAATCCGGACTTGGCCCCCGTGGTGGAGTATGGCCTATACCTTCCTCAGGGAAGAGACCCGTGCCCCTCGGTGGGGACATGATGGGTTGATGATGAAGATTTCATAGATTCTGGTCAAACTATAGGAGGGTAGTCTGTATGTGGGCGCACCGGCAGCTGCTGGGCCAGGTCTGCGGCGTGCTGCTGCGGCCCCCTCCCTCCCCTTACCGTGTGACGTAATTTATGGATTCATGGATACCCCCTTACGAGGGTAGTCTGTACAGTTTGTCAAAAAATACTAGAAACCGGAAGTGAAAGTTTATTAATTGTTTTATTGAAAAACCTAAACATTTACTATATTGAAGCACATTACCTTAATTTATATAAAAGCTCAAGTTTTTAATTTATATAATGCTTGTAACTGCAAGCTATTAACAAATGCAGACAAAAAGTCCGAGCAAAACCGTACTTTTTAATGTCTACATTTTTTTGACAGATTGTATGTGGGGCGCACCTGCAGCTGCTGGGCCAGGTCTGCGGCCCCCTCCGTCCCCCTTACCGTGTGACGTAATTAATGGATTCATGGATACCCCCTTACGAGGGTAGTCTGTATGTGGGCGCACCTGCAGCTGCTGGGCCAGGTCTGCGGCCCCCTCCGTCCCCCTTACCGTGTGACGTAATTAATGGATTCATGGATACCCCCTTACGAGGGCAGTCTATGTGGGGCGCACCTGCAGCTGCTGGGCCAGGTCTGCGGCGTGCTGCTGCGGCCCCCTCCGCCCCCCTTACCGTGTGACGTAATTAATGGATTCATGGATACCCCCTTACGAGGGTAGTCTGTATGTGGGCGCACCTGCAGCTGCTGGGCCAGGTCTGCGGCGTGTTGCTGCGCGAGCAGCGCGGCGTCGCGCGCGGCGGCGGCCTCGCAGCGCGCGCCGCCCGCCTCCAGCGCGCGCGCCTGCGCCTCCGCCTGCAGCGCGCTCAACTGCCCCAGCAGCGCCGTCTCCGCCTGACCACAGAATACATAATAGTACAGGTACAGAAGATTCACTCCGCAAAATCAATTAAAGATTGGGACTCCAGCAGCGATACGACCCGCTACTTGACTCTTCTTTCAAGGATGTTTAAATAGCTAAATATCTTCCATTAGACCAAAAAATATTTTAGTATATTTTTTGAGGACCTAAAAGCAACAAGAACATTATTTTACGACGTTGCTTTGCTGAACAGCCAAAAACGCGGTCCGCCATTTCGCCAAGGCGAAACCTGGTCGGACTCTTCCGATATAACAACACCCGTAAGTAGATCCGGACTAAAAGTTTACAATGTGTTGTGCTTACCAAAGTTTTAGTATGGACCTTCATATGTGGCGATAAACGATTTGTATTTGTATTTGAAATGGAACGTGGTGAGCGGCGTTTTTGATGGCGAGGGGGCCGTGTGTCAGGCCAGGGCTGTTTCATTATGTGTGGCGGTATCGAACGCGTAAGTACATGCGGCGACCGCGTCGACGGGGAAAATAGGAAGGAATTCAGGCGCCAGAAAAGGTAGGAGCTACGCGGTAGAAAGAGAGGCAACGTGTAGGTGAATATAATGTAGCTTTTTTAGCGCCGTGCGATCTGAATTGCACCTAATACGCTACTTGCCTCGTATCAAATTTGAAGCGATAAATGGATATTTCCTGTAGTATCTAACATAAGAAACCGAAATATATTGACTTTGCTAAGTAAATATGCAGGATGGCTGCAAAATTTGCAAATTAAAAAAATATTTTTCGCTTTTAAATCGGAACGGTGAAAACACTATCCGCCATCTTGAAAGCACCTTTGGTTGTAAACAAACATCTGTCAGTCGCGCGTGCGTAGGTTCTATTGTGACTCATACTTCGTTCGTGGCACGAACTCTACCTATGTTGAATGTCAAACTTTGTTTACAAACGTAGAGGACTTCAAACCATAGACAAAAATGGCGGACCGCGTTTTTGGCTGTTTAGCAAAGCAACGTTTTAAAATAATGTTTTTGGTGCTTTTAGGTCCTCAAAAAATATACTAAAATATTTTTCGTTCTAATGGAAGAGATATTTAGCATTTAAGACATACTTGAAAAAAGAGTCAAGTAGCGGATTCAGTAATTTCAATAGTAATAATAATGAGTATCTTCAACTTGAAAATTACTAAATCATCTACACACTTAGGAAATTATAGGAAAATGTATCGATCACAACACAATAGGCTATTTGACAGATTTCTGAACACCATCTCATATTTTTTGTCGGTGTTCATGGAGTCCTCAGAAAGTGGTAATTTTAAATTCTTTCGTGGATTTCTTGTAAAAAAGGCGAACAAAAATTTACGTTTGTTCTGAAACAACCCGCCAAAACGGTATCTTGGGCAATATATGCCGTCGCACAGGAATTATGACGTCACATGGCAGTGAACAAACCAATGAACGTATGAACGACATGAATGACAGATGCCATTTTTACTGAACTGTGACGTCATCATAGAATCGGCCAATCCAGGCCGTTTTCGATAAAATAGTTGCAGATACATAAAATTATCAAATTTTATCCTAAAACTTTCGTAAGCACAACACAAGTAAACTTTTAGTCCGGATCAATTTACGGGTGTTTCGTACTGCGAACCGGAGCGAAACCTGTTCAGACTCGTCCGATAAAAAAAACACCCGTAAGTTGATCCGGACTAAAAGGTTACTTATCCTGTGTCTATTTTATAAATAATATTTTTTTAGTTAAAATGGCTTAAGGCGGTTTTACGAATACGTATTAATAATACAGTTTTTTTCACACTGTCAAATAGCCTATTTAAATATTCTAATACAAAGATTAAAATAACCTCCTTGCTTATAACATACAATAAAAACAAACAATCGAATAACTGGTAATAATTAAATCTTTTTTTATGGTTCATAGCGTTCATTTCGATCATTTTTGTTTTAATTTTGATACCTTTTTTCCATAAAATTAAATTTCATGCCATAATATTAATAGTTACTTTTCTTAACACTTTCTCTGCTACCCAAATATCTAAACATTATAAGGCATTCCACGAAAGAATGCCATAGGACTCGGGAGCCGGGTGCATTTCATAGAATGCGTGCGAACTGGACATCTACGCCGAGCACTCGGGAGCCGGGTTCACTTAGAGCCAAGCCGCCGACTCGGCTGCCGGGTCGTGACGTCACACAGGGTTGTCAAACAAATGGAACTAGACATCTACGCCGAGCACTCGGGAGCCGGGTGCACTAGAGCCAAGCCGCCGACTCGGCTGCCGGGTCGTGACGTCACAGGGTTGTCAAACAAATTGTTAGATTAGAGCTTAAATATTAGGCTCTCTAAAACGTAACTTTGATTAATTATATTAAATTATTTAGCTCTATATAATATTGGTTTGACTATTTATATTATAATACATTATTTGATCTACATATCACATCTAATAAAGACGCACGCACGCCATAATCCGTAAGACAACTTTGACAAGTGACAGATAACAAAGTGTAAACAGAAATCGGCCAACTGCGAGTCGGTCTCGCACACGACGGTTCCGTTCCATTGTCCACAACAGAACAACATTAATCACGAAGATCAAGAAAAAAACGGGAAGGAATTTCCAATATCAGCCGTTTAGGGAGGGTTGGGAGGGGGGTGGGGGGGCAGAGGGGGGTATATGCCCCCCTGTGAATCAGTACGTTGTATTGTCGGTACGTATGACTCTATTCACTGTTCACTAGTGCGTTCCGTTAGACAATGTCGCCTTTGAAAATGCCGCCTTGGCTCTTGCCGCGATCAAAGGATGCCGCCAACCTTATCAAAGGAGTAAGAACACTGCGCGCCAAAGCGACGTTTTCGTGCCCGTATCTAACCGACCGAACACACTTTTACCATAACGTTCTAAATGTTTTTCGCATGTGAATATGATACGGATACGATTATTTACCAAAAACATGTCAAAAAATATGGTAGTAGGTAATACTCGGCGAACGAAAGTAATACTTAGATTTCGACAAAAAATTACAACCCTGAGCATAGAAATCTTATAGAACTCGGTAGCCGGGTGCTGCGGCATGGCCAAAAGTCACCTACACCTATGGATGTACTGGACTCGGGAGCCGAGTCGTCGGCGTGAGAGAAGCATTCTAGAGAACTCGGGAGCCGAGTCCTCGGCGGGAAAAGTGTTAATAGATAGTTTTCTTTGGAAAAAATGAAATTAGGGCTTTTTCAACTGAAGAAATATCCAAAATTATATTACTGATGAATTGATAAATTTAACAAGAAAAGCCTTAATTTTCTAATTATGGCTTTCTTGCTTAACATTATATTACTTAAAATATTTTTTTACTTAAGTGAAAGGGAAATCTGCAAATTATTAGAAAGGCTAGTCTATACGGAAACAAAACTCAGACCATAAAAATGTAACATATTTTTCTACAAATTTTAAAACTACTATCATCGGCTTAAAGTTAGTATTAATGTTTCAAACTTCAATTCAAACAAGATTTTAATTTACTCAAAACTAGTTTCAAGTAAGTTACGGCCTTTCTCCGTACGGCGGCAGTATTGTACATGAAAGTCGCGGATTTTGACGTTATGATGCGCGACTCGCGTCGTCGTATTACCTATACAGGTGGCGCCACTGTAGAGCGAGGTCCTAAAGTACTACTGTCGAAGTTTGTTATTACGGGCGCCCAAACAAAAATTTACATTTCTATCTTAACCTCTTCAGTCCTGACCTTGAAAATAACAATAGTTTTCTATTGTTATTTTGTCGACACTGGAATGAGGAGGATATGCATCTGCACATTTTTACAAGATAATATTTACAATTCAATAACCTCGGATTGTCCATCCAGCAAGGTGGTGGGCTACGCTCATGGTCTCCACCCAAGTACCGGATCTTCGGTATTTTACTCACTGCGGTTACCACGTGGGGCAAAAACCCCCAGACCCCCTTTGTGCCCCAGAGGTAGTTGTAGAATTAGCAGACCTCACTGCTTACCTCAGACAGTCGCTGAATGTGCATTTCCATTTGAACTCTCTGCGCCCGTTCGGCCTCACTCTCGGCGCCGAGTTTCGACTGTAGCTGTATATTTAAGCACTTGTTATTAATTCTTAAACATTAGTTAATATTCTAAACTTTATTAATAAAGATTAAGAGTTCAATGAATAAGCTACCATCGTATAAATACTAATTAAACCACTATACTTGCATGTTTTGAGACCTCTAAGCCCCAAAAATTATTTAAGAAACGTAATGGAGAAATTTCTTAGCATTCCATAGCTTTGAACATTTAGGAACCGCTGATCGATTAGATGCAATCAACATAATGTCATTCCAATCGAACTATGAAATCAGTTCACATCATCATCATCACCAAGACTTACGCCTCTTTTGCGGGCAGGCCTCGTTTTTTGTGTGAGAAGAATTTAAGCAGCCAATTATTCATTATAAACGGTACCATGCCTGATCAAGAGCAATCCGGACTAAGCAAAAAGTGTAGTGGCTTTACCAGTATAGATGTGGCTAAAGAAGCAAGATCGGAGGGTATTTTCAGAAAATGGCACAAATTGCATAATTTCTTTGGCGCATGCTTTTTCGTGTTGGCTCAATGAGAAGTAACATATATTGTAGGTTTATTGGCCCCTGAAGATTGTATTACGTATTTGTAGATTTCAGTGGCATCTACTACAATACATATTATGTTACTGTGAAAGAAAAATGCGCCAAAGAAATAGGCTATTTGACAGATTTTTGAAAACTATCTCATATGTTTTGTTGGTGTTCATGGAGTCCACAGAAAGTGGTCATTTTAAATTCTTTCGTGTATTTCTTGTAAAATAGGCAAACGAAAATTTACTTTTGAAGCCGCCAAAACGATATCTTGGGCAATATGGCGTTGCACAGGTATTATGACGTCACTTCCGAGTAAACCAACCAAGAAAGAATGAATGGCAGACGCTATTTTTACTGGCATGTGACGTCATCATAGAATCAGCCAATCCAGGCCGTTTTCGATAAAATGGCGGCAGATACAAATTAATTTTATCTTGTGTTTTTTTACAATTAGTTAAAATGCCTTAAAGCGGTTTTAAGACACATAATTTATACAGATACGTATAAATGTTACTGTTTTTTTCACACTATCAAATAGCCTACTATGCAGTTCTGAGAATCACCCGGAGGGATTTTCTTTTTATACTCTGATTTTTTATTCCGTAGAATTCTGACATTTCATAAGTGTTGCTACTGAAAAAGTTCTCCACCGAAAAAGGGACAAATTTGACCCATTTGAGGGCAATAAAAAATAAAATGCTACGTATTTTTTATGTTTAACCTACAAAAAGGTTAATCTAAATATTTACTTACTCAAGTGATATAATACAAAAATAACAAATATTTCAATATTACGAAAAATATATCGAATTAACTTTAATTACTTTATTTTATTCTTTAGCTGGCATCACTGCCTACGAATTCAAGGTTTCGTAAACCTTTTTAGAAAAGTGAAGTATGTAGCAGTTAGCTCTCTTAATAATTCATGTCAGCGATGATGATGATGATGAAGATAGTGATGTTAGTATTAATGATGATTAGATAATTTAATGAAAATATGTTTTCTTTACTTGTACTTTTTTACTGTTTGTGTGGTGAAAAGGGACACAATTGTCACTCGCCTTAAATTCTCTTTTAATTTGGAGCTCCACACTTTATAAAACGGATAGATTCACTAACAAATTAAATGCGTAGACTCAGATGTTCACACTCGTATTGAAATTGAAAAATATGCCCGGCCAAAAGAGGTTTCTAATCTCTGACATGTCAAAAAATGATAACTGTCAGAATTCTACGGAATTAAAAATCAGACTTTAAGCAGTTTCAAGAGGAGCGACTGTAGTCGTAAGCCGCGTTTTCACGGTCTTAGTGAGCTCGGACCGAGTGCGCCATCCGAGTAAACTAATGCTCCTGATTGGACGGTTTTTCGCCACGACACTAAAATGGCCAATCAGAAGCATGGGTTAACTCGGATGGCGCACTCTGTCCGAGCGCACTAAGACCGTGAAAACGCGGCTTTACGTACCAGCATCTTGTCCTGTGCGAGCGCGTGGTTGTCGTCGGCGAGACGTTGCAGCCGCGCCTGCAGCGCCAGCCGGTCGGCCGCCGCCTCCTCGGCAGCGCGCGCCGCCGCCGCCGCGCGCGACCTTTCCGCGTTCAGCGAACTCCTGCGGGCAACACCGCGTTACGAGGCTACCCGTGCCCTAATACGGTATTTGACACTATCAACAATAAATTATTTGAGATGCTCGACTAAAACAAAAATTAAAAAACTATTCGGAAAATGTATTTCTTTAAATCATTTACTAGTTATTAAAATTTTTAAATAGATGAAACATAAAAAGAGTGCTCTGAAATGTGACGTCACAAGCAAGTATTTTCATACAAAATTCCGTTTTAAAAGTAACTCATTTGACATCCTGTCAAATACCCAATTCTAGGAGGGGCGGAGGGCAGCCTATAAACCTAAGCGTCCACTGCATCGGAATCGATCCTGTAGCAATTCTTCTTTATAGTAACCGGCTGGCACGGCCGTCTAGTAGGAATTTAAATATTTTGAAAGAGAATCGCTACGTTTTTGTGAGAGATGTCAGTCGAGGGCTAGCTAGGGTAGACGTTCCTCAAAAAAAGACAATGAAAATATTTGCCTAAGAACCATTTTAATCAATAAATTCGTTGCGGAAGCGGACGGATTTGTTGCTTTGTATTTCTATAAAAAAGATTCTCCCTCGAGGAGCTCTAAATGTGATAAATGCACCTCTGGTATCGAGAGATCGTATAATACTACCTCTTCATATAAAGTTAGGGCTGATGAAACAGTTCGTAAAAGCTTTTAACAAAATGGTGGATGTTTTTTGTGTATTGTTAAAACTTTTAAGAAATTTAGCAATTAAAAGCAGGGATTTTTGGTTATCTTCAGATCAGACAGTATTAAATTTTCTCCTGCATGACAGATATTATATGGAAAAATCTGCATGGATCGAGTTCATTTGGGTGATCAAAAATTTCTTAGGCAATAAAAAGTCAACGGGTTATTTTGAACATAGTACTCAGCTACACTTTCAGGGACTTGGATGCACCATGAGTATTAAGATGCATTTCCTCTTTAGTCATTTAGACGTTTTCCGAAAAAATTTAGGTGACTTGAGTGAAGAACAGGGAGAACGCTTCCATCAAGACATTTGTGTAATGGAAGAGTGATAACAAGGTCGTTGGAATGCTAACATGATGGCTGATTACTGCTGAAGTATTCAGAATAGTACTTCAGACCCAGCTCATACAATAAAATCTTATAAAATGAAATTTTATTAATTTTGGACTAGCTTAATAAATATTTTAGTTTTAAAGATCATGTATTTTTGTTAAAAAAATATGATATCTCAAAAACTAGAGCTGCTATGGGGAAACGGACTTCAGATTTGAAATTAGCTCGACAAATACATTACGAATCAGGTATAAAACTTCATAAAACAAAACCACTGTTCCCCATAAGCAAATGTAAACAACTTCGGCCATTCAACCAGAATAAACAAACATTTACATACAGGCACATACATTGCTTCTGGCCCCCACACTAGGATACCCTGTTTCGTGGGAACCAGAAACAGCGACATCACAAACATGTAAACATGCAAGACCTGGGGTTTTTTTTTGTCCCCAGCCTTGGTTCGAACCCGGCACCTCTAGCATGGTAGCACCTCTGGCTGCGCCACAGAGGTTGTCGAGGTAAAATGTAAACTCTTTACGAATTTTTTTTTCTGTCACAGTGTAAGTACCTGAGCTCCTTAAGTCTGGCTTGGAGTCCCTGCGAAGCCTCGGCCTCAGCCGCGAGAGCCTTCTCCTTATCTGCCAGTTGTTTTTTTAGCTTCTGCATGGGGTCGTTGGGACCCTGACGGGAGCAAACAGGTTCAGGTCAACAATGAGGGTTATTGGAACGACGCAGCAGTTGTCTAATTTGTTTCTTCGTTATATATTACTGGTTTAGAATATTGTACCTTGCTATATTTCATGGGGCTAGCTACCTTAATGACTCTATGCCAATCTCGGTAGGCATAAACGCATGATTTTGTATAAATAGATCTTCTCTAAAAAAAATTAATCTTGTTTAGTACTTTAGCTCTCCCTGGAAGATAAACCAGTTTTTCCCTGTCACCGGGAGACATTCAATTTGATAATTCAACAGTTGGATTAGTTGAAACTTTTTTTTATTTCTACATCTCAAAAACAAAACGTTAAGTCATTTGCAGCGGAATCTATACCATCTATACTACTCGTAATATTATAGAGTGGAAAACTTTGGAAGTTTATACCTGCATCCCTAGATTCTAATCTGGTAACTACTTACCAGATTTAAAAAAATCTTTCACCAGTATTTAGAATGGACGTCCAGATAGACATGGGCTTATTCAATTACCATGGGAACGAAGTCGTGGCCGCTGTAGTATATAATAAGGTACACACCTCTGACCACTCGGAGTGCTGGGGCAGCGGGTCGTGCTGCTTGTTGAGCAGCGCGTCAGTGAGCACCTGGATCTCGGTGCGGGAGAGAGGCGCCTCCGACACCAATCGCACTAGCTCAGAGACCGTGAGGCCGCCGGCGTTGCCCGCTGAGGAGACCAGACACATTCAGTTGAGGCGACAATCAGACGGTTCAGGATTAAGAAAGACGGTTTGTCAGTAAGTGCCTAAACCGATTTCTGACTAGCCTTTTTGCTTACTACGCTTTAAGGCATTCTAATAATCTAAGGTATTCTTGCAAGGCTTTGCCATGGGTTGTCTGCTTTATCAGTCAAGCCGATGGGTAATACCACTTTGATAAACAATAGTATAATTATAATTTCTTGCATGTTTTTCAGAATCTGCTACTAACCTATAACATTATAATAGGTTATGGGCCCAGCACACTTTCATTCCACAGATGTCATTCATTATCTTTCTTATTCAATATCTTTCACTTAAAATGACTAATCTAAGCATATAATCAATATGCTTAAGATCTCGGGGATAACGGGCGTGAGTTTATTATTATTTTATTATTTTTATTATTTATAATCAATATGCTTCTTGTTTTGGCCTCAGGATGGGCGAGCGCGGCCGCGGCAGACGGAGCGATTGACATGTGTGACATTTTTCCAAATTACTCACCAATGAGCGAGAGCATGTTAGTCTCCTGCTTCTTGTTCTTGGCCTTGGCACGGGCGGGCGCGGGCGCGGCAGCGGGGGCGGACGCGGTAGCGGGGACGGGTGCGGCGTTAGCTTGACGCAGCAACTTCTCCGTGGTCAGCTCACTCGGCTGCGGGGCGTTCAGTGGGGGCACCACTTCCTCGTGCGGGACTTCCGACACCTCCTCTATGGGCTTCTTATCGGCTTTCTTGTTGGCTGTCGTGGGATTTGTCGTTTGAAATAAAGCAACATTTTGTCAACAACACCGTAGTTCCTACTGTGGGTACTAGGGCTTCACAGCCACATACATTTTTCTTACACAAAATTAAATTGGTGGTAAAGCACCGTGACAGAATTACTTTCTAGATCTTTTTATTTTCCTTCGACGGCAGCTTAGTTACAATAACTCACTCGTCTTTTTGGACATTAGACAACTTTGTAGTCTTGCAAGAGCAAATAAAATAAGGAAGAACTGTAAATGGCTCAAATAATCCAAATCACAATTTAATCCGCGAATTAAGGGCATAAATCACTGTGCGTTGCAAAGGTCTCTAACTATCCGGGAACTATCATAATAAATTATAATAAGGAGAGGAATGGAGCAAAGTGTTATATTGCTCTGTGAAGGAAACTTACCCTTGCGCTGGTCCTTGGGGACATCCCCACTGTTGCGGCGTTCACGCGGCACCTCCTCCTTAGCGGGCTCGACCTTGGCCACCGCCTTGGTCTTGGCAGGCTTGGCCTTGACCTCCTTGGCCTCCTTAGCCTCTTCCTTCTTCTCTACGGCGACCTGTGGAGGTCCCACGTGGCATTATGGATCAGTTACTGAGCCCAGATTCACCGAGAGTCAAACTGTTCGTTACGACAGAATAGTTATACTTATACCCTAATAACCCTTCAGACCACAGAGGTATGTCGTAAAGTTGGCATTAGGGAATTTTCCCTTAAAATGTCGCAGCACAACGCGACGTCGTGTTGTATTGATCTAGGTGTTTAGGCCCATAGATTAAACTCTACATATTTTTTGGAAATTCGCCCTTAACGGAACTGAGTAGTGAACGTGGGTAACAACTAATGTACTATCCACCATAGTATACTTGTCTGGTGTAACATTTAAACCTTTAGTATACAGAGTGCGTATACTGAGTTTTTTCATTCCCTCTCGATAGTGAGAGCGTTTGCGATTTGCATAGGAGTGACAAAGAGACAACTATATGGCGCGCTTTGTCACTCCTATGCAAATCGCAAACGCTCTCGCTATCGTAAGTGAATGACAAAACTCAGTATACGCACTCCGGCGAAATTAACAATCAAAAGTTTTAGAATTGTGCCCGGATAACGGCGACAGGCTTGCCACTGTCACGTTTGGGACCTAATAAACTCGGCAAAACGTGGGCCTAGTTATAGTGATTAGTGCCTCTGCCTACCCCCTCGGGGATAACGGGCGTGAGTTTATTTATTTTTATTTATAAGTTTTAGAAATGGCAGTAATGTGAGGCATTGCAAAAGCCTCTTTACGAAAACGAGTTAGTAAATCTCATATTATTGCTTTTTAAAAAAGCTTTTTGGTAATAAAGTATTTATGTATTATTCTAAAACATGTAGGTAGATCTTATCGTTTAACTCTGGGTGAATTTCCTTGGGTAATCTTAGATTGAGACTTCAACTAGTACGCAAAATAACAAAATAATAGTAACAGGCAATAAATTCATGCTCGGCATACACAATACAACACATGCTTTATTTCTTATTTTTATATTCTTTCAAAGCTCCCAATTACATGCGGTGCCCTATGATAACAAAAACTGGACACAACCGAAAATCCAAAACGACCAACACCTGAACAACAATCTAACCCACACAAAAAATACACACAGAAACACAATCAGGACAAAACTAATCTCATACGCGTTAGTAATGCTTAATTGCCGCGTAGCAACTGTAACAGGGTGTTAGCAAGCCTTCCACTGCGGTGTTCACACTGCTCGAGAATTCATGAATCCGTAGGTGTTCTAGGAAAAAAATCTCGAATACAAGTGAGCCGTGAATGGGAATCATCCCAAAAGACAGGCCTTTTGAACAGTTTTTTGGAAGGCTTGCTGAGGATAGGATAGGAGCACTTAGTACTAAACCAGACGGAGAGTTATGTGCCTAATGAATGCACGAAAATAATTGTTGGCTATGCGAACGCTGTTGACGAGGATGTCGGATAGATCTCTATTTTCTGACGAAATAGCCCATGGCGGTAAATGGCTGGCTGAGTAAACACTGTGCTAATGTCGTTAGCTCATAGTAGGAGCCCTAGAAACGTTCCGAATCCTTGCAAGTAGCGCACGCATGTCTAACGATCATTAGTGGATTCGCTTGGTCCGTATGACTCTCTGTCGAGCCCAGCACCAAGTGGCAGGTTACCAGTGATGCCAAAACTTCACTTTTGGTTATGTTTGTAGCTAACATTTGAGATATCTTCCGTTAACAAACCAAAAATTTATTTTTTGTTTTTTGAAAGTTCGGACAAATAACAATTTTTGGCCTTCAAGAAAAGTTCTGCGATTAATGTCCGACAGTAGCTGGCACGTGCAAGCTGGGCTACTGCTGGAGCTACAGTGACAAATACGCTATCTGCAGTCGGTCCGCATAACCTTGCAAGCTACCGGCCATTTTTAGCATAAATTTTCTTGTAGGTGGTAATGCGGCCAAAGACGTGTACGGTATGCGGCGCCAGCGAATGAGGATATAAAAATTTGAATCCCGTTCGGATATTTATATTAATGTAAAGGTGGTTTTCAGAAGAGGTCTCAAACGTGAAGAAAAACGATACCAAAACTGTATTTTGGGCATGACTGCAGGGGTCAGGACTCACTTTATCAGCGGCGTGTGCCGAATGCATCAGCTCGAGCTCATCCTTCGGCTGAAGTTCCTCAAAGTGGTTGGGGAGCCCCGCGACGGGAGTGGGCGGCGCGCTGGGATCGCTCACGCAGCTCGGATCCTCTTTGTTTATCAGTATCGGCTTTACTTTAGGATCCTTGCCGCGCTTGCGGATCTGCACAGACAGAGCGCGTGTGTGCCATTTGCCTTCGCACCCTAGTCCCGACGGGCACATGAAAGTTCCCGGTCGCCTCGTCTACATCTTCATACGCGACTTTCCTCTAATCTATTGGACGCAATTTATGAAGCGCTTGTCTTGCTTGTACCCAATACTAGACAGATAAAGCGGACGTTGCAGTTCAGTTTAGTGATTCAATATTTGTCCCACATTGTGAAATACTAAGTAAAGTGTAAAGTATGAAACTGTAAGCCACTGCCGTTCGACATGCCTCTACGCGGTTTTACGGCCCAATAGAATTATGCCATCCAACCGCGTAATAAACGTACGGCTATCAGAAATTCTGCTATCACAAATAACTAGACATGAACGCGTAACCGTCCGTCGAGACATCGCAATGTACATCCAGTCACCGTCTATAAACTCGTCCGTGTTTGCCCAGTGAAAGCCAAATGTTGGCATATGATAACATGTACCAATAGGCACGATCGTGCAATAAGCTCAATGCAAATGCGATAGACTGATACGATGCACCTCAACACTAGCTACCTCTATTCGAATCCGCATAGTTTTTTTTATCATCCTAAATTAATACACAAAATTAATATACGAGGCAGTGGGAGGTGGTGCCGAGGTCTACCATACAGCAAGATCCTTTTTCCATTGCTTTAGTCTTGCTACCAAGTTGTAGCCCAAAACCAAGCAAAGTATCTCGAAAAATATGTCTAATCTTGCTTCTTCATTCGTATTATAATAGCGATATTAATACTTATTGCAAATTATGATATTCCATACAACCTTGCCCCATAATCTCGACCAATAATTAATAACGACTGCCATCTATCGACGGCAGCCGGCACCAACTGATTAATGCCACTAGCGTTAGTCATAGACAGGTCACCCATCCATGCACTGAACGCGGCCTATGTTGCTTAACCTTCGTGATAGTTTAAGATCATTCAGGCGGCCGGGGCTACGAGCGATTCAGTATGTGAATAGAGACCCAAAAAAATACCCCACAATTACTCAAATAGCAAATAGATAATACCGATAAACTTTTGCCATACCATGTAAGCTCGCCTTTGTAACATGTCCTGTTAAACGTTTCGTCTGCAATAGTACAATAAAATAATAATTCAAGCACACGGGCAGACGATAACCAGCGCTCGTACCTTGACATTGGGCGAGGTATCCCTCGGCACGTCGACGACGGTGGGGGTGGTGAACTCGACGTGAGGCTTCGGCGCCGGCGCAGGATCGTCGTCGGCACCGCTCTCCGCTGGCGCCTCGCTCTCAGGCTCACTGCTGTTGGCCGCCGCCGGCTCCTTCTGCTTCTCTTTCTTCGCTAACTAGAAGGGTAGGATGAATTTAATATAAAGTGTGCGCTTGTCAAACAGTTTTAGACCAAATTCGCTTTAAAAGGGTAATTAAAGAGAAAGGGGACCAAATACTGGAGGTATTAGCAAAGGGCAAGATAAAAAGTACCCGAAACCGACGTGCGTGCATACAACGACTAATGTATGTCAATGAAGCGAAAGTATTTGTCAGGATCGTGGAAGGTTCCCTGTCCGCAGTCCCTGGTCTCTGCCTATCCCTATAGGATACAGGCGTGAGCTTGTGTATGTAAAGAGAAATTCAAGCGTTACGCAAGCACCAAAGGGGCGTGGGGACCTTCGCTTATTTTGTCTGAGTTGGGTGACCAGCCCCCCTCTACTCGCTAATTTTAAAGCTGATTGATTGTACAAAGGTGAAAAAAACCAAGGTAGTTGGACAATAACCTTAAAAGGAAAACTATAATGGGTAAGTAGGCTTTACAACTAAACGGGAAATAGGCAACCAACAAATAAAAGGAATTATTCGTACAAAAATCCATAAAAAATTGTAACTTTAATGAAGTTCTTAGTTTTGTAAAGCATTTAAATCCCCGTTTCTATGGAACACTACATTACGCGTGGCCCAACAACTTGGCCCGTTTTTTTTTGTTTCAAAATGTCGTTACTCTTTACACCTGGTTACTCTTTACCGCTATTGTTTAATAATGCCATGTTTGCTAAGGTGCTAGCAATGTTTGAACAAATGGCCATTTAATAAGTATAAGTAACGACCAATATGGGTAGTAAAAGTCACGAATTTCCAGTATAATAATTTTAACTGTTTTAATTTAAGGAACTAAAACTTTGATAAGAATATAGATATCTAGCTAGATATTATTAACCTGGTCGGACTCTTCCGGCAAAAAGTGAAGTAACTGTGTCCGGAATAAAGTTAATAGTATATTAATTGTCAAATTCTGACATTTTAGCGCCACAATACGACTTACTCTATCGTACGACCCATGCAGATTAAAGATACAGCATGACTTTTCTTAGTAATAGTTGTTTAGACGACAGCTCGATAATACATCATTATTATCATAAATTTTGTTACATTTAGAGTCAAAAAGCAATTTAGCATTACGATGTATCAGTTGTTTACATAGTAAGTAGGCACAATTCTTATCAAATTTCTGAAATATTCTCTCCAAGCTGTCATAACTTAGATTAAATTATCAGTTGGTGAAAATATTCTACACAGTTCCTCAATAATAAGATATGAGGTTGCTGATTGTGGTTCTCGTAAGATTAAGCTAACTGGAGTTTGTAGGACAATGTTAATTTGACCCTGGCACATATAACAATAAGGAACAAAATCAATACATCACCTTAGAATGCATAAAACTAACACATTAACACTAGCAGATAGATATGCCTACCTATATGTATACATGCCTGCAGAGCATAAATATTTAACAAGTATGATTTCAGTCACTCAATTTCACAGAAGTTCAAGTTCACTACATAATTTTTTTTTTCAATCAACTATTTTACTAAAGTCAAATACAGAATAAGACAAATTATAGAATCGTACAGAGACGACTTATTAGGTACTAGCTTTCGCCCGCGACTCCGTCAGCATGGACTTTAGTTCAAAATTTTGCAACCCCGTTCACTCCCTTAAAGGGTTAAATTTAGAAAAACGGCGAGACACGTGTTCAATCAATTGTGTTGAAGAGTATTTATTTTAAGTTTCAAGAAAATTAGACAACATTAATTATACCTCCCATACAAATTTCGGCAACCCTTTTCGCCCCCTTAGGGGTTGAATTTCGAAAACTCCGGTCTTATTCCTTGCCTACATTATATATAGACCCTCTGTGCAAAATTTCAACTTCCTAGGTCCAACGTCTTGGGCTGGGCGTTGATGAGTGAATGAATCAGTCAGTCAGGACTTTGAATTTTATTTATATAGACTAGGTGCCTATAGTGTTGTATAAACCGTTTAAGTTCAGGGGTAAATATTAGTAGCAGGTGTAGTAGGCGTAGCACTTTATTGTACATAAAACAAGTTACAACACAGTTGATACAGAAACAATGTACAAAGGCGAACTAAAAAAAAATAAAAAAAAAAGTTTTTTATTTCATAACAATTTTTAAAAAACACTAGTAGAGCTCTGTTAAGTATGAATCAGATTCATAATGTTATTAAGTGAGTAAATCAACTTAATTTTTTATCGATATTGATTATCGCAACTGCCCCATCACTTGCCCCCAAACTGAGCATTAGATAACAGGGTCTTTATTACAGTAACTTGAGAAACATACTCTAGTAAACTAATTAGTTAATGGATTGATTAGTAGTCTAATAAGTTTTGAGAAATTAAGCCCGGATGGTTTGTCAACTTTTAAATTAAAACACACTTGGTTCTCCCCTTTCACATACATCCTGTTTGATTTCCAAGCTACTTGACCATGGCTCAGTCAAGAATTGATGGAAGTGACAGTATAAGTTCCACTTAAACAAGTTTTATGTGGTGGTTGAGTGGTCAATAGAAACGTTGCCTCACATTTAGGTAAGAGGTAATGAATTAGTTTTCTATGTTAAATTTGTAGTAGCAATACCACTTGCTAATTCATAGTCAAGATGTGAGCCCTACGGTGTTATAATCTATCCCTGGTCAACCACAACTAGAACAAGAGAGATACACCCAAGGGTTGGAGAGTAAGGTCAGTTTAAAAAACATAGGTACCTTCTTGTTAGCCTTCTTGACACTCTTCTTGGGCTTGTTCTTGGTCTCGGCGAGAGCCAAAAGCTCAGTGGTGGCGCGCCGTTGCTGCGCCATAGCTTCCTCATAGCTGGTGCCAGATGTGGAAAACAGGCCCATAAGCAGCAGCACCGCCGCACCTGCCACACCAAGCCCGCATAGAACGAGCAACCCCTGCAGCTCCATCCTGGCTGCCGTCAGCACCTACATATCAACAATTTTAATATGGCCAAACATAGAGATGAGCAGAGGCTTGCAGAACTGGAGAGAAAAGCGCACAGAAGTTCACTGAGAGTTCACAAATAGACCAGATAGGGGTAATGGGACATACTACCAGCTTACAAACGTGCCACACTGAGATTCTACTAGTCACAAAGACTGAGATGGGCAGATGACTTGGATGCTGAACTCTAGGTCAGACTACAGCTGACTAAACGGTCAGTGTGGTGTGGCTGACATAGAGTTAAACTAAACGGTCAGTGTGGTGCTGCCTGTTGTAGATTCACACAGCAAGTGGCGTTCACACTACAGAAAAGATCAAGTGGCACACCAAATAAGCAGAGGGACGGCTGTACAGAAGAGGATCAGCTTGCAATGGGAAAGTTTACCAACTGCAAGAAATTCACCAATTCTTCCAATTCGCGACGGCTCGAAAAAAAATATGGTGATGGACCAGATACACAAAAGGTTGTTAGCCCCACCGGACGTAAGAAGATTTAAGTTTGCAAAGATCAATGATTCCAGCTACTTTACCTGTTCAGTAATCAGACAGGGTTAACACAGACACCTTCAAAGTATGGACGAAGAGGATAAGACGCACCGGTCCGGCAGAATTTGCATTTAAAGAGAGAGAAGCGATTGCGGCACAAAATGAAGGTGAGCTGACACGTAAGCAATGACACATGTCAAAGGTTATTGACAGGAACAGCTTTCGGTGCGCGACCGAAACTGCCCACGTATTTCCCTTTAGGCGCGGTATTACTACAAACATAACTTGTTTTATACCTATTTTATTTTGCATTTAGGCTTACTTACTATCTGGAGGTGATTTCATTGTTCTTAGGCGAGTAATCTGAGTAATATTTTAGAGTTCCGCTAAGATTTATTGTAAACAATTTTAGTTAGAATAGAAAAATAACATACCTGATATAATACGATGATGTTAATTTATGTAAATTTTACTTTATTTACGCAAATTATCACTTCAAAAACCCAGAAAATTAAAAATTATCGCAAAAAAGACTACACGACATCAACGGATAAGCCATAGACTAACTAAACTATTTTTTTTATTTCTATCTGCACAACACAAAAGCTGTCGTCAACTCGTCACAGTCTAATATACAGTGTGGCCCTGGATAAAGTGCAATCCCGAAAGGGGATGAAACTAGACCATGAATCATTGACTAGAAAAATATTAAAAAAAATTATAAAAAATTATTGTAGGATTTATTGGTATTTTAAGATTTTCATGTTTCATTAAGGACTCTATGTACAAAAGTATTGATTTCTTCCAAAATAATGGGTCTATTTCTTTGAAATAAAAAAAACAGTATGCCTAATACCTGGCGATGACCATGAAATAATAAATAGTCCGCAAAAAAGTAACTATCTTGGGTAAAAAAAGGTATTTTTATGAAAAAAATGATTTTTTTAGACGTTTATTTTAAAAAACTTCAAATTACTAAAAAAATGTGCCCTATAACTATGTAATTTTATAGCTTACTTTTATTCTTTACCATTTTAGCTTCCAAATAAAAAAAAAAACAATGTTCTAACTAAAAAATGGCTAGGTAGGAGTTATTTACATTTTAGTAGGTAATTAAAGTCAGACTTTAATCACAATAACTTTATTAATAAAATTATCCGTAATTTACAATTTTGCATTTTTATTTAATGCATTAAATGTTCAAAATGGCCTCCTCGATTTTGCAAGCACATTACTGCACGAATATTAATTTGGTTAGTGGCTCTGCGAATCATTCCTGGATCATTTTTAATGTCATTTGCGCACTGAATTATTCGGTCGTGCAACTGTGCCTCGGTATTTATTGGCGTGCTGTATACTCTTTGCTTCATGACACCCCATAAAAAATAATCTAGGGGTGTCAGATCAGGTGAACGCGCTGGCCAGCCTACTGGCCCTCCTCGGCCAATCCACCGGTTCGGGTAATTTTCGTTCAAAAATCGCCGCACCTCCCGCCCATAATGTGCAGGACATCCATCCATTTGGAGATACATACGCCCACGCCGTCTCGTAGCCAGGGGAACATCTTCCATCAACATGGGTAAATTTTGTAGTAATTCTAAAAAACGTTCAGCATTTAGGGTTCTGGGTAAAATGACTGGACCAATTAAAATGTCGTCGATTAAGACTGCCCATACGTTTATTGAAAATTTTACTTGAAAAGTAGATGCCCGCTTCAATCGTGGATTTTCGTGAGACCACTGGTGCAAATTTCTGCAGTTTGTAATGCCGTCTCGGGTAAATGTCGCTTCGTCCATCCAAAAAATGCGTTTGGGAAAATTTGGGTCAGCTCTAATTTTTCTTAGAATCCACGTCGACATTACGCATCTTGGACGATTATCTACATTTTCGTGTAAATGTTGTACTCGTTGGTAATGGAAAGGATGCAATCCCTCCTTTTTCAAAATTCGCCAGACAGACGTCTTCGATATGCCATGACGCAACGCTAATCGTCTTATGCTTGTTGTAGGGTCAGCAAACAGATCGTTTAAAATGGCCTCTTCTATCGCATTGTCAATAACGACAGCTGGTCGCTCACGGCGATGTCGTGCCAAACCTAGTCCAATGTTGGAGAGCCTCCTATGAATCTCTTGAAAATTTCGAGCTGAGTCTGCCCGGGAAAGCATTTATGTATGCAGTCCGAGCGACTGTTGTGCGACCATGTGACATGCCATAATAATAATGCATGTCGGCTATTTCTCGAGGTGAGAACTCTGTCAATCGCGGCATTTCGTCAACACTTAACAGCAGAACAGGAACAGTCCAAACGTAACGAACAGTAGAAAACGTAACAGTCAACAATGTAACAAAAACTTAATAACAAATCAACGAGAACACAATGCGAGAACGAGAACAGTAGTAGCAGCGGCGAGAATATCGGAGCGACTGTGTAAGTCCTGTTTCGAACCCCCTGCCTCCCCTCCCCTCGCCTTCCCTCTACCTGAGTGTAGAACAAAAGGTCTGCGACTGCCGAAGGGCACAGAGTAGGACGGAAACAATGGAAAAAACGGTCTCTACCTGCACGGTAACACGATTAGGCTCCACTTTAAAAGTTCGTAGATAGCGTGTTTTTTTAGTTAAAACATTGTTTTTTTTTTATTTGGAAGCTAAAATGGTAAAGAATAAAAGTAAGCTATAAAATTACATAGTTATAGGGCACATTTTTTTAGTAATTTGAAGTTTTTTAAAATAAACGTCTAAAAAAATCATTTTTTTCATAAAAATACATTTTTTTACCCAAGATAGTTACTTTTTTGCGGACTATTTATTATTTCATGGTCATCGCCAGGTATTAGGCATACTGTTTTTTTTTATTTCAAAGAAATAGACCCATTATTTTGGAAGAAATCAATACTTTTGTACATAGAGTCCTTAATGAAACATGAAAATCTTAAAATACCAATAAATCCTACAATAATTTTTTATAATTTTTTTTTATATTTTTCTAGTCAATGATTCATGGTCTAGTTTCATCCCCTTTCGGGATTGCACTTTATCCAGGGACACACTGTAGATAGCTGCATTCACATTATAAACGCCGCGTGATGCGCAATCTCGTACATCTGCTGTTGTATTGTTGAGTGAATGAACGAAAAACTGACAGCTGATAATCTCACATCCTTGATTCAGGGATAATCTGTGCGTGCCCCATCTTCGTAGCAAAAAAATAACAGCTGTCCTCATTTCATTTCAAAAACCAAAATTAAGGCCCGTAGTTTTGTGAATACGTTTATATAACGATTATTATAGTAGGCCAGTTTAGACATATGTATCCAGAAATAACATAAACTGTGCATCGAGTGATCAGGAGTGTCGCCTCCGAGGATGTCCATTCCACCTCTCGTTTGTAGCACTCCTCCTCCGCCAGATCAGTGCGACGATGACAAAGATAATGAAGACTACGATATTCCGTACAACTGTGAGTAGAATAATGAGTACAAACACCTCTCAATACACTGTTTACGTTTCGGAGTGCTACGGAAAAATGGGCTTGGCCTCTGTCACTTCTTGTAACTGCTACCTTTGTTACATACCCACAACCGTAAACTCACGGCTGTAATCCGTTGGAATAGGCAGAGATCTGGATTTGCCACATTCCACAATGTCAAAAAAACCTTGCTTTATTTGGTTACCTTTGTGTTCAATGTTATTATTGCAATTTTATTGCATTATGTGTACAGCGAATAGCTACTCCATCTTTTGCACAAATTGTTTTCATTAAAAGGTTTTCCCCTGTACATGGAAAGATAATTGGACTTTTTTTTTCTTAATGGGGAAATTACTACATGAAAACCTCTTTCAGTATCTCAAGATGAAGACGAGGACAGCACCGAGTTTGATTATGGAACCTACTCTTCATACAAGACCATTAGTAACAAGGTAGAGATGCCTACAGTAAAGGAAACAAATGTAGAAATATTGAATGAACAAGCGAGCACTGAAGAATACAGTCCAACTACTAAACACATCCTCAACAATAACACTAAAGACAATGATGAGATAGTTGAAGATTTAGATTTAAAGTTTGATCAAGTTTCCATGAACAGTAGCAAGCTTAGCCAAACTGATGAAGAAGAAGTATCAAAGGCAGAAAGTAATGGTAGTCAAAAAGAAGAATTAGCTGAAATTAATGACACAATAAGCACATACTCTGCACTAGATGATGATCTGACGCAGAATACAAATATTTTGAAAGAAGAGGTCCCCACTGAAGTTTCTTTGCCATTAGATTATGTTGAACCACTAGATTTTGTGGATCAAAGTTTTAAAACAGTGGATGATACCAGCCCAAATGAAAATGAAGATTTAAATTGTGATATTCCTTCAGAACTACCGTCTACAGAAAATTGTGATGATTTACTTAAGAATCCCTCACTCAGTTCAGAGGTTGTGGAAAAAAAGGCTGAGGACGCTCCAGAAGATGATGACTTTGGAGACTTTGATGACTTCAAGTTTGTCAGTTCAGAGAGTCAAGACAATCAAGTCACAGCAATAGTTAATAGTGAAAACCCATGGGGTAGCACCGAAGAGAAAGATGATTTTAGCAACTTTAAAGCTAGCTTTGATGAACCTGCAATTTCGGATATGAATGTTGCACTTTCTACTGAAATAAAAACTGCTAAAATGCCAGATGACAATGACGATTTTGGTGATTTCGATGATTTTCAGACATCTAGTGCTGCAGAGAACAGACAATCAGAATCAGAACATCAAGAGCATGAATCTAGGTTCCATTTACAATCTCCTGAAGCACAGCAGCAGGTTGTAGAAAATGTTTTAAGCTCCATATTTGAGCATGACATATCAGACACTGTAGCGGTATTTGAAGGAAAGCTAGAATCTTCACTTAGTATAACCTGGGGCCACTTAATGGAAATTGATGTGAGACAGCCTTATATAGTTAATTGGAACAACTCTTCAGGACAGAAGACACTTCTAAAGGCACTCTGCATAGACTCAAGAAATATTGTAAGTATCAAAATAAAAGGAAATTGAAGACCCTAGTGCTTTCATGTGCTAATTATATTACAATGATATTTTCTATTCTTTTTGCAGCTGTTCGGACCAAAATGGGCCCACATGCCCAAGTACGCAGCAAACCTGAGCACTGCACCTCTCCAACCTCAAAAGCAATTCACATCAACAAGCTTTCCAGCAGAAGCGGCCAGCGCTGAGAAAGCAGCCACCAAGGCACCTGGGGACAACTGGGTTGATCCATTCACATCTGATGGGAAAGAATGTAAGTATTTAAAAATGTTTACAACCTGATAATAACATGAAATTAACAATTATGTACTCATGTTGTCAAATAACACTAACAGTAATAATGCAAAAGGCACTAATCACGACAAAAGAAGTTACTAAAGTAAACAATCACGCATATTATGCACATGAAAACTCGAAGAAGAAAATGATGGCGACAGAAGGAATTAGACCTGCTACTTAATTGCTCACTGTACATTTTTTCTTTGCATGTCTTGCACATGGAATAACATTCACCCTCCTTGCTTGACCTAATCCCAGTCACCTATGCTGAAGCCCTCCTCCTAGACTTAGAACACCTTATGGCCACCCTCGACCAGATGGCCCACAACCATTCCTCCCTCAAGATATGTGACCTGCTACATGGTAAGTATTCTCTCTAATCATAACATAGTCTAACTGAAAGCAAGCAGTCTGGTATCCAATAGATAGTTTACATGTAATTCATCCAGCAAGAACTTTTACTAAAAACGGTTTAACTTAGCCTTCTCCAGCTCATGTTTCCATGCGCGAAACACATTTATAGGAGAAGCAAAGTAAAAATAATGATTTGCATATGAAAAATGGATTGTAGAACAGAGAAATAAAATAAATTCAAGATACATACATTCTTACTTAAATGTTTTATTGTCATATTTCAGCTTGCAATGTGGAAAGCGGGAATAGCACCGCCCCTTCGCGACCGACTGACTTGGCCGTGTTTGAACAAGTAACATCGAAAAAAGCTGAGAAAATTTATTCAACTACTCTAAATATTCAGCCTCTCAGGCAGATCAACTTGCCAGATACTCACATCTTCACACCTACAGACTCGGAAATTCCACGATCAAAAACCATACATTACGACAATGCATCGTCTGTACTTACGCCACAGCCTTTAGCAAATGATGTTGAAGATGAATACTCAGATTTCCAAGATTTCAAAGCATCAACAAGTTCCCCTTCGCTTGCCACGAAAATCACGACTACAAGTGAGCAAAATATTTCTTCTAATGAAACGTCAGCGAGTTCTGGCATCCCTTTCCAGACCAGCATGTTGCAGCCCATAAAACTGGAAACTACCATGCCCACACTCAACTGGCCAGATCCAGGCCAAGTTAAAGAGACTTTTGAGGACTTTTCCGATTTCATATCAAGTACATCAAAGCAGGAGAAGCCAGATGATAGCTCAGGCCATGCAAATAGTAACGAGAATCCTTCTTCAATGACCATCCCCAACCCTAACACTAGTGTCAGTACCGAAGAAACCAAAAATGTTTCAGAAGATAAATCATCTAATGCTACTAGTGATGATGACTTCGATACATTCCAATCAGCACCAACGCCGGCTCCGATTATAAGTGCTCCAAAAGACATCCTTGGACTCAGCCTACCAAGTCATAATGTTACGTTGAAAAGTATTGATAGCTTACCAACTAGCACTCTCAAGAAACAGCCAGATTTCCAAATGGCGTTTTCAGCCTTTGTCGACCCATCCAACCACATATCACATGCTAATATCACATTAGCACAAACACCACCGATTACTCAATCATACATTCCAAATAATTATATTCCTAAAATAGAAACATCACAATTACCACAGTTACAAAAGACGCAGACTCAGTCGCCCTCATCGACATCCCAAATAAACACTCAAGTATTGCAGCCTACACAATTTAACACGAGTGTGACAAGCAAGCCGGCGGGCGGGCAAATCCTACAGCCACTCTCATTGGAGGGATTCTCTCAAATAAACTGGCCCAACCCAGGCGACACGCTAGATCTGACCGACTTGTCGCGATTTAACCCTGTCGAGACTTTGCCGTCTTTAAAAGGAGACCTGCTTGTTGGCAACAGCAAAAGTGCGTCACCAGCTCACAGCCACAAGAGCAAAGTCTCCGACGACGACTGGGGAGACTTTGTTTCGAGTGAACCGAAACCGCCGGCACCTCAGGCGACGCAGCCGTCGTTCGTTGACAACGACGAGTGGACAGATTTCTTCTCTTGCTCGACCACACAGCCTCACAATGGCCTCAATACAATAAGCCTTAATGTACACACTAATCTGAATGTTCACAAGACAGCTAACCAAACTAAATACAATAAGGCGGCAAACCATTGCGAGATCCCCAAACTGAACTATGTGACTCCCAAAACAAACCACCACCGGGCGTATAGTGACAGGCATTTCCAAAACTTATAACAAGACAATATTAACTTTTGTTTCACATTCAGTACTCATTGTAACTATGTACTTAATTAGAATTATGTTGTATCATAGGGTGGTGGTGGTCTTGAAATAGTGTTGTGTAATATTTATTAATTATAAATATTTAAGAATAATAAATTAGTGGTACCTAATACATTTCTGGGTGACATAAATTGTTGAGATAATAGAGAAATTAAAGATGTCTATATTTCACTACATTCAGCTTTTGTCTTTTTTTAAATAATATCAAAGTTATGCGAATTAATGAAATAAATGAATTAGCGAAGATGAGCAAACAACTTTATAGAAATTATTACTTATGTTATTTAAACAATTTCTGTCAATGGTTTATTTACATGTCTAAAAAGCCGAATGGAATGAAATATAACATACATGTCTTCGCACTGCTATTCTAAGGAATACATATAGATGCCGATGTCCTTAGATTAGCTGATCGAGGTATATTATTTATTATCATTAAGATTATATTCTAGTAATAGCAATAAATTGTAATATAATTTATTTGTATTTCTTTTCATGAATATTTTGGATTGCCTAATAAAATTAATCGACGTGTGTAAAGATTGTAGTTACCGATTTTTTTTCAGGAACGTCTTCGAGCAGATGCACTGTGTTATCTCAGTCAAGCAGTATTTTATTTATTACAAGTTATGTTCAAAGAAATCAGGATGTCTAATAGTTTCGCTACGTCGAAACTTTGCACTGAATGAACATTAATTTTATGCTATATTTATGCTATTCATACTGTACATAACTATCTGTACTGTAAAATAAAAATAAATATTCTTTATGGGCTCGTTTTACTAAAATTAATATTTACATATTTTACACTCCAAATTATTATTTTTCAGTTTAGGATTCATGTTCTATGTCCGAAGTGTCCATATCGTCGTCAATATGTGTGCCTATGCTGTCTTCTTTGTCCTCCAGCTCTGTGATGTATTTAGGCAAATTATTCTCCATTGTGACTCTGAATGGACAGTGCTTGAACTCTGGCCATGATATAAATCTGAAAGAAATTTTTTACATTAAATTTTTATCCATTTATTTCTTTATCTTAAAGGTGTTAATGAAGCTGATACCTAAACAGCAAGTAGACACATGTTCTGTCGTAAGACGAGTCGGAAGTTCTGTTTTTACTTTAAAACTTTTATCATGGAACAAACTATAAAATCGTGAAACAACTTAGTTAAGTTCTTTATAGGTAGTTAGAGAGTTCTCTAGCCTATAAAAAAACCCAGGGTATATTTAGTATGGTACAGGGTATTTTTTTCACAATTTCATAGTAGGCCTCATATTGAAACAACCTATTCTACAGAACCTTTCCTCCTCTCTACTTTCGATGCTAATTCAGCCAACTTGCCCTACAATTTTGTGCATAATTATGTGACTTCCGTTTTCGATGCGCTCCATGTTTCAATAAGTTTAATGCTACCACTCGTTACGAGTAGCTTAAGACGTTAGGTAAGTAGTTTGATTTCATTTAATTATGCCGTAATTGTGAACGAAATTCCTCGAGAATAAAGGGGCGGTTGGACCTTGATATTTTAAAATTATTCACATCCTTTGAATTTCACACAACTTGTTAATTTACATGCTAGACATAATATGTACCTCTTGAAAACAGTGACTTTCTGCTTCAACGTAAGGTCCCCGAACTGCGTGAAGATAGTCATGTGGGGAAGAGAGGCGTCGTCCGCAGTAGGTGCTAGCCGCTGGTCGCTGTCGGGCGGATCCTGACCCGTGATCAGCCACACCCCGCAGCCAGGTATCCATTGTCTAAAACATGTTATGGGACTTTACGTCTCTAGCAGTGGCGTAGGCGTGGGGCCGGCCGAGTGTGCTTTGCCAACCAGATGTTGGGTTATCGCATATACGCATTGGGATAAGTTATGTCACCGCAATACTTCTGGGCGGTTTCATGAAGCTATGATCAGTAAGAAATATTTTTCTATGACTCGCGATACCTTTAAATATTACATTGTTATTAAGATTACCTAAAAAATACTATGAGTGAAGGAGCACTGTTAGAGCGCGTGTACACGAGCACGGTTTCTACCCGGCACGGCCACGGTGCCGTGCCGGGCCGTTGCCAGTTATGTATGAAGCACCATGAAAGTCTGTAGGTACATGAAACCGTCGCTAGCGCCGGCTCACACCAGTTTATACGGCGCCGTGCCGGGTAGAAACCGTGCTCGTGTACACGCGCCCTATGGGTTCCTTACTCAAAGGGTAAGGGTCCTTATTACTAAGATCTATTTATGATAGGTAGACATCTGAAATTTTCACAGATGATGTATTTCTGTTGCTGCTATAAAAACAAATAAAAACAGAATAGAATATCCTTTAGTGCACACTAGAAAAACAAAAAGAAACGCAAAATAAATATTTAAGTGGGGCTCCCATAAAACAAACGTGATTTTTTTGCCCTTTTTTGATCGATATTAATAACGGCAACAGGTAGGCGCATATCGTCGGTCGGAATCATTACCGGAACATTTCCAACAATACGATTTTTGAGTTCAGAGCAGAATGGTGGAAATTTTTAAGATATTTTCGAATCACTAACGGTACAAACCAAATGATTTTTTTAGTCCATCACAAAAAGACTAATTCCAGTAGAGAAACATTAATTTTACTGTAGCATATAACAATTTTTGAAATATTTGAACGTCAATTACTCAAAACAAACTATTTTGAATTGTACCATTAATGACTCTGAGCGACAATATTAAAATGTTGTATAGATAATAGTACGGAACCCTTCGTGCGCGAGCCTTTACTCGCACTTGATTGGCTTTCATACTTACTCCAACATGGGTATTACTCTGGTCTTCTTTGGAGTCACGTGGGGCTTAAAGAAGTACCACAGTAAAGGCAAGTAGTCACTCGGACATGGTAACTGCTTCTTCTGAGTTATGTTTACCAGATAGAGACAGTAATCATCCATCTGAAAAGATATAATATAGAAGCGGAAATGCGATGAGAGGATACATTAGGTACCTACTATAGTTGGGAAAATTCGGTCTCAAACATAATTCGGTAGTTGACACGACACGACCAACAAATTATTTGATATGCTCGATTAAAACAAAAATTACAAAATATTTCGGAAAATATAACTCTTAGTCAATTACTAGTTATTACGAATTTTACATAGATGAAACCTAAAAAGAGTGCTCTGAAATATGACGTATTTTATTCCGGTATTTTCATACAAAACTTCGTTTTAAAAGTAACTTACCTATTTGACATTTTGTCAACTACCCAATTATGGTGCGATGGTGCGAAGACAGTCGGCGGTCACTTTTCGCGGACAATGCACGCCGTTGTACGTATGTTGTGATAGGTCCATAAATTTGTATGAATGTACTGCGTTCGTAATTCCGATCGTATGTAGCCGGCCTAAAAGTATACATAGAATCTAGTACTTACGATATTGGCTTTCTTCCGCTCTAGTGGGTGAGTCCAGGGTAGGTAGTGCACCTTTGGTATCTTCGAAAGGACTTTGTAGTCGAACAGTAGTTGGAATAATGCTGGGAGTGATTTGTTTTTGCTGACCTGCACTTGGCTGTCTGTGAAAAACTGAAAATGATGAACTGAGTCTTTATCTTAAGCAGAATTTCAGTTTAGTTTGCCTATATGATGCATAGTTTTTTGCTTTGTCACATAATGCTTCGAACCTGTGGTGATGTTGTGTGTGCATGCTTTAGACCACAATTTACTTCTTATGTGTTAGTTTTTAGGGTTCCATACCTAAAGGGTAAAATGGGACCCTATTACTAAGACGTCTCTTTGTCTGTCTATCACCTGACTGTATCTCATGAACCATGATGAACCATTGAAATTTTCACAGATGATTTATTTCTGTTGCCACTTTAACAACAAATACTACAAATAAAATAAAATTGATATTTAAGAGAGGCTCCCTTAGTGGGCTCCCTCAGGCTCATAAGTAAAATGGGTAGGATTTGTTCACCTACAAACTAATCATAAATCCTATCTATTTCAGTGCAGTTCCACATTAGCTCATGGTCTACTTATATCAGTAAACTAGTTTTTAATCTAGCAGGTTTTTATTCCATCCATTGAAGGCCGCCAAACTATCATCATCAATATAATCATCGACCCATTATGTCCCCACCCAGGGGCACTGGTCTCTTCTCTGAAGGTATAGGCCATACTCTACCATGGGGGCTAGCCCGGATTGGTGGAGGCTTGTAAGACTAGTGGCTGGTCTTACTGTCAGAAAAACCACAAACTATGTCGCCACACTATGAATTATTATTGTACAAATAGCCTGGGTGATTTCCATGTTTGTTGTGATGTCCTCATCTGGTTCCAAAGTAAAATACCCTTTTGTGGAAAAATTGTATTTTACTTTGGAACCAGTGAAGTGATTGTGTTGTGAAGATGTCATTATTATTTTATTACAATTAAGAAAAATAAATAGTAATTCTTTCTAACTCACTTCATAATATTGGCCAGTCATTGTGATGTATAGATCTGGCCGCCCCAGTTGATTGTGAGTGTGGTGAAATATGATTGTATTTAGCAAATGCTTCACAAAGGACAGCCCAGGCATGGCTCCAACAATCTTCACCACTCGCTCTGTAACATGAAATCTGGTTGAACTTTCCTTTCTCTGCCTGCTAAAACAAAACCAGGAATGAGGTTTTATTACATTTTTTTAGTCAAAAGCGGTAGGATAAACATGGCTAAGGACCTTAAAGGATTTGTCGCTCGTTCCAGCTGGGAAAACCTGAATAAATCTGTTTCGTTAACCTAGATGGTAAAGTCACAAAACAACTAGAGGTCAATGGATATTTACTACACAAGTTTCATTCCTGATAATACCAATAAGAAGATAATTTAGCCTTACGCACCATTGTCATCAGTTGATAGATCTCCAAGCAGATCTTTGATCCTGGTCCCTTGGTCCATTTTATCTTGAAAAGCCAATCTCCATAGACCAAAGAAATCAGCCACTTTATAGGTAATTTTGTTTGGATATTTTTTCTGAAAATTCTAATAAAATATTTGGTGAGTAGTGTTACTACCTAACATAAGTTATAATGTTAATAGGTCCTGGGTATGAAAGTGTGATCTTATTTACTTACACTCATGTATTGTGAGAAGTTATTAGATATTTCATACATGTAAATATGGTCTAACTGAAATTCTAACAGTTCTTTGCTGAGGAATCCGAACCCAGGATTTACTTCTATGACAGGCGAGTGCTGATCCAAATGTTCTCTCACTATGTTCGCTATATCTTTGGCTGTCTTTCTGTTTATGAGGTACATACTTTCAGGAGATTTAAACTTCCTTAGAAGTGATTTTGGAATAAGATCCTTAAGTTCGGCGTACTCTGGCTGAGTTTCTAAGTACTTGACCACTTCGGGAGATACTTTAGGCACGGGTTTCTCCTCATTTTTAACCTTATGTCGTAATCTGAAGGCAAACTTTAAAGGGTTTTTGGGTTTGAAAATGCGCCAGTGCAATGGACTCACAATCATGGTTTAGTTTAAACCAACAGCTAGTCCTAATCACAAATAATAGCACAACAATCAAACAATAATGTAAACTTAACCTTTTCGTTTTCGCCTGAGTCAATTCAATTCTGTTTATGGACTCAATGCACTGACTGATTGTCCAGTACAACTTTTTTTTTTTTTTATATATTGTGGCACTGCACGATTTGTGCTTTTGCCAGTGTCGAGTAAGGTAGGGAAACTATACAGTATTTACAAAAGAATTTTGGATACACGAAATTTTGAAAGGAATTAAAATCAGTTCGAGAATTTAATTTTAGTAACTAAATGGGTATATACATACTTGAATACTTATTATACAAAGATGGAAATAATATCTTACACGAATAAATAAATAAAAATATTAAATTTTAACACTGTTTGAACATAAGAAATCCACTATACATTTATAAATTTTTACATTAAAGTCAAATAAAAGGCATGACACAGATGAAGGGAAAGGAACACGGAGGGAAACAAGGGTGGTGAAAAAAGAGGAATGATCATAATTTGGACAGGAATAAAGGAGATGATTTACGTCCCCCAGTTCAGCGCCACAGGCACAGCCAGGATCCGGTACGATGCCAAGCCTAGCGAGATGGGCTGGAGCGCATGTGTGACCCAATCGCAAACGTATTAAAATAGATGTAAATTTCTTGCAAAACTTGACTCTAGAAAACCAAGGTCTCGCTGGTATGCAGGGCTGGATGTTTCGATAAAATTTGCCTTTGGAGGCATCCTCCTCCCAGAGCCTATTCCAGGAATCCTGTAAATAAGTCCTAGGAAGAGAACACAGGTCGAGAGAATAATTAATATAGGGAAACAAATCACCACATCTAACAGCATCATTGGCCAGTCTGTCAGCTGTCTCGTTCCCCACTATTCCAGTGTGAGATGGAATCCAAGCAAAAATTACAGAAAGATTTCTCAAGGAACAATTAATCAACAAGCTGCGAATTTCAAAAATAATTGGATGATTTAATGAATAAAAAGGGAATTTTAATAAAGCCTGAAGGGAACTCAGCGAGTCGGAAAAAAATATAGATTTCTGGAGACCCGTTAAAAGAATATATTCAATTGCTTTGTACAGCCCAAAACATTCCCCAGTGTAAACCGAAGATTCAGGGGGGAGCTTAATTTTTTGTACAATTTTGTATTGTGAATGAAACACACCCACCCCAACGCAACTATCAAGATGTTTTGATGCATCTGTGAAAATGGTGTGCCATCCCTGAAATTCATTGTCCAAGACGTCATTAAACTCATTTTGACAGTTGACACTTTGTTTTGAAATACCCTGTAACTGCAATCTAACATTCGGCAACAAAATTATAGAATCATACGAACAGTGAAATATAGGCATTAATTGATATTGTTTGATCGGAGCCTCAATAGAATTAAATTTTTTGTAACTTTTGACAAGGCAGGGACTTCCTTTGCGAGTCCAATACTTAGATTTTGTGACTAGTTCTGACAGACGAAAAAGTTTATTATGCAAAGGATGTCTTGAAAGTTGAAGACATCGGCTTATGAATCTATCGGACAAATATTGCCGTCGTAAGCTAAGAGGAGGCTCACCACACTCTACCTGTAAGCAAGTTATTGGTGTAGATTTCATAGCCCCTGAAATAATTCTAAGTGCCTTCGACTGTATACCCTCCAATTTCTTGAAGCCAGCAGTACTACCAGGCTCCAACAAGAAGGTTCCATAGTCCAACACACTCCGTATCAATGCATTATAAATCAGCCTTAGCGAAAAAGGATGGGCACCCCACCAAACCCCTGCAAGACATCTAATTATATTTAAGAGACGTTCACACTTGGCTGAAATATACTCGCAATGAGGAAGTCCTGTAAGTTGAGAATCTAGAATAACCCCTAAGAACTTTACTTCTTTTTTAACGGGAATAGGAGATTGATCATAACATACAAGTATGTCTGGAGGTTTTCTCATTCTAGAAAATAAAACAAGAGTGCTTTTGTTAACAGAAAGCTCTAAACCATTACTTGTTAACCATTGCTGGAGCAGAGACAAGGAGGAGGTCATGGTAGAGCACATTGAGTCAATTGAATGTCCGGATATATACAAAAGCAGATCATCAGCATACTGCAGAACCTCTACTTTGCTGCGGAGGGAAGATTCTAAATCGTAAGTATAAATGCTGTATAGAAGCGGTGAAAGTACTGACCCTTGAGGAAGGCCTCTCCAAACTAATCTAGATATTATATTGTCGTCTATATATACACTAATGGACCTTTCAGAAAGCATATTAATTATAAAATTAACTAACAAACAAGGCACATTTAATAAATTAAGTTTATCTTTCAGAACTGAGACAAGAACATTATCATAAGCTGAACGGATGTCCAGAAAGGCAGCTACAACTGATTCATTATTTGTGAAAGCTAAACGAATGTCAGTTACTATAATACTCAAGCTGTCCAGAGTACTCCTACCTTTTCTAAACCCATACTGTGAAGCCGATAACAGATTATTGCTTTCAATAAACCATTCTAGGCGAATCTTAACGAGGTGTTCAGCAATTTTTGCTAAAACAGAAGAGAGTGCTATCGGGCGGTAAGAAGATGGATCATTGGATGGCTTATTTGATTTTAATATAGGGATAATGGTTTGGGATTTCCATGAAAAAGGAATGTTACCTGAGACCATGATGCAATTTAGCAATTCAAGGTATGTTAAAAGTGTAGAATCATTAAGATTAACGATGAAGGAGTATAAAATTCCATCTTCCCCAGGAGAAGAATCCTTGACATGGGAGAGTACACCTTTTAGTTCGTCTAATGTAAAAGGAGAATTTAAATTAACTGTATTAATGCTACTAGAGTGAACGGAGGGGGAAACCGAATTTTGTTCTGGAACAAAAGGAGGGGCCATGTGATCCATAAATTTGTTGGCCAGGTCGAGAGTAATTTTTGGAGGAGGGGAATCATTAAAGGCTGATCGAAAACGCCTGATGTTTTTCCAAACAACAGATGCAGAAATGCTAGGACAGATTGATGAGCAAAAATTTTGCCATCCTTCATACTTCTTTTTTTTAAAGAGTTTTTTAGTAGTGTGAGAGACTTCTAAATACTCGTCGAAATTCGCAGGGGTCATAGCAGCACAGTAAGTTTTCTCAGCATTTTTTCTCCTTTTTGCAGCCTCCGAGCATTCATCATCCCACCAAGGCGGAGAAGGAATTCTGCCAGACGCGCCATTTTTTATTGGAAAAGTCTGATCTGCAGCTTCAATCAAAACTCTAGCAAAAAGGTCAGGATCATCAAAACATTCATGTTTGCATTCTGAAAGTTTTCGTTCTACAGTTTGACTATAACTATTCCAGTCGGCATTGCCAATTCTATGTTTTATGCGTGGCTTGTTAATGGATTTTGAAGATAAAGAATGTTGAAATGGAAACGAAATGATCAAGGGTAAATGATCACTACCATATGCGTGAGTTAAGGGAGTCCAAGATAGAGTAAGCGCTAAGTCAGGAGTACAAATTGAGAGATCTGGAACACTAATACCCTCATTAGGCTTTGTTATGCGAGTTGGTAAACCACTATTAAGAATACAAAGGTTGTGTATATGAATTATATCAAGAAGTTGTGTGCCATAGTTGGATGATATAGAGCTTCCCCACGATTGATGTAGACAGTTAAAATCTCCCGTTAACAAAAAAGGCTTAGGCAGGACTGAAATGATATTATCTACATCTGAAAGGATATTTACATTTGGCTTAGAAAAATATAAAGAGACTATACAGATACTATTTACAATAGCAGCGACGACAGATATGTCGTCGCTGTGTGATGGGAGGGTGAGAGGAGTATAGGGGATAGAGTTTTTAATAAGTATGGCAACTCCACCATACCTATCATCTCTATCGTCTCGAAGACAGGCATAGCCAGGGACTCGAAAGAGAGAGCCTGGTTTAAGCCATGTCTCAGAGAGGACAACAGAAATTGGATTATGTTTATTAAGAATATGAATTAAGTCAGACTTTTTACTACTTATACTACGGCAGTTCCACTGGACAATCTTGGCTTGATTGGCCATGGGGAGATAAAGAACTTATAAAATTGAGCAGTGCGGCAACGTTGGACGGTTGTGAATTATGTGAATCGACAGGGGATAGTGCTTTAATTAGTGCAGAGATAATTTCTAAAATATTTGTTTCAGGGCGTTTATGAGGAAGACCACAACCATTTGGGGGAGGAGGGGCATTATATTCAGCAGTAAGGGACTGATGTGTAGCCCTATCGTAACCATTTCCAATTTTCGGAGGGGAACGGGGCTTTAAAAATACAGTTTTTTTGTGAGATTTTGGAGAAGAAGAGCCTATGGCATGACGTTGGACATGGATGGCTGGGGCAGATGCTGCAACCTCACGGAAAGATTTGGTTACTGGTGGGTGTAATTTAATTGCCTCAGAGTATGAGGTACAATTTTGTGCCATGTAGGTCTTAATCCTAGTTTGTCTTTCATACTCAGGGCACGCCTTACTTGTCGCAAAATGGTTACCATTGCATGAAAGGCAAGTAGCATCATCAGACTCAATGTTACAAGCATCGCCAGAGTGGTCCTGACCACACTTGTAACATCGGGGTTTAGAATTACACTTAATTTTCGTGTGACCGAACCTACAACAATTAAAACATTGTATAGTCGGATAGCTATACAGTTCCACCGGAAGAGAGTTATAACAAGCGAAAACCCGTTTGGGTAGTACCTGACCATCAAAGGTAAGGACTACTGTTTGTGATGGCTTCCACTCGGGTACTGGACCATGAACCTTGTAGTTAAACCGCCTAGCTTTGATGATCTTGCCACATCCAATGGGGCAAGATATATTGTCGATTATTTCTTGGGGAGACCACTCAGTGGGAACTCCACGAACAACGCCCATCCTCGTTATGTTGAATGTGGGAATAAAGGCTTTGAACTTTTGTTTTATTAAGTCTGAGTCAGATAGAAATGCATTAGCGTCACTGTACTCGCAAAAAGATAAACTCAACTTGTTTCTTCCTAATCGTTTAACACTGCCATTTATAATATTTTTGTATCCTCTCCTTTTCAGATATTGACCAAAGGAGATTGGATGAAGAGTGGTCGTAGAGGAATCATCGGAATCTCTCTGCACATGTATTATAAAGGGCTGAACATCGGTTGACTCGTACCGGGTCCTACCAAGCTGCGGCTGCTGCTGGGATAATGGATGTACCAAATCAATGTTTTCTGTAGATGGTGTGGCTGTTGTGGAAGCATTATGTGGTGTATCATCTTTAATACAGTTATCACTATCACATGAACAATTTTGAATGTTATTGTCGTCTTTATTTTTATGGTGCTTCCTCTTTTTATTACAATGTTTACAGATCCTACGGGTAGCTCTTGTACGCTTTCTCTTATTTCCCTCGGATCTCTCCGATGCATCCGTATCCATGTTACTGGAGTCTAAACTTCTAACAGTAATATTTTCACCTACCGGGGGGACTGTACCCCCCGGGTCAGGTGGCTCCTCCATGCGGCGACAGAAAAAATGGAAAAACTTACCAATGCAGTGGAAAAATATATACACGAACAATTAATAAAACTAAACTACTTTAACTAACTACAAATATGTACAACTGATCTTAAAAACCACTATTAAAATAATTTTAAAATTCAGTGCCAGAAAAATCCGCCCGCCAAGTTCGAAGTTTCCCGCGCTTCCCAGTACAACTTCGCCAATATCCTGTGTTAGACAAGACTATAGCCAATCACAAGCGAACAAGGCTCGGTCAGAATTTTGAGTAAATCAGAACTGTTCTTTTTTTTATATTTTTATAGTTTGATATTGTTGTCTGAAAGGAATTTAGCTAAAATGTAAAACAAGAGGGGAATTTCGCCTGAGTCGTCTCGTCTCAACTCAATATCGCTGTGTGTGCGCTGTCTGACATTTGACAGGACAGACAGATCAGTCAGTGCTGCCAGATTCTGTTCCTTACACTTGCCATTTTGCCAATCTTACTAAACGTGAAGTAACGTGTTAGCGATGTGGTGTGATTATGTAATAAATTTATTTAATATTCGGAAACCTAATAGCTCATAACAGATAATAATAAAAACTTTGAATATACAGAAGGCTTTTAAAAGCACATTGTTTTTGTTCCCGGGATTCCGTGGCTGTGGAGTGGACTGTATTTGACGATGTTAGAAAGGGTGCGATCATTTGGACATTCAAAAGTGGGACAAAGGTTAGGCAGAAAGACTCACCAGATCCGAAGTGCAAGGTGGCCAGAGGTCAGCGTACCTCTAGCGGGAGCCGCTTCCAGATCCTCGGCGATTCACCTTCCACGACCGCCCACCGTCGATAGCTAGACCTTGACTTGTTGACCCGAACCTGGTCCGCCTTTCAGCCTCCAGGGACTTTCCTTTTGTGTTGGCTTAGCACTGGTAATCTACTCTAGTTTATTACGAAAGTTGACAGCAACGATAGTGTGTTTATTTTAAAAACTCGAAAAATCGACAAAGCGACAGACAACGAAAATCAACTTCTTTTTTTTTAATTTAGTTGTGGGGTGTCAAAAAAAGTTTTGTAGCGGGGGGAAACAGTTAGCCTGTGTGGTGTGAACAGACGAAAATATTAAAAGTGTGGCCATCACTGAATATGAGTGCCTAATGTAAACATTCCGCCCACCTAAATGCGACAGGATTTACGAGAATTTGCGAAAATATATATAGAAAAATATAAATATATAAACTTATATTCTAAAACGAAACTTAAACAAACTACGGCAGAGGCAAGGGGCACAGCTTGACCACTGGCCGCCGGTAAATTCCAGTGGAAGTCCTGACGGTCACTACGCGACAGATGCCGTCAGCACCCGGATGGAGAGTCGTGATCCGACCCATTCTCCACTTCAGTGGACCAGTTTGCTCATCCATAATGAGAACCAATGTGCCTTCACATAGATTTGGGTGAGCCGTATTCCACTTGCTCCTCTGTTGCAACGTGTGGATATATTCCGTGTGCCAGCGTTTCCAGAAGTCCTGGTGCATTTTTTGAAGCAACCTCCAACGATGCAGCGGGCTGACGACCTGGTCCGAGAAATTTTCCTCAGGCAGAGCCGAAAGGGGCTCCAGCGTAAGGAAATGACCAGGCGTCAGTAGTGCGAGATCCCCTGCGTCAGAGCTCAAGGGCGTAAGAGGCCGAGAGTTCAGCATAGCCTCGATCTGCACCAAGACGGTCTGGAACTCCTCATAAGTGAGGCGCTGGGAACCAATAACGCGCGAGAGATGGGTCTTAACAGATTTGATGCCGGCTTCGGCTAAACCGTTGAAATGGGGACTGCCTGGAGGGCTAAACGAAAAATTAATCTCCTCCTTTTCGGACGCGCTCTTCATGAGCGAAGAGAGATAATTGCTGGCCCCGACAAAATTACGGCCCTGGTCCGACAACAACTGGTTGCAACGCCCACGACGAGCGATAAATCGTTTTAGAGCTGCCAGGAAGGCCTCCGTGGACAGCTCGGAAGCTAATTCTATGTGGACTGCCTTTGTGCTTGTACAAATGAAAACGCATATGTAGGCCTTGTATGTGCGCACACCGCGGCCCCGACCGAGAGCGATGTCGAACGGGCCGCCGAAATCTATAGCGGCGCTGGAGAAAGGCTTTAATGCACCTATGCGACAAGGGGGCAGGTTGTGGAGTTTTTATATCCCACTCTTTATCTCTAGTGGAAGGGATCACCTGATACACAATAATACATGTAGATATAATGCTCAAATTAACCACAGTAACAATCAATAACAATTTACAGCCTCTGCTGACATTAAATTTTCTACGACAAGACACTCGCCGTCATTCCATTCAAACGTACATCAACAGTCATACCTGCCAGTCTGTCCACAATTGTCCAACCTCTTTGTCTAACACAGGTTACCCATTGCGGGGGCAGGCGCCGGGCGCGGACTGACGCGGTAACAATTTACGCAGCGCGACACTACTGCACGGATGGCACGCTTCGGCGACAAGATCCAAAATGATTGAGCCAAAATGTTTTGCAACGTTTGCACGCCCGGATGCATGTACCGCTGATGGTATGCCTCGATAATTAGGGTGGTGAGACGATGTTGCCGCGGCAAGAGCAAAGGATGTTTCACGCCAAATGTTAGATTTGCATTAGCGAGGCGACCGCCCACCCTCAAAAGGCCCGCGTCATCTAAGAATGGCGACAACTTACGCAGCCCTTTCTGGAGCAGGTTAGGCTTGCCCACACTAAGCTGTTCTATTTCAGTTAAAAATGCCTGCGCCTGAACATGCTTCACCAGAAGCAGGAGGGCATTTTGGATTTGCGCGGAGTCGAGAGCACCCCTAATCCTATCTTTGCTGTACCGAGAGTTGTGCGTGAACCGCAAGACGTAACTTAGAACTCGCTTTAGCTTCGACAACGACGAGAACTTATGGAGTAGCGAGTCGAGCATACCAATTTCGCTCGATACGACTAGGCTCACGATTTTAGCTTCAGGCAACGGCGAGGAATTATCCAGATCGACAAATGGCTGCGGCCAGCTGTCAGGCAATTCTGACAGCCACGAAGGACCGCTCCACCACAGTTCCCGGCCGACAATGTCCCTGGGCAACAATCCCCTGGAACCTAGATCAGCTGGGTTCTCGGCTGTCGGCACATGCCTCCAGCCGTCGGGTGCAATGTTGTCCTGGATGTGGCTGACTCGATTGGCCACGAAAGTCTGCCAACGAGATGGACAAGACTTTATCCATGCCAGTGCCACTGTGGAATCCGACCATGCAACGACAGCACAGTCAGCTTGAAAGGGTAGAAGTGCCCTTTTAACTGCTACAATTAAGTCCGACAACAACACGGCGGCTTGCAGCTCCAATCGCGGAATCGACAGCTTGCGAAGCGGAGCCACCTTTGATTTGGCACAGCAAATAGTGACAGAGCAAGATCCACTGGCATCGACAGTCTTGCAGTAGATAACTGCACAGTATCCGCGCTCCGATGCATCGCAGAAGTAATGGTGTTTCCCACTTTGGAACACCATTAATATTGTAAAGTGGATACGAGTGATAAAACGATTTTAGAATAAATAAAATTTAATATAAACGCAACAACATGAGAATTTTACAGGGAAAGACATAAAAACAAAAGACTACTTTGTTATATGTCTGACATCACTGACAGAGAGTAAAATGGCATTAAAAAGATATTATAAACTCTATCGATATCCTCTATCGACTAGGTAAATACTCCTTGCTCTAACACTCCTCCTCCATTTTAACTCTCTTAACTTCTTATAACACATTCATACAACACCCATACATAAAGTACACCACACAAACTTCCCTTTCAGCAAAGGCTTGGTCAATGAGTCAGCAACCATACGCTCCGTTTGAACATACTCCAACTCAATATGCCCATGTTCAACTGCCTCTCTCACAAAATGGTGGCGCACAGCAATATGTTTAGTACGCTGATGATGCACAGGATTGTGTGCAATGGCAATAGCAGATTGGCTGTCACTGTAAATCTTAATTGGCAATTCAGACTGGCCAGTTATTTCAGCCACAAATCTCTTTAAGAAAATTGCCTCTCTGGCAGCTTCCGACATAGCAACATATTCAGCTTCCGCTGTAGATAGTGCAATGGTCCTCTGCTTCTTGCTTTCCCAGCTGACAGCAGCTCCCATGTGCAAGAACACTGCTCCTGAATACGACCTCTTATCATAGCAGGAGGCATGACTTGCATCTGCATAGCAATCTATTTCGTCTGATGTAGTCTTCTTGTACATCAGTCCGAAATCTTTGGTCCCTTTAAGATATCTAACCACACGTTTAGCAGCTATCCAATGCTCTTCAGTGTAGCAGCTGTTAAACTGGCTTAAATAATTTACCACATACGAAATGTCCGGCCTTGTGCAGACTGCTAAGTACATCAGAGATCCAATAAGACACTGATACGGTATGTTAGGATCAGGTCTATGGTCCGGTCCTGGCTTGACTGAGTTTTGACCAGTAACTGCAGGCGTGGCAGCTGGCTTGCAGTCTTCCATTCTGAAATTTTTCAACACCTTGTTGATGTATTTCGTCTGGTCAACCTTTATCCCTGATTCACTTTGAGTGATCTGCATACCTAGGATCAACTCCGCTTTGCCTAAGTCCTTCATTTCAAATTTTGACATGAGATCCTTCTTCACCTTGCGTAACTCTGCTTCATTATTCCAAAAAATCAACATATCGTCAACATACACCGCTAGTATGATCACGTTGCTTCCTTTTGATCTCGTATAAACGCAGGGTTCATTCTTCGATCTCTTAAATCCCAACTTCAACAACTCAATGTTAAGTTTTGTGTTCCATGCCCTTGGCGCTTGCTTGAGCCCATACAAGGAACGCTTCAATAAACAAACATGTTTCTCCTTTCCCTTTTCCTCGAAACCATCTGGTTGTTTCATATAGACCGTCTCATCAAGTTCTCCATATAAGAAAGCCGTCTTGACATCCATTTGGTCTATCTTTAATCCTTGTTTGACTGCTTGTGCAATCAAAGCTCGTAGCGAGCTATGTCTCACAACTGGTGAGAATGTTTCATCGTAGTCAATTCCAGATCGTTGACTGAATCCTCTAGCAACAAGTCGTGCCTTATAGCGTATCTTATTTCCCGCCTCTTCTTTGATTCGAAATAACCATTTCGAATCAACGACGTTACGAGCTTGTTGCGGCTCCACAAGTATCCAGGTACCATTCTTCTTTAAAGCATCAAGCTCCTCCTGAATGGCAGCTCTCCATTGCTTACTGTCTGGTCTGGATAATGCTTCTCGAATCGTCAGTGGATCTGGTTCCGAATCAGCTGCTTGGTACAGAACGTAGTCTGGAAACTCCCTTGGTTTCCTATCCCTCAGCGGATATCTCCTTTCTGTTCCTTGAAGCACACTTGCAGAATCCTCTTCCGGTGGTTCGCAATCTTCAAAAATATCTGATTCTGGTCCTCCAACTTCAATATCTGGTTGATGAACCTCAGGTTCTGGTTCCCGTTCTGGCTCTTGAATCCTTGGACTCTCAATCTCATGGGATTCAATTATGATTTCTGCATTTACAGGATTCTCGTCTATACTCTCATTCCGCAAAACTCCCTCTAGAGGTGTCCGCGAATCAGCAGTCTCTTCTGCATCTCTGTCTGGTTCGCTTTCTGGGAATGACATGAACTCCACCGAGTTCTTTTCTGAATCCACTTCATCCGTGTATTTGCTATTTTCCAGGAATACCACATTTCTCGCCTTAAATTGTTTTCCTGTAGCAGTTTCTATCAAGCGGTATGCTTTCGCATTATCGCAGAAACCGGTGTGGACTAACTCTCTGCTCTTCGCATCCCACTTGGTCCTCTTCTGACTTGGGATGTGCATAAAAGCTTTGCATCCAAATGTCCTTATCATACTAAGATCACATTTCTGACCAGTCCATTTCTCTTCAGGTGTCATATTGCGCACCGCAATGGTTGGTGATCTGTTCTTCAGGTACACTGCATGATGAACAGCTTCTGCCCAGAACCGTTGAGGTAGTCCAGAATCTTGCAACATGCTTCTAGCTTTTTCGCAAATAGTGCGATTCGACCTCTCCGCTACTCCGTTTTGTTCTGGCGTGTAGTCAACAGTCAGCTGATGGTGGATACCATTCGCCTTCAGGTAGCCATCCATCCTTTTGTTGACATATTCCGTGCCATTGTCCGATCTCAAGATTTTTATTTTCTTGCCCGTTTGATTTTCCGCATAAACTTTGAATTCCTTAAATTTTTCAAAAACTTCACTCTTTTGTTTCAAAAAATAAACAAATGTCTTGCGCGATAAATCATCAATAAATGTAACAAAATAAACGCTTTTACTAAATGAGGGAACTCGCATTGGGCCGCATACATCCGAGTGTACTAGTTCTAAAACTTCATTAGCCCTTGTACCCTTATTAGTAAAAGGTTGCCGCGTTTGTTTTCCCTTTATGCATGAAATGCAGTCTAAATTGTGTGAACAATTTGGAAAACTTACCCCGGTTGCCAACTTGTCTCTCAGTAACTTCAGGTTCCTCTGTCCCAGATGTCCCATCCTTCTATGCCATAGGACCAGGTCAGTTTGCTCACCTCCTGTTGTCGCTAGTGCAGAACCGTATGAACAGTCCTTAATTTTGTAGACACCTCGTTCCACCACCCCTGTCGCAACAGTTTCGCCATAAACCTCGCACTCGTTACTCTTAAAGATGTCGCATCCCGTTTCTGTAAACACTAATACATGTCCTTTTTTAGCAATCGCATGAACACTCAATAAATTAGATGCTAACTTCGGTACAAAAGTAACATCACTTACCGTCATCTTGTCAGACACAACCATACCAACACTTTCGCCCAGCACCTCGTTTCCATCCGCACACATAACTCTTAAAGGTCTAGGAGTCTTCTTTAAGTCCTTTAACCAAGCTTTGGTCTTCGTCATGTGGTTTGAAGCTCCAGAGTCGATCACCCAATCTTCTGCAGGTTCACACGCAATACCGAAGGCAAATGCCTGATGTGCTTCCTTGTTTGTCTCCTCCTTTCTCCTGTTATTAGGGCATTGGTAACATTTGTGAGGTCCACCACAGATGTAGCACTTCAAAACTTTCTTTGCAGGTTTGCCAGTATTGACTTTGCTCTTTCGGTGTTCATTTTTCTTTGTTAGTAGTGCCGACGTTGACGTCTCACTTCCACTTTCTGAAGCTGTGTACGCATCCTCCATTTGGAACAGTTTGTTCTTAACGTAGTCAGACGTAAGTTCAATATTACTGTTCTCAATACTCATTTTCAATGGTTGGAACTCCGCCGTCAGACCTTGGAGTAGCAGGGCAGCCAACAGTTCATCATCGATTTCCTTTCCAACGTCTCTTAGTTCCTGGGATATTGTTAACGTGGCTGTAACATATGCCCTTACCGTCGAAAATTGCTCCAATTTCAGACTGACCAATCTGGATAACAGGCGGCACCGATTATTCAAGCCTTTATCCTCAAATGTCTGTCTTAACATGTCCCAAGCTACTTTAGCTGTCTTCGCAAGGCGTATGTGCACAAGACATTCAGGCATCGCCATCATGCCTATCTTGGCTTTAGCCTTTTGATCTCTCTTTACAGCTTCCTTATCAGTGACGACTGGCGTCGTGCTAACGTACTCCCACAGATCTTCGTAGACAAGTGCCATTTCCATTTGGACTTTCCACGTCGAATAATTAGAGCTACCCTCTAGCCTCGCCATCGCTGGCATGTTTAAATTATTACTTGCCATTTCGTCGACTGATTTCCCAATGTTGTCTTCACGTAATCAAATCACTCTTTCATGCGGGTCCATAACCTAATGGTGTTTCCCACTTTGGAACACCATTAATATTGTAAAGTGGATACGAGTGATAAAACGATTTTAGAATAAATAAAATTTAATATAAACGCAACAACATGAGAATTTTACAGGGAAAGACATAAAAACAAAAGACTACTTTGTTATATGTCTGACATCACTGACAGAGAGTAAAATGGCATTAAAAAGATATTATAAACTCTATCGATATCCTCTATCGACTAGGTAAATACTCCTTGCTCTAACAAGAAGCCGTGGAGCTCGAGAGAAACGGTAGTCTGGATCATACCTGATTGAACCTGGAATTTGCGTCCAATTTCAGGAATTCCCTACATCCTGACAGGTTGTGTGGACCAGCACAGCATGCGCAGCAGATCGAAGACACTACAAATGATGCCTTTGGCTGAGAATTCTGCACCTTGCCTTTCATTGGTGCCGGCCGAACAGGGGCCGGATAAGAACTACCCTGGGTTGCATTCATCGCCCGATAACTTTTTTCCATAAAACTCTGTAAGTCCCTAAGGTCAGGAACCTCATCAGAGTTGTGTTCCATTTGGAACAATTCCTTTGTAGCCCTGTCCAGTTTGGACCACAACAAATGCACCAGAACAAAGTTTTTATCTGGTAGCCCAAACCGCTCTAGTACAGCTAAATTCTCTGAAAACGTATGAGAAACCCGTTCTAACTCGGTACCTGTCTTATGCTTAATTGGACAACACTCGACCAACTTATCATAATAAGTAGTGGCAATTTGCCACTTTCTGTTATAATATTTTACTAGGGCATCATAGGCCACTGCATAACTCTCGTTTGATAATGGGAAATTTTTGATAATATTGTACGCAGAGCCTTGCACACACGACAATAAATAGTGCAATTTTTCCACGTCCGACAAGCTTTCGTGAGTGTGGATAAGTGAGTCAAACAACTGTTTAAATGCGACCCAGTTATCCACGCCCCCGTCAAATGGTTTAATTGTTATCTTAGGCAATTTTGCCACGGACCCACTGCTGGTATTGCCTTGACAAGCTTCGGACTTGGTCACCCTAGCCCGCGACAAAGTTAACAATTTCGCCTTAACATTGTTCATCCGCTTTTCGAAAATAAAAGTAGCACTGCATTCCGCTTTCCAGTGCAATTTGCCTACAGAAGCAAGCACTCTTTGCTGCGCCGCGTGAAATTCGTCAGAAATATCTTTCAAGTCCTTCTCGGTATAGCCTTCGGGATCACTAGTTTCGATAATTTCTAAGCGCAGCGTTGCATAATCCCTCGCAATCCTGTTCGCATCGGGCGCGGAAGTATCCTCATTCTCCATTATTTACGATTTTTATTTAGTTTAACAAACAATAGCAACAATACGACGACGACAACAGAATAATAACACCAGTTAACACCACAGTATAGCACTGACGTTTCTGACAGCCGTCACTAATGTACACAGACCCACTACAAAATGGCAGATAGTCTATGCTGTATTCACGTCAGTAGTACCAACCAACACAAAGATAAATCCGTTCCACTTTTGAACGTACAAAGATCGCAACCTACCTTCAATTTTTAACAAAAATAATTTAACGATAGCGAAAAGGGAAAAACAACAGAATTTATGTATTTAAAAGCCTACGGAATGACGACAATAACTGTACTGTTCAATAAATCCGGCGCGAATGGACCAAATGTTTTTGTTCCCGGGATTCCGTGGCTGTGGAGTGGACTGTATTTGACGATGTTAGAAAGGGTGCGATCATTTGGACATTCAAAAGTGGGACAAAGGTTAGGCAGAAAGACTCACCAGATCCGAAGTGCAAGGTGGCCAGAGGTCAGCGTACCTCTAGCGGGAGCCGCTTCCAGATCCTCGGCGATTCACCTTCCACGACCGCCCACCGTCGATAGCTAGACCTTGACTTGTTGACCCGAACCTGGTCCGCCTTTCAGCCTCCAGGGACTTTCCTTTTGTGTTGGCTTAGCACTGGTAATCTACTCTAGTTTATTACGAAAGTTGACAGCAACGATAGTGTGTTTATTTTAAAAACTCGAAAAATCGACAAAGCGACAGACAACGAAAATCAACTTCTTTTTTTTTAATTTAGTTGTGGGGTGTCAAAAAAAGTGTACTTATAAAAACATTTTAAGAATTACGTTGTAACGAGGTGCAATTCGCCTCGTTGCTTTCTTTTATTTTTGGCCATTATCCATTCTAAATTTAATCATATTTTGACATTTGCAACAGTGGCTAGACGTAGCTGAGCCAGATAATCCTCAGCTTCCATCCAAGGTGGACCTGAACGTCATTATTATTTTACCACGTAGTACTTTATCACGACCTATTTATTTGCATCTGCTTACACATATTATTATTATTATTATGTGCCTTTCTTTTACCTTTTAAATAAATCATAAACTTCTCTGCATCTGGATACCCTACTTTTATTGTTACAACCGCACTCCCGAACCCAATATTGCGACCACGTAATTGAACTCTAAAAGCATAACCACAGTGATGACGGGTCAAAATTACCTTAATACAAAATTTTAGAAAATGTAACCATTGAACAAATTGCACTAAGTTTTAGCCTCGAGCTTCGCCAGTTTACTAAATTGGTTACAAAGATAATATGAGTTTTGCGGAGAGATGTGCCAGAAAGGAAGTTTCCCATTCTCAGAAATAATGAGCAGCTTCCCATTTCCCGGAAATAATGAGCATTACATTATTATTACCATTATTTCCGCCAACAATGGGAATTACACGACACAGGGTATCCTAGTGTGGGGCCAGAAGCAATGTATGTGGCTGTATGTAAATGTTATGTTAATTTTATGGGTAGGAACATTTTTTTCTTGTTTCTTAGCCAAATTGCGGTGATCGTCTGATCTCAAAAGTCATAAGTAAAAAAATATACACTTATTCGGCGCGAAATTATTTATTATTTCAAGTAAAGTCATTTTGCGTTTTGCATCAAAGAAAGAAAATCACAACTGTAGGTACATCGAGGTGCGCGGGCGCGCGGAAGTGCCACCAGTCCGTATTATTCTGTGTATGTCTGTGAAAGCGTTTTTTTAACAGCGTTATGATAACTATTCCTACGAACTATTTCAGTTAACACAAATAATGCATTGTTCCCATTAATTCCCACCTCATGGGATCGTTCCCGGGAAGGATCCCACGATTGTTCCCACTTTTGAGAACGTTCCCGGGCACGGCGCGCGGCGCATCGTTTTTGCCTATACCTAGATGACACTTTTTCATAGGTATAGGCAAAACTGGCAGAGTGCCCCTGGCAGCACTAAACAGAGTAAAAGGATACGTGAGTGTTCTACAGATTCCGTTTTCAGCCATCATGGCGTAAAGTTCGATTTTTTTGTAGGTAACAATGTTTTCCGAACATCAGTTAGGGCTAAAGTTTCGTACAGGCCCTGTAAAATAAAGATTTAATAATAATAAAAATAAAAGGATACGTTTCAAAATTAAGTTTACTCCTCGATCTTTTTACCAATGTTGTCTTGTCACACAAGTGATGAAGCGATAATGATAAGCGAAGCGACTAGCGATTTCTGTAGAGTGTGACTGACACACCCACCAAGGAAAATAAATCATCTACAACGGGAGGACTTCAGACCCGTGTCTCCCCTGGTTCTCTCAAACTTAAGGGGATCCAGTGAATCACTAATTAATTGGTGGTTATTGTGGTCACCCACCACCACAAGCACCACCAATGAAAAAAAATAACATACCTAACGTTAGTTCTATTTATTCCTAGGGTCATGCATGATCCTAGGTTCTTTGTTGTGTGCCCTAAAAACACTTTAACATGATTGAGAGATTGTATCTGCAGACACTTGTAAATACGATCTGTAAAAGAAGATAGGTTTAAAAAATTTTATTTTTTCCCTGATGCCTCATCATAAGCTCTATCGGGAGCATGACAAACGAATAGGTGGCACTGAATCGACCCTGCCTGTAACAAATAAGCAACCGAGCTGCTGTTTCATAGGGAGGCTATATCAGTTGGTCTCATCTCATCCAGTAGGGTAAGGTGGGGCACAGCTCAGAAGAAGGAGTACCATAGAAGGAGGAATAAAATAAAAAGTAACAGTTGTATAGCTGTCCATGTTACTCTTACGATAAATCTCTGCGCCAGAAAGAGACAGCTGTAGTGTACTCATGCACTAAAAATGTTACAATCGTCCACGGTTGCCACAGATTACTGAACAAAGCCAAAATCGATAGAGCTGGAACAAACACCATAAAGATGTCGATATTATTTATTCCGATCTACATAATCTGTGTATTTTTTAAAATTAATGTTGGTAATTAAGTATTAATATAGAATGATAAAAAAACCATAGCTCTTTTACACAATTTGCAAAAAGTATCTTTTCAATCCCATCACCATGTTTAATAGTGATTTTTCGGACCCATGGCTGTGTACCAAAAAACCTACGACTAAATTCCATTATACCAATTCCAATTAATTTAAATTACAGTCATGGGCCCATGATAATCACTATTATCACCATTATCTATCTATCTAATTATTAATGTATTTATCTCTAAAAAAATATCATTTTTCCCTTGGTGGTGCTAGTGAACCAGCTGGAACCCCTTACGGTTATGTTATTATATGCTAAGTGTGGTACATACCATATAAGTTACAATAAATATTCATAAGTAACAGTAAGTAATTCTCCATCAGGTTTTCCATAATATAAATGGGACTAATAGGGCTATAGCGAATCGAAGAAAGATTTTACCGAGTTATGTGGTAACATGGTAAAATGTATATGTACGGCGAATATAGAACCTTCTTTTTTAATATGTTTGCAAATCATCAATAATCACCATATACAGCGCCACCAAGTTATCTGTTCAGGTGGGTAAAATTGTAACTAAGTAATTCATTGTAAATCCTCTTCCCCATTTTTTGTTTTATTTATTCATTTACTAAGATTTATAGATATATGTTCATTAAAATTGAAAGATGGGTTAAAATATTCTCATTTTTCTAGGTAAATTTCTCAAATGTTACTACTAAATTCTCCACTAGCGCCGCTATCAACTGAACAGATGAGATGGTGGCACTGTAAGAAAGTATAAAGAATAAAACAAGACCAAAATAGGAAAAACTATTTAATAACATTACATAACATTTACACACAGGCACATAGATTGCTTCTGGCCCCACACTAGGATACCCTGTGTCGTGTTAATAGATTACGTATTTGTTTCCAATAAATACCTACCACCTAGCATAGTTACTCAAGGCACCCGTTGTAATAACATCATCAGTCCAGGTTCGATGGAATAAAATAAAAATTAAAAACCAAACGATTTATTGGTACAAGATTATTTGGCATCAAATAAAGTGGTACGTAGTTTCAAGATTTTCACATAAAAAGTGGCAGGCTGCAGCTCAATAGAGAAGAAACCAACACGTATTACTATAATGTATATGTTTTTTATCCCTGACTTCTGTTTTACAAGTACCTATTAACGTTTTTTTTTTTCAAAAAAATGTGTCAGCCATAATGTACAAGATAATATAATATTTTATGAAATTCAAATGAAATCAGCTTGGTTGCAGCTCACGAACGTTGTCCATTTCCGCGGAGGGCGCAACCTGAAAATTGTTTTTATTTAAGTACTTCACGTTGATAACTTCCACATAAAAATAATAAAAATCACTTGCACCAGAATCAGATTATGATAGTATTAAACTAGTTATGACCTTTAACTGCTAAACGTTGTCCAGGATAGAAAAAAACACCCAGTCAGGCAATAATCAGAGACAAATTCTACAAGTGATATACGGCGCCTTGCAGGTTGGACTGACAACCTGTTTTATTATCCAAGTAGAGTAACCACTAGACCAACGAGACAGTCGGGTCTCATGTGAAATTCCTGATGTACATATATACAGCAAAACGTGCACCTCAGTCGACATAATTGTGCAGTATGTAGACTTTATTTTGTTTTAAGTATCATTATAATGTATAATTATAACCTTACCAATGATCTGCGGGCTAAGGAAAAACGTAAAGTAGGTACGGCACTTGTTTTCAACCTACGCCACTTGCTATTGTTTATGAAACAGTCGCTTGCTGCAAATGCGATGTAAATTTTTCCAAGACTACTTTGTACGTGATACTGCGTCATCGACATTTGTTATTTTGTGCTGTCTTCGGGTAACCTGCAATAGATAATTAACAATTAAAACAACTATACGAACGCAAGAAATAACTAAATATGCTCTACGAACTATCGATACTTTCTTTCACTGAGAAAGTGGGAAAGTCCCATCCCTATTCCCCTACAACAAACAACAAACTTGTATTATGATTTATATCGAAAATATCACAATAATCATGATGAAAACACCATTCTCTAATAGCTAATTTGCAATTCTAGTAGCCCATAGTTGAAATCTTAGAGAAAATACCCTTTTAGGTACACAAAATTGAGACTTACCGGTGGAAGCTGATGAATGTTGTTTCATTATTGTCGCGATGCCCTCTTCTCCTAATATTGGTTATCAATGTAGACATCATTTAGATATGGGGGAAATATAGAGCATCGCGAATGGAGAAGTTAAAAGAAAAATAAAATTATCATACCCCAAGTGAAGTAAGCCGGGCAGTTGGGCGGCTCCTTTGCTCCGCATCAACTGTGGCCCGAAGAGCAAGGGTACCCATCCACCTCCTGTGAAATACAGTCAGATGACACCGACTGCCTCGGTGTCACCTGTAGTGGCCGTTCGGGAGTATGTGCTATTATCATCTTCATAGCACATACTCCGAGCAGCATCTTAGCTATACCTACTTCCATCACACTCACATAGTCTTTCATAAAGGTCATACCAACTGTTTTACATAACTAACAAGACTGTTAGTAACCCGATGACCCTTAGCCTACATCAACGGTTGAACTCTCATTATTCATAACATATCTTATACAACTCTGGACCTGCTGATCTTGTCTGACCCAGCAGGGCTCTTAGCGACCCCTCGACCCTCTGCCTATATCATCGGCCGGGCAGGGCATCACTCATATTCTCTCTCTCGTAAGTCTCTTGACCTGCTGATCCCCTCCTGGAACCAGCAGGGCTCTTAATGACCCCTCAACCCTCTGCCGATATCATCGGCCGGGCAGGGCATCACTCATATTCTCTCTCTTAAGTCTCTGGACCTGCTGATCTCCCTCCTGGAACCAGCAGGGCTCTTAATGACCCCTCAACCCTCTGCCTATATCATCGGCCGGGCAGGGCATCACTCATATTCTCTCTCTTAAGTCTCTGGACCTGCTGATCTCCCTCCTGGAACCAGCAGGGCTCTTAATGACCCCTCAACCCTCTGCCTATATCATCGGCCGGGCAGGGCATCACTCATATTCTCTCTCTTAAGTCTCTGGACCTGCTGATCTCCCTCCTGGAACCAGCAGGGCTCTTAATGACCCCTCAACCCTCTGCCTATATCATCGGCCGGGCAGGGCATCACTCATATTCTCTCTCTTAAGTCTCTGGACCTGCTGATCTCCGTCCTGGAACCAGCAGGGCTCTTAATGACCCCTCGACCCTCTGCCTATATCCTCGGCCGGGCAAGGCGTCACTCATTATCTCTCGTAAGTCTCTTGGCATACCTCATTCATACACAAGCTTATTGATACTAGACAAAGAAACATAAATGGAATACCGAGAACATTTAGACTACTTAGCTTCATTCCTGGCGACCACCTCACACGAACTTTTTCTTCCTCCGTATTACACACACCACCTGTTCAACACTTCCCGCAATACTCACCGATCTGTCATGGCGGCGTCTCGTGGAACCCCATTTCATCGCCTTTCCTTTTCCGGTGTTGCTATGTACATTTTTATAGATTTCGCGACCCTTACGTCGCGACACTCCCGGCGGGAACAACTAAAGAAGCGACAATAGACTCCTGGTCCACTGCTTTATCTTATCTAGAGCTTTGATCGCCGCATTTCGTCTCCGTTTAGGTTCATTCAACTGGTCACCTTGAGGTTCATCCGAGCTAACAGCCACTTCCATATCCATGTCTTCAGGTTCCTTATCTTTCTCTAGACAACTTCCATCATCTGGAATCTCGGTGACATGGAATTCATCTTGTTGTACAAGTTCTGAAGCATCATTTACTCCAGTGCTTGTGAGAGAATCGACCTCCATCTCAGGCAGACACATTCCTGGTGTATGGCTTCCTTCTCGCGGTATTATCGTACGGTTTTCTTCGTGTATGTTGACTGGTTCGTCCTCTTCGATCTCGAGTGGGTATAATTGCGCTATGGAACGGATAAACACTTTGTCACCGACTTTAACCTTGGCAACTCTGCACAACTTGTCAGCTCCCTTTAGTAATGAGATAATTTTCCCTACTCTCCATTCTTCTCTATTCTTACTATCTCCTTTTATTTGTACTATCTGTCCTTCAGTTGGGATTAGTTTCGACAAGACTCTAGGCTGCTTATGAGAATGTGAATACCTTTCTCTTAGGCTGAGCAGGTAACGATTTCTAAACATCTCCTTGAATTCGCCTAGAATGATCAAACCTTTTCTCCAGCTGTTTATAAGATCTCTTTTGGTTTGTGTGCCTTGGGGTAAGACCTCATCGTCTGCTGTTCTTACGACTATAGTTTTTCCCATTGCAAGGAAGTCAGCAGGTTTCAGAACGTGTGACATTTCCGTATCGATACACGTGAGAGGTCGTGTATTTACTACGGCTTCTATTTCCTTAATAACAGTATTCATTTGACTGTCTGTCAATATACGTTTTTCTAGTGTTCTCAGCATGCAGTTTTTTACCATACCTATCAATCTTTCATAAAACCCTCCAAACCATGGAGCTAATTGAGGAATGAATCTCCAGTGAATCTTTCTTTCAATGCATAATGGCTGGTTCATTACTTCGGACATGAGTTTGAAATTGGTGGCGTTGTCTGAAGTGATCAAGGTTGGTACGCCCCTCGTAGACATCATTCTTCTTAAGGCAAGAAGTCCTTCGTCCGCTGTCAAGTCTTGAACCAGTTCCAGGTGTATTGCTCTCACGGCTAAACACGTGAATAGGCAGATCCATCTCTTTCCTGTCCCCACATCAGTTTTTACCAGGACAGGTCCTAGGTTATCTATACCTGTGAACGTAAACGGGGCCGAGTAATTCACTCTTTCGGGTGGTAGTGCCGGTGTCGACGGCAATTTAAAGGGACCTCCGCCATGCTTGACACAACGTGGGCATCTCTTCAGTAGTTTCTGTATTTGACTCTTTCCTTGCGGTATCCAGTAAGTTTGGCGTATAATGCTGAGTGTATGATTAGCACCTACATGGTAGTTGTCATTGTGAGTCTTCATGATGACCTTATTAGTGTACTCACAATCCTTTGGTATAAGTATGGGATAGCGTTTATCATAAGGCCAATTGGTATTCATAAGTCGGCCTCTGCATCTTAGAATTCCATCTACGTCGACAAACAGCCTTAAATTTCTTTTCAGACTAGTTTCCTTTCCTTCTAGTTCTTGTGGAAAGTACTCCGCTTGAATTTTCTTCACTTCTCCAATAGTATGCGGCGTTTCTTTTTCTTCTTGATTTTCCACTTCGATCAGTTGTTCATCATTCACTTGCTTTCCTGACATCTTACTCATTTGTACCTTGTTATGACAGTCATCGCTCTGAATTTTCTTCGGGAGATCCTCCCCAGTCAAAAGAGAAGTGGTGGTGGACGGCCAGAACCGAGGGTCTTCTCGGATGAATGCAGGGCCCGTTAGCCATTGTTTCTTTTCTTCTTTTGTTGTGGTTGATCTTGTAGCCACGTCCGCAGGATTTAACTCTGTCGGCACATACCTCATTATTAAATCTGTATTTGTCTTTATTTCTGCAACCCTTCTTGCCACGAAAGGAGGTAAAAGCTTGTTTGACCTACACCAATCAATCACAATTTGACTGTCGGTCCATAAATTCTGCTGTTTAACTTGTAATAATTGTAGGAAGGGTAGAACGTATTTGATGAGCCGACATCCAATCATCACTCCTAATAGTTCTAGGCGTGGTATGGATAAGTTTTCTTGGTCTTTGATCGGTACTAGTCGTGTCTTTCCCATGACAAAAGATGCCTCACTTCGGTTAACAACGAAAACCACTGCAGAATATGCTTTAGTCGATGCGTCTGTGAAACAATGTAGTTGACAGTTCTCATCTTTTGAGTCGCTGAAGTAATATCTTGGAATGGATATCTGCTGAATATCTTTTAGATCATTGCGGATCTGCTCCCATTTATCAAGTATTGTTTGTGGTAGTTTCGTATCCCATTTTGTATTGGTTTTCCATAAATCTTGAAGGAGTAACTTTGCAGGTAATAGAAAGGGAACGGCAATTCCGCAAGGATCGTACACTGATGCCACAATTTTCAATATTTCTCTTTTGGTATTGGGCGTTATGTCATTATTTGGGAATTTCAGTTGGAGTGTGTCTTCATTTATATCCCAGTTTAAACCTAACACCTTCACTACCTTGTCTTTGCAGGTATCTGGAATCCTTTCCATCAGTTCTTCAGAATTGGAACTCCACTCCCTCAGGTTCATCGACAATTCTTGAAACACTTCCTTGGTCTGTTCATAAAGGTGTGTAGCTTCTTTAACTGTCTTTACTCCAGTAACCAAATTATCCACATAAATGTCATTGCATATTTGTTTTATATGTACCTTCTCAGATTTGTTCAAGTGACATCTTATTGTTGCATTTAGCAGGAATGGGCTAGAAATTATGCCGAAGGGCATTCTACAAAACCTCAAATGTAACAGATTATCCTCACTGATTGGTTTCTGGACGTCTTTGAGCCACAAGAATCGTGTTACATCACGATCTTCCGCTTGCAAGCCAATCTGCAGGAATGCTTTTTCCACGTCTGCACAGATGCCAATAGGATGACAGCGAAACTTTATGATTAAACCGGTTAAGTCTTCCAGCATTGTGGGTCCACAATATAAGGACTCATTCAAACTTCTTTGTTCCTTCACTTTGGCAGATGCATCATAGACAATTCTGCCTCTCTTTCCCTTCTGTTTTATAATATGATGCGGAAGGTAATGAATAGGATGTGATGTATGTGGATGGTGGGTTGCTGTTTCTGGTTCTATTATTTCTATTATTTTGGCATCTAACTGTTCATTCAGAATTGCCGAATAGTCTTGCAATGTTGTGTCATCCAATCGTTTGCACAAGCCTTTCAATCTTCCAAAGGCTAGTCCATAATTTGTGGGTAATTCTGGTGGGTATTGAGTCCAAGGCCACTTGACATAATATCTTCCTTCAACATACGCTACTGTCTCATTGAAGTGTCTCACTGCTTCTTCTTCTTGGGTAGTCATCGGAGAGTCTGTAATTCCAATGCTCTCTAGTGCCCATAAGAACTTGATATCTATATCTCTTAATGGGAGGTCTGGTTCAGTGAGGTATGAACTAGGCTCGCACTGACAATATGTTATCATAGATAGAGTAGCCTTTCCATCGTAAGTACTCTCCTTCCCTGACAGGATCCATCCGAAATCTGTGTTAACCATATATAGGTTCTCTTGAATCTGCATACTTTCATTCCTCATAAACGAGAAATAATAGTCGTTTCCTATTAGTAGGTCTATAGTTTCACCAACAGTCTCGTCATCAGCCATGATATCTACAGGAGTGCTATACTTTGGTTGAATTGGTATCCGGTCTGTTATATGATGAACAATATTAACTCTAATGGACTTCCGTATACCTCTCTTGGTCTCTACATCAATTTTTGCAGAGGGACTGGCAGTTTGTCTTGGTGTTACAGAGCCAAAGGTATAAATCATAAGGAGGTCTTCTGAACTTGAGTTCAATTTAAGTGTCTTAGCCATTCGAGTCGTGAGGTAACATCTTTGACTTCCGGAGTCAAGTAGCACTCTGCATTTTCTTTTAGTTTCATTGTTGTGTAGTGTTACAGTCGCCGTCTGTAAATAGAGGGAACCTGTGACATCATTTGTGTTAAAGCAATTTGTCTTTTTAATAGCAGAGGAAGATAGCATATCATTACCAGTCACGACGGCACTGAATTTTGTAGGGCACAAAGCTCTGTTGTGCATTCCCTTGCAGTGAAAACATTTAACTTTCCTGGAACAGTTGTTTATGCCGTGTCCTAATCCCAAGCAATTATAGCACCTCTTTCCTAGCTGGGCCTTTCTTTCATTGTTTGTCTTGTAAATGCTGCACTGATCGTTATAATGATTTTCTTTGCAGAAGATACATGATAATTTAAAACTTTTTCTGTCATATTCATTCTGATCAGATCGAGCTTTAGACATAGTTTCTTCATATCTTCTCTTAAACGACCTCCCGGCGCTTGGCTTGAATCTCTGCAAATTCTTCTCGGAGTTTCTTCTCCCTGATCTCTCCATGACATGAAGTGTGCTTGTAGTGTAACCGTTGACCATACTACCCTTTCCTTGAGTCAGCCTGTTCACCTCTTCCCTGGCTGATATTATACTCTGAATCTCTTTTCTAATTTCCTCAGTGGAATCAGTTTTAATTTTCATTTTCATCTCATAAATCAGTTCTTCAGGAAATTTTTCCATTATCAAGAAGCGCAGATAGCTGTGACTGGTATTCTCTCCTAGGGAGTCTAGTACTCGGAGGTGTCTCTCGATGTCGTTGATGACTCGTCGACAGTCGGAAGTATCCAGCGATGCTGGTGCAATTTTATTTAGGGCTGAGTAGTGTGCGTCAATGACCTTTTCTATTTTTCCGTAACGTTCTTTAAGAGAAGAGATAGCGATGGAATAGTTTTTATTAGTCATTTCCAGTCCTTCCACAGTATTTTTGGCCTCTCCTCTCAAAGCTGCTCTGAGGTAAAGCAGCTTGTCCACATCAGCTATGTTGCGGCTATCAATATTTGAAGAAAATTGGTCCCAAAATTGGTGCCATTCTAAAACGTTTCCGTCAAACTCCGGTAGCTCCAATTTCGGGAGACGGGCTGATAAACTTCTTTCTTCCGCCCTTCCTTGACGAGGCTTCACTGTTGCCTTCAGTTCTATTAGGGTTTCTTCTGCATGTAGCTGAAGCGTGGATATTTCAGATATCTCGTCTGCTGCCGGTTCATTAGCTAGACGAAAATAGTTGAGTAGGTCGTTCTGCAGTCTCTTAATGGCATTGTCCAATTTTGAAGAAATTACTTCTGTTTCCAGCAGCAACTCATTTGTTGGGTCATCACTTTTCTTGAATCTGTCAATTAGAGAGTTAGCATTTGCATCTAACTCTTTCATCCTCGTACAGCTGACTATGATCACTTTCATTAAGCTTTCCTCCATGTCTGTTGTCTATCTTATTCACGGCCAGGCGGCTGGAGTCCAGTCTGGAATTGATGACCATTGTGCACTCAGTATGTGTATTTATTTATTTCGTATAAATGTTTTAGTTTGTCAGTAATTTATTAAAAAAAAAATTATTTGCAAATGCTCTAAGTATGCAATATGAAAGATTAACTATAAATAATTTTAAGAAGTTTATGCAGTGGCATTTCAAAATTATACTGCCTTATGTGGGAGTTGAACCCGTAACTACTATGACAATAGACGAGGGAAACATCTCTAGACATATGTGGACAGCAGATGCCTTGACAGTGACCACCAATGGCCAACAGCTGCAAATCAGTAAAGTACGTATCTGTTTATTTAAAGTGGATATTTTAATGCTGTGAGCCGCACACCCACATATGGCCCAAAGGTGTTATAGAACTTTATATTTGTACCTGTAACTTAGTTTAAAAGAACTGCATCTTTTTCTATAAATCAAGTATTTGTTAAGTATTCTATTACTTCCTTGTCCATGTATATAGGTATATTTATCTTGCTTTTACCTATAGGTATTATAATTTATTTCAAGTCCATCCAAGTAACATTCGTGCAAGTATATTATTAAGCAGAAGTTTTATTATTCATATGTGCACCAACTAACAGTCTCTTTTTTCCTTTGGCAACCTTTCCGTCACAAGGTTGTATGGCAGAAATTTCCGTTAGCAATAAGACAGCCTATTATATATAATTTTTAATTGTAACTTTCATTTTGTCTCTTGTTTCTTGTATGCACTAAAGAATATTCTCATCTTGTCTTAGTTTTTAAAGTAAACCTGTGTGCCTAAACCATTGTAGGTACGTAATAACCATTTCTAGGTATGTAATGCTTTACATGTGTGTCTATAAGCACAAATAAATTATTCAACTATTTATCTATCCATCAGTGCATAGCAAGGGAGCGGTTGTTAAATCATGTTAAATTGTTTCTCTCTACCCAGTACATAACACTTAAATACAAGTGTGATGTTCAAATAAGTGTAAGTATGCACTTAGTTCTCAAACTCAAATAATTTATTTGTGAATCCACAATATTAAGTATTGTCATACAGTTGCACACAAAAAATAACCTGTTAGCAAGTCTATGAGTAGGTACTTACCTATCTTGTAGGCTGTAGCTTGTAGTGTGGTACTTATCACTGACGTGTAGTAGGGTACATCAGTACCGTGGCTGGCTATCGAACCTTAACCAACATCGAATTTCACATAAATAAAGTAATCTAAGGATATGAGCCAGGATATTCGAGACAGTATAATTTTCTAGGTTCGACTAGCCTAATAATTATAGTTAACATCTTCGTTCGCTACAGCTAATTGCACAATACCAAATACCTACCCTAAAAATGTAGTCAGCTCAAATATAACAAGTGAAATAACTCATTGAAGCGTAAGAGAAATTTTCGAAAACTCTGTGGTAGGTATTGAATTTGGTAGGTCTTACATAGGTAGGTATTTTACTGGGTCGGCGAAGGTGAAGAGTGCACGAGATCAAGACTACCAAATTTTCTTGGTAAATGGCCGCCGGGGACGCAAATGGCTTGCTAACCCCTAAATATTACCACAAATTGTAACAGGTCGTATCTTTTCTTTACGTAGGCCAGTTTAGGATAGGCAGGTACATTAAATTCAACCACGCTGCCACATTGGAAAGGTAAAAAAGTAAGTTACTTACGGTTTGATCTAAAGATTCCAGATGTCAAGTCGATATTCCACCGATTGATGGTCACAGAAATTCACGTGTCGTACCACTTTACTTGCTGTAAATATTATAAACTGGACACTTACTTATCACGAAAAAGGGTGAAAAGAAAATGGCTACCACTGTTCAACTTTGTTCGAAACTTAGGGTTTTTTTTTTTTACTCAACTCAAAGACGCCGCTGACGCCGGAACAAACGAACGAAATTTTCAATGCAGCAATGGCCACCGGATACGGACGGACACGACCATCCTTACCGCATATCACATTGTCCATGGTATTATTAAGTTTCCATAATCGCACTTATGTCTTCACATCAAGAGCGACTCTCCCTTGGAAAGTAGGGACACTGTGAATTTAACTCGTAAAATGCGTTTCACTTCCTTCTCTTTTTTCATACACCGTACTCATATGAAAATCTTTATCATGATTTTTTGTTGCATAAGCAATTCAACGAGTTAGTTCAGTTCAGTGATCGTAAGTAAGTACCTAAAAAAAAGATCTTAATCAATGCCGGCAGTGGTGCTGTCGTCCGCCATTGTTCCCTACTTTGCGGAAGTACGTATAAATCAAAGCAGATTCTTGCTAAATAAATCGTAGCTGAATGTGATAAATTTGTACGACAATACGGTATCATTAATAATTCAAATAACCTTGACTTAATGTGCTAGTATCAATTTAAAAATATCGAGATGCAAAACCATTACATAGGGGAGAACATTATGTACAGTTTGACCAGAAAGAGTAGAAATTAAAGAGTGCGATTTTGCTAATACATACTCTTATTTTCCATACTTTTAGTACTAAAAGGCATAGACTCACCAAGGAGAATTAACCTTGGTCTCAGTTACAATAATTGTGCTTATATTAGAATAGACGATTGCCTGCAAAGTTCGTACAATAATTAGTTACACTTCTCTTCCGTTTTCTAGACTTTATGGACAGTCAGTACCTATTATTTCCCTCGAAATTCAATCACTTTCGGTACCACTAGCGCCATCTATTGTACCGTTGATGTTTCACAACGACAAGATCTAATCAGGCTATCAATATTCATACAATAATTTTACTTTTCTTCATGGATGTGGATGTATCCCAGCTCCTCCACCATGTCGCGATGCCCTCTTCTCCTAATATTGGTTATCAATGTAGACATCATTTAGATATGGGGGAAATATAGAGCATCGCGAATGGAGAAGTTAAAAGAAAAATAAAATTATCATACCCCAAGTGAAGTAAGCCGGGCAGTTGGGCGGCTCCTTTGCTCCGCATCAACTGTGGCCCGAAGAGCAAGGGTACCCATCCACCTCCTGTGAAATACAGTCAGATGACACCGACTGCCTCGGTGTCACCTGTAGTGGCCGTTCGGGAGTATGTGCTATTATCATCTTCATAGCACATACTCCGAGCAGCATCTTAGCTATACCTACTTCCATCACACTCACATAGTCTTTCATAAAGGTCATACCAACTGTTTTACATAACTAACAAGACTGTTAGTAACCCGATGACCCTTAGCCTACATCAACGGTTGAACTCTCATTATTCATAACATATCTTATACAACTCTGGACCTGCTGATCTTGTCTGACCCAGCAGGGCTCTTAGCGACCCCTCGACCCTCTGCCTATATCATCGGCCGGGCAGGGCATCACTCATATTCTCTCTCTCGTAAGTCTCTTGACCTGCTGATCCCCTCCTGGAACCAGCAGGGCTCTTAATGACCCCTCAACCCTCTGCCGATATCATCGGCCGGGCAGGGCATCACTCATATTCTCTCTCTTAAGTCTCTGGACCTGCTGATCTCCCTCCTGGAACCAGCAGGGCTCTTAATGACCCCTCAACCCTCTGCCTATATCATCGGCCGGGCAGGGCATCACTCATATTCTCTCTCTTAAGTCTCTGGACCTGCTGATCTCCCTCCTGGAACCAGCAGGGCTCTTAATGACCCCTCAACCCTCTGCCTATATCATCGGCCGGGCAGGGCATCACTCATATTCTCTCTCTTAAGTCTCTGGACCTGCTGATCTCCCTCCTGGAACCAGCAGGGCTCTTAATGACCCCTCAACCCTCTGCCTATATCATCGGCCGGGCAGGGCATCACTCATATTCTCTCTCTTAAGTCTCTGGACCTGCTGATCTCCGTCCTGGAACCAGCAGGGCTCTTAATGACCCCTCGACCCTCTGCCTATATCCTCGGCCGGGCAAGGCGTCACTCATTATCTCTCGTAAGTCTCTTGGCATACCTCATTCATACACAAGCTTATTGATACTAGACAAAGAAACATAAATGGAATACCGAGAACATTTAGACTACTTAGCTTCATTCCTGGCGACCACCTCACACGAACTTTTTCTTCCTCCGTATTACACACACCACCTGTTCAACACTTCCCGCAATACTCACCGATCTGTCATGGCGGCGTCTCGTGGAACCCCATTTCATCGCCTTTCCTTTTCCGGTGTTGCTATGTACATTTTTATAGATTTCGCGACCCTTACGTCGCGACAATTATCTTCTCGGGAAGAATGAGATATACATTCTAACACAACACACGCCATGCCGATGGTTACTTATACTATATACCATGAGAATCCACTATAATTCACTTCAAATGGTGCTTTAGTAAATATAAAATACACAAGCTTCTTGATAACGGCGCACTCCCAAACCTCTTGTCAAACACACTGCCAAACACAGAACACCCTCTGCCAAATCAATGTCATTGGGCGGCACATTGCATGCCGTCATTTTCTGAGCCGTTCTAATTTGGTCGCGTAATGGTAACCAAAGGTAACCAACTGACGTTTAAGGGTTGTACGCTCGAAAAAAGCAACAAAGACACGACTATATTTTTCTCTTTCTAACACGTAGCTTACGGCTATTTAGATTGACGAAACAGACTATGTGGCACGTTTTCATTTTTTAACGCTCCTTCTATGGTACTCCTTCTTCTGAGGGGCACAGTGTTACACGGGGTACAGTGTTACAATGCACATATCTCCGTCCCTGTCTTTTAGTTTTATGATGTTGGTATACACGTTTGTCAAGCTCACAACAAGCAGCTATCTTTAAACAGTTGTCATCGCCACACTCAGAAGAAGGAGTACCATAGAAGGAGGAATAAAATAAAAAGTAACAATTGTATAGCTGTCCATGTTACTCTTACGATAAATCTCTGCGCCAGAAAGAGACAGCTGTAGTGTACTCATGCACTAAAAATGTTACAATCGTACACGGTTGCCATAGATTACTGAACAAAGCCAAAATCGATAGGGCTGGGACAAATAAAATAAAGATGTCGATATTATTTATTCCGATCTACATAATCTGTGTATTTTTTAAAATTAATGTTGGTAATTAAGTATTAATATTAAATGATTAAAAAATCATAGCTCTTTTACACAATTTGCAAAAAGTATCTTTTCAATCCCATCACCATGTTTAATAGTGATTTTTCGGACCCATGGCTGTGTACCAAAAAACCTACGACTAAATTCCATTATTCCAATTCCAATTAATTTAAATTACAGTCATGGGCCCATGATAATCACTATTATCACCATTATCTATCTATCTAATTATCAATGTATTTATCTCTAAAAAATATCATTTTCCCCTTGGTGATGCTAGTGAACCAGCTGGAACCCCTTACGGTTATGTTATTATGTGCTAAGTGTGGTACATACCATATAAGTTACAATAAATATTCATAAGTAACACTAAGTAATTCTACATCAGGTTTTCAATAATATAAATGGGACTAATAGGGCTATAGCGAATCGAAGAAAGATTTTACCGAGTTATGTGGTAACATGGCAAAATTTATATGTACGGCGAATATAGAACCTTTTTTTTAAATATATTTGCAAATCATCAATAATCACCATATACAGCGCCACCAAGTTATTTGTTCAGGTGGGTAAAATTGTAATTAAGTAATTAATTGTAAATCCTGTTCCCCATTTTTTGTTTTATTTATTCATTTACTAAGATTTATAGATATATGTTCATTAAAATTGAAAGATGGGTTAAAATATTCTCATTTTTCTAGGTAAATTTCTCAAATGTTACTACTAAATTCTCCACTAGCGCCGCTATCAACTGAACAGATGAGATGGTGGCACTGTAAGAAAGTATAATGAATAAAACAAGACCAAAATAGGAAAAACTATTTAATAACATAACATAACATTTACACACAGGCACATAGATTTTTTCTGGCCCCACACTAAGATACCCTGTGTCGTGTTATTAGATTACGTATTTGTTTCCAATAAATACCTACCACCTAGCATAGTTACTCAAGGCACCCGTTGTAATAACATCATCAGTCCAGGTTCGATGGAATAAAATAAAAATTAAAAACCAAACGATTTATTGGTACAAGATTATTTGGCATCAAATAAAGTACGTAGTTTCAAGCTTTTCACATAAAAAGTGGCAGGCTGCAGCTCAATAGAGAAGAAACCAACACGTATTACTATAATGTATATGTTTTTTATCCCTGACTTCTGTTTTACAAGTACCTATTAACGTTTTTTTTTTTCACAAAAATGTGTCAGCCATAATGTAAAAGATAATATAATATTTTATGAAATTCAAATGAAATCAGCTTGGTTGCAGCTCACGAACGTTGTCCATTTCCGCGGAGGGCGCAACCTGAAAATTGTTTTTATTTAAGTACTTCACGTTGATAACTTCCACATAAAAAAAAAAAAAAAATCACTTGCACCAGAATCAGACTATGATAGTATTAAACTAGTTATGACCTTTAACTGCTAAACGTCGTCCAGGATAGAAAAAAACACCCAGTCAGGCAATAATCAGAGACAAATTCTACAAGTGATATACGGCGCCTTGCAGGTTGGAACTGACAACCTGTTTTATTATCTAAGTGGAGTAACCACTAGACCAACGAGACAGTCGGGTCTCATGTGAAATTCCTGATGTACATACATACAGCAAAACGTGCACCTCAGTCGACATAATTGTGCAGTATGTAGACTTTATTTTGTTTTAAGTATCATTATAATGTATAATTATAACCTTACCAATGATCTGCGGGCTAAGGAAAAGCGTAAAGTAGGTACGGCACTTGTTTCCAACCTACGCCGCTTGCTATTGTTTATGAAACAGTCGCTTGCTGCAAATGCGGTGTAAATTTTTCCAAGACTACTTTGTACGTGATACTGCGTCATCGACATTTGTTATTTTGTGCTGTCTTCGGGTAACCTGCAATAGATAATTAACAATTAAAACAACTATACGAACGCAAGAAATAACTAAATATGCTCTACGAACAATCGATACTTTTTTTCACTGAGAAAGTGGGAAAGTCCCATCCCTATTCCCCGTCAACAAACAACAAACTTGTATTATGATTTATATCGAAAATATCACAATAATCATGATGAAAACACCATTCTCTAATAGCTAATTTGCAATTCTAGTAGCCCATATTTGAAATCTTAGAGAAAATACCCTTTTAGGTACACAAAATTGAGACTTACCGGTGGAAGCTGATGAATGTTGTTTCATTATCTTCTCGGGAAGAATGAGATATACATTCTAATACAACACACGCCATGCCGATGGTTACTTATACTATATACCATGAGAATCCACTATAATTCACTTCAAATGGTGCTTTAGTAAATATAAAATACACAAGCTTCTTGAAAACGGCGCACTCCCAAACCTCTTGTCAAACACACTGCCAAACACAGAACACCCTCTGCCAAATCAATGTCATTGGGCGGCACATTGCATGCCGTAATTTTCTAAGCCGTTCTAATTTGGTCGCGTAATGGTAACCAAAGGTAACCAACTGACGTTTAAGGGTTGTACGCTCGAAAAAAGCAACAAAGACACGACTATATTTTTCTCTTTCTAACACGTAGCTTGCGGCTATTTAGATTGACGAAACAGACTATTTGGCACTATTTTCATTTTTTAACGCTCCTTCTATGGTACTCCTTCTTCTGAGTCGCCACAGTTTGTACCGTGCTTGAAAAATATCAAACAAAAAATGTTTTTTATGTGACTAAAGGACGAAAAAATAGTTTCAAAGTTTTCGATTTCTTTCCGGATGTATTGTATTAGGGTAATTGATGGTTGTTTTCTTTTATTTATTGTTTATTTAGCTACATATTACCGTTAAGTAGGTTTTTGTAAACATAACCTAAAATATTAATTCCAATTTTTTTATTTGGTTTGCCTCTCCGGGGCACTGTGTTACGGGGCACTGTGTGACACCGTAACAGTCAGCCCTAATTAACATATTATTGTACTATTTCAAGGTATTACAAGAAAATGGTGCGAAATCGTAAGAGGAAGACGGATTACGGTCTTCATAGTGATCATTCAATCATTTCTATTTTCCTATTGAACCGGATATGGCAACGGTATCGTTAGACGATATTAAAATTTTGCTTCCTCTTGTTAATGTTGCAGAAAGAAAGACCAAACGTCAGACTGATGTCTATACTTTCCCAAAGAATATTTTAAAGAAATTTAATATTTATTAGTAGTTGAGCACTTTTCTCATTTTGTTAGTTTTACATTATTTTATGTTGTAACATTGTGCCCCTTACCCTGTAACAGACTACCCCAGATACGGGGCTCAGTGTTACGATCGGCTGATTTAATTAAAGTGCAATTTAAATTAAGTAGTTGGTAATAATGTTAATTTTTGAGCTATTTTAATTAAAGAGAGATTGTTAAAGTTTATTTCTATGCCAAAAAGTAGCTGATTAAAACAATATTTTTCTCATTACATTCTAGTATTTTTTTTTTGTAACGCTACCCCACCTTACCCTACCTATAATCTGATATCATATTGTTACCTATAAGTTGTTTGTATTGATAACAAGAATAACCACCTTAAGTTTCACCGGACCTAGCTTTGTGCGACACTCTATGTGTGTTAATTACATCGACTCATTGTGCTGATACCTACCTTTAATTAATAAGCAATAAAATTAATCAACTACAATGCTGCAGATTGACGCCTCGTTATCGGCGCGATAACCGGGTGGGGCAGTACAAAGCCGATTTATTTAGCATCTATGTGGTGACAAAAATTGTGAAAGTCGTGGTGAATGCATGAAAAGCTATACACCGAACTCCAATGTTGTTGTTGCACCTAGTGTTACAGCTTCTGTCTGTAGCCGCTTGCGCGTCCGTCGTGTTTCTGGACTGCGGTATGTACCAACATTCAGAATACCCTTCTTTTATTAAGATCTTGAAATTAACTAAGTTAAATTTGAATAGAAAATAGTGTACCCAAAGTGTACCTATATTTTTTTTTACATAGCCTCTTTTGTGTCACACTGCTAGGGTGATGAGGCCTGTCCTCCTGTATGTACCTGATACACACCAAGGAGCTTTACTATTAATCCTCCTCTCCTCCCGCAAAGATGACGGGACCACTTATTATTTCGAATTGTTCCCACTAGCTAGTTCCGGGATGGTGCTAGGTGGATGGAGACTGGCAGAGAATCTGATGGAAAGTAGACTATACAGTGTGTCCCAAAAATGACGTCATAGTGACGCCCGGAGGTAGACCTGCTCACGGCAACCTAACATGACGTCAGTAAAAGTTGATGAAATGTTATGATAATGATGTTAATGAGTCTACAAAGAGTATACATACTTAGTACACATATCTACATACGCCTGTATGTGGCATCCTATACACCCATGCACTCTACCCTGTTGTATTACGGGCGATTTTGCAACTAAAATGTGAAGGTTGACGTGCTGTCGACTGTACATTTCCACGACGCGAGATCGCATCGTGAAACGACGTCGCATCGTGGTAGGTACGACGCGACGTCGTATCGTGTTTAAGTGTGGGAGCCCTAGGGCAGAGACCAAGATTTGCCACCTAAATATTACGGTAGTGGTGAACAACAAACCAGGAATACCTAATGTGACGCTTTCTAAACGAAAGAAAGAAATAGTTAGCAAGTATGTCGATAAAAATACTTCCCCATTTCTTCGGGCCAAATTATGCCTCGTTGACGACCATAAGAGATGTCATGGGTTCGATTCCACTTCCAATGACTTCAGTATTGTCGGAGTATTTTCACGTTTATGATGTCCTTCCCTGGGTAACATTGTGTTGTGTATGTAAGCAGCCTATATTGTGTAGTGTGAAAGTTGTTATTAAAATTTTAGGAAGATGGTCCAGGTCCTACTTATAAATTTTTTTTCCTCGTTTTTTTCACGTGGCACAAAAAGTACGAAAATAAATTATAACTCGAAAAATACAAAAAATCGCGGAAAATACATGATGATGGTGATTCGGGTACCCCTAGAGGTGCTCTATCTTTGGCATTCCGCTTGACACTATATTTGGGACACCCTGTATAAAGACCTTCTGAGATAGAGTTGGGCCACCACCACCTTCACCACATGTGCCCACCGCGGCTTCGAGACATTAAGCACTGAAGTATGTTCACTCAGGTTTCCTAATTAAGAATTATTAAAACAATTGGTAGCAGTGGTTACCTACCATTCAGTACCCACTCAGCTTGGGTTTTAGATCCGAGTTGATAAGACGAAAGGTAGTCGTAAATTTTATTGGCTATGCACTGATTTTCAATGTTTATTGCCTAAGGCAATAAAGTTATATCTGTATATCATAATGATTATCACACAGAACCGATCAATCGTGTAGTGACGTCAGTCATGAAGATACGCACGCTAAGACCAATTATGCAGGTGCGGTAAAACCCAATGTCACTTAAAAACATGGGATCATTTAATTAAACTTCTCAATTTTTTGTACATTAGTAGTAAAAACGGTATTTACTTATATAGTGAAAATTCTCAGCTCTGAAACAGTCCTCAACTTATGTGCTCTTTTACAGCGAGATCTCAAACAGCGTTGTTGGTTGGTTTAAAAATGCAACATTTCTTTGGTAGTAGGCGGGTTTTATTGATTCTTTACACAACGAACAACGTCATCAAAGTAATTTTCAATTTTTACGAAAGTTTGTTTTTGTGTGTTGGCCTAGTTACTATTAATTGTTTTGTTAACTTGTGAAGTCTCCTGTGACAGTTTTCCTTTCACTTTCATCGTAAAACCTAATGTGTGTGGGGGAAGTAACCCATTTTTATATATTTTTAGGTTTGTCGGCGTGATTAGTATAGTTTATAATACCAACTTTCTAGGCCTTACTTATCGTTGACTGACAAGCCGAAACTGTAAGGGTTCGTTGTTGACTACGGAATTCTAAAAATGTGCGTCATGCGTGTGGAAACCTAGGTACCTACATACCTTACTACGTGGGTTTCGAAAACGGCGTTAGTGATTCAACACTAGCTTTATCGTGTAGATATTGCTATGAGATAAAGATCAAACGAATTAGTCATTAGCTGATGAGAGTTTTAGTAGGTAGGTACTTGGAACCACCAAATAAATCAAACTAATTTAGAGTCAGTCAAATACATCATCATTAGCTTATGATTCTCGGATCATTAGCTAATGATGAACTCGAGAGGGGTTGCAAAACTAGGGATGCCTAAAACCAAGATGGAAGACGGACCACACTTCGTTACACTCGTAGGTACATAGGTACCTACTCTTGACAACAAGGAGGCACCATAGACCAATAAGTCTATGGAGGCCAATGGAGGCACGCAACTGATTGAGCGATGAACATGTTTTGATGATTGAGACGAGGGTGGTCATACTCATACGATGTCATACGCTATACGTGGACCGAAAATAATGGATGCATCGGAGGATCGTGCAAATTCGCCTGAAAATAAAGAGGCCAAGGCCATTAACCAAGGCTGGCCGATCATGGATGACGAAACGATTTACATACCGAATAAATATAGGTTATTCTTAATAAATGTCTAATGATAGTATCATCATCAACCCATTATGTCCCCACCGAGGGGCACGGATCTCTTCCCTGAGGAAGTTATAGGCCATACTCCACCACGGGAGCCAAGTCCGGATTGGTAGAGCCTTGTAAGACTAGTGGCTGGTCTTACCTACTGTCAGAAGTTTTCAAGCCGCCTTAAGGCCTCTGACTTGGCTTAAGGAATGATAGTAGAAAAACGAGGCCGTAGATCGCTAGACCTAGATTAGCTACCTATATTCTGTTTTAAAATTTGTTTCATGCAATATTTGTTCTGACAATTTGTCAACCCAACCAAAGGACCGCCCAAATGCGTATCGAGCCCCGCTTAGTGTAAGTTTCCGTAGAAGGACCTGCCTACCGTACCTGCTTTACAGAACTTCATCAAAGTAATTTTCAATGAAATTTGTACGAAGGTTTCATTTTGGAAATTGGTCGCTTATTACTCGTTAACTGGTAAAGCCTACTTAGCCATGATGTGCTACTGGCCTACTACAATATTAATGAGTGTGGGTACGTTTGTATATGTGTATCGTGTCAACGTGTGAAGCAAGATTATTTTTTTGCAACATAATTTCTACCGTCATTGCATTTTTTTTTTGTTATATTTCGAAAGGCCTAAGTGGGGTTAAAATATTAAAGGATTTACAATCAATTAACAAATAACACTACTAAAATGCGCAAAATCTGCATCCAATAACAAATGACGCATGGCATGCCAATTGATAAGATCAACCGAAAGTTAATCAGCAAAATATTGTCACGTTGACTAGATTTACTCCCTACAGTATAGTATAATTTTAAAAGTCTTATGAATGGACTATACCTACTTATATCGGAGTAATAAACCCATCGACTAACGCAATACGGTTAATCAGATAGATAAAAAATAATCACACGGTTGGTCTAAAAATACATTTCCTATTTATATATCATTACAATTTATAAAAATCTACGTTTAAGCCTTGGTTTAAGTAACAAAGTTGCAGTAATGTCTCTTGATGTCAATTCACCCTATTATCGGTTTTTTTTTTTCAATTGCCATGCGAGAGGTCCCGGGTTCGATCCCCGGCTAGAGAGAAAAAAAAAACTCCAGGTCGTGTGGTGGTCAGGTAGTGTGGGGCCAGAAACAATGTACACTCGGGGTCTAAAAATGTTTACCAGTTTTCAAACTTGATTCTTTGTCACAATGATGTGCAGTAGATATAGTCTATAATAGGGTAGTTTCCAGGGTCAAAATAATTTAATTCTATTTAGTCCGTATTTTAGATTATAAAAAAATATTGGATACGTATTTTTTCTTTTTTCGATTAAACAAAAAATAACAAAGATATAGCCCATTGAAGTTACGTGTGACGTCACTCAGTGCTACAAAATGCAGCACGGCGTGACGTCACACGTAACTTTAATGGGCTATATCTTTGTCATTTTTGGTCTAATTTACAAATAAAAAAATACGTGTCCCTTATTTTTGAATAATCTAAAAGACGGACTAATTACATTTTTTTGGGAAATTAGCCTATTCTCTCACTTGAAGCTATCGTCGTTTTAAAACAACGCGTAAGAAATAAAAATATTGTGGAAGATGTAGGCACTTTTGATTATTTTTATTTGTTCCACTCGATAGGTGAATGCATTTTAAACCTTGGTCTGTATTGCGAATCGCTCCAGTTAATTACTTTCCCTGTGTTGTTGACCATTTTATCTTGCCCTTTTCAACGATGAGTTTTTCGAAGTAAGTATCTATACTAAGTTACATATATTATTTACATTACCTAAGGTAATCATGTAGTTCATATCATAAATACCACAAAACAGTAAAATTTTATTTGGTCTGAGCCTCTTGTATTGGTGTTACAACAAAAAGAAACATGCGTTGTTTATAAACGCCAGTAGCACAATATACTGCTTTGTCGTTTCACCTAAGCATTCATATATTTTTATCATTTTGGGACACAATATCGGGATATGAGGCTGCACGAAATTGTGGAGGAGTTTGAAAAGGACGACGATTTTCTCGTACCAGATTCTCTGGTTATATGTATTCCCACCAGAAAACTGCAATGCTGATGTTACAGATGAAGAATCTGGGGATAAAAATCAAGTGTTGGTGCAAAATCTACCTGGTTCGCAATTACGAGCTCGAGCACTAATTCACTATAATATGTTTCGATGAAAATCATAGCATAAATGAAGTGATAGTGCCTTACTATGGTGGTCATCCATGTAGTTTATGCGTGGAAAACCCATTCGATTGGGTTATAAATTATGGGTAGGTGCTACTCTTTTGGGCTATATTATCTGGTTTGAACCCCATCAAGGACAGTCTGGAGAAGACTTGAACCAATAGCGAAAGCTTGGATTGGCAGCCAGTATACACTTGCAATATGTTGACGTTTTGCGTAAAATTAACGGTCAAGTACACTTCCATTTGTTTTTTGATATTTTTTCACTTCAATACCTCTAATCGATGAACTAGGTCGAAGAAATTTCAAAGCTACTGGCACAATAAGAGAAAACGCTTATCCAAGTGTCCTTACCAAGCAACAAAGAAATGATAAAGACAAAACGAGAGAATAAGGTGGGGTGTGGACAGGTCCGATCAGAATATTGGCTTGTATAGAACATCAATTAGAGGTAAAATATTGTATTTTTCGCTAATTGCCCAGTGCCTGGACATGACTCTACACAATGCTTGGCAACTGTATTAAATAAAAAATGGTGAATATGATAATTTGAAATTCCGCAGGAGTGTAGCCACAGCCATCAGGCTGTAGAAGGACAATTACGCTGCTCGTTTTCCTATAAACCTTCCTATACCAACTTCTTTTGTAAAAAATGCAATATACATCCAAAAATATGTTTTGAGATGACCATTCATGTTTACCAATATAATTTATACATCATTTGCCTATTTTTGTTTAAAAATCCAATAAAGTAAAATAATTTAAGTAAAATAATTTTTTGTACACCACACACCTTTATAGTAGTACATAATGCTAGCGTCGTTTATAAACGACACCGCTTTTCCGAGTTTCCATAATGAATACATTTTTTTTAATATTTTTCCTGAATTATTTGATGTTTATTTAGAAACATATAAAAAAATCATAAATTTTGAACATAATAACCCAATCCAGTACCATCTGGGTTAACAATATAGGTACTTATTACCTTTCAAAGGTTCAGAAGCCTCGATTCTAACAAGTATCTAAACTCATTTCTTAATTTAAAATTATTGCATTTGTTAAAATGACACATATCGAAAATCTGTCAAAATAGAAGGTTTTTTTTCTGTACGTTATTATAAAACTTCCTTGAGTGAGCGAAGAAGTTTTGCTCTAAGCTTTGACAGGTTGGTACTCTACTCTTTATTCTGAACTTTATCCTCAGAAGAAGGAAGACTTTATCTTTTCTGAGACTTTATCTAATCAAATCATACATGTATCGAACTTGTGTCGTATAATCAGTACAATATGAACCTTAAGGTGGTAAACATTTTCAGACCCCGACTGTATGTGCCTGTGTGTTAATGTTTATGTTTTATTTCTCTATCTCACAATAAGACTGTTTTTTTACACGGGTAGAGTAAACGGTAGAGTAGAGCTGTAGAGTACTAATGTAAATAGCATTGGTAGAGTAGAGTACTGAAATTCGGTAGAGTAGAGTAACTAGCAACGTGGGCGAGCTACTCTATATACCACTTTCCTCCCCCACTCCAGCGTCCATTCTACTCTACCGAATACTCGACCCATGTAAACGCGGTTAGTATATTCTTTTAGTTATAGTGGTTTTAGTTACTTATATTCTTTTTCATTATTCTTATATTCTTATATTTTTATATTCTATTACATCCTCTTCAGCCAACTTTCTCAAAAGTAATGCTGAAACGCCTCGGGCATCTCTTCTCAAAATCCTGTCTCTCGTCCATATTCTCTTTTTCGTATTTTGTTCTTCATTGACAGCCTTTTGTACCTCCTTTAATAATAAATCCTATAATTTTATCAGAGTGTTTCTTACAATTTCTCGATTAGTGACGTTCATTGTTCTAGTGCTTCTTACCTAAATTCTATTTACTGAAGCGAACGACTAAAGGTAAACAAAGACACAGCATCTCTCAAACTTACATCTCACTCAAAATAGCTCATGCACACAGCTTTGCTTGCATCGTTGTACTATTATGTATTCTGTGGCATCGTATACATCGGTTTGGCAGAATCAGCGTTGGGTCCGGCTCGCTCGCCCATATTTTACGTTTCGTAATAACAAACACAAAAGTATAAAACAACTGGACGATGGACCAAAAAACTTTACCAATACCTTATTTACAATGATGAACAGACTAAAGATAAGTTACCTATTTTATTTTCTTTAGTCGCACTCCCATCAACAACAACGTCAATCTTACTTTTTTTTTGTCTTTAATTAAAAAAGAGGTTCGTAGTCAGCTCTCCATACTTCTTCCTACACTTCGCGTAGCCCATTAGCATAAAATAGTCGATCATAATCGGCCTTTAAACAAAAGTCCATCTTTCCTAGTTGCGAACATATTTGGCAGCAGTAGGATCGCTTTTATTTGAGGACCACTGAAATTTTAGGTATATAGGTTTTTGGGGCATAGATCTCTTAAGCAAATGGTATTTTCATGATAAAATAAAATATTAGTTAAATAAACTGCAAGTGGGGGATAAATCATGTAATAACAGTGTTATTGTGTTAATTGCTTAATGGTATTTATTAGGCATATCGTTTTGTACAACTTTGCTAAATATTATGCAGTGTTATAAATGTGGCATATTGAAAAACCAAATTTTTGACATGTTAACACTTAGTCGTTCGCTTAAAAAAATAGACTAGAGTGACTACTCTACCGACAAAATGAAAATTTACGTGTAAACAGTTACTCTACTTAAATTGGTAGAGTACTTGGAACTGGTAAATTAGTTGACTCTGCTGTTTACTCTAGCCGTGTACATCAGTCTGTAATTTGTGCGTGCGAGAAGAAAATAGTTGTTCAAGGTTACCAGGCTTCATTTAACTTTATAGTCATATCCGTTTCATTTATTAAAAGCCGAATCCTTAAATAATTCCTCAGAGCAGTTTAAATTGTGTATTTTAATTGTTCCCTTTTACTAGGTATTTAAACTAGCCAGTTTTCCATTAGAAGTGTTTTAAACGATTCGAGTTTTTAAAATAGGAACTTCAGCCAATTAATCGAGGCTTATGACGTTTACATTAATTTGGCAAAATGTCCCCCCTTCTGAGTAAAATAAACTTAAAAGGAAAAAGTCAATGAGTAATAGGCGACCAACTAATAAAAAAAACTTTGTACAAAATCCGTTGAAAATTACTTTATTGAAGTTGTTACTTCTATTTAAATAAGATAAATACCTGTCGGTCGTCGCAGAAGAGGTAGGCCAAGAAGACGTTGGCGAGACGATCTCGACCGACACATGCCGGAGTGGTCTCAGGTGGCACAAGACAGAAACATCTGGTCTGAGTTGGGGGAGGCCTTTGCCCAGCAGTGGGACACAATCGAGGCTACGTAAAAAAAAACCTGTGTAATCTCCTTTTTATGTACATTAAAGTGTTCTCTATCTATCTATAAAAAAAATCATTTCTTCTTTCGGAACCCTTACTCCGCTGTATGGAGTTGTCTGATTTAGCCCTTTTGTTCCCGGTATGTCACACCAGTTTTTTTCCCAGTAGGTACCTCATACTCCTACTCCGAACTGTCATATTATACATTCTTATTTCAACTCTTTCGAGTTGTCTAAATGCTTAACCCGATAGAGTGGAAAGTTACGTAATACAGTGTGTCCCTGGATAAAGTGCAATCCCGAAAGGGGATGAAACTAGACCATGAATCATTGACTAGAAAAATAAAATAAAAAATAAAAAAAAAATATTGTAGGATTTATTGGTATTTTAAGATTTTCATGTTTCATTAAGGACTCTATGTACAAAAGTATTGATTTCTTCCAAAATAATGGGTCTATTTCTTTGAAATAAAAAAAACAGTATGCCTAATACCTGGCGATGACCATGAAATAATAAATAGTCCGCAAAAAAGTAACTATCTTGGGTAAAAAAATGTATTTTTATGAAAAAAATGATTTTTTTAGACGTTTATTTTAAAAAACTTCAAATTACTAAAAAAATGTGCCCTATAACTATGTAATTTTATAGCTTACTTTTATTCTTTACCATTTTAGCTTCCAAATAAAAAAAAAACAATGTTCTAACTAAAAAATTGGCTAGGTAGGAGTTATTTACATTTTAGTAGGTAATAAAAGTCAGACTTTAATCACAATAACTTTATTAATAAAATTATCCGTAATTTACAATTTTGCATTTTTATTTAATGTATTAAATGTTCAAAATGGCCTCCTCGATTTTGCAAGCACATTACTGCACGAATATTAATTTGGTTAGTGGCTCTGCGAATCATTCCTGGATCATTTTTAATGTCATTTGCGCACTGAATTATTCGGTCGTGCAACTGTGCCTCGGTATTTATTGGCGTGCTGTATACTCTTTGCTTCATGACACCCCATAAAAAATAATCTAGGGGTGTCAGATCAGGTGAACGCGCTGGCCAGCCTACTGGCCCTCCTCGGCCAATCCACCGGTTCGGGTAATTTTCGTTCAAAAATCGCCGCACCTCCCGCCCATAATGTGCAGGACATCCATCCATTTGGAGATACATACGCCCACGCCGTCTCGTAGCCAGGGGAACATCTTCCATCAACATGGGTAAATTTTGTAGTAGGTAATTCTAAAAAACGTTCAGCATTTAGGGTTCTGGGTAAAATGACTGGACCAATTAAAATGTCGTCGATTAAGACTGCCCATACGTTTATTGAAAATTTTACTTGAAAAGTAGATGCCCGCTTCAATCGTGGATTTTCGTGAGACCACTGGTGCAAATTTCTGCAGTTTGTAATGCCGTCTCGGGTAAATGTCGCTTCGTCCATCCAAAAAATGCGTTTGGGAAAATTTGGGTCAGCTCTAATTTTTCTTAGAATCCACGTCGACATTACGCATCTTGGACGATTATCTACATTTTCGTGTAAATGTTGTACTCGTTGGTAATGGAAAGGATGCAATCCCTCCTTTTTCAAAATTCGCCAGACAGACGTCTTCGATATGCCATGACGCAACGCTAATCGTCTTATGCTTGTTGTAGGGTCAGCAAACAGATCGTTTAAAATGGCCTCTTCTATCGCATTGTCAATAACGACAGCTGGTTGAGGGTATGAGTCTGCCCGGGAAAGCATTTATGTATGCAGTCCGAGCGACTGTTGTGCGACCATGTGACATGCCATAATAATAATGCATGTCGGCTATTTCTCGAGGTGAGAACTCTGTCAATCGCGGCATTTCGTCAACACTTAACAGCAGAACAGGAACAGTCCAAACGTAACGAACAGTAGAAAACGTAACAGTCAACAATGTAACAAAAACTTAATAACAAATCAACGAGAACACAATGCGAGAGCGAGAACAGTAGTAGCAGCGGCGAGAATATCGGAGCGACTGTGTAAGTCCTGTTTCGAACCCCCTGCCTCCCCTCCCCTCGCCTTCCCTCTACCTGAGTGTAGAACAAAAGGACTGCGACTGCCGAAGGGCACAGAGTAGGACGGAAACAATGGAAAAAACGGTCTCTACCTGCACGGTAACACGATTAGGCTCCACTTTAAAAGTTCGTAGATAGCGTGTTGTTTTAGTTAGAACATTGTTTTTTTTTTATTTGGAAGCTAAAATGGTAAAGAATAAAAGTAAGCTATAAAATTACATAGTTATAGGGCACATTTTTTTAGTAATTTGAAGTTTTTTAAAATAAACGTCTAAAAAAATCATTTTTTTCATAAAAATACATTTTTTTACCCAAGATAGTTACTTTTTTGCGGACTATTTATTATTTCATGGTCATCGCCAGGTATTAGGCATACTGTTTTTTTTTATTTCAAAGAAATAGACCCATTATTTTGGAAGAAATCAATACTTTTGTACATAGAGTCCTTAATGAAACATGAAAATCTTAAAATACCAATAAATCCTACAATATTTTTTTATAATTTTTTTTTATATTTTTCTAGTCAATGATTCATGGTCTAGTTTCATCCCCTTTCGGGATTGCACTTTATCCAGGGACACACTGTATAAGGGCTGGGGCTGGTTAGCACAGAGTAATTACTTAAGGGCCCTTAGTAAGTGAATATGCCGAAATTCGATGTTTTCTATTAGCTGTAATTCAAAAACTTTACGATTTTTCGCATTGAAATTTGGAATGTGTATTACAGACCGTATGTGTGAGGGGATGGCTGTTTCCAAAACGCGATTGGAAAAACTTTGCTCGATAGAAAAAAATCCAGAAGTCACGTCTAAAATTTTAGGTAAATGCTTATTACGGACGTGTTTTACAATACGAATTCCTGTAAAATCACAAACAGATAAGTATTTACCTTTTCCATTTCTTGGCTGTTGTAGATTTCCAAAACACAAGACATTTCTATTAACTTTTGCCAAATATGTGGATGGCGCTTACGATGTTTAGTTTCGAACTCGCTGATTCCATACTAAACGTCCACCCCTTCTTCTGAGGTCCACCCCGAACGGCGCACCTCCGCGAGGCCCAGTTTCACAAGTTTCGCTTCGGCATTCGCACGTGGGGGCTGTGTCGCTTGTCACTCTGCACGCGCAAAAATTACGAGTCCAAAACACGAGTACACAACTAATTTAAAATTGAGTACTTACAGAAAAAGGTCGCCTAAAGCTATAAATGAGATGCTATGGTACATACCTACGCTGCCTATTGACTTACATAATAGTAAGTAGGTACAGTCGACAGCACGTCAATCTTCACATTTTAGTTGCAAAGTCGCCCTTAAGCCAACGGAGTAGAGTGTATTGTATACCTGCAATAACTACTATACTTGAGCCATTACAAACGTGCGAACCGAGTCACAAAAGTGCGAGCGAGAGTTCAGATATGCGGATATGCCTGAATTGCCTGATATGCCTCCTATATGTGTGAGGGAGAAGTCTGAATGGTCTGATACAAATGCTTATGAATTAGTTCGCACGTTTGTAATGGCTCAAGTATAGTTACTTGATTGATGCTTTAGACAACTACATACTTCTATTTAAACTCGGCAAAACGTGGCGCAGTTCTTAGTGATTGGTGCCTCTGCCTACCCCCTCGGGGATAACGGGCGTGAGTTTTTTTTCTTTTTTTTTTAATTAGCTACCCAATTATTTCAGAAAACGACGATGCATGGCAAACAAATAAAATTTTGAACTGGGGGGTTAATAAATATTACGATTAGTTATGTCTATTGCCTATACGATATATTTTTAGGCTTGTTGATTAATAGGGTAAAATGCCCTGTTTCGGGTCTCGTATTTTTGAAACATAGTTAGGTGTAGTTATCTAGCTGCGTACTTATTCATATTTTTTTGGTTTTATAACAACAGGGTAAATGCACCAACAACGGACATACCAGGGGGATTTAACCTATGCGATCAAACTACGTCTGTATCATCTTAGTATACTCTAATTACATAATTCCTCGAAATATAACTACATTTTTGCTTTTTACCCTAATGAGCGTTTTCCTTATGTCAAATTTAGTTTTAAAAGATTCACTAGGTGGCGCTGCCGTACCTTAGTAATAAACGTCAAAGTCAAAAAATACTATGGTTCTGTGGAATTTGTGCTGGATGATTACCTAAAAAAACATGTTTTAGTTAGGTGATAAGTGCGCCTACGTCCTATTTAGATATTTTGGAGTCTTTGCTGTGGATTGTGGGTTTTTATTTTTCATTACGAGAAACTTCGTACGAATGGCAAACCTGGTTCCTTTTCTTTTTTAGTAATCTGTGAACTGACATTGACATTGACTGCCACCAATCACAAATTTGTATGTAGAAACGAATGGTGCCATCTAGATAATCTCATAGAACTAACAAAAAAGAGAAGAAAAACGCACATTGCACAATTTACCCATTTATCAATGACTTGGTTACAGAAAAACTTCAACTGAATGAGCCGTTTTCAGAAGAACTAAAAAAAACTAATAGCTGTCAAAGGAATGCAATTTTGGACCTTGGCCCAATAGCCATGTGTGATACATCATCGAATAGGTCTCAGCGAGCTGTACAAAAGTTACTATGACGCCAACAGCCAAATATTTTTCCTTTCGGAGTTATATTGTAGTGAAAAAAACCAACATTTTCAATACAATATGACTCCGAAAGGACTACAAAACTGTTGGCTGTTGGCGTCATAGTAACTTTTATTCATCTCGCTGAGACCTATTTGATGATGTATTACACATGGCTATTGGACTGAGGTCCAAAATTGCATTCCTTTGACAGCCATTAGATATTTTTTTTTAGTTCTTCTGAAAACGGCTCATTGCGGAATGTAGCTGAAGCATCCACTTAGAAATATCATGTAAAACTATCAGAAATTTACAAAGCAACTAAATACACTGTGATGAAAGCACTTACTTTACGTACTTTACTTACGTTGTACGTAAATCTATTTTATGCATTGTCATTTTCAATACTCAATTTTTAGCTATTTAAATGGGTCTTATTTAAATGGTTAGCATAGTATAGGTATTTTTGTGAGAAGAAATAGCTAATTGATCAGCAACTCATTGCCAGCAATCATTTCAAAATCAATCAAAAATTATTTTTGTACAGCATATTAATTATACAGGGTGTTGATTTGTCCAGTTTCGTCTGACTCGGGGGTGGTTATTCACATAATACTGAAGCAAACAAAAAAGTATTAAAAAAATTACTCTTTTGTGAAAATCACCTAAATATCATGAAGTTATATTTATTAGCTTCTATCGTTTGCACTTTACAGGTCCGGCGGGGGTTTTGGGGGGTGAAGCAGGAGAGTGCACCCGCGCGCTCGCTGCCGGCGCCGCAAAACCGGCGACTTTAGGTGATTTTCACTAAAAAAAAATGTTTTTTCATATATTTTTTCTTTAGTATCATGTTAATAACCACCCCTGAGCGGACGAAACTGTACAAATTAACACCCTGTATAAGATGCAATGAGCTATTATGTTTAATAAAATTCTGGTAAGCACTTAAAGGGTAATAAAAAAAAATTGTGAAAGGTTATTTAATTTATTTATTCTCAGTGTGTTTGATGGGATGTGTTTGTTTGGATATGTATTATTTATAGAAGCGTAAATTAATAAAAAAAATCCATTCTTATAAAATATAATTGAGATAAATCAAAAAATATAAAACAATTAAGTAGGTAACTAAGTACTTAAGCTATATTTTTATTCGTCATAAAGATATAGCTTAAAATAAAGATAAAGGGAAAATTATACGATCTTGCTCCGCCCACTTTGAACGTACATTGCTGTTTTTTAAACAAAAATGCAATCCTATTATTTTGCTCAACATGTTTTAAATATGCATATCAATCAAATACAATTCTCTGCTGATCAATAATTAAATTTTGCTGATCAAGTAGTTTTTTTGCGGACTGAATGTTTATCATGGTATTGTAGCTGCCTATTTACGATTTAATTTTTACCATAATCAAAACTATTTGCGGAGCCAGGATTGCTGTCTGTTTTTTTTTTATTGCAAACAAAATCTTGTATCCAGAGTATCCAGACCAAATTATTTAAATGCCGTTTTTTGTGGCTCACCAAATTTTATAATAGCTAAACAATTAAATTACTTCTCTTACAAAATTAGACTTTTTGTGCTTGACATATCGATAAATTCACTTTTTGGCACAAATAATCAGTTTTCTGGATATGTGCAAAAGTATTTCGTCACAGATACTTATCTGATACCTAGAAAACTGAGGTGTCGATATACGAATTAATTTGTATTTGTTATTGTTTAGCTTAGTGAATACAAAAGATTGATTCAATATACCACAGAGTGTAACAGAAGCTGAATTTGAAATTGAAACTGGCAGCCGCTCCTCGATAAGCAAATTAAATGGATGGACGAAGAATTGTGTCAAATATTTTTTTGCGAAAAAACTCAAGCAAATTTCAATGCGCACTCCGACTTTTTGTTGCGACCTTTTTACTTTTTTAGAAAGCTTCCACTAGTACGTTTCGGGATCAATTTTTTTTAATGTATGGTCAGCGATTACTCGAAGACCCGTGAACAGATTAAAAAATATTTTTTTCATTTCGAAAGGTGTCACGGGTGGACGTTAAAATTTTAATTTTTTGGTTGAGATGTTTTTTCAGTATGTTATTGCTTCTGCACCATTATAATTAAGGTAAAATAAGCGAATAAATATAACAAATATTATTTTGTTTGACCCGATATGTTCGTAGGCAAAATAAAAAAAAATGAAATATTAAATTAGGTACATAATTATGTACCTAATTTAATATTTTTGTTTTATTTTGCTTTTTTAATAATACTAGTCAGCTACAATCAAATAAAAGAAGTATTTAGAATCAGTTATAAAACTGTTTATTTCTAAATAAAAATACATTAAAAAATTAAAACACTTACTTCTTTTATTTAATTGTAGCTGGCTACTAACCTTCACTCGGTTAAGGTCAGATTCTGAGTGAAGGACTGCTAATGCCTACTTTCATCATTTTTTTTATTTTGCCTACAAACATATTTGGTTTTATGTAATAGGTACCCAAATGTTGTTTGTATCCAAATTGCAGACGGGTTCAACAATTGGGTCGTTTACCCTAGTATTATATACGTATTTTGACATTTTATAATTTACTTACAATGATTTCTACCGTTTAACATTTCACGTTCGATTATTGGGTCGTTTACCCTAGTATTACATACGTATGTTGACTTTTTATAATTTAGGTACTTCCAATAATTCCTAACGTTTAACGTTTACCCTATTTTCAATTTTTCAAAATGTACTACCTACAATATTACAAGTACATAGATAAGTAGACTATGTTTTGTATCTTGTAAATGCATAAAGATAGCGAAATAAAACCTTATACGGCACTAACATTACTTGGCTTTTGGTTTTTTATAACTTGGATACCTAAATGATTTCATACCAAGGTATATTATAAATAAAATAAATAATAAACTCACGCCCGTTATCCCCGAAGGGGTAGGCAGAGGCACCAGTCTCTAGAACTGGACCCACCAAGGTCAAGGTATATTATATATTCTAATAAATGATTGTTAGGTGACCCACCTTTATTCGATGTACACCTGTTAGAACTAGAAGCCAACTGTCAAGCTACTCTGCCCTATGCAACATGGTAGTGGTTATAATAATAGCATCAAAATTCGGAGAACGGTAGCTCGATTTGTTGCCTATTGTACTCGCTTCTGTCTGCACCGCGTGCGCCTCCCCGCGCGCCCGCCGCTGCCCCCGCTGATTAAACGCGCGGATCGTCGCGAAATCTAAATTTTCGCTGACCGCCTAACCCCCCTTAATAAAATTAATTGCACTATACGTGATTGTTGTAAACAGGATCGGCGTACAGCCTGGAGGATGTGAAGATATCTGGCTGCGGCATGAGTCTGCCTTGCTACATCACCCTCGGCGAGGACACGCCAGTCAGCGTCCACTTCTATGCCGGTAAGTATAGGTACATTGGGGGCGAGTCTGTAATATACATGCATAGGTATGCATTCGGTATGGTATGGTACGTAGGTACGTAGTTCAATAGAATCATAATATATTAGGTATTTACCTATGAAATTGCCGTTTCGTATGAAAAAAATTATACGAATTTTTTTCATGTATTTTTTATTGTATTAATCGAAGTAATCACCCATGCAATCAATGCATCTTTGCCAACGCAGTGGCAGTTTATTGATGCCCTTCTTAAAGAAATCAGCTGGACGGGAGGCAACAAATTCTTCAAAGGCATTTTGTACTGCCTCTCGGGTATTAAATTTTTTTCCCGCCAAGAAGATGTCAAAATTCTGAAAAAAGTAGTATGTAGGAGCAAGGTCTGGTGAGTAGGGCGGATGACGGAGAGATTCCAACCCCAGTTTTTGCAACTTGGAGACCGTCTGCTGTGCAGGAGCAGCGGAGACGAGCGATTGACCAATGCTGGTTGGAGATGTGCCAGCTTCTTCATCATTGTGTTCAGTTTTTCACAGTATACATCTGCAGTAATGCTCACCCCGTTTGGTAAGAAGCTGTGATGAATCACACCGGCGCTAGACCACCAAACAGTGACCATAAATTTCTAGGGGTGAGTTTTCGTTTAGGGCATTGTTTAGGTGTTGAACCAGGATCCAACCAACTTGCTGAGCACTTGCGGTTATCAAACAGAATCAATTTTTCATAGCAGGTAACAATGCGTTTCAAAATTCCTTCATTTGTGTATCTGTTGAGCAGTGCAAGGCATGTCTCGACGCGTACTTCGCGCTGGCGATCATTGAATTTGTGGGGCACCCATTTGTCAAGTTTTTTACCTTACCAATTTGACACAAATGGACCAATATTGGTTTGTAGCTAACGTCGAAAGCTGCTGCTAATTCAGCCGTAGATTGTGTATCATCAGCTTCCACAAGCGCCTTTAATTCGTCATTGTCGACCAAAGTCTTCGGACGACGTCGAGGTTCATTTTTCAGGTCGAAATTTCCAGAACGGAAGCGAGCAAACCAATAACAGGTGGTGTGTTGGCTTGTAGTGTTAGCTCCGTAAACGTCGTTGATGTTGGGTGCCGCTTGTGCCGCGTTGCTGCTGCAACGGTACTCATATTCCATAATTAGCCGAATTTTTTACGTATCCATGATGACGAAAAATATTGAAATGCGATGAAAATGTAACACTAATCAATAAACAAATGACTACTTTTGGAAAAAGTAGTCAGAAAATTCCATGTTCTTAAAATAAAATTAATTTAAAATTAGAATTCTTAGCCAAACAAAAATTATTTTGATTTGAAATGGCCAGTACTGCAGAACGGCAATTTCATAGGTAAAGACCTATAGTATTAGTAACCAATCGCAATCTAACTAGGTGCCTCTCGCGAAGAATATGAATAATAATTTTCGCTGCTATTAGGTACTATTGGAATAATATTTATCGTTTTCCGGACTACGAAATAGAGGCAAATAACAAGGAAAAATAGCGAGAAAACCTGTTGTCGTGCATATACCTACCTATTATTATATCGAAACACTATTGTTATGCTCGCTCCATACAGGTGCGAGAATCTCGCGAGAACGCGAGAAAACGACATGAGTATGGTCTCATGTCGTTATCGGATTTCATCGACAGAAAAAATAACAAAATGAATTAGTTAAGTTTTTTATGAAAATTTTAACATTTTATATATATACATATAAAATGTTTATTACATATAAAATGTTTATTTAAATAAATTGTTATAAATTTTAAACTAAATGTCCTATCACAATGGAATAATCTTTTTAATGATTGTCAAGAACAGGCCATGTCCACAAAGTAAAAATGTTCAAGAAAATTAATGACATAAATTTTAGAGTTAAGATTGATGAAAATCTGTTTTTTTTTTCATCATCTTCTTATAAATTTTCAGCTTCCTGATGGTAGAAATTGCACGTTTGTTACCCAGATTATTTGATTAATGAAGCGTATTTTTTGCCATTAGAAAGCTAATACCATGTAGAATAACTGTAATTAATAAAACGTAGGGTTAATTGGACGATACTTTTAGAAATTTTAACGTTATTGTAAAAATAAGGAAAAAAAACACAGATTTTCATCAATTACCTCTTTTTTTCTATATTTACGGCGTTAATTTTATTGCAATACATCTGGATTCCACCATTTTTTTATTTCTAATCGAGAATAAAAATCGATCAAGTTTAGCTTGTAGGACATAGGTACAACCTTTAGGACAGACTTATAGGACTCTCGTTTACTTTCGCGGTCAGGTCAAAAGTACTTATGTCTTGACATACATACAATTTTTGTTTTTTCAGAATTCGCTTCCTTCAAACTTGACCAAGATGTTGTGATAAACATTAATTACGTGAATTTGGAGACTGAAGTGACACCGGGTAAGTAACACGAATCACGAAAACCTGCCGAGTTATTAACACAAATCAGTCGCCTTTACATGTTTGTGAGTAGACGTATTTAACGGTTGATGTGCTGTCGACTGCACTTAATTCGATACCTTGGACTGTCGTATTGTCACAGCACACTACAGCACTCACAACACACAGTACCTACACAGAAAGTACAGCACTCAAAACACACAAATAATTTACACAAATACTTATGACCTTTCAATTCGAATTATGTATTGTAGAGATATATTTTTAAGTAGGTGTCCGAAATGTAGTGCTGTAGTGTTTTGAAGTCTTTTTATTTTTTATTAAAAAAAAAAACTTACCTTTGAAGGAAGAAGGGAGATGCTGTGAAGACTTCTTGGCCTTGTCGTTTAGTGCCCAAAGCAGTTATACAATACACCTTACTGTTAACCAGAAGACAATGCAGAGGTTAGAAGAGAATAGAATAGATAACTCAGCCTGTCTTCGCAAGGTCTACATGTACCTGCCTCCATTATATCTATCTGAGTGTGGCTTAAACAGGGTATTAAAAAGTAGATACCAAAACAAACTACTGAAATTAAATTTCGGTGGGATTTTTTTTAATACAATACAAGGTTTTCACTAAAATACGCAATTTCTAAGATACCCCACACCTCTACCCCAAATAGATTTTGTTTTTTATAACAACTGTTGTTATTTTTCTATCAACTTTTGTTTTCTCTTTCGCTTCATCAAAATCAATTAATTATCGCATACATGCACATTGTACGCACGCCGGTTCCCGGTACGTTATATCATTATATCTTGCCCTATCACCCATTTGGTCAGTGTGTCATAAAACACTTTTTAATAAAATTGTAAATTGCACAAAATTTATTTCAAAGTAGTTATTGGCGTGCACTTTCCTACGCAATTGTCATTGTCCTAAAAATAAAGTTGTTTTATTACAATTTTTCGAGAAAATAAGTAATTTTGAAAGTTTTGGTCAAATAGTTCGTTAAGTGCTTTATGGTATGGTACGTTATGTACGGAAAGTAAGTATATCATGCTCGGTAAAACGGCATCTACTGAGATCCACACGAGCTGTCGATTTTTAATGATATGGCACAAATTAGAAAAAAAAACTAATTGCAAAAGATACATTATATTTGTTTTTTCTGCGGAATACCGAGATTAATAGTAGATTAGTAGCCAAGGGCTGTAAGGCCTCGCTGCGCTCGTGCGCCTAAATATCTCGGGTGCAATTGATGCTTACACCCGAGCTAACTACTCTGCTTTACATCTAGATTGTGAGGTAAGTAGAAAAAAAATTACTCGTTTTTCTTTTCGCCACTTCATGAACTCGTCGTAAGTTTTCAAATATCTCTCTTTAGAACTTTCAGGCAAAATATTGTCAATTGCGCTTCAGCTTCCATTTTCATAGAATCGGGAGTGCAGCTTATATCTTCATCACTTGCAGAACTCATGTTTTTTTCCTAATTAGCACGTAATTATAAAAAAAAATCCCAAAAACAAACAATATTTAAAGAACATAAAAGTTTTCTATTCCCGCCTTTTTTCATCTTTTTTTTTAATTTTTTTTTCTAGAACGAAATTGAGCTTCGCCGTTCGATATTTAAAATTGATGACTATTATACTCATACGAAGACAAGGCTGAAAAGCGAAGTGACCTCTTTTGTCTATTGCTAGTATGATGGTTAAATGTACGCGAACTTTTTGAAAGAGTGAAGAGTTTTTTTTTAATTACTTACCGCCCTAGGGCTTTTCTAGCTACATTATTACGCTAGAGCGCTAATTGGTCACCTACAAGCCCCATTTGGGGCCCCATTTGTAAAAGTTATTTTACATCTCTCATATTCGGTAAGTAGGTCCTTATTACCCCCAAATGGGGCTTGTAGGTGACCAATTAGCGCTCTAGGGTAATAATGTAGTAGAAAAGTAATTAAAAAAAAACTCTTCACTCTTTCAAAAAGTTCGCGTACAGTTTGTCAAGAAATACAAGAAACCGGAAGTGAAAGTTTACTAATTGTTTTATTGAAAAATCTAAACATTTACTGTAATAAATACAGTACCCACAATACCCACAACCCAAATAGAAACACAATACCTAAATTTATGGAAAAGCTCAAGTTTTTAATTTATGTAATGCTTGAAAGTGCAAGCTATTAACAAACACAGTCAAAAAGTCTGAGCAAAACCGTAGGTACTCTTTATTTTCTACATTTTCTTGACAGGCTGTACATCTAACCATCATACTGGCAATAGATATCATGCATTCAGCCCAATGACAAAAGAGGTCGCTTCGCTATTCAGCCTTGTCTTCGTATGAGTATAATAGTCATCAATTTTAAATATCGAACGGCAAAGCTCAATTTCGTTCTTGAACAAAAAAAAATTATGAAAAGATGAAAAAAGGCGGGAATAGAAAACTTTTACTTTAAATATTGTTTGTTTTTGGGATTTTTTTTATAATTACGTGCTAATTCGGAAAAAACATGAGTTCTGTAAGTGATGAAGATATAAGCTGCACTCCAGATTCAATGAAAATGGAAGATGAAGCAGCAATTAACAATATTTTGCCTGAAAGTTCTAAAGAGAGATATTTGAAAACTTACGACGAGTTCATGAAGTGGCGCAAAAGAAAAACGAGTAGGTAAATTTTTTATTCTTGTAATGCCGGTTTTCTTCTACTTACCTCACAATCGAGATGTAAAGCAGAGTAGTTAGCTCGGGTGTAAGCATCAATTGCACCCTCGAACTATAGGCGCCCTCGCTGCGCTCGTGCGCCTAAATATCTTGGGTGCAATGAGCCGTTTTCAGAAGCACTAAAAAAAAAAAAATTTCCGGCTGTCAAAAGAATGCAATTTTGGACCCCAGCCCAATAGCCATGCATGTGTGATACATCATAAAATAGGTCTCAGCGAGCTGAACAAAAGTTACTATGACGCCAATAGCCAAATGTTTGTCCTTTCGGAGTTATATTGTATTGAAAAAAAAAACTAAAATTTTCAATAAAATATAACTCCGAAACGACAAACATTTGGCTGTTGGCGTCATAGTGACTTTTGTTCAGCTCGCTGAGACCTATTTTATGATGTATCACACATGGCTATTGGGCTGAGGTCCAAAATTGCATTACTTTGACAGCCGTAATTTTTTTTTGTGCTCCTGAAAACGGCTCATTGATGCCTTACAGCCCTTGTCTACTAATCTACTAATAGGTACTTTCATTGACGTGCAAAACGAACTTGAGAAGGTCGAGACACTCACACAAAAATACAAGAAATTAACTAGATAGGTACCTAATGTTACTAATTTCACTAATTTGTAATTGTAGAATTAATTATATTCGCTGACCTTTAGAATGATGTAGGTAACATTTGTAACTATTGTCTTGTCAGTATTTAGGATAATACCCATTGCGCATTTTTTAAGTAACCTTGTATAAATGTATGCATTATAGTAGACGAACCCGTCTTGCTCCGTCCGTCTCGGATGTAGCGGTCGCTCGCTTATGACATGTAACGTACGAGTAAGTACAAAGCGCTGTGCGTGTTTGAGATCCCGATGTGTCGAATAGTAAACTTAATAAAATCGATACGGTTATTGAAAAAAATCGAACTAGACACATTTTCTGCAATAAAAAGTGTAATTTTGAGCTCAATTCGCAGACATTATTCCCTTAGAAAAATAACGTCCTAATTACGCAAAAAATACGTGGTTTTCAATAAGGGCGCTAGTAAATTAACGTGTAACCTGTCTCACCTCCGGTTTCCGATACATAACAGCTGGCGCTTTGACATTAAAAGTTACACTTGCATCACGAGGTAACGAGAAACGGGGCACCACAATGCAATTCGATATCGAGTGCATGCACACTGATGTTCAGTAAGGTCAGAGAATATAATTGAGCCGCTCACCTCAGACTGGCTTAATCAATTAATTGCTCGACATTATCTTTTAAATAAACCGACTGCAACGCAAACACTACAGCATGAAAAACGCAGAAACAATTTAAACTAATATGACCTCCAAATGTGAAATGTGTTTATTGCAGAAGTATATTTTGACGAACGGGAGAATTCTTCAATTGAGAGCAAAAAATTGGCCTATTGGGGGCAGTCCATTTTTCAATTAGGTATAATGAATACGTTTAACCGACTTAATGTTTTTAACCGACTTCATACAAAATGAGGTTCTCAAGAATTCTTTTTTATGAAGTCGGTTAAAAACAATTAAATGCTATTACAGAGCCCTGCGCGATGGCGGTCTGCCCGGTGGAAACGGACTGCGTGACGTCATTTACGAGCGTCATGACCGTGCCCAGGAATATGGCGCTGGTGAGTTGATAAATAATATCTTAATATAATAACTAGCTGACCCGGCAAGAGTTAAAATAATATTAGGTTGGGGAGAAAGTTTCTTCGCATTTTATATGAAAATTCAAACCATTTTTTAATATAGTAGGTACCATTTTGTTCGATAACTTTTTGCCATCTTGTAGGTAGGGACATGATCCCATTGCTATAGAAATTTTGGGGCTTCTGATCAAAAAACTGCGTCAAGTATCTAGTTTTGCCAGTCCTCTCTTGATGTTAACCTGACACTGCCTAAAGAATTCTGAAGAGACCGAAACAGGTGGAAATCTGAAGGTGCAAGGTCAGGACTATACGGCGGATGCATTAACACCTCCCAGCCAAACTCTCTTAATTTTTGCTGAGTGGTTAGCGTTATCATGATGAAAAACCACACCCCTTCTGTTGATTAATTCCGGCCGCTTTCTCTCAATTTCTTGCTTTAATCTTATCAGTTGTTCGCAGCAAGTTCTGAATCGATGGTCCTGCCTGGTGGTAACAGCTCATAATGAATAATGCCCTTCCATCCCACCAAACACACAACAACACCTTGTTGTGAGTTAACCCGGGTTTTGCCACAGTCTGTGAGGCCTGACCGATCTTTGACCACGACCTTTTTCGCACGTTCTTGTCGTACCTACGTGATCCACTTTTCATCACCAGTTATCAATTTCTTCAAAAATGATTCGGTTTCATTACTTCGTAATAAAGAATAATTTAACATAGTTTAACATTTAACACAACATAATTTTTATCGATTATCATAGAAAAGAGAATCAGTAACTTCATAGAACGACACTAAATTGAGGTGTCAACAGTTAAATATACGGATGGAATAGATTTACATATTAGGTAACTACCTATAGTTGTTACCTACCAGACTACAAGAAGTATATTTGTATAGTATAAGAAGACGTTGATTTAAATACAGTTATTTACATACTATAGGCTATTTGACAGCGTGAAAAAAACAGTACCTATGGATTCGTATAAATGCGACCTCTGTGGCGCAGCGGTTAGCGCATCTGACTACCATGCGAGAGGTCCTGGGTTCGAATCCCGGCTGGGGACAAAAAAAAAACCCAGGTCTTGGATGTTTACATGTTTGTGACGTCGCTGTTTCTGGTTCCCACGACACAGGGTATCCTAGTGTGGGGCCAGAAACAATGTATGTGCCTGTATGTAAATGTTATGTTATGTTTATAAATTAATAAATGATGAGTCTTAAAACAGCTTTAAGGCATTTTAACTAAAATAAAATTATTATTTATAAGAAAAACACAGGATAAAATTTGATAATTATGTATCTGCAGCTATTGTATCGAAATCGGCCTGGATTGTCCGATTCTATGATGACGTCACAGCTCAGTAAAAATAGCGTATGTCATTCATGTCGTTCTTACGTTCCTTGGTTTGTTTATTGACCAGCCGTTTTTCATGCAGCAGGCCTTTTTCCGAGCGGTCGATAGATGGCAGTCGTTAAACCAAGTCAGAGGTCTTAGGGCGGCTTGAAACTTCTGACAGTAAGACCAGCCAGTCTTACAAGCCTACACCAATCCGGACTTGGCCCCCGTGGTGGAGTATGGCCTATACCTTCCCCAGGGAAGAGACCTGTGCCCCTCGGTGGGGACATAATGGGTTGATGATGACACAAAAGAATTAAAAATGGCCACTTTATGAGGGCTCCATGAACACCAACAAAAAAATATGAGATGGTTTTTAAAAATCTGTCAAATAGCCTATCATTGGCTGGTTTCACATTGGACAAGAACCGTAACTTCACGATGTTCTACTAGAAATAGACTTCCTGCATGGTCACACAAAGGCATTTATATGTTGCTACAATGCGGGGTAAATTATTTATTGTCATTATTTATGACGATTGACAATATTGTTGTGGATGTACCTATTAAGTTTTGTTACCTTTTTTTTACCCAGTATAGTCCCGGTTAATTACTCGACTTAGACTGCGAATGGACCACATTGGAGTCCTCTCGCGGGATGTGAACGGTTTTTTATTTTCTAAGGGCCGGTTTCTGAATTGGGAATTTCATTAAGTAGGTAAATAGGTACTGATATAGGTGTCTGTCACGCTCTTTTCTGAGTAATTCAACGAGACAGAACTAGTCACTTAGCGAAATTCTCAATTCAGAAACCCACTCTTAGTCTCAGTTATCTGCCGAGAAGTATACAAGTCCGATGGTACTCCTATCATGTTTCACGGATATTGTCAAAAGTGACACTGGCCATTTGCGTAGATCGAGTCATGCACATGCATGCCCACCCCAAATTGGCCAATTGCTTTTGACTCCTCATGATGCGGAGTTAGTAGATAATAATGCTTTCCGAATTGCGCTCCGACGTGACAGGCGATTTTTCAGATCCGAGCCCCCCTTTGAAAATAAGCAGAGATGCGGCAATGCATACGATAATGAATCTAGAGTATAAAAGTAAAAAAGGATGATAGATAAAAGGAAAGACCACTAACTGCACTTCAGAAGTCATGTTTTTATAATCACACTGACAGTATTTTTTATAAAAAGGAGTGTTTTAAGGAATCGTGAATTCATAAATAATAATGTTGGTCTCTGCGTGTTTTTCTACAAATTTTAGACTGACCTAGATCAGACGAGGGCTTCGAACTTTTGGAGAACCGACTTTGCTTTTGGTTGCGTTCTTTACAGAACTTTTTCAAGTTCAAGTTTCACTTAATTTAAGAAATATAAAAGAATCCATTGGCTTTCGTAGAACATGTCGATAAATTGTTGAGATAAGATCTCGGATTCGACTCCCGCAGAGTAACCTGCGCTTAGAAACTTATTAAACAGATTATTCTGGTAGATTAGAAGAATTTATGTTTGCAACAGCTGTGCAAGAAACAAAGGCATCTTTTCTATACAAATAAACCATCAATGAAATAAACCATTCTATCGGACATTCGAAACTCTGCAGGGCTGCGTAACAGAAAATACAGCAATACACATTCAATCGACTTCCAATCAATATCACATCAACTATGATCAACTTTACATCCGTCTACTCCAGGCACCTAGGTAGGTACTCAATTACGTTACGGGCAATTTTGCATCTAAAATGTACAGATTGATGTGCAGTCGTTGATTCTTTTTCTTAGAACAATCGCTGTAAAATTATCTCTGCTTTATAATTAATTATAATCAAGTTCTAATTAACTTAAGTACGCATCGCGTATAATAGGGCCGAGGAAGACCATCCATATGTCCATAAAGAGACTTGACAAATACGGGCTGGTTGATTGGCGAGAAATTAATAGAACAATATCCTGAAGTTCATGAAGATAGGTACTTTTATATTACGATACCAACAATTATATCATTGATAAAAAACCACAATGTCGCTTTTTTGATCTCATGTTAGATGGTGTCCTCATGGTACTTTGACAACGCCACCTGCGTTGTCAAAGTACCATCTGTTCGTATAACATCTCCAATTGTTGGTTTTAGGGTTCCCTAGTTGTCAAGGAACCCTCATATTTTCGCAAAGTCATCTGTCTGTCTGTCCGCGGCCTAGCTCAGAGGCACCTATACCATCCCCGACAGCTTATTCGGCCTAGCCCACAGGAAAATCCTCCTCAATCTTAAAAGTCCTGCAATTCGTAGATTATTATTTTTATTCTTCAATTGATTCTTATTCGTAATTCAGAATGACAGATACATAATCATCATCATCATCATCATCAGGCTATATTAGTCCACTGCTGGACATAGCCCTCCCCTAATGAGCGCCATAGCGCCCTGTCTTCAGCTTGCCGCATCCAGGATCTGCCTGCAGTTTTTCGCAGATCGTCATCCCACCTGGTTGGCGAGCGTCCTAGACTACGTTTGCCGAATCGAGGTCTCCACTCAGGAACACATACGTAATATCAACTTATAACTTAAAGTACCTATTTTGGTATGTGGTCAGAATCAACGCGGCTGGCTGCGCTGGCGCGTGTACAACGAGCGCGGTCGGCTGGTGCTGTGCTACTCGGTGCTGGTGCAGACGCAGAGTCCGCTGCAGAAGCTGCTGCGAGAAACCATGGGCATCAGCTTCGACCACTTCGGCGGACTCGCTGAAGAACTCGACGACATACAACTGAATTTTACCAAACCCACTACCAGCAGTCACCTTGATAACAATGAACTTAGGAACGAAGTCGACGACACGAGGCATACGAGATCGGCGATATAAGACCCGGCACGAGTGTAAGATACCTATGTGTTGCGTTTATAAGTATGATAAATCCACGATTATTGGCGATTTTCTTATTTAAACCTCAGATAAAAACAAAAATTAGTTAAGTACGTTAAGTCTTTTTTTAAATTCTACGTTTCGGAGGATATAATTTCATTAGGCATTTATCAAATACAAATTTTATTTTTCAATAAAAGACTGAAATATGCTTTTGCTTCGTTTACATATTATGCATTTTATTTGTAAAGACAAAGCGTGGAAACCTTACCAATTTTAAAAGACGATAACGGCCGCTCAAATTTAAAGTTTTTCTTAACTAAATTTTACGCTATTTTAAAACATCCTCCGAGCCATACGCGGCACGTTGCACAGCTACATCTTCTCAGTAATCCTTAATAGTGATTCCAACACGTTGATTAACTGAAACAAGAGCAGCTTCCAACGAATACAGGGCAACTTGTACACAACCAATTAGTACCTATAGCGCGTTCAACGGACACCGGTTTCTGTCAATCTCAACGACGACTCTAGTGGTCTCCGGTTCCTAAGTGCCAGCTCATCGGACTGGACGACCAAAACACGCCACAGCCTACAAGTATTACGACGTGTGGGGCGCGGTGGAAGGAAGCTCTAAAGTCTAAAGAGCCGCAGATAGTGTCAGTCGGACGCTTGGGTAGTTCGGTCGCACCTCGCTCACTCGAAACAAACACAATGGATCTACGTTCTCTCATCTGTCTCTTCGCGTTGATCGCTTGCAGCGCCGCAGCGGACATCATCCAGCAGTGCAAAGGTAAATACAACCAATGCTTTCACTTATGTCAATTTATCGGCATTTTAACACTGGTTTCAGTTGGAAACTGGCATAGATATTCGCATCATCGCAAAGTGCAAGTGTATACGTATATAATTGGTCAATAGTCATCTATGCAAACTCGTTGCACAATAACATATGTTCCACGATTCCATCATACCTAGACTCTGCCACTATTGCCAGTAAATATTACATAATAACAATACTCTGACTAACCAGTTCATAGCAATAGCTGCATGTAGACATTATGTAGGTACCGACCGGCTAACATTTTCGGTTTGCCTAAATGTTACAATACACACATCATAACAGTGTTTGTTTCAGAACTGAACTTTGCCCTTCGTTAGAAAAATATTGCACAAAGTTGTCCATTGACAAATACTTAACAATCACAGTGTATAACTACTTACGAACAATTGCTTATTTGCCCATACTTGGATTTTAGGGTAAACACTAGTGACGCAATTGTGCTGTTAATTGAGTGTCGTATCCAAGAGACAAGAAACATCAATCAACGTCTAAAAGTCATCGCGGTCTTTGTCTATCTGCAGTTCATAGAAAAACCGCAAGAGTAGCATGACCATTGCACCGAGCGAGCGATAAAACGTCGTTGCTGTAGGGGCGGGACCCCAGGACGAAATTTCGTTAGATAACATTTTAAAGGGGCATTAGAATTTAGAACGCGATGACACTGGTTTTAATGATGACAAATTTTTTTTTTGTATAACATTACTAAATTACTACGTAACTACCTGAAGTATTTTTTTTTTAACTAAGTTATAAAAAAACAATGGTTCGAGCGCCGCCGTCGGCAAACACAATTTTTATTTTGTTTCCGCGTAGGTACTTATCTGAAGAGCGACCTCCGTAGCAGAAACATTTTTTTAAACATTTTACCACTTTGAACTGTGACTAAAGTTTGGAACGAAACGTTGAAAATCGCGATATACCTATGTTTAATCAAACATTTACGCGCAAAAGGTCCAATTCGCAAAATGTCCAGCAGACTCAAAACTCAAAACGTCCAAATCGCATAATGTCCAACTCTCAAAATGATCAAGTCGCAAAAAGTCCAATTCTCAAAAGGTCCAGTTCGCAAAAAGTCCAACCTTTGAATAACGGTGTTAAAGGAGTTAAAACAATAACAGGCTAATTTTTTTAGTCTTTTTAAAGACTTCAAAACAAGGAGGTTATAGGTAGGTACCTACTATCACATTGTTTAACAAAACAAGTGAACGTTCCTTTGAGATATTGCTAACGAAATCAAATTCCCCGTGTAAGTAAAATGCAGTTTATTAGCGTATCAGTCTCAGTAACCAGTCAGCCATACGACGTCAGTAGAGGCAGTAACTAATAGTGACAATATCGAGTGGAGCTAAGGTCGGCCGGCCACGGCCAGGGCCGTCACCTTACCAGTCTGCTTCTCACTTGGTGAAGGGCTACCACTATTGCGGAATCAGAGGTTATAATAGATTAACACTATCGGCTACCATCGAAACCCACGTAATTTTCCGTGTCATTATCATTAATTCATTAATCATTATGCACATTTTTCCAAAGAAACCATGCTTAGGTCACCGGCTTGGGCGTGATTGAGGTTCAAAGTAGCACTTTTAAAATTTATTTATTGTCGACGTCTTGTATCGTACATTGAGCAGTTCTTCCCAAAAAACTTTATGAAGACGGTCAGGTTTTCTCAGAAAACGAATTTGAAATTTCTCAAACAAACTTTAATATGTAGGTACACACATTTGTTATAATAATAATAATAATAAACTCACGCCCGTTATCTCCGAAGGGGTAGGCAGAGGCACCAGTCTCTAGAACTGGACCCACGTTTTGCCGAGTTTATTAGGTCCCAAACGTGACAAGTTCATTGTGACACATTTGTTCTTCACGCATATTCTATACCTATATTTGTTGCTAAAGTCAGATCTGCTGAATGTTGGCGTGAAGAACCCTATTAGTTAAGTTTGGTTAGGTTTCTGCATTAACGTTTGATCGCCTCTTGGCCTTAGTACTTCTTTGTCTCTAACGGTATTTTTGCGTGACTGTAATATCGTATTATTTCTATTACACATTATTCGCGGTTTAAGTACCTATACAAAGAAAATTGTAGTTTGTAGTCTACCACAAAGAATTCCTACGATTGCCAGTCGCTTAATACTCTGCACACACGATCGTCGATCATGTCATAAATAATTCTGGTCAGTGATTAATACACGATGTGCGTCGGTATTTGGTATTCTTCCGACTACTGCATATAAATTTATTCATAGTGTTTATTTTATGCGGATTTCGATGGCGCGATAAACTAAAAAAATTCAAAGCGGCGACTTCGGTAAATTTTATCGCCGCAACAGAGCTATTAATAAACTAGGTACCAAGTACTAATGAATCTACATCACTAGATATTAAAAACAAATTAACATATTTCTCGATAGCGATGAAGGAAATATCGTGAGAAAACTTGAGTGTTTTTCTTTCGGTTACGAACCGTCAATAGTAGATAATAGGCGTATATCCTCGTAAGGCCCGACCTTGAAAATAACAATTGATTTTGTGATCACTTGAAGACGTTGGGCCTCCATAGCGCCACCAAGTTATCTGTTCAGGTGGGCAAAATTGTAACTAAGTAATTAATGTAAATCCTGTTCCCCATTTTTTGTTTTATTTATTCACTTACTAAGATTAATATATATATTTTCATTAAAATTGAGAGATGGGTTAAAATATTCGCATTCTTCTAGGTAAAATTAAATGTTACTACTAAATTCTCCACTAGGGCCGCTATCAACTGAACAGATAAGATAGTGGCACTGTATTATAGGAACCTGGCAATAATGAACGTCAAAACAGTCACAATTAATAGATTAGGCGGAGAAGAAGCAGACAAAGAAACACAGCATTTATTATTTTCAAAACAGACTGAATTAACAGGGTTTCAATCTTAAAGTTACACTACTTACACTAGACTCAATTGACCCTGTTAACATTATTTAAATACCAGACATTTTGTCTTCCAAATAATTCTTAATGTAATAGGCATTTTTCACACTTAACTAGCCGCGGCGGTGGTAACTCTAATCTACTCGTATCTTGAGGAATCTTAACGTAGGGCTGTATACTTACAAGCTATAATGTATTAATAATTGTGAAACTGACAACTTTGACGTTCATAAAGTGAACATTTTGTTTCTATTACATACGAATAAAATATTTGAATTTTAATTTGAATTAAGAAGCCGTAGTTTTGATTGGCACATTTATAAATAATTCTTCAAAGGTTGTTCAAAATGTCTTCATTTGACATTATTTTACTTATCTTATGAGAAAATTCCCCATCACCTGATTTGGTTTTACAGTTTCCCTATTTATAATAGTCAAGGCTATACAGGGTGGTCCAAATATCATGGATCAAATGAAATGGGGAGTTAGCCAAGGTCATCTTCTACCAATAAAGTCCTATACAGGGTGGTAAAATTCTCAACGGTTTTGAACTTATGATTGATTTTCGGTTTTTTTCAAGAAAAGAGTTCCTACTACTTATTAAGAGCAATAAAAAAAGAAGTACTTACTTTTGGTGGTTGTTTTTTTTGAGAGTGACGGTCCATGATGAGAATGTAACAAAAAAAAATTCATCGTCCCTGTCTTTATGGATCATGAGAAATTAATTAATTTTTTACGGATCTCGTATCATAATTGTTGGATCCAACATTTTGGTCATTGATTTAAAAAAAAAGTGTACTGCGGAAACCTGCCCCAATAGTAGAAAAACTGGACCATTTCATGAGGATTGTAAAAAGATACAACTCAAAGTCCTATCTCTCCTGAGTCTTTTATTATTGACCTTTATTCTCAGCAAAGTTGCATATTTTTAAATCAACTTTTGGTCCTAACTAATTTGAGTTACAAAGTACTGTTCTAGGACATAAAAATAAGTCGCAAAAGGATAAAAAAATTACACCAGATAATTAGAATAGACAGTTTAATCAAAAATAAAAAAATAAACTTTTTCATAGAAGATGTTCAAAATTTCTACCTCTCACTCGGAGGCAGAGTCGACATCTTCTAATAAAATTTCTTTTTAACAATCTAAAGGCCCGGTGATTATTTTTCACCTGGTGGGTGGCCGCTGATATTCGTCGTCGAAGCTCCTGCTCCGTGTTGCACTCCTTTTCGTATACCACTTCCTTGAAGTAACCCCAAAGAAAAAAAACTATGGGGTTTAAATCGGGTGACCGCGGTGGCCATTGAATAGTTCCACCGCGACCGATCCAGCGATTTGGAAATACTTCATTTAGGTGACTTCTCACGTCACGAGCGAAGTGCGGAGGTGCGCCGTCATGTTGCAGCCACATAGCGCTTCTTGTTTCAAGAGAAACGTCTTCTAATAATGGGTCGAGTTCCTCTTGTAAGAATGACAAATAAATTTGACCATTCACTCTTGCAGGCAGCTCGTGTGGTCCTATTAACTGTCCTTCGACGATCCCGGCCCACATGTTGACTCCGAATTTGTGTTGGAAGTGGTCTCGTCGAATAATGTGAGGATTCACATACTCGTAGTGGTGCAGGTTGTGAATATTAAAAACACCAGTGCGTTGAAACATACTTTCGTCCGACCACATAAATTTATTTAGAAATTCGGGATCTTCTCTGTTGCGCCGGAGCATCTCTGTGCAAAAAAGTTGTCTTTTTTCGTAATCAGCCGGCAGCAGTGCTTGCACGCGCTGGACATGATACGGATGCATCATGTTCCGTTTTAAAACGCGTTGCACAGTCGTTTTCGGGATACCTAATGTTCTTGAAATTCGCCGTTGACTCGTCAACGGGTCATTCGATATTTCTTGAAGAATTTGATCTTCCATTTCCAAATCATGTACCATAGGGCGCCCGGTTCTCGTCGCGCTACTTCCAGGAATATGGCCCTCCACGTAAGCGTTGTGTACACGCTGGAATACTCTGTAGTCGGGATAGCGATCACGATTCAGAAAACGTCGCCGATATTATCTTGCTGCTTCACGAGCGTTTTCGTCACAAAAACCGTCCACAAAATGCATATTAGCATAGTCACGGGCTGAGTAAGCCATTTTTAATAGTCCAAATTCACTAATACACAACTGAGTCCAGTAAGAAATGCCAAGTTCGTAGGTGAAAATCCAAAACAGAGTCCAGGGAGAATGCAAAGTTCGAAGCGATAAAAAAAGAGCAGCGCAAAAAGTGACAACCGAATAACCGTGTTAAGTAGCGAACAGCAAGCAGAACACTAAGTAAAAGTTGCTGGAGGCGTGTAAAGGGTCACTAGCAGGTAGCTAGCGCAGGTAGTAAATCTCTCTTTGTTCCTGGGACCCCATGTCCAACCGGTAAATTCTCAGAATACAAACAAAGCTTTTGTTTAGTGCTATTTTATTAACTGGTGGTACCACAAGAAAAGTGACACCGACGGGACAAGAGCTACGAAAAAAGATCGTAACGTTGTCTGTACGTTGTTAGACCTTAATTTTTAAATCCATTTTTGACTTATTTTTATGTCCTAGAACAGTGCTTTGTAACTCAAGTTAGTTAGAACCAAAAGTTGATTTAAAAAAATGCAACTTTGCTGAGAATAAAAGTCAATAATAAAAGACTCAGGAGAGATAGGGCTTTGAGTTGTATCTTTTTACAATCCTCATGAAATGGTCCAGTTTTTCTACTACTGGGGCAGGTTTCCGCAGTACACTTTTTTTTTTAAATCAATGACGAAAATGTTGGATCAAACAATTATGATACGAGATCCGTAAAAAAATAATTAATTTCTCATGATCCATAAAGACAGCGACGATGAATTTTTTTTGTTACATACTCATCATGGACCGTCACTCTCAAAAAAAAAAACAACCACCAAAAGTAAGTACTTTTTTTTTATTGCTCTTAATAAGTAGGTAGTAGAACTTTTTTCTTGAAAAAAACCGAAAATCAATCATAAGTTCAAAACCGTTGAGAATTTTACCACCCTGTATAGGACTTTATTGGTAGAAGATGACCTTGGCTAACTCCCCATTTCATTTGATCCATGATATTTGGACCACCCTGTATAGGCTGCTTACTACTTACTACGTAACATATTTCTAGGCAAATCGATAGAGGGACTGACGACCAACGTGCATCTGACACCATGCACTAAAAGCCCCTGCAAGCTCAAGAAAGGCACGACCCAGAACATCGAGATCAAATTCACCCCGGGTAAGTACGGTAGCGATTCCTCTTTTGAATTATCGAAAGGGAATCGTTACGTTTTTGTTTAGATGTCAGTCGATGCCTGTCCGGCCGCTGGGAGAATACGATCCTGACAGGTCATGTTAGAACGGACGACGTAACCTTGAAGTGACGTTAAATTTTCGATTAAAATATTTTTATGTCCTATTTATCCTACTAGCAAATAATTGTTATTGAAACTATATCATTGTGTAAACTTACAATCAATGTTATATTTTGCACAGTGATTTAAATGTTGAATAAGAAGAAATCAATATTTAATTTTCGTGCGTAAAATCCTTACTACGCTGTCACAAGGTTATCTCAACGGTATTTTTTTGTAGTGACGTACCAAAAATAACGAAAATAATAACGGCCCCTTTAACGATACAAAGTTGATGAACAGGCTTTAGAAAAGATAATCGCGTTCTCAGAATCTCTCCGTACCACTGCCGTACAAAGCGTTTGAGCTGATCTGGGCTCAAATAAAAGGTCGCACAGCTCGCCATAACACTTCACCGTCATTCGGCACAAAAAAGATGATGACCCTTCTAAAATGCCTGCGAAAATGGCACAAGAGATGACTCAGTGAAGGTCGTCTAAAAAACAAAACTACTTAATCGTGAGGCAGTTGCAAAAGCTAGATAAGAATAACGTAAGGAATGATAACGTTGATTTTCTCCCATCACTAGGCATATGAAACAGACGGGTGTCAGGATCGTATACTCCCAGCGGCCGAAGCAATAATTCTCGACTAAAATATAAAAAAAAGTATTATTGTAGTAAGCGCTACAGTGCCTACACAAAAACCACCTAACTTCCTTTTCGGAATGATGGTCGGTAGAAAAACCTCACATTCAAGAAGCCGTGGCGTGGGTTCGAACCTGTACAAATGGCGTTGTTTCCCAAACCTAAGTTACTTAGGTATCTTTATGAATTTATAGTAGCTATACCACTCGCTAACGTTGAACTAAGACATGTCGAGGAAACCAAGTTGACATACCTCAGCGCCTAAATTGCCACTTCGCGGTGGGCACACGTGCTAATTAAAGCGCATACCTACCTACTACTTAAGTAGGTAATTAAACTAGGATTCTACTAGTCAAGTGTCTTCCCATCATTAGAGATTGGCAATTGGCTCTCTACAACGCTCTCTATTCAAAGCAACTCTAAAGTAGCCATTGAATTTTAAGTAAGGAACCCTTACTTAAAATTTAATGAAAATTAAATGGGCTATTATTGTATAATTTTAGGTTTTCAATTGACAATTTAGGACTAAGAAACGTTCTGTCACGCTCTTTTCTAAAGAAATTTGACGAGACAGCACTACAGTTAAGTAATTATAAATAAAATAAATAAACTCACGGCCGTTATCCCCGAGGGGGTAGGCAGAGGCACCAATCACTAGAACTGGGCCCACGTTTTTGCCAAGTTTATTATGTCCCAACGTGAGAAGTGGCAAGCCTGTCGCCGTTATCCGGGCACAATTTATCAGCGAATGGTGTTGCTGGCCCTAAGGGCCGGTTTCTGAATTGAGAATTTCACTAAGTAAATAGGTACTATAGGTCTGTTATCTAAAGCTGGCACGTTCACAGTACTCACACTTATGCAATTTCACTATACAGGATGTTTAAAAATATATGATTTTGATTCAAAATGCGACTGTAGTTTAAGTGTAGACTAGAGTTAGGTTTTAGTAAGATAGGTGCGTTGTAGATAAATAAATACAAATATATGGGTTACTTGTTATAACATATTTTTAGCAAATGCGAGCGAAAAGTATTAAAAACAAGAATCAATGGTTACAAAATAGTTTTATATTTCAATAAATTTTCACATGAACAAAAATAATTTCACCTAAGAAAATCTTTACCAAAACAGAAAATAATTATCCCAGAAATCCTCAACAATTTAATTATAATTTAATTATGTAACAAAGGGTAACGGACGCTCAGTGGTCAGTTACTGGATGAATTACCCTACCTTTTTTTCTAATTGCTTGCCACAGATAAAAACTTTATTACTGTTCTGTAATTTCATCAACTGGAAGGAATCTGTGATCAACTGAGCAACATCATTCGGTTTCTATTGTGGTTACGCGAATGTTCTGTTCTCCTATTCTTCTTCTTTTTCTTCAACGTTTTTTCCATGATTTTAGCACCAGTAGCAGTTGTTCGAAGTCCAATCACAATCAAATGCAAGAACCAAAAGAAAAGAGGAAAGACCACAGAATAAACTGGCAACTCCCATTAGAAAAACAAAAACCCTCTCTTAAAAATGCCATCTACTGACTAATGAGCCGTTTTATGAAGAAAAAAAAACGAATGGCTGTCAAAGGAATGCAGTTTTGGACCTCAGCCCAATGGCCATGTGTGATGTATACATGTTATTTTTTTGAAATTGAAAATGTTAGTTTTTTTTCAATACAATATAACTACGAAAGGACAAACATTTGGCCTTTGACGTCATAGAGTGCGACAAGTGAGTCCTGGCACAAGCCTTTGACGGGAAATTTAAAAATCTTTTAGTTGATAACCCTGCATCTATATGCCATAAACCATCTTGATACTTTTGCTTAAGTTTATTATTTGTTTAATTAGTTTGGAGTCTCCAATGAATTTTGTCCAAACATAAATAAATATAAGCAAAACGAAAACATTAACTACATCAAAACCAACATTTCCACTCCACCAAAAACAGGGATAATAAAGATGCACCACATAAACTTATAAACATTTATTAATGCTGAAGCATAATCAAAATCTGATTCATATCTTTTTTCTCCAACATCTTTGAGTTCTTTGACTAAGTCTTCGATCTGACGTTTAAAATTTTCGTCATCCGACAGACCTTACAACAAGAAATAATTCATGTTTGTTTTAAAGCATTATTACTCGTATGTATATACTAAAACATAGGTAACATTATGTTGAATAGAAACAGAAGTTCTTGTTTAAATCTAGGACGAGTATCAAACTGTTTGGGCTGTACTACTTGCAGCTGAAATACCTAAGTTTGACAGTCAGAGTGTGGCCATATGAAGAATTCGAAATAAATCGCGTCCCAGAACTCGCTTGTCAGACTCTAGTAACTTTTATTCAGCTCGCTGAGACCTATTCGATGATGTATCACACATGGCTATTGGACTGAGGTCCAAAATTGCATTCCTTTGACAGCCATTCGTTTTTTTTTTTAGTTCTTCTGAAAGCGGCTCATTTGGAACTACTTTTCTTAGCTGTCAGAAAAATCCCTCATTGAAACGCACATACGGTTGAATACCAAAAAGATCACGCTATATATATAAACAGTAGTAAAAGTAAAACTATAACTGTCCCCTTCACACTCATAAGCTAGACCGCGCGCAAGAGAGACGGGCAGACTTTTCATGATGCGCATGCAGTACACGTCACGCCGCGCGCTATTCATAGACACTACACAAGCGCAACGTGTAAATGTGTTGAACGTGCCAGCTTTACTTAACTGACCTATATTACTACGAGGCAGCACTACAGTTAGGTAAGTATTTACTTAGCGAAATTTTCAAGCCAGAAATCGGCCTTTAGTATATTGGAATTTACCTACTGTCTTGATATCGCAGGTTTTCTCCGTTCTTTTTTTTTACAAAGTGGCATACCCTGGTCACTGCCTAACCTCTCCGGGATACAGGCGTGTAATGTATAAGAGGTACCTCTACGTTTCATATAATATTATAGACTTTTTCTGTCGAATTAATGGGGCGTACACCGACTGGTTTCGCATTCTCAAGGGTGTTAGACAGGGGTGTATCGCATCGCCCGGCTAGCTCAGTCGGAAGAGCATGAGACTCTTAATCTCAGGGTCGTGGGTTCGGGCCCCACGTTGGGCGCCAATTGTAACGTGGCAGCTACTTCACTACCCCTTAGCACGCACCCCCATTAGGAGTAGGGCGTTAGGGGTAGTGAAGTAGCTGGCGCCGGAGGAGCCATGTTACAATTGTTCGACATTTTCACGGACCGCTGACTGACTGATTTGAGAAATAATAACTGTAGGATAAGGATGGGTGAACTACTTGTCAAATGTTTGTTAAACGCCGATGATCAGGTCTTGTTCGCATCGTCGGACGAAGAACTGCAGACACAAGTAACAGTAGTGGATAAGGCATTTAAAAGGAAAGAATGAGTAAGACGAAAGTAATGGTCTTCGAAAAAGATGATGACAGGATCAGTCGTGTCTGTGCGGATCCCGGATCGATTAGAGATGAAAGGGTGGAAGAAGTGAAAGAATTTGTCTATTTCGGGAGCCTGTTTACTAGGGATAGGAAGTGCGAAGGTGATACAGAAAGGAGAGTAAAAGCGGAAAATTGTGTGCAAATGGTGCCTTGCACTCCTTCGTGAGTAGCCAAAACATCACCAAAAGAGCAAAATTGGCTATCCTTAATGGTGTGCTGGTCCCAACACTGATGTTTAGTAGCGAGACTTGGGTATGGCAGAAGAATTAATGCAGTAGAAATGAGGTCCTTGAGAAATATGTGTTGTGTTACTTTGAATGATTGAACATGCAATAATGTGTTTAGAGAACGTTGTGGACTGAAAGAGGTGAGTGATTAGAATTGAGTAAGAATAGTTGCGTTGGTTTGGACATGTGGAGAGGATTAAGGAAGAAAGACTGACGAAGGAAATATATCGAACGAATGTGAGTGGAAAGGCTGGTAAGGGACGCCCCAGGCGGACACATGTCGACCAAATAGGGGATGTATTTGTCAGGATCGTGGCAGGTGGCATTCCCTGGTCTCTGTCTACCCCTCTGGAATACCGGCGTGTACTTATGAATGTGTGTATGTTTTTCTGTAGCCTGTTAGGTACTGTTACCATCTAGGTCGTTAGCGTGGTAATAAAGTCAGGTCTAATATTAACATTAAGCCAAGAAAATATAAGGAAAACAATCATACAGCGGGCGCAATGAACCAGTTAGGTTAATCTAAAGGTGAACAAGGCACCTGACCGTCAGGCAAAACCGACAAAACTATTCTGCGTGTACAGTCACTAGCAATAATATACAGGGTGGTCAAAAAGTCGTGGATCAAACGAAACAGGGAGATAAAGGAGGTAATTTTCAACAAAAAAATCTTTCTACAGCATGACCACAACTTCATTGCACGAAAAGTTATGAATATTTTTGTGTTTTGCAATGGAACTACAGAGTTTTTTTACAATGTAATTATTGAAAGATTAAATTGATTAAAAACGATAAAACAAAGAATGTTGTATTATGACTTAATAATGTATCAATACTACAAAAATTGTATTGCAGCTCTTGGTACAAAATTTAACGAACAATGAATTTTTTCCCGTAAATCCCGTAACGCTTCAAGCGTTACAAAAAATTACTTCTCAATTTATGAGCACCCTGTGAAAAAAAAATGTATTACTGAAAAGTGACCCTGTGTTAAAAAAACTTGTTAATTTAATGCTGATTCAAATGAGGTACAACACTTTACTATTTGACCTTTAGTTTTAGTTTTAAAGTAGTTTTTTCATATCAAGGTGCAAATGTCTTTAAAGAAGAATGGGCAAAAGTGGTCCAAGAGCCTCCACGGATAAGAATAATACCAATCGATAGGTATATTTTTTCTCTCCAATAAAATTTTACATAATTATAATCCATCCGAGAGTTTTTTTTTAAATGTGATCTTTATTCATTGTATTACACTTATTTTTTTCCTAGAAACGACCTACTTTAATATTATGTATACAATGAAATGCCGCTTTCTTTGTGGCGGCGTGACGCAGAAGACATATTCGCATCACCCTGCTACCCCCACTCTCTCCCCCTCCCCGCAAACCCTCGCTTCCGAAGCAAGAGACGCGAGCGCACGCCGCAGGTAGTCTGGAGCTAGATCTCACCTGTGTTTTTCTGTGCTGTACTTGTGTTCGACTTCAACCCGGCTTATGCTTGTTTATGGACACCTCATTTTCTTTGTGATTGGTAATTGTTGAACTGTGTTTTTTATATGTATCGACCTTCAGTGGGAGTTATTTGTTTATTGTGTAACCGTTCTGTGTTACGAAAAAGGCGAATTACATTAACACAAGCTCTGTTTAATGAACACCCAGAAGCAGCTGCAATTGCTACAGAAAATCTGCATCCGTATCAGGTATGTGTTGTGTACCCAGTACAATTAGAATCCCACCTATTCAAGGCACTGGCAAAAGTTGTGTGGTATTAATCTGCAGCTAAATTAAACTGCAGCACACTACTGCATACCACTCGTTAGCCAATGGCATGGTAGAACGCCACAGCAGAACCACGCAGAACCCTGAAAGCAACGATCATGGCTTACAAAAACATTCGATGGACGGAAGTTCTCCCCATCATTTCATTCTGCTCGGCGTCCGGACTGCATGGAAAGAGGATCTGAAAAGCTCTGCTGCGGAATTTGTTTATGGAGAGCCACTGAAGGTTCCTGGAGAGTTCCTACAAACCACTTCAACAACTCCTATTCCACAGACACAAGATTTCGTTGCCAATCTACGGGAACACAATGGCAAAATTAAAACCGACCTCAGCATCAAAGCACGGAAGCAAGTCCCTGTTTGTTCAGACCTCGAGAGTTGCACACACGTTTTTTTTACGCAAAGATGCATTACGCGTCGCATTAGAAGCTCCGTACACAGGGGCCGTTTAAGGTGCTAAGGACGACGAGCAAAACATTCACTGTCGACTCATCGCGAGGACCAGTGACCGTTTCTATGGATCGTGTCAAACCGGCCTACATCCTAAACACTCATCACCATCCATCTCAATCACACCTATGGAAGGAGGCAAAGTAGCTACAGCACCGTCAAATGCACAGAATGCACCCACTGCGACCATTCCGCGCCGCGACTATACGACGCGGTCAGGACGAAGAGTCCGGTTCAAGGACGTATCCCTGGAGTAATCTTCTCCAAGGGGGGTGCTGTAGTGCATCCTACATGGAGCGATCGCGCGCCTCACGTGTGCTGGCCAGCGGAATACTCTCGCCACCGCACCAGACAAATGTCATTATAAAACATTCACGTCAAGCTTCACGTTTTTGCTACCACGAATTTTCTGGCGCACCAAAATATATTCTGCTGAAACCTTTCTGATCGTTTCATTGTTGAGGAGCGAAGCATCCCCATCACAAGTACAATATTGACTTAATTAACTTAATCAGCCCGTAAACGGAGCCCACTGTTGGGCATAGACCTCTTCTCTTTCACGCGAACCCATCCGGTTCAGTGCTAGTCTCGTCCAATGTTGTAATATTGGCCGTCTTTAATAAAAAACCTTGTGTTGTTGTTTATTTGTTTTCTTTTGTTTTATTTTTAGAATCGACTATGGAGTCTTTTTCATAAAAACGAAATATACATGGATATTTTTTACATATTTTTTTATGAAACAGGCCCCTGGGTATGTAGACAGTAGTTGCTATTTACAACCAAACCATATTTTGTACAAAACGACTTTGGAGCACAACAGTAGTACTTAACCTAGTTACATTTACATTTCATGATAAACTAAAAAGTATTTTTTTTTTCAAAATCACCAGGACCAATTTTGATGCCCTTCTGAGAATTTGAAGTAAGGACATGGGCCTTTACTTTGGCACATGTCTCAATCGTGGAGGTTCTTGGACCAAGCTCCATACATTTTTGCCCATTGTCATTTGCTTCATTCAAAATAATTTATTAGTTTAACATAAACGGCTAGTTTTTCTTAGGATTTATGAAATGGACACTCTTTTACATTAGCCAGTTAATCCTTTGTCAAAAAAGTGTCTTAGTTCAAGATATTTGAACGAGCGCTTCCCTAACCTGTGGATTGGTCGAGGCGGACGGACCTTTGCATGGCCACCCCGGTCGCCTGACTTTAATAAAATAGACTTTTTTGTTTGTGGCTATTTTAAAGAAATTTTGTATCAAGGAGAAAATAACACCGAACAAGATCTACGACAAAAGCTCGAGTTCGCTAGGTTACAATTGAACGTAGTTTAGCAGAAACGTTCCAACTCACAATATGGTCATTTTTGAGTTAAATATACCAAAATGATCACTATCTTCTGTACTTTAAGGATCAAAGACTTGGATAGCGATGCAATGAGTGTGTGCAAAGTTATGGCACATTGAAATCAACCCAAATGTATGGAGCGCGTAAATCAGCTTAAACCTAAAAACTAAAATATCTCAAAGTCACCTTGTGTGGGTTGGAACGTTGCTGCTAAACTACGTCCAATTGATTAATAGCAGAGGTGCATTCCGCCGATTACATGCGAATTTTATTAGGCGGTGCAGATTGTGCATTATGGTCAGGGGTAGGCATTTTGAACATTTAATGTAAAAATTTTAATTTTAATAAAATTACTAAGTCAAAATATTGTTCTTTTTATTTCATGATGGCTTTTGAAATTACTACATAGTATGTATCAAATTTACAATTTTATTAATTTGCTCCTTAATATGAAAAAACGACCGTAAAACCAAAACTAAAAATCAAACAGTAAAGTGTTGTACCTCATTTGAATCAACATTAAATTAGCAAGTCTTTATAATACAGGGTCACTTTTCAGTAATACATTTTTTTTTTCACAGGGTGCTGTTAAAGTGAGAAGTAATTTCTTGTGACGCTTCAAAATTTAGGGAAAAAAATTCATTGCTCGTTAAATTTGGTACCAAGAGCTACAATACAATTTTTGTAGTATTGATACATTATCATCATCAACCCATTATGTCCCCACCGAGGGGCACGGGTCTCTTCCCTGAGGAAGGTATAGGCCATACTCCACCACGGGGGCCAAGTCCGGATTGGTGGAGGCTTGTAAGACTAGTGGCTGGTCTTACTGTCAGAAGTTTTCAAGCCGCCCTAGGGCCTCTGACTTGGCTTAACGACTGCCATCTATCGACGGCAGCCGGCACCAACTGCTTAACGTGCCTTGCGAAGCACGGAATCGCTCGGAAAAATGCCACTAGCGTAAGTCATAGACGGTGACCCATCCATGGACTGAACGCGCCGTATGTTGCTTAACCTTAGTGATCGTTTAAGATCACTCAAGCAGCCCGGGCTACGAGCGATTCCCCAGGCTACGAGCGATTCATTATTATTGTACAACATTATTTGATACATTATTAAGTCATAATACAACATTCTTTGTTTTATCGTTTTGAATCAATTTAATTTTTTAATAATTAAATTGTAAAAAAAACTCTGTAGTTTCATTGCAAAACACAAAAGTATTCATAACTTTTCGTGCAATGAAGTTATGGCCATGCTGTAGAAAGATTTTTTGTTGGAAATTACCTCCTTTATCTCCCTGTTTCGTTTGATCCACGACTTTTTGACCAACCTATATACACACTGTCACATTTTTAAAAGTATTAACTTAAAACAATCTAGAAATAAATGTACGACAATTTGTCCTAAATTATGTAACCAATGGTTAGATATTAGAGGACAAATTCTCGTAAACATGTGCAGTACAGAACAAAATGTATACGTCGTCGTACAAAATGTGACAGTGTGTATATATTATTGCTCGTGACTGTACAGGTTTTACATCACGTTGTTTCACCTGTATTTCAGAAAAAGACTTGAACCTGGTCAAAAACAGCGTGCAGGCGGAGGTGTTCGGTATCCCGCTGCCGTTTATCGGCGTTGACGGCTCCTCCATCTGCAACAAGATCAAGACCGAAGCCGGCGAACCGGCCCACTGTCCCCTGAAGGCCGGCACTACATACGTCTACAGCGACTCCTTCCCGGTCCTATCCGCTTACCCGCGAATCCAGGCCCTCACCGTGCACTGGGCCCTCCAACATGAGAACAAGGACATTATCTGCTTCGAAGTGCCCGCCAAAATCGTGTAAACAAAATGTTTAATTGTTACAGTGTTACGGTTTAGTTTAGTGAACCTCAGGACTTCCGTCGTCTTTAGAGTGAGGAAGATCCCTGCCAGTGACAGAGGTTTGAGCCGAGTAAAAAATATTCCATATTTGTTTGTTATTGTCCAAACCTCATATTTTCGATGATAATACCTACACCAATCCGGATTTGGCCCCCGTGGTGGAGTATGGCCTATACCTTCCTAAGGGAAGAGACCCGTGCCCCTCGGTGGGGACATAATGGGTTGATGATGATACCTATTACGTTTCTAAAGCGTTGTTTTTCGAAAATAAATAGAAACAATTATTATTATATACTGAGTGTTTCAAAAGTTAAAACTAAAGGGCTTATTCTTAATTCACACCACCATTATAAGACGAACCTAAATATGAAAAAAAAAGTTCATATTATTATGTTTTATTGTTTTTATTGAACCATCTTGTGTTTCACCAAGATTTACTACTTATAAAAATCTAGTGCCACACTGTTATCGAACTCCTCCGAAATGGTTTCCCGATTTTAATGATTTGTTTTTGTATATTCGGTAGGTCGCAACTTAATTTATATTGCAAAACAGCGTTTGCCCGGTCAGCTACCATTTTGTAAAGATAACAATATTAAAAATATTTTATATCTAACTTAATTTACAATGGAAGAAGAAGAAGAAGAAGAAGAAGAAGAAAAATTTATTATAACAACAAAACACACGCCACAAAACAAAATAAATCCAAAAATTAAACCATAAAATTAGTACAAAACAAAGAATCAGAAGAAAACAGGAGGAAAATAAAGATCACGGCGTGTCACTGCTGTTATAAATGGCAGCTGACTCAGCATTATGCTGAAGGAAAAGCCTTCAGCGCTGATTTTCAGTCAGTGCCAGATGATACTCCGCGAGCGTCACAGACCGCGGTGTGGTACAGCGATGACAGAATTTAAAAAACTTAATACTTATGTACAGAAAAATAAGGAACATAATACTTATGTACAGAATAGATTAAGTACTTAAAATAGTTTATTACCAAGAAACAGACAAGACTATTAAGTATACATTAATTAATAAATATAACAAAAATATATATGGATAATGTAATTAAGAAGGAACCAAAATATGTACATAGAAATATACAGAGAAATATTATAGATACAGCACTTCACAGTCCCGCTATGCGATTACAGATTCATGTCTGTAGTTGCGGCGAAGGGTTGGAAGGGAAGGGAGGGGTGGTTGAATGGGGATTCTATGGGGTAGGAGGGCACCTTCTACCCCATTATTTACAGGTATTTTGTTTGTATCATTGGGAGATCATATTCAGTTAGCGTTGAGGCTTGTCCCACCCACGCCCGTGTGACCATCGGTATTTGACACTATCTACAATAAATTATTTGATATGCTCGATTAAAACAAAATGTTTCGGAAAATGTATCTCTTTTAATCATTTACTAGTTATTACAATTTTTAAATAGATGAAACATAAAAAGAGTGCTCTGAAATGTGATGTCGTAAGCCAGTATTTTTATACAAAATTCCGTTTTAAAAGTAACTTATTTGAAATTTTGTCAAATACCCAATTGTGTGACCATGGGAGGCGTCGCGCTCGATGCTTCTGAAAGACCTCGAAAAGGTGCTGGATGACATCGGCAAAAACTTGTATAGACCACTAATAAATTATCGCTAACAGAGGCCTAAATATGCGCACCAAATTCTGTCAAAAACCTAACAACTAGGTGTCAAATTTCACATTAATTGTAAGCGAAGGTCAGGATTTGGTGCGTGAAAAGGTCAAAGCTGCGCCCAATAGCCATCATGGATGTCTCAATCAGTGGGCCGTAGTCTACAGTTCGGTGTGAATGCGATGCACTTAGCAGTGTTGCTAAGTTTATCAACCATCGTAATGATTTACGGTCGAATGCTCATACTTTGCATGTTCTGTCCATTCGCTAACAATGTTTCAGAATAACTACAGAGCAAATTCTACCATATTATTTTTTGCATAGTATAGAAAATTGTTGGCGGGTTGCCACGTTAAAGTAGAGATAATTAAATTACGTAAATTAGGCAAGTAGATGCGTGTTCCGAAAGGCTTACTTTAAGAAAATAGCTCTGCTTCAAAAACATTCGTTTAATAATAAATAAGAATTTAACATATCATTATATGTAATAATAACTCCCCACACAACACAATCACTTGACCTGGGCCCCGATTCTGTTACTGCATTATAGTACTATGACAGATACACGGCGGGGTCACGTGACGTGTTTTTTCATACCACTGACGCCTATGTGTGCGCTGATAGACCTGAAGCGGCAATGAAACTGAATCGCCATGTTTATACAGTTGTCATTGTACTACAATGCATTAACAGAATCTAGGTTTTGGTCCCAAACTAAGATGCCCTGTGCTATGATAACCAGGTAAGGACATTACAAACATATGTACTTAGTTGAAATAATAAAAAAGCTTATTTTTTCACTAATTCGCACTTAAAATCATAAACTTACAACACTAAGGACGATAACATCGAGATTATACCGGTAAATAATAAAATGGGATATTTTATTTTTGCTCCGTAAATCAGATAATACTTTAAAGTAGAAAACAATATTCTATCACTTTAAAAATATCAAAGCTACGTGAGTACAAATCTATGGCATGCCGCAATTCATCGCATGGTTATAATGTAAATCCCACAACAAAATATAAAAATATTCGTGAACACAATATGCATTTTAAATGTTATGATTAAGGCCTGGTTTACATAACTAAGAAAATTTTAATAAAAAATTAACACCGACCTCAAAACACTACAGCACTAAAACGGAGAAATAATACATATAAACGAATATATGAGCCTTAAATTCGATGTAGTTATTGTAGAACATGTACATATGTTCATGTATACATTTGATCGGCACCGACTCCAAACTATATTTCTACAAAACCTACTATTCTGAAGTTATTTTTTTAATAATTTTCATTTAATTAATTTTCATATTCACAATATCACATGCATGAGTCATTGTAAAAATAAACCCAAAGCGCTTTAAGTGTGCCTTAAAAATTTTGAAAAAAACTCCCTTCCGAATAGAAAAAAAATGATCCCGACGAATGGAGAACACCTCTTTTTTTGAAGTTTGTTAAAAAGCGCAAAGCTTTAGAGCCTGTCCAGACGAAGCGAACGCGAAGACACTCGTGCGTTCCCGAGGTACTAGAGCTACATACACTCCGTCCAGGGCCCGTAGTGCGAGTTTTTTCATTCACTTTCGATAGCGAGAGCGTTTGCAATTTGTATAGGAGTGACAGAGAGACAAATAGGTGGCGCGCTTTGTCACTCCTATAGAATATGAGTTTACGTTAAAGCGATCGAGTAGTTAAAAAAACTCGCACTAAGCACACAGCTCTCGCGCGTATCTTACTCGCGCGTAAACGCATTTCCGAGCGCGTTCCCGAGGTACTACAGCTACATACACTACGTCTACGTGCGATCGCCCTCGCGCGAAAAACGCTTCGTCTGGACCGGCTCTTGGCATTGAATATAGATTCTATATTCAATGGCTTTAGTAAGTAAGTATTAGTTGAGCCCTGAACTTTCTAAAACTCATGACTAAGACCTGCGGAGATCTTTCGTAATCAAACATGCCCTACAATATGAAAATATCTACTTGTGTATGTCTGTCCGTGTGTGTATGTCTGTCTCTTTGTTTTATCTGTCTGACGACCATAATTTGCATTCTATATTCGAACCAAAGGCCACAAAGAACTTTAACCAGAGATAATAATAATTTACAGAATAATTATGCGTGATGCATAATGTGATTTGTTTGTACTACATTCCCAAAGAATAAAGAAAGAAAGGTAAGTAGGTAAGGGTAAGATTTTTTGCTAAGTCCGACAAATATATATAGGACCCTGTGCCGAATCGCACATGATTGGTATTATTTTTAGGGTTCCGTACCGAAAGGACGTCCGTCCGTCACTCCGTCACTATACTCCAAGTTTTAATTAGAAAACACTTGACGTACAGGAACTGTCATTTTGTGAAATAATGTTGCCAGACTTATTTTACTAGTGTTAACGTAAGTGATAGGTTCAGTAATTTCATTCGTTCAATTCATTCAATTTTAAACTAAAATAATCAAACTGACGAAAAATCTTGTTTTTGAGGGAGGTTTTTCATTCGGCTCCTTACCACCAGTCTGAGTGCACGAATGTTTTCTTTGCGGACGCGATCTGTTGTTAAGTTTTTGTTGAGTTTTGTCAGTTAAGTTTTGTTACGTTGTGTTTGTGGTCATTGTTAAGTTTATTGCTTCCTGTTACTATTGGAATGGAACCTCAACCGGGTTCATCCAAAGAACACAGTTTTCTATCACCCAAGAAGGGTGAAGGGTGAGAAAAAACGAAGCTTTCACCACGACAGAGAAGGAAATGATTCGCAACGTCTACAAACACGTATTCGATTTGATTCTATCAACTTTATTACCAGGGGTTATTCTCGGATATTCAATCCGAACCAAAAAGAATGTTCCATCAAAACTGCCGAGATTTTGGGAATATCGAAGTCCTCCGTAGTAAAAGTTATGAAAGAATATAAGACAACTGACCGCTTTCAATCCCCCGAGGAACCAGGACCGAATAGATCGTTCAAAGATAAGCTAGATGTATTCACGTTTTCTGCAATTAGAAGAAAAGTTCACAGTTTTTTTTCAAGTAAACGAGGCTCCAACTGTTGAAAAGTTAAGCACAAGCTTAAGAAAACTTTTAAAATGGCGAAAGTAAAAGTCCTATTAGAACAAGGGTTAAAAAATGTAACCCCACAAAAATGACATGACTGCGTGTCTCACGTTATTAAAGAAGAAGACAGAATGTGCCATCTCGACCATATTATTATAATTGATGGCGTTGTTGATAAATTTATAATAAATGTTAACGAAACAAGCAGTGACAGTGACTCGAGTTATATAAGCGATTAAATTGATAAAAGTTGAGCTAGATTGTTTTATTCGTAATGTTGTCATTTCAACTTTACTACAAATAGCAAAACCAGTCATTAGTTCACTAAGATAATTTATTTTATTTGTTTTAATTTTGAGTGTCGGAACCATGAACCTTTAGTATAACTGGACTGTGCACAATTAAATAAAAAACGAGAAGAGTGAGAGGCTCCAAAGTAGTAGTGCGTCTCTTTCGAATAGAGTGTCAAGCTGTCAAGCGGTTGCCATATTGAATCAATAAAAGAAAAATGTGGTCACGTAGGATGACGAAAAGCTATTTATTTCGTTTTTAAATTCTTATTATACATTATTAGTTTCAATTTTCTACCTATACAAAAAAGTTGAATGTCACTATAAAGTCTTAAGAAGTAATACTGCCGTCATTAGATTTTATTTAGTCCTGGCAACTCGATAGACAAGGACGCACTACTACTTTCAAACTATCTCACTCGGCTACTTTCACGTTTGACGGAGAAATATAAACTTTATATCGTTGGTTTAGAGTGTAAGTTTGTAAATTTGAGTAAGATATCCAGTTTACGAAGTATATAAATCCGTGGTCGGAACTTCAAGTAGAATGAAATTACAGAACAAAAATAATTTAATCATTCGTTCACCAAGTGAATGATTTGAACAGATCCTTTTAGTACACCACTATTAATTTTTCGTTGTCACCTGGTGACCCAGTAAACGTCAAAAAATATTTCTAATTAAGACTTTGGGTATAGGCTGTATCTCATGAACCGTGATAGTTAGACAGTTGAAATTTTCACTGATGATGTATTGCTGTTGCCGCTATAACACCAATAATAAAAAACAGACTAAAATAAATATTTAATGGGGCTCCCATACAACAAACTGATTTTTTTTCTCGATATTGATATCGGCAACAAGTACACGCTTGAAATATTAACAGAGAGTTATATTATTCACTTTAATAATAAATAAATTAAAATAAAATAAATATTTAAGGGGGCTGCATGCCATACAACAAACGTGACTTTTGCCGTTGTGGAATGGTAATAATGGTACGGAACCCTTCACGCACGAATCCAGCTCGCACTTGGCCGGTTTTCGTTACTTAACTTTTTACTACCGCGATGACCTGAATAATTTAGGTTGCTTTACCTGAATTACTGAGTCTTACTTGGTTCTACTGTACAGCTTCGTACGATTTTACATAGATTATTCGGTATACACTCTCTGCACACTCACATCTCCACTCCTACAATTTGTACTCACGTAGATATGAAAATATAAAATATCACGACTATTAATGAGCGTTATATAAAAATTGTCCTATACAAACACGTCGAAATTTGACAAGAGTATGGGTGCCTCTAACAATATTCTTGGTAACTAAAGTTATTTACACAATACAACGTAGGAATATAGCAGCTTCATTGAGTATTTACGATTGAGTATTAGTGCCCTGCCTCACTAGGACGCCATGGCGACGTCGCCAGCGACCGTATCCAAGCAGTTAATATTGAAATGTATGGTGCCTAACACACTTGGCGACGCTCTGGCAACGTCGCCATTCAATACAAACTGCTTGGATACGCAGCTAGTGAGGCAGGGCACCTATAGTAAATTGTAATAGAAAATTCGTTACAAATTCGTTTCAGATGACTATAGCGTATTTTCCGTAAATGACACCGTTTCCGTCAGCCAAATTCATTTTTAATTAATACATTTTGTAATACGAGGTTGCCATTCCTTGGATCGTTAACATAAATGATTCAAGAAATGGCTAGGACTAGCGAACAACTCGTTTCCATTTCTTTCGATGTTTTATTAATTTTTATCGGTTTGTTTTAACGGTATGCTTTTACGGTTTATGAACAACCAGAGTAACGTCATCCGAAACTGAGGTAGGCAGTTTAATTAGTTAGATTAGTTCAGATATAGTCGGGTAAATAAATATTATTATCTATATCGACATGGAACCATGCATATAAAACATTCGCACGTGCTTTTGCGTGTAAATAAAACAATATTTTTAATACCTAAGCATAAAATACGCATATTTGTGATAAATATCACATAAGGGACTCCACACACGGCGGCTATAAGGTAAAGATGAATATTATAGCACGATATATCTCATTACATCTTTCCATAGAAATCGTCAGGAGACCACCCACGACAGCTATAATAATACATCTTTACATCTTCGTATCTAAAGGTACCAACTGAGCGGTCTCTAAGCTATACATCCTGGGATGTAATGTATATTATAGCCGCCGTGTGTGAAGTCCCTAATACTAAAAATACTCAAGAAAATCACTTTTGTGACGCCGGCTAAGAAGGTTTCTGTGTAAATATTGTTCAGTGTTGATATAATAACACGATTCCTCTAAAGTATTCCTCAAATGCTGTTTAAATCCTTTGTGGAGAAGGGAAAGCCTTTGAGATATGTTTTACGAAATCGGATTTTTATAAATTGGATTCTTAATTTCTCGTTCCAGTGGTTATCGCAAAATACTTAAATGTTACATACCTACTTAAGATACTTACAATTAAAGAGAGCACTTTGTACATGATTCGCTTACAAAAATATATTGTTGAAGCTGATTATGAAAAAACATTTTTGAGCTCTAGTGAGTGCTAATAAAGATTCCACTAAAACGGCACTTACTTAGTGAGGCTTAGGTCGGTGTTAAGACAGATCTTAACTAAACTATATTAATAAAGTCAAATCTCCACGTTAAAGCCCTCCGCAACTAAAGTCTCGTTAAATGACCTTTAAAACAGTGTCTTTAGTCTGTGGTGTGCACTGTACACGCGAGTGAATAAATGTCACACACAAAAGCTGTGTCTGACAGCCTTGCCAGAAGAGGCGATTATGGCGGCCAAATTGCAATTGCGCGTAGGTACTTTTCGTCATCTTAATAGGAGGAATATTTTCGATTTTCCGTCGTGTTTTCAATTTAAGTTAGCTTCGTATGCTGTGGGGCATTGGGTATCTGTATACTTCTATTGTATTGTAATGAATCAATCACAGGTTCTTTGTGACGTAGACTGCTGTGGATATTGGGTGTCTCTACACTCGTAATTTTCATATTCTTATGTGTCATTCTCAGCTCCGTTGTGACATAGACAATGTGAATAGGACACCATGTATTTTCCGTGTACCAACGAAATAGGCAAACGCTGTAGAGAACTTACGTTACTACCTGGCAGTGTACCCATTTAAGGTCTCGTTGGGTACTCTGAGGAAGGCCTGCTTGAGGTTTCCGCAGTTGGAGGGCGCAGACGCAGTCAGCTGGCGGTCCAGCTCCGTTACCACTGAACGGGGCGCGCGTCGGTCCAACTCGTACTCGTCTATCGTTCGGTAGATCGCCTGCAACCAATAAAAACGGAGACTTACTCCCGGATACACAGTCACTGTAATGTTAACAGCTTGAAATCGTTTAGTATTTATGGATTTTGGCTATCGGATGGTTAGGCAAGATAAGACAGTAGAGGAAACCGAATTACATCATCTTTCCTCGAGCAACGGTTCCTCGAGCAAAAATTCCTATATAAAAGTCGTTTTTTTGGAGTAGTAAATTGTTTATTTACGCATAACATGAGGCATCGAAAAGTAACATTCAGAGGAAGATAAATCGAGTTTTGATCGCGTTTAGAAAGAAAAATATAAAACATTTCTGAGCACTGTGAGATTTTTTCATAAAAACACTTCCAGGCTTTAATTTAGTTTTTATATACATCAGACCTCTTTAGGTGTTGGTAAGTTAGTCATAGAACGGTAACCCATCCATGCGTTGAACGCGCCCTATTTTGCTTAACCTTCGTGATTGTTCAAGATCACTCAGGCGGCCGGGGCTACGAGCGATTCTACGAGATTTTTATACAGGGTGTTGATTTGTACAGTAAAATCCGACTCAGTGGTGGTTAATTACATGATACTGAAGCAAAAAAAAAAATGTTTTTTTTTTTTTACTGTAATTAACCTTTTATATTTTTGTTTGCTTCAGTATCATGTAAATAACCACCCCTGAGTCGGAGATAACTGTACAAATCAACACCCAGTATAATAGAAAAATGATGGGAGCTCACCTCAAAGGCTGGCTGCTTATGGTTGTGGAAGGCCCCGCGGCTGCCGTGAAGCAGGAAGACGCCGTGACGCGCGGCGGCCGCGCACGCGTCCCCGTACATGCAATGGTCAGTGCGGTAGTTGTAACGGCAGCTCAGCTCCAGCACAGCCTCCGCGTGGTAGTGGAATATTATGTTTATTATGTCCTGAAAATATTTAAAAATGTGTGGGTATACACCACTAGTTATGTCATAAGAACTAATAAGAATGATGATGAAAGAACAGAGGTTTGTTAGGATTTTAGCAAATGGCAAACCTTGGTCTCTTCCTACCCATGCATTCTTGCATTGAAATTCATGATAAAGATCCATTCACATTAGGACGGGTCAGGGTCGTGGCGGGAACAAGCTGTCACGGATGGAACACGGAGATAATGTCCATATAAGAAAACTCATAGTATTCTATCTATGAGTATACCTATCTGCGCTGGGCTTGGGCTGTGACCAAACGGCCGACGTAGATTTTTATCACGAAGCTTGAAGTGCTAGTCTCTAACATTAGGCTTATTTTAGTTCGTGATAGACAACAGGAAGACATAGCATCTGTTTCGGCTTACCAATATTTATGATTGAAACAACCTTATTTACCTGATCACCCCATGGTATGTAGATCTTATATTTCAGCATTATTGGTGTCACATAGTCCACCCACTTAAACTCTCTCATTCTGGTTAGATTCATAAGCATTACTCCAGAGTTCAGCCCTGAAAATATACCAAAAGTGCATCACCACAACTTATACTGAGATACTTTAATAATTTGCTATATTATCAATATTTGTCTCTTTTACATATTATGCCCAGAAGCGGAACAAGCACAATACAATTTTTGTGCTTTTACTAATTAAAAGAAAGTGGCCCGTGGATGCAAATGGCGAGAGACCACGGGAAAAGGCCTATACTCAACAGTAGGCACAAGTGGGCTGATGATGAACCTATTTTATTCACCAAATGACACTACAGAAAACGTTTTTACCACTCTTGTTTTTATGAACTGCCTACCTACGAAATATTATGGTTGATTAGAAAATACTTTGTTTCCCAATATTTCAAGCAAGCAGACTATGCAGTTGAAAATATCTTACCATATTTCCCATAGAAGGGATGCTTAGCAAATCTCGGGTACCAGGATATGTTAGGATTCTCATCCTCCACTGTCATGGCAGATAACTGGGAATTGTTGAACTGCTGGAAGAACTGCCATAGATGCTCTGCGGGGCCCAGGAACAGGGTATCAGTATCCACATAGATCAGGGCATCTATGTGGGGTAACAGTTCCTAAAATAGAATAATGACTATAAGTGTGTCATGACATTATTAAGAAATTTAACTAAATCACTAAATAAATCAGGAATGCTTTATATGTGAGACCAGCTCTTGTAAGCATTACAGATCATAATTATTTCAGATTTCCATTGGTGAAATAATTGAACAGACAGATAAATTGTTGTTCTTCAAAATTATGACTTTTAAAATGTTGAAAAGTACCTACTACAATGAAAAGAGACTTCCGACATACCTATTTTCGTCAAAAAAACTACTTATGATTATAGGACTGATCACAAAACTTCTTACATACACAATGCATAACTTCCAGACAAAATCCAAAAAAGTCCACACAGTACTTAGTAATTTTAGAAAATGAAGCGCGCGCTTTTGTAACCCGCGTTTCAAACACCTAGTGTGTACCCGCTCGAAGCAAACTTAGTAATCTTACAGGCATAAACAGACGTTGTGCAGCACACTTGCTAAATAAGTTCATCCAGTCTCCTTCATTGGCTTCAGGAAACTTAATCTTGTGTAATTCAAAATCAAACTGGTTCTCTATCACACTCCTCCATTTGGTTAAAGTTTCATTAAACTTAGGTCGCAGCGCATCATCAGCAATTATCACAAAATGAACCGGAAATCTTGTGAATATTAAAATTGATTTGACCACATTGAGGGCCTCACTGAATCTATCGTCGCATGCTACGAAAGAAATTACGACTTCGTTGATTCTTGTTGTTTTTATCTTCAGGATCTTATTCCCTGTAACCCTGAAATTGTGGTAATAAAGGATGAGTAATGTGAGGATAATTAGTAATTGTAAATGTAACCGAAAAATTTTTGTTTATAACCGTAAGGGAAGGTAAGCACTATTGTTGGCAGATAAGTTTGTATGAAACTTGAACTGCAGCTCTTTCAAACTTCCTATGCTTCTAGCATAAATTAATATAGCAATCATTAATAAAAAGAAAAGAGAAATTTTTAACAAAGTAAACTTTTTCATTTTCGTAAATTTCTTGTTTGTTTTGATTGATTTTTTTTAAACATTAAGACGTGCGTGACGTTTTAGGTTCACAGATAACAAAATAAAAGAAAGTTTTTTTGTCAGCGTTTCGTTTTCACCTCTGATTATTAAATAACCAACAAACTTCTTAGAATAAACAGGCTTTGGAAAAAGGTCATCGCGTACTCAGAATCCCTCCGTACCACTACCGTATACAGCGATTGAGCTAATCTGTATTGAAGTTGTTACCTAGCAACAGAAGACTATGGCTTGTTGATTCTGTCAAGACAACGTAAAGAAAATACGTGTCTAATATTTTGTGAATGTTTTATTATTGTATTGTGTTTTAATAAAGTTGATTTGAGTAATACAAAGCTTCTGCTTCTGCGAAATCCACCACCTTCAATTGGTTATGGGCCCAGACCGAGAAGTTTAAGAGAAATGGAGCTTTCAAAAATTCAAATTGTAAAACTTGACGGCCACAATTGGATATCATGGAAGTACCGGATGGTAGCCTTGCTGAGAGGTATGGACGGACTCATGGATATTGTGGAAGGTAAAACACAAAGTCCAGCTAGACCTGAAGAGGGAAGCGGAGACGCTGCAATAGAACTGTACAAAAGAAGTCTACGTGAATTTGTGAAGTTAGAGAGTACAGCCCTGCTCTTGATAACTAACAATGTGACAGACGAGACGCTTGGCAAAGTAATTAGATTGTCCACTCCGAAAGAAGTTTGGAATGAACTCCATAGATTATATGAGGGACCTAACGAGGGCCGTCTCTATGATATATGTTTGGACTTCTTCAAGCTTAAGAGGGATCCGTCAGATGACATGTCGACTCATGTATCGAAATTAAAGAACTTGTGGCATAGTTTGAAGGAAGAGTTACTAAAAGAAGAAAAGGTAGAGTTACCTGAAGTCCTCTTGATTTGTAAGATCCTTGATACGTTGCCTGAAACTTATTTCTCGTTCAAGTCGAGTTGGCTGTTAATGTCAAAGAAGGATAGGACAGTAGATATCATTACGAGCCAGTTGTGTGCACATGAAAAAGCGCTTAATGCTAAGATGGCTGATGTTGAATCAAGTGAGACAGCGCTTTATGTGAAGACAAATAAAAAGGTTGCTAAGGGATATGACCAAAGAGACCAAGGGACAAAGAAAAAGTACAAATGCTTTATTTGCAAGGAGCCTGGTCATCTTAAAAAGGATTGCCCAAAAACTGGGATCAAGGAGAAGGAAAATAAAGCTCATAATTCTAACATGATGTTACTAATGGTGAATTCGACGGATTCTGGCAATGATCGTGATGATTGGTATGTGGACAACGGGGCCACTCACCATGTCACAATGCGAGGAGATCTGTTCCAAGATTTTGAACACTTTGGTGAAGTTCACACAGTAACTACGGCGGATGGAAACATGATTAAGGCTGTTGGGAAAGGCACAGTGCATGTAGAAGCCAATGTTAAAGGACGGATTGAGAACCTCTTTTTAAGAGATGTTTGGTATGTTCCCCAGATTAGCAAGAACCTCTTCTCTGTGCTTAGTTCACAGGATAAAAACCCTACGAGCGTATTTGAGTCGCGGGTTACAAATTGTTCCATGAAGATGAATGGTAGGATTGTTGTAACAGGAACAAGGCAAAGATATGGAGGTTTGTACAAAATAGAGTGCAAAGCCGTACGCCCTGCTGTTACAGTAAACTCAATTGAGCATGGAGATACGCTCCAACTATACCATGAGCGATTGGGACACCAAGACAAGAAACATGTCAAACGATTGATAGAGAAGGAGCTAGGAGTAAAGACGTCAAACAGTGGAGAACTATGCGAAGGTTGTATCTTTGGGAAAGCGCACAGGCAACCATTTGGTGTTCGCGAAAAAGCTACGGTGCCTGGTGAGCGCATACACTCTGACGTCTGTGGTCCCTTCCCTGCAAGTATCTCGGGATATCGCTACTTCGTATTATTTAAAGATGAGTATACACGGTACAGGTATGTGTATTTTCTGAAAAATAAATCCGACGTCTATCAAAAGCTAAAACTGATGCTGTCTGAGGCTAAGAATGCGGGGCACAGTGTAAAGGAGCTTTTAAGTGACAATGGGGGTGAGTACGACAATAAAAGAGTACGAGATCTACTTGAACAAAGCAGAGACTCATAATGCCGTACACCCCGGAACAAAATGGCTGTAGTGAAAGAGAGAACCGAACTCTTGTCGAATCTGCTAGAGCAATGATGCACGCGCATGAAGAAATTCCTCAAAATCTGTGGGCAGAGATGGTTAACACTGCTGTGTACATATTAAACAGGACAGGACCAACTTTGGTAGAACACAAGTCGCCTTATGAGCTTTAGCTAAACAGGAAGCCTCAAATAAAGCACTTGAGGATAATTGGCTCCAATTGCTATGCGCATGTTCCGAAGCAGAGGAGAAAGAAACTACATAAGAAGGCTACACGTTGTATTTTAATTGGCTACGACAATGATGACGGGTACAGACTCTGGAATCAAGAGCAGAATTCGCTGGTGAGGTCCAGAGATGTAGTCTTTAATGAAAAGGTGCTAGAGACTTCAATTCATGAACGAGACTCTAAGCCAGTCTGCGATCAGGAAAATGAGATTGAAGTAGTTCCTGTTAGAAGTAGTTTGACTAATAATGAAGAAAATGTTCCAGGTGTGTCCAACAGGGAAAGATTTGAAGAAACTGATGGTCGTGATATTGGAGTGGATGAAGTGAAGAGTTCCACGATGCTCACAACATTTTACCTGAACAATCTGTTGAATCGGGGGGGAATGTTGTTGATGGTGTAGACAATCATGTGGAACATGGACACGAACAAGATGATCACGAAGACGAGAACGTTGTGGATGGTCTACAAGATGATCATGAAGATGAGTTCCTGGAACGTATGATACTTCGTGACCGTTCTACGCTACGCCCTCCAGATCGATTCAGACTTTGTTCTGAATGTTATCATGGGATACAACGAGCCAACTTCGCATAAGGATGCGATTAGAAGCCCAGAGAAAGATCTATGGGAAAAAGCCATGGATAATGAGATTACATCTTTAAACGAAAATGACACGTGGAAGCTCGTAAGTCTGCCTAAGGGAAGAAAAGCTTTACCATGCAAGTGGGTATTTCGAGTAAAGATGAACGCTGATGGCTCTATTGATAAATACACGGCAAGACTAGTCATTAAAGGTTTTTATCAGAAAAAAGGTGTAGACTATGAGCAGACATTTAGCCCGGTTACCAGAATGGGGACCGTTCGCTCTGTGCTTAGTGTAGCAGCTAGCGAAGGAATGGCGATGCTGCAGTTTGATGTCTCGACTGCCTTTTTATATGGCTCTCTGAATGAAGAGATTTTCATGAGACAACCGGAAGGTTACGACGACGGCTCTGGTCGAGTTTGTCTTTTACGGAAGAGTCTTTATGGGTTAAAGCAAGCACCTCGATGCTGGAACCGATGCATTTTAGACTTCTTCAAAGAGATTGGCTTCAAAACAAGTGAGGCGGATCCTTGTCTTTTGATAAGAGAGAAAGAATGTGGAAAAGTCATAGTGGCTTTATATGTGGATGACGGCCTGGTCGCTGGCTCCAGTCAGCAGCTGATAGATGAGTTTATAAAGGAGCTCAATGGCCAGTTCAAGATAACCACAAGACCTGCGTCCTATTTCCTTGGGATAGAGATAGAAAACAGAGGAGACGGTATTAAAATATTCCGAACGTCTTATGTACAGAAAATCCTGCGGAGATTCGGAATGGATGGATGTAAACCGGTCTCGACGCCGATTGTAAAAGAGAGTACATATAGCGAGAAGGTGGATATGACATACATGAAAAGTAACTACAGGCAAATCGTCGGCGCTTTAGCTTACTTGATGGTATGCACTAGACCTGATATTGCATATGCTGTTAGTATAGTCTCGCGAAGTCTGGAGAAACCAGAAGAAGCAGACTGCGTCCGACTGAAGCGCATAATGCGATATTTGCAATATACGCCAGACCTAGGTATCATGTACAAGAAGCATTATAAGGAAGGCATTTTGGAATGCTACAGTGACGCTGATCATGCCGGAGATATTAGCACTGGAAGATCCACCAGCGGAGTGCTGTGCATGCATGCAGGAGGAGCGATCTCGTGGCTAAGCCAAAGACAGGCAAGTGTCGCAATTTCAACTACGGAGGCTGAAATTGTAGCCGCAAGTGAAGCAGCCAGGGAAACTGTATGGCTGTCACGGCTTTTAAGTGACCTTGTTACTCTCAAGAAGATTCCGTGCTTAAGAGTGGACAATGAAGCTGCAATAAGGCTAGCTGAAAATCCCGAGTTCCATCGACGGACTAAACATATTCGGGTACGGCATTTCTTTGTGAGAGAGTTGGTGACTAGCGGTGAGCTAAATGTAGATAAGGTAGCCAGTGAAGACCAGCTGGCAGATATTTTCACTAAGCCACTTGCAAGACCGAGGATCAGAAAGATCATAGAGCTCATAGGTCTTTGTTGAGAGGAGATATTGAAGTTGTTACCTAGCAACAGAAGACTATGGCTTGTTGATTCTGTCAAGACAACGTAAAGAAAATACGTGTCTAATATTTTGTGAATGTTTTATTATTGTATTGTGTTTTAATAAAGTTGATTTGAGTAATACAAAGCTTCTGCTTCTGCGAAATCCACCACCTTCAATTATCTGGCTCAAATAAAAAGGTCGCACAGCTCGCCACAACACTTCACCGCCATTCGGCACAAAAAAGATGATGACCCTTCTAAAAAAGCCTGCGAAAATGTCACAAAAGATGACTGAGTGAAGGTCGTCTTAATCGTGAGTCGGTAGCAAAAGCTGGTTAAGAATAACGTAAGGAATGCTAACGTTGATTATCTCCCATCGTTAGTCAAATGAAAGAGACAGGTGTCAGGATCGTATTCTCCCAGCGGCCGAACTGTAGTCAGTTTCAACTGTACTGTAAGCCTCTGTTGAATTCATTATTCTGAGGAAGCCTTTTTGTTTACGACCACTCACGGACAAGCGAGTCGGGACGCGATTTATTTCGAATTCTTCATATGGCCACACTCTGACTGTCAAAGTTAGGTATTTCAGCTGCAAGTAGTACAGCCCAAACAGTTTGATACTCGTCCTAGATTTAAACAAGAAAAAAACTTTTGTTACTATTCAACATAATTTTACCTATATTTTAGTACGTAGCTACATACGTACGAGTAATAATGTTTTAAAGCAAACATGAATTATATTTTCTTGTTGTAAGGTCTGTCGGATGACGAAAATGTTAAACGTCAGATCGAAGACTTAGTCAAAGAACTCAAAGATGTTGAGAAAAAGATATGAATCAGATTTTGATTATGGTTCAGCATTAATAAATGTTTATAAGTTTATGTGGTGCATCTTTATTATCCCTGTTTTTGGTGGAGTGGAAATGTTGGTTTTGATGTAGATAATGTTTTCGTTTTCTTATATTTATGTATGTTTGGACAAAATTCATTGCAGACTCCAAATTAATTAAACAAATAATCAAGTTAAGCAAAAGTATCAAGATGGTTTATTCAGACGATATGCAGGGTTATCAACTAAAAGATTTTCAAATTTCCCGCCAAAGGCTCGAGCCACGACTCACTTGTCGCACTTGTGGTTGCCTGGAAGAAATTGCTTATAGTAATAAGGCCGCCAATTGTACTTAGATTTATAAAAACATGTAAATGTTATTTATGAGTACAATAAAGAATATTCTATCTATCTAAGCACTTCCATCCATACAATTCCAATCCAAATTCCAAGTATGAATTTATTTTGGAATAGAAATAGAGTCTGACTACCGAGTCGTGGGACGCGATTTATTTCGAATTCTTCATATGGCTACACTGCGTTTCGGTATTTCAGCTGCAAGTAGTACTAGAGCCCAAACAGTGTGATACTCGTCCTAGATTTAAACAAGAATAAAACTTAGGTCACGTTTGGGACCTAATAAACTCGGCAAAACGTGGGTCCAGTTCTAGAGACTGGTGCCTCTGCCTACCCCTTCGGGGATAACGGGCGTGAGTTTATTATTATTATTTATTATTATTATTAAAACTTTTGTTTCTATTTAACATAATTTTACCTGTTTTAGTATGTACATACGAGTAATAATGTTTTAAAACAAACATGAATTATTTCTTGTTGTAAGGTCTGTCGGATGACGAAAATTTTAAACGTCAGATCGAAAACTTAGTCATGGAACTCAAAGATGTTGAGAAAAAAGATATGATTACGTCTTAATCCAGTTATTAGGTGGTAATAATCTGCCAACTTTAATTTTTTTTATCCTCCTCATTGTATTAACAGCAATTTCTGCAATAACAACAATAATTATTATTGTGTTAATAATAATTATTGTTGTTATTGCAGAAGTTGCTGTTAATACAATGAGGAGGATAAAAAGGAAGGTTCCTTAAAGCAAGTTGTGTGGGACACATCAGGAAAAAAAGGCCTTTGCCAGCCCAATGTTTCATTTTTTAATGAATTTTACTGCGTTAAGAAACAAGGCATTGAATTTTTTGAATCAGATTTTGATTATGGTTCAGAATTAATAAATGTTTTTAAGTTTATGTGGTGCATCTTTATTTTCCCTGTTTTTGGTGGAGTGGAAATGTTGGTTTTGATGTAGTTAATGTTTTCGTTTAGCTTATTAAATATTTATGTTTGAACAAAATTCATTGGAGATTCCAAACTAATTAACAAATAATCAAGTTACGCAAAAGCATCAAGATTGTTTATTCAGACTATATCGTCTATCGGAGACAGTACTGGAACATTTCAAAATTTACTATACTCGAGTAATTAGCAATCAAAGTTTTGATCTTTTAGGACTGTAATGGTTTTTAGTAATTAAAAAATAAATAAAAGGAGTGTTCGAGATATTCGTATACTGCACTAGATTGCAGCAGTCTAGAGCAGTCTAATTTGAAACCTTTGGTGTAAAAGACTGGATTTTCAAAATTTTGGATATGTTCCAGTACTGACTCCGATAGACGATATGCAGGGTTTAACAACTAAAAGATTTTTAAATTTCCCGCCACGACTCCCTTGTCACACTCTAAAAATTATCTGAGGAGTTTCAAAAATTTATGACAACGGTCATTTTGGCATGTCCTTTGATTTAATATTGGTTTTACTTAAGACTATGGAGCATTATGATATTTGTTTATCAAGTAGCTGAAAACTGCGGTTTTGTAGTCCATCTTTATTATTTTAAAACTTAATTAAAACAAAAGAAAACAAAAATATTTCGTGTTTTAATTACTCAGCCCCCATGTTTATCACTGTCCCCAGTGCAAAGTCAAAATTACTGATAATGATTTTTGTGAAATTTTCTTTGCTACTTGGCATAATTTTGATGTTTTTATAAAACTGTGGAGCGTATTATTTTGTTTTGAGGCCTAATTTTATGCTTAAACCTACTATCTAAACAAATTTCAACAAATATATTGTCCCCGAAATATGGTATTTCCGGACATTTCGGTTTTGTTACCACTATTTTTAAATAAAATTATTCTACCAAAAAATAGTTTTTGTCTTCGTATTATGGCAACATTAACGCTCGTTGGATCGCCCATTTTGAATACGGCATGACAGTGCATTTTTATCGGTGGTGTCAGGTGGATGTGCGACATACTGGACTGGAGCAAAGTTCACCGTCAGGTTTGTGATGAGGGTTTAATATCCTTACTATCTTTATTTAACACAAAATATCGTTGTAAGATAGCGTATTTTAATGCGGTAAAGTAAGTTAATTATTTTAATTTACCGTAAAATAGAATGTCTGCCTACCCCCTCGGGGATAACGGGCGTGAGTTTATTATTATTATTAGAATGTTTTTAAATATATTTTTGAATGTAATGAAAGCGCATTATGTTACTTCGGTTTTGTTACTACTGACAATGTAACATATAGACGGACCATCAAAGTAACAAAACCGACAGCATAAGGCTAGTTCCATATCAGTGACATGTTACATTTTTTATTTATCTCAGATAGAATCCTTGCAAAGTTAAAAATAACGGCCTAAGAGATTTTTTTATATTTTGTTTTACAAATGAGTAAATATTATTATTATTACTGAAGGGTGTATTGCTTATTCGCTAGATTTTTTAAAATAGTGGAGATAAATATTGAATGAACTTTTTTATGATGGATCGTGTGAACAATTGCCGACCCACTATAAATAACTTTTTAACACACATTATTACAAAGAAACTTACATCTAAACGGGAGGACTTATCTCAAAAGGGAGAAATCTTCTAGCCAACCCAAACGGCGATTAGGAATAGAACACAATTGGCGTATGCAAACTGCATATAAACTAATCTTGATAAATATCAAATAAAACAGAATTACACAACTAACCAAATAACTAACCTAACCATTTACACATACAATGATATATATAAACATTTATTTTTTCAGAATTATGCCACTAACAGCCCGAGAAAAAATGCGTAGGTATAGGGAGAGGTTGAAAACTGAAAATCCTGAAAAGTATGAAGAACAACGGAAAAAAAATTTACCTAAGTACTTTGTTTTTAATTTAGTATCACACATTAAAAATTGTTTAAAAATTACAAATTAAAATATTACATTTTACGGTCTTCTGAACTATGCCTTACAATTTTGTTACTGTCGGTTTTGTTACTGTCCCTGAATTATTTGATGCAATTTTAAAGATTATCTCGTGAATTAAATCTTATTAACTACATGTATTGTGTCGAGGATAAAAATAATAAATATTACCTTTTCTAATATTATTCCTGGTTTGATATATCTCAATTTAAATAAATAAAATTGAAAATATATATGGATTTGGAGCAACAGTAACAAAACCGAATTATAATTGAATTTTCTAAAAATTTTCAACATGTTTTGGGCCTTATAATTTAATTTAATAACGTAAAATGACTGTATTAATTCCAATAAATAAGTGAGAGAGACATAATGTGTTTAGTTTAATTTCTATTTAACTTTAAATATGGTAACAAAATCGACTCAAATTAGTTACATGCTCTAATATTTCTTATTTTTTCGGTAATTAGGGCTTTAAATTAGGAAAAAATATTTAATTTCTAAAAAATTTATAGGTTTGCTATTTTGATTTAATTAATGAAACCACCTTACAGCAATCTTTTTTTTTAAGCTTACCTTTTTCGCCTTGTACCATATTTTTGAAACTCCTCATCTGTGAACTGTCACTCGATCTACCTACAGCCAGTGTTGCTAGGTGAGGCGATTTATCGCCATCCAGGCTATCTCGGAAGGTAAAATGGCGATCAAACAGTTAATAGATAAACAAAAGTTGCATATTTTTTCCACGACTAATGGCAGTGAGATGTATATTAAGTTACCTAGCAATATTTTAGAAGAAAGTACCTATCTTTAAAAAAATTATTATTAAGTTAATACAATATCTTGTTGACAAATGTTGTAACAGTGTAAAATAGTTTATGGAAGAAGGTTATAGATATCAATACAGTAAGATTTGTAATTATATATTTGATTAGTTTGAAGATATTATTTTTTAATTCGTTTGGGTAAATCATAAATCTTGTGAACAATCTGTGTGCTTGTACCTATTTTCTTTATTTCCTAGCGATCAGCTGTGCAACTTCTTGTGTTTGGAAATTTAATACATAATATGTATTAAATTTAATACATTACATGTATTAAATTTCCAAAATCCCATTTTTCAAAATGACGGTTAGTAACCGTTATTTTTTAAATATTATTTCATGGTCCCGCCCGCCCCAAATAATTATCCGTGAAATATGTTTGCAAGCATAGCAAAGCATAGTTTAGCATTGATAAACACAAGAAGTTGCACAGCTGATCGCTAGGAAATAAAGAAAATAGGTACAAGCACACAGATCGTTCACAAGATTTATGACTTACCCAATTTGGCACTACTTGAATAATAATATGGTCCACCAAGCTTAATTAAGATATCAAATACCAATGTCGACGATAGTCGAATTTGCTAAATAAACATTTACTAGGTTTGCCCATTAAGATCGCGACAGTAGGACGGGCGCCTACCAGGAATCAAAGTGCGGGTCTACCGGCGGATTGTAGGCGGCACTTGAAGAAGTTGCAGGGAGAAACGAAAACTTGCGGTTCTCATAAGAACATTGAACAGACGCTGCATTCGACGATACGTGAAAGACAGAAGGCCCAACTTATGATACTTATAATTTCCTATTACAATAGGTACTGAGTTAATTATAATAATATCCACAAATCAGCCCACCTTTGGGTTGACTGGTAGAAAATGCTATTTAGCATTAAGTACATATTTGTACCAGACATGTGTTTTGTACAATATGAATTTTAATAATAATATAGTCACTTAGTACAATAACGCGCCATACAAGTTAGACTTACAAGTGACGTTTTACGTATGAATTGTTTATCAATATTTGAGTTTTCTCGGAGAAACATGTTTTTGTTTTTAAGCATTCAGGTACACGGGTACACCCTAACAAACGTTCAAAATTCAATAAAAAAACTGAATATAATCAGATTTTCATCATCATAGTAAGTTTATTTCTTGCATTTTTGTGATCGCGATTATTGTGTTTTTTCAAAATGTAGTTTATTTTTTATTTTTACTATAATTGGACATAGTTTATCAAAAAGGTTCCAACCCACAACATGGTCATTGGAGCATTTCGCATGGAGGAGCGAAACTCACGCGCATGCCGCCGACCAATCAATGACAATAATAATCTCTTTGTTTTTGAACAGTTTTCAGTAACTTAAGCCATAAACAAAGTGTGATATGTGATCAGATGACAACCTATCAATTTTTTCATTCTATTTTAACTCGTAGCAAGATGTTTAATGATAACCTAATCTTGAGTTCATCATTGACCCGTGAAATCCATGAAAGGACGGACACCAACAGATGATAACTAAAACTTTTATGATTTGTGCGTCATCTACTCGTATACTATGATTTTAACAACTGATGACCCGCATCCCTATCAAAGGATAGGGATGCCACTTAAATATTTTATGCAATATTTAAAATTCGATTTATTCTATAATCCTATGGTTCACAAATGTTTGCTACTATTCTTCGGATTAACTCTAAGGATTACCCCAATACATTTTATCACTCCTTTTTGTGCCACATTGTATATGGAGAGCATAAATCAGCTTAGCCGGGTGAATCTACTCAAATTGACGGCGTCATTGTCCTTGGAAGTATCACACTTATATGTGGTCAGTGCAACAGGTTGTTAAAGATATTTTTATTTCTATATTAGTTGGAGTTGTCTGACAATCTTACATACTGTAACGACAATAACTGTATACTTAGTACATTTCTGTTATGCTGAGAACTGTGAGAGATTAATGACAACAATGACGAATTAGCGACAATTCGAGAAGATCCACCCTGCCCTTAATTAGGCGCATGGGGTCAAGACAGTTTAAAATAAAATAAAAATAAGTTTGAATATTCGGAACGCAGCTGCGCGCTTTTTAGCTTCCTAATTTTTCGCGCGGAATGCAAATCTGTCATCGTCTGACAGCCAACGCGTGTGCGTGGCTCTGCGCTCTTGAGCAGTGACCCCATGCGACCAATTACGTACCAATTTTTGATAGACGGTAAGTTGTATTTTTGTAATTTAGATATATTTACGCATTTATTTTGATTACATAGTAAAAATAAAATAAATAAATAAACTCACGCCCGTTATCCCCGAAGGGGTAGGCAGAGGCACCAGTCTCTAGAACTGGACCCACGTTTTGCCGAGTTTATTTGATTAGTATTTATGTCATATTTATTTATTTATTGTATTGCTCATAACCTTTACGTATTTCTTACTTACGTTGTTTTTTTTTTTAGTTTTCGAACATGAATAATGAAAAGCAGATTCAAGAATGGCTGGCTTTGACCGATGATGAGCAAGATGTTGCTGGTTCTCCCTCGGAAGATGAAATGAGCGTTTTTCCTTATGTCAAATTTTGTTCTAAAAGAATCCCTAGGTGGCGCTGCCATACCGTAATAATAAACGTCAAAGCAAAAAATAATCCTATGGTTCTGTGGAATTTGTGATGGTTGATTACGGAAAAACAAAAATGCTGTTGTCGTTTGGTGATAAGTGCGATTTTGGATATTTTGGAGTTTTTGCTGTGGATTGTGGGTTTGAATTTTTATTTTTATTACGAGAAACCTCGTCCGAATAGCAACCCTGGTTCCTTCTCTTGTTTAGTAATCTGTGGACTAACTTTGACATTGATTGCTACGAATCACAATTTTGTATGTAGAAACGAATAACGCCATCTAGGTTATCTCAAGGAATTAAGAAAAAAAAAGAAAGGAAAAACGCTCATTGCAGACGACGATCATATACTTAGTGCCCATGATGCAGAGGTAGTGAAAATGTTCCCGAATCTTTGGAGGGTAGCTTTTTTTTGTCTAGACATACTCAACGAAATGGCCCGAAAGTGAAGTGGTCTAAATACTATAAATGAATGCTATAAATGTGGTAAATAATGTGTGTCAGCAACACTCCAGAGCTCACTGCATAGGATGCAGAATAGATGGATCAACTGATGACTTAGCCTGATGATGATGATGATGATGATAACTGATGACTCTGTATTTTTTTTTTAATTTGATCTCAGTTATTCTTCCAAGTAAGTCTTCCAAAACCTAGTAGTTAAAAGACAAAAATGTTAATGAGTTAAGTTTAAATATTTCTAAATGAAAGTTATGTTTTTGTTCTTTTTATATTATAATAATGAGGCATTATAACTATTTAGATTAGTTTTATTAATGTTTTCCACTCTATTTTCAAATATTTGTTTCGGGTCACCCGTGACCCCATGCGACTACTTGTGCGATTTTCTTGATGCGCCTAACTAAGGGTTAAACCTAAAAACACAAATATCTCAAAACACATTTCGTGTGGGTTGGAACCTTTTTGCTAAACTACGTCCAATTTTATTTTCTAAGGTATAAATTAAATGTCAGTCAAGTCTGAGTTAGACGCCGATTTCCCATTGACCTGTAATTTTAAGTTCAAAAAATCTCAAATTTTAAAGATTTTTTAATAAGAGAATTTAAAACGAAAGTTGCGTTTAAAACGAAACAAAGTTACCAAATTGACGCTATTTTGAAAAGAAAAACAAGCGATTTAAGGTACAAGAACTTGGGCGATTTTTAGGAGACTGTTTTTGCGAACAGGCGGCCCGCGACTTGCAACACTGCGTACTGCGTATCTCTATCTATTAAAAACAAGAAAGTGAAAATTAAATAAAGACATGGCCCAAAGGACTAGTATCCAGGCCAAAACCTTCTTAAAAAATAACTATTTAGTCTGCTGTGGCCTATTCCGTTCGTGCAAGTGTAGGGATTGATTTTTTTTTACGAAATTCCAACTATATTGGGGTTTTTTTGTGCTGCGACTAGATTTATGTAATCAACGATGGTTGTCGGAGCGTTCCCCATTGCCAAACTGGCAGTGTTGTTGGTAAAACAAGTGAGCAAACCTATTGCAAATGCATGCAAAGAAAATGCAAAGAAGCATCCTTTCTTCAGGACTTACGTCTGCATGCCTCCAGCACAATGTAAGTAGTATGTCGTTGAGTATATGAATGCACACTTCATAATTTATTGCTCGTCCCAAACTACAGTCGCCAACAAATATATCCAGCAGGTCATAAATTATTTATTTTTGTTACACAATAATAACCTTGGCTCATTGGCTTTCAGTCTACAATTGGTGTGAAGTAAAGGCCAAGATGTGGATCTTGAATTTGGGGAAACCAGTCAATATTCCAGTGCTCAGTCAGGAGATGGCAATTGAACTTGGAGCTAATCTCCTGGGTGAAGGAGTCATCTTTTTCATTGGTTCTGTTCTACTCATAGTTGAATATAACAGGTATTAACTTTTATAAATGTAAACCAAATTACTATGTTGCCCACAACACAGGCTTACCCTAGTGTGGGGACTGTAGCTCAAAATAAACTTCTTCGAAATATATTTCAATCAGCTGTTCCACTGACAATAAACAAATCATTGAAATATTTTGTTGAAATATGAAAACAAATGATTTCTGTCAAACTGTTTGCAGGCTGTACTGTGCCTTGAACTACAATAAGTATGTATTGGAAAGCTGAATTAAATCAAATATATGTCACCTGCTAACCATTATGTACTTATTATTTATTTAGTGTCTGAATAAAGGCTATTTGAATTGAATTGAATTGAATATGTACAGCAAGTTTTCCCACATTTTTTAAATATGTAGTTAATAACGAAAACTTAATTATTACAGACAATCTAAAAAAGAAGCAGCCAAGGAAGCAAAACGTGAGGAAGAAATGTCTCACATAACAAGTACCATATCTGAACTGTACTTTACTGTCCAGCAACAGCAGACCCAACTCAAGGAAATGGAGAGGATGATCCACTCAATATGTAAACCCAACATTATTTTCTATGCTATTTTTACTCCCGCATTTAACTTTACTAACCTTACCATTTACTTTTCAGCGGGTAAAACACCGGTAGACTTTCCAAAAAAAGCAGGAACTCCACCAACAGCGCCCACAACTGCCCCGCCCAGCCCTTCAGCACCAGTCAAAATTGACTTCAGCATGTTTGATGCTCCATCTGGAACCCAAACTCCATATCCTAACAGTGGATTCATCATGCGCTCTCTCAACTATATACAAATGGATGTGTTTAGTTCTACGTTCTCAGGTACTGCCTCCTTACCTAAAGAATCACCTGCTCATGAACGAAAACCCACAGCTCTACCACTCAGGAGGGAGCCTGCTGTTCTAACAGGAACGCTACATACTATTGAGAATGAATACAAAAGCTTATTCTAAATTATTTATTTGTTTTAGGAGAGTTCCACGAAAAGAGGAAACATGAAGACAATTATAAGTATAATTTAGTGCACTTATAAAGTCACTGTGTAGTCATTTGTAAATACTAATGTTATTGTTTTAAATAGCGTAATTTAATTTATTGATATTGTACATGCATTTGAAATTCTGTTTGTACTACAAATAACTGCCCGCTGATATTGGAGACAGATGCAATTAATTAATATGTGTAACTAGACCTGCCTATTTTTGCCTGTATCATTAAATTTCCTTCTAAATTCAATGCCTGTATGTATTTAATAGTAGACTGGCGTGTATTGTTTCTTTTGTTCTGGATGTTAAAATAAAATAAGAAAATGTAAATAAAATTAATAAAGGCAAGAATAAAGAAGAGAAAAAGGCTTTTCCATCATCAATTTTAATCTAACCATTCATTCATGTAAGTACATTCTTGCGGAGTGACTAAACCACTGGAAGAGCACTTGTAAATGAGAGGGCAGACTCCACAGGGCACCTGTACAATGCCTGAAACTGGGATAAGTGGCTCTATAGAGCGGAAGACACGACTGCCATCTGGGTACAAGGTGCTCTCAGCTTTGCCATCATACACCAATGTGTTCAATATTGTGATTACATCGTCAACATCCAGAGTTATCTGAAAAGAAAAAGTTACAACTTACACATATGGTGATGGCAGCACCCCGTTTCAGAGAACTACAATTAATAATTTACAATGATAATGGACTTCCATTACTTGGTCAATTAACCTATAGAAAGGCTAATAATTGTCTAAAGCAATGTACAACTGATTGTAATTTAAAAATTGTCAAACTATGTTGTAGTTTTATGAAATGCAGTCCAGACTGATAGCTCTATAATAAATTCTTACCTTACTTATACCCAAATCAGTAATATATTTTTGCACCTCCCCAGCTGTTGCATAAGATTGTGTTCTGCCGAAAATAGGGCCTCTCGGATTATTTTTAATCTTATCTGCTCTTTGCTGTAGAAACCTCAGACATTGCTTGTTTAGGATATCTACAAATTCAGACTCAAAATCTTGATCTTGATACCAAGCACCGCCAGAGATTGATCTGTCTGGCTCTAAATTGTAGAGCATGTAGACCTTTTTCTTTGAAGCCTGAAAAACATTATGGGGCTTATAATAGTTTAGCAAATATATAGAGACAGAACAACAATAGTGAAATGGGAACTCTCTCACACTCTAAAGCAAGATGGTGTTACTTACATTGCACCATTTAGTTCATGCCAAGCATACAGATATTTTGGTTTCACATTGAATAATACATACTGGCACCGCATCATACTACAGAAACTAACTAACTCTCTGGCACATAGTTGTGAGGGAAAATTAAGTTATAAATTACTTACATTAACACATTTCACAGCTTTGATAAGTTTTTTGCTCTCAAGTGCCTTAAGAACTTTCTTCAGCTGGGTGTCAGCCAGATTTGAACGACGCCTTATGTCGCGAATCCAGACACCTTTATTGCCAGCCTCTTCTATTAAATTATAAACCACTTTCTCTTCATTATCTGCCCCTTTTACAGCTTGTTTACTAGACGACGCTTTGAGCCTAAAAAATTACAATGGTTTTCATGACACCAATAACAATTTAACTCTACAGATGCTGCTCGATACTTACTTGTATATTAATACCCCATCTTGCTTGTACAAATCGAAACAACCCTGTTGCAGCAGCTTGTTTATCGCAGTAACAAGATCAGCTGATGAAAGTTCAGGTAGGGCTGCAGTTATGTCTTTATCAGAGATCCCTTTTGGATTCTTCTTTGCGACGTTCAATATCTTCTCACTAATATTATCGTCGTCCTTGACTGAAGTCATTTTTCACAATATAAATTCAATTCTGATAAGATCTAAAATACCACAACATAACCTCAAAATAAATAGTCCACAGGCTATAAAACTGACAGTTTTCTTTTTTATGACTCGTCCACAGACCACAACACTCCTGTATGAGCCGTTTTCAGAAGACCTACAAAAAAAATTAACGGCTGTCAAAGGAATGCAATTTACGACCTCAGCCGAATAGCCATGTGTGATACATCATAAAATAGGTCTCAGCGAGCTGAACAATAGTTACTATGACGCCAACAGCCAAATGTTTGTCCTTCCGGAGTTATATTGTATTGAAAAAAAAAAAATTCAATAAAATTTAACTCTATAAATACGACAAACATTTGGCTATTGGCGTCATAGTAACTATTGTTCAGCTCGCTGAGACCTATTTTATGATGTATCACACATGGCTATTCGGCTGAGGTCGTAAATTGCATTCCTTTGACAGCCGTTAATTTTTTTTTAAGTAATATTTTATTGAAAATGTTAGTTTTTTTTTTTTTCAATACAATATAACTCCGAAAGGACAAACATTTGGCTGTTGGCGTCATAGTAACTTTTGTTCAGCTCGCTGAGATCTATTTTATGATGGCTATTGGGCTGAGGTCCACAATTGCATTCCTTCGACAGCCGTTACATTTTTTTTTAGTTCCTCCAAAAACGGCTCATTGACACCATGGTTCGATACAATAACTCTACCGAAAAGCCTCCACATTTGTACAAACGTAAAAGTGAAATGATATGTTTACTGAATGATTTTTTTATGGAATACCGAGATGTCAATATCTTTTCTTTATTCAATAATAAATTTCATGATACTTTCATTGATGTGTGATAAGAAATTAAGAATTATAGAAGGTCGAATTAGTCTCACACACTTATTCACAAAAATACAAAAAATAAATTATTATTAATAATTCATTAATATCACGGATTGAATCGCTCGTAGCCTGGGCTGCCTGAGTGATCTTTAACGATCACTAAGGTTAAGCAACATACGGCGCATCAGTCCATGGATGGGTCACCGTCTATGACTGACGCTAGTGGCATTTTTCCGAGCGGTTCCGTGCCTCGCAAGGCACGTTAAGCAGTTGGTGCTGGCTGCCGTCGATAGATGGCAGTCGTTAAGCCAAGTCAGAGGCCTTAGGGCGGCTTGAAAACATCTGACAGTAAAACCAGCCACTAGTCTTACTAGCCTCCACCAATCCGGACTTAGCCCCCGTGGTGGAGTATGGCCTATACCTTCCTCAGGAAAGATACCCGTGCCCCTTGGTGGGGACATAATGGGTTGATGATGATGATGATTATTACGGACCTTCCGCAGAGTCCGCGCCATCGTCCGTTACGGGCTGCTAGTCTACATTCAATGACCGGCACCTTACTTCCGTACAAACGTTACTTTGAATAGATATACTGAGAAAAGGAGAAAACACGTTTAGTATCACACAAAACGAAGCTAATATTTTTAAAGCCAAAATACGATGCTTTCAATATGTTTAACCCAAGAAAGATAATCTACGTCCACGAGACGTGCGCGGTGGCGATATATCGTAATTTCTTTTTAATCACAACAGCTAGCGCGTTGTCTCGCTCAACCAACTCAGGAGTCGGCTAGGGCTAACTCGAGACGGCTGCATCCCATAGGTAAGTACTCTCATTACTTAGATACTGATGTGGCGTACGTCTGTTAGACGTATGATTATCTTTTGTGAAACTTTTGCAAAATTCTTAACTTATAATTGTTTTGAGTTTTGAGATTTCTTTCATCTATTTTAAGGTCTACCAATAAAAGTGTAATGGAAAAGCAAAGAAGATTAAATGAAGAAGATATTGAGTAGTTTTTGGAGAAGGGTGACGACGATTATTTAGTGAAAAACAACAGCGAAGAAGAGCACCACCTTTCAGAAGCATTACCTTCTGAAAGGTGGTTCTCCGCAGAGTGATACCGAAGACGAGTTAGTGGACGAAGCTCTCGAAGCTGCGTCTACAACTAGGCCTGATGAAGCAGAGTTCAACATCGATAAGACGTCGATGAACACATCTGACTAAAGCCCAAATGTGTTCATCGATGTTTAGCTCCCAGATGACCAATAGATGATGGCTATATTTTATGGCCTGCTTAATATATAATTTGTGAGTTCATACGTGATATATTATAACATACTCGCTAACAACGAAAAACCACTGAGCAGAAAAAACTTCAGAAATAAATGAGTACAGAGTTTTGAACTTTGAAAAGGTACCTGGGCCAAAATATCAAATAATTACTACCCGAAAATGCTGCAAACAATAACCAAAAGCAAGAAGAGCCTGTAGTAAAAAAAAAAGGTGGCCACCACAAAAAAGACGTTTGCAATAAATGTATAAAGTATTGTAAAATGATAGTCCTAATACAGTTGATAGACTTATTTGTTTATATATTAAGCAAAAAATGTAAAAAAAGACCCTATAAGGCTGTTAACGGTTAATTGTTTCCTATTTAAGAGGAAGACAGTTATTTTGTTATTTTTTCAAGATGATTAAGTTTTGTTATTTTTGTTTTTGTAATAAATAAACGTAAAATATATAATTGCTTTTTAATTCATTAAATATATGTATATTGATCGCACAAGCCCTCAACATTACTAAAAAAATACATATTTTTATAAGAATTATTATTTATAGACTTCTACGTCTATGGGACGTATGATTATATTTAACGCCATTGTAAATATGATTATCTTTCTAGGGTTAAGAAAAGCAGAATGGAGCACACCGCTTTTCATAGGAGACAAGAATAATTATTATCCCATCGCTTAGAAATATAATATAGCATTATAATTCATTTTATACTTTTCAATTAAGTATAATTTGTAACTGTCAATATTTGGAACAATAGGTACTTACCTACCCATTCTGGATCTATCAAGGATGTTTTTGATTATTACATCCATGGTTTATTGATCATTATAGCAAACTGCAGAAAATTTAGAACTCATAGCCAGAAAGTAAATAACGATCGGATCAATCATATTTAAATAATCGGAATGAAATAACATTCCATAAATAGCTTAAGCGATGTGCTAAATACTAGAACATGGGGTTTGTTATGTTACCCTGGTAACAAAATCAACAGTTTATTTGAAACAAAAATAACAGAGTATTAATGAATCTTAAACTGGATCAAATAACTTCAAAATTGGATTGCACTGTGATGACAAAACTTGTTTTCTGTCAAACTTAGCGAAGGTGTTGCCAGATCGCCAGTTACCACGCGAGAGTATTTCCTCCAAGGGACAGTTATTTATCCAGCTGCTTGATGCGACTGCACCTCTGACGCTGCCAGGTGTCGCTTTCACACCAGCCTCTGTCAGCACCGACTTCACCCATCTGGCGATGATGTTTCTAGATGCCGGTCTTGGCTCACCACATGCTGTTAGGAATAGATTTGTCATCTTCGCCTCCTCGCGTCTTTGACTTGATAAAGTTTTGACTTTATTTATTCAAAATACTGTGTCCAAGGCTTGATTATCCTGGTTGCGCAGCAATTTCCAACCCGATTGTCGGTAGTCAAACGAATCCGTTTTGGATCCGAATTCAGGCCAGAATATGATGGAATTTTCCTCCATGCGGCAGTGTTCGTCATTTACGTGTAATAAAGTGAGATCATGTACCCTGTGCCCAGAGCAGAGAAGAAGTAACGTAGCTGTGTATCTTGAAGCGTCATATAAGCTGTTTGTGTTCGTGCTGCGCGATCCTAAGTGTGATAGCACTGTATTGATGTCCCATGTTGGAGTTTTCTGGGCTCTAGGCTTCTGCAGTGCGATGGCCTTTAATGCCTGTTTCACGACACTGTGTGCACTTAGGCCCGACGAGGTGGTACTACAGAGGGTCGCAACCACCGATTTGTGAAGTAGTATTTTATTGTAGGCGAGTTTAACTCGTAAGTGAAGGTCAATTAAGAATTTACCTAGGTCAGCTCCGGAAGGATTTGTGACATTAACCTTATTACTCTTTGCCCATTGGACCCATCGAGCCCACGCTGGCTTATATGTTTTTAGTGTCGACTGTCTCCATCCTGACTTAAGTAAGGCTTCTTGTTCTGGGGACCAGTCGGTGAGATCCCTCGACCACCCCCACATCTCCAGACTTCTAGAGTCATCATGTCGACCTTCGGATATCTTTCTAGGGTTAAGAAAAGCAGAATGGAGCACACCGCTTTTCATAGGAGACAAGAATAATTATTATCCCATCGCTTAGAAATATAATATAGCATTATAATTCATTTTATACTTTTCAATTAAGTATAATTTGTAACTGTCAATATTTGGAACAATAGGTACTTACCTACCCATTCTGGATCTATCAAGGATGTTTTTGATTATTACATCCATGGTTTATTGATCATTATAGCAAACTGCAGAAAATTTAGAACTCATAGCCAGAAAGTAAATAACGATCGGATCAATCATATTTAAATAATCGGAATGAAATAACATTCCATAAATAGCTTAAGCGATGTGCTAAATACTAGAACATGGGGTTTGTTATGTTACCCTGGTAACAAAATCAACAGTTTATTTGAAACAAAAATAACAGAGTATTAATGAATCTTAAACTGGATCAAATAACTTCAAAATTGGATTGCACTGTGATGACAAAACTTGTTTTCTGTCAAACTTAGCGAAGGTGTTGCCAGATCGCCAGTTACCACGCGAGAGTATTTCCTCCAAGGGACAGTTATTTATCCAGCTGCTTGATGCGACTGCACCTCTGACGCTGCCAGGTGTCGCTTTCACACCAGCCTCTGTCAGCACCGACTTCACCCATCTGGCGATGATGTTTCTAGATGCCGGTCTTGGCTCACCACATGCTGTTAGGAATAGATTTGTCTTCTTCGCCTCCTCGCGTCTTTGACTTGATAAAGTTTTGACTTTATTTATTCAAAATACTGGGTCCAAGGCTTGATTATCCTGGTTGCGCAGCAATTTCCAACCCGATTGTCGGTAGTCAAACGAATCCGTTTTGGATCCGAATTCAGGCCAGAATATGATGGAATTTTCCTCCATGCGGCAGTGTTCGTCATTTACGTGTAATAAAGTGAGATCATGTACCCTGTGCCCAGAGCAGAGAAGAAGTAACGTAGCTGTGTATCTTGAAGCGTCATATAAGCTGTTTGTGTTCGTGCTGCGCGATCCTAAGTGTGATAGCACTGTATTGATGTCCCATGTTGGAGTTTTCTGGGCTCTAGGCTTCTGCAGTGCGATGGCCTTTAATGCCTGTTTCACGACACTGTGTGCACTTAGGCCCGACGAGGTGGTACTACAGAGGGTCGCAACCACCGATTTGTGAAGTAGTATTGTATTGTAGGCGAGTTTAACTCGTAAGTGAAGGTCAATTAAGAATTTACCTAGGTCAGCTCCGGAAGGATTTGTGACATTAACCTTATTACTCTTTGCCCATTGGACCCATCGAGCCCACGCTGGCTTATATGTTTTTAGTGTCGACTGTCTCCATCCTGACTTAAGTAAGGCTTCTTGTTCTGGGGACCAGTCGGCGAGATCCCTCGACCACCCCCACATCTCCAGACTTCTAGAGTCATCATGTCGACCTTCGGAGGAGGGTGTCCCGTCGTTGCATCTACTAAGGCTTCGCGTGGATTCCATATCGTGTGAGGGGGACTGATTGCCCTTTGCTTCAGGTCCGGGCGCCAGAATACACGTTCCCAGCGGGGAACCACTATGAGAAATATTCCCAATGAGTCGTTCAGTTGATTCAGTACTCTCGGGATTAAGCAAGGTGGTGGGAACACCCAAGCGAGGTGAAACCGCCATGGATGTGAAAAAGCGTTGTGGTGCATCATTGCTTCTGTATCGTGTGGATCCATCGTGCAATAGTTCTGAACTACGTGCGCTATCTTCGAGGCAAACAAGTCTATTGTGGGGACACCCCACTTTGCAAATATTATGCCTGTTGCAGATGGAAGAAGATGCCACTCGGGCGAAGCCATGTTCCGAGAAAGGTGGTCCGCATCGCTGTTGTAAATCCCTGGGATGTGGTGGACTATTAAGCTGATGTTGTGGATGTCTAGTAATTTGTATATATTGTAGGTTATGTTCATGAGTGCCTGAGATCTTGTACCTCCTTCGTTTCGAATGTACGCTACTACAGTAGCATTGTCGGTTTGTAGCAAGACAGTTTTGCCATGTAACGTCGGTGTCGTCACTTCTAGAACCTTGAGGACAGCAAGAAGCTCTTTCTGGTTGCAATGAAGACTTTTCTCGGTTTTTGACCAAGCTCCCGATAGGTTCAGGTAGAGACGAGCTCCCCATGCTATATCTGCAGCATCTGTGGTCAGGAAGTGCCGAGGTGGTGGTAAATGCAGTGCAGACACCTTTTGGCAATTTTTGTGCCACCACTTCATTTCCGATAATGCTAGTGGTGGTATGGGAAATTTCTGATTTGTTTCTGGCAGCGTGTTGCTGTGTCTTTGTATTTGACGATAATTTAGTCTGCCTCTTGGCACCGTGAAGCTTGCAAAATTTAAAATACCCATTACAGTCTGTACTTCGGATTGGTTGGCTTGCTTGTGGATAAGTAGGTTTGCCAATATATTTCGTATCTTCGAAACCTTTTTGCACGGCAGCGTCTTTGTATTTAACCAGGGGTCCCAGAGGATGCCCAAGTACTCTAGACCTTTTTGTGGTTTTAGAGCTGATTTCGGAAAGTTCACCTGCCAACCCAGTAGAGTGAACAAGTTTACAGCCATATTTATGTGCTCCTGTAAGGTTGATCGGCATTGGTGAGCCAATAAGAAATCGTCGAAGTACACTAGAACTCTGATGCCCTTGTTTCTCAGGATTTGCGCAATCCATGATGTTATTGAAGCAAGAACGCCCGGGGCCGAGCTTAGGCCGAATGGCATTCAAGTCATTTCCAAAAGTTCGTCTTGATATATTAGGCGTAGAAAGCGTCTGTGTTTTGTTTCTATGTACATGAAAGTACGTTTGGCTTATATCGATTTTCGCTAACCAGTCGAACCCTTGGAGAAAGTCGGGAGCTTGAAACATTGTGATGAGTCGAAACTTTGAGGTGTGAACATATTTGTTCAGTGTTTTTAGATTGAAGATCGGTCTTAGAGATCGATCGGTTTTGGGGCGAAGAAACATAGTTGATAGGAAACTGGGCGTTGCTGCCGCAGATTCTAGAATACCCTCTTTTTTCATTCGTGTAATTATCCGAGTCAGTTCTGTTGTTGAAGGTATGACCTTTTGTGTTGCTAAGTTTGGCATTAGTAATGGAGGTTTTCGGATGAAAGGAATGCGGTATCCTTGAATAATTCGTTCGTATATGAGTTGGTGCACCCATTTTGGTCCAAATTTTTACAAAATGCCTCAGTTGACCCGCCCGAAAGGGACTGGCGTCAATATTTTTGCCTTTTATTGCGTGAGTCGCGAAAGGAAGGCGATGCTTGGCGTTTTCGCGAAGCTTGACCTCTGCCAGGGTTAGACTTGTGCCCCCCCCCCCCCCCCCCCTTCCTCCACGATTATGAGATGGTCGTGTGAAATGTGTGGGAGGTTTTCGGCTTGAGTTATCATTGTCTTGCGCAGACCAATGACCATGACGGCGGCATTGATACCTATGGTTCATAGTCGAGTGAAAACTACCCTGCGTGGGAGTTTCGTACCTTTGATAGCCTTGCGCAGGCTTGTGATTGCATCCCCTGCGCGGGTCGGTGCTGTCGTTCATTCGTAAGGTTACTGGCTTGCGCAGCCGGTTTATTTTGCGATTTTGGCCAAAACGTTTTTCGCACGCCGCCTGCTTTTTCTAAAGCCGTAGTGAGTTTTTCGGCACTAAAAAGGTGTGTACATGATGGAGGAATTTTCCTCAGAGTGCTTTTCACAAGGGGATCTTTCACTGAAGATAAAATCCCATCCCGTCTGTTCTATAGCATCGGCTCTGTGGCCGCAAATCATTTGTAAGATGTCATTTGATATTTTAGTATATTCACCCTTGGTGAAGATGTCATAAAAAAAATTCTCTAACGTTTTCGAGAGAAAATTCTTCTGGATTGCCCATCCATGACAAGAAAACTCGGACCCCTTCTTGGAAGGCGGCCTGTTGTTTTAAGGACGCGAGTGTCAACGCCGCGTAAGACTTTTCCATGAACACTAGGTGGCGCAAATTGTCGTAGGCTTTAATTTCCTCGTTCGTCTCGAGTTCTGCGTAACCAGGCATGGTACCATAATTTTTCTGAACCTCAGCGTATCTTATTTCCGACCAGTCGACGCTCTCAATCTTTTGCAGTTCTATCAGTTTATCTAGGAACTCTTGAGAGGTCTTAGGGTTCGCCGGCGTTTTAAGAGACGTGCCAAAGTTAATACTGAAGTCATTCGTGGTTTCACTGTCGAAACTTGTCACGCACGCCTCGTCGTGATAAATTTCGCCAGATTCGCACAAATCCACTACATCGTCGTTTGCTTCACATTCATCACATTGCCTTACATCGCGGCGTCTTGCCTGGTTATGTAACTCGCTTACCTCGCTAGCCAATTTTTCCAGCAATTCGCCTCGAAGGGAATCCTCACGGCGGCGTTCACGCCTAAATTTTTGCCGTCGCCGCGAGGTCTTCTTTTTAGCCGACGAAGAAGAGTCTGACGACGAGGAAGAAGATGACGAGGAAGACTCTGAGATATGTCGGCTTCGCGCCGAAGTTTTTACAGACCGTGTTTTGGCCGCCGGCGTGGGCGGTTTCGCAGCCGCACGCTTTGTATTTTCGTCACTCATTATTGGAAACTAACCACGAATTCACTAATTAATCAACGCACAATTATTTCTCACTTCGTTCTGCTGGAACAAAAGTATTTCCTCGAAACGGCGGCCGCCGTAAGGTGGAAATAGCAAAGATAAGCACCTACCCTACAATGGGGAAAAATTTCAACGGAATTTTTTTCTACTTAACGAAAATTATTACTTATTTCTTGTATCGAACGGAAACTCCGTTGAACTATTCTATGAATATTCAAAGCTCCAAAAATTTATTTCACTAGCAATTTAGCTAAGAAAAATTTTATAGGCATGAAAAATAAAATTACCAAAGATTTTATAAAAAATAGCTTGGTAGCAAATAAAGGAAAGAATTCTTACTCCTCGTGGCACGGCGCGACGACGTTCTTCTCAGCGGAGGAGACGACCGTCCACGGTGGGGAAAAAGACGCCAATGACACAACGCTCGCAGCTCGGAACCGAGCAAGGCTCGCCCTACCTGGCGGCGGGTGACGTCAATGTGCGCGAAAGAGACAGCGATAGCTCCACGTTAGGCAAAGGAAAGAGAGGGAAAAGAGGATGTCACTATGTTTAGGCTTCGAATCACGGTACAGGGGCTTAATAAAATTATTAGCGAGCCCAAGAAATTTGCCAAGGCAAAACGAGGACGTGGAACTCCACCGAGGCGAGGCCGAAGTCCGAGCACCATCCAGTACCAGGTCGAAGGCTAAGACGTTGCGAGGTCCAGCGTAAAAGAAACAATGCCAAATCCAGATACGACAAACTTGCGAGGCCAAAGGCCGAGCCTCGCGAAGCGAGCACAAGAAATTTGTACAAGGCAGAACGAGGACGTGGAACTCCACCGAGGTGAGGCCAAAGGCCGAGCTCCATCCAGTACCAGGTCGAAGGCTAAGACGTTGTGAGTTCCAGCGTAAAAGAAACAATGCAATATTCAGATAGGACAAACTTGCGAGGCCGAAGGCCGAGCCCCGCGAAACGAGCACAAGAAACTTTGTCAAGGCGGAACGATGACGTGGAACTGAGGCAAGGCCAAAGGCCGAGATCCATTCAGTACCAGGTCGAAGGCTAAGACGTTGTGAGTTCCAGCGTTAAAGAAACAATGCAAATTTCAGATGGGACAAACTTGCGAGGCCGAAGGCCGAGCCCCGCGAAACGAGCACAAGAAACTTTGACAGGGCAAAACGAGGATGTGGTAACTCCACCGAGGCAAGGCCGAAGGCCGAGCTCCATTCAGTACCAGGTCGAAGGTTAAGACGAAGAAACAATGCAAAGACCAGATGGGACAAACTTGCGAGGCCGAAGGCCGAGCCTGCGAAGCGAGCACGAAAAACTTTGATAAGGCAAAACGAAGACGAGGAACTCCACCGAGGCCAAAGGCTGAGCTCCATCCAGTACCAGGTCAGGTTCCGATGTAAAAGAAACAATGCAAAATCCAGACGGCACAAACTTGCGGGGCCGAAGGCCGAGCGATAGAACTCAGTTCAGGTCAAGGCTGAAAGCCAAGACGTCCCGTGTTCCGGCGTAAAATTAACAATAAAAAGCCGGATGGGACAAATTTGCGAGGCCTCAAGCTCCGCGAAGCGGGCGGGCAAGAGTAATCTCGCTGAGGCTCCGTTGAGGCTGAGGCTGAAGGCCGAGACCATACATGTTCCCATGTGTCAAATCTCAATCAAAAGTGTCTAGCGAGGCCCTAGGCCGACTGCATCGGAGAGTGAAACTCGGAGCGGCTGGGGGTTGGCGCGTGAAAGCGTGCAGGGGTTTGCCCCTTAGTCTGAGTGTAATTTCCAAAAAACACGATTTATCAAAAAAATACCGAGCAAAGCTCGGTCATCCAGGTAACTACTGTACCTACTTAATTTATTTTATTTTTTATTTTTTCTGAATTATCTATATAAATAAAATTCAAAGTCCTGACTGACTGACTGATTCACTCATCAACGACCTGCCCAAGCCGTTGGACCTAGGAAGCTGAAATTTTGCACAGTGGGTCTATGTCCTCGTGAGGCCCAATGTCTTCAAGTGATCACAAAATCAATTGTTCTTTTCAAGGTCGGGCCTTACGAGGATATATAATGTAGGCAAGGAATAAGACCGGATTTTTTGAAATTCAACCCCAAAGGGGGCGAAAAGGGTTGCCAAAATTTGTATGGGAGGTATAAAGAATGTTGTCTAATTTTCTTAAAACTTAAAATAAATACTCTTCAACACAATTGATTGAACACGTTTGAACACGTACTTCGCCGTTTTTGTAAATTTAATACATAAAGGAGTTAACGGGGTCGCAAAATTTTGAACTAAAGTCCACGCGGACGGAGTCACGGGCGAAAGCTAGTTTTTTGTAAGAATAAAAAAAATATTAATTTACACTTCTATAAATAATAAAACATACCCAAACAAACACATCCACTCAGGGAGTAAATAAATTAAATAATCTTTGTATAAAATGCATCCATTTTGCGCATGACAAGTAAAGTATTTTTGCTACCTTTATTTATGCAGCACAAAATGAATTTTTTTGCTTACACTCTGAGTGCTCACCAAAATAGTATTAAACAGGAGCAGCTCATTGCGGCCTAGGTAATTAATATTCTGTAGAAAAATAATTACTACAGCCATCCAGAGTGACATAAATTGCTGATTGATTTTGAAATGTTTGCGGGCCATGAGTTGCTGATCAATGAGCCGTTTTCAGAAGAACTAAAAAATAATAATAATATGGCTGTCAAAGGAATGCAATTTTGGACCTCAGCCCAATAGCCATGTGTGATACGTCATAAAATAGGTCTCAGCGAGCTGAACAAAAGTTACTATGACGCCAACAGCCAAATGTTTGTCCTTGCATTCCTTTGACAGCCATATTATTATTATTTTTTAGGTCTTCTGAAAACGGCTCATTAGCTATTTCTGCTCACAGATTATATTTTTCTGCTCAAAAAAATACCAATACTATGCTAACCATTTAAATAACACCGTTATAAGATGTATCACACATGGCTATTGGGCTGAGGTCCAAAATTGCATTCCTTTGACAGCCGTTAGATTTTTTTTTTAGTTCTCCTGAAAACGGCTCCTTAAGCCGCCTCCACAGGCTTGCTGTTTGTGCAAACAGCAAGCACACCAAACATGGTGCCGAACACCGACCACAATCACCAAACACGAACAAGTATCCACAAGCTTGGCGAACATACATAGGTACGGTCGGGGCTAAAAATGTTTACCAGTTTTCAAACTTGATTCTTTGTCGCAAGATGTGCATTATACCTAGTCTATAATGCTTTAACAATGTACTTATTACCTTTCAAAGTTCCGAAGCCTCGATTCTAACAAGTATCTAAATTCATTTCTTATTTTAAAATTGTTGCATTTAATTTATTAAAATGACTTAAGTAGATCAAAAACTCTGACGAAATAGAAGTACAATTATGAACCTTAAGGTGGTAAACATTTTCAGACCCCGACTGTACCTACTAGTACATTTCAGATGTTCTCGATTTGGCCAACCTCTTGAGGACAATACTGCGTCCTCGAACCAATCAGTCATTTTTCTTGAACTAGTATGTAGGTAGTAGGTTCAAAAACTCCGTCCGCAGTTCCCGAGCTTGCGAGCAAGTCGCGCAATCTAACCAGACCGAAAAAAATAAACTTTTATTAATGTCGAAATCAACGTAGGTTGATTGTGATTGTGATGGTTTACGACCCCCGCATAATGTCAAAAATAGTTTGTTTCTTCTAACTGAATATGAAAAGGGCATTATTTTTTTCGTCAAGTATGGTCTTAATTCTTTCACGACACATAAAGACCACTATGGGGAATCGGCCTGACTTTTTCACGAATATTGTAATAACAGTGTTGCCGGCAGGCCTAGGGGTTACTTTTCAAAATATCAAAAAGCTAAAATACGTCAAACTGTATTTTTTTATAAAGTATCAAGATTGTACATTGTGATATTTTCTTTTGCTGGAAAACTTGTTCTTAAAATAAACATATTATTGACCTCTGGAGTAGAGTTTAAAGTCTCCAAGAAGCCAAACCAATATATGACGAGCCCTGGGCCAAATCTATTCCAGTAGCACATTAGTTGTTCCTTTAGATATCCTGAATGGTTCTCTTCATCTCCAAATAGTGCTTTACTTTCCACCCAGTTCACTATGAAGCCGTCCACTGCTATTGGTACATCCAGTTTGAAGTCTGGAGTCTTGTCATATCCTCTGGACCTCAAAATGCTTTCATCAGAAAAGGATATGTTCATCATCCTGAGCTCTCGCTCCAATCTCAGCTCATATTCTAGTCCAATAGATCTGAAAAATATTTTCTATTGAATAGGTACCCAGGTACAGTCGACAGCACATCATGGTACACCCATGCACTCTACTCCTTTGCATTACGGGCGACTTTGCAACTAAAATGTGAAGATTGACGTGCTGTCGACTGTACAGTCGACAACACGTCAACCTTCACATTTGAATTGCCAAGTCGCCCGTACCGTAATGCAACGGAGTAGTGTGCATGGGTATACAGAATGATGTGCTGTCGACTTTACATATTTTAAAAGAACTTCTAAAGACCATAGACAACACAATATGTTTAAGTAACAATGCGAGTAGTTGACCAAAAAGGGACCTCAAGGGAAAATAATTGATTTCGAAAAAATCGCGTTTGAAGTTTCGTGTACAAACAGGTTTCTATTCGAGCTCGGCGAGTGGTTCAACAAAAAGGGATCTCAAGGGAAAATAATTGATTTTGAAAAAATCGCGTTTGAAGTTTCGTGTACTTTCGGGTTTCTATTCGTGCTCGGCTCACAAAAAAAATCATAAAAAAATAACTACGGCACCTAAAAATTTTCTGGTTAGACCTGAGGGTTAGACCAAAACAAAGCTAAAATACCACAGATTAAAAATTTCAAATAAAAAAATAACCGTTTCCAATCCCTCCAGGTCCCTTTTTGGTCAACCACTCACTTAAATTCTGTTATATTTTTAATTGTGAAATACATAAATGTAACGTATTTTTAATGTTGTATTTAACCAACGCTCTTCCCGAAACCCATGATTGAATATTCTGCATTATTTAAGTAGGTAAGTCGCAAGTCCATACATACATACAAAATTTCATTAAAATCTGTCAAGCCGTTTCGGAGGAGTATGCGCACTAACACTATGACACGAGAATTTCATATATTAGAAAGAAGAAGAGAAGATGTTGATTATTTAATTTTAATATTAGCTATATAGTGCATTAGCTGACAATGTGTCAAATGTGTCTGATAGCTAATAGAATATTGTGCTGAAAATCAGCGCCGCTCTAATGTTTGCACACGCTGCACTAAGCTTAGCATAATTTATACTCGTAGGACTCGTACTCGTATTATCGCATAGCTTTTTTGTGATGTGTAAACGATTTTTCAATTTCAATTTATCATCACCAACCATTATGTCCCCATCGAAGGGCACGGGTCTCTTCCCTTAGGAAGGTATACCTTTCCCTCGTGGTGGAGTATGGCCTCACGAGGGCCCAGTCCGTATTTCAATTATTCAACGGTTTTTTCAGCTAAGTGTACTATGCGGACAAATAAGTAAAATCTATCATAATCGAATTTAAAAAATTCTCGTGTCTCAATGTTAATGCGCATACTCCTCCTAAACCGCTTGGCCGATGCCCGGTTTCGATGAAATATACAATCGGCAGGTCTGAGAATAGGTTGTTAATTTTTCATAGCCCAAAGTGAAAAAAAAAATTATCAGGCGAAACAACGTTTGCCGGGTTCTTCTCTTCTTCTAAATGTATAAAATTCTCATGTCTCCATGTTAGTGCGCGTAAAAATGTTGTGCAAATTTACTTTCTAATGTTTTCACACATAAAATGTGTGAGCGATACGTTTTTGGTAAAACACTAGTGACATTTGCACTATTGATGGCGCAACTGTTTATACATAATAGTGCAAATGAAACCGCGGGGCTGAAAGTTGGCAATCCTTTTTTGAAATGAATTATTCAATGAAATTGGATTAGGTATAGGATGCATAAATGTCAGGTCGGGCATCAATAATAAAATTTCCTGTATACTTACTGTTTGATAACATCTGCATAGGGACCATATTGATTGTCATTCATATTACCCTGCAGAAAAAAAATGTGTTTATTTTAGGGTTCCGTAACCAAAGGGTAAAACGGACCCTATTACTAAGAGACGCCGCTGTCCGTCCGTCTGTCACCAGGCTGTGTCTCATGAACCGTGATAGTTAGACACTTGAAATTTTCACAGATTATGTATTTCTGTCGCCGCTATAACAACAAATACTGAAAAACAGAGTGAAATAAATATTTAAGGGGCCTCCCATATAACCAAAGTTATTTTTTTACTCATTTTTGATAACGCTTGTTACCGTCAGAATGGCCGGTCAACAGTCGCATTTAACTTTGAAATAGTGTCCAAAAATTGCTTACCAATTGCTTATTTACTTACCACGATGAGAGATTTCTTTAGGTACTAGGTACCAATTTTATAAGATTTGAGTCACTTAAGGTTGACCGTCCATTCTGGATTCAGGATTGCTGGTCGATGTCATTAGCATATTTTTGTAGATCTTATACATACATACATACATACATACATAAGCTCACGCCTGTATCCCAGAGGGGTAGGCAGAGACCAGGGACTGCCACCTGCCACGATCCTGACAAACCACTTTCGCTTCATCGACATTCATTAGTCGTTGCATGCACGCACGCCGGTTTCGGGTACTTTTTATCTTGCCCTTTGCTAATACATCCCCTATTTGGTCGAAGTATGTTCGCCTGGGGCGTCCCTTACCGGCCCTTCCACTCACATTCGCTCGATATATTTGCTTCGTCAGTCGTTCTTCCTTCATCCTCTCCACATGTCCGAACCAACGCAACATTCCTTTCTCAATTCTAGTCACTACATCCTCTTTCAGTCCACAACGTTCTCTGATCACACTATTGCGTATTCTGTCATTCAAAGTAACACCACACATATTTCTCAAGGCCCTCATTTCTACTACATTAATCCTACTTTCATGATTCTTCTGCCACACCCAAGTCTCGCTACCATACATCAGTGTTGGGACCAGCACACCGTTATGGATAGCCAATCTTGCCCTTTTGGAGATATTCTGGCTACTCACGAAGGAGTGCAAGGCACCATTTACACAATTTCCCGCTTTTACTCTCCTTTCTATATCACCTTCACACTTACCATCCCTTGTAAACAGGCTCCCCAAATAGACAAATTCTTTCACCTGTTCCACCCTTTCATCTCTAATCATTATTTTGCACTCAGTCATGTCATCATCTTTTTCGAAGACCATTACCTTCGTCTTACTCACATTAATGTTCATTCCTTTCCTTCTAAATGCCTCATCCATTACTGTTACTTGTGTCTGCAGTTCTTCCACCGACGATGCGAACAAAACCTGATCATCGGCGTACAACAAACATTTAACAAGTAACTCACCCATCCTCATCCCACAGTTATTCTCTCTCAAATCAGTCAGGCAGCTGTCCATGAATAAGTTGAACAACCACGGGGACGCGACACATCCCTGTCTAACACCCTTGCGAATGCAAAACCAGTCAGTGTACGCCCCATTAATTCTTACGCAAGCACTGGAGTCTCTATACAGAGACTTCAAGGCTCGCAGCAAGACGCTGTCCACCCCATACTCGGACAGTACTGACCACAGGTCATTCCTCACCACTCTGTCATAAGCCTTCTCCAAGTCGACGAACGCACAGAAAACCCTTTGACTTTTGGCCAAAAGTCTCTCCACCATCCGTCTCAAAGAGAAGATTTGATCCACGCATCCCATTCCCTTTCTAAAACCCGCTTGAACATCCCATATCTTTTCTTCAGTCACATCCAGAACTCTTTCAATCAAAATCTTTGCATACAGTTTGCCGACAATGCTGAGAAGGCTGATACCGCGGTAGTTTTTACACTCCTGCTGGGACCCTTTGCCTTTATAGAGCGGCACTATAACGGCCGTGCCCCAGTCCCTAGGTACTGTGCCACTTTTCCAGCACTTATTGAAGAGCAGGTATAACTTGCTAGCTACGATGCCTTCACCAGCCCTCAGCATTTCTAATGACACCCTATCATATCCCGCAGCCTTACCTAATTTCATGCTTTTCATTGCCTCAACAATCTCTTCCATACTTATAACGCTATCATCCCCCCCAGATTCCGTCTCACTGACGGGATTACCATCAATGGGCAGCTCCTCTCTTTCAAACAGACTTTCAAAATATCTTTTCCAACGTTCCATAACTTTCGATTCCTCTTTCAGAACGGAGCCATCCTCATCCCTAACAATATTCAACTTAGATTGCTCTGATCTACCTCGGGCCAATTTCACCGCTTTCCAAAACAGTTTTATATTAGCCTTGAAGTTTCGAGAGAATCTCCTATCATACTTTTCTTTCTCTTCCTCCTTTTTTCTCTCCACTACATCCTTCACCTTCCTTTTCATCACATTATACTTCTCTTTAAATTTTACCACATCTTCATCTTCACTACAAATTCCTTGCATTCTTTTGCTGGACTTGATAGCTAGTAAGTCCAACCATGCCTTTTTCTTTTCATTCACTACTTCTTTAACACTTTCATCCCACCAAGTAGCTTCCGCTTTTCTTCCATTCAGTCTCTTTCTGACTCCACATACTTCGGCAGCAGTCTCCACTATATTAGTTTTTAACTGAGCCCATAACTCTTCCACTCCACCAACATACTCTTCATTTACATGAATGAGTTTGTCCTTGAGTTTCCTCTTAAACTCTCCACTCACATCTTCATCTTGCAGTTTATTGACTTTTATTCGCTCTAGAGCTGTTGTAGAGACCCTCACTCGATGGCGCCAACGCTTGAACAGACCTCTTACCCGGCTAATCACCAGGAAGTGGTCCGTCCCGACATTAGTTCCTCGGTACACTCTTGTGTCTACAACTTTACTCCTTAGTCTTTCATCCACTACCACAAAATCAATCATAGACCTGTCATTCTGTCTCTGCCATGTGTACATGTGGATCTTCTTGTGACTAAACATAGTGTTAGTCACTCGAAGATTCCACTCCAAGCATACATCCAGCAAACTCACCCCATTTTCATTCACTCTCCTGTCACCAAAGCACCCTAATACTCTCTCATACCCATCACGCTTTACCCCTACCCATCCATTTAAATCTCCTAATAATACCACCCTTTCATTTCCTTCACACTTGAGCAGAGAATCTCTTACTTGCTGCCAGAACTCCTCTCGGTCGCTTTGAGGTTTTGACATATCTGGAGCATATACGCCCACAACGAATATTTTCGTCAAGCCAACTTTAAAACGAGCCCAGAGAAGTCTGGGATTTACACATTCATGCGCAATCAAGCATTCAGCCATTCGCCCGGAAAGGATAAGTCCTACTCCTTGACAGCCTCGTTGCGCTTCTGGTACACCTGACCACAAAGCTGTCAATCCACCATAAGTGGTTGTACCGCTTCCTTTCCGCTTTGTCTCATTCACACATAACACATCTAATCCTTTTTCTTTAATCATATCGTACACTTCATCCAATTTCTGCTCCATTCTTCCACAAACATTCAACGTAGCAAAGCGGGTGTCCAAAGTCCGCTTTCCGCCCCCTCGTGAGATCTGGCGTGAGGCGCGGCGACCAACCTCGCCACCTTCGATAAGCTTATTTACAAAACAACTCATCTTGTTCCCACGAGTAGCTAGGGAAAGGTTGTCCATCCCGGCAGAGCCCCGCATACCGAGACAAGGCTTTTAGTGCCTGGAGAGCGCCTAACTCCAGGACATCTTCCAGATCATCAGGAGATCTTATATTACTTATCAATTGCTTACTTGACAGTATATTGTACTTAGATCGTGTAGCTATCAAGGAAATAAAGATACCGAGTAAGTTTATTGAAAGCCACCATAGCCATAAAAGTATAAGAGCTAGTAATTATCTTCCAACTTGTGTTTAAGTCATATCGAAAGGTTCTGCTGCTCTTTGCTTCTGTTTTTCGTTAAATAAGCAAACGGCATAATAATACCTACTCTTTTAATTTAAAATCAAAGTTGTATTTTAAGTTGCATAATTTTCTTAGGCTTTGTTATTTATGCCTATCAACTACCTATCACTGTGACCGTTATAATGGCGGGACCATAAGCCATGAGATTTGAAATCCGTCTATCTCATAATTTAGTACCTTTTTCGTACCTATTCGTACCTCCAATAAAAAAATTCTACCTCTTGGAGCTTACCTACAATTTAACGAAATGCATGGTCCCGCCATTACAACCTTGGATAATGGCGGGACCATATGAAAATACTATAGTTAGGCAAAATCAAAGCATTGTAAGTTTTACTACCTAATTTCTACCTCCCGAATATCATCGACTTTTAGTTTTACAATCAATGTGAGCTTTATAACAGCGAGAAGAAAATTTTTAAACAAGCAGAATTTAAATCTGTCTATGTCATAATTTCGTACCTTTTTCGTACCTATTCGAACCCGTAATAAGAAATTTCTACCTCTTGTAGTCTTCCTACCATTTAACAAAATGTATGGTCCCGCCATTAGCACATGGATGATGACGGGATCAATGAAAATACTGAAGTTATTCCAAATCAAATCATTGTAGGTTATTCTACCTAATTTCTACCTCCCGAATATCATCGTCTTTTAGTTTTACAATCAATAGTAATGAATATATTGGACAAAATCCGTAGTTCCCATTAAAAATTTCTTTCATACCGAGGTGATGGTGCCATGGCATGTCCATTAGGGATGTAACGGCTTGATCTATACCAAACCGGTTTGAGCCACAAACCGTATAAGTCGGCTTGGGCCGACATCATACCGATCTTTAACGAGCTGAGCCCGCCGAGCGAGCGGTTTGTAGATATTGCTGGCTCTCTCTCACTCATGCTTGTTGTGTCGCGAGACTTGCCGTCTGTTGAGAGCGCGGCCCCGCGCGGGCGATACGGTTTGCACTTTGGATTGGAACTTGCGTCGCGTCGCGCCGTCTTAAATCAGTCCGAGTCGTGGTTGAGCAAGTGCGCGATTATGACTAAATTAGTCGACTAGACACAAACTTAGTAACGTTCGTATTCGTCTTCAATGTTAGTTATACCAAGGAGAACTTGGTTATACATACACTAATAGGCTATTTGACCGATTTCTGAAAACCATCTTATATTTTTGTTGGTATTCATGGAAACCTCAGAAAGTGGTCATTTTAAATTCTGTCATGTTTTTCTTCTAACAACTAATAATTTATACGAAGACGTACAAATAAAACTGTTTTTTTCATACTGTCAAATAGCCTATTATGATAATGAATAAAACTACTGATTAGTCATCATCAACTCATTGTATCCCCACCGAGGAGCACGTTTCTTTTTCCTGAGGAAGGTATAGGCCATACTCCACTACGGGGGTCTGGTGCGGATTGGTGGAGGCTTGTAAGACTAGTGGCTGGTCTTACTGTCAGAAGGTTTCAAGACACCATAAGGCATCTGACTTGGCTTAACGATTGCCATCGACAGCGTCGACTCGACGGCAGCCGGCACCAACTGCTTAGTAACTGATGATTAGTAGCCACTAACTGTACTCTGTATAGGATTCAACAAAATTTTATTTTTTATTTTTAATTGTAAATTAGGTACTTGTGTCCGTATTAACGTTCACGTGGTTGATTTCAGTAATTTCAAGTATGCCACCAAACTGTGTAGGTATCATTAGTTCCTAATAGTGCTACAAGACACAATTAGCTTGAACAAGTATTTCAGGAGATATTCTAAGCCAAGAATACGGACACAATTACTTTCAGTACTTACAAATTATTTAATATTTCTTAATCTGAATAAAAATACATGTAAGAATATTATTTCTTTGTTTTAACTCCCTCAAGGCTGTGAAACGAATCGCTCGTAGCCCCGGCTGCCTGAGTGATTTTAAACAGCGTTAAGCAACGGATGGCGCGTTCAATGCATGGTTGTGTGACTGTCTATGACTAACGCTAGCAGAATTTTTCCGTTTCGTGGTCTGCAAGGCACGTTAAGTAGTTGGTGCCGGCTGCTGTCGATAGATGGCAGTCGTTAAGCCATGTCAGAGGCCTTAGGGCGGCTTACTACTGAGAGTAAAACCGGCCACTATTCTTACAAGCCTCCACCAATCCGGACTTGCCCCTGTAGTGGAGCATAGCCTATACCTTCCTCAGAGACCCGTGCCCCTCGGTGGGGACATAATGGGTTGATGATGAAGGCTATGAAAAAGAAGTTCTGAGACTTGGAAAAGTTGATTTTTAATTGTAATTAGTTCTTGGTCTCTACGGAAAACGAGACTAAACGGATGAGTTAAATTAACGTTCATAATTCCGGTATCGTCGTCAAACCAAATTAGCGTCAGGGCGTGCGGACCGCGGCGACACGGTTTACGTCGTCAAACCGAACGATAGTGCCAAATCGGTGCAAACCCTCGCACGGGTGCGCCGAATCGGTTAAAGACGACGCAAACCGTGCCACTGCAGATCGCAGCCTCGCCTCGACTGTGTCATTAATTGCGGCTTGTAACTCTGTTTCATCCCGGTTTAGATAGATTTTTGCGGTTCTGTTTGTAAGTCGGTTTGCGTGTGCTATCAAGCCGGTTTATATCGACCTGAGAAGAGATCGTGACTACATAACGTGATTTCGCTCATAAACACAGAATAGATTATTGACAGCTGTCAATAATAATTTATTATACAGGTTGTCCCAAAATTGGCACGTCACAGTGATAAAGAAGGTACACCTGCCTGCTCAAGAGACATCGAACAAACCTAACATGACCTCAGTAAAAGTTGCCCGGTTTTCGAGATATTGCCAATTGGTTTTTTAACAAGTTGAGTACTAACATTAAGTTAGATAGCCCTCGTGTTTTTTTTTGTGTTTTTTTGTTATTTGTATTCGGGCACGAATCGAATAGTTAAATAAGATGACCAGTGTTATTTGTCGATAACTATGTAAAATGTGGAAAAATACTGGAATAAACTTAAAACAAATTTTGCATTGAAAAATTATTTTCAACTTTGACCACTTGCCCTGAAAAAAAATTACTACGACCCAAGGAGAGTCTTTAATTCTCCTTGCTACGAACAAATAACTCCAAAAACATGCGTGTGTTATACCTTTCCAAAATGGTATGACACATGCATCTTAATTCAGTAATGTACGAATTTTTAATGCTCGATTAAAACTAGGAACTCAGAAAGCCACCGGTAACAGGTAAAAATCATTGCCTCATGCTACGATAAGACATTTATATCATTCATCTTGTTAAAAATCGTAAAAATTTAGAAAAAATTTAATTGGCAATATTTCGAAAACCGTGCAAATTTAACTGAGGTCTTGGTAGGTTGGTTCGATGCCTATTGAGCTTGTCTACCTCCCGTTGTCACTGTGACGTGCCATTTTTGGGACACCCTGTATGCATCCTAAGATGGTGTATTATTCTCAGGTTATTATACTTAGTCTGTGGTGTGAAATTTTATTTATTACTAAAGTCCGGCCGCTGGGAGAATACGATCCTGACAGGTTGCGATAGAACGGACGACGCACGTAACTTTAAAGTGGCGTTGAATTTTCGATTAAAATATTTCTAAGGTCTAATTGTCCTGTTAGCAGATAATTATGATTGAAACTATACCATTATGTAAACTTACAACCAATCTTATATTTTGCGTGGTGATTAAATGTTTGATAAAAAAGGAATCAATATTTAATGTTCGTGCATAAAATCCGTGGTATACGCTGCATCAAGGTTCCGTTTTTTTTTTTTTGTGATGTACCAAAAATAACTAAAATAATAACGCTCATACGAACGCATAACGTGCATAACGATGTGCACGTAATTATTTTATGTTCACTTAGGTGAAGTTCATTTAATTAAGTTTTAGTGTTACTATTTTGTACAATAAAAAGTAACGTAACATAATTTTGTTGTTTTTTTTACATATTTGAATATAAATCGTAGGTCGTTGGCAAAAGCTAGCTAAGCTAATAACGTAAGGAATGCTAACGTTCATAATAGTCACATGAAATAGATAGGAGTCAGGAGCGTATTCTCCCAGCGGCCGAGGTATATAATAAATTAGTGTTTCTGAACTACGGATTATGTCCAATATATTTATTACTATTGATTGTAAAACTAAAAGACGATGATATTCGGGAGGTAGAAATTAGGTAGAATAACCTACAATGATTTGATTTGGAATAACTTCAGTATTTTCATTGATCCCGTCATCATCCATGTGCTAATGGCGGGACCATACATTTTGTTAAATTGTAGGAAGACTACGAGAGTTAGAAATTTCTTATTGCGGGTACGAATAGGTACGAAAAAGGTACGAAATTATGACATAGACAGATTTAAATTCTGCTGGTTTAAAAATTTTCTTCTCGCTGTTATAAAGCTCACATTGATTGTAAAACTAAAAGTCGATGATATTCGGGAGGTAGAAATTAGGTAGTAAAACCTACAATGCTTTGATTTTGCATAACTATAGTATTTTCATATGGTCCCGCCATTATCCAACGTTATAATGGCGGGACCATGAATTTCGTTAAAATTGTAGGTAGGCTGCAAGAGGTAGATTTTTTTTATTGAAGGTACGAATAGGTACGAAAAAGGTACTAAATTATGAGATAGACGGATTTCAAATCTCATGGCTAAAACATTATGGTCCCGCCATTATAACGGTCACCCTACCACTGAATACTTATACAGTGCTTAAAAAGCACTACATTCCGACAGTTTTTTCAGTACGTCTTACGTCGTCTTAGTGATAGGGTGCCTTACCCCTACACATGTATGGAACCCTATAAACATACCAAGAACACTTGGAAAGCCAGATCTTTGTCATCAATGAAAGTAGTGTCTTTCATGCACTTTTTCACCATGGTAGAGTCAGCATACACATTCTGCAGTAAAGATCTGGCGAACAGGGCAGGGCTGATGCCTTGCTGCTCTGAAAGTCTGAAATTGTTTTACAAATATTATAAAGACAATTTAGGATTCAAAACAAGTAATAATTTGAGTCCGCTAATTATTAAATAATTTTGTCAGCCTGTAACATAGGTACATTAAACTTAAAGGACTATTTGCTATTTTACTTTGAATAAAAATATGTTTTATTTGTCTAGGACAAAATATAAAACATATTTTGAGTGTACAACTTTAAAGACATAGCTTCCAGTACTTTCATGACAGTTAGCAATAAATTGTTAACATGTACACCCAAACGGAAAGAAATTAAATATAGTTTGGTACCCTAGGACAAAAGTAGTTTTGGTGGCTGCACATACTGCATCGTCCTCTTGTCCTCTATCTGACCACTTGTTACAAACAAATAAAGTGAATGTAATAGTAACTATGGAAATAAAACATTATCATAATAAAATTATTAACAAATTTTTTGTACCACAATTTTTTTTTACAATAATTGACAGACTTGATTCTATTATAATAAGTATTACACTAAGGTATTAAGTCCGCCAACATACTTATAAAAAATAAAGCTCTTACTTCAGAACAACATTGCCCTCTTGTTTGCTTTTCATGAGATCTTCATAGAGTTCATAATATTTACTTGAAACTGAGGGTGATTTTCGGTAACTTTGTTTCATGGACCTCTGCACTAAAGATGAGATTATACTGCCGAGTGTGGTGGCAGGTAAACTACAACACAAGAAAGGATTAATTAATAGATAGCTATAAAACAAGTCGTTTATTTGGAGGATATGCCAGTAACCTTACTTTTTATATTTCCTCTTTAATTCATTTTCACACTTGCGCGTAAACGATGTAAAGTTGTTAAAGTCTTCCACAATAGTATTGTAAACTTCCAACTTCATGGGCTTCATGATAACGCTGCTCGAGTTTCGTTCCACGTCAATACTAACTATATAACCAAACTACTGATAATAATACTATATATAGGTAGGTAGCTACTTTGCACAAATTTGAGATTTTTGATTAGGTACATACAGGGTTTATTTATCAATTTCAATTCTGTTTTATGGACTCAATGCACTGATTGTCCAGTACAACTTCGCCAATATCCTGTGTTAGACAAGACTATAGCCAATCACAAGCGAACAAGGCTCGGTCAGAATTTTGAGTAAATCAGAACTGTTCTTTTTTTATATTTTTATTTAATCTATAGTTTGATATTGTTGTCTGAAAGGAATTTAGCTAAAATGTAAACAAGAGGGGAATTTGCCTGGGAGAGGATAAGTTTAAGATTAGTAGGCCGGATAATGTTGTCAGGCAGGACATCCATAAGAGAAAACCGGAGATTGGGGCAACTGAAAAGCAGATGTTCTGCAGAGCCGTCGTCCAAACCACACTCACAAAGGGAGCTGTCTCTCACTCGGATCTTAGCCAGGTGGATCGGTGTGCAGGCATGCCCTAAGCGTAAACGACAAATGGTTGAGGTCACACGTTTATCCAAGTCACGAAACTTAAAAAACCATGGTTTCGGCGGGATGACAGGCTGAATTTCAGCAAAATGTTTGCCTTTAATAGTTTGCGAGATCTTCCAGTCATTATCCCAGGATTTTTTCATCCGTGAGCCGGCCAAGGGGGCCAAGTCATGAGCAGCTAATTCATAATGAGGGGTTTCCCCAATTTGAGTTGCAGTTTTAGCATGGGCATCGGCGATATCATTGCCAATAATGCCACAGTGTCCTGGAATCCATGCAATGGTTATGTTAATATTTGATTTTGCCAAAACTTCTCTAATTTGGAGTATTACAGGGAATTTTTGTTTACTTTTGAAGGGGTTTGCTTGTAAAGCATATAGGGTACTAAGAGAGTCCGTGAGGATGATGCATCTCTCTACATTATGGTTTTCAGCGTACTGGATTGCTTCTAGGATTGCAATAGCTTCTCCTGTGAAGACTGATGATAATGGAGGCAGTCTGAAACTGAGAACTATCTTAGCTCTGGGAACCCATACCGCAGCTCCCACGTCACCTTCCTCTGAGAGTTTGGAAGCGTCTGTAAATATAGGAAGCCAATCTTTCCAGTCCCTTTCCATAATACTTCTGTATTGTTTCTCCGCAAATATGGAGTTCTTATCAATGCCAAAACTAGAAAGTATAGGGGGGGAAAATTGCAGGGCATTATAACTAGTATCAAAAAGGGGGCATTTGTTAAATTTTTGGATTGTATAGGGAATTTGCGTAATCATTTTGAAACTTTTTAAAAGGCAGGAAGCTTTCAAGTTGATATTGGCGTCTGATAAATCTAATAGTACCTGAAGCTTACTCCATAAAGGATGGCTCGAATTTTGGGAAATTTTGAGTAAGAATTTGTCACAAAGGTATTGTCTTCGTATGTGGAGAGGGGGGTCTGAGCACTCCACTTGGAGAGCATTTGTCGGAGTCGACTTCATGGCCCCGATCACTGTTCGAAGGCCTTTGTATTGGGAGCGATTTATTTTATCTGCAGCTGCCTTGGAGCATGGCTCCAAAACAAAGCTACCATAGTCGAGGTGGCTTCTTACGATAGCATTGTAAAGGAGTTTTTGGCAGTATGGATGGGAACCCCACCATACACCCGAAAGAGCGCGCAGAATGTTAATGTTTTGTTCACATTTTTGGCTGATGTAATTGCAATGTGCCTGACCGTTCAGCCTTGAATCCAGGATCACCCCTAAGAATTTTACTTTCTTTTCTACTGGAATGGATTGACCTTCGATTTGGATATTTAGATTAGGAATCCTATACTTTCTTGTAAACACAACAACACAACTTTTCGCCACAGAAAGTGAAAATCCATGGTTAGACAGCCATAGTCCTAAATACGAGAGTGCCAAATTCAATCTTGATGTGGCTTCTGCAATGTTATTCACAGCCAAATATAGAGTTAAGTCGTCGGCATACTGTAAGACGTTGCAAAAGCAGTTTACTGTTCTTTCCAGATCACATGTATAAAAATTGAAAAGAAGAGGACTTAGGACAGATCCTTGCGGAAGGCCCTTCCATATACGCCGAGCAGGAGTTTTGGAGCCAGGGTGCCTGACAATAACTGATCGTTCCATTAATAAATTACATAAGTATCGAATAATTTTATTTGGGATGCTGTACTGGACTAATTTTTGTTTCAATTGTGGGAGCTGGACGTTGTCGTAAGCCGATGTTATATCTAAAAAGACTGCAACCAAATATTGTTGACGTTTAAAAGCAATTTGGATATCTGTTGTGAGGATGCTAAGACTGTCAAGCGTGCTCATACCCTTTCTAAAGCCGAACTGGCTATCAGAGAGGATCTTTTTATTCTCTAGAAACCATTCTAGGCGGTTTTTAATCATATGCTCTAGTACTTTAGACAGTGTTGACGACAGCGCGATTGGTCTACGAGCCGAAGGGTCTGTCGGACTTTTACCTGGCTTTAGTATTGGAAGAATCACTTGAGTTTTCCAGGATTCAGGAATGGAACCGAGGTCGTAAATACGATTAACTAGGGCCAGATAATACAACTTGGCTTTGGAGTTAGCTTTTACAAGGAAAGAATAGGGAATACCGTCGATTCCTGGCGTAGTGTCCACTAGACCATCGAGAGCTGACTGTAGTTCTGTCATTGAGAATGAAGGTTCAAGATCCTCAGACGAAGGGATGTATATAGGAGGGGTAGGGAGAGAATCAAAGGAAGGGGCTGAGGAAGGAGCTAATCTATCAGCAAACTTATCAAGCCAGATGGAGGGATCATTAGAAGATAGGTTGTCAATACTCATGGAGCCGCGGAACCTTCTGATGTTTCTCCATACCACCGCCGAGGGGGTAGCTGGGCATAAGTCTTCGCAGAATCTAGTCCACCCATTTCTCTTTTTTTTACTTAAGGTCCTTCTAGTACGTGCTGCGATGTGCTTGTAGTTAACATAATTAGCCATCGTCATCGATTCATTGAATTTTAATTCCGCCAGTTTTCTGGATTTCACCGCATCAGTACACTCCTCATCCCACCAGGGCGGAGATGGCTTATATTGTTTGCTATTCTTAGGACGGAAATTAGAGTCTGCCGCTTGATTCAGGGCCCCAATAAATTTCAAGTATGATGCTTGTATGTTCGAATGCAAATCGACAGACAGGCTGTCGATATTTTCATCCAGGGTCGTTGCGTACCCCGACCAGTTAGCCTTATTTAATCTGTATTTTAGTAGAGGTGGTTGAGAAGCGGTGGGAACAGATCTATCAGGGAATTTGATTAATATCGGGAAATGATCACTACCATACGTGCTGGGGAGGACTTGCCAAGTTAGGGTAGAGGAGAGAGACGGGGAGCACAAAGATAGATCTACTGCAGTCTTAGGATTTTGGGAGGGGGGAACCCTTCGGGTTGGAGATCCATCGTTTAGGACACAGATATTAAGGTCATGACAGAGGTCAAGGATATCTACTCCAAATGAGTCACTGGAATAGCACCCCCAAGCTATATGGTGAGCATTGAAATCCCCCAGGATGAGGACCAGCTGAGGAAGATTGGAAATAATTGAGAAGAGCTCTGGGAGTAAAGAAATATGAGGATGGGCTATATATACGGAGAGGACAGATACATTCATGACTCGACACGCAATTAAGTTCATATCTAGACTGTGTTGTGGGAGAGGAATGATTCCAAATTGAAGGTTTCGTTTCACAAGTAAAGCACACCCTGCATAGCCGTCGTCCCTATCATCTCGAAGGCATGAGAAGCCAGAGATCCGAAAACGCGTCTCCGGAACTAACCATGTCTCCGAGATTGCAATGACGACAGGGGAGTACTCGTTTATTATAGATAGTAATTCGTACTTCTTGCGACGAAGGCTTTTACAGTTCCATTGAAGAATTTTCAATGGGGCCATTATTTAAGTTTAAAAGAACATTCAATTTTTCGGCGACGTGGGACGGTATAGAGTCTGAGCATTTGGAAAGGATGTTGATAAGGGCTGAAAGAAGGAGTTCTAGGAGGTTTTCATTAGGAGATACTGGGGGAGAAGATGATTGGAGAGCACATCCATTTGGGGCTGTCGATCTATCTGGAGCTATAATAGCTTGGTGGGCCCGAATATCATATCCACCTGAGGAGATGGGTTGGGGGCGAGGAGAGTGGAACACAGTTTTTCTGTGGGATTGTGATGACTGGCTTACTAGGGGAGGTGATGGAGGGGAAAAGAGGGCCTGAGAAACTTCAGCATACGACCTCCTTACAGGAGGAAACCGAGCAGAGGCCTCTAAGAAGGAAATGCTTTCTTGGGACATGACTTCCTTTATTAGTCTCTGGCGAGACTGTTCCGCACAGGATTTACTGGTTGCGAAGTGTGAGGAAGAGCAGAATATGCACGTTGCTCTTTCTTCTGGTACGAGGCAGCTTGATCCTGAATGAGGTTGTGCACAGCGATAGCAGCAAGGTTTTGAACGGCACTGGGCCGCTACATGACCGAATTTGCAACAGTTGTAGCACTGAATTGTGGGGAATCGGTATTGTTCTATTGGTAGAGACGTAAAGCAAGAGAATATCCTCTTTGGGAGTACCTGACCTTTAAATGTAAGTACAACAGACTGGGTAGGGATGAAATGCGCTTCGCCATCTACAATTTTCTTCCTATTTAGCCTTCTTGCTTTTAAAATTATACCACACCCGTCCGGGAGAGTCACAGAGTCTACAAATTCTTCCATGTGCCACTCGACAGGGACACCCTTTACAAGGCCCATACGGGTGACTCCATATGATGGAATACTCGCTTTGTATTTCTGTGATTTAAGGGCATCCGACTTCAAGAAGTCGTTTGCCCCTTTTGCAGATTTGAACTCAACAGCCACTCTATTTCGCCCCGCACTTTTTATCCCGTCCCTCATTATGTCAGCTGCCGGGAGGTTTTCGAACATAAATTTTCCGAAAGTAATAGGTTTAAGTGAAAGGCCCGCCGCTTGATCCGACTCACACCGGGAAACATGAACTACATATGGGCCTGGGTCCGTTAGATCGTAAGCTAAGTTTAATTCCTCCAAACTGGGATGCCAAAAGATTGTTTGGACCGAGGCCCTGGTTTCAGTTGGATCTACAGACTTTGATTTGTTACGACCTTCAAAACGATTGTCATCCACGTCGCCCTCACGGTTCCTGGGCCTTTTCCGGTCATGGTTCTTGGATAATACTGAAGTGGGGGGGATGCCCTCACCCTGCCCATCTGGCGGGTCCGGGGGGTCCGGAGGTGGGCGATTCATGAAATATTAGTTTACAGTATTTATTATTTAAAAAAAACGGATAAAATTCGAATAACAGCCCTGATTTAGCAAAATTGAAATAAATATCCAAAATTTTCCGCGGACACAAGTGTCACCCAACACAGTCAAAAATGGAATCGGTTTATTTATCCGTAGGATTTAATTTTATCTTTTTAAAACACAACACAATTTCACAGATTAGAAGCACAATTCCAACTCCAACCAAAACAAAACAATGAGCCGTTTTCAGAAGAACTGAAAAAAATAATAATAATATGGCTGTCAAAGGAATGCAATTTTGGACCTCAGCCCAATAGCCATGTGTGATACGTCATAAAATAGGTCTCAGCGAGCTGAACAAAAGTTACTATGACGCCAACAGCCAAATGTTTGTCCTTTCGGAGTTATATGGTATTGAAATAAAACTAACATTTTCAACAAAATATAACTCCGAAACGACAAAAATTTGGCTGTTGGCGTAGTAGTAACTTTTGTTCAGCTCGCTGAGACCTATTTTATGATGTATCACAAATGGCTATTGGGCTGAGGTGCAAAAATGCATTCCTTTGACAGCCGTATTATTTTTATTTTTTTTAGTTCTTCTGAAAACGGCTCATTTACGGAGAAAAACGAAGGAAAATGACAGATCTGATGTTACAGTGCCATCATCTTATCTGTTCAGTTGATAGCGGCGCTAGTAGAGAATTTAGTAATAAGAATTTTATTAAGTTTACCTAGAAAAATTAGAATATTTTAACCCGTCTTTTAATTTTAATGAAAATATATCTATAAATCTTAGTACATAACTAAGTGAATAAATAAAACAAAGAATGGGAAACAGGATTTACAATGAGCCGTTTTCAGAAGAACTAAAAAAAAAATATTACGGCTGTCAAAAGAATGCAATTTTGGACCTCAGCCGTGGAGGGAGTAACCGTGGAGTAACCATGGAGCAAGCCACAACGCACACATACAAGATGTATATGAAACTAACTTACGTAGCGATCATGGGTGAAAAAGAGACAGAATAAAAGGCAAAAGTGTAACTGCTTTTTTTGTTCGGTTGCCCCCAAGAAACGTCAACTGTTGACATTTCTTGGGGGCAACCGAAGAGTAAAAAATGTTGCCATTCGTGCATGTTGAAAATCCCGATCATTACTTTAACTATGTATTTATTAGTGAGTTTAAAAGTTAGTTTAGCTGGTAGGCAGTCAAATACATACGAACGTAAATTGTTATGCAAAGCATTACAATAGATGAATTCCAATTGAAAACTCTGTTTTGTAGAAAAAAACATATGAGTCAATATTTTTTCGAGTAAGATTTAACTAAACAAATCTGAATATCATCTTGGAGACCTACTTGGATTACTACTTTCATATACTATTCACTTTTTTAAATACTTAAATCGCCTTTAATCAAAAGTTAAAATCATCATCATCATCATCAGTCTATATTAGTCCACTCCTGAAGATAGCCCTCCACTAATGAGCGCCATAGCGCCCTGTCTTCAGCTTGCCGCATCCAGCATCTGACAGCAGTTTTTCAATTACAATAATATTATTACATTTTGATCTATTACAATATTTATGAAATTTCACAATGTTTCCATTCCAGATTTCTTCAAAATACTCCTGTTCTGAATAAATGGGTGCTAGCATGTGGAAGAGAGAACTGGTCACCCACATCAAATGCTCGAACATGCTCTGTACATTTCAACTAAAGTTGCTACAACTCTTCAAGTAACAAATTATTCTATGTTTTGCCAGGCGGCATTTAGGGAGTAAACGCACGGCAAACAAATTAGACACCAGAACGTGAAGTTATTTAACAATAGTATTTTCAGGTGTTAAATAGGAACATTGAAACGTTCAGAAAAAAAATTACTTTTCTTTCCATTTCTTGTACCCACATGAACAGATTAGAAATTTCTTAAGTTTTCACGAGTGGTACAATTAATATTTTTAAAATGAAACCTGTAAAATGTAAATGAAACTACCGTAAATCAATGAGAAAAGTTTATTTAATAATACGATTATGTTAGCGGACGTTTAATTGACAACTCTACTGCTAGACGTGTTTTATTGTATGAATAATAATGTTCAAAACAATTGTATTTTTATTCACGTCCTACGAAAGACTAAAATATTTTAGCACACATTATGGCAAATTCACTTTACTCTGGCAACATTCACGCACACAAAGAAATATATTCACTGACGCAAAACCGGTTACACTGTAGCTTGATCTATGGTTCTACTCAATCAACGACCTCAGCCCAATAGCCATGTGTGATATATCATAAAATAGGTCTCAGCGAGCTGAACAATAGTTACTATGACGCCAACAGCCAAATGTTTGTCCTTCCGGAGTTATATTGTATTGAAAAAAACAAAAATTCAATAAAATATAACTCTAAATATACGACAAACATTTGGCTATTGGCGTCATAGTAACTTTTGTTCAGCTCGCTGAGACCTATTTTATGATGTACCACACATGGCTATTGGGCTGAGGTACAAAATTACATTACTTTGACAGCCGCAATATTATTTTTTTTAGCTCTTCTGAAAACGGTTTATTAATGAGCCGTTTTCAGAAGAACTAAAAAAAAAAAATATTACGGCTGTCAAAGGAATGCAATTTTGGACCTCAGCTTAATAACCATGTGTGATACATAATAAAATAGGTCTCAGCGAGCTGAACAAAAGTTACTATGACGCCAACAGCCAAATGTTTGTCGTTTCGGAGTTATATTTTATTGAAAATGTTAGTTTTTTTTCGATACATTATAACTCCGAAAGGAAAAACATTTGGCTGTTGGCGTCATAGTAACTTTTGTTCAGCTCGCTGAGACCTATTTTATAATGTATCACACATGGCTATTGCACTGAGGTCGTAAATTGCATTCTTTTGACAGCCGTAATATTTTTATTTTTTTTAGTTCTTCTGAAAACGGCTCATTAGTTAGTTACAATTTTAACCACCAACAAAGGTAGTTTGCGGCAAAGGTAGTATGAGGACTTGAGTCGCGCGCGACAACGTCAAAAGTCGCGAGAACTTGGCGCGCGACTCGCGTCCTCATACTACCTTTGCTGAACAGATAACTTGGTGGCGCTGTACCACTTTTTGGTGGAAAAAAAAATAGTGATGGGGTAAAGAATTATTTAGTTAATTCTTAAGAATTATCTTTTGTGACAAAATACGGGGTGTCCCAAAAATTACACGTCCCAGTGACACCGGAGGTAGACCTGCTCAAAAGGCATCGAACCAACCTAACACGACCTCAGTAAAAATTGCACGGTTTTTGAGATATGGCCAATTTAAACACGTTTTAAATTTTCACTTTTTTTAACAACTTTAGTGCTATGCTAGCACTTACGCTAAGTTAAGGACTTCACACACGACGGCTATAATATACATTACATCCCGGGATGTATAGCTTTACATTATATTAAAGTATCACACACGCAACAGGTAACGTAATGTATATTTCGCTTCATTTCATTGGCATACGTCTCGACCGACACACGTTCCGAATGCTAAGGCGTTATACAGGGTGTTGTTATGGATCTGTCGACTTACTTACTACTAGATTTAATAGATAGGTAGTTCATCAGAAGATGATTGAGATTTTGATGCGCGTATGCGTTGGCACATGTGCCAAAAATAGAACGATGTGGATTGAACGTCATATAAAGTGAGGAAAATTCCGAAGAGTTTAAATTACGTATATGCGGAATTATTAGACATCGCCACCTAGTGGACAGGCATGATATTATTACAAAATTGATGACCACTGTGTTACTACACTTTTTTTTTCTTGAGGTAGATTGATTTTTGTTACTATCCTTCACGTTAAAGGCAACTTTAATGTTATATTCCATCACTATATAATTTGTAACTTCCTATGTTATATCTATAAAATCATAGGTCATCAATCGACTGAATCAAAGAATTGCTCGCAGCCCTGGCCGCCTGAGTGATCTTAAACGATAATGAAGGTTAAGCAACATAGGGCGCGTTCAGTGCGCGGATGGGTGACCGTTTATGATAACGCTAATGGCATTTTTCCGAGCGGTTCCATGCTTCGCAAGGCATGTGAAGCAGTTGGTGCTGGCTGCCGTCGATAGATGGCAGTCATTAAGCTAAGTCAGAGGCTATAGCCACTACTCTTACAAGCCTCCATCATCCGGACTTGGCCCCCCCTGGCGGAGTATGGCCTATACCTTCCTCAGGCTTACGAAACGTAGCTTACGGCCGATTTCTGAATTGAGAATTTCGCTAAGTAACTACTTAACTCTAGTGTTGTCTCGTCAAATTTCTCAGAAAAGAGCGCGACAGAACGTTATTTAAATATTTACTTAAGTGAAATTCTCAATTCGGAAACCGGTCTTTAGCGAGACTATTTAGTGATTACACATAGGACTGTGTGTGATGTGATGACACAAGTGATATGGAGCAAATGATTTTTTTGAGACAGGACTCTGAATACCAAGGCGTTTAGCGACATAAGACTCCTAGTGGAGTTTTTGAATCACCAAGAAACTTTTTGAACATCCTGTTCGAAGAAAGATGTATCGTAAAATACGAAAAGGTATTGAGCTATATTAAGATGTATCGACAGGTAAATATACATCTTCGTATCGCTCAGTACCTTTAAGGTACGAAGATGTAAAGATGTATATTATAGCTGTCGTGTGTGGTCTCCTGATGATTTCTATGGAAAGATGTAATGAGATATATCATGCTATAATATACATCTTTACCTTATAGCCGTCGTGTGTGGAGTCCCTTAGTAAGTTCGTGACCGAGTAGAAATAAAAAAAAACAAACACGAGAGCTATCTAACTTAATGCTAGCTACAGAGCGTAGTACATGCGAGTGAGCGTGACGCGTACCTACATACAACGCTCGCTGTCACGCTCACTCGCGCGCGTCGTAACTTTGTGACCGCCGATGAAACCGACTGACTCGGTCGGGGATATCTAATTTTACGATTATATGTGTAACCAGTAATGAATTTGTAATATATTTGAACGAGTAAGCAAAGCGCATGAAGTTCTCAGTCTACTTGAACTATCCGGAACGTTAAAAGAAAATACAATTTATATAAGCTCAAAGGAGGAGAATGGTAAAAAATCAAGGGTTACTGAGATATGGGTAATCAGTTCAAATTTCGTGGCGAACTACTAGTTTATCAGATACTGTAGTCTTTTAATTCTATTTCGAATTAATGATAACATCCCTATCAAACTGTAGATGGCAACATTATTTCGAGTGGACCTGCCAGTTTCAATCAGTCAGTTCTGTCTGTCGTCTTGTCCAGCACAGTGTTCTGTGGTCAACTCCTGTCGTCTATCATCTGCTACTACTACATTTCGTAGTTTAAAACTGTAATGTCCCACGATGAACCTTCAAATATTTCTGAAAGAAGCCGGAATCGTTGTTTGGATCCAATAGCTAAGGTAAGATTCATCTTACCTCTTATCTTTGGGCCTCGGGAAAAGGATTTGGTGTCGGGAATTCAATAAGCAGGTTATATTAGCCTATCCCCAGCAAAGGGCGAGTAGGCTCATGTGGTTGAGTGAATTGTGGCAATACAATTAAATCAACATCATCATCATACTTGCCTATAAATTGTCAGTTCATATATTTTACAGGCTGGATACATGGATGGTGCTGCTGATGGTCAGGCTGCAGAGTTTCAAAATAGTTTTGACATGGGGTTCGAACAAGGCCTATGCTTTGGGGTAGCATTGGGCAAAGTTGATGCCTTAAATGTGTAAGTTCACCTTGTAGAATTACAAATAATATGTTTTATTTACAATGTTGTTTACAATATTTTCTCTTCACCGTTAGCGAACTTCATAATATTTTGCACTATTCCCCACAAATTAATTATTAGGGACTCCACACACGGTGGCTATAAGGTAGAGATGTATATTATAAGCACGATATATCTCATTACATCTTTCCATAGAATTCGTCAGGAGACCACACACGACAGCTATAGTATACATCTTTACATCTTCGTATCATAAAGGTACTGAGCTGTCTTTAAGCTATGGGTACATCCTGGGATGTAATGTATATTATAGCTGCCTTGTGTGAAGTCCCTTAATGTTTTTGTTTTCAGCATCAACAAGCAGCAACATAATTCACAGTCCCTACAAAGAGACCTGAAAAGTGTAAATTGTGAAATATGTTCAAAAAATGTTATACCTCAACAAAATATTGTTAATCTGTTTAATTCACAAAAAGAGAAAAATGATTATTATGTATCAAATATCCACAATAAAAAAATACTGATTTAAAGACCTGTTACATTATTCTTGGTTTTTTTTCTGGAGGAGGTTTCATATTCTCCTGTTTTATCTCAGTTTTAATCTCTACATGCCCTTGAATGTTGCCATTGGTCATTTCACTGTTGTTGGTATCCACTGGCTCCTGCTTTATGGTCACACCAGCTACAGTGGAATTATCAGCAGATTTTTCACTCTTCTCATTAGTGTTTTCAGTTTTTACCGTAACACCGTTTGACTGGAAAGAAACAAAGTTTTAAGAACAAATGTAAACTTTGTTTTTATGAATTTGCGATCAGTCATACTTACTTGAGCTGCATTAGGAGTGGGCAGCGGGAATTGCCTTACTAATTCAGCCAGGAGCATATCCACCCTCTGTCTTTGAAACAGAGTAGAGGGCTCCTCTTTAGGTGCAGTAACTACTTCTTTAGGTGCTGAGCCAAGATTTGTACTAAAAGGGCTCATGCCAGGTTTATTTGGTTTGAAATCCCACCAATATCCTTTGCTTGGGTGATACCTAGAGTAGGACATTGTCTCTTCAAAGGAACCTTGCAAGTGATGTACTGCTGACAGCTAAAAAAAATGGTTTGTTAAGGTGAACAGAATATATGGTATAGGTATGTATAGAATTTAATATTATTATATTGTAAAATGTATAGAATTTAATATAGCCAAAAAAGCCAAACGGCCAAATCTCTGTTTAACATACAATACATAAACTTTAATCAAGCAATGAAATGTATGGATTTTCTTTTATTTTAGGCAGTTGGTAAAAATTTATAAGTTCACATTTTCACTTTTTTGCAAACATAATTTGGTATTAACCTAATTTACAGATGCATAAGTTTAGGTATGCATTCAAATACAATCTTGAACCTTGGTATGAGAAATAAGTTATGTTACTTCAACAAGATACTTGCCAATCTTGAATTAAGCACACTGGCTAGATCAGGTGCTTGGTAAACAATTCCTGCAATTATGTAGTAGTCGGCCAAAGGTATAACTTGGTTGGGACTTGGACCATGCCTATGCTGCTTTCGAATTACATATAAAATAGGATCTTGAACATGAAGTAAGATATATTCTAAGCCAGTCATGTTTCTGTAAAGAGAGTTATTAAATTCATAATTATATTCTCGAACATTGAGGGCAAAAGGAAGTGGTGGATGTGGCTCAGATATATCAAGAGACAGAATAGATGTAGCCAGCATTACGTCTTGTTTCCCTTCTATTCAAGTGAGGAGGCACAGGAAGAATTTAGATTTTTTCAAGATCCAAGAGCATTTTGCATAATACTTACTGCAGTTGGTCCATGCTTAAGCGCTGCATCTTCACTACTTCATTGTTACATGTTCGGTCAAAGAAGGGATTCGATCTTTCTGAGAAGTAATCCATGATATTCGTTGGGTTCAGCAAGGGAATCCAAGCAGAGTCATGCCACGAAAGCCCCAATGGATTTTCGGACGCAATGGGTAAGTTTCCTATCTTTCCGGGCATCATTTTGCTACGAAAACTAGGAAACAATACAACGGGAGGCAACAAAGTAATAAAGAGTGAACAGTACATATAACTTTATAATCTGTGGAGTGTTTTTTTTTTAATCTTCTTCTTTTTTTTTTTATTGTGGCACTGCACGGTTTGTGCTTTTGCCAGTGTCGAGTAAGGTAGGGAAACTATACAGTATTTACAAAAGAATATTGGATGCGCAAAATTTTGAAAGGAATTAAAATCAGTTCGAAAATTTAATTTTATTAACTAAATGGGTATATACATACTTGAATCCTTTTTATACAAAGAAGGAAATAATATCTTACACGAATAAATAAATAGAAATATTAAATTTTAACACTGTACAGAAGAAATCCACTATAGATTTATACATTTTTACATTAAAGTCAATTAAAAGGCATGACACAGATGAAGGAACACGGAGGGAAACAAGGGTGGTGAAAAAAGAGGAATGATCATAATTTGGACAGGAAAAAAGGAGATGATTTACGTCCCCCAGTTCAGCGCCACAGGCACAGCCAGGATCAGGTACGATGCCAAGCCTAGCGAGATGGGCTGGAGCGCATGTGTGACCCAATCGCAAACGTATTAAAATAGATGTAAATTTCTTGCAAAACTTGACTCTAGAAAACCAAGGTCTCGCTGTTATGCAGGGCTGGATGTTTCGATAAAATTTGCCTTTGGAGGCATCCTCCTCCCAGAGCCTATTCCAGGAATCCTGTAAATAAGTCCTAGGAAGAGAACACAGGTCGAGAGAATAATTAATATAGGGAAACAAATCACCACATCTAACAGCATCATTGGCCAGTCTGTCAGCTGTCTCGTTCCCCACTAATCCAGTGTGAGATGGAATCCAAGCAAAAAATTACAGAAAGATTTCTCAATGAACAATTAATCAACAAGCTGCGAATTTCAAAAATAATTGGATGATTTAATGAATAAAAAGGGAATTTTAATAAAGCCTGAAGGGAACTCAGCGAGTCGGAAAAAATTATAGATTTCTGGAGACCCGTTAAAAGAATATATTCAATTGCTTTGTATAGCCCAAAAAATTCCCCAGTGTAAACCGAAGATTCAGGAGAGCTTAATTTTTTGTACAATTTTGTATTGTGAATGAAACACACCCACCCCAACGCAACTATCAAGATGTTTTGATGCATCTGTGAAAATGGTGTGCCATCCCTGAAATTCATTGTCCAAGACGTCATTGAACTCATTTTGACAGTTGACACTTTGTTTTGAAATACCCTGTAACTGCAATGCAATGCAATCTAACATTCGGCAACAAAATTATAGAATCATACGAACAGTGAAATATAGGCATTAATTGATATTGTTTGATCGGAGCCCCAATAGAATTAAATTTTTTGTAACTTTTGACAAGGCAGGAACTTCCTTTGCGAGTCCAATACTTAGATTTTGTGACTAGTTCTGACAGACGATGAAGTTTATTGTGCAAAGGATGTCTTGAAAGTTGAAGACGTCGGCTTAAGAATCTATCGGACAGATATTGCCGTCGTAAGCTAAGAGGAGGCTCACCACACTCTACCTGTAAGCAAGTTATTGGTGTAGATTTTATAGCCCCTGAAATAATTCTAAGTGCCTTCGACTGTATACCCTCCAATTTCTTGAAGCCAGCAGTACTACCAGGCTCCAACAAGAAGGTTCCATAGTCCAACACACTCCGTATCAATGCATTATAAATCAGCCTTAGCGAAAAAGGATGGGCACCCCACCAAACCCCTGCAAGACATCTAATTATATTTAAGAGACGTTCACACTTGGCTGAAATATACTCGCAATGAGGAAGTCCTGTAAGTTGAGAATCTAGAATAACCCCTAAGAACTTTACTTCTTTTTTAACGGGAATAGGAGATTGATCATAACATACAAGTATGTCTGGAGGTTTTCACATTCTAGAAAATAAAACAAGAGTGCTTTTGTTAACAGAAAGCTCTAAACCATTACTTGTTAACCATTGCTGGAGCAGAGACAAGGGGGAGGTCATGGTAGAGCACATTGAGTCAATTGAATGTCCGGATATAAACAAAAGCAGATCATCAGCATACTGCAGAACCTCTACTTTGCTGCGAAGGGAAGATTCTAAATCGTAAGTATAAATGCTGTATAGAAGCGGTGAAAGTACTGACCCTTGAGGAAGGCCTCTCCAAACTAATCTAGATATTATATTGTCGTCTATACCGGGTGTTAAAGAACCGCAGCCGGATCGGGAAACCACGCATTCTCTACATCATACCGAACATTTTTTCTTAAAACACCATAGCTGGGAAATCAACGGTTTACGAGATATTAAGGTGTAAAGTCGGGCCTATTTTTTACATTTTTTTGCAGAAATAGAACTAGAATCGTATAAACAATAATTCTCCCATTGAAAGTCCATGTGAATTATCAATATTTCAAAACAAAAACCGATTTTGAAAATTCACCGCGCAATCTATTCGCAACCCTTCAAAGGTCGTCGTATCCATCCATCACATAAACATAGCTACGCAACTATCGCGCGCGGCGCGGCACTCGACCGCGCACCCCGCGCCTCACCCGCTATCAGGTGTTTCGCGTGGGTTCCTTGACCCGGGCCGACCGGACGCTCGCGCACGTAAGTAGGTTATTTCGTTCGATGGTCGCACGTATCCCGTGCGTAGTAAGAGCCGGAAATTTTACAAACCTAATGTTTCTGTATGAACCCGATTCTCCTGACATCACAAACTCGTCAAATCTGGAATAATAATAAGTTTGTGATGTCAGGAGAATCAAGTTTCTAAAGAAACAGTAGTCTAGTAAAATTTCCGAAGTTACACCATCGTATTCGTCCAGAATCGCTCGTAGCCCGGTCTGCCTGAGTGATCTTAAACGATCACTAAGGTTAAGCAACATACGGTGCGTTCAGTCCATGGATGGGTCACCGTCTATGACTAACGCTAGTGGAATTTTTCTGAGCCGTTCCATGTTTCGCAAGACACGTTAAGCAGTTGGTGCCGGCTGCCGTCGATAGATGGCAGTCGTTAAGCCAAGTCAGAGGCCTTAGGGCGGCTTGAAAACTTCTAACAGTAAGACCAGCCACTAGTCTTACAAGGCTCCACCAATCCGAACTTGGCCCCTTGGCCCTTATACCTTCCTCATGGAAGGGACCCGTGCCCTTCGGTGGGGACATAATGGGTTGATGATGATTTGTCAATTTAACGGGAGGACATACCTACCTACTTACCTGTTACGAAAACCTAACACAAAAAATAACGTCAATCAAGAATATTCGGACCGAAGTAGGTATCAAACCGAACATGGTTCCGTTGAATGGCAGCTTGTGTTTGATAAACAATCCACACGCTCCCGCAGTTTGCCGGCGCCGGCGCCGGCGGCGCACAAAGTACCGACCTACAACACGCGCTGCTGCTGACCGCCGCAGCGCGGCGCTGCAGACGGCGCGCGCTGCACACCGCGGTGTAGCGGCGGTAGCAACATTTTACCTAATATCATTGATAGTATACCTAACTAGATTTTGGTTATAAAAAAGAAAACGGCTTAGTGCTAGTTGGACTCGTGCACAGAGGGTTCCGTACTACCACAAAATATCTAACCTGTCCTACGCTCATATTCGAATCGCTCGTAGCCCCGGCTGCCTTAAGCGATCACGAAGGTTAAGCAACATTGGGCGCGTTCAGCGCATGGATGGGTGACCATTCTATGACTAACGCTAGTAGCATTTTTCCGGGCGGTTCCGTGCTTCGCAAGGCACGTTAAGCAGTTGGTGCCGGCTGTCGGTGATAAATGGCAGTCGTTAAGCCAAGTCAGAGGCCTTAGGGCGACTTCAAAACTTCTGACAGTGAGACCAGTCTTACAAGCTTCTGCCAATACTAACTTGGCCCCCGTGGTGGAATATGGCCTACACTACACCTTCCTCAGGGAAGAGACCCGTGCCCCTCGGTGGGGACATAATGCGTTGATGATTAATGCAAATATTAAAAAACCGCCCAAGTGCGAGTCGCAATCGCGCACTGAGGGCTCCGTACTATCACACAATACGTAATCTGTGATATGCTATTAAAAATCTGGTTTTACGGGACCCAAGTGCCCTGTCTGTCTGTTGGAATTGGTCGTTTTTTTACTACATGTTGTTATACGAAAAATAAGTCCTATGATGAGGATGGCATAACGGGGACGCGAGACACAACGGGGCCACCCACACATACAAGTAATAAGGCATTTCGCAGTAATAGGGCATTTCGCATCGCCCTGAAGTGCAGCGTGACTGGTGATCGGAGCGCACGCGTTTATTTTTTATTATTTGATTTCTTACTTCACCAAATTCGGTGCCAAATGACAAGTTGTCATTAGGTTTCATTTAAAATAAAAAATATGTTTATTTTTTGATATTTATTTCCCTTAACGTCCCAGTTATGCCCCCCCCCCCCTCCTCCCCCTAACAAGATTTACGAAAGAAGGTATAACCGTTCTTACGAGAATGATTAAAATAATAAATTAAAAATAAATAAAAACCTTCATTATTTGTTACGTAATCTGCTATAATAAATAACACATAGCCTGTGAAAAGTTCAACCGGCTAACTAATATTACGATTCCAAAAATAAGGTAGGACAGACAGACAGAAAAGCAAACGATCAAAGCGTACGCAGAATGACAGGGTCCCGTTTATAAGATCTTCCGGTTAGGAACCCTAAAATCAAAAGCGCGGGCGCCGGGCGCGGCGACTCAAATGAAAACATGCCGAAAGGCCGGCCGCCGACCATCCGTTCAAGGCCGCGATGCCGCGTGGCATAGTTCGGGGTAGAATAAAGGTTGTTACACACTCGTTATGTACAAGCTAAAAGTGGTGGATTAACTTTCTTGATAAAAAAAGATTCAAATGAATGAATAATGTGTACCTAGTGCTTACGTAAGCTTTAGTCCCGGAATTACATCGTTTCTTAATTTTAACGACTTCTTTAAAGCAGTTACATTACAGTTACAATTTACTATGCTCGTAATTAATCTCATCTAGCGCAATCAATAACAAAATAACAACTTCTTGTACACGTAATAAAAGGTCTTAATAAAAAATGTGGTCAGTACCAAGAATTATTCTCCTTGTCAGTAGTACTGATTTTTAGAACCTGGGTTCCTGCCAAGAACTTGTGTGCAGGATTATTTTGAATACCTAGACCTACGTTTTTGAGCTCGGGAGCCATCCTTTAAAAATTTTTGAAAAAATTTCAAGGTCTAGTAAAATTTTTCTTCGACAATTGCGTGTGCCTTATTTCCTTTAAGCTCTAGGGCCATTAATGTAAAGAATCAAAATTACTAGTAGATTCATTTGTATTACCTTCGCTTGATCGTAAGAGATTCACATTTTTTTTCAAATCGTATTACAAAAAAAGATTATTATGTTTTTTACAATGATAGCGCGCCGCTAGTGGCTTAGCCAAACTAAGAAATAAAAGAACTCGCGGGTTCAAGTGGTTAAAATAAACTTGTAATTACTTAATTAAATACCTACTTTAGTAAAAGTGAGTGCCTAATAGTTAGGGAATCTTGCTGAAATTGAGGATCAGATTCACAAACTAAAATAAAAAAACCAAACTTTTCTACCAACTTCCACATACATACATTTTTTATTTTACATTTTACGTTAGCGTATGTACCTTACATACGTAAGCTCCCGCCTATATCCCAGAGGAGTAGGCAGAGACCAGGGACTGCCACCTGCCACGAAGGAGTCTGTCACAGAGTGATGAGACCTTTATAAGGAACGAAAGTTTGACTCGCTCACTCACTCACTCAATGACGTTCAATTCAATCGATGCAATTTGTTTCCTTTAGTTCCGTTTCTCGCGTCAACGTAGGACACGCACGCACATTATACCTACGCGTCGCGGTTTTTTTAGTTGTGTACTGCGCTCTTTGTGCTACTAAACTACAATGCCTTATCAATACAGTGCTAGGGAGTATCTGGATATGATATTCTGCTACGGCATAGCAGAGGGAAATGCAGCTGAGGCCCTGCGTTTGTACGGCATCAGATACCCCAACGCTCATCAGCCAACGGAATCCAGGGTGATTCTACGAGCCATTTATCGGGTCTTGGAAAATTAGCCGGTCGTGCCCGTTCCAGAAGGCGGTGGTCCTCAAATACGTCCTGCAACTGAACAGGCAATCCTCTCTGTGATGGAAGAGAACCCGCGCTTGGGTGTTCGGACGGCGGCGCGCGTGCTGCGCCGGCGGCACGGTCATCGTGCGCGGCATCGGGTGTCTTACTTCACAGTGTGGAAGGTTCTGAAGAAGGATAGACAGCGGCCCTATAAAATCCACAAGGTGCAAGCACTCGTGCCAGGCGATGCAGGACGCCGTATGGCGTATTGCAGGTGGTTACTGCAGCACAATGAAAATGACCCGGATTTTGTTCAAAATGTTATTTTCACTGATGAAAGCACCTTCACCAACAACGGTATGTGGAACCGGAGAAACGCCCATTGGTGGGGTTCCGAGAACCCATTCCAGATACAGGAGACGGGGTTCCAGACAAGGTGGAAGTGGAATGTGTGGGCCGGTATCGTTGGTGAAAAAATTCTGGGCCCTGTTTTTTTGCCGTCCAGAATGAATGGTGCTGCCTACTTGGAGCTGCTCAACGGTTACGTAGCAGATTGCCTTGACGAAATGCCCCTGGCTCGGTTGCAGCAAACGTGGTTCCAGCACGACGGCGCGCCACCACACTGCACGCTGCTGGTGCGGCAGCGGCTAAATGAGCTGTTTGACCGTCGTTGGATCGGTCGCCATGGTCCTCGCGCTTGGCCAGCACGTTCACCCGACTTAACCCCACTGGACTTCTTTTTATGGGGTTATGTCAAAGAGCGAGTGTTTGACCGCCCATATGAGACCGCTGAGGACATGCGAGAAAAGATCATCGCGGTTTTCGACGACCTGAAGCGAGTATCAGCACGGGAAGGGCTGTTACAACTGGTTCACCGCCAAACGTTGCACCGGGCGCGCGTTTGTCTTCAAGTAGACGGTCGACAGTTCGTATCTTGTCCGCGCTGAGCGGCCTCTTCGTGACGAAGACAACGAGTAGGTAAGTTATTAAGTTAAAAAAACCTGGATATAAATTATACCTACTCAACAGAGCTTCAAAAAATAGGGTACCCCATAGTAGCTCTTATCGCACAGGCATAAGTGCGTCAATCAAACGATACACGAGTGAGTGACTTGAGACCGAATCGTTCGCGGTCGCCGCGTGCCGTCACCCGTCGGCACCCCGCCCCGCCCGCCGCCACCGCCCGCCGCCCGCCGCCCGGCACCGGCGCTTTGTGCCTTGTAAATGCATGCGTTTCATTGCGCGCTAGTAGAAAGTATTTATTTTGGTACCTAAAAAATAAAAATAATTTCCCAGCGGTATTTTTTGGTTAAAGTATCTTAATTAGATGTCAGATATGCATACGTTTCGGCTCTGGCTGCAGTTCTTTAACACCCTGTATATACACTAATGGACCTTTCAGAAAGCATATTAATTATAAAATTAACCAACAAACAAGGCACATTTAATAAATTAAGTTTATCTTTCAGAACTGAGACAAGAACATTATCATAAGCTGAACGGATGTCCAGAAAGGCAGCTAGAACTGATTCATTATTTGTGAAAGCTAAACTAATGTCAGTTACTATAATACTCAAGCTGTCCAGAGTACTCCTACCTTTTCTAAACCCATACTGCGAAGCCGATAACAGATTATTGCTTTCAATAAACCATTCTAGGCGAATTTTAACGAGGTGTTCAGCAATTTTTGCTAAAACAGAAGAGAGTGCTATCGGGCGGTAAGAAGATGGATCATTGGATGGCTTATTTGATTTTAATATAGGGATAATGGTTTAGGATTTCCATGAAAAAGGAATGTTACCTGAGACCATGATGCAATTTAGCAATTCAAGGTATGTTAAAAGTGTAGAAACATTAAGATTAACGATGAAGGAGTATAAAATTCCATCTTCCCCAGGAGAAGAATCCTTGACATGGGAGAGTACACCTTTTAGTTCGTCTAATGTAAAAGGAGAATTTAAATTAACTGTATTAATGCTACTAGAGTGAACGGAGGGGGAAACCGAACTTTGTTCTGGAACAAAAGGAGGGGCCATATGATCCATAAATTTGTTGGCCAGGTCGAGAGTAATTTTTGGAGGAGGGGAATCATTAAAGGCTGATCGAAAACGCCTGATGTTTTTCCAAACAACAGATGCAGAATTGCTAGGACAGATGGATGAGCAAAAATTTTGCCATCCTTCATACTTCTTTTTTTTTTTTAAAGAGTTTTTTAGTAGTGTGAGAGACTTCTAAATACTCGTCGAAATTCGCAGGGGTCATAGCAGCACAGTAAGTTTTCTCAGCATTTTTTCTCCTTTTTGCAGCCTCCGAGCATTCATCATCCCACCAAGGCGGAGAGGGAATTCTGCCAGACGCACCATTTTTTATTGGAAAAGTCTGATCTGCAGCTTCAATCAAAACTCTAGCAAAAAGGTCAGGATCATCAAAACATTCATGTTTGCATTCTGAAAGTTTTCGTTCTACAGTTTGACTATAACTATTCCAGTCGGCATTGCCAATTCTATGTTTTATGCGTGGCTTGTTAATGGATTTTGAAGATAAAGAATGTTGAAATGGAAACGAAATGATCAAGGGTAAATGATCACTACCATATGCGTGAGTTAAGGGAGTCCAAGATAGAGTAAGCGCTAAGTCAGGAGTACAAATTGAGAGATCTGGAACACTAATACCCTCATTAGGCTTTGTTATGAGAGTTGGTAAAACCACTATTAAGAATACAAAGGTTGTGTATATGAATTATATCAAGAAGTTGTGTGCCATAGTTGGATGATATAGAGCTTCCCCACGATTGATGTAGACAGTTAAAATCTCCCGTTAACAAAAAAGGCTTAGGCAGGACTGAAATGATATTATCTACATCTGAAAGGATATTTACATTTGGCTTAGAAAAATATAAAGAGACTATACAGATACTATTTACAATAGCAGCGACGACAGATATGTCGTCGCTGTGTGATGGGAGGGTGAGAGGAGTATAGGGGATAGAGTTTTTAATAAGTATGGCAACTCCACCATACCTATCATCTCTATCGTCTCGAAGACAGGCATAGCCAGGGACTCGAAAGAGAGAGCCTGGTTTAAGCCATGTCTCAGAGAGGACAACAGAAATTGGATTATGTTTATTAAGAATATGAATTAAGTCAGACTTTTTACTACTTATACTACGGCAGTTCCACTGGACAATCTTGGTTTGATTGGCCATGGGGAGACAAAGAACTTATAAAATTGAGCAGTGCGGCAACGTTGGACGGTTGTGAATTATGTGAATCGACAGGGGATAATGCTTTAATTAGTGCAGAGATAGTTTCTAAAATATTTGTTTCAGGGCGTTTATGAGGAAGACCACAACCATTTGGGGGAGGAGGGGCATTATATTCAGCAGTAAGGGACTGATGTGTAACCCTATCGTAACCATTTCCAATTTTCGGAGGGGAACGGGGCTTTAAAAATACAGTTTTTTTGTGAGATTTTGGAGAAGAAGGGCCTATGGCATGACGTTGGACATGGATGGCTGGGGCAGATGCTGCAACCTCACGGAAAGATTTGGTTACTGGTGGGTGTAATTTAATTGCCTCAGAGTATGAGGTACAATTTTGTGCCATGTAGGTCTTAATCCTAGTTTGTCTTTCATACTCAGGGCACGCCTTACTTGTCGCAAAATGGTTACCATTGCATGAAAGGCAAGTAGCATCATCAGACTCAATGTTACAAGCATCGCCAGAGTGGTCCTGACCACACTTGTAACATCGGGGTTTAGAATTACACTTAATTTACCGACCGAACCTACAACAATTAAAACATTGTATAGTCGGATAGCTATACAGTTCCACCGGAAGAGAGTTATAACAAGCGAAAACCCGTTTGGGTAGTACCTGACCATCAAAGGTAAGGACTACTGTTTGTGATGGCTTCCACTCGGGTACTGGACCATGAACCTTGTAGTTAAACCGCCTAGCTTTGATGATCTTGCCACATCCAATGGGGCAAGATATATTGTCGATTATTTCTTGGGGAGACCACTCAGTGGGAACTCCACGAACAACGCCCATCCTAGTTATGTTGAATGTGGGAATAAAGGCTTTGAACTTTTGTTTTATTAAGTCTGAGTCAGATAGAAATGCATTAGCGTCACTGTACTCGCAAAAAGATAAACTCAACTTGTTTCTTCCTAATCGTTTAACACTGCCATTTATAATATTCTTGTATCCTCTCCTTTTCAGATATTGACCAAAGGAGATTGGATGAAGAGTGGTCGTAGAGGAATCATCGGAATCTCTCTGCACATCACACTAATATTATAAACGTGAAAGTTTGTGTGTGTGTTTATATGTTTGTCAGTCTTTAGCGCTGAAACGGCTGGACGGATTTTAATAAAATTTGGTATGGAGTTAGCCGATACCCTGGATTAAAACATAGGCTACGTTTTACCGCGGGGAAATATCTTATTCCTACGGGAAAATCGATGAACCGCGGGTAACACCGCGGGGCACAGCTAGTGTATTATAAAGGGCTGAACATCGGTTGACTCGTACCGGGTCCTACCAAGCTGCGGCTGCTGCTGGGATAATGGATGTACCAAATCAATGTTTTCTGTAGATGGTGTGGCTGTTGTGGAAGCATTATGTAGTGTATCATCTTTAATACAGTTATCACTATCACATGAACAATTTTGAATGTTATTGTCGTCTTTATTTTTATGGTGCTTCCTCTTTTTATTACAATGTTTACAGATCCTACGGGTAGCTCTTGTACGCTTTCTCTTATTTCCCTCGGATCTCTCCGATGCATCCGTATCCATGTTACTGGAGTCTAAACTTCTAACAGTAATATTTTCACCTAGCGGGGGGACTGTACCCCCCGGGTCAGGTGGCTCCTCCATGCGGCGACAGAAAAAATGGAAAACTTACCAATGCAGTGGAAAAATATATACCCGAACAATTAATAAAACTAAACTACTTTATCTAACTACAAATATGTACAACTGATCTTAAAAACCACTATTAAAATAATTTTAAAATTCAGTGCCAGAAAAATCCACCCGCCAAGTTCGAAGTTTCCCGCGCTTTTTCTTTAATCTTATTTATCTGCTAATAGGCAGATAAAGAAGATTAAGATAGCAGATAAATAGCAGAATAGGCAAAGGACTTTCGTCCGTGCAGCCAATCTGTGGAGTGAACAAAACAATAACAATTCCAATTTCCAATGAGCCGTTTTCAGAAGAACTAAAAAAAATAATAATATGGCTGTCAAAGGAATGCAATTTTGGACCTCAGCCCAATAGCCATGTGTGATACGTCATAAAATAGGTCTCAGCGAGCTGAACAAAAGTTACTATGACGCCAACAGCCAAATGTTTGTCCTTTCGGAGTTATATAGTATTGGAAAAAAAACTAACATTTTCAACAATACCGCAATCAGCAATACCCCATACCGCCTGGTCTTATTTTAGTTTCTTTTCTTCTCTTGATATTGGTTGAGGCTAAAAGCGTTGTCTTTCCGTAGGCATTTTCTTCAGTCTTTATTTATATTCGAGGCACATAGCCTTGTCTTAATCCCGTATGTTTAGGTCAATCCGTGTTGTCAAATCAGGTATCTATTTACCTCCAGTACTTATTTATAGGTCACATCCGAGTTAGGTATCAAATCAGGTAAAATATGTCTATTCCGGTGTATTATTATTTTTCATATAACTCCAATGGTACCTATTCTTGATAAAATTATAAATAGGGTAAAATGCTTCTATATTCAAGGAGATCCTGAATAGAGCGCGGGATATCCAGGGCTTCTTTGTAAATGTTCAATAAGCTATCAATAAATACTAGTCTTTGTATATTGAATTGAGGGCAATAAAAAAATATATGATTTAGAGATTGGTTTTCAGAATTACAAAATGTGCAATTTGGGGAAGGAATCATTTTCAATCTATGTAAATGTTCATTAAATCTGCCATGTCCAATTCTCAAACGATAAATTGTAGTGTAAAAGTTTCTATGTAGATATTTTCCAACGATAAACCATGGCCTCTTAATATCCGAGTTAATATAGCTGTACCATTTTCCTTTTATTTGTGTCGTTTCTTTCCAATAAAGCATCCATTGATGTTTAATATTCGTTCTAATGTCGGTTTTGCAATCTGAAGCTGGCAACTTAATATTCTTGACAGGTATTTGGTGAATATTGGGGTTTTTTTACTATAGAGCTGGCAAGTTTATCAGCGAGTTCGTTACCCGAGACGTCAATGTGAGATGGTGTCCAAAACAAACGTATTTCTCTATCTTGATTGAGCCAAAGCCTACTAATTTTCTGCCTTATGTTATAAATAATATAATTTGTGCTACTATTGTACCTGGGATTTGACAGTGCCATTAAAACGCTCATGCTGTCCGAAATTATCAACCATTTTTTGAAACTGAGTTAAGTTGATTCTATATATTCTAAAGATGCATAAATGGCTTGAGCTTCTGCTGTGTATATACTTGCACATATTATAAAATTGGCACATAGACTAAGCTCCGCAGCATATGCCGTGAAAAGAATCCGAGAACTTACTGACGTTGCAACTGCTAGGCTTGTTTATTTTAGTTACTTCCATAGTATTATGTCCTATGGTATAATACTATGGGGCCGGGCAGCAGACATTGAGACTATCTTCATCTTGCAGAAGAGAGCGATCCGATTTATTTACAAGCTAGGTAGTAGGGACTCGCTAAGAGATTTTTTCAAAGAAACTAACATCTTAACAGTTGCAAGCCAATACATTTATGAAAATATTATGTACGTTCGGAAAAATATTAAGGACTTCGAAACTCTTGGTAGCCATCATAACGTTAATACTAGGAATAAACATAAATTGTCATTTCCACGATTTAGACTTGCAAAAGTTAATACTTCCTTTATGGGGCACTGTATAAGGTTCTACAACAAGATACCCCAAGATATATTAGAGTTACCCCCAACGCGATTTAAGAATTGTGTTAAGCACACTCTTTGCAAAAAAGCTTATTATAAAATCAACGATTATTTAGAAGACAAGGACATATGGCATTAAATAGTAGTTTAATATTAAATTAAATCAGAGGATAAATGTGTCTAGTGTTCAACACATCCAAGATATTATTTTGTATGTTTTATTTGTATTAGCTTTAAGGTGATTTGAGAAAAGATGGTCAGAGTGGAGTTTTTTTTTTCGCTGCCTTTTTCTCCACTACAGACGGCCCCAAGGCAGCGGCTAACGTTATACATAACTGTATGTACATTGACATTCAACAAGCAGAATGTAAATTCTTTACGTTGAAATAAATTCTTGATTCTGATTCTGATTCTGATTCTGCATTTGATGGCAATCTCAACCCTTGCCCCAATTTAGTGACAGGATCATAGTAAGCCATGGAGACGTTTTCGTTACATTTCGAGCCATCTGTATAAATTTGTCTAAACTCTCTGTGTTCATCCAATTTAATGTAAACTGCATATTATCACTCAGTGTCCTATCTATGTGAATATTCAACCCACAGAATTTGCTCTCATATGATCCTTCATAACAAGGCAAAGTACTCCTATTATAGATATTATATTTACTCTTATAAGTTAGAGTTTCTTGAATGTTGCGAGTTAAAAAGTTATTAGAGTTAACCCTCAGCAGTTTAGAAAGAAGGAGATTGCTATCTTCAGACAACAACTTGATAATGAAATTGAGTTTTAAATTATTGAATCTGATCATTAATGGACACAAGTTACACTCAACCTGCATTGAATTAATTGGAGATGATTTAAAGGCTCCTAAGATTAATCTTAAATTTATATTTTGAATCTTTTCAAGTTTGTCTACTAATTTTGGATCTATACAATAACAGAAAAAACCATAGTCAAAGTGACTTCTTACAAGGGCTTTGTATAGGGTTAAGAGAATCTTATGATCGGCACCCCATTGGCTGCCAACCAAAGATCTTAAAGTGTTAGTAGCTCGTTCCGTTATGCAATCAACATATCTACACCATGAGAGATTCCATGTAAAAACTACACCCAAAAATTTTGTTTGAGATTGAATTGGTAATAAGTTATTATCATACTGTAGCTTAACTGTGGTGACTTTTTTCTTTGAGAATATGACTACTTTACTTTTAGCTGGACTTCTAGATTTAAATATTGAAAGTAACTATGTAATTTTTCCAGTGCTACATTTAATTTTTGAGTTGTGTGTGTGATGTTATTACCACTGCAATAAATAGCCAAATCATCGGCAAACTGTAAGTTGCTGACTTCTGTTCCTAACATTTCATTGAGCCTGTGGATGTAGAGAATATACAATGAAGGGCTCAAAATGCCGCCTTGACAGACGCCTTTAGTTGACAATCTAGGTCCGACAATATTATTGCAACTCATCTTAACATAAACTTCTCTTCCACTGATAAACTCATAAATCCACCTTACACATTTTTCAGGTATTCCCAAAGAAGAAAGAATGGTACATAAAACAGAATGATTAATGTTATTGAATGCTCCTACAATATCGAAAAAAATACAGACAAGATGTTTATTACTGTTAACCGCAGCGTCAGTATCATGGAAGAGAAGCCCTATACTTTCTCTTGCTGACCGACCGCGGCGAAACCCGAACTGATTTCTTGGAAGAATATTATTAGAATATATTAGATTCAATATAAAACTCAAGACGTTGTTTCATAAATTGCTCAAAAAGTTTTCCTGCACAGGATGTTAACGCAATGGGACGGTAAGAGTCTGCATCATTTGGATCTTTTCCTGCTTTTAGAATTGGAACCAAGCAATCTTTTTTCCACTCTTTTGGAGTTATTGATTGTTCCCAAAGTAAATTTAAAATATTTAAAAATTTCACAAGGCAATCTGCTTCAAGTTTTTGAAACATTTTGTAAGAAATGCAATCTAGACCAAAGTTTGTGTCTTTACGTGACTTGATAGCTGCTTTTAACTCATCTATGGTGAATGGATTGACAATGTAACTATTGATGGGGTTTACGGAAGTAGTGTCTATTTGTATTGGTTGTGAAACAAAGTAAGGTGTATATTTCCTTAAAAAGTTATTTATCCAAGATATTTCATTATTATTATTTAGTTTCGTACTTTTACGGTAGGATTTATTAAATTTACGCTTAGTTTGCCAAATTTTAGAAATTGGAATGGATCTATTTATTTCAGTGCAGTATTCTTTCCAACTATTTAATCTTTCTAATTTAATAATAAGTTTTTTCTCAGCCTGCATTCTTTTAAAATTAATATAGTTTAAATCACTAGGATCTTGTTTAAATATAATAAAAGCTTCCTTACTTTTTTGAACTGCATTAGCACGCTTTTCATTCCACCATGGCCGAGGAGCATGCCGGTATTTAAAATTGCTTCCTGTCTGTTTCAAACTATTATTATTCATATTTGAATTTTGGGCCTGACTTCTAAACAGCGATTGATTAATAGCTTTATGAATGATATCACAATAGTCATAGTAAGACTGTAGAGGATCGTTATGGTTAATAATAAATTCTTTAAGCATAGTGTTGGCAAGCGTTGAAAACTTATTCCAATTTACTAGCCGTAGATTAGGTCTTTTGAGTTCAGCTGTGTTATTTTGAGAAATAAAGTTGTTTTTAGAAGAATCAATGATAGTGTTGAACAAAATTTCAGTTATTGTAGGTAGATGATAACTTCCCTGGGGATCATCATGTACTGTCCAATTGCAATTAAGGGCTATAGAGGGACTGATTATTGTTAAATCTAAACCATTTGGCCTCCAGTTATTTGTACCTACAGTTGTTGGTTGTGTGTCATTTAATAACACTAAATTGCAATCATTTACAGCGTCGAGGACATCTCTTCCACGAGGACTGACAGATTGGTAACCCCATATGGCGTGATGTGCATTGAAATCACCTGCTACTAAGCATGGTTGTGGTAAGGTATTAATAAAATCAACAAATTTTGTTTTTCTAAAAGTAGGACTACAATTTGTCTGGATATAAAGACTGGCCATTGATAATGAACTGTTATTATATTTTATTTTGATAGCGATATTCTGAAGTGAATCATCAAAAAATGTTTTTAATCTACTATATTGTATGTTGTTACGAATGACTATGGCAACACCATTGTGTTTATTGCCACAATCATTGCGTTCTATCGAGTATCCATTAATATTTAAACGTTGTGTAGGCTTGAGCCAAGTTTCGCAAACTAAAGCTATATCAATATTATTTTCATACAAAAATTTAAAAAAAATATGACGATTACATAACAGACTTTGAGCATTCCACTGTACTATCTTTAATTTGTCTATGAATTTGTATTAATGTTCTTGTTATCACTGGACTTGAAAAAATCGCTTAGAACATCTAACACATTTTTAGAGGATATTGGGGTATCTTGTGTCTTATTTAATGTTATAATTTTTATAATGCTTTGCACTAAGAGATTCAGTGCCTTGTCATTTGATTTTAATAATGTCAAAAGATGAAGAGGCTTCTTAGGACCGAGAGGTGGGAAATTTCCATTTTTGAATATGTCAGCGAATGATGGTGTCTGAACTTTTTGTCTGTTTTCTTGTATTTTCTTTTGCTTAATTGGACACTGAGCTGAAATGCTAACGTGATTGCCATCACAATGGAAGCATTTGGCCTGTTCGATCGGAGTTGTACAAACTTTATATGAGTGATCTTCTTTACAGATGGAGCAGCGTTCGGAGTTCTTGCAAAACTTTGCTAAATGGCCATACCTGAGACACCGGAAACATTGTTTGACTGGTGGAACATACGCTGAGATGTTATGCCGCCAACCATCCAAATCCACGTAGTCTGGAAGAACTGACGTCGCAAAGGTGATGGCTACTGTCTGCAGCGGCTGTTGAATGAAGTTATCATCAACTTTGATCCTTTTTGTGAATCTTCGAACGGATATTATTTTCTTGTAACTTGATAGCATTGTGAATATCTTTTTGTTTGTCAAGTTGGTGGGTACATAATTTCAGTGCTTGAAGCAGGTATATTGGCCTTAAATTGGTAGTCTTTTAAAAATGTAGCATTGTTCAAGAAGGCATTAGCAAGGCTGGCTTTTTCGAAGTATAAGGCAATTTTGAACTTGTTCATTGACCTAAGGTATTTGATTCCTTTATTAAACCTTTTGATAGAGCTAGATATGGACAAAAGGTCTCGGGTTCCTATAGGTATATCCACATTGTAAGACTCTACGAATACTACAAATTCTGCAGCACCGGAATCCTCAGGGTATCGTCTCTTATAATCTGTTACCAGATAAGGTTTGTACTTATCTGCGCTTTCGACCTCTGACTCGGACGACGACGACATGTCTCCATCACTTTTCTCTTCAGCTTCATCTTTTTTCCGTTTTCTCCTTGTTCGCTCCTTCCCCATGATTGGCTTTTTTTATTTGTGTCTCCAGACGCCTTTTATTTCTAAAAACCCCTATTGATACACGAATAATCGATGAAATTAATAAAAACTTCGAAAATCCCGCCTGGTTATTTCAACGGTTTCCCGCGCTTTTTTCAACTTTTTTCTTTGTGATTTTATGGCCTGGTTACACGACCTTTGAGCCAAACTACGTTGCTGGCCAGCCGAGGTCAAAATTTTCAAAAACGGTCTTCTATGATCGCAGCCGCGACTGAAACAAACTCATAGAAAACTTGTCGCTAGTTAGCGACTGAAACAAACTCATACAAATGTACGTAGCAAGCCACGCGGTAAGACGCCCCGCTGGTCGCGCCGCGCGTTTTTTCGCGCGGGCGAATTGTCCCGTGCCCAAGCCGTAACTCAGTTTCCACCCGTGGACAATGGGTGGACGCCGTGCGATGAGGCGGTGAGGAGTGGGTGCCAGGCAAGGTCTTTAATTCTCCTTGGTGCCTCTAAAGAGCTATGACCTTTAAGATACAACTTGGGTCGTATTTTTTTGTTCTGTGGATGATATTAGGCAATCTGGGGCGACTAGCATCTGGCAGCACTGACTTGACATTTGCGCGAATTATTTGTTTGAGGCTTTGTTTTCAACAAAATTGGTTTTTTGATTGAAAAAAGATAAATGGAAAAACAAGAAAAAAGACAACGTTGTGGATTTAATTAAATTAGTAAGAAATAAATTTTAAAATTAACGTGTGAACTTCATCAGTCTATCTTTATCTATTCGACATATAAATTCAACTTAGGTTATATATTTTCGTACGCTATAGTGGTACCTGTATCAATCTTGTTCAGATCAGAAATAGATTGAGCCCCTATCGCAGTACAAAAGGGACTCTCGTTTGGTCAAAATGGATAACCAAGTCCGATGTCACGACGACATAGCAACAGAAGCCTTTTTCATAGATCAAGTTTCTACAGACACGTCGTACGATCAGGTTTGCTTCCTTTATGCATAATAATAATAAGCCTTAATTTCATTCCTTTAAATAATAATTCATTCATCATCATCATCATCATTCAGCCACAAGAAGTCCACTGCTGGACATAGGCCTCCTCCATGTAATAATTCATTACATGGATAAAATAGAAAAGAATTGAATTGATTTATGAATAAATTGATAAATAATCTAAACATTTTTTTTAAATTCCTGCCTGTGTACTAAAGGTGTCCCTCTCCAGGACATGCTTGGCTCCCACAAGTCATGTGATTTGTGGGATGTCATCTAATCACCCTGGCTGACCAGGTTTCATATTAGGTTTTCTTTTAAGACAATATTTGTTTTTGTTCTGGATACATTTTGTTCTTGTCTTTGTATATCTTCTTGAAAGTTTTTGTTTTATTCTTTCTTGTGTGAGAATATAATATAGGCATTCACCAGACCAACTGCAGTTGCCCTACATGCATGCCTAATATTTATTTTTATTTTCTTAATTTAGGCCAAAAAGTAGCTATAAAAATGAAGGTATAGCTTGGTAAAGAACACCATGCAACATCATGCACTTTTGTATAACTTGAAAAGTAATTCTTTTTTTACACATAAACAAAACTTTACTTGCTAACCGAATACGGTGGGTTGGACACTAACCTGATTTTAATTGTTTTATATCAAAACTGAAGGATCATTGGGACATTTAGCAATTTTATTTGTCTGGTTAGGTACTCTAAGTTTGTAGAAATACAAAACTGACAACTAATACCTTATTCCAGATTGAGGTTGAAAAGATGATTCTGAAGATTTACAAGCAATTCCAAAAGAAAGCTGCCCTTGATCCTGAATTACCAATTTTGAACAAACAAGCCCATTGTAGGATATTGAAAAATTGGCTCAAAGGATTGCCACAAAGTTACGAATGTTTGGATGCAAGCAGGCCCTGGCTCATCTATTGGATCCTACATGCTCTGTGGCTGCTCAATGACATGCCTGATGATGAGACAATGTCAAATACAGTTCAATTTCTCTCCCAGTGTCAGCACAGTGATGGGGGATATGGGGGTGGTCCAATGCAGTTCCCACACCTGGGAACAACTTATGCTGCTGTTAATGCTCTTAGTATTATTGGGACAGATGAGGCATACAATTCAATTGATAGAAGCTCATTGCAAAAGTTCTTGTGGACTGTCAGGGATGTTGATGGCTCATTTGCCATACATAGAGGTGGGGAACGAGATATTAGAGGGGCATACTGTGCTGTCAGTGTTGCCAAGTTGACTAATATTTACACAGATGCTTTGTTTGACAAAACTGCTGAATGGGTGGTTAGTTGCCAGACTTATGAGGGAGGGTTTGCAGGTTGTCCTGGCATGGAGGCTCATGGAGGGTACAGCTTCTGTGGCATAGCTGCTCTGGCCCTATTGAACAGAACCGCACTTTGCGATACGGATGCTATGCTGCGTTGGTGTGTTAATCGCCAGATGCGTTTAGAAGGTGGCTTCCAAGGCAGAACAAATAAGCTTGTTGATGGATGTTATTCATTTTGGCAAGGGGCTGCCTTCCCTATTATTAGTGCAATTCTTGCTCAAGGTAAGAGTTAAAACAATAATGTGAAATATTTACATTTGCTTTTAATTCTAGTGTCACTTCTGAGAGCTACAAACCTCTTTCAATATAAATTTGGATTTCCAGATAATAAGGAGCTGATAGAGACAGTTTTATTTCACCAAGGTGCCTTACAGGAGTATATTGTCATATGCTGCCAAGCCCCCGAGGGTGGACTTATAGACAAGCCTGGAAAGTAAGTTGTTGAAATGGTTTGTTATAATAACTTCTATACAACACAATTACCTGGTCCCAAATTTGGACCCTATGGTGTGGTAAATAGGCATGGTTTATTATTATTAATTCTTTATTGCACAAATGATAGTGTACAAAAGGTGGACCCACAGTTTATGGTTTAGTTTTGATTCCTATACATTTGTGAACTGACCTGACCATGCATTTATGTACATACATACATAAGCTCACACCTGTATCCCAGAGGGGTAGGCAGAGACCAGGGACTGCCATTCCTGACAAATCACCGATGACCATGCACTTAAAAATAGATGTGAGAGTGAATGAAAACACATCTTTATTGATGGTATTATTTGGACAAACAAACCTACATAGGTGGTACCTATTTGGTATAACTTTGCCGAATCGGATGACGGGTGACTTCACGACCGGCTAGTATGATTTAAAGTTGGAACTATAAAAATAAACATTTCTGTTCCAGGCCTCGTGATATCTACCACACCTGCTACACACTGAGTGGGTTGTCTGTGGCGCAGCACGGCACAGGTGTAGGGGATCCATTTGTTGTGGGTTCACCTAATAATGAGCTTAACCGAGTGCATCCCCTGCACAATATTGCTCCTCATCTGGCCTATAATGCCCTGCACTACTTCATTAGGCACCCACCACCAGTCAAGGACAAGAACTAATCAGGTTCCTACATTTCACAATTATATTTTGTTTTAGATAAAAGTAGAAACACAGTGGCCAGATGATAGCTGTTTTTATAAAACAATAATACCTTAGGAGATGAGACTAAAGGTTTTGGATGTCAAGGACAGATGTTGAAAAGCCTGAAAATGTGTCTAATATTTAATTAAGTTTGCTGTTAGGAAATCTTGCTTTGACTCAAGTAATTATTTACAAAACTTGTTATTGTTAATTAGGTAACATAGCCAACAATTCACTACATGTTGTGCAGTGATTAGTAATTTACTATAGTTCATAAGCATACAAAACAATTTTACATTTGCTGTACAGATACATAATTTAATTAGATAATAACAAATCAAATTATATAGTAGTACCTACTGCTATTCAGCTATACTGTATGTTTTACCAAATAACAATAATATTTATTTAGGTATTCTCCAGAGATGATTATGGTACAAAATAAACATTAATCTAATATATTCACATAATTCGTAATTTCAAATTCCCCTAAAATAAAATAATATCAGCAAAATTTATATAAATAAAGTACACTTGGGATACACTAAACAGCTTTTATTTATTGATATGAAACTGGGTTTCATATTGCTTTCTCAATTAAATCAAAACAAATTCCTCTGACTCCATGTCTGTATCACTATCGTGTATAGTTGGGGTCACCCAATTCTGTTCGGTTTCATAAATTGAAAATCTAATATTAGGTGGGTTCATCACATTACATCGAGATCCATTATTTATAGTAAATATGGGGTACTCATGGTTAGTAGAGACCCCTTGGGGGGTCAGGAATGGCTTGATAATATTGACAAATGTCTCAAAATCACTTTCTGTAGCCAAATAAAAGCCTAAACAACAGGACGGATCCATCTTTGTTAAAGGCATTTTCCTTGGGGAGTGGCAGTGGAAGGTCTGCAAAGAAAAGTTTGGTTGCCATACATCAACCATTTCTTGGCAGTAGTGAGGATCTAAATGTATCAGTCTGTCATCTTGGTAACCCACAAAGTACAAGGAATGTTTAGGCCTTCCACCAATTATACCAATGCAGAACTCTAGAGTAAGTAGTGAAGTTAGGCAGGAGCCATAAATAGGATTGAATTTGTCAGAGCCCAGTTTTACAGGAACTAACAGTATGAGAGACTTCCAAGGTCCATTTACCTTTCTACACTGAGAGTACACATCTTGAACATATACAGTAGAATCTTGAGCTACATACACTTCTAAGTTGTCAAACTCATAATTTTCTTTAGAGGCTTCAGCCATGACAGCTTTCAAGCAGTGAGCCACTGAAGCTGGTCCATACCAGTCCCCAGGCTTCTTGCCCAGGTTCTCCCCGAGCTGGACCATCTGGTGTATAGATAGTGGACTGTTCACCGAGGACTTGTCTCCAAACCACTTTACAATCATTCGATGAAGGCAGTCTTCTTGAAACTCTCTAGCATTTTGTATTAACTTGTCGGGCTTCCACCGCCATGACCTGCCAAGGAAATGGCAAACAAGGGCCTGTGCCAGCAGCATTTGTCCACTCCGCAGCATGCAGCCCCACCCGCAGTCTGTGGTGAATGTAGAGCCAGACATGGTTGGGAATTCCCTTCTGTAAGTCATCCACATTCTACTCGTGAAATCGGATTTGAAACCTTCGATTCCTTCACCATATATTGGCTCAATAGGCTGATGTGCTGTGGCTTCTGTAGCAATCTCCGTAGATGACTCAAGGGAACCAGTAGGACTCAGCTTTCTATGGTAGCAACGTCCCAGTAGCCAGACTGGTGATTCTTTTGAGAAATTCGTCTTCATTTTCACTGTCCACCCAAACTTGACGTTATTCCACATAGACAAGAGTCGTGACTCAACCTTACCCTTGAGGTCTATCAAGTCTTCACCATTCTCGCGTCCTTGTTCTTTGGGTACTGGAGCTCTGTCTTCTATAATAGACCGTGCAGCCTGCGAGAAGTTGTGCTCAGAATTCATACTTTGAGGGTCGTGGTGCCCGACTCCTCTAAAACCATTCATTTTGATAGTTTCTCTCGTTCGTCAGTCCTACATAATGCAAGAACACCACACGCACTTTGGAAACATCGTGTTAGTGAAATTAGAGCAATTATGAATACATTGGCATATTTTTAGTGGTATTTCTATAATTTGTGGCACAATCACAAAAGATGACAGCCATACTCACCTCACAGATGACACAGAACAGAACACCTATGTACCAAAATGATAATATTCTGTGTAGACAGCTGTTACCGCCACAGACTATACAGGGTGGCCAATGAGCCGTTTTCAGAAGAACTAAAAAAAATAAAAATAATATGGCTGTCAAAGGAATGCAATTTTGGACCTCTGCTCAATAGCCATGTGTGATACGTCATAAAATAGGTCTCAGCGAGCTGAACAAAAGTTACTATGACGCCAAGAGCCAAATGTTTGTCCTTTCGGAGTTATATAGTATTGAAAAAAAACTAACATTTTCAACAAAATATAACTCCGAAACGACAAACATTTGGCTGTTGGCGTAGTAGTAACTTTTGTTCAGCTCGCTGAGACCTATTTTATGATGTATCACAAATGGCTATTGGGCTGAGGTCCAAAATTGCATTCCTTTGACAGCCATATTATTTTTTTTTTTTTTAGGTCTTCTGAAAACGGCTCATTGGGTGACGTTTTTCTTTTTAGATAGCCCGTACCGAGACCTATCCAAAATACATGTATGTTCAGCGATTATTGATAGTTTTCGACTTATGATTTTATTTTTGAAAATTTCGAGATTATAATCAGTACTAAGCCTATTTTCATATCCAATAAAGAAAACCTGTGCATCCAAACAATAATTAAGTACATTTTAGGTCCAAAGTTTGAAATCACTGTTTTTAGTCGGGAGACCATAAAATTTCAAAATAAAATTAATAATACTGCCTGGTTCTGGAGCTCCAAACTAATCTTAAAAAATTTGCAAGACATTAGACTTTCGAAAAAATTAAGAAAAAAGGTAAAAAGGTGAGATAATTCACGAATCTCCAAATGAAGGGCTCTCAGCTGTATTAAAAAAAACTACGTACAGTCGACAGCACATCATCGTATACACCCATGCACTCTACTCCGTCGCATTACGGGCGACTTTGCAACTAAAATGTGGAGATTGACGTGCAGTCGACTGTACCTAGACACCATCGCCATCTAGTAGCGAGTTTGGAACAATTTTTTGGGAGCTGTCAGAAAATCGCTCATTTCAAGTGCTAGGCACTTTATTTTATGTGTAAGGTCAGTGTTAGTGTTATTATAACGCAAATATTATAACTTAATAATAAATTAATATAATATAATACTTTAGGTTAATGTCCCCTCGGGGGGGACATAATGGGCATATCTATATTAATAATTTCGTTCGGGTCTACGGTAGACTCGAACGATATGCACACCAAATGAAAGAGCGTAAAAAAATAGTTGATCTGAGTCGACAACATATGGGCGGAAAATTCGTATTATCGAGCAGCATCAATATAAAAATTATTAAATTCAATAATGGCGTTGCTAAGTAAACATGTCAATGTCATCATTGTTGTGTTAGTGTCACAAGTTTTCATTGTGAACTGTTATGGCCGGTTTACGTTATTTTAGTGTTTAGGAGAGTGCTATAATACAATTAGAGAGGCAAGTGCATTAGTACATTACTAGACGTTCGAGTGAACGTATATATTTCTTCCAGTAGAGTGTCACTTCGTCGACGTCGCGAAATATGCGCTATCCTACTAAAAATACTATGAGTTTTAATGGAACACATAAGTAAGTTTGATAATTCGAGTTAATGAAAACAACACGCACCCGTCACGGGTCACTTGCGCACTCTCCTAAAGTTCTCACTAAATTTTTAGTTTATACACAGATAAGTAACGAGGATAGTAACGCGCTCAGGTGTCACTGGATAGAACAATAGAAACCAATTTTATTTTGATTCTAATTGAAAGGCAACTAGAACCGTACTATACCTACCGTAACACGTACTAAAGCAAGTGGCGCTTACACGTTTCTACAAAAGCACTCTTCTTAAGAAAGAGAGAAATAAAGAAAGAAAGAAAGAAAGCAAGAAAATTTATTTATTTGAAATAAAACAAAAACACACACACACACACACACAGAATGCGTACAATAATTAAAAAAATAGAAAGTATAAAACGCGTAAAAATAAATCAATTGTATAACATGAAAATCATAATAAAATACATTAAAGGTTGAGCCCCCAAAATGGGCCCGATTCAGCATAATGTTGCAACAGAGTGTAAAGTAAAGCACTCTCCTAAACACTAAGATAATCTAAACCGGCCGGCCCTTTGATCTAATTTGTTAACTCCATGTTGTGTGGAATACCGTGGCATCCAAGAAGGTTATTATAATCTGTGCCAACTGAGAAGGTGTAGTAAGTAATCTGTGGTGTTTTTCATTGGCGGGAAGACAATAATTGACATTGAGTTTTGGAAGGGTCTGAAAAATAATTGAAAAGGGAAATCAAAGTCATAAATTGATCTTTATTGTTTTGCTTAGTTAGGTACCAATAAACTTATTGAAATGAAAAAGCCACTAGATAAGAAAAATACCAAAAATTCAAATGATGAATACAAAACTAAAAGCTGTAACGCCAAAGAGAGGGATCTGTTTTTAGTTGATTAGCCAAGTGGATTCTACGTCTCATACGTCACTAGATTCACTAGCTGTTAAGTTTATGAAGGAAGCTCATTTAGTAATTTGTGATGAGGTACCCATGACAAAGTTATGATAAGTATCCGATTTTCGCCTTGCATTCCTTCGTGAGTAGCCAGAACATGTCCAAAAGAGCAAGATTGGCTATCCGTAATAGAGTGCTGGTTCCAATACTGATGTAAGCATGGTAACGAGATTTGGGTATGGCAGAAGAATCATGAAAGTAGGATTAGTGCAGTACAAATGAGATCCTTAAGAAATATGTGTGGTGTTACTTTGGATGACAGAATAGGCAATAGTGATCAGAGACCGAGGATGTAGAGAAAGAGGATGTAGTGACTAGAATTGAAAAAAGGAATGTTGCGTTGGTTTGGAGATGTGGAGAGGATGAACGAAGAAAGACTGACAAAGCAAATATATCGGGCGAATGTGAGTGGAAGGGCCGGTAAGGGACGCCCCAGTTGGACATACTTCGACCAAATAGGGGATGTATTAGCAAAGGGCAAGATTAAAAGTACCCGAAACCGATGTGGGTACATGCAGCGACTAATGGATGTCGATGAAGCGAAAGTGATTTGTCAGGATAGTGGCAGGTGACAGTCCGTGGTCTCTGCCTACTCCTCTGGGATACAGGTGTGAGCTTATGTATCTGAATGTATTAAGAGATTTATATCTACTGGTGGTTGAGAAATACAGAGGCGTCATCATATAAAAAAACATAGTGGAATATTATTTTGCGTCTACATTTTACCCGAGCGAAGCCGGGTTTTCGTCTAGTAAATTAATAATTTGAGTGAATTCTTCAGGAATGGTGGTACAGTCAACTACAAAAATAAGATGATTTTACTTCTCATGTAGGAATGTAAATAAATACGCGAATATTATTTTTCGAGGGACAAAAGACGAAAACGCAAATTCTGATATAAAAAAAAATAGATTTTCTTTTTTAACTGCCAGACACCCGCCGCGGCCGCAGCCATCCCATCCCAGCCCGGCGCGCCGGGAGGGCGGATGCACCGTCAGTTGGCTTGAAATTCAGCAATGAGCGTTTTTCCTTATGTCAAATTTAGTTTTAAAAGGATCCCTAGGTGGCGCTGCCGTACCGTAATAATAAACGTCAAAGCAAAAAATAATACTATGGTTCTGTGGAATTTGTGATGGTTGGTTACCTAGAAGAAAAAATGCTGTTGTCGTTTGGTGATAAGTGCGCTTTTGGATACTTTGGAGTCTTTGCTACGGATTGTGGGTTTGAATTTTTATTTTTATTATGAGAAACCTCGTCCGAATAGCAACCCTGGTTCTTTCTCTTGTTTAGTGATCTGTGGACTGACTTTGACATTGATTGCAACGAATCACAAATTCGTATGAAGAAACGAATGGCGCCATCTAGTGTATCTCAAGGAACTAAGAAAAAAAAAGGTAAAACGCCCATTCAGCATGGATCCATTGAATGCTGTCCATTTTGGTCGTATCGTGAATAGAATCCACAGAGTACAGTTATTTCTACGACCAACAACTGTCACGCTAAAGAAAAAGTAAAACTGTCATAACAAAAGCCTAACCCACCACGCGGACTTTTCAAAGATTTTCTCTACAAAATGGGAAAAGGCCGCAAGTTTACTGGAAAAAAGAAACATGGGACGCAAAGGCCAACCACAAAGAAGAAGAGGAAACCAGCAAAGGATAGAGAGACCGTGAACAAGAAAGCTTTATTTAACAGATACAAAGACAAACACAAGGTGCAAGATGAGATCGCGAAGAAAATGCGCCTTGATCGGGAATTGCAGCAGCATCGGGTCGCGTACTCCGAGAGCGAGGAAGAGGAGGACGCTTACGGTCAGCTGGTGTCTTGCTTTACGGGTAAAATGAAGAAAACCGCTGTGATCAGCGAGAGTGAGAGTGAGCTTTCCGATGAACCGCTATCAATTGGCAAAGGAGAGGAGGCCACTCTTAGTGACATGGAGAGTGAAGCTGAGGGCGATTCTGGTGAATGTAAAGATGGAGACGTGTCTATGGACGATGGAAGTGGAGATGACAGTGAGGTAAGATGTAATAGGCGTTTTAGATCTAATGGACTAGCACTCCGGGGCTGGTCATTAGCAGTAACACACTTAGCAGCCAAATGGAAGCCCATGCACCTACTTGATTTGTACAAATAGCTGTAGTTTGTGTGTATTTCCATGTCTGTGTGTCTAGCACAGCACAAAGTATCATAGTTTTGTTATGTTACCTACATTGGACTAAACAAGAAGTACTAACAGACTATGTTATACTATCATTGGTACTTAAGTAATGACTGTATTATTTCAATTACCTACTGTATAGTTGAGTTATTTACTTTTGGTCTAACAGAGCTCATCTTGTGCTCAAGTTTATATTGTTCTGCTTATCCAGCAGGTAAGGCATGCAAGAATATTGCCAATTCAGTCACTCAAACATATTTCACAACATTCTCATATTTGTTTTTAATTTCATACTTATTTTAATTTCAAAGGTTTTTCTGAGCATACAGATCTTGATGGGACTTATTAGCTGTTATAGCGAAAAGCTGGGGAAATCCACTAACACATTCAGTGTTAGTATGACTCCCTCATTGGTCCAGCTGTTAAGGTGCTTAGCTACCATACCAGAGGTTGTAGGTTTGATTCCCACTGGGGGCTGCCATACATTCATACAAATAGCCTCAGTTTGGGTTTATTTACGTGTTTGTGATGTCCTTGCCTGGTAACCATCGCACAGGGTATCATAGTTTGGAACCACGTCAAGTGATTGTATTGTGTGGAAATTATTATTATTATCCAAAATACAGCACAGTTGAAATAAGTAGAAATAAAAGTTTAGTGACAATTTATATCCTCATGAGACTTATGTTTGCATTTTATTTTTATGCTAGGTATAATGTTTTAAAAAACATTTTATATAAATATTGGCCGGTGGCCCTAGATAGGATATTGTAAACTTGTTTTTTTTAGTTTTTAAATACCGTCATGTGGGGTGCCAAATCCGTGTGCATTTTCCTAATAATTTTTTATTGGCCAGTTCTTCTTACTTTTTCCTGCTCTATGGACACATCCATTTTGTAAAATTCGACTTGGAACATTAACTTGCCTTATCCTTTATGTGTTACGGCCGTTGCGAAAACTCGCTATGTGTTTGAATGAACACATGATGGATTTGACAGAACATCAGAACCTGCGTACACGACGCGAAAAATGTGCTGAAATGGGCGTAATAACGTATCCGGACTAGTTTTTTTTACTTAAAAGCAGTGTAATAATACAATGGTGAGTACAATATTATTAATTTGCTCTTCAGTCCCACAAGCACTTAATAGCAATGTCACAAACAACAGCCTGATACTAGAGTGTTACCACGAGTTGGATAAGCTCTCGACAAACAACCAAGTCATATTACAATGGATGAAGGGTAATAGCGGCTCTATGGGCAATGATGCTGCGGATGAAATCACCAGAAGAGGCTCGGAAAATAGAGTGGAAGGGCCTGAACCCATGCTGCCACTCCCTTAGAACCAGTGTAGGAAATGGTTGAGGACACGAACAGAAATCAGCAAGCTGAACTCTGGAGAACAGAATCTAAATGCAGATAAGCCAAGGAGGCTCTAGCAACAGTCTCGAAACGTCTTTCACGCCTTTCTGCTTCGTCCGAGAAGAGATGATCTGCGTAGAGCTGTGGCGATACTGACAGGCCACTGCTCACTGAATAGACATTTCCACAACATGGGACCTACCAACAGCCCGCTTTGCCGGGGATGCCTGAAAGAAAAGGAAACATCCACCCATGTGACCATCTACTGTGAAGGCGTGGAAAAACAACGGACCGCCATCCTGCTATAGCTGGGATCCCTTCAGGATGAGTAAACTCACAGCCTTGCTACGTATAATACATATACATTTAAATAATACCCAAGACGTACACTTATGCCTATGGCATGAGGCTAATGGTGGTTTGACGTCTAACGAATTCACAAGCTGCATTATAGATTTCTTGAAGAAAAACCTTGATAGAGAGTTCATACTAATGTCAGACGGATGTTCCTATTAAAATATGAATAAAGTCTTGGCGTCTGCTTTGGCGAGCATTTCAAAGACACAAAAATGTCGAAATAGAGCAAATTATTATGCTCCTGTCGACTATGTGGCTAAATCCTTCCATTATAAGGAAATTTTCAGGTTACTACAAACACATAACGGTCGGGTGCATCAGTTTGTTTCAACACGTGCAAATCCATGAAGTGCATTCTATTACATGCAGGACATTATTGAGCCCAAAAAATCCGTTATGTACACATTTGAAACAAAAAAAAATTATGGTGCTTTATTTTATTATTTTGTATGTGATAACTTTTATAAAAATCTATGCATAATTATATTATTCAATTTTCTACATTATTACTTTTTTCATTACAGTTATTACAGTTTTAACGCTCTACTGAAAAGTTGCACTTTTTCACATAAAGGCTTTGGCACCCCACATGATGATACATTACATTATTTTTAAATACTTTAGAGAGGACCTAATTGTATTGTTACGGGCTAGGGTTCTGGATTTGGATGTAAAACGCCAATGACAACTTCTTAGGATTTATTCACGCAGGGTCTGGTCTGCAGGTCTTCACGACACGAAGTCCACACGTAGAATCCAATCGCAGGTCCAATCGAAGTCCAATAGTATCGCTGAGGTCGTAGGTTATCGCTCGTATCGCAGGTATGTTCGCTCGAAGTTCACTCTTCGTTATTCTAAACGGAACTGACAGTGCGCCGCGGCGGCCGCTATTTATATCCGGCGGCAAGGGTTCTAGAACATTCCCGTACCTACGTACCTACACTCGGTACACGCGGCAACGTCGCTCGAACAGTAACCCATTCAAAGAGTTTTGAACCTTACGCTAGTGGACATACGAGTCATTATTGCTTGCAGCGCAGCATGCGGCGACTATTCGATAGGCTTCTAGAAGGCTCTATTCTAGATGGTTCGGGATAGGACCGCGACAGTATTTTAAAATATCTGGCTTAGGAGTAATGTCGAAGAACCCAACCTTAAGATTAGTTAAGATACTTACTTTACTAATATTATCCAATTAACACAAGCTGCTTTTTTCAGGAGATAGATGATATAGTTCTTCCTGCTGAAGCAGAGTCGGACGATGTGACTGATGCTGACCCTTTTACCAAACACCTCCAGTTTGATCTAGAAGATGAACTGTTAGTCTCTCTTTCCAACAACCCACCAACTGTAGAAAATGTAAACAAAACCTGGCCTGTATTGGGGAATCTTGCTATCACCATACCCAAACCTGTTCTAGCAAAAACCAAAATGAGCCGGACTAAGGTATCCTTAATAGAAGAAAAGACTTATGCACCCACAGGAGTATGTCCGACTACTTTCGACAGCATAGACTTCAACCAACTGCACATAAAAACTCAAATACATGGAAACATTGTGGCTGCAAATAAAACGAATTTAATTAAAAAAGACTTAGAACTGACTGAAGTGATGACGCCATTGCAAAAAGAGCTCTTTGCTATTATGAATATCTACCAAGACCTTTACTACCCAGAGAGGACTTTTACAAATGCCGATGAGATCAGATTCACATACTGTCTGCACACTGTCAATCATATGCTGAAGACTAGAATTAAAATATTGCACCACAATGCCAAAATTTCCAAGAATTCAGATTTATCTGAAGACTACAGAGATCAAGGATTAGTCAGACCAAAGGTAAGAAGGACTTTTTTCTTATTCTTGCTTGGGTAGATATTGAATTAAACAAAGTTGTGTTCATCAACAGAATATGTTAATATTTATATATTGTTTAAAATAACTTAGGCTAGCACAAGTCTGTAATGTTGAAATGGTGCTTATGGGTGGTTATTAAAACTGCGTCTATATGCTGTAACATTGTGTATTATATTGTACTGCCGAGAAGAGAGCGTGTTACATACTCTATGACAATGAATGTGTGGGTGAGGTGTCACCACACGACACCTCCCCCCTTTTTACATAAAGAAAAATTTTCATCTGTTAAAATTTTTACAATTTTCTCGCATTGTTGATGATGCTCTTTAATTAAGTTTAATTGTTGCGTAAACTAGGTTTATTTAAGTGTATTTGGTATCTTTGTGTATTTATGATTTTTTTTCTTAACTCCATATTAGAGTATCTTTAAATAATCCGCACAATCAGATCAGAATAACTCTGTGTATTTCATAAGTTCATCTGAGCACTAATTTGTACCATTGCGGATGTCATGGAATAAACATAAGTTATCCTTAAACTTCCAACAGGTTCTAATACTGGTGCCCTTCAAGGACGCAGCCTACCGGGTGGTGAAGACTATAATGAGCATTTTAGTTCCCAAGGAGGCCGGCCAGGTGGTCAACAAGAACCGCTTTGAGAATGACTTCACTGGCGGAGAGCTATTGCTGCCAAAAAAGAACCCTAAGCCCGAGGACTATGAGCTGTTGTTCAGTGGCAACACAGACGACACATTTAGACTGGGCATGACTGTCACTAAGAAGACTCTGAAGGTGTGTGTGATATTCATATAAAACTAAATGTGCGCGTTTATGAACCGCGTGTATGTCATGCTTGTGAAACTTCAACGCCTTTGCCCTGTAGTGGGAGATGATTGATGATGGGAGTGAGATGGGAGATGATGAAATAATAAAGCCTCTTAAAAAGTATGGTTTCGTTTTTAGCTTCTTCTGTTTTTGCAACAAGTATCTATTATGAATCTCGATGTTGGTGATAACAGTGATAGCTATTTTTAGACCATACTGTCCAGGTGAAGACTGACTGGGGCCATTTGTAATAGCATTTTTCCGAGCGGTTCCGTGCTTCGCAAGGCACGTTAAGCAGTTGGTGCCGGCTGCCGTCGATAGATGGTAGTCGTTAAGTCAAGTCAGAGACCGTATACAGTGGAGTATGGCCAAGTATGGCCTATACTTTCCTCAGTGAAGAGGCCCATGCCCGTCGGGTGGGACATAATGGGTTGATGATGAATCTTATTTAGAGACCCCCCACACTAGCGTTTTTCGAGCGTCGTCGTCGTGCCAGCGTCGGCGCAACGTTGACGTCGCACCGACTCAATGCCAGCGCTGGGCGGCGGCCGCTTGTCGCTTACAGTCAGTGTGAAAATGCTGTTTCATTACTGATGAAACGGAAAAAGAAATATCATCGTCAATATTGGCAAGATCTGTGGATTTCTTGTGTTCAGGAAGGCAATTATTACCTATTGTATTATAAAATAAATGTTGTAAATAAAAAACATTTTTACGATTGTCTACGAATGCCAAAGCGAACATTTGACGAATTTTTAGAACTGATTCAATACGATATAAAGTATCAAGTGTTGCGTTATTGTTGGTTTGCGTTGTAGTGCGTATTGTACTTGTTCGCAAATAACGCCCGGCGCTCGGCAGACGCCCAGCGCTGGCGTCGCGTCGGCGTCGCGTCGACGTTGCGCCGACGCTGGCACGACGACGACGCTCGAAAAACGCTAGTGTGGGGGGTCTCTTATCCCCACCCTTATCGCATCCTTTCCAGCTCTACACTGACTTCTACGCGTCGGACATAATCGTGGCGTCGCCGCTAGGACTCCGGATGCTTGTGGGCGCCGAGGGCGAAGAAGACCGGGACCACGACTTCCTGGCCTCCATAGAGCTGCTGGTTCTGGACCAGGCAGACGTCTTCCTCATGCAGAACTGGGACCACTTGCTGCACGTTCTGGATCACTTCCATTTGCAGCCGAAGAAGACTCACGGGACCGACTTCTCGCGAGTGCGCTCGTGGGCTGTTAATGGATGGTCCAAGTATTACAGGTATGTAAACATAATTATTTACATACAGGCACATACATTGCTCCTGGCCCACACTAGGATACCCTGGGTCGTGGGAACCATAACATTATTATTTTGTGCATACACGCACAAACATTGATTCTGGCCCCACACTAGGATAACCTGTATCGTGGGAACCAGAAACAGCGACGTCACAAACATGTAAACATCCAAGACCTGGGTTTCTTTTTTTTTGTCTCCAGCCGGAATTCGAACCCGGGACCTCTCGCATAGTAGGCAAATGCGCTAACCGCTGCGCCACAGAGGTCGTCCGTCACCAGAAACAGCGACGTCACAAGCATGTCTCGGAACGGTTTCCATATTATTATGATGTTTTGCGGCCTAGTTGACTCCGTATTGACAATGTCTCACATCGGATTAATCGGATCGGTCAAGTCACACCATTTTATTAGCTACGTTTACTAAATAATAGTCTTTCTGTTTGAATTGTAAGCGGCCTGTATACGTCCCAATATAGGGCACAGGCCTTCTAGGAACTCCTCAGTTCCAATATTAACTCTTCTGCGTGTTTACAGACAAACCCTGGTATTCTCGTCAGTGGCGCTGCCCGAAATGAAGGCTCTGCTCAGCAGGAAGTGCCAGAACTTCGCTGGGAAGGTTCTCGTCGCCAACCCCGTTGAGCTGGGCAGCATACGGCAGGTCGTCTTGCAAGTGCCACAGATATTCCACAGGTGAAATGCGTTGTTTCCACAACTGTGCGCTAGTTTATGGAGATCGCATTTGCCAAATGTCACGGAAATCAATTTTAATAAAAAAATACTGTTGCCTTGTTTTGCTGACGCTACTTTTTTTTAAAATATGGAATACTGATAGTGTACCAGAAAACTTCGTACCGCCAAAGTTTTCGTCTTTTTTTCGTATTTTCTCACCATTTAAGCCTTCCCCTTTTTTAGACAATTTTTTAATTTTTGTTCTCCGTAAGAACCATCCTCGTACTTCAAGGAATATTCTAAAAAATAATTAGCGAAATCGGTTCAGCTGTTCTCGAGATTTGCGCTCAGCAACACATTCAGCGATGCATTTTATATTATAAAAGATAGATATAACCATACCATACTTACTAAAATACTTAGAGCTCGAAGAATGCTTTTTTACTAGAATAATTTAATTTTAAATCAGTTGCCTGATAACGGCGCAAGGGAGATAACACTGAACCTGAGCTATTTTTCATTCATTTTGGTAAGAGAAATACTAGCATTAGCATAACAAAATAAATACTTAATTTCCGAGATATTTTGTAAATAAGATCATTATCATATACTATGTGACGCCCGAAAATATATTGGTAATTGGGAACCGTAGCTAACTGAATCTGAGAGTCGTTCGCGTAACAAACTTTAACATCGCGGTGGACGCTGTACAGATTTAGCTTCTCTTTTTGTATGTCAATTACTTCTTTTCCTTGAGAGCGAGGTAATACTCATACACTAAAATCGAACAAGTTTTACTTTAAGTAGGGAATGTGCAACCTTACTGTATTAAAAATAAAAGTTGTTTTGTGGTGACGTGTAAAGTGTGGTGCCGTTCCATACATACGTAATACATATAAATTAGTCCATACATATAAATATTATTATTATTATTATTATTTATTTATTTGCTCCGCCAACAGGATAATACATTATACATTAAAAATTAACACTTACAAAAATAATTATATGTACATCCCAATTACAGGCAGATACGCCACTAATTATTAATTTAGTTGGTTGGTTGAAAATGTTTAACATGCCATAAACAGTTCAATTTAACCTTGACCAAGATAATTATAACTAACATTAATATAATTATTGAGTGGAATTGCGACAATAACGTTGTAAAATAACGATAATAATAAAATTGATAATAATTTTGGTGTCTTATAGTACAAGCCTTAAATTGTATATTGTAATTATTATTTCATGGCTATTATATTTCTTCACATGTTTACATATTAAACCATTAAGAATTCCACAACTATGTGTTTATTTATTTATTTACATGTTATTTATTATATTGGATTTCTGCATAGTTGTACTATCCAGCCGAGAGTGTCCGCATTACTTTTTTCCTAAAAATTGTTAACGTATCATGGAATATATCCAGCTGGACTTGGCTGTTACTTTGGTTATAGTTCAACATCATCCTGGGTGATGGAGCTGATACGCCAACATTGGTCCGTGACACTGGTATATCAAAAGTTCGCGTGTGCGCATTTCTTCTGTTCACCCTGGGCACTGCCAAAGACACCCGATCAAGCAATTCAGGGCAGTTGATCTGTCCATTAAGGAGCTTATGGAGGAAAGTCAAGTCAATTATTAGACGACGATTGGAGAGTGAAGTCATTCTGAAAAAATCTAGTCTTTCATTGTATCCACTACTCGGGCTAATGCCCGGCGTGGTCCAGGCGAGATACTTAGTGAACGATCTCTGTACTCGTTCTATTCGATCGCGATGAGTCTGATAGTGAGGGTTCCAAGCTTCACAACCGAACTCTAAGACACTTCGAACTAGGGTATTAAAAATTACTATTTTGGTCTTAGAATTCCGGAACTCACGGCTGTTTCTCTTCACGAAGCCCATTGTCTTTAAGGCCTTCGCGACTATTTTGTCATAATGCGCCCTAAAGTTAAGCTCCGAATCGAGAGTCACCCCCAAGTCCCGAATCTGCGTAACTCTGGTGATGCTAACAGCGTCTATAGCATATGAAGCTTCAATTTTTTGCTTCTTCCGGGTGAAAGAGATATGGGAGCATTTACCAACATTAAGTAGCATGCCATTCAGGTCACACCATGTTTTAATGCGCGTAATATCTTCCTGCAGAAGAGCAGAATCACTGGTATTTCTTATAGTTTTGTATACTTTCATATCATCAGCAAAAAATGAATATTTACTATGTTGTATTTGATCTACAATATCATTCACAAAGATCAAGAAAAGGACCGGCCCCAAGTGAGATCTCTGTGGGACACCAGAAACTGCTTGGTAAGGGTCAGATGTGAAACCATTGACCACCACAGTCATTGACCTACCCGTCAGATATGATTTAAGCCATGAATGAAGAGCCCCATGTATGCCGTAGCAAGAAAGTTTGTGGAGGAGGATAGGATGACTGACCTTATCAAATGCGCTACTAAAATCGGTGTAAACAGCATCCGTCTGTAGACCTTTGTCGATGTTTTCAGATATTTCGGTAGTGTATGAGACTAAATTGGAATTTACAGACTTGCCACTAATAAAACCGTGTTGATGTGTTGTTATATGTTTTTTAACGAAGTTAGTGATAACCGGACAGATGACAGACTCAAAAACTTTGGGGAAGATACTTAATATTGAAATGGGCCTATAGCATTTGACGTTATCGCGATCACCTTTTTTGTATACGGGTACTACACGCGCGAATTTCCACTCCTGGGGGAAGGTTCCAGTCTTAAGTGAGAAATCAAATATATGTTTAAGTGGTAGAGCCAAAGCCTCTGCACACCTTTTGATAAAAAAGGGGGATAAGCCGTCCGGACCTGCTCCTTTATCTTCTTTAAGTAACTCAAGGTGTTTTAAGACAGTTTTCTCATCTACAGCAATATTACTTAGAGTCCCCATCTGATTGAGCACATTCATATTTGGCAGATAAACGTTGTCCCTCGTGGAGGTGAAAGTTGATGAAAAATTTGATGCAAATAAGTTGGTTATATTTTTGCCTGAACTTGCGGTTTTGTCGCCATTTGTCATAGTAGATGGTATACCATTAGAGTTCTGACGTCGTTGATTTATGAATTTCCAAAATTGTTTTGGGTTCATACTTAATGCATTTTCAGTTTTATTTATATAAATAGAATAACACTCTTTATGCAGCTTGTCACACCTACTTCTGAGTATTTCGTATTCGTAACGGTCACGCGGATTTCTAAATTTTTTGAACATTTTCCTAGCCTTTTCTTTTTCTGAAAGTAGTTTTACCAGGTCACGGGTAAACCAAGGAGGGCTTTTTTTATTCTATTTATCTTTCGCCTGGGGACATGTTCCAGCGTTGTATTGATTTTAGAATAAAGCACTGCGGTCATCTCATTTACATCGGTAAGACCATTAAAATCCTTTTCCCAATCGGCAGATTTTAACTCGGAGATAATACGGGTGTAGTCAGCCTTGTGAAAATTGTAAACAGATCTTGAATTTGGAGCTAGTGTACTTAGGCTATTATTGCTTACATCGATTAACAGTTGAGGGTGGTAATTGTCTAGTTTACTGATTGCTGATGGGGGTTTATTGACAAAAAGTATTGGTACGTTTGATAAAATTAAGTCTAGGATTTTGCCATAGGTGTTGGCGATTCCGTTAAACTGTTTCAGATTATTCAGCATCATGAAGTCAATTAGTGCATATCCCAAAACATTTTCATAACCAGATGGTTGGAGATGTCGGCCATTAAGATCGCTTTGTGTCCAATTTATGAAACCAAGGTTGAAGTCACCAACAATTATTACGCTCTCGACAGAGTTCAAGATATCGTTAGCATGCATTAAGAAATTATTTAATACATCGATTTTAGGAGGAGAAGGTAGGTAGAAACTACATAATGCAATTTTTTTCACTTTGCCACTTTGTACTGTCTCTATCTACTGATATCCTCACAGATATCCTCACAGGTGATATCCTCACAGGCAATATTACTGAAGTACTGCCACCGCAGTGGTGTATTTCATCCTCAGGCCGGTGTTAGAGTCACGCTGACACTCGGTGCTGACAGGCCAATTATGTATTACGTCCTAAGGAGTGTTTTAGAAAAATGTCGACCGTTCAGCGCTGACCAGCCACATATTTTGTCTATCAGCGCTGACGGTCAGCGCTTGGTCAGCGTGACTCTAAAACCAGCCTTAGTTCGACCTTCTTCAGCTGAACAAACCTGTTTCCCTTCCAAGGTTCAACGCTGCGAATCCTCTACTCTCGGTTGAAGCGCGTTTCGACTACTTCGTGAAAGAGATTCTGCCCAAGCAGCGGGATCCGCTAATGAGCCACACTCTAATCTACGTGCCGAGCTACTTCGACTATGTCCGCATTAGAAACTACTTCAAGAAGGAAGATATCGGATTTGTTCAGATTTGCGAGTATTCTAAGGTATGAATGATCGTAGTTCCTCTAAATACTAGACGTAAAACTTATACCGAACTTTATCATCACCATCGTCAGCCACCAGCCATACCATAAGTAAATAAAATAAAAAATAAATAAACTCACGCCCGTTATCCCCGAGGGGGTAGGCAGAGGCACCAATCACTAGAACTGGGCCCACGTTTTGCCGAGTTTATTACGTACCAAAATTATTGTATGAATAATGAATCGATAGAAAAGGGCCTCATTAAAACTTAATCTCATTGTTATACGTTTATTGGTAACTGTACAGAAATCAGGTACCTGCTATTGTCTTATCGTATATTTCTTTGACGTACGTTGACATTTTTCCCAAGCGAATAGAACGAGTGAGTGAATGTATCATTGAATAAAAGATATGTATTCTTGATGAGTTGTTTTTGAATGCCACTAGTAAATTTGAATATTCGCGCGCGAACAGTAGGTAACTGTTACAGTTTTAGTGATCAGGGAGGCTACCTTTCCTTCTTCAACCCTTTTCGCTAGCTCTCGGACGATCATAATAATATTATGTAGTATTACGGCGCCAGTCACACGTTTTGTGGCGCTAAAATTTCAGTTGACACTGTATGTACTAGAAAGTTGAGAGTTTAGACATCTAAAACGCGCGAATCTCGTCCTTATAGTATCTAGTCATGACGCAAGCATGTATTCAGTTCAGGCTCTTGAGCCTTGGCTCACCTGGTTAACCAAGCATTCTGTACTCTAGTACAATGACATGCACGGTCGGGTCGCGTGGCAAGTTTTTTCATTACAGTGAACACTATTATTATTAGTAATACTACATATAAATATAATATTATTCAATAAAACATTTGTTTTTGAACATTTGAAATTAAAGAGCTTTAATTTGATTTGTTTTTAGAGAAGCAAGATTACCTACAAAATTTTTTGGTAGTTGGTTGAATATATTTGGCAGCTGCTGATACTGGCTTGTACTGTTAAGACAAAAGTTTACAAAATCAATGAAAAATCACTGACTTTGACATTTTTGAACATCCCACAAAGACATGTCTCATTTGTGCCAGTGAATATGAAGCGGAAGTGAGTCTGAAAACATTAGCAATAACAGTGGCGTGACAATAGTTTTTTTCCACTTTTGTATGAACAGAATCTAAAGGATGGAAATAAGATACACTTGTTACAGAAATTGGACTTTATTACAGTGAAATCTATTTTACAGGACGGCAAAATAGCGCGCGCCAGAGATATGTTCTTCCATACGGAAGCGCATTTCCTTCTGTACTCCGAGAGAGTTCACTTCTTTAAGAGATTACGAATCAAGGGCATCCGACACATCATATTCTACCAGCCGCCGACCTACCCGCACTTCTACTCGGAAATGTGCAATCTTATGCAGGTAGATCGAATGAATAGCTGTTACCAACTTTGATTTGGGCATATTTTCTTGTTAATAATACTCATAATGCCATAAAACGACACTTTATAAATATGTAACTGTTTGAAATGATTTCCCAAAACTACCACTCAGTAGAAAGGCCGTCGTCGTCCCGCGTTGGGTCGTTATATTTGCGATATCCGAGGCGTGGGACTCAGTTCATCAGTCTGAAGCCTTAGGGCTATGCCTATGCAGATATCTATATATCTGAAATGTCTGTGGGGCTATGCGTAGCCCGCTTAATTCAATATCAATTTAGCTGTGGCGAGCACATGTCAACTCTGCGCGCGCACTATAAACTCCAACATTTCTGCATCGCGCAATCAAAGTTTACACATTGACATACCATAAATACAACGTCCAACGAAACAACAGTTGGACCGGCGGCCGTCCCCAGGCATACGATCTGCCTGGCGGGAAATTTCCCTTTATAACGGAAGAGCACGATCACCCGCTCTTTCCTATATAGCTGTTAAATTCAAGATCAAAAATCAAAAACATTGAACGTTTATTGCAAATGTAAACAATGTAAATACAATTCCGCAGGAGTCCAATCAGAACAAATACGGCGGCAGCGAATTCAACATGACCGTGACGGTACTGTACTCCAAGTACGACCTGCAGCAAGTGTCTGCGATAGTCGGGGCCGACCGGACGGCCAAGATGGCCACCTCCGACAAAACTATACACATGTACATGACCGGAGATTAGTCTGTATGTATACAATTAAAAATATTTTTGTATTTTACGTGAATTTATGTTGACATATATTACACTGTTCAGAATGTTGAAACTCCTTGTTTGTTTGTGACAATGTTTGCTTCTCTGGTTCGTTTGTTATGTACAAGCTCTGCAGGACGGATTGTGAACCAAGAAATAAAAAGATCCAAATTTCAACGGAAATAAATAATATTTATTTGTTAATTAATTAGCACCCATTTCACCAGGCGAACTCTCAGAAGAAGGAGTACCATAGAAGGAGGAATAAAATAAAAAGTAACAGTAGTATAGCTGTCCATGTTACTCTTACGATAAATCTCTGCGCCAGAAAGAGACAGCTGTAGTGTACTCATGCACTAAAAATGTTACAAACGTACACGGTTGCCACAGATTACTGAACAAAGCCAAAATCGATAGGGCTGGGACAAACACCATAAAGATGTCGATATTATTTATTCCGATCTACATAATCTGTGTATTTTTTAAAATTAATGTTGGTAATTAAGTATTAATATTAAATGATAAAAAACTCATAGCTATTTTACACAATTTGCAAAAAGTATCTTTTCAATCCCATCACCATGTTTAATAGTGATTTTTCGGACCCATGGCTGTGTACCAAAAAACCTACGACTAAATTCCATTATTCCAATTCCAATTAATTTAAATTACAGTCATGGGCCCATGATAATCACTATAAATAAAATAAATAATAAACTTACGCCCGTTATCCCCGAGGGGGTAGGCAGAGGCAACAATCACTAGAACTGGGCCCACGTTTTGCCGAGTTTATTAGGTCCCAAACGTGACAATCAAACGTGACAAACGTGAATCGCTCGTAGCCTGTGCTGCCTGAGTGATCTTGAACGATCACTAAGGTTAAGCAACATACGGCGCGTTCAGTCCATGGATGGGTCACCGTCTATGACTAACGCTAGTGGCATTTTTTCCGAGCGATTCCGTGCTTCGCAAGGCACGTTAAGCAGTTGGTGCCGGCTGCCGTCGATAGATGGCAGTCGTTAAGCCAAGTCAGAGGCCTAGGGCGGCTTGAAAACTTCTGACAGTAAGACCAGCCACTAGTCTTACAAGCCTCCACCAATCCGGACTTGGCCCCCGTGGTGGAGTATGGCCTGTACCTTCCTCAGGGAAGAGACCCGTGCCCCTCGGTGGGGACATAATGGGCTGATGATGAGAAACGTGACAAGTGGCAAGCCTGTCGCCGTTATCACTATTATCACCATTATCTATCTATCTAATTATCAATGTATTTATCTCTAAAAAAATATCATTTTTCCCTTGGTGGTGCTAGTGAACCAGCAGGAACCCCTTACGGTTATGTTATTATGTGCTAAGTGTGGTACATACCATATAAGTTACAATAAATATTCATAAGTAACAGTAAGTAATTCTAAATCAGGTTTTCAATATAAATGGGACTAATAGGGCTATAGGGAATCGAAGAAAGATTTTACCGAGTTATGTGGTAACATGGCAAAATGTATATGTACGGCGAATATAGAACCTTTTTTTTTAATATGTTTGCAAATCGTCAATAATCACCATATACAGCGCCACCAAGTTATCTGTTCAGGTGGGTAAAATTGTAACTAAGTAATTAATTGTAAATCCTGTTCCCCGTTTTTTGTTTTATTTATTCATTTACTAAGATTTATTTACGGGCGTGAGTTTATTTTTTATTTTTTTTTTATTTTTTTTTATGTTCATTAAAATTGAAAGATGGGTTAAAATATTCTCATTTTTCTAGGTAAATTTCTCAAATGTTACTACTAAATTCTCCACTAGCGCCGCTATCAACTGAACAGATGAGATGGTGGCACTGTAAGAAAGTATGATGAATAAAACAATACCAAAATAGGAAAAACTATTTAATAACATAACATAACATTTACACACAGGCACATAGATTGCTTCTGGCCCCACACTAGGATACCCTGTGTCGTGTTAATAGATTACGTATTTGTTTTCAATAAATACCTACCACCTAGCATAGTTACTCAAGGCACCCATTGTAATAACATCATCAGTCCAGGTTCGATAGAATAAAATAAAAATTAAAAACCAAACGATTTATTGGTACAAGATTATTTGGCATCAAATAAAGTACGTAGTTTCAAGCTTTTCACATAAAAAGTGGCAGGCTGCAGCTCAATAGAGAAGATACCAACACGTATTACTATAATGTATATGTTTTTTATCCCTGACTTCTGTTTTACAAGTACCTATTAACGTTTTTTTTTTCACAAAAATGTGTCAGCCATAATGTAAAAGATAATATAATATTTTATGAAATTCAAATGAAATCAGCATGGTTGCAGCTCACGAACGTTGTCCATTTCCGCGGAGGGCGCAACCTGAAAATTGTTTTTATTTAAGTACTTCACGTTGATAACTTCCACATAAAAAATAATAAAAATCACTTGCACCAGAATCAGACAGTGATAGTATTAAACTAGTTATGACCTTTAACTGCTAAACGTTGTCCAGGATAGAAAAAAACACCCAGTCAGGCAATAATCAGGGAAAAATTCTACTAGTGATATACGGCGCCTTGCAGGTTGGAACTGACAACCTGTTTTATTATCCAAGTGGAGTAACCATTAGACCAACGAGACAGTCGGGTCTCATGTGAAATTCCTGATGTACATACATACAGCAAAACGTGCACCTCAGTCGACATAATTGTGCAGTATGTAGACTTTATTTTGTTTTAAGTATCATTATAATGTATAATTATATCCTTACCAATGATCTGCGGGCTAAGGAAAAGCGTAAAGTAGGTACGGCACTTGTTTCCAAACTACGCCACTTGCTATTGTTTATGAAACAGTCGCTTGCTGCAAATGCGGTGTAAATTTTTCCAAGACTACTTTGTACGTGATACTGCGTCATCGACATTTGTTATTTTGTGCTGTCTTCGGGTAACCTGCATTAGATAATTAACAATTAAAACAACTATACGAACGCAAGAATTAACTAAATATGCTCTACGAACTATCGATACTTTTTTTCACTGAGAAAGTGGGAAAGTCCCATCCCTATTCCCCTACAACAAACAACAAACTTGTATTATGATTTATATCGAAAATATCACAATAATCATGATGAAAACACCATTCTCTAATAGCTAATTTGCAATTCTAGTAGCCCATAGTTGAAATCTTAGAGAAAATACCCTTTTAGGTACACAAAATTGATACTTACCAGTGGAAGCTGATGAATGTTGTTTCATTATCTTCTCGGGAAGAATGAGATATACATTCTAACACAACACACGCCATGCCGATGGTTACTTATACTATATACCATGAGAATCCACTATAATTCACTTCAAATGGTGCTTTAGTAAATATAAAATACACAAGCTTCTTGAAAACGGCGCACTCCCAAACCTCTTGTCAAACACACTGCCAAACACAGAACACCCTCTGCCAAATCAATGTCATTGGGCGGCACATTGCATGCCGTCATTTTCTGAGCCGTTCTAATTTGGTCGCGTAATGGTAACCAAAGGTAACCAACTGACGTTTAAGGGTTGTACGCTCGAAAAAAGCAACAAAGACACGACTATATTTTTCTCTTTCTAACACGTAGCTTGCGGCTATTTAGATTGACGAAACAGACTATGTGGCACGTTTTCATTTTTTAACGCTCCTTCTATGGTACTCCTTCTTCTGAGGGCGAACTAAACTTGTTTTGCCACTAAAATTATCTCAATAACTCCGAACTCGGGTTAGTGTCAAAACGGGTTTAATTTTCATGGTGAGATTGGGATTAAACAATTTATACAATAGCTGTATTAGAAAGTATAATTGAAAAGCATTGTCATGCTTACAGGCTATTAGCTAAAAGGCTAAAGTATAATACTGAAATTAATCGGAGTGAGTGTTGAGGTCACCCGTGGGAATGCTCGGGACACGTGACCTCTGATATGATATCGATCGATAGTTTTGCCCTTCGGGCTTCTTAAAAACTCTAAATACTCGAGTAATTACTATGAGATCACTAATTACTAAAATAATAATATAAACACCGAATTACAAAACTACTACTACCTAACTATACAAATACAATAAAAATCTATATAAAATTAACATTACTCCATACAATTAGGCACCTAGGAAATCAATATCATTCAAATTGCACAATTAATAAATCATGCGTTTTTATAAAACTCTACTTTAAATAGTATTATAAATTGGTGTCATTATATTTTATATAATATTATGTATATTAATATTGTTAAATAATCTTATCTGTTGTAAATTTTTCTATGTATGTATATTAGTTAAAATTGCGACTGAGTTTGCTCAGGCTAGCCTGCAGTAGTATCTACTGTGCACTAATAAGTAAAAACTTATTGTAAAAGTTTAACTTGTTTTGTATTTACCCTTAGAGCTTTTGAGGACAGCAATATGAAAGACACTGTGCCACCGGCTTAGCACGTAAGCCTGCTAGCTACACGGATACGACGTCAACACCACATACACACAATAATTGCCAGTGTCGTTGTCATCCATATCGTTGTAGTTGTAACAGTGGTAAAATTAAAATTGGACTTCTCGAACGGATTATCGTGTGACAGTACGAGTAATTCCAGTTTCAGTGACACTCTTACACAAATTGTTAAGAAAATATCTTTATCTGTTGTGGGACATCTAATGGGATTAGGGCTTATCGATAGATCGTGCTAGAGCTGGCCCTAGTGTCATCGATACCTACACGAGTTGGCCTGCACTTTCAGTGTGTGTTACGTCCTTAGAGTTGCAAGTATGAGTTGCAGCCGTCGGTGTCGTCATGTGACTGAGTTGGTTGAGTTCAGCGATTCTTCACTCGTGTTGTTGGATGGATCGGGGGCGAATAAATCGGTTGGGTCGGGGAGGGTCTCCGTGCTCGGATATTCGCTACTGGCTTGCTCTGTCGCTTGTATTTTCCCGACGTCCTCCGAGGCGTTCGTTGGCTGACGTATCGTAGAGTCGTTCACTGTGATATTGCTTCTTCCTGAAAGCGAAATTGTTTGCTTTGAGTCGCCATTTCTTCCGAATGGTGTAGATGATAGGGTACAGTACAGCTTCGACGCAAGAAAAGGCTTGTCATGTTACAGGATTGCGATTTGATCATATTGACTATACAGTCAATAGTAGCAATTCATTGAGGTACACGAGAGAGGAACGGAGTGGGCAATGCCCAATCAAAAATGACCAGGCACATCCTAGGATGCTTTTGGCCGCTTGAGAGGCCATTCCGCGGCCATACGCCAATGAGCGTAATGCTTTGGATAATGCCTCTAAGGAAAACCATTTTTCCAGAATTTATACATACACAAGGAATATAATATTTTAATCAACCTAAACAGAATCAGAACAATTTTGTTCTATGGGGTTCTACAGATTACATATAACTTAATTTAGTAGAAATTCATTAGTACTGTAGCGATTCCTCTTTACAGTAACTGGCTGGCACAGCCGTCTTGTATGAATTTAAATATTTTGTTTTTTTTAAAGTGAAGTGCGGTAATTTATTGAAGTTTTTAAGATTGTAGAATGTTTAGCTAGTTTATTTAAGTTCATGGGGTAGGCAGGACTTATAATTGTGAAACGGCGTTCGATGTCTTCTCGGTTTTTGGTTGGGTTTTGCCGAGATTCAATTCAATTATAAATACTTTGAAAGTTTTTGCAAATGTTGAATAGATTGTCTTGATGGTCTATGAATTGTTCTGGCACACTGACCGACTTAGTAATGGAGCGTCATGCGTTCGCCGGGATTGTATGATTTCCCCGACACTATAGATTAGATGACTGACGTTAGGTTACTGAAGTTTCAGCTGGGATAAGTTTTAATTGTTATCAAAATTTAATGATAACCGGGGGACATGTAGCGATTCCTCTTTATAGTAACTGGCTGGCACAACCGTCTTGTATGAATTTAAATAACATAACATAACATAACATTTACATACAGGCACATACATGCTAATTATTAATAAGATTTAATTATATTAATATTTTGAAAGAGAATCGCTACGTTTTTGGAGAGATTTCAGTCGAGGGCTAGCTAGGCTAGGCGTCTCCTCTCGATAAAAATATAAAATAAAGGTTATTATTAAAACATCTTTCAATCAAATAAATCGTTACAGTACATAGCAAAAACACGTCAAAAATCACAATTTGGCTATTAGTTTTTTTTTTTATTAGAGTCATTAAAACAGCAATGATAATTGTGTTAATTAGTTGTAACGAGTTCTATTTCTTAAATTTGTCATAATAAAGTAAAATAATAGTTTGATAAATCATTTTGGCAATTCGTGAATAACCTGTTTACCTTTAACAGTCACGTACGGCGCAAAATGCCCCCGTAAGGGGTGTACTGATTTATAAAAAATTACAGAAAAAATAAAAGCCAAAAAGCATTTTTGTTTTTTTTTTGAAGATTTCTTGGAAAATCTCTAAATTTAAAAATAAAATTATTACTCGAAAACTACCAATAATCGCTGAACATACATGGGGGTGTTTTGGATAGGTCTCGGTACGGGCTATCTAAAAGAAAAAATAATAACGTCACCCGATTGGCCACCCTGTATATTTGATAAAGCAAATCAAATAATAAACGTACTTACATAAAAGAGCTTTAAACATCATTTTAAACGAAACAAAAAGCGAAGAAATTTGAAAAATAGTAGGTACCAAGGAGAATTTATTCTCCTTGTAGGTACTTAACATACAGTAAAATATATTAAAACGCAGTGTAAAAATTTCAAAAAGAAAAGACTTTATTAGGCAAATGATAAACTCTGCTAGCTAAGTAATTACAATATGGAAAATAATTAACAATAAAAAAGGTAAAACAAAAAAAGAGTAACATAAAACTAGAAATCATCATCATCAACCCAATATTATGCCCCCACCGAGGTGCACGGGTCTCTTCCCTGAGGAAGGTATAGGCCATACTCCACCACAGGGGCCAAGTCCTGATTGGTGGAGGCTTATAAGACTACAGTCCGTTTTTAATTCGATGCAAAAAAAATGACGCGGTGTTACCGCTATAAAAGCCTTAGGTTAACTCGGTAATTTTTTTTTACCGTGAATAGAAGACTCATGTGACCAAAATCCTTATCACATCAAAGACATTAAAATTGACTTACTCGTAAGAGCAAAGTCTAAAAAAAGCTAGCATACACAATTTAACTTGGAAGTAAAATGGGGTTATTTGGTTTTTACGTAGGTACTAGCAACATTCAAACATTGACAGTGTAAGAATTGTATGGAGATGTCAACGTGACAATATATATTTTTTGCATTGAATGAAAAACAGACTGTAGTGGCTGGTCTTACTGTCAGAACTTTCAATCCGCCCGCCCTAAGGCCTCTGACTAGGCTTAACAACTGCCTTCTATCGCAGTCTAGCTAGCAAAATAATAGCGCTAAACCAAAGCCCTTACTATATGGAAATAAGATTATTTAATAAATTACCAAACTCACTAGAAAAAATACCAAATTTTTCACTATTTAATAATACGCTAAAAATATACAGAAATCTGTCCTTTACAGTTGAAGAGTACTTGAAGACCTGCGATAATTTAACAACTTATTATAAGGGAAATTCCTAATAAAGTTAAGAATTAATAAATAAAGAATAAGAAATATTGGTGTTCCCAATTATTTTTTTCATTTGATTTTATTATACTTGTACCTACATGCACCACATTCAGTTTATGCACTAAATATACAATATAGTAATACCATTTCCCTCTAAAAAGCTTACTCAAAATAGTGAATTAAAAGCTCTCAATCAATGTTTTAGTATTGCTTTTTAGAGGAAATGTAGAAATTTTTTTTTGTAATGAATTTGTGGCATATGGTATGGTTTACGTCAGGTTATAATACCAAAGTTCGCGTTATAATTTCGAACTAGTTATGTGACGGAACTTATTATGAGTCGATTAGGTATATAACCAACCTATAGTCTATTTTTTGAAGCGAACGACTAAGTGTCAACATGTCAAAAATTTGGTATTTCAATATGCCACATTTATAACACTGCATAATATTTAGCAAAGTTATACAAAACGATATGCCTAATAAATACCATTGAGCAATTAACACAATAACACTGTTATTACCTGATTTATCCCCCACTTGCAGTTTATTTAACTAATATTTTATTTTACCATGAAAATACCATTTGCTTAAGAGATCTATGCCCCAAAAAATACCTAAAATTTCAGTGGTCCTCAAATAAAAGCGATCCTACTGCTGCCAAATATGTTCGCAACTAGGAAAGATGACGGACTTTTGTATAAAGGCCGATTATGATCGACTATTTTATGCTAATGGGCTACGCGAAGTGTAGGAAGAAGTATGGAGAGCTGACTACAAACCTCTTTTTTAATTAAAGACAAAAAAAAGTAAGATTGACGTTGTTGTTATTGGGAGTGCGACTAAAGAAAATAAAATAGGTAACTTATCTTTAGTCTGTTCATCATTGTAAATAAGGTACTGGTAAAGTTTTTTGGTCCATCGTCCAGTTGTTTTATACTTTTGTGTTTGTTATTACGAAACTGAAAATATGGGCGAGCGAGCCGGACCCAACGCTGATTCTGCCAAACCGATGTATACGATGCCACAGAATACATAATAGTACAACGATGCAAGCAAAGCTGCGTGCATGAGCTACTTTAAGTGAGATGTAAGTTTGAGAGATGCTGTGTCTTTGTTTACCTTTAGTCGTTCGCTTCAGTAAATAGAATATATTTATGTTGCGATTTCAATTTACAATTTGTTGTTTAAATATCGTCTGCTTACAGGTCAAAACACATAAGTGCAATTTTGAGAAACTTTAAAATTGCTTGCAATATTTGTTTTTTTATTATTTTGAATGGTGGATTGACTATTTCGGTGTATGATACCTAATATAAAACACTTCTTTCTTTAATTTAGCTTTACAAAAAACATAATCTAAGATTTCGGGTCAAGATCGATAGATATTATGTTTGACCAGTAAGCAGACGTTATAATTCAGGCGTTACAATGGTTTTATTGTAGAACATGGTTTACTTCTGCAATGTTCCGGATGTTATCCAGATATTGGGCGCTTTTGTAGTTGAATGGTTCGGTCGCGTGATCCGGAACGTGGGCGGAAAACAAATTAGTCGGTACCGTTTAGCCCCGTTTATGTGCTTACAGGATTTTCGTTCACGACATAGGTACATCGATAGCTCGGGTTGGATAGTCATAAAGAGGGCAAGCTTCAGGTTCGGGTTTTTTAAACAATCATTCCGTAATCGTCCCCTGCTGGACAGGCCTTCCTTCAAAGCCAGCCACTTGAATCCCCACAATCTTCATCGGCCCACAGCCAGCAATCCCTCAGTTTTTTGGTCCAAAAAGTTGTTGAACGTCCGCCAGTTCGTGTTCTTTACTTACGAACTCTTCAACCTCATCAACTATCGGTTCCTCAACTGTTTTTATGGAAGATTTGAAATAAATAGCCGAGGTCAGAAATGGCGTGCCGAAATTGGCAGAAATTGGGTAGGCCGACGTCGAACAGTCGATGCGTATGGCCTAGTGGATTGTGAAACTAATGCCCGGTTCCTATAATATACGCCTACCGGCTACGATCCGTTTTCCATACAATTTATTGACGGTTCGTAGGAATTTCGTAGGAATTGTAACCGATCGTAAGCAAAAACGAAGCGTTTTGTGGATATTGGAACCGGGCATAAATGCCCATACCAAATGTCACCCGGGGAGGGAGTATGCCTTAATAGAGCAACAACTACGAGAGTAACTATCCAAGTCATATTATACAAAATCCCCATAATACAATAAATTCGAAATATATTATTACTCGTAAAAAAACCGTGGTTTCTGAATTGAAAAAAATTATACATAATGGAATGTGTTTTTAATAGGTCTTACGTTGCTTATTCTATTGGAGACAGCAAAAAATAATAGTTTTTTTGCCTCCGGTCCGTAACGACTAAATGTCAAAAGGCCATGATTTCATTGTAACTGAATTTCAATTCGCCTTAGTCCCATAGTGTCTGAAATCTCAAATGACTTCATTTCAATTTGCCCAAATTTCAATTCACCTTAATCCCAAAATGCCTAAAATCCGAAATGGCTTTATACTACAATGTCTGGATTGCAAATTGTCTGGTGGATGTGGTACAAACAACAAATTTAACAACAAATTTAAAATTTGCCAAGTGCGAGTCCACCGAGGGTATCTGATTTTACGGTATTTTCTTAATAACTGTACCACATCCATGAGACAATTTGCAATTCAGATATCTATCTAATCTCTTTAAACGAGCAATTCTTGTATATATATATATATAGATTCTCCTTTTTTTCAAGCTCCTTTTTTGTGTGAAAAACTATTATTACGAGCCCTATTATCAACGCACCTAATTCGTATCCAAATATATTTTCTAAAAGAAATACAAAAAAATTTCCAAAAAACATGATTTACCAAAAAAATAGCGATCATTGCTCGGTCATTCAGGTACTATATATGTCGTAGGACGATTTGATAAATCGAATTTCGCAAAAATTCTAGGGCTATTGCGAAAGCACGGAAAATTAGATAATGGCTTTGACATTACTCAATGTTACTAAAAAAAGATAGGGCTTTTGCAAAAACGCGGGTTACTTTAGAAAGATTGCGAAAAGAGTCGTTGGCTTTTATGACCTAAGCACACTGATTGGTCGATCGCATCGCTCAAAACAACATCTTTTCTGATTGGTTGACGACTTGACGCATCACCTGTTATAAATTCTATTCTGTCACGGGCCTTACTGGCGATGTTTTTATGTTTTTGCATTCGCTGCTAACTAAATAGTAGGTATACCATGTAATATAAGGTGTGTTTGTGAGTCCAAAATGACAAAAAAGAAATTAATCCCGAATGGGATTAATGACAACATCTTACCTCTCCTGTTGTTCAAGTACCTCCAACTAATGAGCACTATGATATTATTCTGCAAACACAATAATACATTGACTGGACAATGCGAGTGGAGATAGCACAATAGATAGCCTAAATATTTGATACCGGTACCAACTATAACAATGTTCCTTAACTTGTGCAAGACCGTCAAAGTTATTTCTATAAAAAGTCGTATTTGCGTTATAAGTTTCTAATAATGAACATTGCCGATATCCCTTTTTGTAAGTAAGAGGTGTGCGAAGTTAATATGAAAGTTCTCTGACTGTCAAAGCTATTTCAATAAAATGTTATATTTGGGTTATAGTTCCTAATAATGATTATTGCTGACATCCCTTTATGTAAATTCTATCCCTAAAGAGGGTTGGAAATTTAAATAAAAATATAAAAAAAAACCTACATTATTTCAATTAAATTTTGTATGTAGGTTATTAGTTCCTAATAATGATTATTGGCGATATCCTTCTTAGTTTAAAGTATCGGATCCAAAAATGTAGAAAATACTCTATCTAGCGGTCCACGCCCGTGAGGTAGGGGGCAGGGCGTACAGTCGATAGCACATCATCTTATACACCTATTTTCTCTCTCTACTCCGTTGCGTTACGGGCGACTTTGCAACTAAAATGTGGAGGTTGACGTGCTGTCGACTGTACCTACGTAGTCGACCAGTGGGCAACCCGAACGCGGGCAGACGTCGGTCGTTAATAGTCGCTTCGATTATTACCTATTCGACGAATGCTAGGCAAAATAAAGATGTATGTAAATGTGCACATTGATCTTATTTGAAAACACTTTTCTCACCTGAAGCCCACGCGGACGAAGTCGCCGGCAACAGCTAGTATTAAATAAGAAGTAAAGATACTATTTTCGATTGTCTTCTCTTAGTCTTTATAACACTATGACAAAATACATGAAACCAACAAGGAAAACAAGGGACCAATCACAACAAGTGTAGGCCTGTTAACCGAAATCAAACCAATCAGAGTTCAAGATATTCAATCTTACTAAAAGAACTCTCGTTTTTGCAAAAGCCCTATCTTTTTTCAGTAAAATTAAGAAACGTCAAAGCCATTATCCAATAATCCGTGTTTTCGCGATACACCTAGGATTTTTGCGAAAATCCAATTTATCAAATCGTCCTACGACATATATAAAAGGAGAAGCTGACTGACTGACATATCAACGCAGGGCCTAAACTATAGGGGTTAGAAACTTAAAATTTTGCACAGAGATTCCTTTTACACGGTAGGGGAGCACTAAGGAAGGATTTTTGAAAAGTCACCCCATAAGGGGGTAAAATGGGGGTGCAAAGTTAGTATGAAAATCTGCCGTTTTTGAAGTTATTTAAATGAAATTCTGTATGAAGGTTCTTCGTTAAAAGTCATGAAACACGTGTAAAATATTTTTTCGAAAATCGTCCCTCAAAGGGGTAAAAGGGGGGTGCAAAGTTAGTATGAAAGTTCTCTGATTTTCAAAGTTATTTCAATAAAAAGTGGTATTTGGGTTATACGTTCCTAATAATGATTATTTCCGATATCTCTTTTTGTGAATTCACCCCCTAAGGGGGGTAAAAAGGGGGTGCAAAGTTAGTATGAATGTTTGCCGTTATTGAAGTTATTCGAATGAAATCCATTGAAACTCATGAAACTCGAGTGAAATATTTTTTTGATAATCGTCCCTTAAGGCGGTAAAAGGGGGTGGAACGTTAATTTGAAAGTTCTCTGATTTTCAAAATTATTTCAATAAAATCTAAATTATGTAATAAATATGATGTTAGTGAACACTCTTTTTTTTTAATTATTTCGCATGCGTAATAGTATCCGTGACTTATTTTCAAACACTTTTTTTCAACTAAAATCCACGTGAACGTAGTCGCGGGCAACAGCTAGTTGTAATAAAAAGCCATTTCGGATTTCAGGCATTTTGGGACTAAGGCGAATTGAAATTCAGTTACAATGAAATCATGGCATTTTGACATTTAGTCGTTACGGACCGGAGGCAATTTTTTTGGGACCTCGAAAACTACAAAATGTTGTATTCTACTTTTCATGAACAGATGGAAACGCTGTCAGCTATGATGTTCTTTAGATTACTTCTTCCATTACGTCACAAAACTTGAAAACAAGGACGTAAGGCTGGGGTACTTCTGTAAAAATGGATTGAAAGTTCTGAAACCATTGTATATATTGCTTGTATGCAATTATGAATAGAAGCATCACCATCAACTGAAAATATGTGGGTGGCCCGTCTATAATGCCAAAATTATTTGTATTTTTATCCATGTTTCAAATTCTGAAGTTTTCCGATCTTAATTATAATTTGTTTCTGTTGCAGCGCGCCTAGATGTAATATCCGCCAGAAAAGTTAGTTTTTTTGTCTATCTTCTCCTGCGTTACTGGCACAACCGTGGATTAGGTTCTTTATCCTAGATTCTTGATTGTGGGTCCTAAAAACGTGTAATCTACCTTATTGTTGCTTAATTTGGTAGGGCTATTAAGCTTCATAAAGCCCTTGTCTTTATTTTTCCACTACAGATCTCTGGAATTAATTTATTCACTGAAATATAGGTATCTTTACCGTTCGTTTACTGGCCAGCGTGCTATTTCGGGTCATTCGACAGAATTCCCGGTGATTTATGTCTTATAAACATAATCGGGCAGTGAATCGACGAGAGGTGCGCTGGAGGCTGGTATTTATAGCAGAGCGTGCTCCGAATCTAAATCCAATTGATACCATTAATTCCTTTTCGAAAACTCTTGCTTTCCAATATCCAAGTTGTGAAACTTTTTATCTGTGTGTTACCAACGCTGCTATTTAATATTAAAAATAAAATACCTACATAGCTCTACGATTATATAAAAAGAAACTCTCTGTGTGATTAAACGAAAGATGAAAGATTCCCAGGTTCATTATACTTTGATGTGTTTATAACTTTGCTGCCAGTATCAGAATGATTGGCTCGTTAATTTTACGAGAAGCCATTAAAAATGAGCTCAAGTCCTCTCTGAAAAACAAAATGCTATCGATCGTTGGGCGATAAAGATGCGTTTTAGTAATTGTAAAACAACCGCTGGCACTTTCGGAAGAAATACCGTTCTAAGACATCGCACCTTGCTTGCTGGGATAAATTGTGAAAGTGTTCAACGAAAGTGAAGTAGGGCAGCCACTATATAATTTAGTACCTATACGTGCTACCGTGCCATTACTGCCACGTACAGGGGGTGAGGTGATCCAATTTGAACTGTCATTATGGGTGGAGAACTCTCGGCGTTCGCGTCCCTATTACTTGCCCCAAAATAAAAGACGATCAGAAATGAATAATTATGTTAGTTTGGGTCACATTATTGCTCAAGAATTAACCGACCGAGGGCTAACCGATGGGATATAATTCTTTCGAGGCGCTCCATAAACGTCTGACCTATTTCCATAAATCAGAAACGAGCGCTTTTACATAAAGCACTCTCTGCACAGCTCGATACACAAACTGGACGTTTGTTTGTGCGATACTAAACAACTTGCTATTTGTACAGCGCGGAAAGTAATGACTGACATTACGAACACAATTTTTTTTTACAATTTGTTCAAGCTGTAAGTAGTTAGCTGGCATCATTCGTTGCTAAGTTAATCTAAACTAATTTTTTGCTTCGTTTTTAAACTATATGCGTGATTAACGCCAGCAGTCATAAATAACCATCTGTATATCCGAACAGGCAGGTCGGTTTGGTACATTCAGTTTACAACATTAACTTCTATCTACAACATAAATAAAACAGTGCAGTGGTATTTTTACGCTCAGGTTGCTATAGGATTTACAAGTTACAGTAGAAAGTACGCCACAAGGAACTAACATACTATAGGATAGACACATAGCAAGTAGGCAAAGGAATAGTTTGTATTAACTGTTAGTTACCCTATGAATCAAGACGTTACTATGCGAAGAAAACAGCGGGTGCAGTTAAATCTGTTAGGCGTAAGAGGCCTCGCCACATCTTATCTATCCATCTGCGCTACAGAAAGAAGTGTTGATTAGTTTGAGGATGCTTAAACTTAGTCATAGAATAAATGTAAGTCTGAGAGGTGAGGGAAGCAGGGAAGCGCATCGGTCCCGTGACCTACCGGTGTGGGGCATAAAGCATGTGGGCATTCGTGTGGTGCTGGTTTGCTTCTCTACTGTGTGAGACACCTTGCGCTGCGCGTATTGCGCGTCCTTGGGCTCCCAGAAGAACACGTAGTAGAGGGACAGCATGATGGCGGCCAGCGAGACGCAGAACACGTACACGATGACTGTGAGCACGCGCACCGTCTTCTTGTCGCGCTTGCGGTCGTAGGGCGAGGTGCCGGCGGCGGCGGCGGCGGCGGCGTCCGGCGCCGCGCCGAGCCGCACCGAGCCGCCGCACGAGCGCACGCTGCCCGACGCCGAGCGGCCCGACATGAGCGACATCGCCTCTGCACTGCGCCGCACTAGCCCGAACCAGGTAACTGGGGCACTGTGTATCGACAGCCCCGGGTGCGCCGATGCGCCGCGGGTCACGGCGCTGCCGGTGTCTGCTGCTTGACACCCTCGGATGCGGACTGGAGCAGAGATCCCGCCTCCGGCCCGCACACCATTGTTTATCCTTTAATATCTCGCCGTGTTTGAATCTATTCTAGTTACGCTGACGTAGCTCAACGTTCGCGATTCGTCTGTCATGGGTACGCTCTGGATTATATTGTTTAACGCGTTACGGCGTGATCGCTGTACGTTGGACACGGATCGACATAATCGCGGTGTAAACACTACGTACAGTCTGGAGATGGACGTCGACAGGAGCGATGCGGATTGTTGTTTGCGCGGATCGAGGTTGTTGTTAGCGAACAGACAAACGAAGTTAATTTAGCGAAGGGCCGGGGTGGTGTTTGACAGGTGTATGTGGGTCGCGCCGGCGTCAGGCGCGCGCCGGCCGCAGCCTGCGCGATCGATACCGGCGACCGAGGTGCCGCGACACTTGACTTACACCTCCGAAACTTTTCCAGTTATTCTCGGAAACTTCTTGAGGGTTCGCTCAAGTCAAGGGCACTTTGCCGTGAACAGGAGACGGCATACGGTTAAAGTATGCGAGGTAACTTAGCTCGAGAACATTTCGGTATAAATTTCTAATATCTTGGAAAGCGCATCTTCGGGCGAAAGTATTGTATACTTAAAAGCGAGAAATAAATCAGTAGCCCAGTAAAAAGTCAGATAAATCAGCTCGTCTCTACAATACTCCAAATGATGCGTGGGCGCATGGCTAAACACTTCACCGCCGCGCACACTACTAACACTAGTAAATATAGGAAAAATTATGTGTCATGTTAAAAAACCATGAAGAGCCCATAAAAAATTGGCAAATTGGCAAAAGTATATTTGGTTAGTATTAGTTTGACACAAAATCGTACAAGTAACAGCTTTTCAGTTATATTAAGTAGTTCAGTTTTTAACTCAAAAAGTTATTAAAAGTGATTGTTTCAAATTGTAGTAATTTCATGAAACAGACAAGTTTCATGAAATTACTTAATTTGAAATTGTTTACTGTAATATAAATTTATTTCAAGTTAAAGTTGCAGCACAATGAGGTATAAAATTAAGTTAAATAAAAGTTAAATAAGTAAGCTAAGTTGAATTGTTGTTTGACGATGCCGCCTTTCGTTTTATGGATGCTGCTCTGGAGGAGCAACCATAAACTAAAGGCGGATGACCTGGACCATTCCCTTGAGGTCTATCGTGTATCGCAGGCTATAGTTAGTTCAATGCACAGCAGTGTGACATCTTAGTGTTAGTGCAAGTCTATCGTCGTGGATCTCTACGGCGGCCACGACGATAAGTTTTAGTTGTAGTTGATGCGAAACGTCTTCCGTCTACCTACTCCTTAAGACCACACCCTGGGTGTAAGGTAGCGCATGAACCCGATGTCAGTAGCGAGCATTTGCTCAGTTACTTTGTGGCTCGAACGTTAACCAATTGATGAGGCTTCTCCCTCCAGTTAGTTGTGAGCTGTCTGCTCAGTTCGTGGCACAGTATCCAACAGTCATGAGCAGTTTGCTCAATAAGTGGTCCTACTGCAGCTTAGGGCAGTTTTCCTCCAGGTAAATTCACACCGCAAATCAATTCGTTCCTGTTTCCGTACCTCAGTCCCACCGCGGCATTTAGCTGTCCAGTTCAGGGCCTTGATTCTGTTAGTGCATTGTAGTTCAATTACAGTTACATGGTCGGGCCACGTGGCATGTTTTTTAATTTCATTGACGTCTAGAATTACGAATACGCGTGCGCGCGTTGATTTGAAGCGGCAACGAAATGACATCGACGCAGTCATGCAACTGTCATTGTACTACAATGCATTAGCAGAATTTAGGCCCAGTTCAACTTCAATGTTCAGTTCAGTTTGATTGTTTAGTTTCTTTGAGTAGGTAAGGACTAATTAATGTAAAAGCAGAGGTGAGCGTTAGCGAAAATGACGAGTGAGGGATATTGACGAGTTAAAGATTTTTAAGAAATTGACGAATCGGGAAAGTGACCAATTAGTGAAATTGACGAATTAGGGAAAATGACGAGTGACCCCCTAATCCCATGTGTAGCCCTCGCTCTATCGTACAGTAGAATATATTGTTTGTTGGACGGTGGTGGAAGAAGGGATCATCTTGTTTATTCAGGGCACACGTATTAAGTTCAGAATTACATTGTTTAGCAGTTAAAGTTGTGTACCTAAGTATCTGGCGAGTGGCTCGAGCCGACCGACTGTATAGTAGGGTTGATAAGGATTCCTCTTCCTCAAAATGAGGAATTTCCTCATACTTTTGAGGTTCCTCATCCTCTTCCTCTTCCTCAAAATTGATTTAAAAAAAATCCTCTTCCACTTCCTCATGAGGAATTAAAGAGGAAGGAGAGTAATAAGTTTTGTTGAAACGAAATGTGTTTGAGAGAGAGAGAGAGAGAACTCTCGCCGCATTAAAAAGTTGAAGGAAGACAGAGATGGAAACGTAGGTAAAGACTACGTAATGTTATTTTGTTCTTCGTCTTTAGAATCCTCTTCCTCATCCTCTTCCTCTTAGTCTGCCAGATTCCTCATCCTCACCCTCTTCCTCAAAATCGACTTTAAAAAATTCCTCTTCCTCATAACAAGTTCCTCAACAACCCTACTGTATAGTGTGATAGACAATGCAACGTCAGCACGTGCAGCGATGCACGGTGCAGTGCTTAGCCCGTACCTACAGTACCTACTCCTGTATTTTCCAGTATTAGGGGAAAAAGTAAAAACTGCAGATAACAATCTTTAATGCTAAAGGTTACCTCGAAAATGTAGGTAATTCCTAAAATTTAGAGTTAGTGTTTTCCAACACCTAGGAGTTGCAGGAGCTTTTTTCATACTTATAGTGGTCGCAATATCATGTACCTATCGTCCATTTTGGTTTAACACATGTCATATTACCTATATCAAACAGCGAAAAACAGAAAAACCGTAAGATTGTGATAAATATATATTTATTTATAGAAAAAGTATGTAACTAATTAAACAAAAGAAAAGTTTTTTGATGGTTACTACGCATTTTATCTAAAATCACTGGAAAATGTGGACGATGGATAGCGCCGTAAACCGCGTGATATTTTCAAATCAAATCAAATAAAATCAAATGAGTTTATTGCTTCATGTGGTACAACAGTTCTTAAACAATAAGGTATAGATCCTCGACATGAGCCCTGCAAAGGCACTGCAATTTTAATACAGTTTACTTAAAAATAATTTACTCAAAAATAATATCTTAAAAACTAATCAAACAATTATAAATCTTACGGTCTATAACCTTATTCCATAAAGTCTTTTATATAGGAACTCAAATATCTTTGAAAGTTGAATGTACATAATTATGTAACTTGAAATTATAAAATAATTGCAGAAGTTATTCTATAAATTACAGAAATACAAATCCTGTTAATTAAAATATTGATGACCGATGTCAATAACACATTCAGTCATAATAATTTTGTTACTTATATTTTTTTATTATGCAAAAGTCATTAAGGCTCAATTAAAACCATACATAGTGATTATTTAACAATGTTCGTGATTTTTGTGAGCGTAGTTTGTATATGAAGTTGAAAAAAGCATAGAAATAGTTAAACTCTTTAGAGTAGAAATGTAGTAAGCCATTTTATGAATTTCACAAGAGAGCGACGATAAAAAAAGAACAAAAAAATGCCTTATATCTTTTTCTCTTAAATGCTGCATTAATCCAATGTAAAAATTTAACAAGTTTTATAAATATGTAACTTTAAATAATGCCTTTGCTAGCTTACAACTTAGTTAGGATGGCTCATTCTTACTACAAAAAAACCTGCATCCAATAACTATTACATAAAAAAAAATTAAAAACTGTACTACGAAATTAAATTGCAAGAAATAAATTTATTGCAGTATAAGCCACTATTTACATAATCAGATCTGTCTTTTGCGGTAAAAAAATTACCTATATAATAAATGACAAAAAAATATTATAAAAATTAACAATAGAAACGAAATATACAATTTAAAATGAAATTATTAAATACGAGAGCCAAGTACATTGCAACCCAGTTCATGACTGGTCTGCACACTGGAATGTAGCTACGACGAGAGACTGTCGAAGGCACCCTGTCGCGCGCTCCCCGGCTGAGGCTTACTTCTGGATGTCGTCATGTGGTAACACTACACTTATTTGTGGCATTAGCGACCCGCTGTGATTCAATTGTCCATCTCTAATTGGATATCGGGCGCGCTCGCCTGTTTACATCACCGCGGGGAATTATTAAAATTCGACGTCGTGCACAATTGGGTTAGTTGACCACTAATGGGATTAGGAGAAACCCTCCTTGTTTTGTGACGATTATGTCAAAAGAAAACGTCTAATAAGTTAAATATTAAAAACCCGCCAAATTGCGCGTCAGGTCACGCGCAGTGTAGAGTTCCGTAGAAAGATGCATTTCATGCGGTTTTAAAAACTAACAACTTCATTTAAATAATTTTCAATGGATTTTGGTCGATTTTACCTTTTATTAGTTGGTCACCCTAAACTCATAAACTCGCCAATTTTTTCAAAAATAATTGAAACTATAGGTACCTACTTTACCTATAGGTACCCCTGAACTACTAAACTAATTACTCGAAAGGTAACTTGTAAAGTGATAGTTACCTTTTAAGTTAATTATTATGTGCTACTATGCTGAAATTTTTCACGGTTCTACAATTAACAGACTGTAAACAGGACAGAGGGCGGGGCGACGCCCTATTCTCACAACTAATAATACGTTTTAAAGCTTATGCAGACGGAAACGGTACGCTAAATAAAAAAAATGGTCTTGCTGCATCTACAATATTTTTGAACGACCAATCCTACGGTACGCCACACGATGTAGATGAGAAAAAAAATGCATCTCTAATTCTGGTGTAGGAGGACATAAAAAATTAAATCCTTATAGGTTCTTTTAAGGATTTTATTGTCTCTCTTTGTCGACGTGTAATATTTAATGTATATAATTACCATTACCTCCGTTAATGGTTTTTTTATTCGACGACCTCTGTGGCGTAGTGGTTAGCGCATCAGCTTACCATGCGAGAGGTCCCGGGTTCGATCCCCGGCTGGGGAGAAAAAAAAAACTCCAGGTCTTGGATGTTTACATGTTTGTGACGTCGCTGTTTCTGGTTCCCACGACACAGGGTATGCTAGTGTGGGGCCAGAAGCAATGTATGTGCCTGTATGTAAATGTTTATGTTTATTAAAAAAACTAACAATCAGAGAAACAGTTCTCAGAACTTACGAATAGAAATAGAACTTACGAAAAACAATCCAAAATGTCCGTGACATTATATCTGGAGCCGACTGAGAGCACATTAATTTATCATAGAAAATTATAAAAAAAATTTTAACCTATTTAAATAAGTGATTTACTCTTTTGTGTTAAAAAAAATTCCACTTGGTAATAAATAATCATTTTTCCTATAAAAACATAAAAGTGTAGACGAGCAAGCGAGAGGAATGTCAACGGAGTAAACGCTGTAATTTTACGGAAGATTTTTTGAGATAAAATAAATACAAAATATGAAACTAGGAATCTCCGTCAGTTATTTTATTTAACCTATGGATAAATCATACAGAACGGAACCCGCCACTAAACTATTTTAGTGCCTATCTTGCAATTAGGAACCTACAACCACCAGTCAGTAAGCCAGCAGCTAACGCATTGACCATTGAGTTTTTGAAGTTGCTCGTGGGTACGAGCAAAAATACAATGTTTTTTATGTTTCTGAAAAATTGCCCTCGTCGCTTGTCGTTGCTAAGTTACGTCACGTAGGCCCAAGTTAGATTCCCTCCGGAGATTGTCGTATGTTATTCGCGGTTTTATTTATTACACTTTTTTATTGTTGTAGCGGTAACATTCCTAGTTTTTTGCACAGAAAAAGGACCTATGTATGTATTGAAAATTGTGCATTTTAAAAACTGTACAAGACGACGGGCCATTTTTGACCGTCTCTCCTCCAGATATATCATAAGTATCATACATAACATTTACATACAGGCACATACATTGCTTCTGGCCTCACACTAGGATACCCTGTGTCGTGGGAACCAGAAACAGCAACGTCACAAACAAGTAAACATCCAAGACCTGGGTTTCTTTTTTTTGTCCCCAGCCGGGATTCGAACCCGGGACCTCTCGCATGGTAGGCAGATGCGCTAACCGCTGCGCTACAGAGGTCGTCATAAAGGACATAAGATTTCTTGAACTCTAGATATTCTTTGCATTGTTCTAAATATTGACAATAATTACAAATTATACAGTGTGGCCCTGGATAAAGTGCAATCCCGAAAGGGGATGAAACTAGACCATGAATCATTGACTAGAAAAATATTTAAAAAAATTATAAAAAATTATTGTAGGATTTATTGGTATTTTAAGATTTTCATGTTTCATTAAGGACTCTATGTACAAAAGTATTGATTTCTTCCAAAATAATGGGTCTATTTCTTTGAAATAAAAAAAAACAGTATGCCTAATACCTGGCGATGACCATGAAATAATAAATAGTCTGCAAAAAAGTAACTATCTTGGGTAAAAAAATGTATTTTTATGAAAAAAATGATTATTTTAGACGTTTATTTTAAAAAAACTTCAAATTACTAAAAAAATGTGCCCTATAACTATGTAATTTTATAGCTTACTTTTATTCTTTACCATTTTAGCTTCCAAATAAAAAAAAAAGCAATGTTCTAACTAAAAAAACACGCTATCTACGAACTTTTAAAGTGGAGCCTAATCGTGTTACCGTGCAGGTAGAGACCGTTTTTTCCATTGTTTCCGTCCTACTCTGTGCCCTTCGGCAGTCGCAGTCCTTTTGTTCTACACTCAGGTAGAGGGAAGGCGAGGGGAGGGGAGGCAGGGGGTTCGAAACAGGACTTACACAGTCGCTCCGATATTCTCGCCGCTGCTACTACTGTTCTCGTTCTCGCATTGTGTTCTCGTTGATCGTCATCGCCAGGTATTAGGCATACTGTTTTTTTTTATTTCAAAGAAATAGACCCATTATTTTGGAAGAAATCAATACTTTTGTACATAGAGTCCTTAATGAAACATGAAAATCTTAAAATACCAATAAATCCTACAATATTTTTTTATAATTTTTTTTTATATTTTTCTAGTCAATGATTCATGGTCTAGTTTCATCCCCTTTCGGGATTGCACTTTATCCAGGGCCACACTGTATTTAATTCTAAAGGTATAAGTTCAGAGAAACTGCCCTGTTTGCATGCATCGACTAATGAATGTCGATGAAGCGAAAGTGATCTGTCACTTTCAGGATCGTAGCAAGTGGCAGTTTCTGCATACCCCTCTGGAATACAGGCCTGAGCTTATATTCGTTTGTATGTAAGTTCAGAGAATATATTGGTGCAATGAATATCGTCTAATAATACAAATTCAAGGAAAAATTTTAAACTATACACTTGAAATTAAATTATTAAAAAAAATACTTTCAAGTTCGGGAAAGGTCGGAAAAACTGCGAGTACGGCTCTACCCACTCGCTCTATTCTAAAAATTATACTGTTAAAAAAGTAATTGAAAAAACCTTTACCGTAAGCGTATGTACGCCAAATAATTTTCGACAAACCAAGTTTTCAACACCAAATGTTCAACACCATTCCAATAAAAAGTACAGATAAACGCGATAATAGAACATTAATAGTTTCACCTCCACCTGTTTTCTGGTCTTAATCGAAAAATTATAACAACTTTTTAGTTGTTATAATTTATTAAGACATTAAATTTCCTATAATTTTTTATAGGAAATTTAATGTCAAACAATTTTAGTTGTAACCATTTTACGTGTTAATTCAAAATAAACGTGATAATCATAATTATAAGATTTTAACCACACATCTTCCATATAAATAAAAAAATATCGATCCGACAAAAAAATTATGAAAGAAATTTTAAAATTTTGGTATAGGAATAGGTTGATGAGTGTCCGTATAGTTGGCTTTCACGTGGTCGAATTTAGTAATTTCAAGTATGCCACCGAACTGTGTATTAATAGTGCCTAATAGTGCTACATGGCACAATTAGTTAGGAAAAATATTTCCGGAGATATTAAGGCGACTCACTGAGGCAGCCAACTAGACGTCTAGTTAGCAGACACATCACGAACGGCTGTATATAGAGTTATGATTTGTATGCCAGATAATTGTGCGCTAATAGTGCTCCCTACATGCCAAGTTTCCAGAATAGTGCTTCAATACAAGCTGAGAAAACATACCCTATTGTTGAGGCAGCCAACTAGACGCTTTTTCTTACCATGATTTCTTCGTAACCGCGTAGAGTTTTAAAACAAAAAATATACCAAATAACTGTGCGTTAATAGTGCCTCTTAATGAAACACAAATGCCCCCGAATCACCTATGCGTTTAGCCAAGAAATTAATGCAAACTTTTACATACATTACGGTTCTGGTACATGTAAGGACAAAAGTGAAAAAATAGTATCAATGAGCAAATATGGCAAGGACTAAAGTATCCGGAGTTGGTTCAAAGCTTTTAAAAAAGTTAGCAAGACCGTGGCCTCGGTAATTTGCCTGTTGCGTATTGGGACACTGCACACCCGGTTTTTTGAGATTTCCGTTCATTTTCAAAAATAAGTTATAATGTTATACTAGTTAGTTCTTGAAGTTAGAACTTGTAAATAGTAAGTACAAACTTTCAGACTGATTAAAATAAACACTTGTATGATTGTGATTATTACTATTCTGTGACGATTTGCTTTCTGTGCGATTTGTGTATAATCCACATAAAAATAAGATTAATTTCTGTTCGTACGGTAACTACTACACTTAGTTAATTTTTCCAGTAATATAGTGTTAGGCAATATAGTGTTAGGCGCATATATTTTTTCCTCAGAAAGGATTTGTTCTTTATCACTTAAGTAATTTTGCCTTATTTGCTTTTTTTCCTACGTGGCGTTTAGTTAAATACATTTAGTTTAGCTACATTTTAATTTAATTGTTACTGAGCATCGTGTTGTGACTGAAATGTTACTAGTTTTATAAACATTTTCACATTTTGTATTGATTATGGTAATAAATTATTAATATAATAATAATAATAATAATAATAAACCCACGCCCGTTATCCCCGAAGGGGTAGGCAGAGGCACCAGTCTCTAGAACTGGACCCACGTTTTGCCGAGTTTATTAGGTCCCAAACGTGACAAGTGGCAAGCCAAGCCGTTATTAATATAATATTATTATAATAATGAATAGGACTAAATACTTAAATTTGTGATCTCAATGTTCTTAAAACACATAGTATATACTATATTGTGATATACGAGTAGATTTATAATACCTAACATATCCTAATACTGTGCACCTTTTGCTTTGTTAAAATTAATAAAACTCAAGACAGTTTAAGTGCATTTTATTTACATTCTTTAATAAAATATAAATCCAATTTTCAATAAAAATTTAATTTAGGTCAAAGTTACAGAAAAAAAATTAATTAATATTTAGTTGGTTTTGCCTCAACTTCCACATGTTAGTTAATGCCACATTTTGTTAAGGCAACTTTTATTCTAATATAAATTCTAAAAAAAGATATGTATTATATTTTTACGATACCTTCCTTAATCAGAGCTTGTCGGTTAGTCAATTTTTCCCATCTCTACATTTACGGAAAATCTTTAAAACTAAGCATTTAAGAGTGTAGGACGCTGTGGGTAGACTCTTCGAAATTAGAGTTAGAATTACAGAAAAACGAACGAACGCAGCCTTCGACACTAATTAGTACAACATTACGCCGAAGAGCTCGCGCCATCGTACGCCTAGTTAAAAAAGTAATATATCTCAGAAACTACAAGATATACCTAAAAGAACTTAATCTTCAAATAAAAAAAAATATTTAAATTTTTTAGGTAATCAGCCATAACATAACATACCTATTCTGTGAAAAATTCGACTGGTTACTGCTAAGTTACAGCCCTTCAAAGGTTGGATAGGGAAGGAAAGACAGTGAAGGCAGAGTAGGTAAAAGAGTCTCGATAGGCACCCTGGGAACAACACCCTAAAACCAGGAAAATCGCACTAAAGCGGGTCATCTGGACATACGGTACAACATTTGAAATACTATTCTCCTTTTGAGCTTAGCCACCGCAGTCGTACACAATTTGTGAGGGAGAACGTAAACGAATACCGTGTCTTGTTCATCATTAGCCCACTATTGACCACCAATGCCCAAGACATGCAGTGTACGCAGCGCAGCCTGCTTTGGAGCAACTAGCCACTAAGTGGATGGCAGTGAGTGTAATAATAACTTTTCTGCTTGACGGTATCATCTAATTGTTGCAAATAATTTTCACCCTAATTGCGTTTTCATAAGACTTCATTTTAATTGATTCCAAAATTATTGTTTAGTACGTAGCAGTTCGCATTAATTTTTTGGCGAAACGCATAGGTGTTTCGGGGACATTTATGTTTCACTAAGAGGCACTATTAACGCACAGTTATTTGGTATAGTTTTTGTTTTAAAACTCTACGCCGTTACGAAGAAATCATGGTAAGAAAAAGCGTCTAGTTGGCTGCCTCAACAATAGGGTATGTTTTCTCAGCTTGTATTGAAGCACTATTCTGGAAACTTGGCATGTAGGGAGCACTATTAGCGCACAATTATCTGGCATACAAACCATAACTCTATACAGTGTGTCCCTGGATAAAGTGCAATCCCGAAAGGGGATGAAACTAGACCATGAATCATTGACTAGAAAAATATAAAAAAAATTTATAAAAAATTATTGTAGGATTTATTGGTATTTTAAGATTTTCATGTTTCATTAAAAACTCTATGTACAAAAGTATTGATTTCTTCCAAAATAATGGGTAATAATGGGTGGGTCTTTGAAATAAAAAAAAACAGTATGCCTAATACCTGGTGATGACCATGAAATAATAAATAGTCCGCAAAAAAGTAACTATCTTGGGTAAATGTATTTTTATGAAAAAAATGATTTTTTTGGACGTTTATTTTAAAAAACTTCAAATTACTAAAAAAATGTGCCCTATAACTATGTAATTTTATAGCTTACTTTTATTCTTTACCATTTTAGCTTCCAAATAAAAAAAAAACAATGTTCTAACTAAAAAAACACGCTATCTACGAACTTTTAAAGTGGAGCCTAATCGTGTTACCGTGCAGGTAGAGACCGTTTTTTCCATTGTTTCCGTCCTACTCTGTGCCCTTCGGCAGTCGCAGTCCTTTTGTTCTACACTCAGGTAGAGGGAAGGCGAGGGGAGGGGAGGCAGGTGGTTCGAAACAGGACTTACACAGTCGCTCCGATATTCTCGCCGCTGCTACTACTGTTCTCGTTCTCGCATTGTGTTCTCGTTGATTTGTTATTAAGTTTTTGTTACATTGTTGACTGTTACGTTTTCTACTGTTCATTACGTTTGGACTGTTCCTGTTCTGCTGTTAAGTGTTGACGAAATGCCGCGATTGACAGAGTTCTCACCTCGAGAAATAGCCGACATGCATTATTATTATGGCATGTCACATGGTCGCACAACAGTCGCTCGGACTGCATACATAAATGCTTTCCCGGGCAGACTCATACCCTCAGCTCGAAATTTTCAAGAGATTCATAGGAGGCTCTCCAACATTGGACTTGGTTTGGCACGAGATCGCCGTGAGCAACCAGCTGTCGTTATTGACAATGCGATAGAAGAGGCCATTTTAAACGATATGTTTGCTGACCCTACAACAAGCATAAGACGATTAGCGTTGCGTCATGGCATATCGAAGACGTCTGTCTGGCGAATTTTGAAAAAGGAGGGATTGCATCCTTTCCATTTCCAACGAGTACAACATTTACACGAAAATGTAGATAATCGTCCAAGATGCGTAATGTCGACGTGGATTCTAAGAAAAATTAGAGCTGACCCAAATTTTCCCAAACACATTTTTTGGATGGACGAAGCGACATTTACCCGAGACGGCATTACAAACTGCAGAAATTTGCACCAGTGGTCTCACGAAAATCCACGATTGAAGCGGGCATCTACTTTTCAAGTAAAATTTTCAATAAACGTATGGGCAGTCTTAATCGACGACATTTTAATTGGTCCAGTCATTTTACCCAGAACCCTAAATGCTGAACGTTTTTTAGAATTACTACAAAATTTACCCATGTTGTTGGAAGATGTTCCCCTGGCTACGAGACGGCGTGGGCGTATGTATCTCCAAATGGATGGATGTCCTGCACATTATGGGCGGGAGGTGCGGCGATTTTTGAACGAAAATTACCCGAACCGGTGGATTGGCCGAGGAGGGCCAGTAGGCTGGCCAGCGCGTTCACCTGATCTGACACCCCTAGATTATTTTTTATGGGGTGTCATGAAGCAAAGAGTATACAGCACGCCAATAAATACCGAGGCACAGTTGCACGACCGAATAATTCAGTGCGCAAATGACATTAAAAATGATCCAGGAATGATTCGCAGAGCCACTAACCAAATTAATATTCGTGCAGTAATGTGCTTGCAAAATCGAGGAGGCCATTTTGAACATTTAATGCATTAAATAAAAATGCAAAATTGTAAATTACGGATAATTTTATTAATAAAGTTATTGTGATTAAAGTCTGACTTTTATTACCTAATAAAATGTAAATAACTCCTACCTAGCCAATTTTTTAGTTAGAACATTGTTTTTTTTTTATTTGGAAGCTAAAATGGTAAAGAATAAAAGTAAGCTATAAAATTACATAGTTATAGGGCACATTTTTTTAGTAATTTGAAGTTTTTTAAAATAAACGTCTAAAAAAATCATTTTTTTCATAAAAATACATTTTTTTACCCAAGATAGTTACTTTTTTGCGGACTATTTATTATTTCATGGTCATTGCCAGGTATTAGGCATACTGTTTTTTTTTTATTTCAAAGAAATAGACCCATTATTTTGGAAGAAATCAATACTTTTGTACATAGAGTTTTTAATGAAACATGAAAATCTTAAAATACCAATAAATCCTACAATAATTTTTTATATTTTTTTTTTTGTATTTTTCTAGTCAATGATTCATGGTCTAGTTTCATCCCCTTTCGGGATTGCACTTTATCCAGGGACACACTGTATACAGCCGTTCGTGATGTGTCTGCTAAGTAGACGTCTAGTTGGCTGCCTCAGTGAGTCGCCTGAATATCTCCGGAAATACTTGTCCTAGCTAATTGTGCCTTGTAGCACTATTAGGCACTATTAATACACAGTTCGGTGGCATACTTGAAATTACTAAATTCGACCACGTGAAAGGCAACTATACGGACACGTTGATGAGAGCCAAAATTGTAGGAAATTTAATTGTAAACGACTTTTGTAATTATAATTTTTCGTGTGAATTAAAAATAAATGAGTTATTCAATTAACAAAAATTAACCTTTAATATCAAGATGGATGACGCAGTGGATCGAGTACCACGCTAAACAAAATTTACACTGCCAGTGACCCCCAACGAATTAGGAAGAAAAATAGCTACTTTTTTCCGGGTCAAACCATAATTCGACTGGGCTATGCAGCTGCATAGCCCAATCCAGTGGGATACATTACATAGCTATGTATCCCACTATAGGATACAAGTCTTATCTCAGAGAGAGAGAGAGATAATGAGCTTTAACGACCTCTGTGGCGTAGTGGTTAGCGCATCTGCATACCATGCGACAGGTCCCGGGTTCGATCCCCGGCTGGGGAGAAAAAAAAAACTTCAGGTCTTGGATGTTTACATGTTTGTGACGTCGCTGTTTCTGGTTCCCACGACTCGCTGTTTCGGGTATCCTAGTGTGGGGCCAGAAGCAATGTATGTGCCTGTATGTAAATGTTAAATGTTAATGTTATTAACGCGTGCCCATCACTAATTGGTAATTTCAAACGCTCAGATTTCCTCACGATATTTCCCTTCACGGTTAGCGAGTGATATTGCTACTACAAATTCAGAAATGTGGAGTATAAAAATTACGCATTTTAAATAGCGGATGTCCGAAGGTTTATTTGCATCGTAAACCGCTGCACAGTCCATCTGCTAGTAATCTAGCGCCACAAACGAATTTAGCGTCATGTGGTGATACACAAAGTGTGGCACATAGCATCAACACACATTGACACGTTGTTCATTTGCATAAACCCTTAAGGCTGCTGTCACGTCTGACATTTCGTGTCACTCGCTGCACATTCTAACAATTTTAATGACTGTAATGTGTATACCTGTGGTCAGAGGTTTTGTTCGATAATGAAATTACGGATGTTGAACATATTTTGGTTTTCCTATTGATTTTTGATATAGCTCAGCTGCTTTCAAAATTCTTAATTTTAGAAGGAAAATGTTTCTATCATAGCTTAGCTTATCTTAGGATAACTAAAATATAATTATGTATTTAATGCTCGTTATACGTAGCCAAACTTATGTGGTTCTTGGGCCTAAAATCTAGTTGACAGCCCATTCAAAGCGTTTAAACTTCATAATATGAACCTGTAAAATTTTCAGGGGGCCTATCGGCTCACGATAACAATGGTTTTTTATTTTGTTCCTTTCACTGATATACCTATGGATTTTGATCAATCATAATAAAAAATAAAACCCGAAACCGGCGAGAATTGTATATACTTATTAGAAATAAAATAAATCAACATAAAACCAGTGGCGTGCGTAGCGTAGTGGGGGCGGAGGGGGCGGTCCGCCCCGGGCGGCACATTTAGGGGGCGGCAAAATTTCACATTTCATTAAATAATAAAAATATTTTGTTAACTTTTGAACCATTTTATATTTTTGTGGCACTTAAAAGTCGAACCGATAGAAATGAAGAGTATTCTGTACAAGATGGAGACGCTGAATTAAAAATTTGAAATTAATATCACAAACACAGCTAGCACGTAGCACGAAGAATAAATAGGTTCACTTTTTTATATAGGATTTCTAACATATTTATGAATTATTTTCTGAATAATGATTCGTCGGAGCCAATAATGAACTGGACTAGAGGGCCGCAAATTCTTCCGCCCCGGGCGGCTGATACCCACGCTACGCCACTGCATAAAACACGAACAAAAAGTGAGAAAAAGTAAAGTAAACAGATTTCACGTACAAAATAGTAATGGCCAATGCTCTCATACTCGTACATGTCCGTACTGTGGCGTGCGTGCATGCACTAATGAATGTCGATAAAGCGAAAGTGATCAGTCAGGATCGTGACAAGTGGCAGTCCCTGGTCTCTGCCTGCCCCTCTAGGATACAAGCGTGAGCTTGATCATGTATGCATGTAGGTATATGATCAATCATTTGTAAACGAATTGTTACCTAAAAATATCACGATTTTTTCAATGTATCTTGAATACAACAAGTTTGCGGGTTTATAGTACATACTTTTTCACTATATTAAAAAGATTAAACATATTAGAATGTACAAGCAAGACGGAATGTGAGATATTATGTAACAGCAGCCTTAAGTGAGCTGAACTTTATGAGGCGGGTAAACGCTTTTGCATTAATTTGCGTAAGATCTATTGAATATTCTATGTATTTGCACTTTGGAGGCAAGCAGAAGACTCCATTTATATTTATTTTTAAGTGTAACTGTAGCTCTTAAGGGCACTAGTCGAGCAGCAACACAGGAAACAAAATAATTTATCCATTTAGTTTTAGTTTAGTGAAAAACTAGTAAGTTTTAGTTCTATTGGTTCATTTAAACTTTTAACCAATAAAAAGGGGACATAATTATCAGTGTTTATATTAGAATAAAAGTTCACAACGCATCCACTTTTTTTACTTTATGTGAAATTTTAAGCTACAAGTTTCATAAAGCATCCCCAAATATGGCAATTTAAAAACAATTTTTTGTCGATATTTCCTGAAAAACGTGATAGGTATTTGCAGCCCGAATCATTACGTTCGTTTATTTACGACAGCATGCAAGTAAAGTAAAAGCCACAATTTTCATTCCCTAATTGATCGACTAGCATTACACATAGATGGAGCCTTCTGGTTACCCTCGAAGTGCCCTTAGGAAAAGTACCTATTTGGAAAAGTTACTGTTAAACTTTTCCAAATAGGTACTTTCCAATTGGCTCTTCCGCTCTTTATAAAAATGCAGCCTACCTACCTATTTCCCTACTTATTTCCCACTGTAGAGCACAGGGCTTCTCTCAGAGAGAGATTAGCGATTTCAATTTGCGGAGATATGTGAACACCTCACATACTTGGGTCACAACGTACCTGCCTATCTTACTTTACGGAATCTAATGCCGATCAAAACTGTAATGGAATGAAAGAAAAAGGTTTCCACCTTTTGGAAACATCACCTTCAACGTGGCCCCCGAAGCCGAGCGGCACCGCACCGCCACCGCCGGCGCCGGCGAGCTCCCGCGGCGCGCCGCCGCGTCGCGCGCTCATCCCCGTACCGTTAACCGGCGGCAGCTCCGGCGACTTCCACACGCACACGTAGTACACGGAGAGCAGAATCGCCGCCAGCGACACGGAGAGTAGGTAAGCCAACACGGTCAGCACCCGCACTACTTTAGAGGCCGCCTTCTGCTGGTAAAACTCCCGCACGGGCGCGCCGGCCTCCTCCGAGGCGCTGTCCTCGTTAGCCTGCCCGCACACGGACATGCCGCTACGGCAGCGCGCGCTGCTGGCTCATCGGGCGCGCGGGACGAGCGGCCGCGGCCGCGCTGCGTGTCGTGTGTGTCCGTTGTCCGACTGTCCGCCGCGCTGCTCCCGCGATAAACCGATCAACCGCACGCGTCACGGGCTTACGTATGTTACCGCTCGTAAGTAGATATCAAATACGCTCGCCGAAGCCGCGGTTCGCCGCCCGCTTCGCGAATTCATTCATCCGACGGATATCTGTATGCTGTTACCGAAATAGACGGGACGTATTCGGCACGTCCGCGTTTTTAAGTTATTGACTTTGGAAGTGGAGCTTCGGTTTGCGCTGAAATAGTGCCCGATCGCCCTTGATCGGGATTGGACCAGAGAGTGGGAATCTGGCTGGGCTGAGTTCGCGGCTGAGTTCGCCGCAACGTTAACAAGACTGCGGGCTGCTTGTTGCGCATCGATTGCCGAATTTCCGCTAATTAAATTACAGGTGCTGCTTCCAAATTAGGCTCAACGTTGGTAGGCCGTGGGCGGTGTTCTAGCGGCATTATCATCTGTTCACAAGGTTAATAAGTCTACGTTAACAGGGTGTCCTTAGGGGGGTACTGAGGCAGAGGCATCCGAACATTACGATCCCTTATGTACGGCACGTAAGGCTAATTGCTTTTGCGGGTGAAGGGTGCTTAAATTAGCGAGCCTATCTACATAGGTTTAGATACGCACAGCCAGGCAAAACAATTGTTTTTCAATTTTTCAAGTTGCTTCGGACCCGCCCTGGACACAGCTCATCCATTAGAGGTAATTGGATCAGCTCCGGGACAGCCCCAGACCAGGCTTGGTACACTTGCCTCCACAAGTGAAACAACGTTCGCTCTAGTCCGTCCGCGAAATAAGGCGGGGAAAAAATGGCAAAGTGTTTTCTTCACGACGGTTAGAGCACGCGTGGGGTGAAGCAATCAATCATACGTCGAGTGTATCTAGAAAATCGCCGTCGAGGGATTTGCGTGAGCTTTTACTGGCCAGTAATGAGACCGATATGCCTACCTTATACGCACCTTTATTTTGATCCTCGCATGGCTACTGATAGGCAAATACTTACATAGAGAATACTTTAATGCACACAAAAATGGAAATTTCACAGATATTTCTTAACCTTATTAGAGTAGGTACAGACGGCGGCCTTACTACTAACTATCCTATTGTTAAATACACATTAAGCACTTGCAGAGAAAATATTATTATGTTGGTAGATTATAAAGCTTGGTAACTTTAACGAAATGCCGCACAGTCAGGTCATGAGTGCAATGCATGAGAGCATTTCTTTTACTAAATTCCGAAGAATATTAATTATCGCGACCTCCGCTAGTGAATTTACGTCCATGCAAGGTCGAAGTCATTTTGTTGAACTTTTTTGTCGGCCATTAATTTACTTGTTGGTAGTTGGTAGTATGTAAGAATTTTGAAATATATCCTTTAGTAAGTCTACTTAGTAGTATCATGTAGTATTAAGTACCTATACTTTATCTAGCAACTAGCTATTTTATCCGCTGACGACAGATATAATGGAAGTTATATCACTTACATTGTATTAAAATACTGAACGAAAATTAGATTTAATTAATCTTTACTAAAAAAAAAAGTGTAAAAGTCAAAGAAGAAGAAGTCTAATAAAGTGTTCTCTATCTATCTATGACAAAATAAAAAAAAAATCTAGTAATATGCCCCTCGGTGGGGACATAATGGGTTGATGATGATGATGATATGTAGTATGCCCCGAGCCACACTAAAAATACGTTTCAGTCTTCTGTTTTTAGGTAATATTAGTTATAGCGGCAACCGAAATAGACTGAAAATTTCAACTGTCTGGCTCTGGCTATCACGGTTCATGAGACACAGCCTGGTTACAGACAGACGGACAGCGGAGTCTTAGTGGGTTTCTTACCATTTGGGTATGGAACCCAAAAAAATTGCCTATTACAGCAGTTTTACCTCAGTTTAAAGTTTAAAACTAGAAAGAAAGAATTTATTATAGGAACAAGCAAGACACATCACAGAAAACAAATAAACAGACAATCACTTTTGTTAGCTCTCCACAATGTATGAGGACTCGGTAGAGTCGAAACGTCGCAATCAAAACTCCGTTGAAAGGCTTCCTCTAAAATGCGTAATCGTTAAAGTTTTTTGGCATTGTCCAATGCTCAAAGCAATATTTTTTGCCATTTTACTGCTATCGTGTTTATTGAGAAATTATAAAGTAACAAGTTAAATAGTGCCATCATGTTATCCAATCCGGTTCGATCGTATAGGTACACTTGTTTCGCGTTCAGAGATTGCTCGGCGAGGTCCGGCGCAGGCGCCTGAGGTTTTTCTTCAACGCTACTCAACAGGGAGTAAAATTATTGAAATAAAAATTTAGTAGGTCTGTAAGGTATCCGGAATGAAATTGATAATTATTAATTTTATTTCTGCCGTTTTGTAGGCGTGATTGACATTTTTCTAGTATATACTCGTACTAATCCAGATTACAGGAATTCCTGTTACCTATGAACCAGCTTTAACCTAAAAAAATGGTTTGACAAAAATAAAACTAATGAAATAACGTAACATTATTTATTAAATTTGTAAACGATTTAAGAATACGAATGAATCCACAACCATTAACGTACATGGAATGCTTGTCAGTTTAAAAACCTAACTTTTGCAAAAATAACTTTTATGATACATATGAATATAATCAAATGTATGTATTATAGCTGACCCGGCAAACGTTGTTTCGCCATGTTTTTTTTTTACTTAGGGCTATGAAATATAGAAAACAACCTATTGAATATACATGTAAAATTTCATCGAAATCGGTCAAGCCGTTTCGGAGGAGTATACGTGTCTTAGCCATATCATAGATTGTGCCATATCATGATGTGGTTAGCCATATCACGAAAAGTGTCCTTTTCATGAAAAGGCCAAGTCAAACTGGCCGATGAGCGACCGACATTTGACTATTTGAATAGCGAAATGCATGACTATTTCATGATGCGGCCAAACGTTAGCGGCCATATTGTAATGGCCCTTTTACACGAGGCCAATAGCTGAGACAATCCAGTAAGCCAGTCCAATATTGTCTTCGTGTGAATGGAGCCAGGACAATGCATTGGATTGGCCCAAGCCAATGGATGAAGCCGATCCAATGAAATATTGGATTGGCTTACTGTCCTGGCTTACTGGATTGTCTCAGCTATTGGCCTCGTGTAAAAGGGCCATAAAATATTTCTATTATCCACCGTTAGAGGCGCTGATGTTAGTTTGTTGTGTTTTTCTACCATGGAGGCGACAGAAAATACTACAATATTCCCGTAAATACTGCAAAATGAGGAAAGTAGGGCAGCAATACGTTTGTACGACCATAAGCTACGTGAGTTTTATCAAAACCACTCGAAAAACGAACATACCTAACGTGAAAAAACCCTGGACCGCAGAACCGATTTTGCAGGTTAGTAGTATTTTGATATTCAAATAGCATGATTTATCACTTTCCTTTTGAATTCAAAGCGATTACATAGGATTAACTTGTTTGATGACCAAAATAACTCATATTGAATGAACACCGTTAACTTATTAGCGTATTTTTGTTTTTAGGTTATCCAACAAGTAAAGGAGGGTAGGGTAGCACCAAAACTTTAAATACGTTAGGCATCTTCAATTTATTTTTCAGCTCAATGCAGTAAATATGTCAAACTTAAATTAAGTTGGTGCTTGGAAAAGTCATGGGTACCCTACATTATGATATGGCAAAACGTAGATTGCCATATCGTCAAACGTTGATGCTTAAACGATACGGCCAGTTTGACTTGGCCTTTTCATGAAAAGGACACATTTCGTGATATGGCTAACCACATCATGATATAGCACAATCTACGATATGGCTACGACATGCGCACTAACATTGTGGCACGAGAATTTTATACAGGGTGGAATTTTGTAATGCCACCTGAAGGGGAAGTACCTACTCTTAATACTGTAGATAGAAAATTTTACTCAAAGAAAACATTCCTTTATTTTTGAAAAGAAAGAAAACTGCATTCAAAGATTTTTAAAATTTCGCTTGCCTCACCCGGTAATCGAACCTACTAAAATCTGTGAAAGTTGCACCCTGTACTTTTATTGCATCGATCGTTAGGGTCAATTATAAGGATGAAATCTCTCTAACAAACTTCATAAATTAAATGAAAGGAAAACAATGACATCTTAGTAGTGGAGAAGCTTATTAGTATTCTTGTGTGTTTTCTAAACGATTGTCGGACCGGAGCAGTGGAGAAAGGCCCTAAAGCTTGCTCGGCGTTTTCTGTCGCAGGCGTTCGCGCAGTACGCGGCGCAGGATCTTCCCGGACGGGTTCTTGGGCACCTCGCTCACGAACACCACGCCACCGTGCAGGTGCTTTGGCGGCGACAGCTGTGCGCAAATGATTTACATACATTATCACTTGCTATTGCTGTTGCGTGTGGCATTCCATTTCGCCCGCACATTCTTACTTGTGACTTTTTTTTGTGACTGTTACCGGCCAAACCCGATTTCAGGACAAACTAGTTTGGCCTAGGCCAAACTAGTTCTTCCTATACGCGATAGGATTAACTAGTATAGCCTAGTCCAAACTAATTTGTCCTAAACCCGATAGGATAAACCAGTTTAGGCTAGGCCAAACTAGTTGATCCTGGTATAAGTACTCACACTCTAGGATAAACTGGTATGACCTAGTCTAATCATTGTAGTAGGTATCTAGAAAGTTTAAATAAAGTTCTCCGTAATTGGAAAAATAATATTTTTTATGAAAAGTGCATTTACGGCTTCGTGTGGGACTCCCATCGAGCATCATGCTCGAGGCCGGACTACCCACTAAGCCCCGCGGTGTTCCTTCTACTACTCTACCGGGCCACAGGATAGGTCAGAGGTTAATTCACTGCGACCCGGCAAGAGTTCGTGTTCGAAGGAACTTTACTGGTGAGCCACACTGGCTCCCCAGCGGCGCTTCCGCCCCATCACCCATACAACGGGGCAAGGACATGACTACCTTCATTGAATATGTTCGAATATGTTAGATCTTCGGTGGAATTAGTGGGTGTCCTACGCTGTGTTTGCCAGATATTTTATTTTAGCAGTATAGTGTCAGTGAATATCTAATCTCTTTAAACGAGCAATTCTTGTATATATATTTATATATAATCAGAATCTCGGAAACGGCTCCAACGATTTTCATTAAATTTTGTATACGGGGGTTGTGGGGGCGATTAATTGATCCAACTAGGTTTCATTTTTATAAAAAGTCGTTTTAATCGTGAAGCAAATTTTCGCAACCCTCTGTAAGGTTGTCATAGCTTACCTAAGTGGGAAATAGGACGATACCGTAAACAGAAGATCCTGGTTCTAAACTTGATAATAATTTTTCTTTTTTTTTCAAGTTCGTTTTTTGTGTGAAAACCTACATACCGAGCAAAGCTCGGTCAACGAGGTACTACCTACTTAACGCTACAACTATAAGTACCTATGCCCAATAAAACAATTGTATATCGGAGCGAGTTCAGTATTAGGTACTGCGGCAAAATATCTATAATCCATTTATCTATACTTAGCATTTTTTTTTACTCAAAACGACACCTAATTAAAAACCTTTAGCGGTAGAAAATTCAATTCCGTTTGCAAATTTAGTACTAGCTCGCACTTAATTTGTAAACTGTTTCGAGTTTTCTACCGCTAAAGGTTTATGATCTAGTGTCATTTAAAGTCTGAAAAAAATTTCAAGTATATTTAAATGGATTATATGTAGTCATAGTCATACATACAGTCAAACCGCCGCAAGACGTATATGTCTGTAATAGTACTGACACACGTGCTCATTAGTAGCACGAAAGCATGCTTATATTGAGCAAGTGCTTTACTCCCAATCTTTTCTGTATGTAGGCACATAGACATTCAACAAACAGAATGTAAATTCTTTACGTTGAAATAAGTTTATGATTTCTTAAGAAAGTAACACTGACAACAACAATGCAGTCTTAGGTTATCAAACCTCAAAAAAAGGAAGACGGATAGATTAAAACATCGAATACAGAAATACAGAAAAGATTGGGAGTAAAGCACTTGCTCAATATAAGCATGCATTCGTGCTACTAATGAGCACGTGTGTCAGTACCATCAATACACATATTTTGACGGGTTAAATCAGGTGAATTTTTTAGTTTGTACCTAATTTTTAGTACTTTATCAGATCTGACATTTGAATCATTCTTTTACAATTATCGAATTTGATGTAATGTGCGAGCGAAAGGGGAAGTAAAAGCTAACATGTCCTATATTCTAAAAAAATTTTTCTAAAGGGACTTCATAACTTCTGCTTACTGAAAAGGTCGTCGGTACAAAGTTTCCCGAGATTATGATTATGCGTTTACCAGCAGTGTCGGATGCCCGCTGGACCGCCGATCTGGGACAGTTTGCAATAAAAAGTGGGGTGTCAAATTGTGCATATTGTGGACAAAAGAATACGGGCTGATTAAAACTAGAAACACACAGACCGAGTCGCGACGCAACGCCATATTATGGCTGTTCCGATTTACACTTAGAAACACACAAAGCTTTTTTCGTGCCGCGCCGCCGCCCAATATCGGTGAGTAAGTTGGAGATGTCGCTACGCTGTCCTACGCGACAGCCAAGTTTAGTTCTAGATCCAACCCGTATGGCGCGTAGGAACGCAGAAGCAGAACGAAGCATTTATTCGAAATTGAAGACGAAAACTCATTGATTTGCATAGGTGATATCATGTCATTTATGATATTGTTATTCGTAATACCTACTATATACTCTTCTTTTATTACTTTTTTGTTATTTTGGTGGCACGAGTAATGTTATTTCAGAATGACTTGCGCATTAAATCTTTCCCTAACTCGCTGTCAAAACTCAAAATTAGACGTCTTAATATATTGAGCGTGTATTAGTCAACGCCGTGGAAGCGTGCTGGTCCCATAACCTATTAAAACGCGTTGGACCGTTAATGATAGATTCTTTTTAATAAACCCTAAACAACTTCGAGAAAGCATTTCTACCTGTTTTTATATAATCTAACATGTATGGCACCTCGAGAGTGAAGCGGACGCCGCTTGCAATGCGCGTCGCGTGCGTGAGCTCAGTGTGGTTGTACATTGATCGATTGAAGCTTGCCCATTCCCATCGCGCGCAGCTGTAAATGTCAGTACCTTGGTGGCGGCGAAGTCGACAATCTCTTTCTCGGTGACAGTGGCGCCGGGTTTGGTGACGACGAAGGCGACGGCGAGCTCGCCGGCGGCTGCGTCGGGCGCGCCCGCCACGCCGCACTCCGCCACCGCGCCGTGCTGCAGCACCACGCTCTCCAGCTCCGCCGGCGGGACCTGCCCAGGGCAACCACTTAGGAACGGCTGTCATACTGTATACATACTTGTATACACCGATATGCTCTATGTGCTGTCTACCTACCTCCTCCTGTTACTAGAGTTACTTTGTAATCTTTCTTGGATAACTGTAAACGAGTTTTTGAACAAACCGACTTGCCTAAGTGCATAGCAGGAGATTTTAACATTGGTTGCATAGACTGGAACGTGGCCGGTGAACCCTCATATAGTCTTCCTGCAGTAGCGCAGACATTGGTTGATTTTAGTTTTCTAAATGGCTTTCGGCAAATAAATCGTCTAGTTAACAGTGGTAATAGAACCTTAGATCTGGTAGTAACAGATATCGTCAACTGTGATACAAGCGAAGCTACGAACCCTCTTAGTGAGATTGATCCCCTTCATCCTCCTCTAAGCATTAACATTCCCACCAAACATCTACCAGGTCTGTCCGAGAACTCAAGCAAAAAAAGGCATAACTTTTATAAAGTCGATTATCATGAGATTGTTAGAAACGTTATACGGACTTTAATACAGTATGAAATTTAATAAAAACCAGCACTTCCCACAATGGTTTTCTCGTGACTTGATAAAACGATTAAAGGAAAAAGAAAGCATAAGAATTATATTTAAGAAGTATAAGAATCCTTTAGATGAGCTGGAATTAAAACTCTTGAAAAAGTGTTGTGAGAAATTAAAAGTTACTTGTTATATATAGCCTTTATATTAAAAATTTTGAATCAAGCATCAAGAATAACCCTTAAGTATTTTGGTCTTATATTAAGGCAAAGAAAAACAGTGTAAGCAACTGCTAACTGGTAACTACCTATCCTTCTACGATGTCATAATATGACATTATTATATTATAATAATGTGAGCTCGGAGAATGGTGTGGAAATTTGCAACATGTTCGGTAATTTTTTTTCATCTGTTCATTGTAAATCACACTCGTCAAAAGCAGTTGAGGTTTCTGCTCAGTATAATTGCTCAGACTCTATTTCGATAATTGAGATTACCCAAGAGTCTCTACAGTTAAGGCTTAAGAGTCTTGACATCAAAATGGGTGCTGGGTCGGACGAAATTCCACCCATATTTATTAGGCAATGTGCGACAAGTCTCGTTAAGCCTCTGTTGACCATTTTTCCTGAGCAATGGAAAATTGCAAAGGTGGTCCCGATTTTCAAGAGTGATGACCACTCTATTGTTAACAACTATAGACCTATATCAATTCTTTGTACTTTTGGAAAAATATTCGAATCTTTAATCTGCCCGGTCCTTCAAAATTATTTTAAAAAATACATCACTGCTCACCAACATGGGTTTGTTAAAGCCAGGTCCACCAGTAGTAATTTAGTCACATATATCGATAATGTCATAAAAGCTGTTGATGAGGGCAAACAGGTCCACGTAATCTACACTGATTTCAGCAAAGCGTTTGATAGAGTACCTCATTCAATTCTAGGCTCAAAACTTTCCGCATATGGGTTTACAGGACCTCTATTGCGTTGGATGTTATCCTATCTAGACGGAAGGTCTTTCTATGTTGTGGTGAACGGATTTGAGTCTACAAGTTTCAAATAACTTCGGGAGTTCCCCAGAGCTCTCATTTGGGACCGGTTTTATTTAATTTTTTTGTTAACGACATTCCAAAACGTGTACGATACTCTACGCCTTTTTTGTATGCAGATGATTTAAAGTTATTGAAAATAGTAGACACAATTTCTAATGCAGAAGATCTGCAAAATGATTAGGATCACATTGTGTCATGGTGTCAAGAAAATATCATGGATCTCAATGCCACAAAGTGTTTTCACATTAACTTTACTAGAAAAATTAAAAATTTAATCACATTCAAGTACAATATTAATAACATAAATCTGGTTGAAGTTAATACTATTCGCGACTTGGGAATTTTACTGGACAAAAAACTTACTTTTGTCCCTCACATAGAGGAAATCGTCAAAAAAGCATCTAGAACTCTGGGTTTCGTCCTTCGAAATATCAAGGCTTTTCGTGATTGTAACACCAAAATATTACTATACAACTCCTTAGTGCGTAGCATTCTCGAGTATGGTTCAGTAGTAGGCGACCTTTACGCTACACATATTCTGAGAATCGAAAGAATTCAAAAACGATTCATGTGGCACATGGCTTTTGCAAAAGGTGAGGCTAAAAAGTTGCGAAGCTACAGAAACAGACTCACAAGATTTAAAATGACTAGCTTAGACAAACTAGAGATAGTCTAGATTTAATATTTCTATACAATATCATGCGAAATAATGTTGACTGCCCACAACTTCTCGGTAAATTTATGCTAAAAGTTCCTTGCTCATACCCCCGTAAAGTAATTCCAAATCGTAAATAATTCCAGCTCCATATTGGAGAACTGTGATGGGACGAAACTCACCGATTCCACGTCTAAGCAACCTGTATAACAAATTCAGTAGCATTTTGGACGTGCACTCCGACTCTTGATATTGTTATTGAAAAAAGATTGCCGAACATGTTATGCTAAACAATCTGTAAATGGTATATATGTAGTAGCTTTATAGTGTTAGGATACTAGTTGTAGGTACGTACTTGTTTATTTCAATGCATGCTGTGTTTGTCTGTAATTAGTTGTACATCTAGTTTAATACAATATTTTTTCCAATTTTGCACGTAAGAATGTCACAACTGTTGATGAACCTAATAAATAAAATAAAATAAATAATACTCTCTAGTTCAGCCGACAGGACATGCGTTTGCAATTCGACACTATTTGTTAGTAAGGGGTAGTTAGGGAGAACCAGTAGGATGCGTTAATTACAGGGGTGATTTTACCACGGAACTTCTCCTGTTTTGACAATTTGGAGTCGTCTTCAGTCGAAAAGTACGATAGAAGGGCTGAATGTTCAGTTCAGTGCCCTCCACAGGAGGCATTCAAGTTTTAGTGTGTTTTCGGGGTCAGCCCCCTACGAAAAATATGGATAAAATAACTCCAAACTTTGTCTTTTCTCTTCGTCATTTTATGATATAGTAGACCTTTCGTATAAAGTGTTCTTTTGCAAGGCGAATGTTAAAAACCGCTTTCCTTGTAAGTTTATCTCCCAGGTTCTATATAATCTGTTTATTTTCAAAGTTACGTAATTACATCTGCGAATTTGTAGTGGTCATACCACACGCTACCTATGAAGGAAAACATCGTAACGAAACCCGCCGGTTGGCTCCGCAGGTATTGACTTGTCTTTCCACAGGAATGGCCGACTACGCTGTCAGGATGCTACATGTGCCGAAGCCTACTCCAACTAAAAATAAAACAATATCCTAGGCACTGCAGCGTCTGAGTCTAAATCGTCTTTTTACGTAGACAAAGGTCAAAGGCAAGGTCTCATATCCGGCAAGATTTTATCGGTCACAATTTAAACGCAGGCAGGAAAATCAAATCCTCGTAACTAATTGCGTACGTACTTGAAATCCTTTGTACTTGATGAGTTCCTTTAATCTGTCGACGATGAAGAGGAATCCATCGTTATCGTAGTAGCCAATGTCTCCAGTCTTCAAGTAGCCTTCTTCATCGAACACGTCGCGAGTATCTTGTTCCTTGCCCATGTACCCCTTCATGACGTTGGGACCCTTCACACAGACCTCGCCTTCCCCGAAAGCCGCCAGCTTCTGGCGACTTTTTATGTCGACAACCTAGACAGCGCAGAACGAAGTAAAATTAACACTAAATGTGTGTCTCGTTGGTCTAGCTGTATCATCTCAGATTACCATGCTGGTTGTCGTATTTGTACAAAAGGATTCAGCCTGGGTATATTTCCATGTTTGTGATGTCCTAGCTAGGTTACCGTAGCACAAGGTATGACTCGGAACTTTGTGTGCTATGTACAGTAGCCCACCTCCCGCTCCCGAATTGGATTTTTAAGTGTTCCAAAGAGTGTAATTCTTATGGCTCCTACACACTATGCTGGCGGCATGGCCGGCGGCAGTTCGTTCGTGTTGTGCACCAGTCTATCCGGCTGACAACTAGAAAATAATGCTAATGATGCTCTGCGGCAGCCAGCGGCAAGTGCCGACGGCATACCCGCGCGGCAAAAAGCCGCCGGCCGGCCGTGCCGCTGGCATAGTGTGTAGCAGCTATTAGGCACGGGGACGTATCATCTAAAATTAAAATATCTACAGTTAAATCCCAATGCTAAAAACTACTGGTTGGTTGATCTCAATTCAAGATAATGAAAGTTATAAATTCATAAATTAAATTGTAATGAACGTTGGTAGTTAATACAACATAACTTTACAAAACCTACACATGTGCTACTTATCTAAAATTCTAAAAGTGTATAAAACTAACTTATCTCTTTCCCTCACAGACGGCGGTACCTATTGTAAAACCGAGAAGCAATAGTTGTCCAGTGCTATTCTTTACCTAACGATGTATTATTAGGTACATACCTTGACTTTGATCCCAGGTGCAGGTACGCCCACGCTGCCAAGTTTCCTTAGATTGTCTAGTTTAGACGATTCCAATGTGACTGTCAACGATGTCTCCGTCATCCCATACGCCTGCAGGATGCCTCTGCACTCGGGGAACCTGCTTTCAAAAACATCGCCAATAAAAAAAAATGAATGAACGAATCGCTTGTTGGTCATGGTACAGTCGACAGCAAGTCAATCTTCTCATTTTAGTTGCAAAGTCGCCCTTAATGCAACGGAGTAGAGTACATGGGTGTATATCATGTATACCATGCTGTCGACTGTACACCCCGTCAGTTCACCTAGGTGATCCACGAACAAAAAATACACAATTTTTGGCAACATGGGCCACCTTTGTCCACCTAGGTGATCCACGAACACAATTTGTTGTTCGTGGTTCACTTTACTGGTTATGTGTGATCTCATTCTTTTCTTAACTGCATATGCTATCTTTTTATCTAATAATAATGGCTAGTAATAGTAATAAAAACATATTATGCTGTAAGCAAGCTGAATTTTTTTTTTTAAATGTGCATGAATTGTGCTATACCTAGGTATATCCAGAAAAGGAGTCACAGTCCTATTACATGATAGTTCTCAGTACGATGATGCGTTGTTGTAATTTTAGATTATTCACAGGTGAACCAAGAACAATAGTTTTTACGATTTTTTTTTATGAACAGAACGGTGGACCACCATTAAAAAAAAATTGTTCATGTATCATCTAGGTGAACTGACGACCTCATCCGTTCACAGTTCGCCGTGTTGGTCGTGGTACACCTGAGTGCGTATACTGAGTTTTGTCGTTCACTTTCGATAGCGAGAGCGTTTGCTATTTGCATAAGAGTGACAAAGCGCGCCATCTAGTTGTCTCTTTGTCACTCCTATGCAAATCGCAAACGCTCTCTCACTATCGAGAGTGAATGAAAAAACTCAGTATAAGCACTCTGAGTGCTTATACTGAGTTTTTTCCTTCACTTTCAATAGCGAGAGCGTTTGCAATTTGTATAGGAGTGACAAAGTGCGCCACATAGTTGTCTCTTTGTCACTACTATGCAAATCGCAAACGCTCTCGCTATCGAAAGTGAATGAAAAAACTCAGTAATAAGCACTCTGTACCACGACCAACACGGTGAATGAATAACTATTTATTAAACATATTTTTGTACAAAAGCGCAGTAGGTACCTATAGTTAGTGTCATAATAGTATGCATTGACTCGTCTTCCCTGTGGCCTAGGCCGCCTTGTCAGAATGGTGCAAATGCTGGGCAGGCCTACTTACTTTATTTTAAAAAAAATCTATGTGGTCGCTTCACCCATCTAGTGTGAGTGTCATCTAGTGTCATCATCATCAGAGCTTGACCGTACAACTAAAACAACAATTGACGAATCAGGTAAAGTGACGAGTTAGGGATAATAATATTGACGAGTTAAAGATTTTTAAGAAATTGACGAATCGGGAAAGTGACCAATTAGTGAAATTGACGAATTAGGGAAAATGACGAGTGACCCCCTAACCCATAAAATCGTCTCATTAGATACAAAGGCTAATGCAAAGTAGGTAGGTATGCACATGTAAAAACTTGGGCTGAAGCTTATCTAATAAACAATCACCACCAGACCATTGAATGTACCTACGATAAATAATTAATGACCTCTTCAAAGTTTGGTGTATGGTGTCGGCGCTGAGCGGCGCAGCGGCCGACCACATCACGCGCACCGAGCTCGTGTCATACTGCTCCAGCAGCGGCGACTTGCTCAGGAACACCACTATCGGGGGCACTACCAGCAGGGACTGCACCTGCCGGACACGATTGTAATCCAGACATCGTATAAATAGTTCGTGTAGCCTTTTGTACGTAAGAAGCTTGTACGAGTACGTCCGACTATAGGGGTAATATAAAGCCGCGTTTTCACGGTCTTAGTGCGCTCGGACCGAGTGCGGCATCCGAGTAAACTCATGCTTCTGATTGGGCATTTTAGTGTCGTGACGAAAAACCATCCAATCAGAAGCGTTAGTTTACTCGGACGGCGCACTCGGTCCGAGGGTACTAAGACCGTGAAAACTCGGCATAAGAGAGAGTATGGGCAGGCCTGTTTCACTATGCGTGTCGGTATCGAACGTGTAAGTACATGCGGCGACCACTCCGGAGTGGCAAATAGGTAGGAAAACAGGCGCCAGAAGAGGTAAGAGTTACGCGGTAGAAAGAGAGGCAACTTGTAGGTGAATAGGTATAACGTAGCTTTTTTGTGATCTGAATCGCACCTAATTGTATCGCTGCTGGAGTCCCTTTTTCTTTAATTGATTATGCGGAGTGAATCTTCTGCACCTGTACTATTATGTATTCTGTGGTATGGGCTTTAATCACTCACTACGCGTGCCCACCGCGGATTACCGTTGTCAAGCGCTGAGGTATCACACTAATATTAAGAAGGTTTGTAAGTGTGTGAGTGTGTATGTTTGTTAGGGCATTTCTCCACGGGGTCCGAATTTGACGGCCCGGCGCATAACATGTCCAGATTATCAAAATATGCCCCTGTAAAAAATACTGCAGTGTCCTCTAGGTTCTCGCCTACCTGGAGAACATGCAAACTTTGCTGAAAACCGTTTGCAACTCACAGAAAAAAATCTGAAATGGCTGAAAATGACCTTCGGTGGCTTGTCCCCAACCCAAAACTTGACAATTTATAATTATTTCTATAAAACTCAGAATGTTTTCCGGGAATCTATTTATGTTCACATATTGTCAGATAGTTAAAGTACCTTTCATTTAAATATCATAAGAATCTAATCAATAGTTCGCCTACAATAGCAAGATGTTTGAGTGTCCCTTGCTTCTGCCTGAATTCGGTGGCACTTATGAACCAAGCGTTTCTTCGGTCGTAGATTACTCTAGGAATTTACGGTGTGGACGAGCCACTAGGTCAGTCACCCCGCAGCGCCCGAGGTCAACGGACGGGTGATTGAATGAAAGTCTTGGGAAATATCAGGGTAAGTAATTCATTCTTCATATTTGGTCCAGGGCATACTTTGACTTCGGTGGAGGTGTTCTTAGGAAGAATACTTATTGACTGTAAAATGTAGTGCCTACTGCATAATTTATCTTAGTGACTACTTTCTAGTGCCTTGAGCTGGGGTTGATACGTGGTGTTGTATAACAGTGAACTTGAAAAAACTATCTTTTCTGATTTCGGTGTGCTTGATTTCGGAGGCTTTTTGAGCACCGAAGTCAGAAAAACTTTCACCGAAGACAAATTTGCCTGATTTCAGTGTATGTCGTTCGACTTTAGAGAACCGAGGTCAGATTCCTTACTTGTAAGTTTCGAGTAGGATATGCGCATTTGTTTTTTTGGAAAAGTAATCGCTAACTGTGAAAGAAAACATCGTGTGGAAACTTACGAATAATTTTAAACGTGTAGATATTTTCTTTACTGTTAATAATAACGACAAAAATATGTTGTTTCTGTCATAATTGATTTCTGTCAGATTAAAAACTGCTGCAGCAGCAACTACGTGCCTACGTTAACTTGAAAATGTGAAACATGTGTACCTATACGTGTGTAAATTTTTTCATGTGCATATGTGTGTTTATTATGTCTGTGTTTGTGAATTATGTGAATGTGTCAACTATGGCAAGTTTAAAGTACCTACAAGAAAGAAAGTGCGTGTACATTTTCTTTAACATAGTTTTCTTATAGTTTGTAGTCAGTCGGTGTGTACGTTTATGTAGGTATGTACAGTAGGCTCTACATCAACCTACTCTACCTACCATTCTATTCTCTTTGACAAGAGGTTGTGTAACGGACCAGGTTCCGTACATGTGCTCACGATCGATAATATAATCTGAATTGTTTTTTTGTCGAGAGGTTTTCGAATGGAAGATAGGAGGAACCGAGACATAGCTTAGTTTATTTACTTTTCCTAAATAAAATACAGCTAGTTATATTTTGTTCTTTCATCAACAGAATTTAGTTGTGTTTAAATGGTGCAATAAAAATTTGGGGATGATAATTGGGGTTTGGTAACAACATCTAGTGACGAGGAGGCACACACAACTAATAAATATTGATTGTTGGAAACTCGCCAACTATCGCTAAATCGCGACACAACAGTTCACCACAATGCGCATACCTAGATGGCCTACTAGGTTGAGGCTAGGAAAGCTAGCTATATATATACTTAAATCTCTAAAATCACACTTGAAAACTTCCCATACTTTTAATTGACTGTTAGGTGCAATTACTGGTATCAAATTGTGACTTTGGCACGTTAAATGATTCTCTGGTCATTTTCTGATTCCAGTGAATTATTATCTGATAATGCTTACAATCTGATTTCGGTGCAGGTAGTCAGATTTCGGTGTACAGTTTTCTGATTTCGGTGTAGTCTGATTTCGGTGATTTAAATATTTCGTTATATAACCGAGAATCTGGGTACCCAAAATATATCACGTTTTACAGTTTTTAGCCCTTTATCCAAAACAATCGATAAAATTCCCGAAAGACGAAAAAAAAAACGATCACCGAAGTCAGCCATTTTTGCCTCTTCTGGAGAAATGCCCGTTACTTCTTCACGTCTTAACGGCTGGAGCGATTCTAATAGAATTTGGTATGGTGTTAGCTGACTATCTGGATTAACACATAGGCTACGTTTAACTGCGGCATAATATGTTATTCCCATGGGAAACTCGATGAAAATGAATTCGCGAATAATGCATGAGGAACTATGTAAGTACCAAGGAGAATTAATTCTCCTTGTTTGTCATATTTACTGTTAATGTTGTTGTTTGTTTTTCTGGTGTGTACACTAGAGTTGTACAATTTATTTTCCCTAATAAACCGCGGGTAACACGGGTTATATTTTTTATACAAATCAACGTGAATACGTAATCCTACCGATACATAATCTACAGTATCTGGGTGACCGAGCTTTGCTCAGTACTTTTTTTGTAATATAAAATTAAAATAATCCTTTTTCAACAAAAAAGAACTTGGAAAAAAACATCATGACTCGAACCAGTTCTCTTGAAATCGGCCCAAAACGGGTCGCCGGTTTTCCCGTCAGAACTATCCCAACCTTGCAGCGCGACGCGAAATTTACTTCTGTATGTTGCCTTCAATTGCCTTAAAACACGGATAAAACAACGTTTTCTAAAAATGTAACCTAGTTAGATCAATTAAACGCGCCCGAAAGCATCTGCCTACAAAGTTTCGTGAAAATCGTTGGAGCCGTTTCCGATAATTCTGATTATATATAAATATATATACAAGAATTGCTCGTTTAAAGAGATTAGATAGATATAAATATATATACAAGAATTTCTCGTTTAAAGAGATTGGATAATCTGTTATAATATCGCATCACAACACGTCGCTTATCTATTCTGAAAAAATAAAGTTGTCCATGATGTGATACATTTTTCGCCTGTATGGTTTCCTGTCGAAAGTTAAATAAATGATTGGATAACAATCTGCTAATCTACTAACTACCTACTAACCGTCAGTTTTATTTTTGTTTGCACTTCAGCCAAGTGACAGCTGTTAACAGTAAGCCTACCATAAATGTACATCGTTGTTAGACTAACCCCCGGTTTCTCGTACGCTAACAATCTGTTAATCTACTGTTAACAGCTGTCAAACGTTTTTTTCGTCTGCACTTTGGCCAACTGACAGGTGTTAACAGTAGATTAACAGCTTGTTAGTGTACGGGAAACCCGGGGTAAGTAGTATCCTTACAACGTTGACGCAACGTTTGCACAACGGTCTTAGTAAATTTATGAAATTTCCAGTCCAATGATACCTATTGTGTCGTTACAGTGTTATCTACATATCATAGTCTAATGTGAAATCGGCCAATAATGCTACAGGATAAAGAAAAGTTTTACAGTAAGAACTTACCTTATATTTCTGAATGGCATTCAAATAGGTCTTTGGATTAAACTCCGAAAGATAGATCATCGTTTTCCCGGAGAGTAAATACGTCGAAGTGCTCATTATCCCATAACCATGGTACCAAGGCACCACTGTCAGATATTTCATCATTTCCTCGCCATCACCACTGAAATTAAACATTTATGAACATTTTCAAAACGTAAAAGTTTCACTAATAATTTTTATGTCTCATCTGGATTCATCAGATGAGAGATTTTCTAAAACTTTAGCTATTTACCCATCATGCATGGAACAATTCAGGGATTACTATGTCAATTGGTCATGCTACTTATTTTTGATATACAAGGTGTCTCGTAAATGGTGGTCCAAGCTTAAGGGGAATATAGCTCACCTAAATATCTAAAACTAATTTGAATAAAAATGTTAAAAAATAAACCGGTTCCGGATTTTTGATTATTATTAATGTTATTAGTATTTTTGGTCGGCTCTATATTGTTTATACATATAATGCTGTATCTACATTTTGATGATATTTTTTAAATCTGATTTCTGTTAATATTGTTCTTAAATAGTATCTATGCCTATCCATTACAATAACATTATTCTAAAAATGTACTAAGTTGTCACAAAAATTTACATCTAAATTAATTATTTAACTTTCTCTGGAAAATTTCCTCAACTCTGAAAAAATGCAACGAAAAAAATCTATGTCCGTCATAGATTTTTTTCGTGTCATGGACCTATTTTAAAAACTTGTACGTTTTAATAGGTTTTAAAAATGGTATAATCCTTACATCTAGCCTTTAGGTACCTTACAAAGATATTGATATTAGTGTTAGAAATGTGCTTATTTTTCTTAATAAATTGATTGTTTATAATTTTACATCTCTCAAATGGGGCTTGTAGGTGACCAATTAGCGCTCTAGGGTAATAATGTAGCTAGAAAAGCCCTAGGGCGGTAAGTAATAAAAAAAAAACTCTTCACTCTTTCAAAAAGTTCGAGTACATCTAACCATCATACTGGCAATAGACATCATGCATTCAGCCCAATGACAAAAGAGGTCGCTTCGCTATTCAACCTTGTCTTCGTATGAGTATAATAGTCATCAATTTTAAATATCGAACGGCGAACATCAATTTCGTTCTTGAAAAAAATAATTTAAAAAAAAGATGAAAAAAAAAGGCGGGAATAGAAAACTTTTACTTTAAATATTGTTTGTTTTTGGGATTTTTTTATAATTACGTGCTAATTAGGAAAAAAACATGAGTTCTGCAAGTGATGAAGATATAAGCTGCACTCCCGATTCAATGAAAATGGAAGCTGAAGCAGCAATTAACAATATTTTGTCTGAAAGTTCTAAAGAGTGGCGAAAAGAAAAACGAGCAGGTAAATGTTTTATTCTTGTAATGCCGGTTTTTTTCTACTTACCTCACAATCGAGATGTAAAGCAGAGTAGTTAGCTCGGGTGTAAGCATCAATTGCACCCTCGAACTATAGGCGCCCTCGCTGCGCTTGTGCGCCTAAATATCTCGGGCTGCAATTGATGCCTTACAGCCCTTGGCTACTAATCTAATATTACATCTCTCATATTCGGTAAGAAGGTTCTTATTACCCCCAAATGGGGCTTGTAGGTGACCAATTAGCGCTCTAGGGTAATAATGTAGCTAGAAAAGCCCTAGGGCGGTAAGTAATTAAAAAACAAATCTAACCATCATACTGGCAATAGACATCATGCATTCAGCCCAATGGCAAAAGAGGTCGCTTCGCTATTCAGCCTTGTCTTCGTATGAGTTAATAGTCATCAATTTTAAATATCGAACGGCGAAGCTCAATTAAAATAATTAAAAAAAAAAAGATGAAAAAAGGCGGGAATAGAAAACTTGTACTTTAAATATTGTTTGTTTTTGGATTTTTTTATAATTACGTGCTAATTAGGAAAAAAACATGAGTTCTGCAAGTGATGAAGATATAAGCTGCACTCCCGATTCAATGAAAATGTAAGCTGAAGCAGCAATTAACAATATTTTGCCTGAAAGTTCTAAAGAGAGATATTTGAAAATTTACGTCGAGTTCATGAAGTGGCGAAAAGAATAACGATTTACTCGAATCGGAATCGAGACAATTTATATTAGAATTTATGAAGATTTTATTTTAAATATCGAACTATTTGTTTCGTAGTCACATCGTATGTTAATGGGCGTTTTTCCTTTCTTTTTTTTCTTAGTTCCTTGAGATACACTAGATGGCGTCATTCGTTTCTCCATACGAATTTGTGATTCGTAGCAATCAATGTCAAAGTCAGTCCACAGATCACTAAACAAGAGAAGGAACCAAGGTTGCTATTCGGACGAGGTTTTTCGTAATAAAAATAATAATTCAAACCCACAATCCATATCAAAGACTCCAAAGTATCCAAAAGCGCACGTATCACCAAACGACAACAGCAAATTTCCTTCTAGGTAACCAAACATCACAAATTCCACAGAACCATAGTATTATTTTTTGCTTTGACGTTTATTATTACGGTACGGCAGCGCCACCTAGGGATCCTTTGATTACAGGAAGGCGTTTGACCTGGTTGATAATGATGTATTGCTTAGAAAGATGGTGAATATCGGTTGTACACCACATCTACTTAAATTCTTTGTTAGTTACATGAGCGACAGAACGCAATATGTGGAGTACAACGGACACCGATCTAAGCCATATTTCACCAGGTCAGGGGTAAGCCAGGGTAGTAATCTGGGGCCATTGGAGTTTACTATTATGATAAACGACTTGCCAAATGTAGTGAGGAATGCAAACTGTTTGTTATTCGCGGATGACCTCAAACTATCTCTTCCTGTAAGTACTGCTGAAGACTGTGTCAAGCTACAGGAGGACATAGATCGAGTGATGCGATGGAGTACAGAGAATAAGCTAGAGTTCAATGTGTCTAAATGTGCAATAATAACATTTACGAGAAAGAAGAATCCGTTAATAGCCGAGTATAAAATAGGAGATACGCAGATGCAGCGAGTGAGTAACGTCAGAGACTTGGGTGTTCAGTTAAATTCCGACTTAAACTATCGCGAGCACATTGAGAACATCTGTAAAAAAGCGTACAGGAACCTAGGCTTTATACTTAGGAAAGGACGAGGTTTTTCACGCATTACGGCCATTGTTACACTGTACAATGCCCTAGTTAGGAGCCAAATGGAATCTAATGCTGTGATATGGACGCCACACGAAGCGAAATATCGACTTATGTTAGAGCGCATCCAAAACAAGTTTGTTAGGTACTTGTACTTGCGACTGTACGGAGTCTATCCATTTTATCCACTGATGTACCCCACTCTCTTTATCTTAGGTATGGTGGGGTACAACGAACTTAGTGTGAGGAGAGATCTAGCTCTGGTGAGTTACGTTCACAAGGTTTTAGTAGGCAGGATAGCGAACCCGGGGTTGCTAGGAGCATTGTGTTTGTGTGTGCCGGACGAGTACGTCTGCCGCCGCCGCCGGCCGCCGCTGCTGCGGGCGCCGCGCGCGCGGACCAACCTGTTGGCGCAGGCGCCGCTGACGCGTGCACTCAGACTCTTAAATCGCATATCGGAAGATGTTGATGTCTTCCATGTTACCTTGAGTGAATTTAGAAAGACAGCTTTATATGTGATATGTTACATACCAATTTAAAAGTTTAAGTTAGATATAAGGAATTGTTTGATATTTAAACATTGTTAATAGTATAGTTAATAGTATCTCCCTATTGAATTAGGTTACACCTGTAATGATAGGGAAGGTTTGGAAATAAATAAATAAAAAAAATAAAAACTAAATTTGACATAAGGAAAAACGCTCATTGAAATCGATTTAAAAATCAAACTGGCCAGCACGATTCGACGCGCTTGCGTGCCATAAAATCCTGAAAAGTAAAAAAGTCAATCGACTAGCTAGGCGCGAAAGTAATTTTTTTTTCGTGTTTTAAAACCTGGTTTAACTATTAAACCTGCTTTCTTGTTTTTTTACTTACCTCACAATCGATATGTAAAGCAGAGTGTTTACCTCGGGTGTAAGCATCAATTGCATACTCGGGCTAATTAGAGCCCTCGCTGCGCTCGGGCGGTTAACAATCTACTATTGTTAATAAATAAATGTTATTGTAATGGATAGGCATACTATTTAGGAACAAATAACAGAAATCAGATTTAAAAAATATTATCATTTCGCACACTGAAAACATACATGGCAAACAAAAATCTTCATTTTAATCAAATCTTAAAACGGCCATGCTGTACTTATTTACAATCCGATAAATAGAAATAGGTAACTGAAAGCGTAATTCTCGAAATAGTTTTGAGATTTCCGTTAATGTTCAAAAACGTAGCATGGCCAAATCGATGCATATTGCAAAGCCCATGAAACCCACAAAAACCGGCCAAGTGCGTGACAGTCAGGGACGGACGGACGGACAGACTATACAAAATCGGTGGTTTCATCGCTAAAAGCTATGTCTTCCATACAACCTTAGCAGCTCACCTCGTATATAGCTACGTATGAGCACCGTGCGTTGTTAAAAAAAATACTAACTTTCCATTCACAGCGTAAAACAGAAGATTGACATGAGTGAGCATGACTCCTTTGGGGAGTCCAGTCGTCCCAGACGAGTACAGAATGAGTACGGGGTCCAGATAGCCTTGTACGTCATCAGGCTCAAAAGTGTTCACATCAACGTTCGCTTCAAACAAATCCTTGAACAACAGAATCTCGCCAGAAACCGGTTCATCGTCTAACTGTACTATTGTCTTCTCGTATTCCAAAGTCTTCAAGATGTGGCTGTGACGCTTAAGGGCAGTCTTTGAGAAGAAGAAGAACGTCGGCTTGGAGATGGTAAGGCAGTTGATCATTTCGTCTAAAATAAAATCGTAATAAAGTTAGCTCTTCTCTTTATACACCATGATAGAAATATGTTAGATTGGATCTGATCCTGAATAGGTAATGAGATTGAGTATAAAATGTGTGTTATTTTTCTTTAGTTGTGTGTGCGTATATTATAGTATCGTATTGTATTCTACTTGTGCCAAAGGTGGCGGCGTAGTACCAAACATTACGGAAACTAGGCGCGTATAAAAAATTGTGTCATTTTTTTTTTTCGTATCAACTTATTAGACTTCATACTTAACAACCACGTAATATAAATAACTACAACATCTCTCTAAATACCTGGTAAATGAGACGACAACATTTACATGTGGCAGTATAGAATTCGAAACACAATCGCGGCAACCCCGACGCGCCTACTCCGAACGAGCGATAGGGACGGCCAAGATTGCCTTCTGGTGTTAATTATACTGTGGCATAATGTAGGCTAGAGTCGAGTAGTCGAGTGTACGAACGGTCAGAGTAGAGCGGGTTGACGGTGGTGAGGGCGGCCCCGCAGCAGACGGCGGCGAGCGCGGCCACGAGCGCCTCGGCGCGGCTCTCGCTGCACAGCGCGACCACGCGGCCGCGCCGCACGCCGCGCCGCCGCAGCCCCGCCGCCAGCCGCACCACCCCCCGCAGCAGCTCCTTGCGACTCGTCGCTTCCCCCGTCTCCCCGTTTACCTGATGACGTGTTGCTCAGCTATGTAGAAAACGGGTCCTATCGCGATTACTAATTTAGGTATTTAACCTAATACCATATTGTATTATAGCTGCTACACACTATGCCGGCGGCACGGCCGGGCGGTGTTTAGGCCACCGGCACTTGCCGCTGGTGCCGCAGAGCATCATTGGCATCATTTTCTACCATAACACTTTCAATCGATTGCCGGGAGCGAATCGATGACGTGTTGCTCAGCTATGTAGAAAATGGGTCTTATCGCCGATTATCGCGATTACCTAATTAGTTATTAAACCTAATACAGGGTGGCATTTTCACCGGTACAATAAATAAACATACGCAATATTAAGTCCAAAATACAAATACCAACATTTTTTGTTACTACCCCGTTGGTACAAAAAAAACAAAAATACCAATGTCTGAACTTATCCGCAAATCTTAAAGAAATATGGACTCATTACGCATGAGCACAACTAAACGCACGAACTGGCAACTGCACGCGGCTTGCGGGAAGGAAAAGAAGCGGCGGCGGCGGCGCAGCCAGTAGGTATGACGTAGCAAAAAAAATCTTACTTGATCCCAATTCTTCCTTCATACTTGCACGGGCTTAGGACAGTCACCGGCGTGGAATGCTTGCACTCGTTGGTAGTGGTATGAATTTCCACACCACGTACTGGCTAACGCCGAAGTGCGCCGTGCGTTCCGCGTCGTTGGTGCTCCTTCTGGGGTCTTCCTCGAAGAACGCGAATATCTGTTCCTCGATCTCCACGGCCAAGGGAGATCTCGCGTGCGCTGGTGCAGTGAAGTGTCCGTAGTCTAGCAAATGCTGCGTCACTCTCATGAATGTCCTGGTGTTGAGTATTTGGGGTTAAATAAAACCTGCATTTATCAGGCGAGGCAAACTTTCTTCAGCGTATACCCGCACTGTATTTTTCCCCACTGAGAAAGTAACTACGAACCATTTCGTAATAGTGTTTTTCCATTTCCTAATAAATAAGTGCGGAAACGGCGCACGTGCACTCACCTAGGTCAATGCGTGCGGACTGACCGCAGGGGGTGTCGACTTTGTATGGGCGACCGAGAATACCTTCGTGGGCTAGATTTCCTCATTGCCATTTTGAAATTAAAAAAATCCTCGGTAAGATTTGTAGAATTTCAGTCAGGCCTAGACTTATTGTAAAAAAAAACAAATGCCCAATTTTTTAAACCAAAAGATATGTAAATAATTCGCACACTGAAAACATAAATGGCATTAAACAAAAATCTTCATTATACAGTATGGCCGTTTTAAGATTTTTTAAATTGTGACCACAAAGCTTTACTGACAACTTTTACGGTTCCACATCGCCCAAGAGAACATTTAAAAAATCTTAAAACGGCCATACTGTAAAATGAAGATTTTTGTTTAATGCCATTTATGTTTTCAGTGTGCGAATTCGGTATGTAAAGTATTTTTCAGGTATTATTTTTATATTTTTATTTCATAAAACATTTAATTTTAAGCCACTAATTTGAAGGTTTTTATTTTCCAAGTAACGGTTTTTTTTTAATTATTTTTTAAAGTATTATTCGTGAGGACGTCATTTCGTAGCCTGAATAGCTTTAAGTCTTTGCCACGTTTTCAGTACATACAAAAACACTAATAGATAACTTCAAACTTGACATTGACAACATAGTGTTTTTGTATGTACTGAAAACGTGGCAAAGACTTAAAGCTATTCAGGCTACGAAATGACGTCATCACGAATAATACTTTAAAAAATAATTAAAAAAAAAACCGTTACTTGGAAAATAAAAAGCTTCAAATTAGTGGCTTAAAATTAAATGTTTTATGAAATAAAAATATAAAAATAATACCTGAAAAATACTTTACATACCGAATTTTCGTGCGTTATTGAAATTTATTTTTGTTTTTGGTCGAAAAAAACTTAGTAGAAACTTACTTTGAGTGTGGCAACGCTAAACGTCATGCTTACTTACAAGATGGCGAATTTTATTTGCGTATGTTGTTACTTATTTCGGTAACGGATTCGGTTTGTTTCTGAAATATTTCTTGTGTAATTGCTTGGATACGACGTCGAGCTGAGCTTGTTTGTGATTCTCCGTCTGTGTTTTTCCTAGTTCGTTTCCTAGTGACTCTTATTCAAAATACGACGTCGAGTTGAGCTTGTGCTTCTCCTTCTTTGTAATGTTGTTTTATTATGAATAATCTTGTATCATTGTATTGGTTTGTTTACATTGAAGTATTGATTAAATGTTTCACTTTAATATTTTATTGTTTTCTAAAAGGCGTTGAAGTATTCTAGTTGTAAGTAACAAAAAGTATTTTGGATGAATAAGCAATTTCATTTGCAAACTCAGAATCGTTCTAAAAGTATTGTAGTATTGTAAAAAGTTTCTGAATTTGCAATTAATGAAATTGCTTATTCATCCAAAATACTTTCAGTTTTTATATGTGCCTGGCACCATAGTGGAACATTCAAATTTTGCCGCCACTGAGAAGTTGCTGTGGGCATCCGGCAGGTGGCGCTAGTACGCACATTATTTTTTTTGTTTGTAGTTGACACGTAGTTGAACTTCTTCTCGTGAGTAATTGTGTTCTGTGTCTGACCGGCTCGGCTAGCGGCTCACAGAACTCGTCGCCCCGCCCCCCGCCCTGCCGCCCTCTGCCTCGCACCGCGATGACGCCTTGTAAGGGGTGCCCATGAATTACAAATTGGATGAAGGATAAATTAATAAAAATGAAAAAAATATATATGGTAATTTTATTCGATAAATGTAATCTATTATCGATATCAATGATATGGTGAAATTTATTGTACTGGTGAAAAAATCACACTGTACCTATATAAAATTCTCGTGGCACAGTGTTAACATTTTTCTATTTACATACAGGCACATACATTGCTACTGGCCCTACATTATGGATATACCTCGACTGTCCCATTTTAAAACCTAGTAAGGGACATCAGAAAAAAAATACAGGAGAGCCCAAAAACGGTTTTGTCACTTCATTGCAATCCCCTGGAAAAACTATGATAAATAGCTGAACGAGAGTGAGCTCAAAAGAAGCGGTAGAACCTTGGCCTGCCATACAGTACAATTTAATTTCTCTATGGCCAATATTGTAGCTGTAATGCACAATTGCCTATGAGAGCGTTTTTTTTTTTTTTTTTTTTTTTTTTTTTTTTTTTTTTTTTTTTTTTTTTTAACATTTACATACAGGCAGATTCAATGCTTCTGGCCCCACACTAGGATACCCTGTATTGTGGGAACCAGAAACAGCGACATCACAAACGTGTTAACATCCAAGACCTGGGGATTTTTTGTCTCCAGCTGGGGTTCGATCCCGGGACCTCTTGCATGATGGGCAATGCGCTAACCGCTGCGCCACAGAGGTCGTCAAAAATTCGTTCGTTTATTATCGAACTCTTCCGAAACTGCTGTATTTCTCGTAGGTATTCTGAGAATAGGTTGTAGGCTAAGTCATAATTATGGCAAAATTATTTATTAATTATTAATATAAGTACATAATATCTGATCTAATTTAATATATCAAATTCTCATGTTACAGTGTTAGCGCGCATACTCCTCCGAAACGGCTTGGCCCATATTGACGAAATTTATATGTTCCTATATTCGGTAGGTTTGAGAATAAATAAATAAATAATAATAAATAATCAAAATGTTGTAAACTTTTAGTCCGGATCTACTTACGGGTGTTGTAAACACTAAAAAGGACTAAAAGTTTACAATGTGTTGTGCTAACGAAAGTTTTAGTTCAAAAATGAAAATGTTTATTTGTACTCATGCAGTAGGTTATCTATTTTTCATAGCCCTCCTAAGTGATAAGGGTGGTCCACCACAATATACCTATAATAACATTTGCCGGGTCAGCTAGTATGTATATTATATTTTTGTAGACCTGTTTAATTAACTCAGAGTAATGACTGAAAAATACTGTCGTTTTATTTAGTTATGCCAAGCACCTCCAACGGCAAAAAAACATATACTAAATGTAGGTACTTGCTTACTTGACTTAAGTTGAGGCCGAACATAGACGCCATTAATAAATAATACATTTTTAAAAACATTTCTTTTATTGTAGGGTCCATCAAGTATTTCGCTTTCCAAAAGGGTTCTGTCGCCCACAAAGTTTGAGAACCGCTGTTATATATTTTATTTCCTTTAAAATATAAGTAGTTTACTATAATATGTATAGTTGGACGATTGAATCCGTCAGAAAGGGGTTTGGGTAACTTTGTATGGACGGTTGGCGTCATTTTTTTTTGAGCGGCCACCTTTTTTTTCGGTGCTAATTTTTAATACTAAAGTAATATCGGAAAAAAGTTATGGCTCTTCAAAAAACATAGAAAAAATGTTTTATTCTGAGAAATTATGGGACGTTGCATTCTTGTGTCGTTACTGAATCGCGTGAAACGTATAGGGCCCTCGCCCACGGCGACATTTTGCAGCGATGCTGTCGCGCGTTCGTCGTGATTCAGTCGCGATGCAAACGCTATACTGTCGCGCTTCTGTCACAATGCAAACGCGATTCAGTAACCCTTCCTCCATTCTTTCCCCGAGGTCGTCCGACACGGTCGCGCGCTCGCATCCATACAGCCGCGTTGCAAATGCGACCTGCGCGCGTTGGTAGCGATGCTGTCGAGCGCTTACTAAACGCGCGACAGCATCGCTACAGGTGATGGCCCTCCTAACGACACAAAAATGCCTACGATCGCCACAGTTTTAGGCCCTTCTCCCACGGCGACTTTTCTCAGCGATGCAGTAGCAATGCTGTCGTGGGTTCGCCCTGGGTTGTGGGTTGCGATGCAGTCGCTAGCTGTATGACCTCGCCCACATAAGCACGATTCAGTGGCGATTCAAACGCGATTCAGTAACCGAGGGGCCACTCTTCCTCCATTTTTTCCCCGATGTCGTCCGTCACGCCGCGCGTTTGGATCAATACAGTCGCTATGCTGTATCGCGTAGGCATCGCTTCTGTAGTACGTTGCAAATGCGACTAACGCCCGTTCGAAGCGATGCCATAGAATACAGGTACAGGTACAGAAGATTCACTCCGCAAAATCAATTAAAGACAAAGGGACTTTAGTAGCGATACAATTAGATGCAATTCAGATCGCACGGCGCTAAAAAAGCTACAGTTATATTTACCTACATGTTGCCTCTCTTTCTACCGCGTAACTCGCGTGTGCGTCACTGCGTGACTTCCTACTTATCAGCCGCTCTGGAGTGACCGCCGCATGTACTTACGCGTCCGTTATCTACACGCGGAGTGTGACAGGCCTGGCGATGCTGTCAAGCGTTTACAAAACGCGCGACGGCATCGCTACAAAAAGTCGCCGTGGGCGAGGTCCCTAAGTTACTGAATCGCGTTTGCATAGGGCATATAGGTAGCGACCGCATTGCGACTGTATCGATGCGAACGTGCAACGGCATCGCAGTAGCATCGCTGCAAAAAGGTGGCCGTGGGCGAGGTCCCTTAATCACAACAGGGGTCCAGCCAACCTCAATTTTATTCCCGATGTCGTCCAACACGGTATCGTTATATCGATATAGTCGCGATCGGGGAAAGAATGGCGGAAGGGCCCCTATGTAACCGAATCGCGTTTGGATCGCGATTTGCATCGCTGCAAAAAGTCGCCGTGGGCGAAGGCCCTATACTTAAGGTTGGTGACCCATGGTATACATGAATAATGCCGCATGTTTCTCGATTATTTCGATTTTTAAGATGATAAGGAGGGAAATTAACTCTGCCATCGAAGAAATAAAAACAGAATTTACTCAAACAACAGATTTCTTGCAGCTGGAACAGAGTGACCTGAAGCGCGACTTGACTACTGCCACTGACACCATTGCTGCCTTAGAAGCTTAGAACGGGACTCTCCAAAATAGTCTGAACTCCTTGGGACGTCGTTTGGAGACGCTTGAAAAGGCCTCTAGAAGTGTTAATGTTGAAGTTCAGTCGGTTCCCGAGAAGAACAGTGAGAACCTGATTAACTTAGTGAAAAAACTGTGTGAGGCAATTGAAGTACCCCTCCCTGACTCTGACATTCGTTCAGTGAGAAGAGTGGCCAAGGTTAACCCGTTGTCAGACCGCCCTCGCAACATCTTGTTGACTCTGCCCTCGGAACGCCACCGTGACAATATGATATCTGCCTTCAGACGGTACAACAAGCGTAACAACTCTGAGCCGCTCAACTCAGCTACTCTAGGCATTTCTGGCGAGAAACGTAACTTGTATGTGGTGGAACATCTCTCACCCGAGACTAAATCCCTGCATGCCGCTGCCAGGAGAATTGCAAAAGAGAGATCATACAAGTATGTGTGGGTCAAATATGGCCGGGTACATTTGCGGAAAGATGACGAGTTTCCTGCCATCCCAATCAAAGATTTGGATTCTTTAAATAAGGTCACTTAATTTAGAACATTATCTTAATACTTGGTACTTTGATCTCATTTAATATCGTCATCAACCCATTATGTCCCCACCGAGGGGCACGGGTCTCTTCCCTGAGGAAGGTATAGGCCATACTCCACCACGGGGGCCAAGTCCGGATTGGTGGAGGCTTGTAAGACTAGTGGCTGGTCTTACCTGTCAGAAGTTTTCAAGCCGCCCTAAGGCCTCTGACTTGGCTTAACGACTGCCATCTATCGACGGCAGCCGGCACCAACTGCTTAACGTACCTTGCGAAGCACGGAATCGCTCGGAAAAAATGCCACTAGCGTTAGACATAGACGGTGACCCATCCATGGACTGAACACGCCGTATGTTGCTTAACCTTAGTGATCGTTCAAGATCACTCAGGCAGCCCCGGCTACGAGCGATTCCATTTAATATGGCTAGTTTTTATTACCAAAATGTCAATAGGATAAGATCCAAAACTAGTGATATTTTTATTAATGCTTTGTCGTGCAATTTTGATATTATCTGTTTAACAGAGACTAATTTAAATAAGACTGTATTCAATGAAGAAGTCTTTGACACTAGCTACAATGTTTTTAGGAGAGATCGCCAGTCGTCGTCCTCAAAGAAAAAGGATGGCGGTGGTGTATTAATAGCTGTTAAGAATGATATAAATGTTATTCGCCAAACATCTTGAGACAGTGAAGTTGAAGATATTTGGTTAACAATTATTCCAAGCAACCCTAAAAATCTAAAGTTAATATTTGTGTTTGTTACTTACCCCCTGATATAGCTTTGGATAAACTTGCCTCATTCCATACGAATTTGCAAAATATTTTGCTTAACATAGAAAATGATGATGTATCAATTATAATTGGGGACTTTAACATCCCCAATCTTTCATGGTCTAAATCTAGTAACAACATGGCTCTGTCTCCGGGCTGCGTGACTGACAATAAGTCACGCCTACTGTTTGAAACTATGTCGCTTTGCAGTCTAGGTCAATAGGCTATTTGACAGTGTGAAAAAAACAGTATTATTTATACGTATTCGTATAAATGATGTGTCTAAGAACCGCTTTTAATCATTTTACTAAAAAAAACAATTATGATTTGTAAAAAAACACAAAGTAAAATTTGATAATTTGTATCTGCCGCCATTGTATCGAAAACGCCCTGGATTGGCCGATTCTATGATGACGTCACAATTCAATAAAAATGGTGTCGGTCATTCATTCTTACTTACGTTCATTGGTTGGTTTATTGGGAAGTGACGTCATAATACCAGTGCGGCGCCATATTGCCCAAGATAGCGTTTTGGCGGCTTATTTAGAAAGTATTTTCGTTTGGCTTTTTTAGAAGAAATACACGAAAGTATTTAAAATAACCACTTTCTGAGGACTCCATGAACACCAACCAACATTATGAGATGCCTTTCAGAAATCGGTCAAATAGCCTATTTAATTGCTTAAAAAATGTTAACAATCGTATCCTAGACTTGGTACTTTCGAATACTGTTATTAAAGTAGCTAGCACCGAAGCTTTATCCCGCATCGATAAACATCATCCCCCTCTTTCACTTATCTTAGAAACAAATGTTAAAGCGAAGGAACTTAAACCTAAACGCATCAAACGTCCCAACTTTAATAAATGTGACTATAGTGCAATGAATTCCGAATTAAGAGATATTGACTGGCATACTATTTTGAATTCCTTAGATATTAATTTAGCATTAGATAGATTTTATAAAGAGCTCCATACAATTATATTGAAACATACTCCTATGGTTGTGGATGACTCTCACAAATTTCCCATTTGGTTCTCTTCAGCGCTCAAAAAGTGTATTAAAGAAAAACATAAGTACCATAGAAAATATAAGAAATATAATAATCCACGAGATTATGATACTTTTGTACTACTGAGGACTAGATCGAAACTTTTGACTCTTGCGACACAAATTTTATAAAATCGTCTGAGGAAGCCTTTGATGGAAACATTAAGGCTTTCTGGAGCTTTGTTAATAGCAAAAAAAGTAGCAAGGGTATTCCGCTGACCATGTCTCTGAATGGTGTCTCTGCTAGTAATAATAATGGTATTTGTGACTTATTTTCTAAGTATTTTAGCTCAGTCTTTGAGGAGAATTGTGAATATCCTGATCTCACCTTTAATAATTTTAGATATAACTGTGCTCTTAATGAGGTAATCATTACAGAATCAATAGTCTTAGAAAAATTGCGTAAACTAGATATAAACAAAGGGGCTGGTCCTGATGGAATACCTGCAAAATTTTTTAGAAACTGTGCTGATGTAATATGTCTTCCACTTTCAATCATTTTCAACAGATCCATTAAACAAGGTGTGTTTCCCTCTTTCTGGAAGACTGCACACGTCGTTCCTGTACATAAATCTGGCTCTAAAACTGAATGTAAAAACTACAGGCCGATAAGTATTCTTTCGTGTGTCGCTAAACTTTTTGAATCCATAGTATATGATAGTATTTACCATCATGTTAAACCTTACATATCTAGTAATCAACATGGCTTTGTTAATAATAAATCAACTGTTAGCAACTTACTAGAATATAAAGAGTACTTATGCCAAGTTTTTGACAAACGTGGTCAAGTCGACTCAATATATACGGATTTCAAAAAGGCATTTGATAAAGTAAACCATTTCTTATTGTGCCACAAGGTTTCAGACTATGGCATTCACGGTAGTCTTTTCAGATGGATCCAGTCATACCTTAATAATAGAAATCAATTAGTAGCTGTTAAGGGGTTTCTTTCCGAATCTGTCACTATCACGTCTGGAGTGCCTCAACCTGGGTCCCCTTCTTTTTTTGGATCTTTATAAATGATCTTGTTGACGAATTGTCCAGTCCATCACTACTTTATGGTGATGATCTTAAGATATTTACTCAAATTAAATGTGCAGCTGACTGTGCGGTTCTTCAGCAGGATCTAAATGTTGTCTTTAATTGGTGTGAACGTAACAAAATGTCTCTAAATGTCATGTAATTTCTTTTACCAACAAAAGATCAATGATTTTGTACGATTACAATTTGAATGGTATCACTTTGGAGCGCAAGACGTCAGTAAGAGATCTAGGTATCATATTCGACAGCACCCTTTCTTTTCGTGAATATTATAACCATATAGCTCAGCACGTCAGTTAATTGGCTTTATTATTAGAACAACTAGAGGATTCCGAAGTCCCAGAAGTTTGATTACCTTGTTTAACTGTCTTGTCAGAAGCAAGCTTGAATATTGTTCTGTCATTTGGTCGCCACACTATAAAAATCACACTGAACATATTAAACGTGTTCAAAGAAATTTTTAAAAAAACTTACTTTATAGATTCAATTTTAATTCCAGGCTGTCGTATGAAGCAAGGCTTGCACTTTTTAAAAGTGTACCACTGCAATCAAGTCGCTTAATGCACGATGTTAATACTCTGCACAAGTTACTTCATTCACATATTGATTCACCTTCTTTACTTTCATGCCTCAATATCAACTTAAACTACAACCCTCGTCGAGTCGTCAAAACCTTTGTTTTGCCTATCTTCAATAATACTTCTTATTTTAATCCGTTATCAAGAATGTGTCGAGCATATGATAATCTCTTGGTTAAAGATCCTGAGTTGGACATATTTAATAGTAAAGCTCTACTTTTTAAAAAGCATGTCAAGAAAATTATAAACTCTGTTTCGTTATAATTAAGTACTTTAATTTTAATTACTTCCTGTTACCTGTAAGAGTAAATTTGCAATGTTATATGTTATATGGAGACTGTTACTTGAATAATAACAAGTAGGTTTATAAACTTATAAAAACATGTAATAACCATTTTAATGTTAAACTCTTATACTTAATGTATAATTTTAATGATAGCTATCATGCTGTGTAAACTGCATTTGGGTTCCAGCCTAGTTCTAGACTGATTTGTTAATAGTTTAATGCCTCTTTGGTTGTTACCTGTAAGTTTACCTTTAATAAATAAATAAATAAATAAATAGATTAGAAATAACTTAAAAAAATCGTAGTTTTTACTTACTACAACAAAAATGATTAGGTTTTACGATTAAACTATGAACTGAGTAATATCTCTGCTCCGATATGGTTTAGCTATATATACTCCATAATAAAAATTGTTTACTTTATACTGCTCTTTCGTAAAACACAACTTTCATGAATGGCCGCCAAAATTTAAAACGACGCCAACTTTACCCAAACCCTCTTGGTGCGCGTAAAAGAGGGCCAGGATCACCAAAAGTATCATGTCTGTACTCACCAAAGCGACGCCATCGGCGTTATCCCGTAGTTGGTCTATGATGAACTGACCAAACGACAGATGCGCCGGTATACCGGCCACTGTGCCGCCGTTCACAACGTTATTAGCTATGTAAGCTGGCATATCTTCAACAGCCAGTTTCAAACCTTCGATTTAGAAAGAACGGTATTATCGGTCGGCGTACCTAAGCCAAACTGAACTTCAACTGCACCGTATATACTTACACCTAATAATAGTGACGTAGTATGTATCTTATCAAAAAATATCATGCAGTGGTAATGCCTTAACAAGACGCTATCTCTAATCAGCGCTTGTTTATTTCAAGGACGGACGACACTCTTTCTGAAAACCAGTTAGGTATCTACCAACATAATTGGTTTATTTTTACATCATTCGGGCGTGAAAAGCGTACAAAGTGTAGTTTAAAGCTGCACATGCACAGCGCGTATACTGGTACGCGTAGTCGGCTACGCGTGTGTTGACGCGTACATTGGGTCCTACAGTCACGAGCAATAATATACAGGATGTTAATTTGCAAGCGTGCCATATTTAAAGAAAAAATAGTAATTAATGTTACCAGTTAATGCAGTCTACTAACAGTCTCCCATATTCAAGGAAACCGTCGATAAAAATAAAACTTATTTTTAGGGTTTGAATAGGAATAACCTAAGATGGAAGGTGCTGCGACACGCACGTAATGGGAAAAGACCGAGACCCCGCCCCGTTGCCAAGTTGGCACCGAGTGAAAGAAACAGCAATAACAACAAGAAACATATGATTTCAGATTTCCCTTCCTACTCTCACGGGCTTAGGACCGACAAAACAACCAATTTCTTTGGTAGGAGGTTAGTAGGTATTAAAATATTGCGCAAATTAGTTTATTTACAAGTTAGAATAAAAAAGTAGGAAGTAGATAACATACCCAAGTACTAACCTACCTTCAAATAAATCGTTGATCTGGCGTAGTTAAAAGTCTGAAATCACTGTTATTTACACTAATTGAGACGTTATTTACAGGGTACTTACAATGATTAAGTTGTACGGAGCAATTGTTCGAAGTGGCCACCGTTCTGCGCTATGCAAAGTCTCGCACGACGACACAAATTACTTTTTAAATTTCGCAACACAAACACATTTTGCCTAACAGTTTGGAAGGCAGAAATAATCCTTTCACGCAACACAGCCGCATTGTTAACTTCTTCAGCATACACTAGTCTTTTAACTTCTCCCCACAAATAAAAGTCTAGGGGAGTAAGATCCGGGGACCGCGCTGGCCAGGCCACTGGGCCTTCGCCTCCTATCCATTATCCAGCGGTCACCAAAAGTGTCATTGAGGTACTCGCGCACTATGAGTCCGTAGTGCGGAGGAGCACCGTCCTGCTGAAAATAGAGGTTTTGAAGATCGTTCAATGGCACGTCCTCCAACATCTCATAAACCATGTGGTGCACGGCGGTGGCGGCGCGCACACATTAGGTAGTAATGAAAGAGCGTGCGATACCGGCACGTGCGCACGTCACAAAGGATGTCCGGTCACTGAGTGGCTGGGCTAATTGGGGGTGCGCTCGCGCGGCGTGTTTGTTCTATCTGCGCATGTGCATGCCGCTCGGGGTGCGAATGTGTGTGTTTGTGTGGATGCGCGTGGTTGCCAAACCGTCGTCCGAAAATTTAGGTATGTGCGAGATAATTCGATATTAGAGCTGGGCGTTCTCTTTATCGATAAAAAATGTGACGTCAGAGAACAAAAGAAAAAAAATCGACTCTTCTTTTATGATTGATTTTTGTTTATAATCAGCAGTATAATCACGTCCTAAAATATGGCACGCTTGCAAATTAACAGCCTGTATATCGACGGTTAAAAGGTAATAGGGCATAAGCGACATTTTGGCCCAAAATGACTTTTGAGTGCCATCTTACTTAAAAAAAAAAATCTGCGTCGAATGCGCTTACTCCCGCGGCTCTACGATACAAAAAAGTCATCGTAGAGCCGCGGTATAATCACGTCCTAAAATATGGCACGCTTGGCGTGCATTTTTTCGTGCGTCGACGCAGATTTTTTTTTTAAGTAAGATGGCACTCAAAAGTCATTTTGGGCCAAAATGTCGCTTATGCCCTATTACCTTTTAACCGTCGATATACACTGTCACATTTCTAAAAATATTAACATCAAACAATCTAGAAAGAAGTGTACGACAATTTGTCCTAAATTATGTAACCAATGGTTAAATAATTTAGGACAATCGTCGTACACAATGTGCAGTACAAAACAAAATGTGTTCTTCGTACAAAATGTGACAGTGTATATATATATTATTGCTCGTGCCTGTATAGCAGCTCCTGTATGTACGCACTGGGCGAACCTGCACGCGAGCTGAATCGATCCGTAAAGCTACGCGAAGATGGAAATTATTGAACTAAAACTTGAGTAGGTAAGGTATCTGGAAAAAAGTTAAAGATGAGTACCATTTTTAATTATTTCTACCGCTTTGTAGGTGTGATTGACATTTACATACATGCCAAATCTCCTATTTCTAGTACTAATCCGCATTACAGGAATCCCTGTTCTAAACCAGGTTCAACTCCGTTCCTTAGGCATCAAAAATATTTTGATAAAAATAAAACGAATTAAATAAGGTAACATTATTTATTAAATTTGAAAACTATTTAAGAGTACATAAAAAATCCACAACCATTAACATACATGGAATGCTAGTCAGTTAAAAACTTAACTATTGCAAACAACCTTTATAATACTTATAGACTACATTACTCTGTAATGAAATGTATATTCTGCTGTGCTCATAGGTTATTAAATGTCTTTGAATATTCTGTCACATCTGCCATACGTTCATACGTCACACAAAATAGGATCGATTAATATTTTTTTAAATAGGTATATACATTTTTTTAATTTCACCATTTTTTTCGCTGATTGTACATTTTCTCCTAAATTTGTGAATCCAGTTCAAAATATCTTAAAAAGTTGGGGGTGGTCTCCTAGGAAAGTTTTCCTGTAACTATGTATAACGATTAAGGTACACCTGCCCTTACTGTCCCGTCTCAAAAATTCACCCTGTATAATAATTACTATATTAAATATTAAGTTATTGTAAAACTAGATGAAAACCCAGCTTCACTCGGGTAAAATGTAGAATCTTATCTGGTCAGCCCGCTAACAAATCCCACAGTTGGGCCTAGGAATCACGCCAACCCATCGAATCCCGTGCTAGTGCTCATAATAATAGTCCACTTTTTTTTATAAAAAGTAGACGCTTGATACATTTATAGTTATCGGTTCTCAACGAATAATATTTAAGCTAGGCACAGATTCGTATACCATATTTTATCGTATGCATAACATTATTATAAAATAAAATTGCCTAAGTGTATATCTACTTAAAATGCGAATTAAAGTTTTAAGTATTGTATCGACCACATATTTTTACATTATTAATAATGGATAAAATAATAATGCATACAATTTTGACAATGTGGTCTGAGGTAGGTAAGTAGGTAATAAAATTACTTATTTACGTTTTGTGTTTTTTTTGGTGTGATTTCACGAGTATTTGTTAAGATTGAACTTACATACTAACATCGTTTGTACTTCAAGTTCGGTGCAATAAACGCTACGCTATCTGTATTCGTTTGGAATGGAAGATGTGCGAGACACTAGGTACATTGGAAACATATTAACGATCAAACCCTGTATTTTTTCTTATTATTATTATTATTATTTACTTATTTACTAAAACATGCAAAATCACAATAGCACTCTTATTACATTTACAATTTTAATATTTTTTAATATTCTAAATTCTTTATAACAAATTCTGTAAGAAAGATGATTCCGGTTGTGATTTTGGAATGCCCGGCTTTTGAAGAAGCTAGGTCCGGTCCGGCTTTTGAATTTTTGGTCCTGGCAACCCTGCCTCATCAGCCTATTTACCTCCTTATAGCTTGCTCGGCGGGTTCCTACGCAGGCGTTCGCGCAGTACGCGGCGCAGGATCTTCCCGGACGGGTTCTTGGGCACCTCGCTCACGAATATCACGCCGCCGTGCAGACGCTTCGGCCGCGACAGCTGTGCGCAAATGGTTTACGTTATTTTATTTTTTAAAGCGATTTTATAACTTCTGATTTCTGTAACGGTCGTCGGTACAAAGTTTCCCGGGACTACGATCTGGCAATCGCAGAGTCTGACGCCCATCAATTCGCTGGACCGTTAATCTGAGACAATTTGCAGTGTTGTCCCAAATTGTATATATTGTGGAAGGCCTATTTCCAGCAATAAACGAAAACGGTCTGATTAAAGCTAAAACCACACAGAGCGAGTACGTCACGCACGCTGGCGCGAACGTGGCTTGTTACGTACATTTCTATGAGTTTGTTTTAGTCGCTAGTCACAGTCGCGACTGAAACAAACTCATAGAAATGTACGTAGCAAGCCACGGGGTTGACGCCCCGCCGCGGGCGATTTCCCCCGTGGCCAGGCGGTAACGCCATCTGACTGTCGGCGTCGTCATCTTCCAGAAAGCATTCCTACCTGTTCTTTTTTTATTGCATCAACTACAAAGTAAATATACAAGGACATGCATAATGGAGGAAGCATGCTCTTCCAGCAAACCAGTTTTGATATAATCTACGACATTACACCTGGAGAGAGAAAACTGCGTCCACTTCAAATACTTGATTGATTGAAGCTTGCCCGTTGCCATCGCGCGCAGCTGAAAGTGTCAGTACCTTGGTGGCGGCGAAGTCGACAATCTCTTTCTCGGTGACGGTGGCGCCGGGTTTGGTGACGACGAAGGCGACGGCGAGCTCGCCGGCGGCTGCGTCGGGCGCGCCCGCCACGCCGCACTCCGCCACCGCGTCGTGCTGCAGCACCACGCTCTCCAGCTCCGCCGGCGGGACCTGCCCAGGGCAACAGCTTAGCAACGGCAGCTAGAGTCAACTGTCGCCACGCTCTCCAGCTCCGCCGGCGGGACCTGCCCAGGGCAACAGCTTAGCAACGGCAGCTAGAGTCAACTGTCGCCACGCTCTCCAGCTCCGCCGGCGGGACCTGCCCATGGCGACAGCTTAGCAACGGCAGCTAGAGTCAACTGTCGCCACGCTCTCGAGCTCCGCTGCGGGACCTGCCCAGGGCAACAGCTTAGCAACGGCAGCTAGAGTCAACTGTCGCCACGCTCTCCAGCTCCGCCGGCGGGACCTGCCCATGGCGACAGCTTAGCAACGGCAGCTAGAGTCAACTGTCACCACGCTCTCGAGCTCCGCTGCGGGACCTGCCCAGGGCAACAGCTTAGCAACGGCAGCTAGAGTCAACTGTCGCCACGCTCTCCAGCTCCGCCGGCGGGACCTGCCCATGGCGACAGCTTAGCAACGGCAGCTAGAGTCAACTGTCACCACGCTCTCGAGCTCCGCTGCGGGACCTGCCCAGGGCAACAGCTTAGCAACGGCAGCTAGAGTCAACTGTCGCCACGCTCTCCAGCTCCGCCGGCGGGACCTGCCCAGGGCAACAGCCTAGCAACGGCAGCTGGAGCTAACTTTCACTGTCAGCTGTCATCATCATCATCGGCCTATGCCTGTCCACTGCTGGACATATGCCTCTCCCATTGCACGCCACTGAGCACGGTCCTCGGCTATTGTCATCCAGTTCTTGCCAGCCGCCTTGGGAAGAGCATCGCTCCACCGAGTCTGGAGACGTTCTAAGTTTCTACGTTCAGCTGTAAATTTATTTATATATTTCCTTTTCTTTCCCGTTCCGGTGCTCTTTCAGCGGATTGCGAAGTTAACCTCCTAACATTTTCCACAAGTAATTCTCGATACCAGATGGATAGGCTGAAAGCAAAGTTAACCACATGCGACGCTCCTGACTGTTTCGTCGTTTCCATACACCATCTATTTCTTATAAAACAATGCAGGTTACAATGATTGTTTTAGTGCTTTTTCCATCAATTTCTAATGGGATGGCAACAAGCTTTCTTTTCCGGCCTTTTGATGGAGCTGTAATCTTGGCGAAATCCCCTGGTTGCTGTTTCGACATTTTTTAAGTGAGGATGTGGGTGACTGAACTTACTCGAGGGCACCCATTTTCATGCTTTCCTGTGTAAACGTTTTGAAATTAAAGAGCCGACCCTTCCAGAGGGTGGAAGTGCCTAAATTCTCAAGTAATGGACCCAGTCTGGAGACCAAAAGTCACAAACTATTATGAACCGACCACCTTTCCCCACCATCTCACTAGGCGCAGAATATCAGATTCAATACTTCATCAACTTTAATTAGTGTCATATACATTACGAATAATGAAAATACAAACCTGATGTCCCTTATACTTGATGAGCTCCTTAAGTCGGTCCACAATGAAGAAGTATCCATCGCTGTCATAGTAGCCAATGTCTCCAGTCTTCAGGTAGCCTTCTTCGTCCAGTATGTCACGAGACTCTTGCTCCTTGCCCATGTACCCCTTCATGAGATTGGGGCCCTTCACACAGATCTCGCCTTTTTCGTACGCGCCGAGTTTCTGGCGGCTGTCTATGTCGACCACCTGGCGAAGGACAATGAGCCTAAAATTCATGATATTAAGAATCAAAACGTTCAAACACAAAAATGGTTATAGTACGTATTACCAAAATTAAATGTCCAGTCGTGGCATGGTGCATAGATAGATAGTACCTGGGTGACCGAGCTTTGCTCGGTACTTTTTTTGTAATATAAAATATGTAATATAAAATTAAAATAAACCTTTTTCAACAAAAAAGAACTTGGAAAAAAACATCATGACTCGAACCGGGTCTCTTGAATTCGGCCCGAAACGGGTCGCCCGTTTTCCCGTCAGAACTATCCCGACCTTGCAGATAGACGCGAAATTTTGGACCCGTTTCCGAGATTCTGATTATATATAAATATATATACAAGAATTGCTCGTTTAAAGAGATTAGATTATGGTCCCAACTGAAAATCAGTTTTACTAGTGTTATGCTAACCATAGCACTTACCCACCAGTAAAGTATGCTGAGCTGGAGTCCCTTTTTTGCTGTCACGGATTTGTTGCCTTCGATTTTACATGCCATACATGTTTTTTCGTGATTGTTTTGCTTTTATATTTTTTTTTAATTTGTTGAATTTTGTTTAGGTATTACGTACTTGTCTACATTGTGTTTCTGTGACAATTTTAGTAAGTCTCCTTTATTTCTTTCTAGATAGATAACACTTTATTGCTCAACCAGGATACAGAGTAATTGTATATTCGAACTCTTTTGTAAGCATCCAGTCCAGCCCATCTGAATACCTCAAGTAATTAATGGACGCCCTCATAGAAAAAAATATTAGTTCCAGGAGAAAATCTAAAACACGTTTTTTTTTTACATGGCCACTCCACCAAAGAGGTTTTGCTTTTATCTATTGGTTTTTGTGGTCGCCTACCTTTATTTTGATGCCCGGCAGTGGGGTCCCGCCGCTGCCTGGCTTGTGGTTGCTACCATCGCCGTTCGAGTCTTGCGACACAGGGAGCGTGGTCTCCGTCATGCCGTAAGCTTGCAGGATAGCCTTGCAGTTCGGGAACCTGGACGGAAACACAACAATGCATATTATAGTAGGTAAACACCAGCGTCTTATAAATAGGTACACTCTACGACACTCCTCAGGCGGTTTGAAGAATCTGTGGTTTCAACCGGACAGTGTTCAAAATAACTTTTGAAGACGTTTTTGAAATTGTATATTAGACAATTTTAGTGTGTGCATTTTAATGTTTAATGGTCTTATGAAAAGTCGATGCCTTAAAACTAACGTTCCTCCAAGAACGCCGATTAAAATAGTCTGTGGTGGAGATTTCGCAAGGAAAATATGCAGCCACAGATAAAAAAATAGGTTTGGTTTGGTTGTAGAGGAATCGAGTTTTTATAAATAAGACCAAAAAACATTTTAAAAAAAATATATCAAAGATCTGAAAAATTACATTGTTCGGTAAATCAAATAAAATAAAATAGTCACCAAAAGTTTCGTTTTCAAATAAACTTTTCATCAGAATAATTGAAACATCTCTACAAGATGTTTTTGAAAATGTTCTAACAATTTACAAATGCTTATTAGAAGCTAAAAATATACCTGTTGAACTAAACACGATATCTGAAGAAATTTAATTTTAATTTTCATTGAAGCAATAACATTCGTTAAACGATACTTTATAGTATTCGCAATTACTAGCATTATTTATTTTTTGTTTAATATATTAAAAAAAGGTGGGGAGGCCTTTGCCCAGCAGTGGGACACAATCGAGGCTACGTAAAAAAATATATATTAAAAACATATTAAACTAATTTAAACTCAACTTTTAAAGATGTTTGGATTTCTCTGATAAGAATAATTTGAAATATTTTTACCTAATAGTAGCTAACTGACTGTTCAGCAGACATAATATTACCTTTTCAAGGCATCTTTGATAGTGTCGCTAGTGAGTGGAGCGGCCGCGCACCAAATCGACTGCACCGAGCTGACGTCATAGTTTTCCACCATAGGAGACTTTGTCAGGAACACTAAGATAGGTGGCACGGCCAGCAGGACTTCAATCTGTGAAGTAAATCTGTAAGCTAGGTGGAAAGTCCATTCATCGTTCTACAGACGAAAATAAAGGACGTTAGAATCAGAGTCATCTATCATTTTTGCCAATAATGAGGTTGTTAGGTACACGATGGCATAGAAAAATCATAAATCGTTCATGCCATACATTATCGAAGTGCTCCTCAGTGCTAACTCCATTGAGCGATCACAACATCATCAACCCATTATGTCTCTTCCCTCAGGTAGGTATAGCTCATACTCCACCACGGGGGCCAAGTCCGGATTGGTGGAGGCTTGTAAGACTAGTGGCTGGTCTTACTGTCAGCAGATTTCAAGCCGCCCTTAGGCCTCTGACTTGGCTTACCGACTGCCATCTATCGACGGCAGCCGGCACCACATCACAACATCTAGCAATGGATGTGCCTGTATGTAAAAGGTAAAAAAAAGCTTAAATTTTTTTTTTTTAAGAAACTTAAAATAATTAAATACTGACCTTGTATTTCTGAATAGCATTTAGATACATTTCAGGATTAAATGCAGTAAGAAAAATAGTGGTTTTTCCTTTCATAATATTTGATAACGATGACACAAGTCCATATCCATGATACCAGGGCACGACTGTAAGATATCTCTTTAAATCCCCATCATTTCTGAAAAGAAAGAAGTTTTCGAGTACAGTTGAGTGGAAAGTGTTTACTTGTTCATAAATTAACATTCTAAGTAGATAGATTTATAACAACTTTATTTTACGAGACAACTCAGAATTGATAAACGTTTCATACATTCGATGGCTTTGCGGGCACCATGTGAGCTCAAGCTTGAGCCCGATTTGTATGGCGCGTTTTTGTATCGCGTCTCTCGCGCTACTTTTTGAGTCTAAATATTAAAATTGCCTCTATAATGAAATGATAACAATAATACCTATTTAAGATTTGGTCAGCCATAAATAAACTTTTCGAATAGAATTGGCCACAATATATTTCACATACACACCGATGCACACTGTTATACACTGTTTAGTTTGAAATATAGTTATTATAAACTATATGTCTAAACCACAGGTCTAAACTGTGAACTTCGTATCTTATTTTCAATTTCATGGTTCAAACCTTCCCTGGACAGAAGTCTAGGGAAGGTTTGAACGATTCTTTTTTTATTTATGTATGTAGAAACATACATAAATAAAAAAAGAAAATTTAGCCAAATAGGCCCAGCCGTTCCCGAGTTTTGGCAAGACTAATGAATTAAAATTTATTTTTCAGATATATGATACAATGTTAAGGATAAGTTTGAATTTTTGTCTACGCAGATCTTTAACACGAATTATTTCGAGAACCTTGCACTTCAGGGCTTTTCGCCGCTTTTTTGAAAAAGTCCTGCAAAATTATGGTCATCACTATGTCAACTTCTCATACGAAAAAGTTATGTGTCTCTTTGGTAAACAGAATAAATAAATAATCAGCAAAACATTTTCAATAAATATATCATAATAATATTCCTGCTAATAAATTTGGTACTTTATGGTGATCAAATTTGAATCACCTGATTAATTCGGAATTATCTGATGATAGATTTGGAATTTATTGCTAAACAATTATTTTTCTCCCGATAACTTTCGACTTTTCTGATGATTAATTTCTAGTTTTTTATTTGACTACTAAATTTGATTATTTGGCTGCTCAATTAAGTATTTTCTGCTGACCAAACCTGTACTTTTTTTTACTTCTTTTTATTATCATGTAACTATAATTTATTAACATATACAAGGACTTACCTGGTATTGTTAACATAATACATCAAGTTAAGATGTGTCAGCATAACACCTTTAGGAAGTCCAGTAGTACCCGAAGAATACAAAATAAATGCAGTATCGGTCTGACCTAACACGTCTTCAGGCTCATAGCTGTCCACATCTACATCCATATCTAACAGTGTTTTATATAGGACTACTCTATTGTCCGCAATCTTTGCATCATCAAACTGCACAATCGTTTTGACGTAATCAAACTTGTTTAAGTTATGAAGATGCTTTTTCAAAGCTGCCGCAGAACAGAAGAATAAGCTTGGCTTTGAGATGTTCATTGCATGTGTGAGTTCCTCTGAAATAGAAACAATAGGAGTATTTTGTAATTGGAGTGTTTGACAACCTCTGTGGCGCAGCGGTTTGCGCATCTGACTACCATGCGAGAGGTCCCGGGTTCGAATCCCGGCTGGGGACGAAAAAAAAACCAGATCTTGGATGTTTACATGTTTGTGACGTCGCTGTTTCTGGTTCCCACGACACAGGGTATCCTAGTGTGGGACCAGAAGCAATGTATGTGCCTGTACATTGCTTATACGCCACTTTTAGCTTATATGATAACAGATGGATCTGCTTGTGTAGTACAATAGCACGAGTCACGGGTTTTGTGGCGCTAAAATGTCAGAATTTCACTATGAATGTATTGGACAGTCGCAAGTACAGTACGTTTGAAAAGAGCTAGTCGCGTCACGGTGCTACCCATGCTGGAAAAGCTTGTGGATGAATGTCAATGTACTGTGTCTTATTGGTCTTACTTTCCTTAAGTTCAATTCGAACGAGTAACCAACTCATTCATTCCCATGGGGCAGTCATACTCAAAGTGTGGTTTCAAACGTGAACCCTTAGGTGTTCGTCATTTGATGGTAGGTGGTACGCGATAAGATTTACGTAATGGCGGCTGGATGGATGGCTAGCACACACATGGCACCCATGACAGCGCGCACTCACGCGGGTTTTCACATGACGGGAGGGGTGTTACGGGTTCGCAGTCATTTGGAAACTTAAACGGGTTTGTGGGGCCATAAGTTTGAGAAACCCTGCCATAGGGAAAAGACATAGCTTACTACATAAGCATTTCCATACAGGCACCTACATAAATAAAGATAATAAAGATCTATGTCAACTCTAGAAGACTTCTGCGAAGTTGATACATAAACCAGTTTTAATTTGAATTATGCCATTAGCAACGGCATAAAATCTCTGGAAATCAACTATTCCTGTCTATTTTTATCACAATCAAAATCATCAAAAAAGTTTACACAGTGCTTGTAGAAATGTTATTTCTGAAGCCTTAATACCAAAATATATAGAAAAGATGTACATACATTATAGACGTACCTAGCTTAGCAAAAAGCTTCCAACCCACACAAAGTGACTTTTGAGGTATTTGAGCTGATGTACGCTCTCCATAATGTGGGTTGGTTAGACTGCAATGTACCATAACTTTGCACATACCTATACCCTATTTACTGAAGCGAACGAGTAAGTGTCAACATGTCAAAAATTTGGTTTTCAATATGCCACATTTATAACACTGCATAATATTTAGCAAAGTTATACAAAACGATATGGCTAATAAATGCCAATAAGCTATAAACACAATAACACTGTTATTACCTGATTTATCCCTCACTCTTAGTTTATTTAACTAAATATTTTATTTTATCATGAAAATACCATTTACTTAAGAGATCTATGCCCCAAAAAATACCTAAAATTTCAGTGGTCCTCAGATAAAAGCGATCCTACTGCTGCCAAATATGTTCGCAACTAGCAAAGATGTAGTAGGACTTTTGTTTAAAGACCGATTATGATCGATTATTTTATGCTAATGCGCTACGCGAAGTGTAGGAAGAAGTATGGAGAGCTGACTACGAACCTCTTTTGAATTAAAGGCAAAAAAAAAGTAAGATAGCCACCCCGACGCCATATTTAATCACGATTGACGTTGTTGTTGATACGAGTGGGACTTCTCTAAACTATTTTATTTTCTTTAGTGTTTGTCTTGTCTTGTTTGTTTGTCTGTCAATTTTCCTTAACCAGTACCTATGTGCGTATACGATGCAAGCAAAGCTGTGTGCATGAGCTATTTTGAATGACATGTAAGTTTGAGAGATCCTGTGTCTTTGTTTACCTTTAGTCGTTCGCTTCAGTAAATAGACTTTATACCTACTCATCGAATCGCAACGAAAGTCTTTGATTCTTAAAATATAAAGCAAAGTGGTCATTTTGATATATTTAACTAAAAAAATACCAGTTGTGGGTTGGAACTTTTTTGCTAAACTACGTCCAATAAGCTCACGCCTGACGCCCGAATTCCAGAGGGGTAGGCAGGGACCAGGGACTGCCACCTGCCACGAACGTGACAAATCACTTTCGCTTCATCGACATTTATTATAAACTACCGACCCGCCCCGGATTCGCACGGGTGGCAAACACGTTTCCGTGGAAATAGCTATATTATATTTTAGTTCCGTGGAAAATTCCCGGCGTCGTAATTTTTTTACACCGTGGATTACATTATTTGAGATTTCGTACAGAACCTAAGCTTTTGAAAATCCAATATAGCCTATGTTACTCAGAAAGAATGTAGCTTTCTAATCGTGAAAGAATGTTTAAAATCGGGCCAGTAGCTTCTGAGCTTATTCATTACACACACACAAAAATACATAACATAACATTCACATACAGGCACATACATTGCTTCTGGCTCCACACTAGGATACCCTGTGTCGTGGGACCCAGAAACAGCGACATAACATGTAAACATCCATACAAAAATAAAAATCTTTCCTCTTTATAATGTTCTTTTTTCTCATATAAAATTCTCGTGTCCATACTCCTCCGAAACGCCTTGGCCTATTTCGATGAAATTTTATATATACAATCGGTAGGTCTGGGAATAGTTGTTATCTATTTTTCATATCCCTAAGTGAATATATATATATATATATATATATATATATATATATATATATGGCGAAACAACAAACAATTAGCGGGCTCAGCTAGTATTAGTATAGAAAAGATACCATCAGTATAAAGCAGGTTGGCGGTGGTGACGGCGGCCCCGCAGCAGAGGGCAGCGAGTGCGGTCACCAGCACCTCGGCACGGCTCTCGCTGCACAGCGCTACCACGTGACCGCGCCGCACGCCGCGCCGCCGCAGCCCCGCCGCCAGCCGCACCACACTCTCCAGGAAGCCTTTGCGTGTCACATTGGCGCCAGTCTCTGCGTTCACCTGACGATGACGTAGTAATTAGGTTAGGTTAAGGCAAAATTAACGCTAAGCAGTTGGTGTCGGCTGCCGTCGATAGATGGCAGTCGTTAAGCCAAGTCCGAGGCCTTAGGGCGGCTTGAAAACTTCTGACAGTAACGCCAGCCACTAGAAGCCTCCACCAATCCGGACTTTGCCGGTGGAGTATGGCCTATACCTTTCTCAGGGAAGAGACCCGCGCCTCTCGGTGGGGACATAATGGATTGATGATGATGATTTTCTCATTTTTACGGCATTTTTACATTTTTAAATTATTTCAAAGTAAACTAAAAAAAACGGGACAAGAGCAAGTCGAGTCAAGCTCGCCCACCGAGTTTTTCCCGAATTTCAGAGACTTTTTTTCATGAAATAAATGTACAATTTTCCGATTTTTCCCGGTATTTGTAGTATAAGACGTCCATCGTAAGTACCCTATGAATTTTGATTTCATCAAGTGTCGAAATAATATATGTTTTATTGCAGCATAAACGGCCGTATTCTTATTTACGTTAACTATTACAAGATTGATTTTTTTTATCGCTTCAAGGGACCATAGACTTGAGTATTTGGCTTTAATTTCAACTCAATACCTTTACACGTCCCCGTAATAAAGGGTCTTGACGGAAAAATAAATGGACGGACGGATGGCAGGAAAGACAACAAAGTGATCCATTTTTAAAGGGTTCCATTTTTTTCCTTTTGAGGTATGAAACCCCTAAAAATGAAAGGATGATTTGCCACAGAATTTATAGCTACAGACGGACAAGACAACTTGGCAAATTACTAAGACACATTAAAAAAAGTCTAGTAAAGTAAGTAAAAATTTGTAAATTCTGGCAAGAAATAAAGGCTTTTAATATTATTAATATTAGAAGGCAGAATTAGACAGTTCACTTTTAGATTGGTTGGACTACTTACTTTAGTCTATTTTACCTCCCATATTGTTCAGCAATGGTTAATACCTAATGAAAGGAATATTAAGCAATAAACAATGGTGACTGAAAGGTAACTTTGTCATTTTTTAACTAAAACTTACAAAAGCATTATTTACTTAAGTCTAGATAAGTTTAAGTGGATAGATGAGAAAGTATGCGAATCTAAATTTTAAATACAGGCTTAATAATAAAACTAGCTGTGCCCCGCGTGTTACCTGCGCGTTATTAGGGAAAATAAATTGTCTATTAACCATAAAAATAATTCTTGGAAGCAAAATTATTCAGATTTGAGCATCAGAATATCGAGATCAATTTACAAAATAAAATTTTCTTCAATTTTCCCATGGGACTAAGATATTTTTCCGCAGTAAAACGTAGTCAATGTGTTAATCCAGGGTGTCACTCCACAGATAATTCCATACCAAATTCTATTAAAATCGCTCCAGCCGTTAAGATGTGAAAAAGTAACAAACATAGACACACACTCACAAACTTTCGCCGTTTGAATATTAGTGTGATGAATTATGTACACGGTTCAAATTCTTGGTTTACTAGATAGTGTGATAAAAATATTTTTTCTCAGGCTCCGACACTCATTGCAGAAAATAATTCAAAAATATGTCAGAAATCCTATATAAAAGTGGGAAACCTATTTTTTCTACAAATACTTTCCTCCAGGACATTTTATTCTTGTTGATTATAATATCAGTAGCTGTGTTGGTGATATTAATTTGATTTTTTATCAGCATCTCAGTCTTTTTGCAGAATACCTCTTCTTTCTATCAGTTCGAATTGTAAGTGCAACAAAAATATAAAACGTTTCAAATATTTACAAATTATTTTTAATAATTAATGAAATGTGAAATGCCGCCCCCAAAAAGTGCCGCCCGGGGGGGACAACCCGACTACGCTACGCCACTAAATCGAACCCACGACCTCAGGCATGGTGATCAGACGTGATACCGCTAAACCAACGAGGCAGGCAATTGTGCCACCAATATAGAGGAAAACACTCAAAGTTAAGTGAACCTGTTTAAGCTGTTAAGCAGCAGATCTCACCAAAGCAATGCCATCATTTGACTCCCGCAGATAATCCAGAAAATATTGTCCGATTGATAAATGCGGCGGTACACCATTGGCGGCTCCTCCGAAGACAACTTTGTTTGCAATCATAACAGGCATATTAAACAGTTAATTCAAAAATGTGCTAATGAATTATTAAAATCACAAAAAATACTTTGTACACGATTATGATACAACTGCTTCTATTAATCCTAAGCGAGACCTAAAATTTTTAGGCTAAAAAGTTACAAAACAACAATCCCGCAAAACAAAGTTCAAATTCCACAAAAAAAAAGATTAAAAGTTCACAGAATAGTCCGATCGGAAAAGGCCAGCTTACACAACAAGTTTGTACACGGTGCGTTCTTTATGAACGTCAATGTTTCTAATTTGACAAATTCTTAAATTATATGGAAAAGAAGCTAAAATTTAAAACGCAACAACATGAGAATTTTTCAAGGAATGACATAAAACAAAAGACTATGAACACCAAACATTTGTTGTGACCTCGTCCCACGTCTTTCACAGTTTGATCCCCTACGTGGATCCCCTAAAATCGTTAGTGCTCTAAAGTAGGCTGAAAGCTCATATGGCTGGCTCAGACATAGTTTTGAAACGCACCTACAATTTTCTTTTGATTGTGCACTCACACTAATGTGCCACCATCTTATCTGTTCAGTTCATAGCGGCGCTAGTGGAGATTTTAGTAGTAACATGAAATGAAATGAAATGAAAATTACCTAGAAAAATGAGAATATTTTAAACCGTCTTTCAATTTTAATCAAAATATATCTATAAATCTTAGTAAGTGAATAAATAAAACAAAAACTGGGGATCAGGATTTACAATTAATTAGTTAGTTACAATTTTGCCCACCTGAACAGATAACTTAGTGGCGCTGTACAGATTATTGTCACTTCACATGGTAGGTTCTAGTGTGTGATCAAGGTTCTAGTGTTATAATTATTACATCCATGTGTGTGGTATTATAAAATATAGGTGATTGATGAATGTTGATTGCATGATTACTAGTGTTGCCAGATGTACTGCATTTCCGCTTTTTTTCCACTTTTCTGATAGTGGATCCGCTTTCCGCTTTTTACTAACGGGCGGCGGCGGTTCCGCTTTTTCCGAAATGAGCCGTTTTCAGAAGAACTAAAAAAAAAATATGGGGCCTGTCAAAGGAATGCAATTTTGGACCTCAGCCCAATAGCCATGTGTGATACATCATAAAATAGGTCTCAGCGAGCTGAACAAAAGTTTCTATGACGCCAACAGCCAAATGTTGGTCGTTTCGGAGTTATATTTCATTGAAAATGTTAGTTTTTTTTTTAATACAATAAAACGGCTCATTGGTTCAATGAGCCATTTTCAGAAGAACTAAAAAAAAAAAAAAAATACGGCTGTCAAAAGAATGCAATTTTGGACCTCACCCAATAGCCATGTGTGATACATCATAAAATAGGTCTCAGCGAGCTGAACAATAGTTAATATCACGCCAACACCCAAATGTTTGTCCTTCCGGAGTTATATTGTTTTGAAAAAAAAACTAAAATTTTCAATAAAATATAACTCCGACACGACAAACATTTGGCTGTTGGCGTCATAGTAACTTTTGTTCAGCTCGCTGAGACCTATCTCATGATGTATCACACATGGCTATTGGGCTGAGGTCCAAAATTACATTACTTTGACAGCCGTAATAACTATATTTTTTTTGCTCTTCTGAAAACGGCTCATTGTATGTTCATTCAACTTTCAACAAGTCGGTTTCCGTTTGGTGCAATAATCTGTGGTGCATACACATTTACAGCAACAATTCAAAAGCAGAGGTCGAAGAGTCTAGAGATGTATTTTCCTTTGAATATAAAGTCACATTTGTTATTTTTTACATTAAGTAGGTAATTTTTTTTTCACTGACATATTTCGTCTTATTTATAAATTATCATATCCTGGTATGAATAAACATATAAAAGCTTTTAACGGAAAAGGAATAATCGGTATTGTATAATATCATAATATTATATTGATAAAAAAATCCGCTTTTTTGCTGAAAATCCGCTTTTTTAAAGTACAGGTACCGCATTTTCAGGTTTTGTATCTGGCAACACTGATGATTACGTACACGCTTGTTTGCGTGTGATAAGAAGGCGAAGCCAGTCGTGAGTGTAGGGATATGGTATCGAAACAAAAGTATCGATACTTTACTCATGAGTAGTATCGTATAAAAAGTACTCGATACCGGTATCGTACTTGTATAAAAAGTATCGAGTTACTCAGGTATCGAGTACTTTTGGCACCCAGTGTAGTTTAAATAAAAATTAAAAATATAAATGAATCCACCTTTATTTCAACTCGCAGTTACATACAGATATTTAACAATTATTTTAAAACACTCTTCATAATACAATAATAAAATTCTTATAATCTAAAAAAAAACCAAAGAGGTAGCTTGAATGGTAGATTGACTCTCTTTGTAAAATTCGTGTCACGATATGTAGATCAACCCCTAAATAAAGCTCAAAGGCTGAACTTCATGTGCGAATGCAGTCAGCTAACTTTTTTTTGAGAAGTTCAATGATGTTCAGGATGAGCTTGAATCAATCGTTAGTGATGACGATGGGAGTCAGTTGGAGTGCAGCGAGTCTTTTGAAGAGCAATTTTATAGTTGCATGGCCCTGCACAATGTCTAATTGATGGCGAAGACGAAAGTCCAAATTAAATTCCTCATCAAATGAAATTAGGGCCAATGTAAAATTACCCGACATAAAACTGCCTGCCTTCGATGGTTCTTACGATTCTTGGTTAGAGTTCAGGAATTCATACGAGTCCATGATACACAGTCGCACAGATCTTGATCCAATCCATAAATTTCATTATTTAAAATCATCGTTATCAGGAAGTGCCTTCAGGTCATTAGTGCTTTGGAGTTCACTGCTTCTAATTACCAGCACGCATGGGAACTCCTAACGGCTAGGTTCCATAATCATCGCCTCCTAGTACATAATCACGTCAAGTCGTTGCTTACCATGCAATCAGTAAACAAAGGGTCACCCATTCAAACTAGAAAAATGATTGATACCTACCGTTTGCCAAAACCTGCGCGCACTAAAAACACTAAACGAACCGACCGCTACGCGGGATACCTTAATTATTTATCTGTTGGTCTCGAAACTTTATTCTTCAAATGACGATCTGGGTTGGCGTGATATGGAAGAGCTCTATGCCCTGCAGTGAGCTCTGTTTAAGGGCTGTATAGATAGATAGATAGATAGAACGAACTCAAATCAATTTTTGATTCAGTAGTGTCATTTTCAATTTGTTGACAGATAAAGACAAGCTTGGTGCTAAGAACTGATGATTTTAGTTTTATTTAGTCGCTCAACCTGTTTAAAATGTGCTAAATCTACCTAAATGGCAACACTATATGTACAAACTATGCAGGCGTTCATTGTTTCTTCAGTTAAGCCTAATTACTTAGGCCATAAGAGTCACGCTCACGCATAATAAATTGCACTAACAAACTACACCTATGTCTAATGGAGACATTCTCTATTTCTGAAGGGGACTTTCCCTTTATCTGACGGGAATTTTCCCTAGTCGCAAAGCTTCTTGGGACTCATAGACCCATAGACAAGACGAATGACAATAGGGATGTTTGATTCAACGAAAAAAGTATCGATTACTGTGAAAAGTATCGATACCTACTTAGTATCGTATTAAATAGTATCGAGTACAAAAATACTTGGTATCGTAACTAAAGTATCGAGTATACTTAGGTATCGATACTTTTTGCGGATCCCTACGTGAGTGAATACGTTATCTGTGGTGTGTGGTCGTGAGCCAGTCAGGGGAGGGGATCATTTTCTTTCATTATTTTTTCATGAAAATCTGGGCGGGATCTTGCATTGTTTAAAAAGTTTAACTTCTCTAGACATAAAGTAAGGCAGGTAGGTGCGGTTCGAAGTGCTCAAATCCCATCGAACGAGCGTTATCGATTTATAATTCCTACCAATAATGATAAGGTTATCCGCGAATCTTTATCTAATTTGGTAAAAAAATATTGTACATTCTTTCAGACGGTGTCGTTGCCTAGTCTTGTATAGCTTCGCTCTATAGATTCGAGTGATTGCTGCAGTTAACTATGCCTGCCCACATACATAACAAGATTGTTTCTGGGCCGGAAGAACGCAGTATTCCAGCACATTTATCGTATGGTCAACTGCTGTTTGATCAACTCAAAAAAGGAGGTGATAATGTCGCACAGGTAAGTTATTTCGGTAGACTTTGACCGAACTAATTCATCTACACATCTTTCATATTCACATATCGTCGTTGCGCCTGGAAAAACCGACAAACATAAAATGCTAATTATTCAGGAGAAAGAAAAAACTTAATAATGGCGCGTCGCACAGACAAACTTACATAAAAACTAATATTGCTAAAAAAATGTGCCCCCAACTTTACCCACCAACCTGTTTGTCGGATTTAACAGGCGCAGCAACGATATCCATTGGTCTGACCTGTGATTTCCGCATGTCGCCTTTATTTTGTCCATTGTACCTGTCTATTAGTGTATTTAGTGATTTTTCCAGGAGGACAGGTGGTCCTGTAAAGCGATGATTTACCTACCACACTGGATCGCAATAGGGAATGGATGAAAATATCGGAAGTGCTTGATATTTTTTTTGGTGATAGGAAAAACCTTCCTTAACGCAGGAAAAAAGTTTAATTTTTTTTGGCCCCGTAGTTAATTTTTAAATATACTTAATATTTTTCCATTCGTCGTTCTGGGCTTAGTACGGCATATCAGACATATTCCTTAGTCCGCTACGGTTGAAAAAAAATCCACCTTGAAAAGCTGTCAATGTCACCACAGATTTTTTTTTTAATACGTAGCGGACCAAAGAATATGTCTGTTAAGCCGTACTGAGCCCAGAACTACGAATGGAAAAATATTAAGATTATTTAAAAATTAACTACGAAGCCAAAAAAATTTAAACTTTTTTCTCGCGTTAAGGAAGGTTATTCCTATCACCGAAAAAATATCAAGCACTTCTGATATTTTCATCCATTCCCTATTATTTACATAACAATATGGTGTGACACAACAGCCTGGGGTGAGCGCAGCCTGGCTCTGCCCTAAGCTAATTCAGATGGCAGAAAATGCCTTGCTCAATGTAGTAGTAGATTGTTGGGACTCTGTTGAATCAGTTTAGGGAGTTACAAGTCAGTCCTGTATATCACACTGCACTTGCAGTTTATTGTTCAAGATGTGTTCCCAGATGCTGTATGCCCGTCTAATCAATTTTCTTTCTGGGACAGATTCATTTTGATTATGTTTCTTGTGTAAGATTGTCTCCATTTTTTAATTAAACCAACCCAACTTTAACTTCAAATCAACAAAATTGTCATTATTTGGACCTCTGTTAGAAAATTGTTGAGAAGAACAAGCCTCAAAACGAAGAAGAACAGCCTCAGTTTGGGTGTATTTCTATGTTTAGTGTGTCCTTGCCTGGTTATGATAACACAGGAAGCCCTAGTTTGGGATTACAACAAGCGAAAGTGTTGTGTGGATATAACTATTATTTCAATTATTACAGATTTGTGCCGAGACTGGCAATACAGAGACTTACAAGCAGATACTCCAAAAGAGTGTAAACCTCGCCGTAGCACTGCAAAAACTGGGGCTTAAAAAGGGAGATGTGGTTTCCCTGAGCAGCGAGAACCGCTTTGAGTTCACTGTCGCCGCACTAGCAGTCATGTACTGTGGGGGTGCATTGTCTACTCTGAATATCACTTACTCTCCAGGTAATATTGTTAGATAGATGCTATTCTGTTTCTATTAGAGCTAATAATATTGTTAAAATTATCAAGGTTTACAAAATACCTATATTACTAACAAATGCTCTTACACAGAACAATCGTTCTATTTAACACAAAGCAATTTCTACACAACAGACAGCCGCTGGAATAAGCCCTTTGAACGGCAAAAGCGACTTAACTCGCGGACGACGCAACTTAACTCGTTATTGTACTTATTGAAGTGTAAACCGGCTAAAGGGGCGGGAAAGTTGTAGAACAAAATTAATTGCAAATAACAAACTTTGGCATGTTTCAAGGATTGCGCGTTTTAAAAATACCTAATAAGTATATTTCTACTAGTTGTGCCCGCGACGTCGTGTATGCGGAATTCGTATGTCAAGTAGGTAGCCAAGGATTGAAAGTAGCCTTTCTCACTCTAAACTTGGTAAAAAAAACGCAGCCAAGTGCGGGTCGTACTCGCGCACGAACGGTTCCGTCACGTCTGTTGTATGGAGGGCACCCATACAACAGACGTGATTTTTTCGCCGTTATATATTTTATTTTATATATAAATATTTATTTTGTTTTTTCGTATTTATTGTTATAGCGTCAACAGAAATACATCATCTGTGAAAATTTCAACTGTCTGACTATCACGGTTCAGGCTGGTGACAGACGGACGGACGGACGGACGGACAGTGGAGTCTCAGTAATAGGGACCGGTTTACCCTTTGGGTACGGAACCCTAATTACGTTAATAAGCCTGATGATGCCTAAACTAACGAACTTTCGCATAAATTATTAATCAGGACTTTGATTAAATTAACTTAAAAAAATTGATAAACACCAATGTTAAGATGTTTAACATAACTTTGACCGTGTTGATCAGTTTTTTTTATAATCCCAATCTTTGTTTCAGGTGAAATTAGCCACATCCTCGGCATAACGAAACCAAAGTTCATATTTACCTCGCCATTCTCCGCCCAGAATGTAGCCGAATGTAGTGAGAAGGTACCTTACGTTAAGAATTTAATTCTCTTCGGCGACTATGATGTTATCCCGGCCCTTATGTACAAAGACCTGATTAAGGGGCATGTAAACATTGAGGATTTCACGCTCGTAGACGTGGATGGAGCGACTGACACGCTAGCCATCATGTGTTCCTCAGGCACTACTGGGCTCCCTAAAGGTGTCATGCTTACTCATGTAAACTTCTTGACACTCACTGAACATTTGAGGTAAGTTATGGAATAGCTGTTTGAAAAGCAGAAAACATTTATGGATTTTAGGATAACTTAACCTATCCAGACAACCCTTTAAATGGCACAGCTAGTATAATTTTTTCATTGGTTTTGAACTTTATCTCAAAGTGATAAGGTTCAATTTACGGTGGCAACTATTATGCCATTGCCAGGCAAAAGCTTAAGGCCTACCTACTGCTGGGCATAATTTTATACTCCCTTGTTAGCTGACACCTTTGCCACCTGCTAATCACGTCGATTATCTGCAGGCGGCCTTAAAAATATCAACCTGTTGGGTCTATCCTCCACTCTGTTTCTATGATAATAGAGATAAGATAGCAGCCCATATACGTCTTATTGTAGGGCGCAGCCCTCTAAGTAGCCCTGTGATTTAGAGTGCTGAGCTCTTGAATATTCAGGTTTCCTTACGATAATTTTCTTCAACCTTATCTCATGGTATTGCTACTGTTATGTAACTTAGAAAGGAGACAATTGGTGCATGCCGGATTCGAACCCACGACCTCTCGGATATGAGGCCGCAACTTACCAATGCTCTACCATTGCTGCACTGTCCTAATAGTACTTGAAATACTTACCAATACAATGATAGTTTTATTATTTCCTGATTACACATGCGAACATATTATTATGGTGATTACATTATCTTGTTTTTTCCTAGTCAGTGTTAGCATAACGATGTGCGAAAAAATATTCTTTAATTTCAGATACTATCTGGAAACGTCGATGGCTCAAAACAAACATGACATTCAATCGTTCTTGGCCTTGATACCATGGTTCCACGCGTACGGGTTTATTACATCTTTTGGAGTTCTAGCTATTAATATTAGGGTCGTCTTTATGGTCCGTTTTCAAGAAGAACTCTTCTTGGAAACCATACAAAAATATAAGGTACATAAGCACGAACATGCTGATTGTGCTATGGATAATACGTTGTCTGCAAAGCATACTTATATATAACGAAAAACATTGTATTTTAGGTGAATATGGCCACCATTGTGCCACCTTTAGCAGTATTTTTGGCAAAGCACCCGTTGGTTCCCAAGTATAACTTGACTTCGCTGAACGAGGTATGGTGTGGGGCTGCCCCTCTCTCGATGGAAATACAGACAGCTCTCTGTGACAGGTAATTCATCACACTAATATTATAAACGTGAAAGTTTGTGTGTGTGTTTATATGTTTGTCAGTCTTTAGCGCTGAAACGGCTGGACGGATTTTAATAAAATTTGGTATGGAGTTAGCCGATACCCTGGATTAAAACATAGGCTACGTTTTACCGCGGGGAAATATCTTATTCCTACGGGAAAATCGATGAACCGCGGGGCACAGCTAGTAGTTTATAAATCTTAACAGGCAGAACAGATTCAGATAAAGTGCCGCGCACTTGCCAAGAATGTAAAATATGTCAATGTAATACCTAGGTCGTCGTGAAACATGTAAATATAAAATTGCGCCTTGTTACAGGATAGGGATAAAACAGATTCGACAAGGCTACGGCCTGACCGAGGTGACGATGGCGTGCTGTGTGGAGATGTCACCTCAAGGGATACCCGGCTCGTGTGGAGTACCAGCTCCAGGAATGAAAATTAAGGTATAGATAGATAGATGGAATATTCTTTATTGTACTCATAAATAACATTTACAAATTATATACCTATACATACCTATTATAATCTTGCACAGATATTTGACTAGACAAATGATAAGGGAGGACGGTTTAAACATATTTTTTTTTAGTATTTGTTGTTATAGCGGCAACATAAATACATACATCATAATGTAAAAATTTCAATTGGGTAGTTGACAAAATGTTTAAAACGGAATTTTGTATGAAAATACCGAATTATGACGTCATTATTCAGAGTACTCTTTTTGTTTTTTCTATTTAAAAATAGAAAAAAGATAGGTAGTTACATACATTTTCCGAAATATTTTGTAATTTTTGTTTCGAGCATATCAAATAATTTATTGCTTGTAGTGTCAACTACCTATTGTCTAGCTATCACGGTTAATGAGATACAGTCTGGTGACAGACTGACTATGGAGTCTCCTTAACTCCGGGTCTTTACCTTTTTTTACCCCTTAAAAGGGGTAATACGAGTATAGTAATGTGTTAAGCTTCAGAGATACTATCTATTTACCATGTTTAGAAACGCTTATTTAACATCTTTTTAACTGTGCCTCAAAGCAATATACATATGCAAACATGAATTTTCACACTAAATCTACATGTCCCTCCACCAAACCGGACTCGGCCCCCGTGGTGGAGTATAGCCTATACCTTCCTCAGTGAAGAGACCCGTGCCCCTTGTTGGGGACATAATGGGTTGAAAATGATGATATAGGTGACATCCGTGCTTCGGATTTTGAGCACAAATAATATAGAATATTTACCTATACATTCGTTTCATTCCGGTAATTTAATTTCACCTAAGAAATAAACCGCAAGAGCTGTTTTTATAAATAACTTGTTATATATTATTCATGATGACCAGTAATCCCGTGACTAATCACTGGAAGTAGGGAGTATTCCGGTGGCTCACCAGCGATATCTTCCTTTAAACAGGTCCTGGACCCCGACAGCGGCGCCCGTCTGGGCCCGCGTCAAGAGGGCGAACTCTGGATCAAGTCCCCGCTTCGCATGAAGGGCTACATGGGGGACGAAGCGTCCAGCGCAGCCCTATTCGACGGCGAAGGCTACGTGCGGACCGGAGACATCGGCTACTACGACCAAGAGGGGAACTTCTACATCGTGGACAGACTGAAGGAGCTCATCAAGTATAATGGGTTCCAGGTACGTGAAGTCACAAAAGTTTAGTTTAGTTTAATTTAAAATCAAGCCGGTATTTGTACAATAGTTTTCTTTAATAACACCGACGCAATGTTCTTCTACTAAATGTGTAAAAAAATTACTATTACTTCCTTATTATTCCAATAAGCGAAGTAGGTAGGTACAGCTTGTCCAGAAGGAGTAGAAATTAAAGAGTACGGTTTTGCTCAGACTTTTTGTCTGTGATTGTTAATAGCTTGCGCTTACAAGCATTATATAAATTAAAAACTTGAGCTATTACATAAAATAAGGTATTGTCCTCCACTAAAATATAGTAAATGTTTTGACTTCTCAATAAAACAATTAGTAAACTTTCACTTCCGGTTTCTAGTGTGTTTGGACAAACTGTAAGTAAAGGGGCTCATTTACGGCAGGCCGCTTTGCCGTCCGCTGCGTTATGCAGGATTGTGAATGTTGTCGCAGCCTGCATGGTGGCCGGCAACACCGAGCAGGATGCGACTTGAGTCCTGCCAAGGTAGTACGAGGACGCGAGTCGCGCGCGACGTCAAAAGTCGCGACTTTCCAGTACATTAACTGTCAAATTCTCGCGACTTTCGCAAAGCGCAGCGTTCCGGGCGCGCGCACCGGGCGCTTTCTATGACTAGTCCCTAAGGGGCCCATTCACGGCAAGCTGCTTTGCAGCAAAGGTAGTACGAGGACGCGACTTTCGCGAGAATTTGACAGTTAATGTACTGGAAAGTCGCGACTTTTGACGTTGTCGCGCGCGACTCGCGTCCTCATACTACCTTTGCTGCAAAGCGGCTTGCCGTGAATGGGCCCCTTAGGGACTAGTCATAGAAAGCGCCCGGTGCGCGCGCCCGGAACGCTGCGCTTTGGGCGCGCGTTGGACGCCTATCGTACGCTCGTCAATTATTCTAGGATGAGCACACTTTTCTAATCCGCGAAGGAGGGGTGCGCGCGTCGTACGCGCGCACCACGGACGCGGACGCTTGATGTAATCCGTTGCATAGAACTTTATACAATTTTAAAGAGCGTCCGATACGCAGCGTATCGTACGCGCGCCTCGGGCGCTTTCTATGACTAGTCCCTAAAGAGAGCCTAAACTTAGCCTGCGTTCGCCGGTAGGTGGCGCCTGCGGAGCTGGAGGCGCTGCTTCTACAGCACAGCGGCGTGGCGGACTGCGGCGTGGTGGGGAGGCCCGACGAGGCCGCGGGAGAGCTGCCAACGGCATTCGTGGTCCCACAGCCCGGCGCCGCGCTCTCAGAAAACGAACTCGTGCAGTTTATCGCTAGCAAGGTAACTTGACCTTGGTAACCAAAGGTCCATGGTGACCATGGCGTGGTAGGGGACGGTCCAGTGTGCTTAGTGCGAGTTTTTTTAACTACTCGATCGCGTTAACGTAAACTCATATTCTATAGGAGTGACAAAGCGCGCCATATAGTTGTCTCTCTGTCACTCCTATACAAATTGCAAACGCTCTCGCTATCGAAAGTGAATGAAAAAACTCGCACTAAGGGCCCAGCTAGCCGAACACTGCCTTCGTAGTCCCACAGTTATGCTCACCGTGGACGAGCTCGTGCAGTTCATCGCTAGCAAGGTAGTTTGAGCTTGGTAACCAAGGGTCTATGGTGACATGGCATTATGGGGTGGTCGAGAGAGCTGTCCACGGCATTCGTAGTCCCGCAGTTATGCTCACCGTGGACGAGCTCGTGCAGTTTATTGCTAGCAAGGTAGCTTGACCTTGGTAACCAAGGGTCTATGGTGACCATGGCATTATGGGGTGGTCGAGAAAGCTGTCCACGGCATTCGTAGTCCCGCGGTGACATGGCATTATGGGGTGGTCGAGAGAGCTGTCCACGGCATTCGTAGTCCCGCACTTATGCTCACTGTGGACGAGCTCGTGCAGTTTATCGCTAGCAAGGTAGCTTGACCTTGGTAACCAAGGGTTTATAGTGACATGGCATAATGGGGCGGTCCAGCGAGCTGTCCACGGCATTCGTAGTCCCGTAGCCAGGCGCTACGCACACCAGGACGAGCTCGTGCAGTTTATCGCTAGCAACATAACTAAAGGGTCCGCCAAATAACTTTTTTTTTTTTAAATTCTATAAAAAAAAACTACTGAATATTTTTTCAAATTTCTTTTTTTATTTGAAAGTACAATCCCTCCGGTTAATGATGGAAAATAATTTCATTCAAATGGCTGCCTCGGCTGGCCATGCAGTAGCCTACACGACGGCGCTACGTGCCACACAGCCAACGCTACACTTGATGTTTTGCGCCCTGTTTTTGAAAATCGCATTATCAGCCGCAGAGCTGATGTCGTTTGGCCACCTCGGAGCTGCGATTTGACACCGTTGGACTACTTTTTGTGGGGTGCCGTCAAAGATAAGTGTTACGCCGACAAACCAGAGACAATTGACGCTTTCATCATCATCATCATCATCATCAGGCTATATTAGTCCACTGCTGGACATAGCCCTCCCCTAATGAGCGCCATAGCGCCCTGTCTTCGGCTTGCCGCATCCAGCATCTGCCTGCAGTCCTTCGCAGATCGTCATCCCACCTGGTTAGAGGGCGTCCTACACTACGTTTGCCGAGTCGCGGTCTCCACTCAAGAACACGTTTACCCCAGCGGTTGTCGGTTCTTCGCGAAATATGGCCAGCCCACTGCCACTTCAGCTTGCTAATTCTCTGAGCTATGTCGATAACTTTGGTTCTCTGTCGGATGTATTCGTTACGAATCCTATCCTTCAGAGAAACTCCGAGCATAGCTCTCTCCATAGCTCGGACTAAGCTGACGCTTTAAAGGACAATATTCGTGAAGCCATTGGTGAAATACTGATGCTGCACACAATCGATAATTACTTAAAAATTGGACCCATCGTGTAGGCTACTGCATGGCCAGCCGAGGCAGCCATTTGAATGAAATTATTTTCCATCATTAACCGGAGGGATTGTACTTTCAAATAAAAAAAGAAATTTGAAAAAATATTCAGTAGTTTTTTTTTATAGCATTTTAAAAAAAAAAAAGTTATTTGGCGGACCCTTTAGAACTTAGTAGCCAAATGGGTACGTGGCTACTAAGTTCTAGTTGACATTAGGTACGAAAGCCGTTGGAGAGCAATGGACAAGCTTGGCTGGGAACCGGAACAAGGAAGAGTATTATGCCCGGCAGTGGGCTCTGATCACTGGTTCGCTATGTATTAGGCGAAATAGGAACCTATTACATATTATTACACCTCATAAAATAACCGCGATTGATCGCGTTAAATTTATGACCATGTTTTGCCGTTTAACATTTAACATTTACATACAGACACATATGTTGCTTAGTATAAATGTGTTTCAGCTATTAACTTAGTCTGATATTCTCTACTTGAAGTGGAGTCAAAAAAACTGTATTCAGTATAAATGGTAATGAGAGTCTAATATTGGTGCTTATAGATAGGTTTCCCCATATAACCATGCTTTTTTTCAAATGTTAACGAGGCATATTAGCTGAGAGATTGTAGGTACTCGACAGTTCAAATGATGGATGAAGGATTTACTTAATTACTGGATGATTAACATCTGTAGGCAAACTGAGCCTGTTTTTACAACTACTCCTTTATCAAACAAAACGATCGGCACTTATTTTTAGAGGTGTTATGGTATCATAATGCCAAATCAAAACAAGTTTTATTGTTATGGAATTAAAAGTTTTTTCTTGTGTGGTACCTACTACCGTTTTTTTTATCCAGAAGTAGGTACATTACGTTTACTTATTTATATACACAAATTTATAAGAAATTTAAAAATCGACGTTTAGCAACTAATAGGCTAAGTAATTGATGGCAGAATATCACCTTCTAGAAATACTATAATTATGGAATATTACTTTGACATTATCAGTTGTTTTATAGTGTTTCTGTTGTTATGTTAGAATGTTTCATGTTTTTCTATAATCTTTTCAGGTGTCGCCGGCGAAGCACATACGAGGAGGAGTTATATTTCTCAAGGAGATTCCTAAGAACCCATCGGGAAAGATCCTGAGACGAGAATTGAGGCAATTACTTAACAATGCACCAAAGAGTAAACTATAACAGTGATATAGGTTTAAGGGTTAAGGTAGTATTAAGAGTTACACTTTTACTGTTGAGTATTAAATTATTGAATGAAGTTTTTATTAAGCGTGCCCTTTTATTCTCATTTAGACCTATTAATTATTCTCCTCTCGCTTACATAATATAAACGGAAAAGTTTTTATGAGCGGGACGTAATCAGTAGTACCTAATTTAATTACTAATAGACAGCCTACATACATTCCACTGTCATATTACTTTGACACTAAGGGCTTCCACACGTACCACAACCACACCACGTCGCAACGGCAAATGCAGTCAAGCAGTGGTTACGTGTGAATAGTGTCGCTGCAACTTTTTGTAGTTGCGTTGTGGTACCGACAAAATGTCGATGTGACTGCGTTGTCGTCAGCAGTTGCGATGTGGTTACGTCGCGGAAACACGTGTTGACTGATCAAAACGGCAAAAACAAACAACTATGTTTCTGAGTGAAGGCCGGTGCATTACTATGCATAGGTCTTCTCTCAGAAACATAGTTAATCTTAATCGGTACCAGAGAACGGAAACATCATTAATCATCATCATTCAGCCACAAGAAGTCCACTGCTGGACATAGCCCTCCTCCATGGATTTCCAAAAAGACCGGTGGAAGCCGCTTGCATCTAGCGTTTTCCTGCCACTTGGGATCTTGAGATCGTCTGTCCATCTTGTGGCTGGTCGTCCTACGCTGCTCTTCCCGATGTGAGGTTTCCATTCAAGAGTCGGACACATCATTAGAGAGTTGTATTGCCACAACGCGGTCACAAATGTATGTAATTTAGAAGGCCATGTCATTATCACATGCCAAGGTTCGAACCCTCGACCTCTTGAATGTGAGATTGTTAAAATATAAAATCACCGCCTGCCCAAATAACAAAATGGTCAATATCTAAATCGTCATAAAAAATTTAATAGTCAAAGAATAAAAACTATGTAGGTATGTAACATTGTAAGACTACTTAAACCGATGATTTATGAACTAAAGCGTCCTTGAGCTCCTGAGGTATCCTGCTAAGAGCGTAGCCATGTAGGTCTTGGCTAGCAGCGGCCAAAACTCCCGTCTTGTTGGGGTGGGGTACCGTCCCTCCGTACCTGTAAGATTGACGTAAAATATTGTTTTATAGTAAATCATTGGAGTTGATGGGGCATGACTGGGACGTGAATACCGTGAATAATTTTCTAGTGAACTAGCAGACTCGGCAAACGTTCTTATGCCGTATTCTCATTTCTATTCTATTCTCAGACCTACAAAATGTACATAAAAAAAAATCCGTGAGGCCGTTTCTATATAATATAATATAATTTTTATATAATAGATTATTGCCCTTGAACTCCGTGGACTGGACACCGTAAAATGGTCTAGACATAGTCCACGATTTTATGGTTACTGCACTGGAGTCCAGTATGGCAGGCCAACCCTTTTCAGGGCCATTTTTGGGGATATTTTCTAAAAGAGTCTTGGTTGGACGATATGGATATACCTATATGCGTTTTAAAAAAAAATCAAAACAGACATTTACACACAGGCACATACATTGCTTCTGGCCCCACACTAGGATTCCCTGTGTCATGGGAACCAGAAACAGCGACGTCACTAACATGTAAACATCCAAGACCTGGGGATGTTTTTGTCTCCAGCTTGGGTTTGAAACCGGGACCTCATGGTAGGCAGATGCACTAACCGCTTCGCGACAGAGGTCGTCATTATTTTAAAGGGGTTTTGTCCGTATAGATAGGTACATACTGAGTACCGACCTGTAATACTGTCCGAGGATGTCAGTCAGCTTCCCGCCGGCGGCAGCCAGCACCGCCTCGGGCGCGCACGTGTCCCACTTTTTGCAGCCCGGACTCGCGAACACGTAGATTGACGCTTTGCCTTCTAGCAGCTGAAGAACCTGTTACAAATAATTTTATGGTATTTAAAATTTATTGCATTAGTTCTAGGTTTTAGAATCATTTAGCAAAGAAATAATCTTATCTATATAAATAAAATTCAAAGTCCTGACTGACTGACTCACTCATCAACGCCTAGACCAAGCCGTTGGACCTAGGAAGCTGAAATTTTGCACAGAGGTTCTATGTATAATGTAGGCAAGGAATAAGACGGGATTTTTTGAAATTCAACCCTAAAGGGTTGCCAAAATTTGTATGGGAGGTATAAAAAATGTAGTCTAATTTTCTTGAAACTTAAAATAAATACTCTTCAACACAATTGATTCAACACGTGTTTCGCCGTTTTTTCTAAATAATAATTTAACCCTAAAGGGAGTGAACGGGGTTGCAAAACTTTGAACTAAAGTCCACGCGGACGGATTCGCGGGCGCAAGCTAGTTCAGTTATATACTTTATTGCACATGAGACATTAAACATAACATTACATTAAAATCAATAAGCCAAAGGCGAGCTTATCTCTGTATCTCTTATTCTAATACAATACTTGGAAAAACAAAGAACTTTCTCTTAAATCTTAAATGTTTACCCTGTAGATAGAAACAGAATATTTTTAATCCTAATGTTATGCAAACAAAGACACGGACATTGACTTTTTACACATATTTTCAGATTATACCTACTTAGTTTTTGATAGAGACAAGACACTGCGTAGGAAGTTCGTAATTTTGTTCGCAAATTTTCTCTATCTCATTCGACCAAAAAATATGTCTTGTATGTAGGTATATCCACTGCTTTAATTTCTGATGTTATTACAGACCATACTTGTCAAATATACTCAGCATACTCATTCATATTAAAGTACGTCCAGCTGTAGTCAAATATGAGCTGTTTATGAGAGTGTGATGTAATTGCGACGCTTATCAGATAGGCTTCGTTATTGGCGTGGTTTTTACACGATTACCGAGATATACACGTCTTCAATTCAGACAATCACGTTGAACACGAGTGTTTAGTCACTAAGCAATTTGATAACGGAAAGGTTATTCACCTTATACCCTGCGCCACCGACTCGCAGTATCTGCGAAGCATTCATGACCGCCAAAGCCTTCTCCACAATGGGGTTGGAGTGGCTCCTGGTTGTTGTGATGACGAGGGAGTCGGGTGGCGGCGCAGGGGTAAATCCTCCCACGCCAGCGCCCTGGAGGCCCCATATAGTGCGCCCGAGCTTCCCACCTTCCTTCACAGACTTGTAGTAGGGCTGGTGGATTACACCGGCCACTGGCTGCTCATTCACAGATATACCAATCAATACTGTCACGTGTTCAAGAAAGCCTGTAATGGTTTTCTTAGTGTAATGTTCGAAGGGAGGGTTTCGCTCTTACTAAACCAAGCTTGCATGCAATGTTAGAGATTGGAACAGATATTGTCGTGATAAGTTTGCATGGCAATATCTATAAAACACAATTAAAAACATGCACTTTTGTGAAATTACTTAGAATAGTGTAGCAGAAAGGTCCTGCCATAGTTTAAGGAATTGATGTTTTATTTTACTGACAAAGACTTACATAAAGAAATTGACTAAAGCAAAAGGTAGGACTTTCCTGTATTACTAATTCAGTTAAGATAGAGATGTAAATGAAGGAAAATATACATAATACATTGTGTTAGTAATCAGTAGAAAAAAACTAAACACCTACAGGAGAAAATAAAAAAACCCGTCCATATTCCTCAATGTAAAACTGCCATTTACCATAGTGTGACTGAAGTAGGCTTAGATACCACTTCATACTAATAAATGGATGTGTAATGTACATTTTCCATCTTTCCCAAGGATCTCTCTTCAACATAAGGGCACCTAGAATTAGGAATGTCTTAAGAATGTTCAAGAACTATTTACAAAAAACATAAGCTTAACTCATGCTGTTAATGGATTAATGCCAGATTTATCCAACTTTTGAGGAGTAATTTGGCCACGAGACAGTAATTTTGTTTTCATCTTTATTTATCTGTGAGTTACACAGCTATGAGTATGGCCGCCAAAAACAGCACTTTGAAACAGTTAATCAATATTCTACTTTTTGGGCCTTAAGTGCTTGTCTATAGGTATAAATTGCTATTACTATTATTCAAATTTCTGCTAGTCGCTTTTCTATTATATTTAAAAAGCTTTTTGCTTTTAGGTGGTAAGTTAATAATTTAGAAAACTTTTTGATGCACAACTGCCACATCTTTCCTTTACCTCATGCAGTTGACTAATAGAAAAGGGGCATTAAGACCACAACATTTATAATTTTTTTTTTAATGAAATCGCAATAAAAGTGTCAATAAAGAACTAAGAGATTTTAAAATGTTGGTGAAAACGGGCATTACACTTTTGCTGTAGAATTTACCTTGTGTGTACTCAGAAGTACCATCAAGTGGGTCGACCCACACCACAACCTCCTCCTCTTTAACTCCATTGAGATTACCAGGGCATATCAATTTTAGAACATCATCATCACACTCTGTTATGAGCCAGTCATTTGGCATTTCACCCTGAAAGATCAAGGTTCTGTTTTATTTACATTGATACATCAAACAAAGCTACATTATGCTTGTGAAATACTTATCTACGTCTATTGTATTGCTATGACCTTAAGTCTTTTGTTATATCACTCACTTCATTTTCTGGAGCGCCTTCTTCGCCGATAATGTTTATTTTCGGATATTGCGAAGCCAGAGAACCAATTATGCAGCGCTGCGCCGATCTGTCGGCCTCTGTTTGATAGTCATCTTTACCCTGGAATAACGCAAAATCTTTAGTTTTGCCAAGTAAACAGCACAATCCTAATCCCTATGCGATCGCAGAAAGGGATCAGCTCAGTTGTAAAGTTGCTCACCTTTTCGATGATACCTAACTCTCCTTTGCTCATAACGTCTCGAACAATTTTACCAGCCCTTCCAGCTACCGACACTGAAGATGCCAATAATCTTACGATAAGCGGGACTGTTGTAGACATTTTATTTTTAAATAAATCAAATCACTTGCAAACAAACTTTTTATCGGAGGAAATCAGGAATACAATACAAAATGGTGACGTCATACGTGTCAAGAATCCACTGATCCACTGACTGTGTCAAATTGACACAGTTGTTGACCAGTTGACACTGTCATGACTCGAGATCCCAGATTAATGACAGTTAGTGATGCACTCTATGAAAACTGTTTTACCTTATAAAACCTATAGTAACCAGTAATTTTAAAAAGTAATTAATTTCTTGTTGAAATAATGATTTAGTACCTCCTTACTGAAGATAAATGGTCTATATAATGTACCGGTTTGTCTATGCCTTTTTAAGAAGACTTTTGATTTGATTGTCACTGTGTCGGTATGTTTCTGTAACGTTGTTGAAAATAAACCTACATTTAATATCTTAGACTGCATATTATTTACATGGTAGCAGAGCGGAGAGTTTCGGAAAAATATTTACGTAATAATTGAATGTTGACGGAAAAAATATTTCAAGAAAATAAGGTAAAGAAATTTTTCAAAAATGTCTAGTGCGAATAAGCTATTGTGCAAGAGAAAATTGTTAAAGTTGAAAATGTCAGAGGTTGACAACCCGACAGATTTTTTGAATATTTTTGAAAAAACTGTCAATGAATTGAAGAGTGCGGGAGAAGAGATGACTAATGATGATAAGTTGAACCATTTATTATTATGTCTGCCGGAGTGTTACGCACATATAGTTGACATAATCGATGCATTGCCAGAAAAGGACAAGTCTGTTGAATATGTAAAGTCAAAGCTACTGTTAGACTACAAGAAAAAGGAAGAAAATAATCCTAAACCGATGGAATCATTTAACATTCAGAAGAGAACGACGCAAAGCCAGATGGGAAACTGTTATGGATGTAATCAGCCCGGCCATTATCTAAGAGATTGTCCAAGAAAGGAAAGAGAAAACCAGAATTTTACGAATTGGCGCGGAAACTACAATTTTAGAGGAATGAGTAACATGCGAGGAAATCAAAATTGGAGAGGACAGAATTCTAGAGGAATGAGAGGAAATTCGAGTACGATGACAAGAGGAAGAGGTAATTTTCGAGGAAGAAATTTTGTTCGAGGAAGAGGTACAGCACAAGGTATGGCGCGAGAATGTTATTTTAACCCAAGCGAAGACGGTACGAGAGTACCAAGAGACCAGAGGAGAGGAGAATTATACAATGTCGAGGTAATGACTTCAGCGACGGATCCGGTGAGTGAAAAATGTACTAGTAAAGACAATTTAACATGGTTGTTAGATAGTGGATGTTCTGACCACATTATAAATAATGATGAATATTTTGTAGATGTTAAAAATTTGGAAAGTCCGGTTGATATTAAAGTAGGAGATGGTTTTCCTCTGAAAGCAAATAAAATAGGAAATGTACTAACGTACTTTTATGTAACCGGTGAATGGGTCAAAGCTACTATTACGAATGTTTATTATGTACCAAATATGAAACAGAATTTATTGAGTGTATCGTCTATCACAAAGCATAATAAGTATATAATATTCGACAAATATGGAGCTAAAATTTACGATGGGTCTAGCAATAATTTATTGGCTGTTGCTGAGAGGAAAAACAAATTGTTTTTATTGAATGGGAAAGTAGAAACGAATTTTGTAAAATCATACACAACATGCAATATGACTGAAAAAGAAAAGTGGCATAGAATTCTTGGACACACAAATTTTATAAATTTAAATAAGATGTGTCAACAAAAGTTACTGAACGGTTTACCTGATAAACTTGAAAATGATCATATACAGTGCGAGATTTGTTTAAAAAATAAAATGTTTAACTTGCCTTTCGAAAATAATCGACACCGAGCACGTGATATTTTAGAAATAGTACATACTGATGTGAATGGTCCATTAAATCCTACAGGTATTGAAGGTGAACGTAACTTCGTATCTTTCATCGATGATTATAGTAGAATAGCCAAAGTGTATTGCATTAAATATAAAAGTGAAGTGTTTGAGTGTTTTGTAGCTTACATGAATTTTGTTGAGAATACGACGGGGAAAAGAATTAAGGAATTACGATGCGATAATGGAAGAGAATACATAAATAAAGATTTTTTCAAATTGGCCAAGGAGAAAGGGATATACATAAATCCATGTCCAGCATATACACATGAATTGAATGGCGTCGCAGAGAGATTTAATAGAACGATTATGGACAGAACGAGGTGTTTAATATCTGAAGCAAAAATAGATAAAGAGTACTGGCCAATATTAGTGGAGACAGCAGTTTATATTGGAAACAGATTGTTGACGAATACAGAAGTTAAAAGGACACCATACGAGATATTTTTTGGAAGAAAACCAGATGTGACTAAAATGAGAATAATAGGAACCAAAGTATATGTGAGAATCCCTGAAGAGAGAAGGACTTCAAAATTTAATTCAAAAGCAGTTAAAGGTATTTTAATAGGTTACACAGAAACGGGATACAAAGTGTTAGTGGAGAATAAAGTGACTGTAAGCAGACATGTAACATTTGTAGATGAGACAGCAAAATTGATTGAAGATAATAGTGATAAAGAAGATGAAAAGGAAAATGATCAAGTATTTAATGATACTGTTGAAGATATAGAAGATCGAAATGAAACTGAAGAACCAAGAGAAGTAATTGAATATGGAAGACCGGTGAGAACAAGAAAAGTACCAGAAAAATTTAAAGACTATGTTATTTACGTTAATATGTGTAATGCGAATGTACCAAAAAATTATGAAGACGCGATGAATAGCTCTGAATCTATGAAATGGAAAAATGCTATGCAAACAGAGATAAATAGTTTGGAAAAGAATGAAACCTGGGAAATCGTAAATGAGCCAATGAACAAGAAAATTATAGAAGTAAAGTGGATTTACACAATTAAGTCAAGTGGAAAATATAAAGCAAGAGTTGTCGCCAGAGGCTTTCAACAGATGTATGAAGAGAATGAAGAAATATATTCGCCAGTTGCCAGAATGACTACCTTAAAAGTTTTGGGGCGGGTTTTACCGATGGGATATTGAACAGATGGACGTAGAAACTGCGTTCCTGAATGGAACCATAAAGTCAGAAGTTTACATATATCCACCAGATGGCTATGATATACAACCAGGCAAAGTTTGCTTATTGAAAAAGGCACTGTACGGACTACGAGAAAGTCCACGAGATTGGTATGATTGTATTCACAAATTTTTCTGTAGTATAAATTTGAAAAGATCTGCATACGACTATTGTTTATATACAGGGTGTGTAAATGAAAAGAAGATTTACATTATTTTATATGTTGACGATTTGTTGATTACAGGCGAAGATAAGACAAGTATTGAAAAAGTGAAACAAATGTTAAGTGATCGGTTCCGTATGAAAGATCTAGGAGGCGTAAAACTGTATTTAGGTATCAACATTGATTATAATCCGAAAGAAAAGAAGATGTATTTAAGTCAACAACAATACATTGAAAGTTTGGCTGAGAAATACAAAATTAAAGATTCTAAGGGATATGATACGCCTATGGAAATAAATCTGCGATTGGAGCTTGCAAATAAAACGAATGAGAAACTAAAATATAGAAATTTAATAGGAGCTTTGTTGTTTGTAGCAAATGGAACACGACCAGATGTAGCGTATTCAGTAAACTATATGAGCAGATTTCAAAAGAACCATGATGAAACACATTACAAATATGCTTTACGAGTGCTGAAATATTTATATCACACAAGAAACCTGAAGTTGAGCTATGGAACAGCATATAATGAAACGATGAATGCATACGTAGATGCTGATTGGGCAGCGGACACGCAAGATAGAAAATCTACAAGCGGAATTGTGATTAAAGTATTTGGAAATGTTGTGATGTGGAGATCACAAAAGCAGAAAATAGTTTCTAGAGCGTCTACACATGCAGAGTACTATGCATTAGCCGATTGTGTTGAGGAGGTGTTACCTATAAGAGGAGTTTTAAGTGATCTAGGTGTTGAAATTGAGAATAGTGTTAACATTTATGAAGACAATACAGGTGCTATTGGTTTGGCTAAAAATGGAAAGTTCTCTAAGAATTCTAAGCACATCGATATAAGTTATCATTTTGTTTATGATTATGAGAAAAAGGGTTTAATTAGTGTCAATAAAATTTCAACCGAAGATCAGATTGTGGATATATTAACAAAAGCTCTGGGTAAGGTTAAGTTTCAAAAATTTAGAGGTTTGTTAGGTATTAGAGATTGTTAAAGTGTTTTCTTTTGAACAGGACCTATTAATATGGACATAGGGTCTATAGATTATTATTTTTATGCTGAGTATTTTAAACAATGTGTTTTATTGGTAGTTAGTTATTATTGTAAGGGATACTAAATCAAGGAGGTGTGTTGAAATAATGATTTAGTACCTCCTTACTGAAGATAAATGGTCTATATAATGTACCGGTTTGTCTATGCCTTTTTAAGAAGACTTTTGATTTGATTGTCACTGTGTCGGTATGTTTCTGTAACGTTGTTGAAAATAAACCTACATTTAATATCTTAGACTGCATATTATTTACATTTCTTATTGTTGTGTAAGTTGTGCAGTGTGACCGGTGCGGTAGTCAAGAGAAATTTCACACTAATTTTTGGAATCATTTTTTTTTTAAAGTAAGATCAGCGTTGAAGATAGTTCCATCCAGACAAATATAATAATATTTTTATGGAACCAGTGCTGACACAATAAATTGCTATTTTCAAGCTGAGTAGGCTGGTAGATGATATCATTGACATATTAAGGCACCAAAATGTTGTTTTCGTGATTTAAATACATTACAAGGCATAGATAATTTTAACAACATTAACAATAAAAAACGGTATTTTTGTAAAAGTATTTTGGAAAATTCCGGTGCTAAGAGTTATAATCTGCACATCACTAAAGGCAATGACATTTCTTTCCCGACATATTTTTTTAGTTCACAGATTAACATTAGTAGTAGAAACAAGGCGACCTTAGACACAGATGATAATCTGTATCTATGATAGGGTAGGTATCCTACTTTGCACCAGCCAGCCTATAAGGATACATAGCACTTGCTACCATAATACATAAAAAAAGCAGCCAAGTGTGAGTCGGATTCGCGCACGAAGGGTTCCGTACCATAATCCATATATTTGAAAATTGCAGGCGTCTACCTGTTGCCGTTATCAACATAGAGCAAAAAATCACGTTTCTTGTATGGGAGCCCTACTTAAATGTTTATTTTATTGTTTTTAGGCAACAGAAATATGTCTATTTCTCTGTGAACATTTCTAATCGTTTCGCTAGATAGATAGAATATTCTTTAATGTACTCATAAATAACATTAATTTACAGATTTTTATAAATCTAAGTACGGTCAGGGGCCTAAAAATGTTTACCAGTTTTCAAACTTGATTCTTTGTCGCAAGATGTGCATTATAGTCTATAATGCTTTAACAATGTACTTATTACCTTTCAAAGTCCCGAAGCCTCGATTCTAACAATTATCTAAATTCATTTCTTATTATAAAATTATTGCATTTATGAAAATGACACAGATCAAAACTCTGTCAAAATAGAAAGTTTCAAAATATATGGTGTCGTATAATTGTCTGTGCAATTATGAACCTTAAGGTGGTAAACATTTTCAGACCCCGACTGTACTTATTACTATAAATAAGCAATTTCTTCCAGGCAACCATAATCATCAACCATTTCGCTATCAGTTCATGAGATACAGCCTGGTGGTAGTAGATAGACAGTAGTGTCTTAGTAATAGGGTTCCTTACGCTTTGTGTACGGAACCCTAAAAAACACAAAAAAATGTGTTTTCAATAACTTATCCGCATGAAAACATAAAACGTGTTCCTTATACTTTTATTTTATAACAAACTGCGTAAGTATGTAAAGTAATAAACATCACTTAACATAAAACTATTAAAAATCCCATTTTCATAGTAAAACAAAATGTACCAATATAATAATCGTAAAACCTTTAACAATAAAGCTAAGGCACTTATCAGAAATTTATCAACTATAAAATTTATAAAATATTTTGTTCCGATCATAATTATATACTTAATATTCACCTGATTTATATTATTAATATTACAATGTTTACTAGATATTAGAACTAAGTTTTCCAACATGATTTATATTCTAACAGCTATGTACGAACCATTCAAATATCTGAAAAAATTGTAAAACAAATTGTTTTTTCTATAATAATAATTAAGTCAAAAATAGGGCTTGATCTTGAAACAATCACCCGATTTACTATTCTAAGATGCGGATTCAATATTAGATATCTCTAAATATTTAATGAAATGCATGTTTTGCCAATATAACTAACGGAATAAGTAAAATGACGAGTCATTTTTGATTGACGTCAGTATGTAAGTCTCCAGAGGAAGATGATTTGATGATGACGATGATGATGATGCATCATATTATTAGAGCATCATCTTCGCGTCTCGAGCAAATTAAATTATTTTACTACCGAAAAATTCGTTATATTCCAACGATTAGCTTTGGCGCTATTCGAATAGTAGACCATCAACCCATTATGTCCTCACCGATGGGCACGGGTCTCTTCTCTAAGGAAGGTATAGGCCATACTCCAATACGGGGGCCTAGCCCGGATTGGTCGAGGCTTGTAAGACTAGTTGCTGGTCTTACTATCAGAAGTATTGAAGCCGCCATTAGGCCTCTGACTTGGCTTCACGACGGCCATCAATCAATGGCTATTCGAATAGTAAAACCAGCCAATCAGGCCACGCAAAATGTAGGGTTTTCGTAGGAATGTGGAACTAACCACCCCATTAAAGTAATTTTCAATGGATTTTGCACAAATATCTTCTTTCTTTCTTTCTTTTATAATTTGGTCGCTCATTACTAGTTAACTTGTAAAGCCTACTTAGCTGTGATAGTTTTCCTTTTGAGTTCATTATAATTATGTGTTACTTCCCCGATTTTATTTTATCCAGACGTTTTGTCGGCTTAATAAATATGGACAACTATGCCAAATTTCAGCTCTCCAGTACTTATCGTCTCTGTGCTAGGCCGCGGAAAGACATCGTACGGACAAGGCGAAACTATAAGGGTTCTTTGTTGGGCAAATATTACAGCCCTATTCAAGAAGTACTAGTTTCTTTTCTTCTTCATCAAACTCGAGGTCTTCGTCAGCCATCACAACATGATACTCTTCAATATCGGCGATGTTACCTCCTACCTCTCCCACTCCCTCTGTCTGAAAATCTCCACAAGTCTCCATCGCGTCCCGAAACACTATAGTTAGCTCTTCATTCCCTATAGTTTCTTCTTCGTCTTCCACAATTGCCCCCCCATCCTCTACCATTTCTTCTTCATCGCCTGCACCTCCCTTCTCATCCTCTATCGTTTCCTCCTCCTTTTCTTCATCTTGTTCCTCTTCTTCCGACTCTTCTACAAGTTTCTCCTGCTTATGTTCACGGGTCTCCTGTTCATTTTCAACCTCTTCATTTTCGTCTTGTTCATCTTCTTGGGAGTCCTCCTGATTGCTGTCATCGTCCTGACTTTCACTCACCTCCAGAATGTGCATGACGACCTGAATGCAGACATTAAAAAAACTCATTTATACAATCTCCATAACTATTAAGATTAACAGTTTAGAAATTATGAGTGGAATAAAGAAATTAAACGTCTGTTTTTTTGAGCAGTCTTGTAAGAAATGGTCTCCTCAGCAGATAAGCCTAGGCGCACACTAGCGACACGCGACAGACGACAGTTTCGGCGACTAGACGCGACGACAGGCTACGGCCGTCAATTTTCATATATTTTGTTCGAATTTTGCAGACTTGGCGTCAGAGTCGCGGACAAGACGCCAGAAGCAAATGACAACGTCGGGTCTGACGCAGCGACTAGACGCGGCGACAAGTTGTCCTGTTTGCGATGGCTCTAAATGACGCGTGACATACACGTCATACGCGTCATAGACACGTGGCCCTAGCACATACCTGATCGATGGTGTGCGTTTCGAGCATCCGCGAGGTTGTCTCGTCCTCAATCACGTGTAAGAACAGGTGCTTGGCGTTTTCGCGCAGACACTGAACGCGCGACCAACGCGTGCGGTCCGCCGGCCGCGTTCCGCACTGTTCTAGTACCTTCTCGAGAACCTGGGGGCGAGATTGTGATTATAATAACTGGCTGGCTGACTAGGCTGAACCATTCAATAGAATTATTGAATTCAAATAGTTTTCAGATAGATAAAAGTTGTAGTAATGAAAAAAAAAAAATCAGAATTATTTATCTCCCTCCTTTACCAATCCGGACTAGGCCCCTGTGGTGGAGTATGGCCTGTACCTTCCTCAGGGAAGAGACCCGTGCCCCTTGGTGGGGACATAAAGGATTGATGATGATGATTTATGTTCCTCCAATGAGACTAAGTTTTTTTTTTGAGCAAATTCTCCGTAGTAACGTAATTTGGCCGTAATTCACCGTTAAGAGTATGGAGGATGACTCCATATTACCTAACTCCCCACAAAAGGTATTGTGTACCCTATTGTCCGTCTGTGTGTCACCACAAAATTTTCACAGATGATGTATTTCTTTTGCCCCTATAACAACCAATAGTAAAAACAGAATAAAAAATACTGAAGGGGAATTCCAATACAACAGAAGTAATTTTTTTGCCGTTTATGCCTCTACATTACTAACGGCAACCGGTAACAGCTAGACGCTGGAAATATTCACAGTATATTGTATTGAACGTTCACTTTAAAAATAAATAATTAATGAATATTTAAGGGGGACACCCGTACAACAACCGTGATTTTTTGTGGTTTTTGCTCGATATTAATATAATAAACCTACTGTCTAATGGATAACGGGCGTGAGTTATTTTTTTATTTATACTGTCTAATGCGGTACGGTACGGAACCCTTCAAGCGCGAGTCTGACTCGCAATTGGCCGGTTTTTATGTTTCTGAAGTGTCAAAATATGTGTTTATCAGACAGTTAGACCTGTCGATTCCATACAATGTAAAAGTTACGTAGCAGCGCCCTTTGAAGCCTCCCATTATTAAACTCACCACATCCACAGTCTCGCCCGGCCACCCGAACTCCTCCAACGTGTTAGCGTCGATCAGTTGTGTCATCAGCTTCCGGAGGCTCTCCTCCAGCTCAGGCTCGCTCAACAGAGCTGGCTTTGAGTCCTCCTGACAAAAAAAAAGATTTTACAACACTCAAACGACAAAGGTCGTACGTCAGCCCGCTAAGTGTGGACGGATCTAGAATGCTGGCTATTTAAAAAGTGGTATATTAGATGCCAGCACTAGAAGAAAAAAAAACAAAATAACTGGACATATTAATTCTTGCAGTCATACATACAATGAGAAAATTAATTTTGCTGAAAAATTTAATTTTTTTTATACATAAGATAAGAATATTATTTAATGCACACAAGAAACAAGAGACAAATAAATGTTACAATATTACATTTTATTTAATACATACTGTATTTTATTAAACATTTAACTCAAATGCAATTTCGCTATGAGTAGTCGAAACAAAAGTTAAATACATTTAAATAAAATTACCTATTTATAATCATTAAAATCATAGAAAATGCGTTAGGGTTGCCAGAAGTAAACGCAGCTTTAAAGAGCTACCAAATAACGGATTTTTTTTTTTGTGAATCGGCCCTAATTTCATTCTTTTTGCAACTTTACACAAGTTGACACGGCCATACCTTTTTGACGTTTTTTGTCTCTTTGGAAGTATCGTGCTCCTGCATGCCGCCGTACAGAACATTCCCGTCCTTATTCTGGTCGAGAATACGGTCGGTGATGGCATCCAGCAGGTTCAGGATGGACTCCGTCTCGGTCTTCTTCACTCTCTCCTCCACATGGTCGTATCCCATAACCTGTCAAAAGGATTGTAACAGACAATGTTGGTTCGATAATCGCACTTATGCAAAGCAAGATAAGAGCTCGAAAGCAAGTGCAGTGGGGTAGAAAACAGAATTGAATTGATATAGAAATCCAGAGCATATAATGTACGTCTTAGCGTCACAATCAGTAGCAGTACAATCAAGATAACGCTCCAACTGCACCTCGTTCTGCACGGGAACTCTATGGGGCAGCTATACCCAAAAATCGTACAGCGCCTTACGGGTCCAATATAATAATGCATTTAGAGCATTGTTGCGGCTCCCTCACAGCTACAAAAGCAGCGCTTGGCCATGTTTGTGGAGGCCCACACTGACGCGTTTTATACAATAATTCGCACAAAGACGGCCTCGTTGCTACAGAGTACGGGGCAGCTGCAACAGTCTTATGAAGGCTATCGCCAATGGGTACGGTCCATACATAAAGCTTTTTGTCAAATGAAAAATGAAAAAACCTGTCAAGAGCCTACAGAGATAGGATTGCTGATCACCCCAACAAGCTGGCTACTGACCTCACCAGTTGTATTCCAATAAGAAGGTTGAAAAGAAAGCACATTTGGGACGGTCTAGGACCAATTGAATAAGAAGGCAACCCAACGATGGGAGGGAGTGCCTAAAACGCCATAAAAACACTCCAAACAACTGCTTATGGTCACTCAAGACCGATTGCATGTTACAAAGACTACAAAAAAAAAAAAAAAAAAAAAATGAAAAATCAAAGCTAGCGGACGAAAGGGCGTCCCGGAGGTACACATACTGGTGCATGTGCATAAAGTGCCCGTGGAAGGTGGCGGGGTGTCACACACACTGACTGGACCTAGATTCTCTGCATTGTAGTAGAATGACAACTGCATGAACTTGGCGATTTAGTTTCATTGCCGCTTAAAGTCTACGCGCGCACACATATCAAACAATCTAGGCGTTAATGGTACGAAAAAACACGTCACGTGACCCGACCGTGTATCTGTCATCGTACTATAATGCACTAGGAGAATCGAGGCCCTGGCGCATGTACATAAGGCGCTCGTGGAAGACGGCCGAAGGTCCCACGCGCACTTGACGCACTAACATAGCTAATGTATTTTCGTTCTACTATTTGACAGTGTGAAAAATACAGTATTATTTATACGTATTCGTATAAATTATGTGTCTTGAAACCGCTTTAAGGCATTTTTACTAAAAAAAAAACAATTATCATTTGTAAAAAAACACAAGATAAATTTTGATAATTTGTATCTGCCGCCATTGTATCGAAAACGGCCTGGATTGGCCGATTCTATGATTACGACACATGGCAGTAAAAACGGCGTCTGTCATTCATTCTATCTTACGTTCATTGGTTGGTTTACCGGGAAGTGACGTCAGCGACGCCATATTGCCTAAAATAGCGTTTTGGCGGCTTATTTGAAACTTAAATGTTCTTTTGCCTTTTTTAGACGAAATACACGAAAGAATTTAAAATGACCACTTTCTGAGGACTCCATGAACACCAACCAACACGAGACTGCTTTCAGAAATCGGTCAAATAGCCTATGGCGTCTTGAAGGCCCACTCACCTGGCGCACGTGCATGAGGTGCTCTTGGAAGATGGCGGGGTGTCGCATACGCACGTGGCGCACTAACATCTCGCCGCGGATGTAGGCGCGCGCGGAAACGCAGTACATGCAGCGTCGCGGCCGGTCGAGCGTGTGCGTAGACATATGCCGCCTCAGGTTCAGCTGATTGTGGAACCGCTTCGCGCACACTTCGCACGGGAACGCTGCGTGGGAAAAACGGTGTTTTAGGGTTATTTTATTTTTTGGTGGGACGCGATGTTCTAAATACATAGTAAGAGCATAAAGGTAGAGACTGACATTGAATATTCACTCGATGTGAATATTCGCACGAATATTTGTTCGTTGTGAGCAAATGCTTACAAAACCGTATATTCGCGACGAATATTTGCTCGCCTGTGGTCCATAAAAAATATCACGACACAATCAACGCAGCAAGACACGTGCCGTGCTCGTGCAGGTAGCGACTGATGACTTGTAATGTATAATTCAAAGGGATTCGCCAAAAAACCGACAGCCGAATGGAGCGCGCTCGGGCGCTCGGTGTTCGTATCGAGCTGCTTGGGCTCGCTGCACTGACATGCTGAATATTCGACTTGTAACGTGCTCACATCGAGCGAATATTCAATGTCAGTCGCCACCATAAGGGTGTCCAGATCTGGCGAATGTCGTGCAGGTCGCACGCACGCATGCAGTTCGTTCATACAGCAGCAATTTCTTACCATGATTTTTTTTTCTATAGTAATTTGGATCTTTTAAGTTCCATAAAACGGGGAATCCTTTATACAACACGTATTCAGCCTTCGGCAATCAGAAACGAACTGAGGTGGGAGGAAGTAAGTGAAGCGCGCGCGCCGTTCGTGCATGGCATGTAGTTTGGAGCACGCGAGCGAGAGGCTCTTGCGCGGTTCGCGTGCTTGAAATGCACGGGCGCAGCTTGCTTGCATAGGCTCGCAGCGGCGCAGGGTTTTTGCACGTTCGCGCATTCGCCAAATCTGGACGCACCTGAAAACCGTAAGTATTTAACAAATACTTATTTACTTATTTGTTAAATACTTACGGTATTCTTCATAAAAACACGATTCCTTTAAGACACTCCTCAGAAGAAATTTAAATAATCTGTGATTACATTTTTACCTTTATTTATTAATTGCACTTCCATTTAAAAATATACATCGAAGCGGCTTGCATCAGTAGGGAGACGCTGGATGCAAGCCGCTTCCAACCGGTCTTTTTGGAAATCCATGGAGGAGGCCTATGTCCAGCAGTGGACTTCTTGTGGCTGAATGATGATGAAGATAAAAATATACATATAGTACAATGCGGCGGACTTAATGGCATAAGTATTTACTAGACTATGTACATTGTTAACAGCCGCCTATTTTATTTATATACTTGCCGTGGAACTGGATAGAAAAAAGTGACTGTCGGCGGCGTTAGGTACTACAGGCTCTTGACATATCTATCTACACTTCTACAGATATTAATGCACCGTGGGGGTCACCGTTCACTTCAACCCCACTGTTACTGTTACTTTATTTATTTAATTTTTTTTATTTCTATGTTTTATTAAGTTAAATGGCACTCACAACACAGGCTTAGTCTAAGGGCCAAGGCCCGAACTTATTTGTAATTAATTACCTATGAAGTCTGTTAGCTTTTAGAATATACCTACCGCGGCTACTATCGGATAGAATCGGATATTCGTGTAATTGAGTTATCGGAACTAATATGACACTTAATTTCGAAATTGGAACTAATATGACACTTAATTTCACTTATACAGAGCAGGAATTAGTATTACATTCGTGTGCTTTCGACGAAAAACGAAGCCTACTCTAGAGCCCGAGGTATATTCTAAAAGCTAACACACTGTAAATACTTTTTACATTACTTACTTTTCTGGTCATGGATCTTCATATGAGCCTGCAGAGATACCTCAGAGGGGAATGGTTTCTTGCCCAAGGCACAGCCCTCGTAAGGACAGTTGAGCTCCTTCAGCCCCATATGTGTTCGCTGATGCGTCAGCCAGCTGTAACAAAATAAAGTCACATTTATTCTTTGGTCAACTCCAGCTATAACACGTAAATTGACGTTTATCCTTTGATATACTCCAGCTGTATCACAGCAAAATTGACATTAAATTTATCCTTTGGTCTACTCCAGCTGCAACACAGTAAATTGACATTTTATCCTTTGGTCTAGTCCAGCTGCAACACAGTAAATTGACGTTTATCCTTTGGTCTACTCCGGCTGAAACACAGTAAATTGACATTTATCCTTTGGTCTACTTTATATCATAGCCATAGGCTTAGCCATCTTTATATCATACAGCTTATCCCGAAGGCGCTGCACTTTTAAGTCCACTGCCCGCCATTGGCCATCCTGTTAGGGTCGACCAGAAGCCAAAACTTTGACTTTGGAGGACTTTTGTATTGAAGATGTTTTAATAGGTTAACGAAATATACTTGTCGTCTCTCTCACGTAGTTTCTACTTGAGAACCTAAACTTTGGTTCACAAACAATGGTTATAGTTTCTTCGGAAAGGCACGAGCTCGTATTTGTTCCTACTAACAGTCTGTAGTCGTCACACACAAGTTGGGCTTTTAAATAGTCAAGTCACCACCACTGATCCAGCTTTCGTCTTGAAGGTCTAGCGACTAAGGTTGCACCCGGTTGCCCGTGTATTTCCAGGTTGCGCCACAGTTTCAGGATCTATGTGAAGGACGCGGGACACAACTCGCACTAATAATCTGAAACTCGATATCTCCTCCACTGACCCGGCTTTCGTCTTGAAGGTTGTCCGCGTGAAAGACGGAGGGCGCAACTTGCCCTGGTACTCACGAGACTCTTCATCTCACCCACAGAACAAAATGTTCTGTGATCTCACCACATACCTAACGCTTTTTACAGAATCATCATCAACCCATTATGTCCCCACCGAGGGGAACGGGTTTCTTCCCTGAGGAAGGTATATGCCATACTCCACCACGGGGGCCTAGTCCGGATTGGTGGAGGCTTGTAAGACTAGTGGCCGGTCTTACTTTCAGAAGTTTTCAAGCCGCCCTAAGGCCTCTGACTTGGTTTAACGACTGCCATCTATCGACGACAGCCGGCACCGACGGCTTAACGTGCCTTGTGAAGCACGGAACCGCTCGGAAAAATGCTACTAGCGTTAGGCCTAGATATGCACTGAACGCGCCCTACATTGCTTAACCTTCGTGATCGTTTAAGATCACTCAAGCAACCGGGGCTACGAGGGAGTTGTCCTGAGGAGTTGTCCGAGCGAACGAGCTTTTTAGAGAATAGATAAATAGATAGAATATTCTTTATTGTGTGTACACCAGGATTTACACATAGTTATCTCATAACCACTGACCTGTTTTTAGTCTTGAATGTCTTGCGGCAAATGTTGCACCGGTTGCCCACGTGCTTCTCGAGATGGCGCCGCAACTGCAGGATCTGTATGAAGGACGCGGAGCACAGCTCGCACTTGTACGGCTTGTCGGTGGTATGCCGCAGCACGTGCCTCCGGATCACTTCGATCGTGTGAGTGCTGTAGCCGCACTGGGGACATAAGGCTTGAATTATATGCGTCCGCGCGACCGAGCGGTTTGGCCGCAGATTCCAGCCAAAAAGTCGCTTTTTGATTTATATGAAGCGGCCCGAGCGTCTCCGCTCTCCATACGTTCTCACAAACAACGAAAGAGCGTCCCGTCCGCTTCAAATGCACTGATACAAGTGAACACGCTGAAACTGGTCCGAGCTGCCCGGGCCACGCGACCACGCCGCTCGAAGGCGCGACCGCGCCGCTATTAAATAAATCGTTACACACAATTGTTTGTAATTTCGTGTGGTAGCGGCCGGGCCGCTCGGTCGCGCGGACGCATATAATTAGAGCCTAACACTCGTGTTACCGCCGGTATTCGACCCACCTTCGGTACTGGCAGAATGCGAATGAAAATACCTTCACAAGCTGAATGAAGTTTAAGTTAAACGGGACTCATATTATTTTTATACGCGGCTCCAAAAGTACAAATGCCTGGGCAAAAATTTCCCCTATTGTTGTAGAAGGGGCATTTAAGCAAAAACCAGCATTTTAGATCTTTATTAGATCTTTGCGGTAATAACTAGGGTTGTTGAGGAACTTGTTATGAGGAAGAGGATGAGGAAGAGGAATTTTTTAAAGTCGATTTTGCGGAAGGGGATGAGGATGAGGAATCTGACAGACTAAGAGGAAGAGGATGAGGATGAGGAGGATGATGCTAAAGATGAAGAACAAAATAACATTACGTAGATTACGCTAGTAAACTTCTTTACTAGCCTAATTTTAATGCGGCGAGACTTCTCTCTCTCTCTCTCTCAAACACATTTCGTTTCAACAAAAGTTATAACTCTCCTTCCTCTTAAATTCCTCATGAGGAAGAGCAAGAGGATTTTTTAAAAATTAATTTTGAGGATGAGGAAACTCAAAAATATGAGGAAATTCCTCATTTTGAGGATGAGGAAGAGGAAGAGGAAGAGGAATCCTCATCAACCCTAGTCGTAACTAACCATAGACTTGTTGGTCCGCTTCGTTCGTCAGCAATGACCACCAATCATGACGGCACCCGTTTGGGCAAATCTCTGTTTAATTCCATTTGTACCTATATTATCCTCATGGACTTGCATGCATTTGGACACTTCAACCGATCGACTCTATATTACGCACAGCAAAACCCGATCCGCTGATCCCTTGTTTGTAGTAGGTATCAATAGAGTTGTATGTTGAATAGGCTGGTGTGTTGTTGGGTATCAGGCATAAAATGGTTTTACTTACCAGTTTCCTTCTCGACCAGAAAGTAGGCGAGCAAAAAGGAAAATTAAATTTTTAATTTATTCAGGAAGTCATATTATTATGTACAGTCGACAGCACGTCAATATTCACATTTTAGTCGCAAAGTCGCCCGTAATGCAACGGTGCATGGGTGTATACCATGATGTGCTGTCGACCAGAGGTAGGCTCATTATAACTCGTCTTTGCCACAACTAGAGGGCGTTGTCAATCTTTTGTTTACAGCACTTATCTTTTAATTTGTGCACACTGCAAAGCGGTGTGAGTGTGAGCAAGTGTGGCAAAGTGTTCCGTCATTCACAGAAAACAGTTTTGCCTATTGCAATGCATTTTGTTGCATGTTGGAGAAGTACTAGACAAACAGTTCAAATTAGCCGTCAGGTTCAACAAACCCTCACCTGACCATGCATACTTTGATCGATCAACTGTGTCGACACAATTTCTGTTTATACGGTAGCCTCTCTGACAGCGGTACAAACAGGGTTGGAGGCTGGAGTTGGCTTGCGCTGGCCTCGTGAAAAATGAATTAGCGCCTTTTGGAAAGTTGTTTCAGCGTTGCTTTGTGATAGGAAAAGTAGAAGTCATTATTTGCTTACCACTTCGCAGGCATACTTCTTTTCGCCGTGGATCTCCAGATGTTTAGCTATAGCTGCCCGCGACGAGTTGACCTTACCACAGTGGTCACATTCAAAACGATTTTCTGAGAATAGAAAATTAGAAAAATATTGTTTGTTTTTTTGGTATCTGTAAGGTTTCTTCATAAATTATAAGTGGATCAATAAAGGTGCTTTTGATTCTGGTATTGAATCTGGCACATATAAAATTATGAGTACAATATTGTGACATGTTGTAGACATGTGGTCTGAGGTGTTCTTAGAAAATAAAATCAGGGGTTTAGATATGTTTCTGTTATTGTTTACTTCGATTTTGGTAAAGAGAATTCTCAAATATGTTGGGTTTTACATGCCATTCCCTATCGACAATATAATTTAGAAAAAAGTAATGCATGTAAAATGTCATGTATATGTCTCAGATCACATTTACCAAAAGCTTCATAAAGGTATTTTTCAAACTCTTTTTTTTTTTTTATTGTTAGAATGTATAAGCAAGACTGATGGCAGATGAAAAGCAGCTTTAAGTAATGGTAATAAAAATGTATCGTACGCATGTGTTTCTTCATGACATGTGAGGAGTATCTCGAAAAGGACTGGGACATGTATGGGCAGTGCTTGCAGTGATAATCCTTCAAAGTCAAGTGGCTGCGGAGATGCACTAGCAGGTTGTCTTTCCTCTTGAATGATGTGTTGCATATCTGAGAAGAGAATAGAATAGTAATAAGTAGTACACCGAGGAATACCTATAAACTGTATTGTGAAGATGTTTTTATTTTATTTCATTATATTTAAGAAACAAATGGTACAATGTTGCTTTTAGGTAAACAATTAATTATATACATAATCCAATGAAGTTTTCTAATAATTAGCACATACATTACCAAACACAAGAAAATTAATTAATTATATTATAGAGTCCTTTCTTTCCCAGTCTTTTTTTAATTTGAATTTGAATTATATTATAGAGAAAATTTGCTATGTTAATTAATTAATCTTTCTATTATTTAATTATAACATAGATAGATAGAATATTCCTATTGTACTCATAAATAACTCATAACTCATAACATAGAGTTTTCTTTATGTTATAATTAATTAATTTTCCTAAGATTTTCTTCTAAAACCTGTTGTACACACAATTGAACCACTTCTAGAAAGCAACAGTTCGAAAATGCAATTTAAATAATATTAAATATATTAGAGAATACGGGAAACTGTTTTTGGCAATTAAAATTATCACAAGGGTATAAATGGTATAAATGGCATGACAGCTGCACTGGGCCAATGTACAAAAGTCAGTGGCGAACTTGATCCAGCTGTTGCAAATCTGCCGTCATAATGAAAAAGGCCATAACTTGATTTCGAGCAAATGACTAAAAAACTAAATTTCAAGCATGTATGCTAACTTGTCGTCGATGATTACTATTTGAAAAACACAAAATTTTTTTTACACATTTCATAATTCATATTTCATAATTCATATTTCATATTTTTATTCAAATAGTTTACTTTTTCTCACTAGTAATATGGAAGTTATGGCCTTTCTTCTTATGGCGGCAGAAATGGTAAGATGAATTTTCCAAATGCATTTCTGAAACAGTTTGTTTATTAATTAATTTTTTGTGCCTTCAATCACCACTGAGATAAAAATGTTACCAAATTCACATTCTGTGTAGAATAATTCAAGTGGATGTAAATTTGGATGATGGATGATTCCTGACCCACAACCTCCTATACTAAAGTATCATAATTAATCTTGTCTCTGTCTATAGCCAAGCTGAGATAATATCACTAACTTCACATGAGATTGTAGTAATAGTGTCTCCATCACATCCTTTTTGCTTCAAGTGACGTTGGACATGATAGGCTCTGACAAAAGTTTTCTTGCAGTATGGACACTCATATAATGAGCGCTCATGGAAACTATTGATGTGCTCTATCAGAGTTGTTTTATCAGGGCAGCGCACACCACACTGGTCGCACTGGACGCAGTTTGGGGCTTCGGAATGCTCCTTCACAATGTGCTCCAATAGTCTCTTCTCGAATTTAAACCTCTTTGGGCACTGTTTACAAGGAAGGTAAGCCACCTGAAAGTTGAACAAACAAGAAGTTATTATTTAGTACAACACAACAAAAGTGTAGAATGCAATGGGTACCTATCAAGTTTAAAAGAATTTTATTATTTCCAGAGAGATAGCAAATATTAGGCGTACAAATGTACTGCATACCTTATTCCTTATTGATTTGGACATTGAGTCTACGATGAAGAACTCTTTGCACGTCAATTTGTGCAGGCGCAGCTTAGACGCGGTTTTAAAAATTTTCGAGCAGCCGACGCAACTTTTGTCCTTTTTTTTCCTGGTGTTTGTCTTGTTTATTTTGTTATTTCTCGTGTTTCGTGCTACTATTTTTACCGAACAAGAAGTCCCTTCTCTTGGTTTATCATCTAATTTCTTTGAAGGTGGCATTGTTTAACGCTTGAGGAAAACTCCTGCTTCAGGTGGTGGCTTGCTCTGCTGATTTGATGAACTTGTTTTTATTTATTACTCCTTAGGAAGATGATCAGTGTATTGGAATACACTCATTTCGGGGATTGGGTAATTTGATAATAATTCACACACAGGCGTTGGTGCACGACGACATCATCGCGTCCACAGATTAAAAAGAGATCACGTCACACACACGTCACAAGTGGTTTTTTTTTTATTTGGACACAGTACTTTCACAGATTATTTTATATTCAGCGCGTTGATTGAGTTCCCTCCACGATTCAGCGCGAACACAAAACGCGCGCTTTCTCGCGGTTGTGACGGTCACAGCAAGCTGACCAAGCTGACAGTAGACAGGTGAATTTGAAACGCACCTTGATATCTAAGTAGGTGCCTTAGCAACCGCAAGTAAACAAAAGGCTTGTCAAGCACTTGTCAAGTGATGTCAGCTGAAGTTGTGAAACTTTTCGCTTTGGAATTGGAATATACACGTTGCGTATCGGTGTTCTGTGATACACGTAATAACAAAATATGTGCAATGGAGCAAGAAGTAGATCCTGAGATAATAAAAATCACCCAGAACACTCTCGGAAAATATGTGAAACGTCCGCCGCTAAGTGAAAAGTTATTAAAAAAGCCCCCTTTTCGTTTTTTGCATGACATAGTGACAACGGCAAGTATCGATTATTTTCATTCTCAATTCTCGTTTACGAGAAATGCCGGAATAGTTTCGAAGCGACCGTAATTTTACGTTCGTCTTTATATTTCTTTTAACGCAAATCAAGAGTCGTCAAAGTATGATTATATTGCAGGTGCTGAAAACTACTTCATTTTTTGATGGACTCTTTGATGAAGTAGAGCTTACATCTGATAATGTAAAAGATAGAGATAGCAAAGTGAACTTTTTAAATAAAGTTATCACTGTATTGGGTAAGTACCTGATAATTTGACGACTTATAATCTGTTCGTTTTCTTCATTGATCTGAGGAGGAGCGGGGATACCTGTTACAAAGGCCTTGGCTTAGCACAGGGTTCCAATAATAATTTTAATGTAATTGTTATGTGCAATTACTTATCCATTGCTTGCCTTTGACTTTTGGCAGGGAACCAAGAGTTGGTGGGACTGTGTGTAAGCCAATACCAAGCAGAAGGCTCTATTGTGGAATAAACAAATTGTTGTTGTTTTTACATAATAGTTGTACAGTGTGAGTCTTTATAAAGTGCACATATCAAAATCAGGGAAACCAAACTACACAATTTCATCAACAGAGAAAAATAACAAAAACAATATTAAATTTTTTATGAATATTTTAAATTTTTTAGTTACAGATGCTAACCCTATTTAAATAAATTGTTATAACTTTTAAACTAAAGTTCCTATGTCATTGGAATAAAATTTGTAATGATTGTTAATTATAGACTGTGTCCAGAAATTAAAAATTTCCGACAAAATAAACACAAAAATTTCGAAAAAGAGGTAAATGATGAAAATCTCTGTTTTATTTCCTTATTTTTACAACTTATTTTTTAACTTTATAATTTCTAAAAGTATCGTCCCATTTACCCTACCTTTTATTAATTTTAAGTTATTCTACATGGTATTTATTAGCTTTCTAATGGCAAAAATTGCACGTTCTTTTATCAAATACAACCATTTCTATGAGTGTTCAAAAAGGCTCAAGCACCATTTTTTTAACGCTCATTAAAAAAGTTGTATCTGGGTAACAGACATGCAATTTTTATCATTAGTAAGCTGATTCCTTATAGAATAACTTAAAATTTAATGAATGAGTGGGAAAAAAAGTGACGATTATTTTAGAAATTTTAAAATTGTCTAAGAAATGATGAAAATAAAACAGATTTTCATCAATTACCTCTTTAATCAAAATTTATGGCGTTTATTTTTTTGAACATTTTTACTTTGTGAAGATGGCCTGTTCTTGACAATCATTAAAAAAAATATTCTTGACAATCATTAAAAAAAAAATTCCATTGTGATAGGACATTTAGTAAAAAGTTACAACTATTTATATAAATAGAAGACTTCATTATTTCATAAAAAAAATTTAAAAAAAATATTATTTCTGTCAATGAAATCGTTTGTATTTTGGTATGTGCACTTTGTAAGGACTCACACTGTATATAAATCTTTTTTTTTTTTTAGCTTTAACAACAGGAAAGACAATATCAGCCAAACCATCTAAAATAGTTGCTGGCCAAGAACCTGAGAAAACTAATGAATTCCTGCAATGCCTGGCCTTTGCTCTCGATAATAAATTGTCTTCTCGAGATGCAGTAATAAGTGTTAGGGAAGGGTTAAAGAGAGACAAGAAAGTCAGTGATAAACCAGAAAAGATAACAAAGGTTATTAATAAACCAGTCAAGAAAGCTCTTGATGACAAAAAAATTATTTCTGAAAGCAGCGAAAGGTTAACAGAGTCGAAAAAGGATAGCAACGCAAAATTAAAAAGCAAAAATGAGAAGAACACCAGGACCAATAAAACTAAAACTGCGAAAGAAGTTAAAAAAGAAATACATTCGACTCAGCCTGCAAGAACTAAGCCTGAAACAAAAAAGTCTGTAGACAAATCATCTTCTAAAGCAATTAATTTGCTTCACGAAAAAAATAAAAATGGTACAAGCAAAGTCAAAGAAAACAATGAAAACGTTTTAGAAAATACCACCAAAATTGTAGAAACAGATAAACCTGATGAAGTCAATATTGTGGAAACTGAGGAACTTCATCATGATAACAATAAAGTCGAGAGACTATTAAGTGCGTCATATGTGGTCTCTGATAATGATCTCAACTCCACACTGTCATCTCAAGACTTAATGGAAACAGAAATTAATAAAATTGACGATAATATAGAATCTACAGAAAAAAATATTAAAAACAATGAAACTCAAAGTAACCATGAGAAAGTTCAAGCCTATGATCTTGTCGGGAGTTCCGAAGTTAGCAAAATGACAGATATAAATGAACAGCCTATACAAGACAATGATTTGTTCAATCAGAAAACTGTAGATGTAAAAAAAACAAAAAGTCTAGATTCACCACCGCTAAAGGAAGTTGAATCTGACGGTGGCGTTGTCCGGTCGCCGATCGTGCGCCCCTCGTCCTCGAGACCCGGAGCCCCCCGCCCTAGAGATAAGCACGAGAACTCACATACCGGCAAAGAACAACTCATTTTGGGGAAGGTTAACATCATCCATGAAAACACATCCATTGATGAGGCATGTACCTACCAACAGACACTTTAGTATAATCATGTTGATTCTCGAATATCGTGCGGTAACCCTTTTGCACCAATTTATGAAAATATTTTTATATTTCAGGAAGAAGACACAAGCATAGTGATAGTGGAATCCAAAGAAAATGAAAGTCCAGATGAGAAATTGGAGCTATCTACAAATCAACATGGTCATTTGGTGCAGCAGATTTTGGATTCAACCAAAGAATTCTCACAGACTACTGGGAAGACTGAAATTGTAAGACTTAGGTAGCTCAGTCATCTAAGTTTCTAGGGTATGGAATGAGACAGTTTGACTATGAAGGTGGACATGTGGTGGTTCATTTCTGATGAAAAAAGGAATGAGTGGGATGACATGTCACCATTATCTGATAGAATGTGTCCGAAACGAAGATGGACTGCAGTTGTTAGTTTGTTTTTTCTTAACAGGGTTGATTTGGGAGTCTTTCAATGCATACTGGCTGAGCCAGGTTCCGAGTCAGCCAGACTGTTATTTTCTTTTAAGTTAGGGACTGATTGTTTTTTTTTATTTATTAAATGACAAAGTTCCTAAATAAAAAAAGTGATGGTTGGAGTTTATTCAGTTATTGGTAGAGACCCCATCTATGTACGTCATAGCCTGTGGAATCTTCACTCAATTACTTTTATGATTTTACATTTGCATCCCAGAGCAGTCAGAGAGACAGTAAACAGAGTGGATAATGTAGATTGACCATGTTGTTTTTGTGTAGGAATGGCAGTTCGACACCCACAAGGCGAAGGAGGCAACCAGTCAAGAGATAGAACTTGTGAGAGTAAACATACAGGCTCTGTCGCGAGTGGCAAATCCCCTGGGGAAACTGCTGGACCACATACAAGAAGATGTGGAGGTCATGAGACAAGAGTTGCAGCAGTGGACTAACACATACGAGGAGACATCTAAAGAACTTCTCAAGCAGAAAACGTAAGAATGATATTATCCACTCGTGCACAAATGGTTTTGTACATTTATCTATACAACATGAGAATATTTCGAATGTATAAGTACCTGTTGCTGTTATTAATACTGAGTAAAAAAATCACATTTGGGAGCCATCCTTCAATAATTATTTTAACTGTGGACTAAATGCTAATAGCTTTTGCTACCAGTCAAGCTAATATGATTTTTGAGAAACAGCCTGGTGACAGACAGACGGACAGTGAAGTCTTAGTAATAGGGTCCCTTAATGGTATGGAACCCACAAAATAAAATAAAATTAAAAAATTGTACAGTTAATCAATATTATTGTAAGATTAATAATGCCTCTTATTTTCAGAGCAAATGAAGAATCTCTCTTTCCTTTACATACAAAGATAAAACATCTTATCACAGAAATAAATGAGAAACATGAGAAGATAAATGACCTCAAAGTGACAATACACAATAATGCATCTCGCATTGAGAAGTTGCTTTCTACTGGTAATGTGCAATAAATGTTTTGTTCTAAGATAATCTGGGTACATAGGACAATTTTATATTGTCAATACATGTCATATTTTGATTTACCAAGAATGTGTGTATTTATGTATTATGAAATGGGTTATTTATTAATTATGTTTTATTTTATATAACATTAAAGTTCACATTTTACACAATTGTTTTACTTAAGCCCCACTGTATGAAGATAAACTTTGTCTGGTTTTAATAAAAAATGTTATAAATGCTATTTAATTTTAATTTCACACAGTACACATCTAACATAATTACTATTGAAATACAATTTCATAAACCCTTAGGAAGTAAAATAATATGAATGCAACTAGGATTTATAAATATTTGATACACCCTAAACTTTCAATAGATAATAAAATCAATACTTAGATCATACTTATGTAAGTAATTTAAGATAAGGTCGAAGCATAACTGCTTACACTAGATGGCCTTATATAGTGTTTCATGGCTTACTTTAAATTGCAATAAATATTTACAAACCTATAACACTATGACAATGTCTACAAAATGCACCTCTAACTTTAATTAGATAATACATGGTAGAGATGAATGAACCTTAGCAATAGATATATTACATAGATCTATAATTTCTTTTGAATTCAAGAACAAGAGACATTTGTGTTTTTACCTTACAACATAGTGTTTATTTAGGTATAGGAGGGTCATTAGCCATGTCACAGAGACTGCCATAACGCCCAACGCGAGCTCTTCGTTGCCCTTTCAACAGAATGGCGGCCTGCTCAATGCGTTGCACCAGCTTATGCTGGTTCTCTAGTCTCTCCAAGCAGTTTTTACATATTGTCTTAGGCAGGGGATCTGACCGTGACACCTGCAACAAGAATATAATTTCAAGGTCTGGCTGAAATCTGGAATTCTATTGCATTGTTGCATAGTTCTGTTTCATTGATTCAATTGAGTTTGAAATGCATTCATAGTATTAGAAGGATTATACGTACATTTATTGATAGATATCTATTGATTTTGTCCGAAATGCATAAACGAATGCCTTCATCGCCGTAAATGTGAAGTACCACTCGGTGCATCTCAGAACACAGGCGACAAATGAAGCCTGTGAGAACTCCTCTATCGAGGCTTCCCATTTTAACGATTGAACGCCACACAAGAATTTATTTTTGTTTAGTTCTCAATAATAATTCACGTCACACGCGACAAAGCAAAGTAAGAAAAATAATTCGTTTCACAGACTCGTTTCGTCGAAAGTCGCAGCGAGCCACAGACAGAAACAAACAAACAAAAAAAGCATTGGATCATAGATTCAAGTTTTAGGGGCTCTATGGATCAGTGGTGCCAGATTCTGATTACCTAAAGTCGCCAAAAGAAAACAACTGAAGACTGGGCCCGCGGAGAGCGGAAGCCGAGTGCGCCATCAATGCGAGTTCTCCATCTCGTAATCGGCGATCGGCAACTATAGGTACCGGCTATTATACCGTCGCGATAAATAATCGCGATTGGACCTGGGATTGGGATGGTTATCCAGTCCCTTTGTTATAATACAGACGTTTCTACACATTAAAATTTATTTAAGAATAATTATATACTTCAATATGTTTAATATTACGTATTTAGATTATTTATTTATTTCCAATTATTTGTGCACATTTGAATCTGCTCAAATACGCATGTAATAATTTTAATTATTTACTTTTTTCAGTTTTCAGCATTAGTTTAACTTCATTGTCCGCCTCAGTGGCACATTCTACAGTAACTGTAGAGTTGGTGAGTTACTAACTGTTAGAAACTCGCAAACGGGAGTCCACGCTATAGGATATATGTATATACCTATTAGGCCTATGTATTAGACATGTATGCTGCCAATAACCTTATGCTTTCACCATGTTAGTCCGTCTGTCTGTTCTCCTGTCTGTCCGTGGCTTAGCACAGAGACGCGGCATACACATATTTCATAAATTGGGTATTTGACAGGATGTCAAAGGAGTTACTTTTAAAACGGAATTTTGTATGAAAATACTTGCTTGTGACGTCACATTTCAGAGCATTCTTTTTATGTTTCATCTATTTAAAAATTGCAATAACTAGTAAATGACTAAAAGAAATAATTTTCCGAATCATTTTGTAATTTTGGTTTTAAGGGCCCTTAGTAAGTGAATATGCCGAAATTCGATGTTTTCTATTAGCTGTAATTCAAAAACTTTACGATTTTTCGCATTGAAATTTGGAATGTGTATTACAGACCGTATGTGTGAGGGGATGGCTGTTTTCAAAACGCGATTGGAAGAACTTTGCTCGATAGAAAAAAATCCAGAAGTAACGTCTAAAATTTTAGGTAAATGCTTATTACGGACGTGTTTTACAATACGAATTCCTGTAAAATCACAGACAGATAAGTATTTACCTTTTCCATTTCTTGGCTGTTGTAGATTTCCAAAACACAAGACATTTCTATTAACTTTTGACAAATATGTGGATGGCGCTTACGATGTTTAGTTTCGAACTCGCTGATTCCATACTAAACGTCCACCCCGAACGGCGCACCTCCGCGAGGCCCAGTCTCAGGGGGTGTCGACTTTGTATGGGCGACCGAGAATACCTTCGTGGGCTAGATTTCCTCATTGCCATTTTGAAATTAAAAAATCCTCGGTAAGATTTGTAGAATTTCAGTCAGGCCTAGACTTATTGTAAAAAAAAACAAATGTCCAATTTTTTAAACCAAAAGATTTGTAAATAATTGTGAAATAGTATATCAATTTTCGTGCGTTATTGAAATTTATTTTTGTTTTTGGTCGAAAAAAACTTAGTAGAAACTTATTTTGAGTGTGGCAACGCTAAACGTCATGCTTACTTACAAGATGGCGAATTTTATTTGCGTATGTTGTATACTTATTTCGGTAACGGATTCGGTTTGTTTCTGAAATATTTCTTGTGTATTGCTTGGATACGACGTCGAGCTGAGCTTGTTTGTGATTCTCCGTCTGTGTTTTTCCTAGTTCGTTTTGAGAAAGTGACTCTTATTCAACATACGACGTCGAGTTGAGCTTGTGCTTCTCCTTCTTTGTAATGGTGTTTTATTATGAATAATCTTGTATCATTGTATTGGTTTGTTTACATCGAAGTATTGATTAAATGTTTCACTTTAATATTTTATTGTTTTCTAAAAGGCGTTGAAGTAATCTAGTTGTAAGTAACAAAAAGTATTTTGGATGAATAAGCAATTTCATTTGCAAACTCAGAATCGTTCTAAAAGTCTTGTAGTATTGTAAAAAGTTTCTGAGTTTGCAATTAATGAAATTGCTTATTCATCCAAAATACTTTTAGTTTTTATGTGCCTGGCACCATAGTGGAACATTCAAATTTTGCCGCCACTGAGAAGTTGCTGTGGGCATCCGGCAGGTGGCGCTAGTACGCACACTATTTTTTTTTGTTTGTAGTTGAACTTCTTCTCGTGAGTAACTGTGTTTTGTGCCCAGTCTCGCTTCGGCATTCGCACGTGGGGGCTGTGGCGCTTGTCACTCTGCACGCGCAAAAATTACGAGTCCAAAACACGAATACACAACTAATTTAAAATTGAGTACTTACAGAAAAAGGTCGCCTAAAGCTATAAATGAGTTGCTATGGTACATACCTACGCTGCCTATTGACTTACATAATAGTAAGTACAGTCGACAGCACGTCAATCTTCACATTTTAGTTGCAAAGTCACCCTTAAGCCAACGGAGTAGAGTGCATGGGTGTATACCTGCAATAAGTACTATACTTGAGCCATTACAAACGTGCGAACCGAGTCACAAAAGTGCGAGCGAGAGTTCAGATATGCGGATATGCCTGAATTGCCTGATATGCCTCCTATATGTGTGAGGGAGAAGTCTGAATGGTCTGATACAAATGCTTATGAATTAGTTCGCACGTTTGTAATGGCTCAAGTATAGTTACTTGATTGATGCTTTAGACAACTACATACTTCTATTTAAACTCGGCAAAACGTGGCGCAGTTCTTAGTGATTGGTGCCTCTGCCTACCCCCTCGGGGATAACGGGCGTGAGTTTTTTTTTATTTTTTTTTATTTAGCTACCCAATTATTTCAGAAAACGACGATGCATGGCAAACAAATAAAATTTTGAACTGGGGGGGTTAATAAATATTACGATTAGTTATGTCTATTGCCTATACGATATATTTTTAGGCTTGTTGAAAAATAGGGTAAAATGCCCTATTTCGGGTCTCGTATTTTTGAAACATAGGTGTAGTTATCTAGCTGCGTACTTACTCATATTTTTTTGGTTTTATAACAACAGGGTAAATGCACCAACAACGGACATACCAGGAGGATTTAACCTATGCGATCAAACTACGTCTGTATCATCTTAGTATACTCTAATTACATAATTCCTCGAAATATAACTACATTTTTGCTTTTTACCCTAATGAGCGTTTTCCTTATGTCAAATTTAGTTTTAAAAGATTCACTAGGTGGCGCTGCCGTACCTTAGTAATAAACGTCAAAGCCAAAAAATACTATGGTTCTGTGGAATTTGTGATGGATGATTACCTAAAAAAACATGTTTTAGTTAGGTGATAAGTGCGCCTACGTCCTATTTAGATATTTTGTAGTCTTTGCTGTGGATTGTGGGTTTTTATTTTTCATTACGAGAAACTTCGTACGAATGGCAAACCCGGTTCCTTTTCTTTTTTAGTAATCTGTGAACTGACATTGACATTGACTGCCACCAATCACAAATTTGTATGAAGAAACGAATGGTGCCATCTAGATTATCTCATAGAACTAAAAAAAAGAGAAGAAAAACGCACATTGCACAATTTACCCATTTATCAATGACTTGGTTACAGAAAAACTTCAACTGAATGAGCAGTTTTCAGAAGAACTAAAAAAAAACTAATAGCTGTCAAAGGAATGCAATTTTAGACCTTGGCCCAATAGCCATGTGTGATACATCATCGAATAGGTCTCAGCGAGCTCTACAAAAGTTACTATGACGCCAACAGCCAAATATTTTTCCTTTCGGAGTTATATTGTATTGAAAAAAAACCAACATTTTCAATACAATATGACTCCGAAAGGACTACAAAACTGTTGGCTGTTGGCGTCATAGTAACTTTTATTCATCTCGCTGAGACCTATTTGATGATGTATCACACATGGCTATTGGACTGAGGTCCAAAATTGCATTCCTTTGACAGCCATTAGATATTTTATACTACACCTGCTTGGAAAGTACCTTGATACTTTATCAAATTTACGGTAGAAAGTACGTCATTCCATATCGAACAAATATGCGGGGAGAAAACGCATCTGAGCGGGAGAGAAAAGTGTATGAAAATCCATTTCTTACGTGGTTTTTCTTTTTTAATTTTGGGTAAGACTATGCGCCGGTAACCTAAATATCAAATGCCAAAAAGTTTTTACAGTGAGTTTTTATCTCCAAGTTCGCAAAATGACACTGGCCACTAGCAACAATTTCAATATAAATTTCAATTAGTAAAGATTTCGTTTTTTATTTTCATTGTAGGTGTAGTATAAAGCACTATGTATCACTCGAGAGAAACTGCGATTCCCGATCTCAGGTGTTTTAAAGCCCTCGCCTACGGCTCGGGCTTCAAACGACACCCTCGACGGTAATCGGTCACTTTCTCCTCTCGGTGAACAATGTACTATTTTTTTAGTTCTTCTGAAAACGGCTCATTGCGGAATGTAGCTGAAGCATCCAAACACTTAGAAATATCATGTAAAACTATCAGAAATTTACACAGCAACTAAATACACTGTGATGAAAGCACTTACTTTACGTACTTTACTTACGTAAATCTATTTTATGCATTGTCATTTTCAATGCTAAATTTTTTGCTATTTAAATGGGTCTTATTTAAATGGTTAGCATAGTATAGGTATTTTTGTGAGAAGAAATAGCTAATTGATCAGCAACTCATTGCCAGCAATCATTTCAAAATCAATCAGTGCTGTACAAAAATAATACCTAGTATTTTTGTACAGCATATTAATTATACAGAGTGTTGATTTGTCCAGTTTCGTCTGCCTCGGGGGTGGTTATTCACATAATACTGAAGAAAAAAAAAAAGTAATAAAAAAATTACTCTTTTGTGAAAATCACTTAAATATCATGAAGTTATATGGATTAGCTTCTATCGTTTGCACTTGACAGGTCCGGCGGGGGTTTCGAGGGGTGAAGCAGGAGAGTGCACCCGCGCGCTCGCTGCCGGCGCCGCAAAGCCGGCGACTTTAGGTGATTTTCAGTAAAAAAAAATGTTTTTTCGTATTTTTTTTTCTTTAGTATCATGTTAATAACCACCCCTGAGCGGACGAAACTGTACAAATTAACACCCTGCATAAGATGCAATGAGCTATTATGTTTAATAAATTCTGGTAAGCACTTAAAGCGTAATAAAAAAAAATTGTGTAAGGTTATTTTATTTATTTATTCTCAGAGTGTTTGATGTGATGTGTTTGTTTGGATATGTATTATTTATGGAAGCGTAAATTAATAAAAGAAATCCATTCTTATAAAATATATTTGAGATAAATAAAAAAATATAAAGCAATTAAGTAGGTAACTAAGTACTTAAGCTATATTTTTATTCGTCATAAAGATATAGCTTAAAATAAAGATAAAGGGAAAATTATACGATCTTGCTCCGCCCACTTTGAACGTACATTGCTGTTTTTTTAACAAAAATGCAATCCTATTATTTTGCTCGACATGTTTTAAATATGCATATCAATCAAATACAATTCTCTGCTGATCAATAATTAAATTTTGCTGATCAAGTAGTTTTTTTGCGTACTGAATGTTTATCATGGTATTGTAGCTGCCTATTTACGATTTAATTTTTACCATTATCAAAACTATTTGCGGAGCCAGGATTGCTGTCTGATTTTTTTTTATTGCAAACAAAATCTTGTATCCATAGTATCCAGACCAAATTATTTAAATGCTGTTTTTTGTGACTCACCAAATGTTATAATAGCTAAACAATTTAATTACTTCTTTTACCAAATTAGACTTTTTGTGCTTGACATTTCGATAAATTCACTTTTTGATACAAATAATCAGTTTTCTGGATATGTGCAAAAGTATTTCGTTACAGATACTTATGCTGATACCTAGAAAACTGAGGTATCGATATACGAATTAATTTTTATTTGTTATTTTTTAGCTTAGTGAATACAAAAGATTGATTCAATGTACCACAGAGTGTAAAAGAAGCTGAATTTGAAATTGAAACTGGCAGCCCCTCCTCGATAAGCAAATTAAATGGATGGACGAAGAATAGGGAATGGATGAAAATATCAGAAGTGCTTGATATTTTTTTTGGTGATAGGAATAACCTTCCTTAACGCGGGAAAAAAGTTTCAATTTTTTTGGCCCCGTAGTTAATTTTTAAATATACTTAATATTTTTCCATTCGTCGTTCTGGGCTTAGTACGGCATATCAGACATATTCCTTAGCCGCTACGTATGAAAAAAAAATCCACCTTGAAAAGCTGTCAATGTCACCACAGTTTTTTTTTTTAATACGTAGCGGACCAAGGAATATGTCTGTTAAGCCGTACTGAGCCCAGAACTACGAATGGAAAATATTAAGATTATTTAAAAATTAACTACGAAGCCAAAAAAATTGAAACTTTTTTCTCGCGTTGAGGAAGGTTATTCCTATCACTGAAAAAAATATCAAGCACTTCTGATATTTTCATCCATTCCCTATTGTAACTAAAAATTTTTTGCGAAAAAACTCAAGCAAATTTCAATGCGCACTCCGACTTTTTGTTGCGACCTTTTTACTTATTTAGAAAGGTTCCACTATTACGTTTCGGGATCAATTTTTTTTAATGGTCAGCGATTACTCGAAGACCCGTGAACAGATTAAAAAATATTTTTGCCATTTCGAAAGGTGTCACGGGTGGATGTTAAAATTTTAATTTTTTGTTTGAGATGTTTTTTCAGTATGTAATTGCTTCTGCACCATTATAAGTAACATAAAATAAGCGAATAAATATAACAAATATTATTTTGTTTGACCCAATATGTTCGTAGGCAAAATAAAAAAAAAATGAAATATTAAATTAGGTACATAATTATGTACCTAATTTAATATTTTTGTTTTATTTTGCCTTTTTAATATTATTAGTCAGCTACAATCAAATAAAAGAAGTATTTAGAATCAGTTATAAAACTGTTTATTTCTAAATAAAAATACATTAAAAAAATTAAAACACTTACTTCTTTTATTTAATTGTAGCTGGCTACTAACCTTCACTCGGTTAAGGTCAGATTCTAAGTGAAGGACTGCTAATGCCTACTTTCATCATTTTTTTTATTTTGGCTACAAACATATTTGGTTTTATGTAATAGGTACCCAAATGTTGTTTGTATCCAAATTGCAGACGGGTTCAATAATTGGGTCGTTTACCCTGGTATTATATACGTATGTTGACTTTTTATAATTTACTTACAATGATTTCTACCGTTTAACGTTTACCCTATTTTCAATTTTTCAAAATGTACCTACCTACAATATTACAAGTACATAGATAAGTAGATTATGTTTTGTATCTTGAAAATTCATAAAGATAGCGAAATAAAACCTTATACGGCACTATTATTACTTGGCTTTTGGTTTTTTATAACTTGGATACCTAAATGATTTCATACTAAGGTATATTATATATTCTAATAAATGATTGTTAGGTGACCCACCTTTATTCGATGTACACCTATTAGAACTAGAAGCCAACTGTCAAGCTAATCTGCCCTATGCAACATGGTAGTGGTTATAATAATAGCATCAAAATTCTGAGAACGGTAGCTCGATTTGTTGCCTATTGTACTCGCTTCTGTCTGCACCGCGTGCGCCTCCAGCGCGCCCGCCGCTGCCCCCGCTGATTAAACACGCGGATCGTCGCGAAATCTAAATTTTCGCTGACCGCCTAACCCCCCTTAATCGAGGATCTCAAATAATTTATTGTTGATAGTGTCAAATACCGTATTGTCGCCTCACGAATAGTTAGGGCAGTACCACATCATCACCACATCATATTCATTAAAAAGTCTGAGTCTTCATAAAGTGCACATATCAAAGTTAAGGAAACTAAACCCTATTTCACCGACGGAAAAGGCATTAAAAAATTAACAAAAAATAATTGTATTTTTATGAATATTTTAAATTTTTCGTTTGTAGCTACTAACCCTATTTAAATAAATCGCTATAACTTACCATATTGGAATAAATTTTGAAGTGATTGCTAATAATAGGCCTTGCCTATAAAGTAAAAATTTCGACGAAAATAAATGCCATAAATTTAGGATAAGGAAGAATTTGTTGAAAATCAGGTAAATTTTTCATAAATTTTACAAAAAAACTTTATAATTCAATAAAAATCGTTTAAAATCTTTTTTAAGTTTTCAATTAATTTACATGGTATTAGCTTTCTAATGGTGAAAATTTCACGTTTATTACTCAGATACAACAATTTCTATGAGTATTTTAAAACAAGCCCATGCGCATCGTTTTGCTAGGGTTTTGCTGCGTTTCCATTTGTCGCATAATTCTTTGATGGATTAGCAGCGGTACGTTCCTCAAAAGTTCGAGAAATCTCTGTCCAGTTACAGTTTGTCCAGAAAGATAATAGAAGAAGTTAATAGAAATTAAAGAGTACGGTTTTGCTCAGACTTTTTGCCTGTGTTTGTTAAAAGCTTGCGCAAGCATTATATAAATTAAAAACTTCAGCTATTACATAAAATAAGGTATTCATCATCATCATCATCAACACATTATGTCCCCAACCAGGGGCATGGGTCTCTTCCCTGAGGAAGGTATAGGCCATACTCCACCACGGGGGCCAAGTCCGGATTGGTGGAGGCTTGTAAGACTAGTGGCTAGTCTTACTGTCAGAAGTTCTCAAGCCACCATAAGGCCTCTGATTTGGCTTAACGACTGCCATCTGTCATAGACAGTGACCCATCCATGGACTGAACACGCCGTATGTTGCTTAACCTTAGTGATCGTTTAAGATCACTCAGGCAGCCCAGGCTACGAGCGATTCGAAGGTATTGTGCTTCAATAAATGTAGTAAATGTTTTGACTTCTCAATAAAACAATAAGTAAACTTTCACTTCCGGTTTCTAGCGTTTGTGGACAAACTGTAATGTACTCGGGAGTATTATTGGACCACTTTTTTTTAATGTTTTTTCCGTCGGTGAAATAGGGTGTAGTTTTCTTGATTTTGATATATGCACTTTATGAAGACTCACACTGTATTATACTGAACTTAAAAAGAAAACTATAACAGCAAAGTAGGTTTTAAAAATTGAGCAAACCTTCGAACAAAATCACTCAATAATTTCAATAAAAAAACACGCACTTGGCCTTTTTATTACACACTGAATCAAACGGGGTGTATCCTGTTAGACAAAGAGGTTGGACAATCCGCTACTTGACTCTTTTTTCAAGTATGTCTTAAATGCTAAATATCTCTTCCTGTTAAAGTATAGAGGTTCAATTGGCAATCGACTCACGGTTGACACAAGATTTAAATATAGAATGTTGATATTTGTGGTATGTCAATTTGAATGTTAGACATATCACTCTTCTGACTGACTCAATGCAGGAAACTCGTGTTTGTTGATTATTAAATCATAATAAATACTCTAATGGATATCTAGTGCCTTCACTTTATTCAATAAAGCCCCAAAGACCTCCTACAAATTTTAATAACAGGTCATGGGCTCGCAATAGCTTTTAAAGATCAGTATAATCGTTTTTCAGTGTTTCAGAAATATAAGTCTTTTTTCGTACACATCGAGTTACGAAGATAAGCATAGCAACCAAACAGTTGTTGACAAAATAAGCATAGCAACCAAGGTGACATTTTAAAATTTTGAAGAAGAAATAAACTGTACGTATTTCTTGAATAATTATGGAGAACATTAATAAATTAAATGCAAATACCAATTATCCCAATTGGAGGAAGCTTACAAAATTGTTTTTAGAAGCAAAAGGAATCGGAAACGACAGCGAGGAAAAAGGTAAAGACGCAAAATCAAAATATTTTATTTTAAATTCGATTGATGAAAACATTTTACATTATGTTATTAATTGCGCAACTACAAAAGACATCTTTGAGAAATTAGATATTGTATACAATTATAACATCGAGAAAGATAGTCATCTCAAAGTCATTGAATTTTATAATTACAAATTCAGTGGAAATATAATACAGGACATAAGTAAACTACAGAATTTGGCTTTTGAATTGGAATCTACTCAAAATAAAATAAATGAAGAAATGATAATTCAAAAGATTTTAACAATTTTGCCCACAACATTAAATCATTTTAGAACAGTTTGGGAAATAACCCCGAAATGTGATAAAAATATTCACACTCTCATAGAAAGAATTCAAAAGGAAATACGGTTAATCGAAAATACAACTGAAATACCCGCTAATATTAATGAAGTTTTTAAGAGCGATGAAAGAAAGTGCTTTATCTGCAACAAAATAGGACATATTGCCAGATTTTGTAACAATAAACAATGTGCAATATGTAATAAAAATGGACACACTTCAATTGAATGTTTTTCAACAAAAACTTGCAAGAAATGTAATAAAAAGGGACACATAGAAAAGTTTTGTCGCATGTTTACCATGGTAAGCGAACAAATAGATAACGAAATTTCAATCAAAGCGATTATTGACTCTGGTGCATCTTCCCACATGTTCAATGATTATAATATTATACATTTTACAGAAAAGATAAACACAGAAATAAGATGTGCAAATGCTGGAAACCTCGTCGCTCAAGCAATAGGCACGATAAATACAAATACTTTTGACCTGCAAAAGGTATTATATGTTCCTGAAATATCAAGAAACCTGATTTCTGTAAGTTCAATTACTGACCATGGTGGATCTGTACTCTTCGCTGGAAACAAGGTATTTATAAAGAATAATAACCATATTATATTGAGTGGGTACAAAACTAGAAACGGCTTGTATGAGACAAGTTTTTATGCAAAGAGTGTCCGCGAAGCTTTGTTTTCTGAAACTGTCGATACCTGGCATCGTCGGCTGGGTCACGTATCGGATGTGCGGCGCCTAGCTAAATTAGTTAACGGAATTAAAATTGGGGGGGATAATCGAGAAAAATTTTGCGAAATTTGTATTAAAGCAAAAATGAGTAGGAAACCGTTCGTAAATAATAGGGTTAAAGCAACATTTCCTTTGGAAATTATCCATACGGATGTTTGCGGAGCAATAGAAACTCCCACTTGGGACAACAAAAAATATTTTATTACATTTTTAGATGATTTTACGCATTTTTGTGTCGTGTACTTAATCACCTTTAAAAGTGAAGCCTTTGATAAAATAAAACAATTTGTGACTTTAGCGGAAAATCATTTTAATTCAAAAGTGAAGAAAATCAGATGCGACAATGGGAGGGAATATTCGAACAATAACCTAATGTCTTGGTGTAACTCGAAGGGCATTATTCTTGATTTAACAATACCCTACACGCCACAATTAAATGGGAAAGCAGAAAGATTGAACAGGACGTTATTAGAAAGAACAAGAGCTTTAATGTTTGATGGTTGTGTTCCAAACTACCTATGGGGCGAAGCACTCTTAACTGCAAGCTTCCTTATTAACAGAAGTCCCACCGAAGGCAGAGACAAAACTCCAGCCGAGATGTGGTTTGGTATCAAGCCAGACGTATCTAATGTTAGAAGATTTGGTTCAACAGCTTACTATAAAATAAACTCTGGTGTACGAAAGTTGGACGTTAGATGTGATAAAGGAATCCTGATAGGCTACGTCAGGAATGGTTACAAAATATGGGTGGATGAAACTGAAACAATTGTAAAAGCGAGAGATGTTAGAATAAATGAAAATGAGCAAGGTATATATTTAAATGAAGGAAATGGTGATAGAAGTGGAGGTTTTTGGAGGATAGATGAAGAAAATGAAGAGTCAGTTGGTGAAGGCACAACACAAAGAAGAATAGATAATAGTCAGGAAGAAAATCAAGTCGGAAGAGTCAACAACAACGAAGATCGAGAAGGTGATATATTAAGAGAAAGAGGAAGAAGTAGAAGTAATGAGAGTGTTCGAGAAGGTGAAATATTAAGAAGAATAGTAAGTAGTAGAAATATTGAGAATGTTCGAGAAGGCGATTTTCATTTGAGAAGATTGGGTAGCGAAACAAGCGAAGACGAAACAAATGAAGGCGAAACAGAAGTTGAAACAAATGACAACGAAACAAATGAGAACGAAACAAATAACAATGAAACAATTGAAGTTGAAAGAAATGAAAGAGAAACAAACGAAGTTGAAGAAGAAATAGAACAAAATAATGAAGTTTATTCTGATGGAAATGAAGAATTCTTTGATACTGAACAAATTGAAAATCGGGTCGAAAATAATGAAAGTCGAAATAATAGGGATAATAGTCAAAATAGAAGAGTTCAACCTGCCAGAGAACGTAGACCACCAGATAGATATAAAGATTATCTGATGGATTATGACACTGAAGCATCAATGTTGACATACGAGGAGGCAATAGAATCGAAAGAAAAGGACAAATGGAAACAAGCTATAAAAGAAGAAATTAAATCCCTTGAAGAAAATAAGACGTGGTCATTTGTGGATGAACAGGAAGCAGTAGGAAGAAAATTAGTCACCAGTAAATGGATTTTTACCATCAAGTCCGATGGTCGATACAAAGCCAGACTAGTGGCAAGAGGTTTTCAACAAAAATACAAGATCGATTATGATGAAACGTATAGTCCAGTGGTCAACAGTACTTCGTTGAGGGTATTATTATCAATCGCAGCAGATAAAGGTTTAAAAATGAAACAGTTCGATGTAAAAACAGCATTTTTACACGGAGACCTAAAAGAAAGTATCTATATGAAGGTGCCAAATGGATACAATAATAAAGAAGGTAAGGTATGCAAATTGAACAAGAGCTTATATGGATTAAAACAAGCCCCGTTAATGTGGAATATAAAATTTACAGATTTTTTGACAAAGATGGGTTTCAAACAAATGAAACAAGATCAATGTATATTTGTCATGGAAGGCGAAAGAAGGATTACCCTTGCGGTATATGTAGATGATGGATTGGTTTTCGGTGAAAGAGAAGATCTTCTTCACATAATAGAAACGATTGGAAAAGCCTTTGAGTTAAGAGTCTGTGATGAAGTAACTAATTACATAGGTTTAGATATTAAACAAGATGAAAATGGGATTAAAATTTTACAAAAGACTTACAGTGAGAAAATAGTCAAGAAATTTAACTTGAATAATGCTAGAGAATGTAAATGTCCAACTATATTGATAGAACAACATTCATCTGAGAAAATTGATAAAAAATCTCATGAGCTATACCGTGAAATGATAGGGTCATTGTTATATCTCGCGAATAAAACACGACCAGACATAAGTTTTCATGTAGGTTATTGTTCGAGACATCAAAATTCTCCAAATCTAAATGATTTTAATAATGCTAAAACGATTTTGCGATTTATCAAAGGATCAACAGGAAAAGGGATTCACTTTACGAAAGGTGATAAAGTTCTCAGGGGTTATAGTGATTCGGATTTTGCGGGAGATCCAGATACTAGGCGCAGCACTTCAGGTTCTGTGATTTGGCTGAACGGTGGACCAGTGGCATGGAGATCAAGAAAACAATCAGTAGTCGCGCTAAGCAGCACAGAAGCAGAATACATAGCGGCAGCTGAATGCTGTAAGGAATTGCTTTACATAAGGGACCTGATCTATGAGATAACCAAAGAAAAACTTGAAGTTGAGATGAGAGTGGATAACCAATCAGCAATTTGGCTTATGAAAAAAGGAATTATGGGCAATAGAAGCAAGCATATAGACGTGAAATATTGTTACTTAAAAGAAAAAATAGATGAGAATCAGATTACAGTAAAATACTGTCCAACAGGATCACAACTGGCTGATATACTAACTAAAAGTTTACCGGCTGTAAAGTTTGAAAAATGTCAACGAAGATTAGTGTATGAGTGACAATGTGAGTCGTAGAGTGTAGTATAAGTGCGGGCTAAAGTGAACTTTATTCTTTTCGGTTAATGTCGGGGTTTATTTTATATCTTATGGTAGTATGTAAGGTTTTATAGGGTGTGTAAACATTTAATATGTATAAAAGGAAAAACACTTAAGGATTATTGAAATACGTAACAAGTTCAGACAGATTTAAGGGGGTGCTTAATAATGACAGATTTAAAGGGGTGCTTAATAATGACAGATTTAAGGGGGTGCTTAATAATGATTCACTTAAGGGGGTGTATGTAATGTAATATTAATTGAATCATTATTTAACATTTAACTTGTCAAAAGAAGAGTAAAAATTTAAAATTTTTTTATTTCTTTACACATTTTCTGAAGATATCCTTAAGTATTTTTTCTAGATCTTTAAAATTGAATATATATGAGGTATTGTAATTTTATATGTTTAGTGATGGTGAATCGAGTGGAAGAAAATAAAAGAATATAGTTGAGGTTATTTTTTATATGATGGTGATGAGTCGAGTGGGAGAAAAGCAAATAAGATAGTTGAGGTTATTTATATATGATGATGGTGGTCGAGTCGAGTGGGAGAAAATAAAGATGATAGTTATACTTATGTATTTATATATGATAATGATGACGAGTCGACTGGAAGAAAATAAAATAGATAGTTATACTTATTTATATGATGATGATATCATAGTGGTGTTGATATGAGTGGGAGAAGATGAAGATAAAACAAGATAGTTGTAGTTATTTATGTCAGTGGTGACGTGATGTGTCGAGTGGTGAAAATAGAGATAGATATGGAATAAATAGTTCATATTGTTTGTGGTGAAAGATATACAGGGTGAAAATGTTTATATAGTAAAGTTGAAAATTTGATATACAGGTTGAATATTTTTGATATTGTATTTTAAAATATACAGGTTGAGTTATTATTGGGTAGTGAATTTTCGAAATTAATTTGATGATGTATAAAATATAATTTTGGGAAACATTGTTTAGATGCAGTAGGTAAATTAAATTAATTAAAGAAATTGTTATTAATGTTTTTACAAGCAGAGTCGATTGAGGGGGTGTGTTAAAGTATAGAGGTTCAATTGGCAATCGACTCACGCTTGACACAAGATTTAAATATAGAATGTTGATATTTGTGGTATGTCAATTTGAATGTTAGACATATCACTCTTCTGACTGACTCAATGCAGGAAACTCGTGTTTGTTGATTATTAAATCATAATAAATACTCTAATGGATATCTAGTGCCTTCACTTTATTCAATATAGCCCCAAAGACCTCCTACAAATTTATAACACTTCCATTATACCAAAAAATATTTTAGTATATTTTTTGAGGACCTAAAAGCAACAAAACCATTATTTTAAAACGTTGCTTTGCTAAACAGCCAAAAACGCGGTCCGTCATTTTTGTCTATGGTTTGAAGTCCTCTACGTTTGTAAACAAAGTTTGACATTCAACATAGGTGGAGTTCGTGCCACGAAAGAAGTATGAGTCACAATAGAACCTACGCACGCACGACTGACAGATGTTTGTTTACAACCAAAGGTGCTTTCAAGATGGCGGATAGTGTTTTCACCGTTCCGATTTAAAAGCGAAAAATATTTTTTTTATTTGCAAATTTTGCAGCCATCCTGCATATTTACTTAGCAAAGTCAATATATTTCGGTTTCTTACGTTAGATACTACAGGAAATATCCATTCATCGCGTCAAATTTGATACGAGGCAAGTAGCGTATTGTGGACAGACTGGCAGGTATGACTGTTGATGTACGTTTGAATGGAATGACGGCGAGTGTCTTGTCCGAGAAAATTTAATGTCAGCAGAGGCTGTAAATTGTTATTGATTGTTACTGTGGTTAATATACATTTGAGCATTATATCTGTTATTCAAATTTGTAGGAGGTCTTTGGGGCTTTATTGAATAAAGTGAAGGCACTAGATATCCATTAGAGTATTTATTATGATTTAATAATCAACAAACACGAGTTTCCTGCATTGAGTCAGTCAGAAGAGTGATATGTCTAACATTCAAATTGACATACCACAAATATCAACATTCTATATTTAAATCTTGTGTCAAGCGTGAGTCGATTGCCAATTGAACCTCTATACTTTAACACACCCCCTCAATCGACTCTGCTTGTAAAAACATTAATAACAATTTCTTTAATTAATTTAATTTACCTACTGCATCTAAACAATGTTTCCCAAAATTATATTTTATACATCATCAAATTAATTTCGAAAATTCACTACCCAATAATAACTCAACCTGTATATTTTAAAATACAATATCAAAAATATTCAACCTGTATATCAAATTTTCAACTTTACTATATAAACATTTTCACCCTGTATATCTTTCACCACAAACAATATGAACTATTTATTCCATATCTATCTCTATTTTCACCACTCGACACATCACGTCACCACTGACATAAATAACTACAACTATCTTGTTTTATCTTCATCTTCTCCCACTCAAATCAACACCACTCTGATATCATCATCATATAAATAAGTATAACTATCTATTTTATTTTCTCCCACTCGACTCATCATCATTATCATATATAAATACATAAGTATAACTATCATCTTTATTTTCTCCCACTCGACTCAACCACCATCATCATATATAAATAACCTCAACTATCTTATTTGCTTTTCTTTTATTTTCTTCCACTCGATTCACCATCACTAAACATATAAAAAAAAAAAATACAATACCTCATATATATTCAATTTTAAAGATCTAGAAAAAATACTTAAGGATATCTTCAGAAAATGTGTAAAGAAATAAAAAAATTTAAAATGTTTACTCTTCTTTTGACAAGTTAAATGTTAAATAATGATTCAATTAATATTACATTACATACACCCCCTTAAGTGAATCATTATTAAGCACCCCCTTAAATCTGTCTGAACTTGTTACGTATTTCAATAATCCTTAAGTGTTTTTCCTTTTATACATATTAAATGTTTACACACCCTATAAAACCTTACATACTACCATAAGATATAAAATAAACCCCGACATTAACCGAAAAGAATAAAGTTCACTTTAGCCCGCACTTATACTACACTCTACGACTCACATTGTCACTCATACACTAATCTTCGTTGACATTTTTCAAACTTTACAGCCGGTAAACTTTTAGTTAGTATATCAGCCAGTTGTGATCCTGTTGGACAGTATTTTACTGTAATCTGATTCTCATCTATTTTTTCTTTTAAGTAACAATATTTCACGTCTATATGCTTGCTTCTATTGCCCATAATTCCTTTTTTCATAAGCCAAATTGCTGATTGGTTATCCACTCTCATCTCAACTTCAAGTTTTTCTTTGGTTATCTCATAGATCAGGTCCCTTATGTAAAGCAATTCCTTACAGCATTCAGCTGCCGCTATGTATTCTGCTTCTGTGCTGCTTAGCGCGACTACTGATTGTTTTCTTGATCTCCATGCCACTGGTCCACCGTTCAGCCAAATCACAGAACCTGAAGTGCTGCGCCTAGTATCTGGATCTCCCGCAAAATCCGAATCACTATAACCCCTGAGAACTTTATCACCTTTCGTAAAGTGAATCCCTTTTCCTGTTGATCCTTTGATAAATCGCAAAATCGTTTTAGCATTATTAAAATCATTTAGATTTGGAGAATTTTGATGTCTCGAACAATAACCTACATGAAAACTTATGTCTGGTCGTGTTTTATTCGCGAGATATAACAATGACCCTATCATTTCACGGTATAGCTCATGAGATTTTTTATCAATTTTCTCAGATGAATGTTGTTCTATCAATATAGTTGGACATTTACATTCTCTAGCATTATTCAAGTTAAATTTCTTGACTATTTTCTCACTGTAAGTCTTTTGTAAAATTTTAATCCCATTTTCATCTTGTTTAATATCTAAACCTATGTAATTAGTTACTTCATCACAGACTCTTAACTCAAAGGCTTTTCCAATCGTTTCTATTATGTGAAGAAGATCTTCTTCTCTTTCACCGAAAACCAATCCATCATCTACATATACCGCAAGGATAATCCTTCTTTCGCCTTCCATGACAAATATACATTGATCTTGTTTCATTTGTTTGAAACCCATCTTTGTCAAAAAATCTGTAAATTTTATATTCCACATTAACGGGGCTTGTTTTAATCCATATAAGCTCTTGTTCAATTTGCATACCTTACCTTCTTTATTATTGTATCCATTTGGCACCTTCATATAGATACTTTCTTTTAGGTCTCCGTGTAAAAATGCTGTTTTTACATCGAACTGTTTCATTTTTAAACCTTTATCTGCTGCGATTGATAATAATACCCTCAACGAAGTACTGTTGACCACTGGACTATACGTTTCATCATAATCGATCTTGTATTTTTGTTGAAAACCTCTTGCCACTAGTCTGGCTTTGTATCGACCATCGGACTTGATGGTAAAAATCCATTTACTGGTGACTAATTTTCTTCCTACTGCTTCCTGTTCATCCACAAATGACCACCATCATAATCCATCAGATAATCTTTATATCTATCTGGTGGTCTACGTTCTCTGGCAGGTTGAACTCTTCTATTTTGACTATTATCCCTATTATTTCGACTTTCATTATTTTCGACCCGATTTTCAATTTGTTCAGTATCAAAGAATTCTTCATTTCCATCAGAATAAACTTCATTATTTTGTTCTATTTCTTCTTCAACTTCGTTTGTTTCTCTTTCATTTCTTTCAACTTCAATTGTTTCATTGTTATTTGTTTCGTTCTCATTTGTTTCGTTGTCATTTGTTTCGTTGTCATTTGTTTCGTTGTCATTTGTTTCAACTTCTGTTTCGCCTTCATTTGTTTCGTCTTCGCTTGTTTCGCTACCCAATCTTCTCAAATGAAAATCGCCTTCTCGAACATTCTCAATATTTCTACTACTTACTATTCTTCTTAATATTTCACCTTCTCGAACACTCTCATTACTTCTACTTCTTCCTCTTTCTCTTAATATATCACCTTCTCGATCTTCGTTGTTGTTGACTCTTCCGACTTGATTTTCTTCCTGACTATTATCTATTCTTCTCTGTGTTGTGCCTTCACCAACTGACTCTTGATTTTCTTCATCCATCCTCCAAAAACCTCCACTTCTATCACCATTTCCTTCATTTAAATATATACCTCGCTCATTTTCATTTATTCTAACATCTCTCGCTTTTACAATTGTTTCAGTTTCATCCACCCATATTTTGTAACCATTCCTGACGTAGCCTATCAGGATTCCTTTATCACATCTAACGTCCAACTTTCGTACACCAGAGTTTATTTTATAGTAAGCTGTTGAACCAAATCTTCTAACATTAGATACGTCTGGCTTGATACCAAACCACATCTCGGCTGGAGTTTTGTCTCTGCCTTCGGTGGGACTTCTGTTAATAAGGAAGCTTGCAGTTAAGAGTGCTTCGCCCCATAGGTAGTTTGGAACACAACCATCAAACATTAAAGCTCTTGTTCTTTCTAATAACGTCCTGTTCAATCTTTCTGCTTTCCCATTTAATTGTGGCGTGTAGGGTATTGTTAAATCAAGAATAATGCCCTTCGAGTTACACCAAGACATTAGGTTATTGTTCGAATATTCCCTCCCATTGTCGCATCTGATTTTCTTCACTTTTGAATTAAAATGATTTTCCGCTAAAGTCACAAATTGTTTTATTTTATCAAAGGCTTCACTTTTAAAGGTGATTAAGTACACGACACAAAAATGCGTAAAATCATCTAAAAATGTAATAAAATATTTTTTGTTGTCCCAAGTGGGAGTTTCTATTGCTCCGCAAACATCCGTATGGATAATTTCCAAAGGAAATGTTGCTTTAACCCTATTATTTACGAACGGTTTCCTACTCATTTTTGCTTTAATACAAATTTCGCAAAATTTTTCTCGATTATCCCCCCCAATTTTAATTCCGTTAACTAATTTAGCTAGGCGCCGCACATCCGATACGTGACCCAGCCGACGATGCCAGGTATCGACAGTTTCAGAAAACAAAGCTTCGCGGACACTCTTTGCATAAAAACTTGTCTCATACAAGCCGTTTCTAGTTTTGTACCCACTCAATATAATATGGTTATTATTCTTTATAAATACCTTGTTTCCAGCGAAGAGTACAGATCCACCATGGTCAGTAATTGAACTTACAGAAATCAGGTTTCTTGATATTTCAGGAACATATAATACCTTTTGCAGGTCAAAAGTATTTGTATTTATCGTGCCTATTGCTTGAGCGACGAGGTTTCCAGCATTTGCACATCTTATTTCTGTGTTTATCTTTTCTGTAAAATGTATAATATTATAATCATTGAACATGTGGGAAGATGCACCAGAGTCAATAATCGCTTTGATTGAAATTTCATTATCTATTTGTTCGCTTACCATGGTAAACATGCGACAAAACTTTTCTATGTGTCCCTTTTTATTACATTTCTTGCAAGTTTTTGTTGAAAAACATTCAATAGAAGTGTGTCCATTTTTATTACATATTGCACATTGTTTATTGTTACAAAATCTGGCAATATGTCCTATTTTGTTGCAGATAAAGCACTTTCATTCATCGCTCTTAAAAACTTCATTAATATTAGCGGGTATTTCAGTTGTATTTTCGATTAACCGTATTTCCTTTTGAATTCTTTCTATGAGAGTGTGAATATTTTTATCACATTTCGGGGTTATTTCCCAAACTGTTCTAAAATGGTTTAATGTTGTGGGCAAAATTGTTAAAATCTTTTGAATTATCATTTCTTCATTTATTTTATTTTGAGTAGATTCCAATTCAAAAGCCAAATTCTGTAGTTTACTTATGTCCTGTATTATATTTCCACTGAATTTGTAATTATAAAATTCAATGACTTTGAGATGACTATCTTTCTCGACGTTATAATTGTATACAATATCTAATTTCTCAAAGATGTCTTTTGTAGTTGCGCAATTAATAACATAATGTAAAATGTTTTCATCAATCGAATTTAAAATAAAATATTTTGATTTTGCGTCTTTACCTTTTTCCTCGCTGTCGTTTCCGATTCCTTTTGCTTCTAAAAACAATTTTGTAAGCTTCCTCCAATTGGGATAATTGGTATTTGCATTTAATTTATTAATGTTCTCCATAATTATTCAAGAAATACGTACAGTTTATTTCTTCTTCAAAATTTTAAAATGTCACCTTGGTTGCTATGCTTATTTTGTCAACAACTGTTTGGTTGCTATGCTTATCTTCGTAACTCGATGTGTACGAAAAAAGACTTATATTTCTGAAACACTGAAAAACGATTATACTGATCTTTAAAAGCTATTGCGAGCCCATGACCTGTTATTAAAATTTGTAGGAGGTCTTTGGGGCTTTATTGAATAAAGTGAAGGCACTAGATATCCATTAGAGTATTTATTATGATTTAATAATCAACAAACACGAGTTTCCTGCATTGAGTCAGTCAGAAGAGTGATATGTCTAACATTCAAATTGACATACCACAAATATCAACATTCTATATTTAAATCTTGTGTCAAGCGTGAGTCGATTGCCAATTGAACCTCTATACTTTAACAATATCTACATGTATTATTGTGTATCAGGTGATCCCTTCCACTAGAGATAAAGAGTGGGATATAAAAACTCCACATATCCAACAAGAATGTTTTGACAGCATCGTGTTCAGAACACGATTCTGAACGCGATGGTGTTGTCAGTTCAAAATATGAAAAAATGGATTTGTGGACTTAGAATTCGGCCCTTCATTTAACTTTTCGAGATAGCTCAAATGATGACAAATCGCCTTATTTGGCAACACTGAAACTGAACACACTTTTGACATTTTTTTAGTCTGTACTACAACTGTTTATTTGTGGATATAGGTGTTCTGTGGTATGTGTTTGTGTATAGTCTGTGCTTCTGATGTTGATGAAAGGGTTTTAATATTTGTTTTTTGGAAGTAAAATTGCCTCGAAACATGCCTGAACTAGAAGAAAAATCGAGAATTTATCTTGAAGAATTTAGAGTCAAGGTAAATGCCTCAGTTGGACTTATTTTTTGAGTTTGTTTACAATTTATTCCCACATGACATAACCTATATTTTTATGCAGAACGCACCAGGCGATTTCGGTTTTGCTGACGAGAAATGGAGCTTCAAAAAGTTCAAGAAGAATTTTCGTATCGTCGTTGTGCGACTGAACAAAACTGAAATGGAATTTGACTTGATTGGTATACAGCCGGCGTTCGCTAATGCTTTTCGAAGGCTTATGTTGAGCGAAGTACCTAGTATAGCTATAGAGAAAGTAATGGTTAAAAACAATACCTCCATTATTCAAGACGAGGTGTTAGCACACAGACTGGGACTGATACCATTAAAAGCCGATCCAAGACTGTTTGAATTTCGCCCACTAGGTAAGCTTATCACATCAGGTTAAGAAAGTAAGTAATCGCTAAAGTCACCAAAAATCTTTACCTGTAAATGATCTATAGTGACTACTGTCCTTAAACACAATAAATTGCGTCAACCGCTTGAAATACCTATGCTTTCGAACGGAGGAATAATCCCCTATGGAGATAATTATTATTTGTTCTGGTTGACATCTTCCTAATTTTATGTATACTATAATTGTTAAACTGCCATCAGTTTAAGTAAGTAAGTAAGTAATCGCTAAAGTCACCAAAAATCTTTACCTGTAAATGATCTATAGTGACTACTGTCCTTAAACACAATAAATTGCGTCAACCGCTTGAAATACCTATGCTTTCGAACGGAGGAATAATCCCCTATGGAGATAATTATTATTTGTTCTGGTTGACATCTTCCTAATTTTATATATACTACAATTGTTAAACTGGCATCAGTTTCAATAAGAAAAGTAAAATAACAAGACCATATTGCCACATTCCATGTGTATGGAAGCTTATTCAAATTAGTAGCTGCTTAGTTATTTAGTGATTTTTGTGACAATGTGTATTTGTTTAATATGTACCAGATATTGTATCTTTCTAACTTATCTTATCTAACCTTTTCACAATTAAAAAAAACTAAAGACAAGGCAAGTCTTATTATGTCAAGTGTTCACAGCTGACTATTTCTATAATAGGATTCTACCAAAACTACCATTAAGCAGATGTTTTGCTGGCATTAAGAAAACAGAAAATGTCTAAATCTAACTTTTCTTTTGTAGATGCAACTGAAGGAACAGAGTTCAACACATTGGAATTTTCAATGAAAGTAAAATGTACACAAAACTCTTCACAACCTAAGGACTCATACAGAGCTGAAGATTTATATGAAAATCATTGTGGTAGGTGCCAATGTGTGTAGGAGGTCATTAATACAAATTAATATAAGGCTACCCCTTGTAAAGCTGATAAAGGTGCAATCATAGAATATTATGCTTAACATTTTGAAGAATTGCTCAGCCATCACCTGGTGAATCATAGTTCTTCCTTTTGCTCTAAAACTTCTATAGACAAACTAGTTAAAATGTTGATGTGAGTAGTTCCATACTATTACTGAGCAGTGACTTATTTCCAGTATATTCATCTCAAATGAAATGGCACCCTATTGGCAACCAGGCCTCAGTCCATAAGGAGGCCGACATTGGGCCAGTTCATCCGGACATACTGGTGTCCAAGATGCGGCCTGGACATGAGCTTGATTTGCATTTGATAGCTGTGAAAGGCATTGGGAAGGACCACGCCAAGTTTTCTCCTGTTGGTGAGTGATAGTAAATGTATTTCCTGTGCTCTACTATGAAGAGGGCTGTTATCAAAACAGGCAAGACAACAACTTGTGTATTCATTTATTTATTAAGAACTAGCTGTCGTGGCAAACTTCATACCACCAAAACTTTTTTTCTCACCATTTAAACCTTCCCAGTAGTTCCACAAATACAAAAAACCAAAAATCAACCAAATCGGTCCAGCCATTCTCGAGTTTTAGTGAGACTAATGAACAGCAATCCTTTTTTTATACAGGGTGACATTTTCACCGGTACAATAAATCAACATACGTAATACTAAGTCCAAAATACAAATACCAACATTTTTTGTTACTACCCCGTTGGTACAAAAAAACAAAAATACCAATGTCTGAACTTATCCGCAAATCTTAGAGAAATATGGACTCATTACGAGTCTTCCTCGAAGAACGCGAATATCTGTTCCTCGATCTGTGCGCTGGTGCAGTGAACTGTCCGTAGTCTAGCAAATGCTGCGTCACTCTCATGAATGTCCTGGTGTTGAGTATTTGAAGTTCAGTAAAACCGGCATTTATCAGGCGGGGCAAACTTTCTTCAGCGTATACCCGCCGAGCTGCACTGTATTTTCCCCACTGAGAAAGTAACTACGAACCATTTCGTAATACTCGCGGTTTGTAAACATCGTGTTGCGCGCGTAATTTTCGACTGCAGGAAGTGCGGAAACAGCGCACGTGCACTCGCCTAGGTCAATGCGCGCGGATTGACCGGCCAAATCGTGCGCCGGCCAGCCCGCCGCCCGCTCACTCACCCCACCCCGCCGCCCTCTGCCTCGCACCGCGATGACGCCTTGTAATGGGTGCCCATGAGTTACAAATTGGATGAAGGATAAATTAATGAAAATGAAAAAATCGATACCAATGATATGGTAAAATTTATTGTACCGGCGAAAATGTCACCCGGTATACTGGGTGACATTTTCACTTCCTGCAGTCGAAAATTAGGCGCGCAACACGATGTCCACATTTCTTTAAGATTTGCGGATAAGTTCAGACATTGGTATTTTTGTTTTTTTGTACCAACGGGGGTAGTAACAAAAAATGTTGATATTTGTATTTTGGACTTAGTATTACGTATGTTGATTTATTGTACTGGTGAAAAAATATTCCTGTATATATATATATATAAGAGAAGATATAAATGGTAGGCAACCGCTATTGAAAATATAGATATTACGATGTAAGGAAACATAAAATTGCACTCATAACACAATACATACATTATGAAACAAGGTTCTTATACTTTAAACACTTACAAAATTGCTTGCTGTACCTACAAGTGAAGTAAATTATTTATTTCGAAATAGGTGAGTATAGGTACAATTTTTGGTGGGCCCCACACTAGGTAGATCCTGTATTGTAGGCTCCCGTTTGTGGGATTTACTCATACTGTTATATTTTACTGTGACTTTATTGTAGGAGTAACTGAATACCTAAGTAAATTAATCTGTGAACTATATTTATAGAGTTAGTGGACTTACAATTTTATTCTTAAATTTCACTTAGTTGCCACTTAAATCGTCTTTTTGTATGAAGAATTTTAGTTAAAATTCTGTTAAAGCTATATTCAAATAAGATAAGTGAGACATATTAATACGACCAACTATGAAGTTGGTCGGAGTGGAATAGTGTACTTCTGAAGACAAAAAGTACTAGGCTTGCATAAACTGAAGAGTTAGGTTCCCTTTTATATTAACCAAACCACTAATAAACCACTGAATAAAGTATGTTACTTGCTCCAAGCTTATGCAAGCCTAGTACTTTTTGGCCCGTTGGGTCAGTTGTTCACAGTGGGAAAGCTGTCAAACTTAAAAAAGTTGTATCTAATTTTTTTTGTAATTAATGACTGTTTGTTGACACAATAAAATAAATAAATCTCAGAAGTTATTGATCCTAGACTAGATTTTAAGAGGTCGTAAAATCCTTGTAGCCCAGAATGTGTCTGCGATCAATTGTTTTCATTATATCTCTTCTTTAAGTTTGCTAACTGTCATCCGAAATGAAGTTCTCGACGAACTCTTTAATTTCCAGCTGACAACTGTAGTCTAGGATCAATAGTTTTCGAGGTATAACGGTTTTAATTTTGATAGCTGTCATCCGAAATAAATGTCTCGACGAACTCTATATTTTCCTGCTTACAACGTTAGTCTGGGATCAATAGTTTCCGATATATAACGGTTTTTTGGTTTAACAGCTGAAAAAATAAAAGTGTGACTCGTTGGTAACTTTTACAAAAAAAAAACCCAACCAGTCACACTGTTACTCGTTGGGGTGTGACTCGTTGGGAACACAGGAAAATAATTACTACGCGCGGCAAGCACGCACCGCTCTTGACTAATGGTTCTAATGCTGGGGCCACACTAACGAGAAATGCCAATAATTATCGCGATAATGGACGTTAACCGTAGGTGTAGCCACAACTTAACGCGATAATTTGACAACGGCGTTAACATTGCCGTTTGGCGTTAGGCGATAACTCAAGTGGCGGTACATCAAAGAGATGAACGCGAGAATTAATGCGATGAAGCGGCCACACTACGTGTCGTCAGTGTGCGTCGAGAGCGCGACGGGATCGCACATGTTTGTCATTTAAGTCGTACGTCTTTGTTTTGAAATACGTACTATGGCTATGGAGTGGAGTAACGAGAAAGTAATTGTTTTTCTCGAGATTCTGCAAACAGAACCATGTTTGTGGGATCCGAAACTCAAATGTTACAAGAATCGTGGAACGCAAAGTGATGCTTGGCGACGAATAATGGAATTATTACCTTTTAAAACAACTATTGAAGAAATGAAAAAGAAGAAGGAAAGCCTAATGGGTTATTATAGAACCCATTTAAACAAAATTAAAAAGTCTTTGAAGTCCGGAGCTGGGAAAGATGACGTGTACACAACTAATTGGTTTGCATTCGAAACGATGGACAATTTCCTGCGAGGAGTATATGATGGTAGACGCACATTAAATACTGAGGTAAGTAATAATTCTATTTTTTTTTTTGGTATTAATATAATTAATTTATTTATTTATATATTTTTGGGATTCCGTACAATAATAGATACTTTTACGGTTTAAATCGCGGTTTATTTAGGTTTTTTACATTTTCAATTTTGAGTCCGACGTTTCGGTTGCTTTTCAGCTCCCGATTTAAACCGTAAAAGTTTCTGTTATTTCAATGAGTGATAATCGCGTGAACTTAAGACTAAATTAGATCCATACTAGTTAGGAACCCTATTGCCGTCACTCTGCTGTCTGTCTGACGCTCTGCTTGTCAATGTGTCTTTCGATCTGTCTGTCCGTCCTTTCGTCTATCCATCTATCCTTTGTGTCTTTATGACTGTCCGTCTGTAAAACTTATTTAAATATAATATTCTTTTAATTTTCATTCAGACACACGACGACAATGAGGCTCAAGAAAGAAGTGAGGAAAGAAATGATGGAAATGAGAATAGTCCTCATTTGTCTACAGAAACAGAAGAAGCTTCGCAAAATATACAAGAAGAAAACGGAACTCGTCCAAGAGAAAATAAATCTTTTCAAAATTATAATAAAAGAAAACAACTGAAAGACGAGTTGCCTCAAGAAATCAAAGCAGCGCGACGTCAAATGGACGAAGCTTTTGAATTCATGAAAGAGAAGAAAGATGATGAATGTGAGATGTTCGGAAGACTGCTCGCAAGCAAACTAAAAAAAATAAGAAATCCAAATACGCGTGATATATTAATGAATGATATTCAGAATTTAGTATTTCGTGCATGTATGGCAGATCGGCTTGAGCAACAGTCTTCAGTACCTCAGTTTGCTACATCCCAGTCTCCACACCATCAAGCATTCAGTCCATCTCCAAATACTCCTACATACTCCTACATACCAGTCACCTCCAGGCCACTCCACATCCCAGTCTCCACACCATCAAGCATTTAGTCCATCGCCAAATCCTCCGAGATACCAGTCACATCCAGGCCACTCCACATCCCAGTCTCCACACCATCAAGCATTCAGTCCATCGCCAAATCCTCCGACATACCAGTCACCTCCAGGCCACTCCACATCCCAGTCTCCACACCATCAAGCATTCAGTCCATCGCCAAATCCTCCGACATACCAGTCACCTCCAGGCCACTCCACATCCCAGTCTCCACACCATCGAGCATTCAGTCCATCGCCAAATCCTCCTACATACCAGTCACCTCCAGGCCAGTCCACATCCCAGTCTCCACACCATCAAGCATTTAGTCCATCGCCAAATCCTCCGAGATACCAGTTACCTCCAGGCCACTCCACATCCCAGTCTCCACACGATCAAGCATTCAGTCCATCGCCAAATCCTCCGACATACCAGTCACCTCCAGGCCAATTCAATCAATTCTCAGTTCCAACTCTCCAAGAAAATTTTCTAGAATTACCACCAACCCGTGCCTCACAAATAGTAATTACAGAGTCCGGTGAAATAAAGATAATTAAAGATTAAAAGTTATGTATAAGCCATGTTAATTACTTCAAGAAACAAATAAATGAAAGACATAAATACAGAGAACGTTGTTTTATTTTCCAAAATATCAAATAATCAAATCAAAATAATCATTTATTTGAAAACACAAAGGGATACTTCCCCCTGGCTCTCCGCCTAGGCATGAGGAAGTACACATTTTATGTTGTCGACACCTTACAAATTATTCATAGTCCTGAAATGTTCTGCGAATTTATTCCTAACCTGGATTGCTGTTAAAGCAGAACGTCGGGCAATACTCTTCATTGACGTGAAAGCGCCTTCGCCTTTTCCAATATCTTTTCTCCAAGTTCCAGAATTTGTTATTTCTCCGTTGACAATTGTGTCAGTGTAGCCCGATGGGGTGTAAATTGACCGCGAGTTAGAACTTTTTCTTAAAAAGTTATGTAATAAAGCACATGCCATCACGACGTTTGAAGCTTCATTTGGTTGTAGAGCTATAGGTTTTCTAAGTACTCGAAATCGTGCTGACATAACACCAAATGCGTTTTCCACAACAATACGAACAGAAGAAAGTTTACGATTGAATTTTCGTTGCGTACTTCCTTCGGGGTGGTCTCCGGGAAAAGGTTTCATTATGTTTGGGTGCAATGGAAATGCATTGTCAGCAACAAAAACCTAAGGCACATTTACATCGCCATCACAAAGTGGTTCAGGTTGTGGTAAATGTAAAGAATTTGTTTGAAGTTTTTCGAATAAAACACAATCTCTGAATACTCCACCGTCACTGATTCTACCCTTGTTGCCTACATCGCAAAACATAAAACAAAAATTACGATCCACTAAGGCCATCAACACAATACTAAACGAATGCTTATAATTAAAAAATTCAGACCCACTGTGAATCGGTGACACCATGACAACATGTTTACCATCAATTGCTCCCAAGCAATGAGGAAATGTATCTCTAAAATCAGATTCCTTTTGTAGCCATTCGTTTTCATTTTCAGGTAACTTGATCATGTCCTTCAATACAGATATGAGAGCAGCACAACATTCCCTTACAATATTGGAAATCACTTGGTGAGACATCTTGAACAAATAATGTAAGCTTCTGTAGCTATCTCCTGTAGCTAAATATCGTAAAGTTACTGCTAGTCGAACTTTGGCAGGTATAGTTTGACGAAATTTTGTTGTTTGTTTTTCTATCAAAGGCCCAACTCTGCTTAAAATCAATTCGAAATCAGTTGCTGACATTCGAACGAATCCATTGAACTGGTTGCTTGGTTCAGCTAGTAGCTCGGAGAATCTTTCCTCCATAGAGTTCCTGCATTAAAAAAGTTGAATAAATATTTGTATTACTTCAAAAGTACACTAAGACTTCGATGTATGATATTTGTTCTATGATATGTATGAAGGACAGATAAATAGACACGAGAAAAAAACTGACAACAGTAGAGAATAAAAAGTTTGACATGGTAATACCGGTCATTGTTATATTAATTGAAAACAAAATTTAAGCTAATAAATAAACATAGACTTACAGTGTACGATTCCTGTGCATTTGTATCATCCACCATCTTCTTTTTCTTTGTTTCCTTTTTTTCTTCATTCGGTAATGATTCAATAAATTCAAATAATAAAAATTTACACTCATGAAATACAGAGCTCTGTCAACGTCCATCTTGCTTGGAAGTACGCCGTTTTTATCGCCAATAATGAGCATTCACGTTGATCGTGTAGCCACCCACATTAACGCGTTAAAAATTATTGCAATAATTATCGCGCCAATGGGCATTGACGTTAGCCGCTAGTGTGGCCCCAGCATAAGCGCAAATCTTGAGAACAGCTGAACCGATTTCGCTAATTCTTTTTTTAGAATATTCCTTGAAGTACGAGGATGGTTGCATGGTTGGTTCTATTGCATCGAAAATGAATGGATGTATGCCAAATTCATTTCATCCAAGGATCAAGGATTTCATCCATCATGCATCTTCCATTCCGCCATTTCATTTAGTATTATTTCATCTATTATTTACAGTATTATATTACCGTGTTGTAGCTTTATTTTATATATATATATATATATACAGGATGTTAATTTGCAAGCGTGCCAAGTTGGCACCGAGTGAAAGAAACAGCAATAACAAAAAGAAACATATGATTTCAGATTTCCCTTCCTACTCTCACGGGCTTAGGACCGACAAAACAACCAATTTCTTTGGTAGGAGGTTAGTAGGTATTAAAATATTGCGCAAATTAGTTTATTTACAAGTTAGAATAAAAAAGTAGGAAGTAGATAACATACCCAAGTACTAACCTACCTTCAAATAAATCGTTGATCTGGCGTAGTTAAAAGTCTGAAATCACTGTTATTTACACTAATTGAGACGTTATTTACAGGGTACTTACAATGATTAAGTTGTACGGAGCAATAGGGAATGGATGAAAATATCAGAAGTGCTTGATATTTTTTTTGGTGATAGGAATAACCTTCCTTAACGCGAGAAAAAAGTTTCAATTTTTTTGGCTTCGTAGTTAATTTTTAAATAATCTTTTTTTTAATACGTAGCGGACCAAGGAATATGTCTGTTAAGCCGTTCTGAGCCCAGAACTACGAATGGAAAAGTATTAAGATTATTTAAAAATTAACTACGAAGCCAAAAAAATTGAAACTTTTTTCTCGCGTTAAGGAAGGTTATTCCTATCACCGAAAAAAATATCAAGCACTTCTGATATTTTCATCCATTCCCTATTGTTCGAAGTGGCCACCGTTCTGCGCTATGCAAAGTCTCGCACGACGACACAAATTACTTTTTAAATTTGGCAACACAAACACATTTTGCCTAACAGTTTGGAAGGCAGAAATAATCCTTTCACGCAACACAGCCGCATTGTTAACTTCTTCAGCATACACTAGTCTTTTAACTTTAAATAAAAGTCCACAAATAAAAGTCTAGGGGAGTAAGATCCGGGGACCGCGCTGGCCAGGCCACTGGGCCTTCGCCTCCTATCCATTATCCAGCGGTCACCAAAAGTGTCATTGAGGTACTCGCGCACTATGAGTCCGTAGTGCGGAGGAGCACCGTCCTGCTGAAAATAGAGGTTTTGAAGATCGTTCAATGGCACGTCCTCCAACATCTCATCAACCATGTGGTGCGCGGCGGTGGCGGCGCGCACACATTAGGTAGTAATGAAAGAGCGTGCGATACCGGCACGTGCGCACGTCACAAAGGATGTCCGGTCACTGAGTGGCTGGGCTAATTGGGGGTGCGCTCGCGCGGCGTGTTTGTTCTATCTGCGCATGCGCATGCCGCTCGGGGTGCGAATGTGTGTGTTTGTGTGGATGCGCGTGGTTGCCAAACCGTCGTCCGAAAATTTAGGGATGTGCGAGATAATTCGATATTAGAGCTGGGCGTTCTCTTTATCGATAAAAAATGTGACGTCAGAGAACAAAAGAAAAAAAATCGACTCTTCTTTTATGATTGATTTTTGTTTATAATCAGCAGTATAATAACGTCCTAAAATATGGCACGCTTGCAAATTAACAGCCTGTATATAATAAAGCTACAACACGGTATACTCACTCACTGACTGACTGATTAATCATCTATATGTTTTCTCGGAAACGGTGGGTTCTAGAGAAAAATTTTGTATGAGAAAAGTGTAGAGAAGGTACAAATTACAGCCATCCTATGAAGCCGATTTTTGAATTTCGAACGCGTTCTCTCATCTCTGTTCTTTACCGACCGATTTGGATCAAATTTTGATAGAATTTTTTTTGGTTGATCCGATTAAGAAAAAAAATTTTGCATGTTCGAAATTCAAAATGGCGGCTGAGCTATAGCCTCCCGAAAATCGGCAATTTTTCGACCTCTGCGCAAAAAAGTCGGCAGCCAACTGGGCGCATGCTGGAAACATGTTCTCAACGGCATCCGGTTGTCGAAGGACCCAGGTATACCAGAAAAATCCGACATTTCGAGATTTCAAGATGGCGGCTGAGATATCGATGAGTGAAGTTGGCCAATTTTCTATGGAGATTTTTCACTGAAAATCCACTTTCTGTACAAAAAATGGGACAAACTTGCGAGGCCGAAGGCCGAGCTCCGCGAAGCGGGCACGAGAGACCCGCCGTGGCGAGGCTGAAGGCCGAGCTCCGTCCAGGCCGAGACGTTCCGTCCTCCAGCGAAAAAATAACAACGCAAAAGCCAAAATGGACAAACTTGCGAGGCCGAAGGTCGAGCTCCGTCCAGGCCGAGGCCGAAGGCCGAGACCACACGTGTTCTTACGCGTCGAATCCCAACCAATAGTGTCTAGCGAGGCCCTAGGCCGAGCGCCGCGGAGAGCGAAGCTCGCAGCGGCTGGGGGTTGGCGCGCGTAAGCGCGCAAGGGGCTCGCCCCCTAGTTATATTATATATATATATATATATATATATATATATATATATATATATATATATTCAAAGTCCTGACTGACTGACTCACTCATCAACGCCCAGCCCGAGCCGTTTGACCTAGGAAGCTGAAATTTTGTACAAAGGATCTATATATAATGTAGGCAAGGAATATAAACGGATTTTTTGAAATTCAACCCCTAAGGGGGCGAAATGGGTTGCCAAAATTTGTATGGGAGGTATAAAAAATGTTGTCTGATTTTCTTGAAACTTGAAATAAATATTCTTCAACACAATTGATTGAACACGTGTTTCACCGTTTTTCTAAATTTAACCCTTAACGGGAGTTACGGGAGTGAACGTGGTTGCAAAATTTTGAACTAAAGTCCACGCGGACGGGGTCGCGGGCAAAAGCTAGTTACAAATATTTTTTCTCGCACATTAATTTTGGACATATCGCCCAGAATCTTCTAACCGGCTCTCTTAACCGTTTTTCTTCAGGCCTAGAGAAAACCGGTTAGGAGAGCCGACCCCAACTAAAATTGGAAGAAGGCCGTAGAAAAAGAAGAAGAAGATTAATTTTGCACATATGGAATGCTAAAAACCCGATCATCCCCAGCGACGGCCTCGTACCGTCTGCTGCCCGAGATCCAGCTGACTCGCGAGGTCCGTGGCAGCGAGGCCGTGCTGCTGCAGGGCTGCTTCTCGCCCGGCGTCATCGACGTGGACGCCGACGGCCTCGCCCGCGTCAAGGACGCCCGCTACGACACCTGCAGCCGCAACGTCTACCGCTACGACGAGATCAAAGACGCGGTGGTGCTGAGCCGGATACGCGATCACTTCATTTGTGAGTCTTCTGCTTCACTTGTCATTTGCCTCGTTGGTCTAGGCGCTTTAAACCTAACAAGACATTGGTTGTGGGTCCGATCCACTGGAGGCCGCCGTTCATTCATACAAATGGCCTCAGTCTGAGTGTTCTTCCGTTTTTGTAATGGCCTTGCCTGGTTACCTTAGCACAGGGTATCCTAGTTTCGGACCATGTCAGGCGAGCCCTCCGGATGACTTTGACATTTTCTTAAACTCGACTCTTTCCAAACTCGTCTCGTTTTTAACTTGCCATCTCTTTACTTTGTCTCTTTTTTAAGATTGACTCTTTCCTAACTCGTCTCTTTTTTAACTTGCCGTTTTCTTACTTGTCCTCTCTTTTAAACTTGTCTCTTTCGTAACTTGACTCCTTCCTAATTCGTTTCAAGTAAAACTTGGTGTTTTGCTTAGTCGCTGTTTTAACCTTAAACTTAAGCTTGGTAGTTGGATTCGATTAAAACCAACTTGAATGATAAGCCTTGTTAATGTTCGTTGTTGTTGTTGTTTCATTGCTAGATACTTGCTCCAAAAAACGGCGAGTTAAAAAAGAGACGAGTTGGGAAAGTGTCACGGTAAAAACACGTCGAAGTCGTCCAGAGTGGACATGAATTAGGAAAGAGTCAATTTAAAAAAAGAGATAAAGTAAAGAGTTGGCAAGTTAAAAAAGAGACGAGTTGAAGTGACCATACTTTTTAAGTCAGATGAAATGTAACGTCTAATTGAGGATGAGTACTGCTTACCCTAAGGAATCGAACACAGAGCGATTTTACTAAAAGAGTTTAGAAATCTCAAAATTTCAGTTCATAATTGTTTATCTCTCTCTGAGAGAAGAGAAGAGAAAAGAAATCTCCAATTTTTCATGTATTCTTGGACCCTAAGTAGCAAACAGTAAAAAAATTAGAAAGAAATTCCATAAATCCAACTTTCTGTAGTCAGGTGGTTAAGTTTACTATATAAGTATTATATGCTATAATATGACTTTTTTCACGTTTCTGGAATTAACCGTTTAGCTAGGAGAGGGGGTGGTCTACAATATGGTGTAGACGACACAAAAAATTTGCATCGCTAATTTATTTAGTTAGAGGAAAAGCTACTGTTGAGCTACTGTTTCGTCAGAGTAATTAATAATGTGTGTCGATGCCAAATTTCAGCTATCTAGTACTAATCCTCTCTGAGCTAGGCCGCGGACAGACAAACAGACGGACGAACATGGCGAAACTATAAGGGTTCCTTGTCCACTACTGAACCCTACAAAGAACATAATATACTGTACATGATGCCATTTTTTTTATAGAATTCCAAATTTATTATTACGTTCCTTACTGTTTAGTATTTTGTAGAGCCAAGTCCAAATAAATTTTCCTTCTTTCCAGTTAATGTGGAGTCAGTGGGAGCGATGACACCGAACGTGATATTCGTAGAAGCCGTGAAAATACTGAGAGATAAGTGTAAATCTTTGCTAGAGGAACTGAACAAGATATAAACTTGGAAATAAATTAATCGAAAAACCTTCATGATCTTTATTTTAAAAGTAAGTGGTCTTTTTATTTATTTTTTAGGTGTTTCTAGCATCACCAATGGAATATAAATAAAACACGTCGTTTATATTTTTTTTTTCGAAAATCATAATTATGCCGGATATAAAATAGCTCTAAAGAATACTACTATTAATACTATTTCTTATTTTAACCGTTTTATTCGTGTAAAAGTGTATTATAAAACAAAATACGTTTGTTTTCATTGGTGGCGTTATTAGCGTAGAGCCCTGCCTCACCTCCGAGATATTCCCAATACAAGTAATGCGCCGGCGCCGGCGAGTTGCTGATGATTGGCGATCGCAAGCTTGGTGACCTCGTATCTGGAGGTACTGTTATACATTTTTGGTTCCAATGTGTGTCTACTACATTATTAACTTTATTCCGCATAGGTACACTAACTTATGTCTACTACTTCGGATAATGTTATGCCTGTCACATATTATTCAATCTGATAAAGTAGCGAATAGCCTTGATAAGTCATAAAACTTGCCTGATTGATCCTTCCTCACAATTTCGTACACTGTGTTATTGGTAATCGAATTGACCCCATTCAACTTCTTAATTGAGGTAAGTAAAACAAACGAGACCGCACAGTCTATAACCGATATTAGTTAGGTACTTATTTAGATCATAATCATTGAAGCAAAAACAAAACTGTAGCGAAAGTTTTGTCCGCCAAATGATATCTGCATCGGTCGCCGGCTGGGCGGGTACTTATGCAACGCCGCGGCTGCGCTCGCGCCGCTAGTGGCCCACGATCACTCGACTCACGCGCACCAGCTGCGGCCAAAGTGCTACACACAACAAGTGCCATTATTATACTTAACGAAATATCCATTGTGATTTGTGTGATAAGTTTCTATTTATTTTAATCGAATTTTAAATTGGTGCTACTCGAAACCAAAATGTATTTACGGAATGTTTTATTTTTATTTATGTTCGCCGCAACAGCGAAATATTCGGGTGAGTTTATTACATTGAGCGCAATATTCGCGTAATTAGTGTTTTAATTTGAATATAAGATGTTGCATAAGTTGACGCATTACGCATACGTAATTCAAACGTAACGGGCAGTCTCCGCACACGCCTCACGCACACGTTATCGCAAGTGCAAAAGCCGGCTCTTGCTACATCTGGTTCGGTTACTTTTTTCTCGTTCATTCAGTAAATTGGGCCATGGCTGGATGGACGGTTGGCCCATCTTTACAACTTGCACCATCAACTTAATTTGCCTCGTAGTTACTATTTCCAGTAACTAGCAGATGCGGGTAATGAGCTGTTCTGTCAAGTTCCGTCTATAATCATAGGTACCGTTCCTTTTTTTGACTTGGCGAGCATTGCCCAGAAGATAATAGAACGAGATGTACTATCACAGTCAGTTACAAAATTCAAAACACTTACGGGCGTGCGTGTTCAGGCACACACAGCGGAGTGTTTGGAGGTTTTATTTGGACACCTTCATGCGCAACCCAAATTATGTAGGTAAATGTTTCGGTAATTTAAGGCGACACACGTCAATCTGTCATTTAAAGAGGCAATATATTTTTCGAACAGTTCAATCCTGCGTACGCCCCTGGTTGCTAAAACCTCCTACTGATGGAGGCAAACCCGTCCTTTTGGCATTTATGATCACGAAGTTCTCGTAATATGTTAACCAAATCAACAACTAAAGATCAATAATATCCTTTTGCCAAAGCAATTACCAACTTACAATTACTTTTTTCTTTCTTCAAAATAAAAACATAAAAATCGGCATGCTCTGCCCAGTGTTCAGTTTTTTTTTTCAAAGTACATTTATGAAATCGGAACAAGTCGGAACGTTACAGGACTATTGCCCTACAGTAGGAGCTTCGTGAATGTAGAGCGCTGTAATAGAATAACTAAACTCCGTAGGCACTACATAGATATTACACTCGCTAAAGTTATTTGCTGGTACAAGATTCATTAATAAAAAAAAATAACCAGCCCTGTTTCCTATTTCTTGATAATGTTTAAAAAATCTGATTTTTTACATCCAGAGAAAATGTACCTGACACGGAGTATAGGTAGAGATGGGTATTTAGCGCGCGGTGGTGTGACCCTACGATCTCCCACCTAAATACTCTGTAAAAAATATACACTTACCTCGACTCTATCACCATTGTATAATGCATAAATATGGGTAGGTAATGGGTTATTAATTACCGAGTAGGTACTTAGTTATTTTAGTCAGTGATGTCAAGGCTTCGTGTCAAGCGAAATTTTGTCGCCGCAGCTAGCCGAGGATTTCGCAAAAGATCACGGCTAATCACGACTGATGTTTTATAAGCATGTTTAATTGTACGAAGGCTGTGTTTAACGACGCATGAATGGGTAATGCAGGCTGGCTGGCTAAACGGTCGTGCTGATTAGCAATCAGTGTTTGTTACTCAAGCCTGAGACAAGAGGTTTACTTGTGCATAATTTTGGTCATAAATTATGCACTCAATTTGCAGTGTTACAACATAGCACTTCTAACTGATAGTTGAGCTAAGCTAACCCACTTTTACGGTGCATTTAGTGACCTTCGCCGCCGGCCGACCTGAAGGCTTAGCTTTAACAAACACGCTCTGGACAAATAGTACTTAGAACATGCAATATCCGCTCTGAAAGTTTAGACAGACAGAATTCATATCTGTTCTAGGAAACACTCGAGCAAGTATTGCCATCTTCACTCTTAACTGGCAAACATATAGGATAAGGCCACATCCTATCATTAAAATAATTAATTGATGTTGGTACTAATTTAATTAGAAACTCTAGAATACAAACGAACATTGTGGGTATCTAATATGGTCGAACTAATTATAGCAACAGCTTAAACATCCAGTTTATAAACGTAGCAGGAGGGCACGTACTGGAAATCTCCGCTTATTCAGTCATCCAGTAAACGCGACTGCCGAACCGTGGCGGTTTCCGCGGCTCGCAGTCGGGCAGCGAGGGCGTCGGGTCCGTGGTCTTGGGGTGGCAGGGACAGGGCTCCGCCGGTGGGCACGGCCGCGGGCTCTCGTGCACGCGCGCGCGGCAAAAGTATCCGAAGTCCGGCCGCTCCATGCACGCGTTCTGCTCCATGCAGCAGTCGAAGATGCGCTGAGTTTGGCGGCAGTTCTCGTAGCTGAAATTACCGGACGTTTGGTCGACGCACCTGGCGGAGAAAGCCGCCTGATAAGAAAGGGGATGAGAAAATTCGCTAAACAAGTACGGTGATTGATACATAGGCTGCTACTTATGTATGCGGAATCTGGGATTCCAATAATTTTAAACGCAATGTCTGACCTCCATGGTCAAATTCGTTCTTTTTTTAAATACTGGCCGCTAATATTTTTCTCTTATATACGTTAGTGTTTTGTTTTTGTTGGGTTTAAAATGTCATATCGCTGAAAAAATGGAACTCACTCGTGAAAATATTCGTGCTATGATTTATTACGATTTTCGACGTTTCGAGTTTCGACGCAACAACAGTGCGTAGATCAATAACTTCGACTTTTGGTGGTGAAGCTCCATCAAAAACGACTGTGTATCACTGGTTTAGTGAGTTTAATCGCGGGCGCAGTAAGCTCACGGACGAAGTTAAAGAAGGTCGCCCGAAATCGGTGGTTGTGCCACAAAATATTGAAGCTGTGCGAAAACTAATAATGCAAGACCGCCATGTTACGTATCGCGAGATAGAGGCTGTTCTGGGCATATGTATGACGAGCATTCATATGATATTACATGAACATTTGTCTGTAAAAAAAATTTGTTCGCGTTGGATCCCGCACAACTTAACTCAGCATCAAAAAGTGTTGGAGTATAGAGTTGCGCAGATGATGTGGAAGCTATTAGCTGATGGATATAAATGCTTATTTCGAATTAAACAGACTTTTAATTACAACAACAATAATATGTTACTATTCTAGAACAGATTCGTTTTGACATAAACAATTTCAAACAATGTTGCTAAGCAACACATTGACATGATGAGACTTCATGGTCAACATCCATGTAGGTCGTACTGCCTTGGTTTGCAGCCTCCTCCAACACGCCCTCTAAAACAAGGCTAGTGCAGACCTCATCTTCTCAAAGGTAGGCTTCGGCAGACCTTTAGTCATGATGTCTGCGACTTGATCTCTGGTTCCAATTCTCTTAACGAAGATAGCTCCGTCTGTTACGAGTTCTCGTACGTAGAAATGTCGGATGCGTATGTGCTTCGTTCGCTTGTGGAACTCAGGGTTGTGTGCCAATCGAACTGCTGCTTCGTTATCAACATGAAGATTAGGAACTCTCTTATTCCTCGTTAAATCTTCAAAGATTCTCGTCAGCCAAACTAACTCTCTGGCTCCTTCACTAGCAGCCACAAGTTCAGCTTCAGTAGTAGACAGTGCTACTGAAGTTTGTCTTCTACTTGTCCACGATATTGGACCTCCTGCATATCGGCATACAATTCCGGTGGTTGATCTTCCGGTGGTAGTATCACCACCATAATCGGCATCGCTGTAGCCTTCCAGATCTGGCTTTTCATGAGTCTTACATTCATAATGTATTCCAAGAGACGTAGTTCCCTTTAGATACCGAAGTATACGTTTGACTCGATTCCAGTCACTTCTGTTGGGCTTCTCCAAGTTGCGTGATACTATCCCGACTGCGTAAGCGATATCAGGGCGGGTTGCGACCATAAGGTATGCTAACGCTCCAACGGCTTCACGAAAGGGAAAAATAATCTTCTCAGTATCGATCTCCACATCCGATTGTGTTGCAGACGATTTTTCTGCAGCGTCAATTGGCGTCGAAATAGGATTACTGTTGGCCATGTTAAAACGTTCGAGCACCTTCTTGGCATATGCTTCCTGGTGTATAACAATCGTGCCATCTTCGCACTGATTGATTTCTATTCCTAAGTAATAGGACGCGGGCCTCGTCGTAATATTAAAATTTCTTTTAAGGCTCTCTAAAAATTCATCAGCCAGCTGTATATCTGAAGCAGCCACTAATCCATCGTCGACATAAAGAGTAAGTAAGATCTGTTTCCCCCCTACTTTCTTTGTGTATAGACAGGGATCTGCAGTACTTTGTGTGAATCCGAGTTCAACTAGTACTTTGTGGACACTATGATTCCAACAGCGGGGCGCTTGCTTCAGACCGTATAGACTTCGGTTCAGATGACATACGCGGGTAGAGCCGTCGTGAAAACCTTCGGGTTGCTGCATGTACAACTCTTCCTCGAGTTCACCGTGGAGAAAGGCTGTAGTCACGTCGAACTGTGTGAGGTACATCCTTTCACTTGCAGCAACACTTAACAGTGATCGTATGGTTGCAAATCTGGCTACTGGACTGTATGTTTCCTTGTAGTCGATTCCTTTGCGTTGTTTGAAACCTTTTGCAACCAATCGCGCTTTATATTTGTCGATAGAGCCATCAGGATTTCTCTTTATTTTAAAAACCCATTTGCACGGAATGGCTTTTCTATCTTGAGGTAGTTCTTGAAGAGACCACGTGTTATTCTCTTTCAAAGAATCTAACTCCTTCAACATGGCTTTTATCCACTCGTCTTTATGTGGGCTCTTCACAGCTTCCTTGAACGTAGTGGGTTCAGCTTCTTCATCGGTAAGTGCACAGCAATCTCTGTATTTCTCTGGAGGACGAATTGTGCTCCTATCTCGTAGATTATATCTAGGTTCCGCTAAATCATCTTCAGAGTCTGATGAAATACCTAGATCAGCGTCGAACCAGGTTGTTTGGTGGTCTAGACTCTTCAGCAATGACAGGATTTTCCTCATTAAATTCAAACTGTCCACTCTGATCTTGAAGTTGCAATGAACATCCTTGATCCTGTAGATCAGGTTCAGATTGCTCTAGTTGATGGCTTGTAGTCGGTACTTGATGAACTTCATTGCGCTCTTGATTAAAAGATACTTTCAACTCGTATTCGTTGAACGGTGTTTCTTTTCTCATTATCGCAGGTACAACGTCATCGCATTGAGTTTTATCAAGTGGTTTCTCGTCGAAGATTACGTCTCGCGATCGAATCATCTTATTATTATCGCACCAGATACGGTAGCCATCATCTTTGTCGTATCCGATTAATCTTCCTTTTAGGGCTTTCATGGAGAGTTTCTTCCGCTTCTGTTTGGGGACATGGACGTAGGCTCTGCAGCCCAATATGCGTAGGTGAGCCACTTTCGGTTTCTTTCCATGCCATAGTTCGTAGGGTGCTTTGTTCTCCGTACGGGAAGGACCGGTTCTGTTGAGAACGTAAGCAGCCGCATTAACTAACTCGGCCCAAAGCTTTTGGTCGAAGCCTCCGCTGTGCATAATAGTCCTTGCAGCTTCTACCAAGGTCCTATTTTCTCTCTCGCTGGAACCGTTTTGCTCGGGAGTATACGGCATAGTCAGCCTTTGTTTGATTCCAAGTGCGGCGAGGATCTCACGCACTTCCTTGTTGTCAAACTCGCCTCCATTGTCACTTAGGAGTGTTTCGATAAAATGACCTGTATTTCGTGTTTCGGCAATGAATTCTTGCATTTTCTGTTTCACTTCTGACTTGGCTTTCAGAAAGTAAACAAAACGATAGCCGGTGAAGTCATCTTTAAACAGCAGGAAATAGCGTAGATTTGTAAATGAGTTAGGAAACGGTCCGCATACATCGCTGTGTACAAGTTCGCCAGGTTTTGAAGCTCTAGGTCGGGTACCAAACTTCAAACGATGTGACTTGCCAAATATGCAGCTTTCACAGATATATTCATCTTGAGGAAGTTCTACTCCCAACTCTCGTTTTACAAATGTTCGTACATGACGCGTATTCTGATGTACAAGTCGCTCGTGGTACAGCTGAGTCTTCGAAAGAGTTAAATTCACTTCCAAACTTGTTTTGGGAATGACGCTTTTGACATTCAGCTTGTATAAGCCTCCGCTCAGGCTGCGTACACCTGTTAGCTTTACTTCACCACGTGTCGACATGGTGCAGCTCGTTGGTGTCGACTCAAACTTGCTTATTGAGTTGTTATCATGAGCAGCTAGGACAGAGAACAGGTTCTTCGTGATCTGTGGCACGTACCATACGTCAGTCAGGGTGATCTCGTATTCTTTTCCTCGTACTTCCGATTTGATGACGATATTCCCTTTGCCTTTGGCTTGTAATGCATTACCATTGGCGGTATGGACGGTGTGCATCTTGTCGAACGATTGGAAACTCTTAAATAGTTCTCCGCGATTGCTGACGTGGCATGTTGCGCCGTTATCAACGTACCAGTTGACTGTGCTCGATGAAGTCGTCGTTACTTCATGTTCTGATGTCAGTACTTCCGTTTGTAAGTACATTGATTCTGCTATTTGAGAATTGTTTTTCTGGGACGACGAAGAGGGTAGAGGATTACTGCTCCTTGGAGGTTTGCCATCTTGAAGCCATCTTTTGCAATCCTTCACGCGATGACCTATCACCGAACAGTAGTTGCACTTAATCTTTGCATCTTTGCTCTTCTTTTTGGTCCCTTTCTGTGTGTTTGATGTCGCTAAAGCCTCTTGCTCTAGTGGCTCGATAGAAACTATCAAGTTTCTTTCAAAAACGCACAGACGATCAGTTAGGTTGTCGACAGTTCGTGCGGACGTCGGACACATCAACCATCCACTTTTAAATTGAATGTATTCGTCCCCTAGTGTATCGAGAGTCTTGCAAATCAGAAGAAGATCTGGAAGCTTCTTATCTTTACCAAGCTCGTTGTTTAGTAAGGTCCAAATATTTTTCAATTTTGACATATGAGTTGCTGCGTCGTCAGCAGGATGCTTTTTATATCCAAAGAAACTCATACATAATTGAAAGGTCTTGTCTTCACTAGTTCCGTCGAACATTCGATGTAGCTCTAACCAAATTTCTCGAGCAGACGTGAATCTCATAATTTTTCGTAACATTTCTTCGGTCATGTTGTTGGTGATCAAGAAAAGAGCACTCGAGTCAGCCTTTGTGAACTCGGACACAGCAACGGTAGATGCTGCTGTCGCACTGGCTTCACTTTCTCCATCCGAGGTAAGTCTGCCTTCGATTACGTCAAGAGCGCGAGGTATGCTCTTGAGTACGATAAGTATTTTGTATTTCCATGTGTCCCAATTTATTTTACCTTCTAGAGGTGCAATATTGTACTTGAAAGTCGAGGTATCCATTTCAACTAAATTGCAGCAAAAACCATAACCTGTTGGAGTATAGAGTTGCGCAGATGATGTGGAAGCTATTAGCTGATGGATATAAATGCTTATTTCGAATTAAACAGACTTTTAATTACAACAACAATAATATGTTACTATTCTAGAACAGATTCGTTTTGACATAAACAATTTCAAACAATGTTGCTAAGCAACACATTGACATGATGAGACTTCATGGTCAACATCCATGTAGGTCGTACTGCCTTGGTTTGCAGCCTCCTCCAACAAAAAGATGCTCGCGTCGAATGGTGCAAGAAAACCTTAAAAAAATTCAACGGAGGCGACTCAAAATCTGTTTATAATATCTACACAGGTGACGAATCCTGGATCTACGCGTACGATCCCGAAACTAAACAACAATCAACAGTTTGGGTGTTTCAAAATGAGCCGAACCCTACGAAAGTGGCTCGTGCAAAAAGCACTGTAAAGCAAATGGTGGCCTGCTTTTTTGGTATTAATGGCCATGTGGCTACAATACCACTGGAGAATCGCAGAACGGTTAATTCGGAGTGGTACAGGACCATTTGTTTGCCGGAAGTATTTGAAGAAATACGCCAAAACAACCAGCGACTCAGAATCATACTTCACCATGACAATGCCAGCTGTCATACATCTCGGGAAACGACTACATTTTTGGATGGTCAAAAAATAGAATTGATGGGTCATCCACCGTACAGCCCTGATTTGGCTCCCAATGATTTCTATTTATTCCCAAATGTAAAGAATAAATTACGTGGTCAACGATTTTCGACCCGTGAAGATGCCGTAGTGCGTTCAAACAGCACGTTTTGGAGATACCTCAATCAGAGTGGAAAAAGTGTTTTACAAATTGGTTTCATCGAATGAAAAAGTGCATCGATCATAGTGGAAAACAATAAAAGCATATTTAGCCATATACATTTGTTTATTTTTTCTATTCCGCATACATAAGTAGCAGCCCTCGTATAGCTGATGTAGCATTTGGCTGGGCTGTGTGAGGACGGGTTAGATAGAAAGCGAGGACAGCGAAGAGGATATAAGTAGGTATAGAAAGAAAGAAAGCGTGAGGTCCAGAAGTTGGCCAATGTGGACAAAGGGGTCGGAAAGTATCAAGCGAGATGACATAGGTGACTGGAAAGATTGGCGTGACATGTATGATGCCTGGCAATGTTACGCTTTGTACGTGGGCTGACCTGGCATGCTTCTTGAACTCCTCGAGGCAGTTGTTCTTGATGGATCGCAGAGTACTCAATGCGCAGGCCGTGACCTCCTTGCCGATTGTAACGCAGGCGCGCGGGTCGTTGAGCTCCTGCCGGCACAGCATGAACTCGTTGTTGACAGCCTCGCAGGCCTTGCCTAGGTACGGCGCGGCGGTGATCAGCGTCGCCTGCGACACGTTTACTTCATCCACAGTCAGCTCTTCGATCGTTGGGAGAATAACGTGGTCTGTTACCACCATGGCTGGCAGTAGTTTCCGCGATATTTAGGAGGGGTACTGTGTCCAAGCTGTCCAAGCAGTTTATTGACAATTTTCTGCTTTAAAAAGTTCGCCGATCGATGGGTGTTTATTTGGGCCATTGACAGCTAATATCAATGTCATAACCTAGTCTGTGAAAGATTCAATCCTTTTTCAACATCCTCATTGTTTTTCAGTTCGGTGGAAGACCTGCAAAGTCACTAACTATAATAACAGCTGTTTGCCCTACAAATTAAGGCGTTGATAGAAATTAACGTTGATAGGTAACAAGCTGCAACAGAACATCGAGCATTCGCCGATTCTACAGTCGAACAACGAATAGAGTCAAGCATAGAGCCAAAAGCTACTAACATTGTCACGATCACTTTTGCGAACGCTTTATCAAATTAATGCGTGTCATACTTTATTGCCACTTACTGGATTACCTACTCGTGATATTTTGTTTGCCGTAGGAGTAAATCGCTTGGCCAAAAGCTTTTATGTTGCTTTCAACTTTCAATGTCTTGATTGCATGATAATCGCGTGGAATGGGGGTACAATGAACACCGTGCAAGGTGCACGGTGCTTCATTGGTTTTATTATATCATACACCGTAGAATATACTAAAAAAAAAGAAAAAAAAAGGCTTTTCGACATCACAAAAAATGTGAAAAATAAATGTACTAAAAACATATTAGATTTAATTTTTTCACTCAATTGTAAACTTTTTGTTAAAAGGGTGCAGATATGTAATAAAAACGAGATAACTGAAATGTTGTTAAACGCTGCATTCGTTAACTCGTAAAGCGTAGCGGTAGTGACGTCATAATCTAAGGCCGATTTCTATGGCGCGATGTTGTACAGTCGAGTTCATAAATATATGAACACTTCCGCGGCTTCAAAAATATGTGTGCAAATAAGGTTACAAAAATATCTAGCATGTTATGCAATCAAAAATATATCAACGTTTTACTGGTCATAAATATCAACACAAGGCTTCACAAATATATAAACAACTGAAAATTTATAAATATCTGCACAAAATATTGTCATATGAATGTCAACAACTATAGTTACATAAATATCTATAAATTAATTGGTCATTTTTATGAGGACAAGCTGACCTACAAATATATCTACACAAATGTCAGCCATATTTATGTGAACAACCTATAGGTACGAATTCCATGATAATCTTTTAAAGAGGTTGTATATTTATGACTTTTTGATGGCCACTTATTTATCTAAATGAAAAGATTTATGAAAGATAACTTCATAATGTCACTATCAGTTCAACCGTCATCGTGCCTTGTAAGAATTGCATGTAAAGTTTGTGTATTATATAGGTACGTGCTGCGAACAAAAATGTATAGAGACTCATTTTTGCCTACTTCAAAAATTGTTTACCCTGGCAACCACCAAATTGAATTTGTACAAGACAATTGTAGCATTTTGTTTTAATTTAAATAATTTATTGTTGGTCGTGTCTGTCGCTCGTAGCCTGGGCTGCCTGAGTGATCTTAAACGGTCACTAAGGTTAAGCAACATACGGCGCGTTCAGTCCATGGATGGGTCACCGTCTATGACTAACGCTAGTGGCATTTTTCTGAGCGATTCCGTGCTTCGCAAGGCACGTTAAGCAGTTGGTGCCGGCTGCCGTCGATAGATGGCAGTCGTTAAGCCAAGTCAGAGGCCTCAGGGCGGCTTGAAAACTTCTGACAGTAAGATCAGCCACTAGTCTTACAAACCTTCACCAATCCGGACTTGGCCCCCGTGGTGGAGTATGGCCTATACCTTCCTCAGGGAAGAGACCCGTGCCCCTCGGTGGGGACATAATGGGTTGACGACGAATTGTAGCATTCACAATGCTTACTTAGTACAATTGTAGATATCGGAGATGGAAAATCGAGAGGAACTAAAATTAATTAAAATGCTCCCGAAAAGCCATAGAAAATCTATGGGGTTAGATGGTGCAAGATTGTGATGCTACAAGTACATGCTACAGTAGCCTGGGCTGCCTAAGTGATCTTAAACGATCACTAAGGTTAAGCAACATACGGCGCGTTCAGTCCACGGTGACCACATACTATACCATATACTTACTGCATTACCTATAGGTAGTAGTTCTCGGACAGCAGGATAAAAAATAGCAAACTCATAGTATGTGAGGAAGATATAAAAATATCAAAAAGTACTGAAATGTACGTTTCAACCGTGATAAAGGGCACCCAAATGTTTGACTATATACCTCCCAATCTAGCCATGTCATTTGTATTAGACTAGACCAGGATGCCCATCCTCTATTGTAGGTAAGTATGTTCTTTTTGCGATTGAAAAACTAGCGATGTAAAAATTGCAAAAAAGCGTCTCTAAACGCCAACACTAAACAGAAGTTGCGTACAGATATCCCTAGGCCACTGCGTCATTTACTACTAGGTTCTAAAATAGTCAACAGATATAAAACAAAATAGCACTGTCTTTT